>JAZHEH010002752.1:1407681-2815362 GCA_036589455.1 Ateles fusciceps
CTGCAGTCTCTTTATTTTATTAAGCTAACAAGCTTTGCAGATGTCATTTGTGTGCCTGCTGTTCTGGGTATATGGGGAACAGATAGGCAGGGATAGGAGGCCAGGTGGGTGGATTTCTTGTCATTTGGACTTAATGTTTCTAATGTGGAGTCCATTCCTTTTGGGATTATTCCCAAGGCCTTTAGAAGCTATGAAAGGCCTCAGGTAGGAGCCCAGAGATGAATGTATCTTTTTAGGAGGATCAAAGGTTGTTTATAATTCATCTGTATGGAGTCCAGGCTACCTTTGGCTAAGGAAAAGGCCTTTGAATCTGTTTGTGCCACACTCTCAGGTTGGACCCAGAGGGGCAGAAACGGCTTCAGGATTTGCAGTGTGATGAGATGGAAAGAACATAGACTGCCCTCTGGGTTGGAGTCACCTAGGTTCTATGTCACTTAGGGCAGTCATAGAACCTCAGGCAGCTTCAATTTCCTTAACTATAAAATAGGGGTTACAATTATTTCCTAAAGGCTATTATGACCATGAGATAATAGTTACTAAGTATTTACCACAGTACTTCAAAAAATAGCCACTTGATAAATTACTGTTATATTAACAAAAATGCTTATGTTTATTGTTTTCTAACACAATAGTAAGCACCTAGTTTCCGTAGCATCCTATAGTTTCAACGCTTCAGCTAGAAACTGCCCTCTCCATTATGGATAAGACTGTTCTAAATCATACCTTCTTACATCAGACTGGATTTGCCAGTGAAAATATTTGCATTTGCAAATACCTTCAACTTACATGCACGAGTATATTTATTTTTAAATTTCTATGTATGCACATAAATATATATGTATATATTATAGTTACTCTGTAATGTGCATATATGATTCTAATATAAATGAGGGATCATAAGTTTAAATCAGTTTTTAAAAAACTATCAAAAAATAAATAGCATAACTGGAGCTCTGATTATTCTTTCATTCTACTAATATTTATTGTGTGCCTCTTAAGTGCCAGTAACATACTAGGTAGCAGAGATATACGTTAAATCTGCCCCTCAAGGGGCTTAGATTCTGGAATAGACACAGAATGGATTTCACTTCTAGAGATTTTTTTTCCCTGTTGGAAACAAAATAAAAGTAATGCATTTAAGTGGTTCAGGTACAGGTTTAGTGCAAGTAATTTACAAGAGAATTTTATGATATGAAACTTTCAATTATAGGTTTACTAAGAATGAATATATTTCTAGTTTGATATCATTAACCTCAAGGAATATCAAGTAAAGCAGTTGCAGGCTGAGGCTTCTTATCTTGCCAAACACCTCTTGTGAAAATCACAGGCTCAATTGAGCGCTATGTCTGTAAAAAAAAAAAAAATGCTTCATGTCGATACATTGTTAATTATAAAAACAACATAATGTCTCCCTTGAGGCAAAGGAGTGAATATCTTCTATCATCTTTGTATCTGAGGAAAATCAATGGAAGGTATAAGGTATACACAAAGTAGAAATCCCAAATAAGTTTACACTTTTAAAATGTTATGTACTTACTTATGTCTAAAGATACATACTTTATCCAGTTAATCACTTGAGGTGAATACAAACAAATGAATATATAACATGCATGCTGTATATGCATTTACAGTATATTTGTACTAACATTATATGAGCAATGCTCTTTTATTCTCAAGTAGAGATTGCATGTTCAGTTTGTAAAATGCTTGCTCTGAAGTACTTTTATTGGATGTGTTTATTAAGCTGATTTTATAAAGGTATAATATATTGCTGATTCATTCCTTTTTCAAATAGAGTAGAGTGTATGAAATTCTCTTTTCTCTTAACTTCGAGTTAACTGCTACGTATCTTTCCCAACCTAGTTCAAGGCTCCTCTCCAGAACGCTTTCCTTTGCCTCTCCATTCTGGGTTAAATGCCTCTATTTTGTGGTTGTAAAACACCCCCAAATACTTTCTGTACAGTACTATAGTTTTTTATTCTCTTGTGGGAAGGGATTTTGCTAGCTTTTTCTTACCTTGTGTTTCCACATAAGTAGATTCTCAAGTATATTTGTTAAGTGAATGAGACACTAGTCTAGGCAATGGAAATAAACAGTTAAAACTATCTTTAAGGAGTCCACTTTAGAGGGTGATAGAGACATTAATCAGATCGTCACATAATGAGTGTTCAACAAACGTGTCAGATGGACGACTTAGGGAGTGCCTAAGGTATTCTAGGATCTATGCTAGAAGGAAAGACAAGTTGTCTTTCATTTCTGCAAGTCTCCATAGTTTACAAAGTGCTTTCATCTGTGATCTGCCAGAGTTAGGAGACTAATCAGGCTCTCTCTGCTAATTTTCCTCTATCTTAGTTTCCTCCTCTCTACGAAAATGGAATGAAGTTCTGAAGGTAACATCTAGCAGAAAAACTTGTGAAAATATTCATCTTACTCTGCTATCCAATTTATTTACTTCCTCTGTCTAACTCCTGATTGTCTCCATTCTGATTGTCTCTATGACTAACAAAGACCTGGACTTGAAATTAAGAGACATGAGTTTTAATGTTGGCATTGAAAGTTACTAGGTTTTTGGGAAGTCATTTCAGTTTCTCAAGCCTGTGAGTCTGTTACAAGTGCTTTGTCAACTTCATAGTGTTACAGGGACACAAAGTCTAATTATTTTGAGCATGAATATGGCAATAAGTCTCAATTACATATTAGATGTTTTACTTGTTTCAGGTAAACACACTGGTACCTTGGAATGCTCAAAGATAAAGTGTTTTAAATAGTCCGAGATAAGCTTAGGAAGTATTGAGTTAAAATAATTATTTTGATGATGTAACAAATGAGGGTGACTAGACAAAGTGATGTTTTCTTGACTTTTCAAATTACTGAACCATAAGATAGAGTTACCTGATGGAATGGACCAGAACATGAGTTATAGTCATGGTGTTTACCTTGAAAATTATTTGAAGTTTATTACACCACTAGGATAACAGTTAAGAGGAAATTATATTTTTTAACTACAAACAATTTTTGGAGCCACTTTTGAAGGTTGTTATGTCAAATTGAACTTTAGGAGCTTTTATTTTCATTTTTTTCTCTGAACACATATTTGATTTGCTATGAACTTAAAATCTTTATCAACAGGGCTCTCATTTGGGTAAAATAATGACATGCCAGTTTCTGAGACATTCATTTATTTAGTAATCAGGAGGTTATTGGGATATCGAGGTTAGAACCTGAATAATTCATGAAAGGTAGAAGAGTCTTACATATTCTTTCTTTCCCCCAAATTATTTATCATGGAAAGTATACTTTTTATGAAATAAGAGAGGGTGGTGGTTGGCAGGAGAGTGGAAAATGGTCCTGCCAGTGTCTTGAGGACCTAAAGTGTATGGGTCCCTAGACATTTATTTTTGATATTTCAGTGGTCCAGTTGACTATATGTTTTCTTCCTAGTGAAAGTGCATCATTGATTTTCCATTTTTATTGGTCAGGCAGTACTTTCCATTCTGTCATTCACTCTCTCTCACTCTCCGTCATTCTCTCTCCCCGCCCCCTCTCCTCTCTGAGCTCCTGTGTCTTTCTGTTTGTCTGTTTCAGTCTGTGACTGCCTATGTGTCTAAGATGATGGAAAAAAAAGTATATTATTATCCAGAGTGATGTTTGTCAAGCGCCTCACAGGCAGTCTATATAGTAGCAGCTTTACTAGAAGAAAGGGAGGGATTTGGGGGAGGGGAGAGTGTTAATCATTTGGCTGTTAGAATGCTGCAGAAGGGAACACAAAGCTCTGCCCACGTAATAAGTGCCTGCAGACAGCAAGTGAGGGGGAAAAAGTTTGGGAAGGAGCTCATTTTTTCACTCAGAATGTAGAACTTTTATAAACACTCTAGAACCTCCTCCCTCCCCAATTTCATCTTATACTTATTCGTTTAAATGTTCAGGTTGTTTGTGTATTTGCATATGTCATGGACCACACACAAAGGTAAACACAAAAAAGGATAAATGTAAGATTTTTCTAAGTTAAACTTCCAAATCTGCAGTTTCTTTATGTCACTGGCTGGATTTTCCTTATCCAGCTGTTACTCATTTTGTAAGAAGCTGCCCTTGTAATTGCAAGTGAGTTGAGATGTGATGTATGCAGCACCACATGCACCTTAGCCCTTCAGTCATATCTTTCGAGTCATTTAGACTCCCGGCAATCATGCTCATAATAAATAGCATTTTATTACCCATAGCCGCTATTCTGGCTCTGGAACGACAGCCATTTGGTAGATGGGACGGGTAGTTTTTTGTGTCACTCAGTGTTGTTAGTAAGAAAGGAAAGCAACAAAGAGGGGACTTTGGAAAAGGAAATCTTATGGGTACACTGAAGCAGCGGATCAGAATTCAGAAACAAGAGCAAGAGCTGAAATGTGATTCTCTGGTGCTTGGTGTTACACTCATCGCTACGATAGAACTGTGCGGGGCACTCACAGGAACCTTGTTCTGATCAAGGAATCCGCTAAAAGACCATGCAGCCACGGAGCCCAGCGAGCCACCGGGAAGTTTTGCCGGAGCTGATTTCTAGGGGATTTTCTGGTGCCTAGGAGAATCCTGCTTGCCTTGAGCTGTATGGAGGAGGGCTCGAGTTTCCCATGAGGGGGCCCCCTTGGAAAAGCCGCCTTGTACAGAATCCAAGCTCTGCTCTCTCTCTGTGTGCAATTTCCAAAAGGCTTTTCTCACCTTTGCTGATTTGCTGGTGTGATTTCCATGCACTGAGTCCTGTGTAGGGATCCAGGATGGATTGCCTGTGCATTGTCACCACAAAGGTAGGATAGGAAACAGGGCTGTTGTGTGCAGCATTTTTCTATTATTATTCTGGTCCCGTAATTAAACAGTTCTAGTAGGTGCTGCCAGTGCATGAGAGAAAATGATTAGTATAATTTACTTTGCTGGGCATTTTGTTCCCTGAGGGTCTTGGGGGTCCTGTCTTTATGTGATTTTAACTTCTTAAAGTGATATTGCATGTTTGTGCAAATGGAAGGGGAATTTGCCTGTTTTTTTGTTTTTGTTTTTTTTATGGCAGGATTTGCTTTTGCATCTATTTATAGCTTATAATAGAAATGTCTATAGTAGTAGCATAGCACATACACATCAGTTTAACATAACATATCAGGGCAGTCTTTCTGAGTGTGATAATTAGCTTTTCATTTAAAAACCATGTCTTCTGTGTTTAAAGAAGCCAATCAGCTTTACTGTGACTTGACATATTGCTTCTGATTGGAGAATTCTGATATTCTGCATTTTAATGATTTATTTTAAAGGAAAAAAATCCCAAGGCCCTGAGTTAAAACAAACACAATATTTAATATTTAGCTAATTTTCTCTATTTTAATTAGAAACAAATGCCATATTTGCATTATTGGAAATATAAATAAAAGTGAGAATGAAATAAAATCAATAGGCAATTTTTTTAGGTATTTATTTTACAGAAAACAGTGAAAAATTTCAAAGGCATTTTATTTTATTCTGTTGTCAGTTCTAAAAAATATATTTAAATTTCATAATCACTGATTATTTGAATAGATATTTCTAATATTTTTGGGAAAAATCTAATTATAAGACATTTATACATTAGTTCTCTTTTCATTTTGCATGTAAGCCTACCATGATTTAATTTGAATCCTATCTTTTGTATCTTACATTGATTAGATGCCCATTAACCATGACAAAATTAGTAGTTTAGTACATGAGATTTAACTGCGTATAGATTTCCCATTGTGATCTCCTTTTACCACTAAAGAAAAGATTATTTAATTTACAAAGCCACAAGCCAAGTAACCCATGGTATTACCTTAAATATTTTACTTTTACAAATTAAGTTCCAGAAAATCCTAATGGGTATCTTCCCACAGAGCCTAGTATCACATGGCAGCTTCAGTTGATGTTAGTGGATTTTAAGCCTAAAAACTTCTAGTTGGGTTAGTTGACTAAGCCTGTAAATTAGACAAATACCTTATTTTACTTTTAAAAATTGCCAAACATCTCATTCAGTAGTTCAGTTAAATCAGTAAAAGTAAATAAACTAAAATAAGTTTTAAAATGTCTTAAGTAAGAAACTGTATGTTCTTATGTAATCTACTGAAGGAAATTTCCTCAAAAATATGTTACTTTTCTTGAGATGTTATACTTGGTGTTACTTTTCTTTAAAGAATACTGCCAAATCTGACCTACATGTGTTTTATAATTATTTACTCCCCAAATTATAATAATTTCAGATACTGTGAAACAAATTAATACTCTAAAAACAAGTTACCAAAGTTATTAATGAGAACCAAAACTGGGAGTCTACTGTATTGTATAACTTAAGTCAATACTGAAATCCAAGTGCCTTCAATTTGGAAAACACTATCTGATAAAAAATGTCACATGCCTCATATTTACTTATAAAAGTATTATTGATTACAGGGTCATAGGTGATACATAATATTATTTTGCTTTAAATGCTTAATAAGAGATAAATTTCATTACTTCGGTTTTGTGATTTATCATGTAAATTATATGAATCAACAAAACACAGACCCACATGAAATATCATTTTCTTAGTTATGTCCATAAACATTTCTAGAGTAACGTATATGAACATTCTGATGATTTCCTAGCCTACAAGATCTTACTCTAAGTCTGAGAGGTTCTGCAAATAAGTCTAACTAGACTGGAGCTGTTAAGACTTTAAACAAGCTGAGTTAAATGGGATAAGATCTAGGGTGGGATTATTTTATCAGAGGGTTTACACAAAATTCACAATCATTTCCTTCCTTTTAAAGAATAAACATATAGCAAAGTTACATTGTGACATTTACATGGTAAATAATGAATAATTGCTTCAAAAACTGGACATAGGTGAGGAGACCTCTTAGAGGACTTTAGACTGCAAATCTTATCCGTTTAGTCTACCACTGTTGATAGTTTACTCTTTTTTTCTGCAAGTGGCCATGCACCTTGGGATGCCCTTGCTCTACTTTCTTGGGACTGTTTGACAAGAAACTTGCCAATAATTTGGAAATTTTAATTATATCTCAGTTTAATACTCATCTCTTTCTCACCTAGCAATAAATTCACTTTCTAGTAGCTCTGGCTAAGGTATTCTCTTCAATTATTGCTTTACAGAAGCTTTATTGAGACCGGAATGGTTAATTATCATGATACATCCTAAGCTCCATTTCATTCACAGAACATCTCAATACCTCAGCTGACCACTACTTTGTCAAGTTTTTAGTGGCAGGAAAACAGAAATACTTCCATTGATAATAGCATTTTTGTCTCCTCCTTCCCTTTCCTTGGCATGAAAGTTGCTTACTGTCCCTTTGGCTCCTCCTAGACATCTGTGCCCTCTGAGTTCTTCCATTTTCCCCTATTGTACACACTATAGAAATAAATTCCTCACTATGTATTTGTTTCACATTCTTAAAAATGAATGAAAGAAGATTAATGAGAGGAGGGATGATGATAAATCTAGAAAATATCACTGTATAATGGTAGCATAAAAAGATCTATTAGACATACTGGAGAATAATTTTTATTTTTTTCTGCATATAAGAGGAAGGAAATGATTGTGGATTTTGTGTAAACCCCTCTGATAAAATAATCCTACTGTAGATCTTACTCAATTTAACTCAGATTGTTTAAAGTCTTAAGAGCTCCAGTCTAGCTAAACAATTTGTAGAATTTCTCAGATTTGGAGTAAGATCTTGTAGGCTAGGAAATCATCAGAGTATTCATAAATACAGTTTCTGTCACATGGATTCCAAGGTCTTGTCAAATGTTCAGACAACCCACTTTCAGAAGACTGAGTCATCTCTTTTTTTTTTCAAATGTTTCTGTCCAGTTTCAATTTCAATACTTTTGTCACAGATATCACTACTGAGAAAGAGAAGGAACATGTTTTAGTGTGAAGAGCAGGACACTGGAGGCAAGACTTGGATTTAAATTGTTCCGACATGTATTAGCTTTACGATGTGGACAAGTTGTTTAATTTTCTAAAACATTGATTTATTCATCTTCAAAAAGGATGTATTACCTAGGTCTAAGTGATATTGTACTAGACTATGTAAAGTACTTAGCACAACTGGCAGATGGAAAAATGTGTATATAGTATAATTTATTCAGCAACTCACAATTTATATCTTTAAAGAATCCCTCTCAGTATGATCATTGAGGTAAATGAAGTCATCTCAATAGCATTGGCTAAACACAATCTAATAACTAATGCAACACGTTTTATATGATGGAATTCCCTAAATATGTTTTGAGTAATTGAAAGATAATAATCCCAATAAATTTAACAACTAAAATGCAAGGAAAATAATGTTAGGCAGAGCCATGAGTTTACATGATTGGCCAATAGGACAGTAGTTTTGGATGACAGGCAGAATATTCTGTCTACTTTAATGAAATGCAAACAGTCAATATAATTTTTCTTTTACTGCATAGGAATTCTCAAGTATCATATGTAACAACATAAAGGATTTGATGTAAGAATAGAAAAAAGTGTGCAACTGTGAAAAATAAATCTGTACTTTCTGATCATGGGCACCCACAGGCATTTGACCATCATTTTCCTTCTCTGTAAAATGAGTATATTTTATTGCATCCCTGAGGTATTTCCTTTTCTATTTCAAATCTAATATTATCCTATATTGTCTCTGAAGATAAAATTGTTTAGGTTAACTAAGTATCTTAAATAATAGTAGTGTGTGAATCATACATTGGCATAATTTCAGATATCAATTAACCATACTTATACATTTGAAAAAGTTTAAAAAAAAGATCTACAAATAAAACTGTAGAATTTTTACAGTAGTAGTAGTAGTGGGTGAATCACACATTGGCATAACTTCAGATATCCATTAACCATACTTGTATATTTGAAAAAGATTTAAAAATGATTTACAAACAAAACTGCTATAATTCATTAATAAAGGCATGATGGCACTATTAATTTTTAATATGCATAACAGGTTAATATACATAATAAAATTCACATAGCATAATGAAAAGTGGACTGGGAAGCACAAAAGAAGCTTTTCTTGATGTTGTTAATACTATATCTGTTTTTGTAAATATGATTTTACTTTTCGTCTCTGTCAACCCACTATCTTTAATAAGAATTAAAAATCACTCCGAATTTCTAGAAGGAAATAAAAGTTGTTGTGACGCGTCAAAAATATTTTTATCAAGGCTGGTAAATATCATATTTATTATGACCTTAATTTTTAGAAGGTGGCATGTTGTTTCTTTGGAAGTGGATTCTTAACAGAAATACTTGCAAATAAGGTATTTGGAAAAGCTAAAATAATTTTTATTTCCACAAGAGCTTCCTGTAGAGAAAATGAAACAAATCGCCAAGGCAACAAATGGCTTCCTGAGTGGTCTTGTGTTCATAGAGAAAGCTATTTATTCATGCAGGTGTACAGTTGCTCCCATGGTAGAAACATCACGTTTATTCATTCATTTTATTTATCTAACAAGCATATATTGAATGCTTACTATGCACTTGACATGTTGAAAGGTGTGGGGCTATAATAAGCAATCTGTTCTCATGGAACCTTTAGTCTAATGGGGAAAACAACAAATTACAGAAATAGCAGTGATGTCTGATAAGAAAATGAATATAGGGTGCTATGGAAATGAGGACAGGGATACCTAAAGAACCTGATGAACTATGATGCAGGTATGCAGGGATAAATATAAGGGGAAGCTTTACTGAGGAAGTGAAAATTAAGCTGATCTGCATAATGGAGGGCTTAATGGGGTAGGGAGACTGTTTTAGGCAAAGTTCTGGCAGAATGTTTTAAGCAAAGTTCAAACTATAACTTTAATTATAGTGTGTGGGGGAGAGAGAGAGAGTGGGGGGGAGAGAGAGAAGAGAGAGAGAGAATGAGAATAAATTGCTTATTTCAAGAATGGAAGGCCAAAATGGCTGGAATGTAAGATGTCCAATATGAGTAACAAGATTCAAAGCATGCAGAGATAGATCAGTACCTGGTCGCAACATCATAAAGTTGAGATAGTTGTTATCTTAAAGGAAATAGGATGTTCCATCCGTCAACACTGGTTCCCAATCCCAGTTTGCCCAGACTTTTCTCCCATTTCATCCCCCCTGGTGTGAGCTCTTTCGTATTTTCTACACAACCTGTGTTGCTGATTCTTATACCTGTTCAGTAAAATAATGGTTTCCCCTTTTACTAGCTGGATGACCTTGCCAGCACTGCAGTTTTCTCATCCACAAAAGAGTACCTATCTTACAGCATTGTTTTGAGAATTGGGTGGGATAAGAGCTATAAAATGCTTAGGATATTACCTTGCATGGAGTAGGTGCACTGTTCTCTGTTAGGGTCCATAGCTTTCTTACCTTCCTATCTTTTTTCGTGCATCTCTCCTCGTATTTATCATGCCAGTGACACTGGTTCTAATACTTGTCATTCGAGCCAAATATCTGCAAGGTGGCATGTGTACCTAACAGAGATTAGAACAGGGGGCTTGATGTATCTGAAAAAAAATCTATTGAGTGGCAAAGAGAAGCATAAATGCAACTAATAGTAGGGAAAATTTAACGTAACTTACCTTTTTATGTAAAAAGAGAAGAGATTCTACGATTGTCTTGGTAACCTGAGATTAACCATTTTAATAGTGTCAAACACTGAAATACTAATGGCATTAATATAATAGCTTAACTTTCTCTTATTAAGTGTTCCATCCAGCTGCAGGAGGATCCGTCTAATACACAAGGCCAATAGCATCACTCTCAGCAACCTATTGAAAGATGAGTAGTTGTCCAAATTCTTACAAATGTGTACCATTTCTTTTGACTTAGAACTTACATTTCTCACGTCTTGTCTTCTATAATTATACCTTGTATTTTACACTCCAAGAATCTTGAAAATACATGGACAAGACCATGTTTTAATTCTGTGCCACCTTTCCTATCTTTCATTAAACTAAAGGATACATTAGTCTTGCTGGCTTCCCTCTGTTCTCTGAAGGTGTCAACCATGTTTCTGTTTTGGGGACTTCCATTTACTGTTCTTTTTAGATAACCGTCCACTCATCTAAATTCTACTTATCTTCCAAATATCACCT
This sequence comes from Ateles fusciceps, assembly GCA_036589455.1. Taxonomy (NCBI): domain Eukaryota; kingdom Metazoa; phylum Chordata; class Mammalia; order Primates; family Atelidae; genus Ateles; species Ateles fusciceps. Next base: position 1,418,788 of record JAZHEH010002752.1, read on the forward strand.
TACATGTCACTGTCTTTCCTAGGAGATTATATATTCTTAGCATACACTCTGATATTATGCCATATTTCCACATAGAGCAATTTATATTGTATACTGATTTGTGTGATTATTTTGTCTTTCTTTTGACTAGAAAGAAGCTCCATAAAGAAAGGAACGATGTTCCTTTTTCTTATTTCTGTGTGTGTTTGTGTGTATATATATTTATTTATATATATGTATATATATTTATATATATATATATTTATATATATAAATAAAATGTCTGGGACATTGAAGGGACTTGAATTTAATCAAAACACATTTAGTTTTTAGACCAACACAGTGATCCTTCATATCTTAAAGATGAGGTACATTGACAGAAATAAGTTCCAACTCAGGTCTCTGTGCCTATAATATCCATGTTCCCATTCACTATTATTCTCTTCAGATTGAATCACAACAAGGTTATTATTTAGTTAAAATACACTCTTGATTCTATACTTTGCATTTCATTCTTTCTCTATCTAAATATCTAAATAAAAACAATGCACCACATAGGGCTTAATTTAAAATTACAATTAGTTGTAGATTTGTAGTTTTTCAGAAATATATCCATAGCCTTTCAAACTAAACTTTTAGAAATAAAATTTTATTATATGAATCATATCAATCATCTGTTAACACATCTGTAGTACATGGTTTTCCTTCCAAACCTGATTACCAGGATGTTATTTCATAACATTATCCCTTTTTGAGTCTGTGAGTAAAAATAACAGAATGCTATGAAGAGCTGAGTTTGAGAGAATTGTCCTTTATAAGACCTTTACATAAATCATATTTTCTGAGACATGTGGGTCTAAAGAGGAAACAACTGCAAATAAAATTTCATAATTTAAATAACATTTAAATATCGACTATGCTCAAAACTTTAAAAAACAATATAAATCCTTCATAAGGTACAAAAAGAATTCATCACTTTATTATTTATCCACTATTTAATCTGAATTTGGAAGATATGATTTTCTTGAAGCAGATCACCCATGATTATAGCTATCTGAGGAACCTGTTTTGTTGCATGTATGTATGTTTCACCAAAAGCAATATGAGAATGTGTGTTGGATCAAGATTCAGAAAATATAGACTTGGAGTTTCCATTTATTATACTAGTAATCTTAGTAAACTCAATTTATCCTCCCTGAGTTTTATTTTTCTCGAGTCTGAAATAGGGTAATAATATTGGCTTATCAGTACTTCCTGAATAGGAATATTGTCCAGAATCAAATTAGTTTATATATTTGAAAAATATGAAATACTCTATTCATGGAAAGGATGAGTGAAATTATTAAAAATAAGAAACCTTAGCATAAATTAGGATCTTTGTTACCGTTAGTGTCGCTGTATGGTGGAGAAAATAAGAGCTGTGTCTGTATGTGTTAGAAGTAATTTTATGTGACACAGGTCATATAAATACTTAAGCGAACTTAAAAGAATATCTAAGAGTATCACCTTTGTGAAGATCTTGACAAAGAATATCCCAGACAAGGGGAACAGCTAGTGCCAATATACACACAGTGTTGAGTGTAGTAACTATGTATACACATAACCAATAAATAGCAGGTGCAGGTGATTCTGTTCCTTCTCCTCTTTCTCTCTCATTTTCTCATTTCTGGGAGTCTGACATTTAAGGATAAATTTTACTGATTCAATTAGCTAGTTACCACTCTTGTGGTAAATTTCTGTTTGTGTAGTCATGGTGATGGGGATTTCCTCTGGCTTCAATGAAAAATACTTTGCAGGTTTATAGGCTCTTATTGGTGAAAGAAAGATATCAAATATTCCAGCTTCTTCTTCCATTTGTGCATTCAAAGTTAGTACCAGATTTGAAATCCTATAAATATAAACTGTGCCCCTCATATCTCTGTTTTAATATGCTTACCCACGCATGTCTATTTCTTTGTATCTAAGTAATACAGTTCTCGAGCTAACCTTTTGGAGATAACAGGTTTTATGAGAAATTGGTTTTAAGAGTAAATTTATGAATTCTTAGAATTTGGAATTCTATTTACCCATTAAGTAAACTTAAGTCAAATGTTCCAGGAAAATGTTTGCTCTCTGGAGTCCTCCAAGCATAAATAGTTTTCCTACTGTGCTCTGTGCTCAATTTCTTTGTATGCCACTATTCCAGTTGTCATGATTAGAAAAGTAGGAGTTGACCTTGATTTTTATTTTTTCCCAAATCCCCAATGGCCAATTCTTATTTATTTTGTTTCTTATAATCTGTCCTTTATTTACAATTTCTACTACCAGTGGTCTTTTTCAGAGTCTCACTAATTCTTACCTGGATTTCTGCAATAAAACCCCTATTGATCTTCCTGCTTTCCCTATCTTTCCACCCCTATACATTTTCCACACCATTAACTGGGACCTTCCTTTAAGGAAATGTATATATACATGTATGTGTATATGTACATTTATATATATATGTGTATATGTATGTATATGTACATTTTGTATATGTACATATGTGTATATGTACATTTTGTATATGTACATATATGTGTACATATACATATATGTATATAAATATGCATGTGGGTATATAAAAAAAAAGTGTTATATATACATATATATGCATGTGTGTATATATTTACATGTATATGTACAATTTGCATGTATATCACAACTCTGCAACTCTCATTATAATCCTTCAGGGATTCCCTGTCTCCTACTGCTCCCTCATTCAAAATTTGGTTCGTTCACCAATTGCAATGGCATCCCTAGAAAACAGAAATGCAGAATCTTAGTTCCCATGCTAAACTACTGAATCCAAATCTGCATTTTCATAAGATCCCTAAATGATTTGTATCCTTAGTTGATTTTGCACATTAAGATTATCACTGCTCTTCAGGATAAAGTCTGCATTGTTTCACCTGGAGCACCTCGCCCTCGATGTTGTATCCCTTGCCTATCTGCCTATCTCAGATCCCACTACCCTTCATGCCTTAGTCAACTATAATCAATAATGTTTGGTTTCCCCAAACAATCTGAATTTCATTCTTCTGTTTCTTTGATGTGCCTGTTTTTTCTTATGCCTTGAATTCTTCTCAACTCCCTAGCTTGATACTTTCCTAATGCATTTCTTAACCTTGAAGATTCAGCTAAATGCAGATTTCTTTGTAAGTACTTTCCTTGATATTGCCCTACTAGACTGAGCCTGTCATGTTCCATGTTCTTAGTACATTGTCTGTATCTTTGTTATAGCGTATATCTGGTTGTATAGTTAGCTTTTACTTGTGCCTGTTTCTTGCTAGAATGTGAATTCCTTGAGGACAGGGGAAGTTCTTAGTTGTATTTATAGCTGATCACTTAGCATGGTACTGGCAGATGTACCGTAAGTGTTGACTGATTTTTTTATTTAACAGGCATCTGGTAGATATTTCACTATCCAGTAAGTAAATGAATGAGTGGATGAAATTCTTGCTTCCTCTAAGTTACACACATCCACATACATACTCACACACCATACACACACACACACGACACACTTATGTAGATATACATTTACTTCTCTGTGTATGCATATAGACCCATGTGCACATATACACAAGTGTTTTTGCATATATACATACATGTATACACATATGTACATGTATATGTAATGTGCACTTCACAATAAATAGTTGTAAAAGAAATATTTGTAGTCTAATGGATAAACTATTCAGTTAAGAGACAGGCAATTGGTAAACTTACCCTGTGACCAGTTAGTGGGCCTAAAATGATACTTGGAAATGTCATTTTTATATAAAAGAAATGGGCTAATAGAGATAAAAGTCCTTATATACACCTGGAAAATGGCGACTGAATCACATCTATGATAAACCAAATTATCATGATCATCATTTAAATGTCTAAAATTAAAGTATAAAAATACTTAGAAGGCAATTGCACATTTCTATTAAACAAAAACTAAAGCAGTCAGATCAGGTTTTCAGTTTGATAAAAGAATGTCAACTCATGTCCATTTAATTTTTTAGTGATTTAATATAGCAAGATACTTTGGGGGGGAAAATTATTTGACTTTATAATATGTATATAATATATTAATCATAAATATACTATAAAAGAGCAATATTAATGTAGTATGTTTTACTGTTAAAATATTGAAGTGAGTTAGAAAGCTATGCAATAGAAAATTCAAAAATAACTTTATTCTCCTAAATTATCAGGTTATAAAGTAATTGGAGAAATAATATAATTTTGTTTAAAGCAGAATACATTATGTTTCACTCAACTTTCAGGACACAGACTTGTCTAGGTAGAGGTACACAGCAGTTCTGCTACTTTTCTATATTGGTTCACATTTCAGAGAACAAGGTGTATCAGTACCATTGAATGGCATTATTCCAAGTAATGTACAAAAGAAACTTAAAAAGCTATAATAGTAATTGTTACTTGAAATTTGTCCAACTAGCCACAGACGACAGCAGCATTATGCATACAGGACTGGAATGGATGTTATGTTATTCTGTGGTTAGGATCTGAGTTAAAAGCTTTAGAGACTTTCAAATGTTCCCTTAAAATTGTTCTGAAACCCCTAGATAGAAATGACTTAGAATAATCTATTATACCACTTTACCAGGCAGCAGTGTAGTTAGCAATAGAGTCTCCTTGAAGACCATTTAATTATGTTTCAAAAAGAATATCCAAAAATAAAATTTCAAGACTTAAATTACACCATTTATTATCTATGCCAGCAAGAATTTTGATTGTTGTATGAAAACACAGTTCATCAAGTATTAATTTTTAGCTTACCCCTCTGATACTTCATGTTTTTACAATGAGAAATAGAATCTTTCATGCTATATTTATAGATACCCTAAAATAAAATAAATTATTTGTTTTCAAATAGAGTTCTAAGTAGAACATTGTAAGGATAATTTCTTGATATTCTTGATGATAAAAATTTAAAAAATTCATTTACTGAAGAAACCATAAATAAAAGTGTACATTTTTAGCAAAATAAATTCTTCCTCCTTTTCTTTGCTTTGAATCTCCTAGGATTTCTAGATATGCTGTTTTCTTGTAAGTCTCTTAAAATAAAACTGTCCTGAATTAATACACCCGTAATTTACTCAGCCATCTGAAGTTCTATTTAAATTGAGAACATATCTAATTGCTAGTCCTTCCTGGCTATTGCTTGATGTTGGCCATGGCACTTGATCTACAAAAGCCTGCACATTTTTTCGTTTATTAACATTTGTCCCCAAATACATATTCATAGGTGTCAGGAAGACAGGGCATATGTGCAAGTAATATCCATTGACCATTTTCTTTGTGTTAGGTTTGACCAGAATTTTAAGTAACTGAGAAAAATCCTCTGATAAGAAAAAACTCTGTAAATTTAACAAGGTGGCATTCCATGTGTACTTTTGAGAAAACACTATCCAATGTATATGAAGTTTTTGAAATTCAAGATCATAAGAGCAAATTGGTAAGAATTGTATATTTAATAGATTGTAATTATGTCTTATCAAAAGCTCAACTTTTAAAATTCTTTCTTCTTTGGAAATATGGTAATTGTTCCCTTTCCTATGTAGTTAATTATAAATTTCAGGAAGAATTAAGTGTGCTAAATTTCTTCACTTTTTTTCTCTGTCTCTATGGTAGCAGAGAGACTAGAAGTTAATTACTTTCATCTTGTTTCTGAATGGCATTTCTTTCTTCAGAGAATTTTGGAATCCTGAAATTTCAGATATTTTTTACTAGCTGTTAATTTGTTAATCCAAGAATCTTTACAAATGAATTTTTAAATATGTTTGGAAGAAAAAAGTAGCTTGTTTTAGAAGTCACAGTCTCTTATGTTTCCATGAGACTTTGTAGTTTATGATATAATAGATAAGATCTGCCAATGAAAAAATACTTATTTTCTGTAGTAGCAACAATATCCAAATTTTCATTTTTGCAAGGAGAAAAGTACAATTGCAGCCCATTCCTTTTTTCTCATCTGATTACTAGGATACAATGACAGAATGCAAATATTAATTACATTTAATGTATTTTATAAATCTCTGCTTTTAAATCTTATATTTAGAAGATTAAATTATTGCATTTATGCATAGTAATAACTTTTGAAATTGCTAGAGCTTCAGAGAATACTGGGACATGACTCCACAAAATACTAAAATACCATATTATATTTCTTAGAAATATTTACGACCAGTGATTTCAAGTTAAGTGATCCCAGACAGCAGGATCAGTTTTGGCTCCCAAATTTAGTTATCTTAAATTGCTGCAGTATTTCAGACATTCTTTTAATCCTCTGTATACTGACAAAAAAGTTACAAACCAAACTTAGATTTAAAGTGCTTGACATTTGCTAAGCACTTTCATGTACTTTTTCTTATTTAATTTTCATAGTTACCTTGTGAGATAAATATTTTATACTCGGATACAAGAATATAGACTCAGAGGAGCTAAGTGGAAGAGGAGAAAGATCCCCAATTAATAAGATAGATATTAATATTATTATATATTAATATATCAGGCTCTTGGACATACATATATATATATATATATATATGAAGTTTTATAATACTTAAAATAATTCCTTAAGCTAGGTTTTATTTTTCCCATTTTATGGATGAGAAAACTGAAACTCACAGAGATTAAGAAATTTATCCAAAGCCACAGATGTAAAAAGTGAAAACTCTTGGCATTGTAACCCGGGTCCAGTGGATTCCTCATGATATTAAACTCTCTCCTCTACTACCTTTTAGGGTTGATGTGATGATAAGATGAGTTAACAATTCATGTCAAGTGCCTGGGATCTAACACTGCTCAGTGAATATTATTTCGTTATATATCTAGGAAATGTATCCTGAGTCCAAGCCTACTGTCCTCTCTCCATTGATATCCTGAAATATCAAGTCACAACAATGGTTTCCATTTATAATCTTTAAATGTGGCCAGCCTAAAAATTCAGAGTCTATTCTACTCATCATAGTTGATCTGGGTAGCTAGGTGCTTAGAATATTTTAATGCAGAGTGTTTTAATCCTCTCATGCACAAGTTAGTCACACACTGCATCTCTGCTGACCTGGGCAAATGTCTGCCTGAAGTCACAAAGGATTTTGAAAAGTGTTGAGAATGACTCAGCACCATCATCACTGCCCACTGAAAATCCCTTGTTCTCAGCATCCTTTGGAGAATAGGTCAGCAGCATTTTCTTCATTTACAAAAGAGGCAAATTCATGACTCCCCAGCATGGCTTCAGTTTTAGTAAGGATTTCCTCAGAAACAAATTAGGCCAACTTATTTTAAACATCTTTTGAAGCCTGAGAAAATAAAAAGAAGCAAATGAAAAGATAAGTCCAGGAAGGGATGAAGTCATATGTTGAGGAATATTCCCAAAGTTGAATAAAAAATGTTAACACTAACCATTAGTATGTTCTGCATCTTTAATTGACACATTTAACAAGGAATACTCATGTGATGTAATAATAGAAGTCATTTTATTTTGCAGTCCCCATTGTTTGTTTAAAATGGCTCAATGTCAGTGGTCCTCACCTTGCCCTCCAAATGAAAATGGGTATTCTCATAAGTTTCCATTTACAGGGAATAAAAAGTCCTACAGTCACTGAAAATCACAAATACAGTCCCAATATATTAATTAAAATTGTTCAGCCCCAAATACTAGTCAAAATTTGGAACATATTCCAGATGAAAGATTCTCTTTCCTACTGTGGGGATCTTCAGATAGGACATCTGCTTTGGGGGAAGGGGATACCATAGACTTTTCTTATCTTTTCCTATTTACTAGTTGGTTATTGATCCTTCCAAGTTTGGAGCATAAGAAGGAAATAAGAAAAGGAGACAAGGAAGGTTATTTTATTTTTAATTTATTTTAATTTTGGTGCATACTATATCTAGCATTTCTCCCCATGTTATCCCTCCCTACCCTCCCTCCCTCCCCTCCCCCCATTGTCTCTCACCTACCCCCTCCAACTGTCCCCTGTGTGTGATGCTCCTCTCCCTGAGTCCATGTGTTCTCGTTGTTCAACACCCACCTATGAGTGAGAACATACGGTGCTTGGCTTTCTGTTCTTGGGTCAGTTTGCTGAGAATGATGGTTTCCAGATTTATCCAAGTCCCTACAAAGGACACAAACTCATCGTTTTTTCTGGCTGCATAGTATTCCATGGTGTATATGTACCACATTTTCTTTGTCCAGTCTATCATTGATGGGCATTTGGGTTGGTTCCAGGTCTTTGCTATTGTACACAGGGCTGCAATGAACATACATGTGCATGTGTCTTTATAGTAGAACAATTTATAATTCTTTGGGTATATACCCAATACTGGGATTGCTGGTTCAAATGGAATTTCTATTTCTAGATCCTTGAGAAATTACCACACTGCCTTCCACAGTGGTTGAACTAATTTACACTCCCACCAACTGTGTAAGAGTGTTCCTATTTCTCCATATCCTCTCCAGCATCTGTTGTCTCCAGATTTTTTAATGATCGCCATTCTAACTGGTGTGAGGTGATATCTCAGTGTGGTTTTGATTTGAATTTCTCTAATGGCCAGTGATGATGAGCATTTTTTCATGTTTGTTGGCCTCATTATGTCCTCTTTTGAAAAGTGTCTGTTCATATCCTTTGCCCACTTTTGAATGGGATTGTTTTTTTTTTTCTTGTATATCTGTTTTAGTTCTTTGTAGATTCTGAATATTAGCCCTTTGTCAGATGGGTAGATTGCAAAAAATTTTTTCCCATTCTGTTGGTTGCCGATTCACTCTAATGATGGTTTCTTTTGCTGTACAGAAGCTCTGGAGTTTAATTAGATCCCATTTGTCTATCTTGGCTTTTGTTGCCATTGCTTTTGGTGTTTTAGTCATGAAGTCCTTACCTATGCCTATGTCCTGAATGGTTTTGCCTACGTTTTCTTCTAGTGTTTTTATGGTGTTAGGTTTTATGTTTAAATCTTTGATCCATCTGGAGTTAATTTTAGTGTAAGGTGACAGGTAGGGGTCCAGTTTCTGCTTTCTGCACATTGCTAGCCAGTTTTCCCAACATCATTTATTAAACATGGAGTCCTTTCCCCTTTGCTTGTTTTTGCTGGGTTTGTGAAAGATCAGATGGTTGTAGATGTGTGGTGTTTCTTCTGGGGTCTCAGTTCTATTCCATCAGTCTATGTCTCTGTTTTGGTACCAGTACCATGCTGTTTTGATTACTGTAGCCTTGTAGTATAGTTTGAAGTCTGGCAGTGTGATGCCTCTGGCTTTGTTCTTTTTGCGTAGGATTGTCTTGGCTATGCAAGGTCTTTTGTGATTCCATATGAAGTTTAAAGTGGTTTTTTTCCAGTTCTGTGAAGAAGGTCATTGGTAGCTTGATGGGGGATAGCATTGAATCTATAGATTACTTTGGGCAGTATGGCTATTTTCACAATACTGATTCTTCCTAACCATGAGCATGGAATGTTTCTCCATCTGTTTGTGTCCTCTTTAATTTCCTTGAGCAGTGGTTTGTAGTTCTCCTTGAAGTGGTCCTTTACATCCTTTGTTAGTTGTATTCCTAGGCATTTTATTCTCTTTGTAGCAATTGTGAATGGGAGTTAGCTCTTCGATTTGGCTCTCTGTTTGTCTGTTATTGGTGTATAGGAATGCTTGTGATTTTTGCACATTGATTTTGTGTCCTGAGACTTTGCTGAAGTTGCTTATCAGTTTGAGAAGATTTTGGGCTGAAACGATGGAGTCTTCTAGATATACAATCATGTCATCTGCAAATAGAGACATTTTGACTTCCTGCTTTCCTAATCGAATACCCTTTATTTCTTTTTCTTGCCTGATTGCTCTGGCTAGAACTTCTAATACTATGTTGAATAGGAGTGGTGAGAGAGGGCATCCTGGTCTAGTGCCTGATTTCAAAGGGAATTCTTCCAGCTTTTGCTCGTTGAGTATGGTATTGGCTGTAGGTTTGTCATATACAGCTTTTATCATTTTATGATATGTTCCATCAATACCTAGTTTATTGAGAGTTTTTAGCATGAAGGGCTGTTGAATTTTATTGAAGGCCTTCTCTGTATCTATTGAGATAATCATGTGGGTTTTGTCTTTGGTTCCATTTATGTGATGGATGACATTTATGGATTTGTGTATGTTGAACCAGCCTTGCATTCCCAGGATGAAGCCTACTTGGTCGTGATGGATAAGCTTCTTGATGTGCTGTTGCAATCTGTTTGCCAGTATTTTATTGAAGATTTTTGCGTCGATGTTCATCATGGATATTGGCCTGAAGTTTTCTTTTTTAGTTGAGTCTCTTCCTGGTTTTGGTATCAGGATGATGTTGGTCTCATAAAATGAGTTAGGGAGGATTCCCTCCTTTTGTATTGTTTGATACAGTTTCAGAAGGAATGGAACCAGCTCCTCTTTGTACGTCTGGTAGAATTCGGCTGTGAACCCATCTGGACCCGGACTTTTTTTGGCTGGTAGGCTATTGATTGCTGCCTCTGCTTCAGCCCTTGTTATTGGTCTATTCAAAGTTTCCGCTTCCTCCTGGTTTAGTTTTGGTAGAGTACAAGTGTCTAGGAATTTTTCCATTTCTTCCTGGTTTACTGGTTTATGTGAGTAGAGCTGTTTGTAGTAATCTCTGATGGTAGTTTGTATTTCTGTGGGATCAGTGGTGATATCCCCCTTTATTGTTTTTTATTGCATCTATTTGATTCTTCTCCTTTTTCTTTTTTATTAATCTGGCTAGCGGTCTATTTTGTTGATCTTTTCAAAAAACCAGCTCCTGGATTTATTGATTTTTTGAAGGGTTTTTTGTGTCTCTATCTCCTTCAGTTCTGCTCTGATCTTAGTTATCCCTTGTCTTCTGCTAGCTTTTGAGTTTTTTTGATCTTGCTCCTCTAGTTCTTTCAATTTTGATGATAGGGTGTCAATTTTAGATCTTTCCTCTTTTCTCCGGTGGGCACTTATTGCTATAAATTTCCCTGTCAATACTGCTTTAAAGGTGTCCCAGAGATTCTGGTAAGTTGTGTCTTCATTCTGGTTGGTTTTGAAGAACATCTTTATTTCTGCCTTCATTTCATTGTTTATCCAATCAACATTCCAAAGCAAGTTGTTGTTTCCAAGTGGTTGTGCGGGTTTGAGTGTGTTTCTTGATCCTGAGTTCTAATGTGATTGCGCTGTGGTCTGATAGACTGTTTGTTATGATTTCTGTTCTTTTGCATTTGCTGAGGAGTGATTTGTTTCCAACGATGTGGTCAATTTTAGAGTAAGTGCAATGTGGTGCTGAGAAAAATGTATATTCTGTGGATTTGCGGGGGAGCGTTCTGTATATGTCTATTAGATCCGCTTGCTCCAGCTCTGCATTCAAGTTCTGGATATGCTTGTTAATTTTCCATCTCATTGATCTAATATTGACAGCGGAGTATTGAAGTCTCCCACTATTATCGTGTGGGAGTATAAATCTTGTTTTAAGTCATTAAGAACTTGCTTTATGTATCTGGGTGCTCCTGTGTTGGGGGTGTATATATTTAGGATAGTTAACTCTTCCTGTTGGGTTGAATCTTTTACCATTATGTAATGTCCTTCTGTGTCTTTTTTGATCTTTGTTGGTTTGAAGTCCATTTTATCAGAGACTAGGAATGCAACCCCTGCTTTTTTTTGTTCTCCATTTGCTTGGTAAATCTTCCATCCCTTTATTTTGAGTCTATGTGTGTCTTTGTATGTGAGATATGTTTCTTGAATACAGCACACCGATGGGTTCTGACATTTTATCCAGTTTGCCAGTCTGTGTCTTTTGATTGGGGCGTTTAGGCCATTTACATTCAATGTTAATATTGTTATGTGTGAATTTGATCCTGCCATTTTGTTACTGGCTGGTTTTCTTTCTCATTAGTTGACTCATTTTCTTGATTGCATTTTTGGTCTTTGCCAACTGCTTTGCTTTTGCAGTGACTGGTACTTGTTCCTTTCCGTGCTTAGTGGTTCTTTTAGGAGCTCTTGTAGGGGAGGTCTGGTGGTGACAAAATCTCTCCATAATTGCTTGTTCGTAAAGGATTTTATTTCTCCTTCACTTATGAAGCTTAGTTTGGCTGGATATGAAATTCTGGGTTGAAAGTTCTTTTCTTTAAGGATGTTGAATATTGGCCCCCCCCTCTCTTCTGGCTTGTAGAGTTTGTGCTGAGAGATCTGCTGTGAGTCTGATTGGCTTCCCTCTGTGCGTGACCTGACCTTTCTCTCTGCCTGCCCTTAGTATTTTTTCCTTCATTTAGACCCTGGTGAATCTGATGATTATGTGCCTTGGGGTTGCTCTCTTGAGGAATATCTTTGTGGAGTTCTCTGTATTTCCTGAATTTGAAATTTGGACTGCCTTGCTAGGCTTGGGAAGTTCTGGGTAATATCCTGGAGTGTGTTTTCCAGGTTGGATTCGTTCTCCCTGTCATATTCAGGTACATCAATCAAGTGAAGATTAGATTTTTTTCACATAATCCCATATTTCTTGGAGGCTTTGTTCGTTTCTTTTCACTCTTTTTTCTCTTGTATTGCCTTCTATTTTTATTTCATTGAGTTGATCTTCAATCTCTGATATCCTTTCTTCTGCTTGATCGATTTGGCTATTAAAACTTGTGTTTGCTTCACGTAGTTCTCGTGCTGTGTTTTTCAACTCCATCAAGTTGTTTATGTTCTTCTCTAAGCTGGTTATTCTAGTTAGCATTTTGTCTAACCTTTTTTCAAGGTTTTTGGTTTCTTTGCATTGAGTTAGAACGTGTTCCTTTAGCTCTGAGAAGTTTGTTATTATCCACCTTCTGAATCCTGTTTCCGTCAAGTCTTCACACTCCTTCTCGGTCATGTTGTGATCCTGTGTTGTTGAGGAGTTGTGATCCCTTGAAGGAGAAGAGGTGTTCTGGCCTTTGGTGGTTTCACCTTTTTTGCACTGGTTTTTTTTCCCATCTCTGTGGATTTACCTGGCTGTGGTGTCAGAGAGCTGCTTGATGAGGTCGCTTGTCTGCCTGTGGGGGGTGCTACTGGGTTTCTAGGGACTCCTTCAGGTCACTAGGGAAGCTTCCTGTGTCTTTTTTGTTTATTCTGGGAGATTAGGCCCTCCTCTTCTGCTGACCTGTAGGCGCTGCTGGGTTGTCAAGAATGCTGTCCCGTTGCTAAGTAGGCTTCCTGTGTTTTTTGTTAAAATATGTAGCCCAATCCCACCCCTCTAGTGGTGGGTTGTGCCCTTCCTCCACTGGGCTGGATCATTCAGGGTTCCTCTCAGACTGTGGCACTGGCTATGCAACCCACTAGAGTCAGAGCTTCAGCCCTCTGGGGTTTGTGGGGGAGGGTAGGGACCCACCCAGCTGCAGCTGGCAGTCTTCCCCTTTCAGCTTTCTCTCTCTCAGGTCATGGTGTAGGGGCTGCCCAGCTGCTCCTGCTTACAGCTCCTTTCTCTCCGGGTGTGGGGGAGGGGGTGATAGCTCAGTCTGCAGACTGTTATTCAACTCTGCACTTGTAATTCCCGGTGCTTGACTGGCAAAGATGCCCTGTTCTGTGTATTGCTGAGGCTTTGGGGGAATTGCTGTATCTGGATTGGAGCACCAGAGGTGGAGCCTCCGACTAGCCCATCAGATGCACTTTCTGGGTGAAGCAGCACCCCTCCCCGCCTCGGTCTGCCCTGAGTGGGCTTTGCTCATCGTTAGTCCAGACCCGTTGAAATGCACCTGGTACCTAGGTTGGAGCTAGGAGATCTCTGGGTTTCTGCGTCTCTCTCACTGGGTGTTGTGCGCTGGAGTTGTGTCTAATCCACCATCTTGGATCCTCTCAAGGAAAGTTCTTATTGAACTGGGATTGTTGTGCTTTTTGCCCTCTAGCCTGAAGAAAATTACTGACACTTAAATAGTGCTGATTATGTATAGAAATAGTTTTAAATGTTTTAGTTATAACTTTTAAAATCTTCATAACTACAGCAAAGAGAAGTAAAGTAACTTGCCTAGGGTTACATAGCTAGCAAACAGTGGATCAGGGATTTTAATGCAGCCAGAAAAGGTCTGGCTGAGTTTTTCCCTCATGGACACTTTCATGGGTCTTTGGAAGCCTCCCCTTCTGGGCCTCTCTAAGTGTCCTATGATGCATTTCTTTAAGCCAAATTTTACAGCAGTCCACCCTAAATGGAGGGTTGTCTTGACAGGTGTTACAATGGCTCCAGAATGAATCTTTTGCCTTGACAAACTCTGAGTGGGGGCTAACCCAGATGAAGCCACTCTGACTTAACCAGTTTGCCATGTTATCTGTGGTTAAGCTTCTTAGGTGAGAGTCAAATGCCAGTACATTGGCCTCCTAAACCAAAGGAAGTTATGTTAAGCTTTAGGTCCAGTCCAATTGAAGTTTATGTCACTAATTGTAGGTGCACTGTGAGACTTCTCAACCCCTTTTCAAAGAAATTCTCTCCCTTTTCTAAATCTTCAGTCACCAAAATTTTGTATACCAGCATTATATTATATTATAAATAGGATTCAGTATCCCAAAGTTGGTTCTTGGTAAATTCTTTTGAATATTGCACATGCGGTCTACCTCCTTTGGAATCTCATTTTTATACCCTGGTGTCTTAGGACTTCCAATGTAACATTTTTTTGCACATATTTATACCTATAATGTATTTTACATTAGCACATGGCAAAATTTGATTTTCTGTTTTTTTAACATCTCATTCTAAAATGACATATCTTTATGGGAAATTAGAAAACTAATTCAATGCAAACCTTTATTTTGCCAAAATACATTATTTATGCACACATGTATACATATACATAAAACATCTTCGTGTGTTTGTATGTATCTATAGATACATATGTGGAGGATGCATAATGAACACATTATGTGTCTACAGATACATACATACAAATATACATATATATCTATAAATGTATAAAATTGATGATTTGGAGGCACTTTGGGAGTAGTTGTATTTTTCAAATTTTTTGAAAATTTTTTAACTCTTGATGTGCTAGAGAGTATATTGGACTAGAAATCAGAAAAAGTGTTCAAGTAATTTTAACAAGAATTAGCTCATTTCTAAAGTACTTTACAACTCAGAGTCCATTTGCACACACATTTTTGCATGTCATTTTAGTTCTGCATGCAAAAAGCCTCTTAGTTCTGCTCCTTGGGCATCATGTTTTGACCTCTTTTCTTCATCTGTCAAATACCTAAGAGTCTCAGGGATGAGAAGACAGCTGAAATGCTTGTTCAAAGATTAAACTCAGGAGGGCCTCTCATGTGTTTTTATAGGATCAGATCTGCATCCCTCCATGTCCACTTCCTGGTCGGACTCATTTATCCCACACCCTGCTGTCCATTTAGTCTTGTGAAGTAGAGATAAATAAAAAGAAAGGCTGAAGTCAGCTCTCGGTATAGCACAAAATCATTCTTTCTCTTCTGTCCCGGGATTCTGAGGTCCAGAATTGAGGAGTTTCTGGACAAGGCCAACCATTTCTTTACTTTGTGCTATCAGTTGGTGCATTGAGTACCTTTAGCCTGTAAGGCCCTCTTCTTATACCTTCACCTCCTTAAAATTGTGTTGGATACCTGAAGTGTCTCTTCAACAAAGTCTTTCCTGAGTTAGCCAGCCAGAGGTAAATACTGCCACCTTTTTGCCTCAGTTTCCTCTCTATCATTTTCCCTTACCCTAGTTCATTTCTTACTCCTGCCCCAAGAATGAGTGCAATGAATATTTTTGATCTGCCATGGAACAGTTTATTTATCCCATATCAATAATATTACTTTATAACTGCATCTTTATTGGTTTATTTTTTTCCTTAGAATAAGTACTTTTTTAGACAGACACTGAGTCTTGATATATGTTTATTCCTAATGCAATAGCTTGCTCATAGTAATTGCTCAATAAATGTTTGTTGACCAACTACATTAACGGATTAATGGTCCTGTTACTTAACTCTGTTTTAAACTCAGCACGTTGTTTTGTGTCTCCTAAAATGTTGTGAGCTTTTGGAGAAAAAGGATTATTTAAAGTTTTATAGCTCTAAATTGTAAATCTCTCTATATACCTAACATGATACCATTCATGAAGTATATTTTGACAAGTGAGGAATGGGTAAATAAATGAGCAAATATGTGTACAGTCTTATCATGCAACATTTCACAATATTGTCCCCTCTCCCCCATACAAAGAAACTCCTTTGATTACATTTTACTGTGAACAATACAACAACAGAAACTTTCAGCTCTTACTCTGCTTTCTAAAGAACATGCTATTTTAAATGAAACATTTAGGTCAAAATTTTGAGATATGAATGATCTCTCACTCTGCCACATACAACTTTTTTCTGAGGATGAAATGGCTAAATGTATATATAAGCACTTGGTAAACTCCAAAGCACTGTAACAGTGTATAAGCCCCTGATACACAAAAAATACTCCCATGTTTTTGGGGGTTTGAGAAGAAAATCTTTAGAATTCTCCTAGTCACTGTTAAAATTCTTTGTAGTTACATATTTATACAATCAATCTTAGGTGTAATTGGTCAGCATATTTAGCTAATGTTCTCAGAATATTCTGGAATGAAATATGTTGAGATTTTAAAGTGAGAAACAGACAACCAAGGAAGAAGGGAGATTTGGGAGACATCAAGCTGTTTCTGAAAGACTAAGACCCATTGAGAGTTTTGTCTCTTAAGAGACGTGTTTTTAATGGTCAGCATTGCAAATCTCCAAATCCTGGTGTAGTGACATATCACTAATCTACAGGTATAAACATCCGGGATAGATGAATGGGGAGAGAAGGAAGGAGGGAAAGCTTTATCTTTAGGGGGAATTTGTCACCAACTTCTATTTTAAATCTTTGCTTGGAGAGCTAGGTTGTCTCTTGAGGGAATTCTAATGTTCTCTCTTGATTTTTCACTTAAGAATTAACTAAGAGTTAGACATGAGAATGTCCTTTTGAGAGTGTCCTACTCTTTTGAGTAGGAGGTAGGCCTAAACTCTGTTACGCCACAGAGTACATGTTAAATGTTAAAAAAAAGATACTGAATAAGGAGAATGAAGACTTCTAGGAAAAAAGAATTTTAAATCCCTTTCCTTTTCCACCTACTGTGGTGGGTTCCTTGACCCATGTTAGATCTTGTCTTCTTTAGAAGTAGAAAGAAGTGGTAGACAAAACATGAGGTTAGGATTTTCAATAACGACACTTAAGTAGAAGGCTCTTTTGAGACCATCTAGTCTAGTGGTTGTCAATTTTTGCTAGCACTGAAACTCACAGGGAAATAATTATTTCCTGTTCATATTTCCCAGACCCTAAAAGGTGTCTCATCAGTATATTAGAATGGTAAATGCTTCTCAGCTGCAGGGTATACCCCTTTGGTAGAGAAAACCAAATATCAAATTATTGGTAGAAGTATAAAGTTTGGAAAAGATCTTCGCGTAAATTTGTCACTTCTCTTTCCACCTTGAGTCATGGATCTCAGACTACGTTCTCATTTTACAGATGAGAAAAGTGAAATCTAAAGTGTTAGAGTGAGTTTCCCAAAGTTCCACACATAGATTAATGAGAATACTAAACTAGAATCCAAGGTTCTAACTTCAATTTCAATATTTTTTTCTTGCCATACCCTAGGATTAAAGAATAATTTATGTTCACATGACAACTGTCTTCAGTAGTCTTTTTTATTTGTCTGGCTTTGTAAAATCATTGTTAATTTTCTTAGTTAAAACACTTATGAGAAGAAGTTAGTGTCAGAAATCAGGAAATAATGGAAGACAAAACAGAAACACAGATTTCCAGCTTTCTTTATCCCATGGTGTGCACTGTAGAAATTGAAACACAGCTTATTTATGCACCCATCACATTTTCTGAATGCATTGTGTGTTCTCATTTGTAGCTTCCTTGCAAATTGTGATAATGATCTGAGGAGAATCTATATCTATATCTATATCTATATATATTATCCATGAATTAGGCAAGATACTAACACTGTTTCACAGATATGACTACCAAGAGCATTTCATGGCAGCAATCACATGGCCAAAATGAGCTTATAATTGTGGTTATCTGACACAAGTCCAGAGTACCTTATATACTGTGCTGCTGCTGCATATCATACTTTGTTTCAAACAAGAAAACTGATCACAGAGATTGATGATTTAAGTTTATTTTTATGATGACTTTATCCATTATCACTCATACAGCATTTTAGGGCTTAGTGATGCCTTAAAAATAAGTCACCCAAATAAAGTTACTCTAAAAAGCTTACAGTCAAAAATTTTTAGTGCATTCAGTATTTTATTCAGTGAAATCAAAAATGTTAAGATCATTAATTAGATGAAATCCGATTGGATGATGACATGCGTTAACTCCCATTTAAGAGAAATCTAAAATAACAGAGGCAACTTCTTATAAAAGAAAGAGCATACGTGGGTACCAGAGTCAGCCAGAGTCTTGCTGCAATCTCAGAGATGCTGTTGTCTAGTAGGATAACTTTTAGGCAAGTTGTTTAACCTCTCTGAGTCTGTGTTTTCTCCACCACAAAATGAGCATAATACTCCTGTTTATGTTTATTCTGAGGACTAGTAATAATATATATTGTGTCCAGAATAATGCCTTGCATATTTAGTTGCTCAATAAATCGCACCTGTGGATTTTATGGTGATTATTAACATTATAAATATGCCTATATTATCACTGAGAATACAATGAAAGAAATAAAAGATTAAACATGGCTTATTAGAATCACCCCTCTTTGGACTAACCAGTTTTCATTATCAAAGGGGTGGAGTAGTATTTCTGGTGAAAGGAAAGCACTGTATTGTTTTTAAAAGCCAATTAGAAGTAAATTTATAGGAATTACAACAAAAGTATAGGTTAACTACAGAGAAATTTCTTTTGTAGAAAGAAGTGCCTGGAAAATGGCTTAGAATGTCAAACCTCTGACTTCTTGAGAAAATTGTTTCATTTCTCTTCACTTAAGTTTTTGATGTGATAAAAAGGCCTTTAAGATCTATTGCTTTCAACTCAACATTCTGGAGTTCTGTGAAACACTCTAGACAGAAGTATCATCACTGGCTTATAGTCTGGAAACAGAGACAAATAAACAGTCTTCTATGCCTTGACTCATGTGATCTCACGGGAGTACAGCATGTATCAGCGTTGACTACGAGCCTGGAAGGGAACAGTCAGCCTATGGGTTATTAGAGTTCTCAGTTGGTTGGTACTGAGGCCTGGAAGGCTAGATGCTTAGAAAGCCTGGTGCCAAAAACCTAGTACTTAGATTAATAAAAAAGGAAAAGGATATCTTATGCTTTGATAAGAGTATAAATATGTACCTAGTTTTCTGCAGCATTGCACCAAAAAAGCACTTTCTCTCTGCCATGCTTGTAAATAAGGTAATAAACATATTGATAATAAACATGTCAGCTAATATATATCTAATGGGCATAATAAATAGAATATAATATCATTTTTACTTATTTGCAGCAAAATCAAGGCAGATGCCCAGCACAGAATTGTTCAGTGGACGCCCCTGCTTGGATGCCTGTCCAACACTGTACTGTAAGTTTGATTATTCCAAGATTGGCCAGATTGAAGGAGAAATGTTTCTATATTTTGGAACAATCTTAGTGGAATAAGCCCGTATGTGCTCTGAAATTCTGGAGTAGAGCAAATATTTTGCAAGGAGAAGGACTAACTTTTCAGAAAGCTTTGCATTATAAAAAAATACCTGTGATTAGGGGTTCCATGCATTTTGTCAGAGTCAGGATAACTTGGAAAGGATTACTTTAAATGGGTTATTGATGAGTTAGATTTGGAAGGTCATTAAAATGAATATATTTGCACATATATTTTTCTATAGCTGCATGTTCAGCAGTATTTGATTTTAGATGCCTTGAAGAAAGATGCTCTCTCTTTGTTACTGTGTCAGCTGCTTAATAGCGATGAGCACACCAACTTGCAATTTTCAAGTCTTCCTGTTGTAATAATAGTCTCTGCATTTGCACAGTATCTTCTACCAGAGGGTTTTCCAGTGCCTTAAAAACAAACAGGTAGTATGTCATTAACCTTGTGCTACAAATGGAAGATTTAAATGCAAAGGGAATAAGAATAGTGCATCAATTGTAGTGCTGGGAACAGATCCCAGACTTCCTGTCTCTCATTTCATGTATTCATGCTGCTACTCTGGGCTCTGAAGTGTGTGAAGAAAGTGGCTGAAAGTATGATACTCTGTAATACATGGATTGCCTGACAGAAATGGCAGTGGTATCTCTTGGACTTATGTATACTGTAAATGACAGTTTGTCATGAAATAATTTGTGTGTGATGGAGATAAGAAATTAGAAAGTTACCATTTGGACATTCTCCTCATTTGACCCCCCTTGTAGGCAAAGTGATAGAAATATGTGGAGCTTCTTAAATATCCTTATCTATTGTTGAAGTACCAGGTGCTGAAAGATACAACTGGACTGACAGCATATCTTACAACTATGTTAGCAGTAAGTGTGGAGAAGCCTGATTTTCACTCAGATTATGTAAGAGATGAAGCTTTTTTCCTCTGTTTTTATCTGTGGCAGGAGGAGAAAGTGGGATCACCTTTAGTGAAGGAGAGATGATGATGCTGAATTTTGGAGGTATTTCTGCAGTGCAGAGGCAGCCCAGACTCGCTGGAGACTTAGATAATATGAAAATGTTATACTTTTCAAGCAGATGGTCAGAGGAGAGTGCATGCTTAGGGACTGCTTATGATAGAGAAAGAATGTGGTTCTTTTGTTTTTGTTTATTTTATTTTATTTCTGAGGTACGGTTTTGCTCTGTCGCCCAGGTTGGAGTGTAGTGGCATTATCTTGGCTCACTGCAGCCTCCACCTCCCAGGTTCAAGTGATTCTTTTGCCTTGGCCTCCCCAAGTAGCTGGGATTACAGATGCATGCCACCAATCCCAGCTAATTTTTTGTATGTTTAGTAGATACGAGGTTTTGCCATGTTGATCAGGCAGATCTTAAACTGAGAAATGATGTGTTTTAATAATTGTTTGTTCGTCAGTCATTCCTTTTATTGTATCCCTGATAATATCATTTAATAATTACTTATTCCTACATCTGTTTCTCCATGAGACCATGTGCTCTTTGGGGTCCTTGTATATCCACAGCTAGTAAAATTTCTGGTACATGGCAGAAATTCTGGGAGTTAAGTTTCAATGAATGACTCTCCTATATGTTGAGTTTTCTCTTTGTAATTTTAATAAATTATTTCACAACTCAGATTTCTTGGTAAAGAAGATTAATAATGGTATTTTACTGTCTTAGGTTGGTAGTTTCTATTTCTCCTGTTCATTGTTCTTTAACACTTTTCTCCTAAGAGAGTACCATAGAATACGTATTTTCAGGAATTTTGTTTTCAAACTACAATAGTTAGTAATTCCATTCAGCTGTGTCTGGTACTATGCCAATTGCTGGAGATAGAAACATGAATAAGGCAGTAATCCTATGTAAATCAAACACACTCATGTATAACACTAATAAGAATTTCTGATCCTCTAATATACTGGTAATTTCAACCAAAAATATTAATATAAGAGCTTTCATATTTTATTACTTTGTGCAGTCTTATTGCAAGGAAATGCATAATCAGAATTTTGTCTTTTGAATTATTATAAATTGTTGACCCTTCATTATTCCCTTGGAGTTGAACCCAATGGGATCTGGGAATCCCAGATTAGGTCCTTCAATTTTAGAACCTTAGGAACAAATAAAAAATTACATTTAACACTCTTCCTGAAGATCACAAGTTAGAAGTGCCAGCATTGAAGTTTTATTCTCAGTGCTGTGGTCAGGTGAGAGAATCAGAAAGTAGATGTTTCTTTTCATTTCTGCCACAGAATTGTGGGCTACTGGTTTCATAAATTTCCTTTGCTATTTGCTTAAAAGTAATAACATCTCCCAGCAAAACACATATTTTCTGAAGGAGTTGTGCAGCACATGCTGATCTGCTTTCTTTGCAGAGAAGCCTCAATCCAGAGATGGGCTTTGGTGGTCGTGTTTAGATTTTGTGGGCCTGTCCCTGGCCATGACTGAGTGATCCAGGGAGTAGACATTTGATTGTAGCAGGGCTAGTGAATTTTCTTTCCTGGGAATTTGAAATTTGTGCTAGAGATATACCAAACTGGTAGTCATCAATATTGAATCATATGAATGAGAATAATTTGGAAAAGTTATGTGAGCGTCAGTTGCTTAGACCTCTAAAGCTACTGTGTATCTACCCTTCTTAGTTATTATGTACTCAAAACTCTTGGATTCTGTGAAATGGCCTCAGTAACTTGTCAATAATCAATGTTACTTTTTTCTCAATTATTTAGATTTTGTTTTATTTATTTTTGAGAGGGTTTGTTCTTTGATTTGCTTGCAACCAAAAAGAAAATAGTTTAATACTACTAGTCAGCAATGTTTATTGAGTCTCCCCTAGAGCTAGTCTAATAAGTAGTAGTCTCAGACATAAAAAAGCATTAACACTGGGATTTTGAAAATTTATGTCTATTTATTTCAAATATCTGGCTGTAGACAACACGGGTATATTTTAAAATAATGAAATAATTTGATAATAACTGAATTCACCTTATAGAATAAAAAATATGGGGAGCTGACTTTACAATTAACATGCATATTTATATCACCAAAAACTATGTATGATATGTATAAAATTCTGGTATTAATATTCATTTTCTCATCTCTCAGGAAATAGTGAAAATCTTAGCCTTGTGCTCCAGAGAATGTCTTGCCTGTCTTAAATTCTCCAAGGACTAAAGCAAGTTATAAATAAATTAATACATGCTTACATGCATAATAAATTGATAGTTTCTGTTATCCTTGTGCATTTTTCAAATTAAGTTTGTTATCTCCTACAGTTCTGTCTCCACTGCCCTATTCTTGCTCTTTGTTGTTTTACTTGGAATGATTATATCCTTGTAATTAGGCCTTATATTGTTTTGCAAAAAAGTCTTGATTTTCATGTCTGCATTTGCCCCAAGTTCATTTTAAGTGCAGAGCTTTTATCATTGGATTTCTGGCTTCTCCAGATTGCTTTGCAAATGTCTGTCACCCGTTACATATTGCCTTGAAAATGGCTTCTATTAACTATTTGTTCTCTCTCTTCCTGGATTTTTGGCACTCGGCATCTATGTGACAATGGGGCTGAGAGGCATTTTTTTTCTTAAGACCTGTCCTTTTTTGATAACTATCATGTACAGATTGGGGTTCAAGCAGAAAAGAAATTTTGTGCCCCAATTTAGAAAAATGGATATAATTAAACTTTCTGAATATATGCAATATTTTTCCTAGTGAAAAGTATGGCAGTTTAATTGTTTCTCTCTCATTTTGCAGCTATATTAATCACTAGAATGATAGCCTTCCTTACCCTTACATTTTAAATTTAAATTGATTGTGTGCCTCATTGGTTTGTATGGCCATGAATATAAACACAGTAGTGACCTGAGCTTCTGCCGTCTATAAACAATTGAGAAGAATCCCACAGATCCTGGGACTCAGATGGAGAAAGGGAACTTTCTGAATCTGGGTAAACTAGGATAAGAATTAGCATTTGGCACTTGGAATTAAAGAACTTTAGATTTGACCAGCTGCAAGAAGCTTGAGTGGCTGCTGCATTTTAGAGCATGGTTTCTGAACCACTCAGTATGGCTTTAGCCCATGGATGGATTTAATTATTTTGAGGAATATCCCCAAACCCAATTCTGAATGTACTCAATTCTTAGTTATTGGGTATACTCAGAAAGTGTGATTATATCAATTAGACATGCTAAATATAAATACACATGATTTAGCTACAAAAATTATTTTGTTTCTTTGCACATTTTCACACCCCTTAGTTACTGGAAATTAAAGAATAAGGCTAGGAAAGGAGTTTCTAACAGCTAAGTTGACTGCTATTATGGAACTTATCATAGATATTGCTATATCTATATGTTTATCATAGATATTACTATATGTTTCTATCACTATATAATATTTACTATAAGCAGATATGTGAAATATTTTCAAATGTCATAAATATTTATCAATTAGAATACTGAATTCTGAATATGTCAACTCTTATTTACTTATTCAAGAAGTAGTTACTGAACACATGTTATAACTGACCCTTGGATTTCTCCATATAGCAGGAAACAATATGTACAAATAAATCATAATTATACTTGGCAACACGTTATTTAATAATGGTCTACAAAAAGCACTACAAATTTTCCAAATGAGAAGTTGCCTTAAGATGGATTTTTGGAAGACAAAAGATGCAATATTTGGTCATAGTTAAAGGTACACCCTTTGGAACTGAATGAGATTTGTGTTAAAGTATTAACTCTTCTACTAGTAAGTGGAAAGAGTAAAGTATTACTCCTCTGCTAGTAAGCTGTATAACCTTGGACAATTTATTTAATCTGAGTTTATGCACACAACGGGAGATTTTGAGATTTACATGAAAGAATGCATAGCGTTAACATAGCACCCGGCATAAAGTGAGTACTTGGTAAGTGCTCAAAAAAAAAGAAAGAAAAGGATAGGTCATTCCTGAAGGGAGTGCATGGGGCAGGATGAATTGGTGAGAAAGAGCATAATAAAACAGACAATAACCCAATAGTAACTTAGGGGTACTTATTTAGATTTATTTAGCAGAGCCCTTTCTGGGAAAAGGTTCTAGGGGTTAATACAACTCTTTAAGGCTTTGAAAGCAGAATCTTGCAGTTTTTGAAAAGAAATTTTTTATTCTCTGACAGGCAGGAACCGATGATATAGGAGTGTCATGTTAATGGGAGCTATTTGTATTCTCAGCCATTTTTATTTCTGTTTGTATACAGCCATTTTTAAGGAGTGGGGCCAGGTATTCATTTTCAGTTAAAAACATTTTAACATTTTCCTACTATGTGTCTCTAGATTATGAAAGTAATTTCTCTCTTTTATGGGAAATCAATATAAAAACAGATGCTTCTCATAGAAACCAGAGGAGATGTTCTTTTAAAGTGTTAATTGTTTCAGCATGCTCTCCCAGACTGCCTCACATTACCCACAGTCAGGATCATTCGGTTTAATTGAAACCAGTTAATACAACATGCATAAGCTATCCTGCAATAGTCATAAAGGTTTTTTCCTTTTTCTCTTTTTATTTTGTAGCTCCTCCCCATCCCTTCTTTTCCCAGAACGCATTGTGTGACCTAATTTGGTATACAGCCTACATAAATACCCAGACCATGACACTCCGAACCATCTAACCCAGTTATTAAATCATGTTGTGTCTGCTCTCTGGGTGTTTCCAGAGCTCCTATGAAGGCAGCACCCTATGGACACATTCTACTGCTGGGAAATTAGACCCAGAATGGCTTTGAAGAGTTGTCTTTCCAAAGACTACATATAATTTTTATATTTTAGGGCAGGGTTTTCATGCTATCAGCAGTCCCCTTATAAATTGAAGCCAGGACAGTATCAGATAATCATGGTTTTAGGAATATTGTAGAAAATTGCAGCATACAGGACCTTAAATTGGTGGGCAGTGGGATTAGAGTACATTTGGCCATATAGGTGGTAGCCATAAGGTTGTACTCTAAGAATCCAGAGGAGAAATTATCTCAGAAAGGCATAATGTACTTTAAGAAATGTTCTGTAGAGTGCCTCTGATTTTGTTTTTGCTGTAGTCAGGGGCTCTTAATCAATGAAAATATAAAGAAGATGAGATTGATAGAATAGGTATGTTGCTCTTTTCCCTGTCCTCTGGCCCTTATAGTATTTTAGACTTACACCAGTTTCCTCTCTAGTTTTAAAGACTCTGCTGGGAACAACAATACTCATATAAAATAATTTCATTACACTGATCTTTGAAATATGCCCAGAAAGGGAACCCACAGTGTTTATGGAGGGGTGCATTGGTTCATGGGAGAGATGAAAGGGCCCTCCCAGTGTGCACACATAAAACCTATACAGGAAATAAAACAGAAGACACATAGACATGTATTCAGCATGCCCTGGGCAAAGAAATGGAGGATGCAAGCCATAAGGTTGCTGGCAAGATCTTTGAAACTAAGTGGAGGAATAGTGGATAGGCCCCCAGTAAAACTGAGGTCACCAAAGTTTATGCTCAGTGTCCCCAGCTTCCTCTTTCGGTAATTTTTAATATTTTCCCTAGGATTTCCTCTTTATTCAATTTGACTGATTTGAGGACATCAGTGTTCACCCACCTCTTTCTACTTTCTCTCTTTTTTTTTTTTTTGCCATTCAGCCAAAGATCTGATAGAACACAGAATGAATATAAAACTTTATGACATTCTTCCTATGAGTATTTGGGATTTTTTGTCTGCATATCTCTTATTGTTGTTTTCCATCAGTTTTTTTTTTCTTTTTTTTTTAATGTTTTAACAGGTTCTCTGGAATATAATTCACATACCATACAATTCACCCATTTAAAGTATACAATTCAGTAATTGTTAGTTCTTTCACAGAGTTGTACAGCTATCACTCCAATCAATTTTGGGACATTTTCATAACCCTAAAAGAAACCCCACACCCATTAGCAGTCATTTTGCATTCTCTTCCAAGCTCTTATAAACCACTAATCTATTTTCTGTTTCTATGGATTTACGTATCCGAGATACTTCCTATAAGTGGAAGTATGTAATATGCAGCCTTTGCGACTGGCTTTTTTCACTTAGCCTGATATTTCCAAGGTTCATCCATGTTATACCATGCATTATTTTTTCATTATTTTGCCGAATACTATTTCATCCTATGAATATACCGTATTTAGTTTATCAATTCATCATTTGCTAGACATTTGGATTGTTTCCACTTTTTGATATCATGAATAATGCTACTATGAATATTTTTGTGCAAGTTTTTGTGTGGACATGTACTTTCAATTCTCTTGGGTATACACCTAGGAGTGAAATTTCTGGGTCATATGCTAACTCTATGTTTAACTCTTTGAGGCACTGTCAAACTGTTTCCTGTAGCATTTGCACCATTTTACATTCCTTCTAGCAATATATGGATGTTTTAATTTTTCTACAGTGTCACCAACACTTGCTTTATATATCATTTTGATTCTAACAATCCTAATAGGTGCGAGGTGGTATCTCATTTTGGTTTTGATTTTGAATTACCTATTGATTGGTGGTGTGACTGTATTTTCATGTACTTATTACCATTTGTCTATCTTCTTTGTCAAAATGTCTATTAATATCCTTTACTTATTTTTAATATTTTTGTCTTTTTATTATTGAGTTGTAAGAGTTCTTTATATGTTCTGGATATTGGTCCCTTATCAGATATATGATTTGCAGATATTTTCTCCTGTTCTATGGGTTATCTTTTTAATTCTTGATAATGTCACTTAGAGCATAACAGTTTTACATTTTGATAAAGTCTAATTTTTTGGGGGGGCGCACCTGTATTTTTGATGTTATATCCAAAAGGCTTGACATAACCCAAGGTCGCAAAGATTTCCTTCCACATTTTCTTTTAAAAGTTTTATAGCTTTAGCTCTTGCGTTTAGGTCTATCATCAGTTGTGAGTTAGTTTTTATATACAGTATATATGGATAGCCAAGTGTCCCAGCATCCTTTGTTGAAAAATGTATTCTTTCCTCCATCGAGTTGTCTCTTCCCTTCTGTTAAAAATCAGCTGACTCTAAGTACAAGTGTCTATTTATGGACTTTCAGCTCTATTCCAGTAATCTTTATGTCTATCCTTTTGCCAGTGCCACACTGTCTTGATTACTGTAGCTTTGCAGTAAGTTGGAAATTTGGTAGTGTGAGACACCAACTCTGTTCTTTCCCAAGATTGTTTTGGCTATTCTGGGTCCCTTGCATTTTTGCATGCATTTTAGGATTAGCTTATGAATTTCTGCAAAAAGCCTGCTGTGATTTTGATAGAGATTTTATTGACTCTGTAGATCAATTTGAGGAATAATATTGCTGTTTATCAATATTAAGCCCTCTGATCTATGAATGTCCTTCCATTTATTTGGGTCTTCTTTGATTTTTTCTACGAAGTTTTATAGTTTTTGGAGTATAAGTTTTGCCCTTGTTTTGCTAAGTCTATTCCAAAGTATTTTATTCTTTTTGATGCTATTATAAACAAAGTTGTTTTCTTAATTCTACTTTTACATTGATCATTGCTAGCGTATAGAAATATAATCAGCTTTTGTTAATTGACCTTGTATCAGCAACCTTAAGAAACATACTAGTTCAAATAGCTTTTTAGAGAATTTCATACGATTTTCTATATACTGTGTAAGACTATGTCATCTGCAAATAGAGACAGTTTTACTTCTTCCTTTCCAATCTGGATGCCTTTTGTTCAATTTTGTTGCTCAATTGATGTGACAAGAATTTTCAGTACAATGTTAAATAGCATTAGTACGAGCAGACCTCCTTGACTTTAGAGGGAAGGTATTCAGTCTTTCATCACTG
The DNA here is from genome assembly GCA_036589455.1 of Ateles fusciceps. NCBI lineage: Eukaryota > Metazoa > Chordata > Mammalia > Primates > Atelidae > Ateles > Ateles fusciceps. The sequence goes on from JAZHEH010002752.1 coordinate 1,447,228, forward strand.
AACATGATGTTAATTGTGCAGTTTTTGTAGATGCCCTTTATCAAGTTGAGAGAAGTTCCCTTAATTACATGTTGGTTGTTTTTATCATAAAAGGGGAATTTCTATTTGTTTATTTTGATGTTTGTTTTTAATATTTAAAAGTTTTATTTGCTAAAATAATGCATTGGCTTTCTATTGAGAACATTAAGAAGCCCTTTTCTAGGATTCCTGAGAGCATAATCTGCCTACTCAATTCATGCCTGACTTTCTCTGGGCGGTTTTTCTGTGACACAGCACCGTTAAAGCTTCTGAGTTGCATATTTCTTGGAAGTGTTTAAAATACTTTTACAGACTTTATATTTACTCTGGGTTGACTAGGGAATATATTCTTACCTTGTTTGACAGATGAGGAAACTGAAACTCAGAGAAGTAAAATCACTTATTTTGACATCATATCATCAGCACATAGGGGGAGCCAGAATGAGTCTTTTGGATTCCCAGTCTGACTCTGTTTCTGATATTGTTTACTATCTGTATAGGCAAATTGATGCTTCAGAGTTTGCTGTGAAAATTATGAATTGAGAAGAGGCTTATATTTTTTTATTAGCTATGCTTTGTATCATGGAAGATGCCACATGGATTCTATGCATTGCAGTTTTGACAGCATTGGAGTGTTGAGCAACCATCTTGGCAGCCACAGAAGCACATTTGAAGGTCTTTCTTCACAGTACTGTTGGAATTGCTAATCTTATTTATTTGGAGAAGACCATGTATATAGCCACTGTGTAAAGAGGGTTACAAGACTAGAAATTCAGCATGTCTTACCATTCAGAATTGAAGGAATTTTAACAATGGGCTTTCTTTAAGGGGTTGCTAGGCTCTTTCCGCTTCTTGGTTTCATCCTTTGTTGCAGTAATTGAATATGAAATGTTCTCCCAGAGATGATTTCATGGCAGAGTTATGTGCTACAGCATTATATTTTCATAGGTTTGTACAAGGGTAGTGACAGAACATGGTGATTCAATAATTTGTAAGCTATTGGGAATACAAAATGCTATAATGGGATGGATTAATAGTTTTTCCAATTCAAGAGTTTTGTCTCTGTGTCTAAAAAAGTCCCTGGAAGAATTGAGTGTTTATTCTCTCTAACATCAGCTTACAGGAGCTTAAGCTGTAAACAAAATTTTGCTTATGTAATATCCAGAGACCTCAATTATGTAGCATAAACTGAGAAATACTAAAAATGGTGTTGAAGTGGACTAAATCAGTATTTCCGTGCTCACAACTAATTTACTGATAACTTGCTCTATGATTTTCTTTGTTGCCTTCTTAATATTTCTTAGGCATGTGTGTTTGAACATTAGAGACCCCTAATGCCTAATAGAGACTTTTTAGATGTGTCTGGCATTTTCTTACTGAACCAATTAGACAATCCAGATAATGAGAGCAGGTGTATGGAAATTCAAGAGAGGACATTGCTAAAGCCTGCTATATTGACAGTCAAGAGAAATGGCAGCTGACAGCAAGGAAAGAAATAAGTGTTAAAAGTAAGCTCTGACGCTCTATGAAGCAATTTGGTGGTGGGGCAATGGAATAGTACAACTTTATATTTTGATTGACATTCATAAATGTTGGTCATGACTCAACATATGAAAAACAAATTATTTCTAAAACTGTTTTGGAGAAGATTACCTTTGTGTCTGCTAATTGCAGCTACCAAAAACATTTGAAAATTTAAAAAACGTTCAAAATACAAAAATATATAATGCTTTCATAACCTTAATTCTCTGGAAGATTCACATTTATGAGCCTCTCTTTCTTTGACAGTTCTTAGATGACCCATTAGCTGGCACGTTTCACTTCATACAAACTCTCAGAGTAGCAGATTTTTTTCTTCTGTAACCGAAGTAATGGAGGTAATTGCTTGAGTTTGTGGCAAAGACTATGGTGGTATTGAAGGAAGGAGAGACTGATGGCAAAACAGAGAGCCCTCGTAATATGTGCAAGGAGATTTGCCTTGGATGGTGTACTGTCACTGGTTAAAAGTGAGTGCATTGGCATGTGCTAGCATTACCTGGGCTTTTCATTGTAGATAAACCTTCTTCCTTTTTGATCTTTTCAGCCATCACTTAAGGAAGGGCATATTGTATTGGAGTAAGGACATGAGTTTTGGAGTCGAGCAGAACTTGCTGAAATTGTCTTTTTCTCACCAGACATATGACCTTGTCAATATCTCTTTGCCTTACTTTCTTCATTTACAAAATAAAAATAATTACCTATCTTGCAAGATTATTTTCAGAATTAGAGACAACATATGCATAGACCTAAATCAGTTCCTGTTGCATAGTAGGTGCTCAATTCATGTTATTTTCATTGTTATTATTATATTATTATCAGCACTAGAGAACTCTGAAGGTGGTTGCATTTAAGATCTATATTGCCTCTCAAAAGCACTTGAGCAACAAACTCTCTCACAGCTTGGCTTAATTCCACTGACCTCAGATAGTGTAAGATACAATTTAAATGTATAGAGGTTAGATGTTTATATGAGTTAATTTACTCAATAGGAGCACAGAATTTAATTTTTTTCTGATGGTGATTTATCTTACAATTTCTATATCTTTGAAAGGTATTTCCTAACTCAGAGCCATTGCTACATTTGGTTTTGGCTGCTTGAGTTCCTGAAAAGCATTTTTGGAAAATAGATTCTAGCCTTGGGTGATGAAGGAGCCTCTAGAAACATATGTGGCGGTCCAGTGCAGTTATAATGTTTTCTTTCTAGAGACAAAGTAAATGAATATCTTATGAAGTCTCCTGGGCATGTCTCCCTAACTATCATGTTCTCTTTTATCTGGTATTATTAGATCACTGCAGAATAAACACAGACACCATCAAGGGCTCTTGATTTGGGTATTGGTGGCTGTTTATAGACCAGTTGCAGATAAGGGGACATGAATGACAGCTCCTTAAAGTGAATAATCCCACTTAAAAACGTCATAATGCGTATGTCTCTTTAAGGAAGCTTTTCCTACAATATTCAGGAGATGGGTACATCACACAACTTAATGTTAAAATAGAAGGCCACACAACATACGAACAGGAATATGCTCTTAGTAATAATTATAGACTTTTGAAAATATTTGTTCTTTGTGGTTTTTTTGTACTTATAAATTATCTGTATCAAAGCTAGAAATTCAAGGAAATTTCAAAGAAATGTTATTAACGTGCCTGAATTATATAAAACAGATATGGAGGCTTTCTTGTCAATGACTTCCTTGCATCTGCTTACTGTTCTGACTTTTTGTGCTTATACTATGCTCAGACTGGCCTCATTAGATTTAGCCTCATGTAGTCCAGGCAGGAAAGCTATTCCACAAGGCCATGTCTGTAGCTACAGCCAGCTTCCTACTACCAATACAGAGCAGGAGTCAATGCCAGACTTCATGAAGCAGCCTCCAGCTGCCCAAGAACTCTGAGGATTTGTACAAAATGTTTGGACAAACTTTGACCTAAAGAAAAGTTTTAACAGCACTTGACACAGGAATGGAACGTTAATTGCTGTAGCTCCTCAAGGAGGTCCTGTTTGGCAGCAGGCAGCATAGTCCGTTGCCTGCCTTATAAATTATAAGCCTAGATTAATGTACTGACTCCCTTGTTTCAGTAACAAGAGGTACAACAAATGCATCTAATCAAAACCCCAAACCTGCATGACTGGAGCAGATGGAGAAGGGATAGCGTGAGGAAAAATATGTACAAACATTTGAATATTTCATTTGCTGATCCATATATTTTCATTTGACTGGGAACAAACACCTAATTAAAATAATTAATGCCATTCAAGTCTGGATTGGCTAAACCTATCAACCTATGGTAAAAAAAAATAGTAATAATGGATCTTGAAGGCTATTTTAGTTTACATTTTGGAGGAGTAAAAATTTTACATAATTTAATATTCACATTTAAATATATCCTCTCTCTAAAGATGCTGATACTCTTTTAAAGAGTCAGTTTGTTTCTGCAATGGATTTGGTCATACACCATTGTTCTTTAGGTTGTGTCAGCATTTACTTTAAAAAGTTGTATTCTGTTTATAACTTGGATGCAAAAATGCATTCTGGGCTAAAACTTAATGTCTAGAATCTTTGTCCAAAAGCAGTTTTTTAAAATACCCTTGGAATGGCAGTTTTATGACTCTCTGGAAACTTGAGGTCCATAGGAAGATCTATACAAAACCAAAAGAGAATCTTATCTAATCCAGTCCCTAAGCATTAGGACAGTGCACAAAATCTGGAAAGAAACTGGGCTGTGGAAGGGAACACAATCCTCTCTGTCACCAAACTGGAGAATCGAGGTACTTAGGTTTTATTCTTGTACTACTTGAAGTACACTGGAAGGAGCATGGACTTTGGAGTCACTCAGAACTCGGTTAAAATCCTATCTCCACTGTTTATTTAATTTAGGAAATGTCTTAGCCTCTTTGAGTCATCTCTGTGATTGAATGAGATGGTGAAAGTAAAACTCCAGCACATACTCCCTTCAGTCCTTCTCTTATGATTTACGGTGTTGTTTGAAGCTATTCATTGATTTCCTATCCATTGATTGGAGTACTTATGCTGAGAGCTTATTTTTAAATAATGGATTTTCTTTCATGTATGTTGCCCAAACATAAAATATTAAATCAAACAAATGACACAACTAATTCTACTCTACCCCTAAAGAGGGAAAAAATTGCATGCAGAGTACTTATTCTGAGAGCTTATTTTTAAATAATGGTTTTTCTTTCATGTATATTGTCCAAACATAAAATATTAAGCCAAACAAATGATACAACTAAATTTTCTCTACCCCCCAAAAGGATAAAATACTGCATACAGTGTAAGGACAACTCATATAATTTTAGAGCAAAGAGAAAATCACTACTTTTCTCTTCCCAAATCCCCAGTCTAGGGACTTTCTTAGCCTTCTGAAGCCTTATACTATGTACACAGAATAAGCTAAAACTGTCTCCAGTCATCATGACCAGACATCTGGTAGGGCTGTGGCCGAGGAGAGCCCTTGGCAACAGAAATTTAGCTTTTTGTAGGACATCAAGAAATGTTCTTTTTACAGTTGTCTGAAGAAAAAACAATGGAAATGAGGGGGGAATCCTAAATTTCTTGTCCTCAGAATTGTTCTCTTGCCCATAGCTATTTTTTCATTGCAAACTTTGTTAAACAGCCTGAGTCTTCGGGTGCACATCACCATTATTCATTTTGCTAAAATTTGCTCATTCAAATCTGTATGTGCATCTATCTTCCCTCCTTTATTAATTCAATATATATTTACAGGGTGCCTGCTATGTCCCAGGCTTGGTACTAGGTCCTGTAAATGCAAATAGTGTGAGATAATGGATATAGTCCTTGAACTCAAGGAGGAGGCAGCAATAAATTAAATAATTACGTAGGTGAAGATAAAGTTGCAGTTGTGATAACGTGCCACAGAGAAGATGTATATGGTATACTGGGAATCCATTTGAGGAGGCATTGATGTAGAGTGGGAAGTCAAAGAAGGCTTCCTTAAGGAAATGCTAATTAAGCTTAAATTTGAAAAGGGAGATCAACTTGGGGAAGAGAGAAGGAGAGATCCATTTAGGCAGAAGGAACCAGCATGTACAAAGATACTATTGCAGAAGGAAAAGTGCCCCTTCTGAGACACTGTGAGACCAACATGGCTGAAGTATAGAGAGTAGGTTAGGGGGAACATGATGAAAGACAGGACTGGGGAGACAGAGAGACACAAGCCTATGTTTAAGATTTCATTGAAGTATTACAAGCACATTGGAGAGAGGGGGAAGGATCGGGTAACATTGTCATATTTTAATTTTAAGACTATCATTCTAGCTTCAGTGAGAAGAGCATGGAAATTTGAGAAAAGGTGCAGTGTTTAAACAACAACAACAAAAAAACCTAGTTATGGAGATTTGCACAATTCCAGGCAAAAGATAGTGGTAGCATGAATGAGGGTGTTTGTGGAGATAAAGAATGGAATAATTTGAGATATTTGGGAGTAAACATGCCAGGTCATGAAGATGAATTTTATACAGGTATTGTAACAGGAAGGGCAGTATCAGGGATGACTCCTAGCTTTCTAGTCTGCATGAACTGTGTGTAGAAGTGTCATTTACTGAATTTGGGAACTCTGGAAAAGGTTCATTTTAGGTATGGCAGTGGGAGGATAATGAAATCTCTTCTGAAAAAGTTATGTTTGAAGACGCTTTAAGATGAAAGTACAGATGTCAATTGACCTGTGAAGAGGGATAGGTGCTGGTACCAGCTAATAAATGTTAGGTCAAGGAAAGTTTTTTTTTCCCCAGAGTGAAAAATGAGCATATTTAAGAGCTGATGGGACTGAAAAAACAACTGAACTAAGGACTGAGAAGTGTTCAATAGATTATTCAACATGAAAGGCATTGTTAGAACAGTTTCAATAAAGTGGTAGGGATTGAAGAGCAAATAAGAGAATGTTTACAATACAGACATAACTCATTTTATTCCACCTTCACTTTATTGAATTTCACATATACTGTGTTTTCTATAAATCAAAGATTGTCCCAATCTTGTGTTGGGCAAGTCTGTTGGCACCATTTTTCCAACAGCATATGCTCACTTCATGTCTGTCTGTCACATATTGGTAATTCTTGCAATGTTTCACTATTATTAGTAGTATATCTGTTATGGTGACATGTGATTAGTGTCTTTGATGTTACTATTATAATTGGTTTGAGATGCCATAAAATGTGCTCATATAGGATCAAGAACTTCATTGATAAAATGTGTGTTCTATCTCCTTCACCAACTAGGTGGACTAGGGAGGCACAGTCATTCCCCTATCTCTGTGCCTCCCCTTGAGCTTCCCTATTTCCTGAGACACAGCAATACTGAAATTAGATCAGGTAATAACCCTACAGTGGCCTCTATGTGTTCATGTAAAAAGATGAGTCATACATTTGTCACTTTCAATAAGAGCTAGAAATGATTAAACTTGGTGAGGAAGGCATGTTGAAAGCCAAGATGGGCTGAAAACTAGGCCTCATGCACAAAAACAGCCAAGTTGTGAATGCAAAGGAAAAGTTCTTGAAGGAAATTAAGAGTGCTACTCCAGTAAACACATGAATGATAAAAAAGTGGAACAACCTTATTGCTGATAGGAGAAAGTTTTAATGATCTAGACAAATCAAAACAGCCACAACATTCCCTAAACCAAAATGTAATCCAGAGCAAGGCCCTAAGTCTCTTTAATTCTCTGAATACCAAGAGTAGTAAGGAAGCTACAGAGGAAAAGTTGCAAGCTAGCAGAGATGTTGCTTCACGAAGTTTAAGGAAAGAAGCCATCCATATTACATACAAGCGCCAGATGAGGCAGCAAGTGTGGATGTAGAAGCTATAGCAAGTTAACCAGAACATTTAGCTAAGATCATTGATGAAGGTGGCTACACTAAACAACAGACTTTCAATGTAGACAAAATTTCTTCTATTGGAAGAAGGTGCTACCTAGAACTTTCATAGCGAAAAAGGAAAAGTTAATGCCTGCCTTAAAAACTTCAAGGGACAGTCTAACTCTCTGGTTAGGAACTTATGGAACTGGTCACTTTAAGTGGAAGCCACTGCTCAGTTACCATTCTGAAAGTTATGGGCCCTTAAGAATTATGCTAAATCTACTCTGCCTGTTTTCTAGAAATGCAAGAACAAAGCATAATCCTGAAAGTCCCAGTCCTGAAAGCCGTAATTCCAATATTGAAATCTCAAAAGATCTAAACCCAGAAAGATTAAAATTCTGAATCTGAAGTCTTGAAAGCTTAATTCTAAGAAAGGGATTAGTGAATTTTCAGTTGTTTGCAGGATAGCTGCCTCATGTTAGTTGCATCACGGTAAGCAGAACTATGATTATATGTTGTTATTGTCTTTATTTGGAAATTAAGTATGGTTTGAGATGCAATGGATTCCAAGTTATAAGGGGTGGACTTAATGTTAGGCTTCAGTTGGCTGTATTAATGGACACCTCAAAACCTGGTTGATATGGTTTGGCTGTGTCCCCACCCAAATCTCATCTTGAATTATAGTTCCCATAATTCCCACATGTCATGAGAGGGACCCAGTGGGACGTAATTGAACATGGGGCAGGTCTTTCCCATGCTGTTCTCATGATAGTGAGTAAACCTCATGAGATCTGATGATTTTATAAAGAAGAGTTCCCCTGCACACGTTCTTTTGCCTGCCGTCATGTGAGACATGCCTTTGCTCCTCATTACCTCCTCACTTTCCACAATGATTGTAATTAATGGACATCTTATAACCTGGTTGATATGGTTTGGCTCTTTCCTTTGTAAATTACCCAGTCTTGGGTATGTTTTTATTAGCAATGTGAACACAGACTAATACACTGGTAAAGCACTACTTGGGCTGTGTCTGTGAGGATATTTCCAGAGATTAGTGTTTAAGTCTGAGTAGATGGGCTGTTCTTGATGTTTCAAGTGCTTTGAAGTTTATAGAAGTGAAAACTCAAACAAAAAATTAAAAAAAAAACTCCCTTGCCAAATGATTGAATTGTGTATGACTTCTGCCTCTTGACACATAATGCCTGTGCTTGTCTTCAGAATTGTTTTTTGTCAGAGAATAAATACATTTAAACAAGCCTAGCAACCTTCTGAATCAAAAACACTTGCTGATGTAGAACTTCTTCCAATGTAACAAAACACATTGCAGGTGACCCTTGAACAATGAGGAGGCAAGGGGTGACAACTCACCCCACAGTGGAAAATCAATGTCTAAAAAGAATGTAATTGGATTGTTTATTACACAAAGGATATATGCTTCAGAGGATGGGTATCCTCATTTTCCAAGATATGATTATTTCATGTTGCATGCCTATATCAAAACATTACATGTACTCAATAAATATATACATCTATATACCCAGAAAAATTACTTATGCAACTCTTTAATATCCCTAAGCATTAATGTTTGTCAAAATATGTATGTTATTATTGCCTATTTCATTGTGTAAAGTGATCTATGAAGTGTTCTGTCATGTTTTTATGTATTTCTCAAATCCCCTTTTAAAAATGTAAAGCCAGGCATGGTGGTTCATGCCTGTAATACTAGAGCTTTAGGAGGACAAGGCGGGCAGTTCCCGAGGTCAGGAGTTTGAGCCCAGTCTGGCCTACATAGTGAAACTCCGTCTCTACTAAAAATGCAAAAAATTAGCTGGGTGTGATGGTGTGCACCTCAGCTCCTTGGGAGGCTGAGTCAGGAGAATCACGTGAACTCAGGAGGCAGAAGTTGCAGCAAGCCAAGATCACACCATTGCACTCTAGCCCAGGTGACAGTGCAACACTTCATCTCAAAAAAAAAAAAAGTAAAAAACAATGTCTTTTAAATAAATTTTAAAATTATTTTTTCAGGGTTATATTTTTGAGATTTTAAATCAGGATTTTAGACTTTCAGGATGTTGTTCTTTTGGGATTTTACCATTCAGGACTATGGCATTTGAGATTGTCTTTTGGGATTATGGCCAAAACTTGGTTTTCTGAATGTTTTAAGCCCACTTTTGTAATCTACTGCTCAGAAAAAAAGGACTCTTTCAAAATATTACTGCTAATTGACAAAGCACCTAATCACTCAAAAGTTCTGATGGAGGAATACAAGGAGATTAATGTGTTTTCATGCCTGCTAACACAGTATCTGTTCTGCAGCCCCGTGGATCAAGGAGTAATTTCAATTTTCAGATCTTATTATTTAAGAAATACATTCCATAAGCCCATTACTGTCATAGATTGTAATTCCTTTAAGGGACCTGGGCAAAGTAAATTGAAAATCTTCTAGAAAAGATTCACCATTCTAGATGCCATTAAGAACATTCATGGTTCATTGGAGGAGGTTAAAATATCAACATTAACAGAAGTTTGGAAGAAATTGATTCCAACCTTCATGGATGACTTTGAGAGGTTCAATACTTTAATGGAGGAAGTAACTACAGATATGAAAATAGCAAGGGAGCTATACTAGGAAGTGGAGCCTAAAGATGTGATTGAATTGCTGCAATCTCATGACAAAACCTGAGTAGATGAAGAATTGCTTCTTATGGATGAGCAATGAAAGTGGTTTATTGAGACAGAATTAACTTCTAAAGAAGATGGTGTGAACATTGTTGAAATGAAAACAAAGTATTTGGAATATTCAATAAACTTGGTTGGTAGAGTAATGGCAGAACTTGAGAAGATTGACTCCGATTTCAAAAGAAGTTTTAGTATGGGTAGAATGCTATCAAACAGCACCATGTGCTACAAAGAAATTTTTTATGAAAGGAAATTTCAATCAATGTGGCAAACATCATTGTTGTATTATTTTTTTAAATTTCCACATCCACCCAAAACTTCATCATCTACCATCCTGATCAGTCAGCAGCCATTAACATTGAAGTGAGGCCTTCCACTAGCAAAAAGATCATGACTCACTGAAGGGTCAGATGATCCTTAGCACTTTTCTAGCAGTAAAATATTTTTCGATTAAGATGTGTACCTTAATTAAAGGCTTTTTGAGATATAATGCTATTGCACACTTAATAGATTAGTGTAGTATAAACATGACTTTTATACGCACTGGTGATGTAGTTTGAATGTTTATCTCCCACAAAGGTCATGTTGAATTTTGATCCTCAGTGTTGGAGGTGGAACCAAGTGTGAGGTGTTTGGGTCCTGGGGGAAAACCTATCATGAGGGGCTTGGTGGTGTTCTCACAGTAATGAGTGAGTTCTTGCTCTATTAGTTCCCATGACAGCTGATTGTTAAAAGAGCCTGGCATCTCCCTGTCTCTCTTTGTTTCCTCTTTCATCATATGATCTCTGAACATCCTGGTTCCCCTTTGTCTTCTTCCATAAGTGGAAGCAGCCTGAGGCTTTCAACAGATGCCCAGTTTTCTGACCAGCAAAATTGTGAGCAAAATAAGCCTTTTTTCTTTGTAAATCACCCAGTGTGAGGTATGTCTTTATAACAACACAAATGGACTGAGACAGTTGGGAAACAAAAAATTCATATGACTCACTTTTTGGTGATAATTGCTTTATTGTGATGGTCTGGAACTGAACCTGAAATATCTCTGAGGTATTCCTATGTATGTGTAGACTAATACAAGCTTATCCTTCATTGAAAAATGCTAATGAGATATTATTGAGAAGGAGAAGTTAGAGAGAAGCCCTAACAAATAATAAATATTTCTTCAGAAGACGGGAATGAATGAGATCCAAAAAGCAGATGTCATGGTTGGTGTCATGTATCTAAGTACAGATGAGTACATGTGTATGCTTATGGTGAGAATTTGAGAGACATCCAGTGGGATGTCTTCTATTTACTCTTTGAAATAGGAAGTAAGGGAGGTCTACCACCTCAGCAGACCATGAGGTGGGGGAGAGAAGGGAATCAAATGTTGGAAATATTATTATAGAGAATAGGAGGAAAATACGACAGAGAAAAGAGTTGAGACTGCCTAGAGTTGATTCAGAGAGTAAGTGAAAGTTTTATCCATTAGGGAAGGTGCAGTCTAACCAAGCCCACTCTGTAGTGTTTTTGTTTGGTTGGTTTTTTCGTTTTGAATCCCCTCAGCTTTTATACAGAGGCAGTCTCTATCATATCATCCTCACTGGTTTATCTCACAGTGGCATTATTCTCTGACTCTTTTATACATGCATGTCTAATCTCTGCAACGGAAAAGGGCAACTCAGGGAAAAAGAACATGGCTCCATAATACATAGTAGAATACTATGCCCAAAATAAGGGTTACTAAGTATTTATGAAACTTGTCATAAGTAAAATGAGATCAAATTTAAACATTGTAGAAGTTCCCTTTTCTTTGTAATCTTGCCAACATGTTATTTTTTGACTTTTTAGTAATAGCCATTCTGACTGGTGTAACATGATATATCATTGTGGGTTTGACTTGCATTTCTCTGTTGATTAGTGATGTTGAACACTTTTTCATATTTTTGTTGGCCACTTGTGTGTCTTCTTTTGAGAAGTCTCTGTTCATGTCCTTTGCCCACTTTCAATGTTGATGTGAATGTCAAATAGTTCAACCACTGTGGAAAGCAGTTTGGAGATTTCTTTAAATTAGAACTACCATTTAACCCAGCAGTCCCATTATTGAGTATATATTCCAAGAAAAATAAATTGTTCTACCAAAAAGGCACATAATTTGTATGTTCATTGCAGCACTATTCACAATAGCAAAGACATGGAATCAACTTCGGTGTTCATCAACAGTGGACTAAATGAAGAAAATGTGGTACCTGTAGCATAGAATACTATGCAGCCATAAAAAAGAACTAAACCGTGTCCTTTGCAGAAGCATACATGCAGCATCTGAAGGCCATTATCCTAAGAAAATTCATGCAAAAGCAGAAAACCAAATACCCCATGTTCTCACTTATAAGTGGGAGCTAAACACTGGGTACACATTGACATAAAACTGGGGACCATAAACACTAGGGGAGAGGAGGAGGAGAATAAGGATAAGAATACTAGATAACAAGAATACTAGGACTGGGGGAGAGAAGGAGAATAAGGCTTGGAAAACCACCTTTTGAGTACTACACTCACTACCTGGGTGATGGGATGAGTCACACCCCAAGCATCAGCATCATGCAATGTATACATGTAACAAAATCCTGCACATATATGTCCTGGAAATAAAGGTTGAAATTGAAAAAAAAAATGGAAGCTTACTATGTGTACAAAAGAATAGTTCACAAACTGGGAGACTTGGGACACTCAAGTGGTAAGAAGCTCTGCTCACAACACTCACAGAATAGTTTATGAAGCACAAAGGAGGACGTATTTTGACTTTTTATTGTGATTGGCTGCTATATTGTCGTTCATTTTACAGTAAGCAGAGCTATTTAAGCTGATTTGTGTATAACTGATTGCTTTAATGTTATGGAATCATGCTGACAAGGACAAAGTTTATTTTTTGTTTTATTATTATAGTGTTTAGAGGAAATGAGGATGACTTAAGTTTTGATGGTGTGGTTATAGTGTTTAGATGGGTATTCTAAACTTGGACTTCTATTTTGATTTTTCTTTAGCAAACTCAAAGGAGTTTATTAAGCATGTATCAAATATGAGATGTTCCATAATGGGAACTCAGGAGAAATGCATAATTTCTTGATTTATGTAATAAAATTCAGAAACACCTCACCTTATTCAAATAAAAGAATGATTTCTTTTTATTCATGAAGACTTGATTTAGATGACATCTCTTTGCAGTCTTTCCTGAACTCCAGTTTCTCTGCCTTTTTTTTTTTTTTTTTTTTTTTTTTTTTTTTTTTTTGCTTAGTTTTAAAATTATAGGTTTTAAGCTCTATAATGGCCAGGAATTTGTCTGTTCTATTCACTATATACCTAGTACCTAGCACAATGACTGAGACATAGAGTTCATTAAATATTAGTTTAATGATGAATTCATCAAAAAATGAATCACAATAAGTAAATGAATGAATAAACAGAGCAAGAGGAATGATACAGCTTGACCTTGCAGGGCTATTGAGAAAATAACATATGGGAATGAACACAAAGATATTTGAAAAATAAAAGACATATACACTTAGTAAGCTTTTATGTTGTGTAAAACTTACTGTATTCTGCATTGTTACATTGCTTCACATTTCAATTTGCTTTTGTGCCGTAAGAAAATTTATGGCATTTCACAATTTAGATTTACTTGCCACTCTTGCTACAAAGCAGCCTATTGATATGCCATAGTCAATTAATTGAAACAAACTGCTTCATAAAAGAAGAGTCAGATCTGGTGACCTTTAGATGATTTGTGTATTTATGTATGTATGCATGTAGTAATGCATACTAGGAAGATGCATGGGGCTTATAGAGAAGTGTGATTTTGGAGTGTTGCTTTAGCTTAACTGAATTGTTTATCTTCAGACAGAGTGTTCAATTTTGGGAGCTACTAGGTCTTCATGCCAAGCAATATGTGTTAGCATTATTGTGTCTTCTGGCTACTCTGTCTTCATTTAATTGTTTATTTTTTTCTTCCTCTAGGTTTTCCTTTACTTTCAGAGTTCATATTACAGATTACCTCATATAGTTCTCATAGCAAGTATCTAAGGATAACTATTTTCTCACTTTCTGTAACTGTTGTCTTTCATCCTATGTTCTGTAAACTTTGGATTCCCCAGAGGAGTTTGATTAGTAAGCTTCTATGCATAGTATTAGACATGGAGGGGAAACCCTAAAAGAAATTGAATAAGTAACTTTGACTCAGTTATACTAAAAGTAGGCTCAAATTGATTGTGATGGATGGCTTCCAGACTCTCGATATCACTGACTTATACTGTAGCCCAAATGAGATCTTAAGTATGGAAAAAACAGAATTATGGGAAGCCAGGCAGGTAGAAATTATAAAAATGTGTTTAAAAATAGCTAATTAAAGGTGTACCTTTTATTTGTTTAGGGCATTTAAGGTCAACTGCAAAAGTTTTTTTTGAGATGAAGACATTATGAACTAGAGAATACTCATGATTTATTTGTTGTAATTTACAACCTAACAACATAGAACTGACATAGAATTTGTTTTAATTATCACCTAACCACACAGAATTGACCATAATGCTGCTGACTATTCACTCATCCAATAAGTATTTATTAATGAGTTATATAAAAAAGCACTTTTCTGGAAGGCAATGTAGTGAGTGTTTAAGAACACTGACTTTGGAGTCACAGTTCAAATGCCTGTTAGCTGTGTGACCTTTCGCAAGTTGCTAAATCTTTATGCAACCTTGCAAAAAGAGTTTAGATGTAAGTAAAATGTTATCTCCATATTAATGTAATTAAATTATGTAAAACTCCCATCACATTCCTGGCACAGAATAAGTATTTGATAAATAATAATCATTGTTAGTCTGGTTCCTTTTCTTATTACTATGTTTAAAATAAACAATATTTTAATAAGTAGGTTATATTTCATAATAATATGTTTATAAATATTGTGGATGTTCACTGTGTTACAAACAAATTCATGATCTAATTGAAAAAGGTGAAATACAAACATACAAAAAGATAATGAACAATTATAGGCAAGAAATGTTAAGTTACAAAGGAAGGGAACTGAACAGTTTTTCTGCAGATATTCAGAAAGTAAAGAGCAGTTTCTAGCATCATGAGATGTCCTTGACATAGTATCGAGGAGTTTCTATATATCTAAGACTAATTTTAGAAACCCATAACTAAAAATGCTCATATAGGATGAGGGACGGCTTTGTTGAGTTGGGATAGCGCTGTGGCTTGATAGCAGCCCAAGTAAAGTACAGTGCAGCACCAGAGTGAGGCTGCAAATGCTACTGTATATTTCGCAGTAATACAGTGGACAAAATTGTCATTTTATTCTCTTTCTATTGTATTGTCTTAATAAATTGTGAGCATGATTGTGAAAAAATAACCAACAGAACCAAAATAAAAAGTTCTTTGGGAGGTGGATACACAAAGTGTGAGTGGTAGGTAGACCTTCAAACTCTGGATCAAACTAACTGTTTATAGAGAACATGTTGTTTCAGCAATTCAAGCTATATTTGCATAGCTTTGAGAGGCCACCTTGCACAATTTAAATCATACCATTTTGAGAAACTCATGTTTTCTCTCTAACGAAGATGTCTTTTGCTTAATTTGAGGTATTTTTGAGTATAGCTAGCTATGTGCTAAGCATTATGCCAGTCACCAGAAACACCATGGTGAACCAGTCTCTATCCTGAATAATCTCACATATTTGTGATGAGAGGTGGAATGGTAGGTTATGTCTACCTATTGTTGAAGGATAATGGAAAGAGATTGGATTTACCCTGACAAAATGACACCTACTATACAGCCACTCACCAGTTATAAGTCCTTGGGTTAGCCAATAACATATTTGTTTGTCAAAACCATGCTGACTGGTCTCACTTTTTTTTTTTTTTTAAGCATTCAATGAATTTATGTATACTTAAATTTGTACAATCCAATACTATGTTATTTCACTTTTTTTAAAATTGTACTTTAGATTCTGGGGTACATGTGCAGATCATGCAGGATTGTTGCATAGGTACCTACATGGTAAGGTGGTTTGCTGCCTTCATCCCCCCATCACCTATATCTGGTATTTCTCCCCACGTTATCCCTCCCCCACCCTCCCCACCCCTTGCTGTTCCTTCCCTAAGCCCCTCAACTGACCCCAGCGTGTGATGCTCCCCTCCCTGTGTCCACATGTTCTAATTGTTCAATACCCACCTATGAGTGAGAACATGCAGTGTTTGGTTTTCTGTTCTTTTGTGTCAGTTTGCTGAGAATGATGGTTTCCAGATTCATCCATGTCCCTATGAAGGACATCAACTCATCGTTTTTTATGGCGGCATAGTATTCCATGGTGTATATGTGCCACATTTTCTTTATCCAGTCTATCGTTGATGGACATTTGGATTGGTTCCAGGTCTTTGCTATTGTAAACAGTGCTGCATTGAACATATGTGTACATGTGTCTTTATAATAGAACAATTGATAATTATTTGGGTATATATCCAGTAATGGGGTTGCTGGGTCAAATGGTATTTCTATTTCTAGGTCCTTGAGGAATCACCACATTGTCTTCCACAATGGTCGCACTGATTTGCACTCCCATCAACAGTGTAAAAGTGTTCCCGTTTCTCCACATCTTCTCCAGCATCTGTTGTCCCTGATATTTTAATGATCACCATTCTAACTTGTGTGAGGTGATATCTCAATGTGGTTTTGATTTGCATTTCTCTAATGACCAGTGATGAGCTTTTTTTCATATGTTTGTTGGCTGCATAAATGTCTTCTTTTGAAAAGTATCTGTTCATAACTTTGCCCACTTTTTGATGCAGTTGTTTTTTTCTTGTAAATTTGTTTAAGTTCTCCGTAGATTCTGGATATTAGCCCTTCATCAGATGGGTAGATTGCAAAACGTTTTTGCCATTCTGTTAGTTGCCAGTTCACTCTAATGATTGTTTCTTTTGCTGTGCAGAAGCTCTGGAGATTAATTAGATCCCATTTGTCTATTTTGGCTTCTGTTGCCACTGCTTTTGGCGTTTTAACCATGGTGTGAGGTCTTATGTTTAGATCTTTAATCCATCTGGAGTTAATTTTAGTGTAAGGTGTCAGGAAGGGGTCCATTTTCTGCTTTCTGCACATTGCTAGCCAATTCTCCCAACACCATTTATTAAACAGGGAATCCTTTCCCCATTGCTTGTTTTTCTCACGTTTATCAAAGATTAGATGATTGTAGATGTGGTGTTGCTTCTGAGGCCTCTGTTCAGTTCCATTGGTCTATGTCTCTGTTTTGGTACCAGTATCATACTGTTTTGATTACTGTGGCCTTTTAGTATAGTTTGAAGTCAGGCAGCATGATGCCTCCAGCTTTGTTCTTTTTGCTAAGGATTGTTTTGGCTATGTGGCTCTTTTGGTTCCATATGAAGTTTCAAGTGGTTTATTCCAGTTCTATGAAGAAGGTCATTGCTAGCTTGATGGGCATAGCGTTGAATCTATAAATTACTTTGGGCAGTATGGGCACTTTCACAATATTGATTCTTCCTAACCATGAGCATGGAATGTTTTTCCATCTGTTTGTGTCCTCTCTTATTTCCTTGAGCAGTGGTTTGTAGTTCTCCTTGAAGAGGTCCTTTACATCCTTTGTTAGTTGTATTTCTAGGTATTTTATTCTCTTTGTAGGAATTGTGAATGGGAGTTCACTTTTGATTTGGCTCTCTGTTTGTCTGTTAATGGTGTATAGAAATGCTTGTGATTTCTGTACATTCATTTTGTATCCTGAGACTTTGCTGAAGATGCATATCAGTTTCAGGAGATTTTGGACTGAGATGATGGGGTCTTCTAAATATAGAACCATGTCATTTGCAAATAGAGACAATTTGACTTCCTCTGTTTCTGATTGAATACCCCCTTATTTCTTTTTCTTGCCTGATAGCTATGGCTAGAACTTCCAATGCTATATTGAGTAGGAGTGGTGATAGAGGGCATCCTTGTTTTCTACCAGATTTCAAAGGGAATCCTTCCAGTTTTTGCCCATTCAGTATGATATTGGCTGTGGTTTTGTCATAAATAGCTTTTATTATTTTGTGATACATTCCATTGACACCTAGTTTATTGAGGGTTTTCAGCATAAAGTGCTGTCGAATTTTGTCGAAGGTCTTCTCTGCATCTATTCAGATAATCATATGGTTTTTATCTTTGGTTCTGTTTATGTGGTGGATTACGTTTATAGACTTGGGTATGTTGAACCAGCCTTGCATCCCTGAGATGAAACCTACTTGATCATAATGAATAAGCATTTTGGTCTCATAAAATGAGTTGGGGAGGATTCCGTCTTTTTGTATTGTTTGAAATAGTTTCAGAAAGAAAGATACCAGCTACTCTTTTGTACGTCTGGTAGAATTCGGCTGTAAACCCATCTGGACCTGGGCATTTTTTAGTTGGTAAGCTATTAATTGCTGCCTCAACTTCAGTCCTTGTTATTGGTCTACTCAGGGATTCAACTTCTTCCTGGTTTAGTCTTGGGAGAGTGCAAGTGTCCAGGAATTTATCCATTTCTTCCAGATTTACTGGTTTGTGTGCATAGAGTTGTTTGTAGTAATCTCTAATGGTAGTTTGTATTTCTGTGGAATCAGTGGTGATGTCTCCTTTATCATTTTTTATTCATCTATTTGATTCTTCTTTCTTTCCTTTTTATTAGTCTGGCTAGCAGTCTATTTTGTTGATCTTTTCAAAAAACCAGCTCCTGGATTTGTTGATTTTTTGAAGGGTTTCTTTGTGTCTCTATCTCCTTCAGTTCTGCTCTGATCTTAGTTATTTCTTATCTTCTGCTAGCTTTTGAGTTTTTTTTATCTTGCTCCTCTGACTCTTTCAATTTTGATGATAGGGTGTCGATTTTAGACCTTTCCTTGCTCCTCATGTGGACAATTATTGCTATGAATTTTCCTCTAAACACTGCTTTAATTGTGTCCCAGAGATTCTGGTATGTTGTGTCTTCATTCTCGTTGGTTTCAAAGAAATCTTTATTTCTGCCTTCGTTTCATTGTTTATCCAGTCTACATTCAGGAGCCAGTTGTTCATTTTCCATGAAGTTACGCAGTTTCAAGTTAGTTTCTTAATCCTGAGTTCTAATATGATTGGACTGTGGTCTGAGAGACTGTTTGTTATGAATTCCATTCTTTTGCATTTGCTGAGGAGTGATTTACTTCCAATTATGTGGTCAATTTTAGAGTAAGTGTGATGTGGTGCTGAGAAGAATGTATATTCTGTGGATTTGGAGTTGAGGGTTCTGTAAATGTCTATTAAGTTAGCTTGGTCTAGATCTGCGTTCAAGTCCTGGATTTCCTTGTTGATTTTCTGTCTTGTTGATTTGTGTAATGTTGGCAGTGAAGTGTTGAAGTCTCCCACTATTATTGTGCGGGAGTGTAAGTCTCTTTGTAGGTCGTTAAGGACTTGCTTTATGTATCTGGGTGCTCCTGTATTGGGTGCATATATATTTAGAATACTTAGCTCTTCTTATGGTATTGATCCTTTTACCATTATGTAATGTCCTTCTTTGTCTCTTTTGATTTTTGTTGGTTTAAAGTCCATTTTATCAGAGACTAGGATTGCCACTCCTGTTTTCTTTCTTTTTTTTTGCTCTCCATTTGCTTGGTTAATCTTCCATCCCTTTATTTTGAGTCTATGTGTATCTTTGCATGTGGGATGGGTCTTCTGAATACAGCACATGGATGGTTCTTGGTTTTTTATCCAATTTGCCAGTCTGTGTCTTTTGACTGGGGCATTTAGTCTGCTTACATTTAATGTTAATATTGTTATGTGTGAATTTTATACTGCCATTTTATTACTGGTTGGTCATTTTGCCCTTTGGTTGGTGTAATTTCTTCATTGCTTCATTGGTCTTTACCGTTTGGTTCTTTTTTGCAGTGGCTGGTACTGGTTTTTCCTTTCTGTGTTTAGTGCTTCCTTCAGGAGCTCTTATAGGGCAGGTCTGGTAGTGACAAAATCTCTCAGCAATTGTTTGTCTGTAAATGATTTTATTTCTCCATCACTTGTGAAGCTTACTTTGGCTGGGTATGAAATTCTGGGTTGAAAATTCTTTTCTTTAAGGATGTTGAATATTGGCCCCTCTCTCTTCTGACTTGTAGGGTTTCTGCTGAGATATCCACTGTAAGTCTGATGTGCTTCCCTTTGTGGGTGACCCAACCCTTCTCTCGGCCTGTGCTTAACATTTTTTTTCCTTCGTTTCAACCCTGGTGAATCTGATGATTATGTGCCTTGGGGTTGCTCTTCTAGAGAAGTATCACTGTGGTGGTCTCTGTATTTCCTGTATTTGAATGTTGGCCTGCCTTGCTAGGTTGGGGAAGTTCTCCTGGATAATATCCTGAAGAATATTTCCCAGCTTGGATTCATTCTCCCTGTCGTCGTCTTCCTATACACTAATCAAGCGTAGATTAGGTATTTTCACATAATCCCGTATTTCGTGAAGGCTTTGTTCATTTCTTTTCACTCTCTGTTCTCTTTTCTTGCCTTCTCATTTTATTTCATTGAGTTGATCTTCAATCTCTGATATCCTTTCTTCGGCTTGTTGTATTTGGTTATTGATACTTGGGTATGCTTCATGAAGTTCTTGTGCTGTGTTTTTCAGCTCCGTCAAGTTGTTTATGTTCTTCTCTAAGCTGGTTATTCTAGTTAGTATTTTGTCTAACCTTTTTTCTAGGTTTTTAGTTTCTTTGCATTGGAATAGAACATGCTGCTTTAACTCAGAGACATTTATTACCCACCTTCTGAAGCCTGCTTCTGTCAGTTCATCAAATTCGTTCTCCATCTAGCTTTGTTTGCTTGCTGGTGAGGAGTTGTGATCTCGTGGTGGGGGGAGAGGCATTCTGGTTTTTGATGGTTTTATTCTTGCTCTGGTTTCTTCTCAACTTGTTGGATTTATATAGTTTTGATCTCAGGTAGCTGCTTGAGGAGGCAGCCTTTCCTTTGTCTGCCTGCAGAGGCACTGCTGGGCTGCCATCATTTCAGTGGAGCTCCTGCATCTTTCAGTGACTCAGGAAAATTAGGCTGGCTTCTGCAGTGGTGGCTGCCCTTCCCCCTACCGAGCCTGATCATTCCTGGTTGCTCTCTAACTGATGTTCTAGGTGCAAAACTCTGGAGTGAGAGTTTTTTAGCCTGCTGGACTTTGTGGCGGGGGGACCCATTGTGCCATATGGCCTGTTTCTCTGCTTTCAGTTCTCTTTCTTTCTGGGAGGTGGGTAGCTCTGTCCAGCCAACATTCTGGCTTTTGCGTCAGCCCGTGCTTCAGCCTAGATCTATGCTGACAGTCCCAGTGCTGGCTGAAGTTGCTGTTCTACCATGTTCAGGTAGCTCGCTGAGGCTTTTCAGCCTAGCGAATATCTCCTGTTCTGTGGTTTGCAGAGGGCTTGGGTGGAGCAATGTATCTGAAACAATGTCCCAGAAGGGGGAGATCCTCCAGTCCTTCAGTCGATTGCACATACCTCCTGGGTGTGGCAGTGCCCCACCTTGCCTCAATTTGCCCTATTTGGTTTATACCCACTGTGCAACCAGACCCACAAAATGAACCTGGTACCTCATTTGAAATTGTGGAGACCATTCGGCTTCTGCATCTCTCTCGCTGGGAGCTGCTTTCCAGAGCTGCCTCTTATTGGGCCATCTTTGGATCCCCTGGTCTCACTTTTAATTGATACTACTCATATCAGGGGGACTCTGAGGGCCACCCTTAATTCCACTTTGTATTTCTCACTCATTTATTCTCAACTCTGACAAATGGACTATACCGTATCTTCACTTTCCTCAAAATTGCACTCTTAACAGAAATTCTTGCTTTCTGTTTCACTAAGAAAGTAAAAGAAACCAGAAAAGAATACTCACCAGCCACTATTTCCATATTTTTTACATGCCTGCATCTGTACCACGTATTCTGACTTTCCTTCTAGTACCCTACTTGAAGTCACTTCCCATTACATGTATGCTAGGTCTCATCTCCTCTTTTCTACATAAGAACATTGTTCCAGAAATTCTCTACTTTCTTTTCTTCTTTCATCCATCATCAGTTTTTATCCTGTGGATAATATCCTTTAGATGTTTCCTGGAATATCTTTTATTTTAAAAATCACTTTATTTCACATACTCTTTCAGCTGTTGCTCCATTTATCTGCTCCTTTTAGAAGTACCTATACTCCAATTCTGTATCTGTAATTCTTGTCTTTCCATTTTATTTGTCAACCAAAAATAAAACTCTAAGCCCCATCCCAACTAATTGAAAGGACCCTTCTTGGCCAAGGGCATTCCAAAGTTAACCTGAAACATGAGTGTAGGCCATGATGAGAATGGGTGGTCAACATGCACATTATGCCTTCCTCCCTTTAGAATTCAGGCATGACTGACCAGCATTAACATTAAAACAGAGACCTTTAAACAGTCTGCTCTCTTTGAAGCCTGTTACCTGAAGACTTCATCTGCTTAATGAAAACCTTGTTTTCCACAACCCATTATTTTACCCCAGGTATTCTCTTCTATTAATTCCAGGTCTTTAGATAAACTCTTAAAAGCAATTGCCAATCAGACAGTCTTTGAATCTACCTGTGACCTAAAAGTCCCCCTGTCCAGCTTTGAGTTGTCCCACCTTCCATAACAAATCACTATACATCTTACATGTATTGATGATGTCTCATGTTCCCCTAAAACATATAAAACCAAGCTGGAGCCTGACCACCTTGGACACATTTTCTTAGGAACTCCAGAGGCCATGTCATGGGCATATCCTTAACTTTGGCACAATAAACTTTTTGTATTTTTCTGAAACAGTCTCACTCTGTTGGCCAGGCTGGAGTACAGTGGCATGATCTCAGCTCACTTCAGCCTTCATCTCTTGGGCTCAAGCAATTCTCCTGGCTCAGTCTCCTGAGTAGCTAAGATTACAGGCATGTGTCACCATGCCCAGCTAATTTTTGTGTTTTTAGTAGAGATGCAGTTTCACTAGGTTGGCCAGGCTGGTCTCAAACTAGTGACCTCAGATAATCCACCTGCCTCGGCCTTCAAAGTGTTGGTGTTACAGGCATGAGTCACTGTGCCAGTCCAGCACATAACTTTTAAATTGATTGAAACCTGTCTCAGATACTTTTGGTTTACAAATTGGTGACCAATGGAAGGGATTGTGTGTGGAGGTCGCCCTGACCTTTGATATATCTCCTCTTGGTGCTTGGTACCTGCTTGGGCTATCTTTATTGCTCAAACCAGTAGGACAGGTTCTGATGCCCAGGAGGTTTCCCCATCCAGAGAAACCCTGGTCTTCCAAAATTTGGTTTAGATATAAGGTTTATTTTGCTGTACAACTCCTTTTCTGCAGTTTTACTCCACCCCAACAAGGAAGATGAGTTTTCCTGCTTCCATGATTATGGAGGGCAGACAACTTATTTCTGGAGTTTTAGCTCACTTCTAACAGGGAGGGTGAGTTTGAGTTTCTTCCTGCTACTGAGATGGTAGACAGCAGTCTTGGTCTTGAGTCTGGGCCCCATTCCTTGGTAAGTGGCTAAACTGAGGTTTTATCTTGAAAATTTTCCTTAATGGCTGTAAATTAAGTTTGGCAACCAACTGGTCTTAATTTCTCCTTTCCATTAGAGAATGGTTCAGTAATTGTATTGTTTTGTTGTTTGTTTTGAACTTTCTTTAATTGAATTTGACCAATTATACTTAACTTGGTCAAATCTGAATGAGAATTCTAAATTATGGGGAACAAGGCTCTTAATTGGCTAAAATTTTTCTCAGGTACAAAAAAAAAAAAAAAAAAAAAAGAAGGAAACAGGAAAACAAACAAAAAAACCCATGCACTTAGTTTCTCTGTTTGCTTCCTTTCTTAAAAATATTGTTTTTTTTAATTTACTTTTCTACCTCTTTATTCCTCCTTCCCTTTTTGCCATCTTTGCAACCAAGTGAAAGAAATAATGAAGAGAAGGCTTCTAATGACTCTGACCCTTTAAAGAACTCAGAATAAAGGTGCCACTCACCCCCTGTTTAAGGTCTTCTGCTTTCTTTGTGGAGTTTAAACAGTCATGGGGAGATTCTTCTAGGTCTAAAGCTCTGCTTGCTTGTATTGTGTTACCTGACCTCTTTGGCTTTGGGAGGTACCAGAGATTACCCTTTACTATGAGAAAACTGGAGAAGGCCTGGGATGGCAACTCTCCCCTTCTACTTTTGTTGGCACCTGTAACATTTTTTTTCTTTTCCTCCTCCAGTTCTAACTCTGTTGTTATCACTTGAAGCTGAAATGTTTTAGTTTGAAGGTCTTTAAAAAAGGATTATTTCCTCCAATATAACTTAATTTAGTATTCTTGGTTTTTCTTAATATGTTTAGGGACAAGGGGCCCTCTAAAGTTATGAACTCATAAAAGACAAATTGATTAAAGAGAAGGCATAGATTGTTTTGACATGTATATGTAGGAGTCACAGAATAAAGACCTAAGATGCAGGGAAAATTGCCCATTTTTAAAATGTTTAACAAAGTATGGATAGTCATGTGAAAATATGATGAAACACAAGGGTATAAATCAATGCCAGTAGCCTGTGTAGGGAAACTCAGCAAGACTTATTTGTCTAGATTCTTCTTAACCTCTCTGAGCATGCATTTCCTTCCTTCTGGATATTGATATCTTATAACTTACAGTACAACAAGCAAAGTCAGATGATTTCTTTACAGACAGTTCATATACAGAAGGATGGAGGAAAAATTAGAATTTCATAGCAGGCCCTAGCTGCTGGATAGCACAGCTAAGAATAATGGAATATTAGAGGGCAAGTCTGGTGCCAGAAACCACAGTAATCCCAACCCCAATAGCTTACATTAAAGTTCCTGCAGTTAATAAGCTCATAATTGGATTGTGCGCCGTCTGCTATAAGACCAGCCACCACCTGTCTCCACCCCTTGCCTCAATGTCCTTAACTTGGTGTCCTGCAGGACCTAAATTGTCTGAGAAAAATTAGAGTAAATTTTTAGGTTTTATGGCTGGCTTTGAGGAAAAGGAGTTCTGGTTGCCAGGGCCCACCTTGAGAAGAGAGATTCTAGTTTTTATGGCCATCCTTGAGAAACTGAGAGATAGGAGGGATAAAGAAGGCCAAAGGAAAACTTTTACTTCTGAGGTTTTCATTTCACAGTATTGTTTTTGAGGCCCAACATATATCCTAAGTGTTCAATATAATCAGGCAACTTCTCATGCTGTTGCTAAGACTCACATATTCTCTGCTCGAGGCTACTATAATACAGAGTTCACTCATGATGCTAGACATACTATTCCTGTGTCTGATTAACTCATTTGCTCTTTTTAGCAGGTTTAACTTTCAGGTTATATAAATGGGCTCCCCATAAGGAAAAGCAGTCACTGCAGAGGGTCTTTTTTTTTTTTTCCTCTTTGGTAATTAGACGAAGAAACAGATTTAATGTTTTATCAAAATTATTACTGTTTGTTTTTATTAGGTTTTTAATATAAAAAAATCAACTGAAGTTTAAAAGGTTAATATTTAACATCCACAAAACTTCTTTATCAAATTATTTTTATATAATACTCTTTTAATAAAATGTTTTGAGTCTTTTTAACATCTTTGAAAAACATACTCAATTCAAATCCTAAGTTACCTCTCTGACTCAGACTTATTGCTGGAGGCTTGTCAAATATAAAAATAAATCACCCCACGGTTACAGAATAGTTTCCAGCTAAGATATAAACATCTGTATCACCACCTCCAGCTTGATGATGAGCCGTCAATTGAGAGATTCTGCTCTGCCCTATTAAAAATATTCTGTATAAAATATTGTTAACTAACCCTTTGTGCTGTTAAGTTACAGTGTTTTGACTCTGCATACACCTATCTCATCTAGAAAGGTACACTGACTTCTACTGAATCTTGAACATCAACCCTAATATCTGGCACCAAATTCAAATTAATTTAAACCTCATCTTCAGACCTGGGAGAAGATGGCAGTTAAAATAAACTGCTCTCATATGACACCGGACCAAGCCTATATATAAAGACATAAATGCCCATTTAATTTTTCCTCTATTTAAATTAATATAATTTGTTCTGTGACTTAGTATTAGACCATTTAAATGTTTAGCTACCCATGAGTTTTCTTTACCTGTTGTCATCAAAAATAGCCAAAGCTTATGTCCTTTTTGTTTAAAATATTGCTGATTCTCTATTAGCTTACAAAATCAGTTAAAACAACCAAAAAAGGTTAGCTGCTTTTCTTTCTAGCTGATACCCCCCAATTTAAAACCTTTTAAAATCTCACTTAACCTGATTTGTTTTCTTTGCTTATGCCCCCACCCCACTACTAAAAGTATAAAAGCACCTATCCCTCTTGGCTCAGGTACTATTGTTTCCAGGTAAGTACCCAGAGCTCATAGGTACTTGGCTTCTCTAACCAAGAAGAATGGGGAAATTGGCTCCAGAGGCATGGTGAGTTTACTGTTCAAATAAATATCATGGACCCAAAGAGTTTTGCAGAAGAGTGATTTCTTAGAGAGAAAGAAGAGAGCTCCCAGGCTGTTGTTGGAGAGGACCCAGAGAAAGAATCCATTTAGGAAGGATTGGCTCAAGTTTTAACCCTTGAGTAATTCCCTCCCAATTCATGTTCTTGTCCAATGAGAGGAGTTCTTTCAAACTTCCTCTGGAGTGATTGGTCTTTGACTCTGATACCGGGTTGGCTACTTGTTCTACAACCCTGAGTTACAGAGCCCCCCTCCTCCCAGAACTATTTGCAGAAATTTGGGACAAAAGAGCCCCACCTGTCTTTCCCCATTTGGCAAGATCAGACAAATAATTTTACCTGGCCAAGGAGGTGCTCAGAGCCAGCCTGAGGCAGGGAGCTGGGAAATTTCTGCATTTGAATCCCCTCTGGTCTCCCGATGGAGGCGTGGAGGAGGTGCTCAAATGAAATTCCTGCATTTGAAACCACGCCCTTTGTGGACCCAGGAAGAGAAGTTTCTTTAACACAGTCCCTCACTATCACAGAACAGGTGGGCATGTGAGATTGTAAGGGCCAATTTTGAGGCATACAATTAGTTTAAATTTTTCAAATCAAGGATAGACATACAGATGCCTAAATAGTTGGCAGAATAAGGAACTTTGCCTCCTGGGTTGTTACATGACCCCTTTTCCATCCATCCCAATCATGAGGAACTTCTTACTTCTCGTAGAACTGAAAGGAAATTACTGAGAGGTTATCAAGATACCTAGTGACAAAGCTTTCTTGATATAGTGTTCCCAGTTATGAAATTTATACAGATAAATATGTGAAAATTTTTAAAAATCAGCCACTCTAGGAAAAATTACTAAAGGACAGCAAAATAAAGACTTTGCAGTGCAGGTGTCTATTAATTCTGTAGCTTAAACGGTTTTAACAAATTATTTATGTTTTGTATGCTAATCACAACTTGGTTACTAAGACCAAGATGACACTAGCTCAATGCATAGACATTATAGATAAGTCAATTTTGTAAGCTCGCCTTTAGCTTTTTGTTTATTTACTTTTCTATCTCAAGGGTTGATGAATGCCTGTGCCCCTCCATTCCTCTCTTGCCTAGAACACTTAAATTACAGGTCTTTTGGCTCAAAGTCCCTTGGCCATAGTGGTCCCATCAAGGGACAGGATAGACCCAGGGCAGGCATCTCTGCCACCTTGGAAATGCTATGAGACAGAATAAAAGTTTGGCCATTGATGTGCCTCTGGCAAATCTTGGCCAGAGTGGAGAATGTAAACAACAACAAAAATAATTCTAAGCCTCCCCCAACCAACTGAATTGATTCTTCCTCTTGGCCAACGGCATTCCAAAGTTAACTTTAAACATGAGTTCAGACGATGATGGGAATGGGTTGTCAACATGTGCCATTATATCCTCCTCCTCTTGGAATTCAGGCACCAAGTGACCAGCATTAACATTAAAACAGACACCTTAAGACAGTCTATTCTTTCTGAAGCTTGCTACCTGGTGACTTCATCTGCATAATAAAAACCTTATTTTCCATAGTCCTTTATCTTACCCTAGACACTCCCTTCTACTGATGCCAGGTCTTTAGATAAACTCTTTTAACCAATTTCCAATCAGAAAATCTTTGAATCCACCTATGACTTGAAAGCCACCCTCCCCCACCAACTCCCCCACTTCCAGTTGTCTTGCCTTTCCAGGCTGAAGCAATGTACATCTTAGATGTATTGATTGATGTCTCAGACTCCCCTAAAACATATAAAAGCAAGCTTTCGCTGTACTACCTTGGACACATGTTCTCAAGACTTCCTGAGGCAATGTAACAGGCATGTCCTTAACCTTGGGAAAATAGACTTCAAAATTGGTTAAGACCTGTCTTAGATACTTTTGGTTTACAAAACTTGAACTCATTTTATTTAGGATCTTGTGTCTATACTACTATGGCATATCACTCTTGGCTGGGTTAACAATAGTTTTTATGATGACAGATCTAGTGGATGAATTTTCAGTTCTCATCTTAACCTATGACTGTTTAATATTCCTACCTCTTTGAAAATTTTCTTCATTTGGTTTCAAGACCATTTCTGTCTCTCCTGTTTCTTTTTCTCCTACCAAAGTGTCTTCCTGCTTTAGCTCTTGACCCTAATAATCTGCTGTAAAAATACAAGTAAGATTATGTCAGTCCTTTGTCAATCCTGTCCTGAGTTTCCACCTCACTAAAAGGAAATGCTGCAGTCTTTATTTTTGCCTACACAGCCCAAGATGTACCCCTTCTACACGTCCTATGACTTTCCATTTTCCTTCACTCCACTCCAGCCATACAGTCCTCCTTGAGCATTTCAGGCTTGCTCCTACCTCAAAGCCTTTACACTTGCTTTTTCTTTTGCCTGGAATGTTCTTCCTTCAGATTTTCACATAATTAGTTCTCTCACTTCCTTCAGGTCAAATTAAACCTTGTTAGTAGAGCCTTCCTTAATAACCCTATTTAATACCCTTCCCCTAGTCCACATATGCTGCCTGTCATTTTCAGCTTGCTTTATTTTTCTCCATTGCACTTAGCAGTACTTGACATACTAGATATTAACGTACCTGTTTAACTACTTCCCACAATAGAGTAGGTTTTATGAGGACAGTGATTTGATATACTGTTTTGCAGTTTTTTTAAACCATGGGCATAGAACAATACCTGACTCACAATGGGTGTCCCATACATGTTTGTTGAATGAATGGATATGTAAAAAATGGTAATAATACCTGAATTAAAGTTGAAGTGGAAATAATATTTGATATATTAACCCAGGATTATAACATGTTAGCATTTATGGCTTCTCGGGTTCTACATGATTGTTGAATGATGCTAGATAATTCTTATAGACAGCATAACCCTGTTTTGTTGAAGTCAGAGATGGCATGTCTTGCTCATATAAAATGGAGGATATCCCTCTAAATATAAATGGAAATTGTAAGCCAGGAATTTGTCTACATATATAAGGCAGGAAAAAAGAACTTGAGTTTTCTTTTTTCCTTTCATTTTTTTAAAACATATTCCCCACACAAGAGATAAAAATAGTGTCAGCTTTGAACTTGAAAAATGACATTATATGTGCAGTAGCACATTTTTCATTTTTATGTATAACTTTTGACAATTATGTTAAATGTATTTTTAACCAATAGATTTGCATTAATATTGAGTGAGGTTCAACTTTCCATTCACTGGCATTTAAATTTTATACTTTTAACTTTACATCTGTTTTTCTTTTTTTCAAGTTCCAGCAAAGAAATTGGAAGAAAAGACACAACATAAAAAAATTTAAGAAGTAGGCACTTGGAAAGTTTATTGCCAAATAACTCCGGTAGCACAGCCTTTTTAAAGCAGTCTTACTTTAAATTTGTTCCTATCACTCCTTTTAGTTCTTATGTGGGCCTCCCAATAGGAAATCATGTAACAGATGAAACACTACCCTCCTATGAGGAGTCTTCCTCATCAGCTTAGCTCATATGCTCCTTAACACAGGTATTCCTTTTCCCAAACTCTAACCCTAACTATGACACTTTTTTTATATCATTATTATGGTGATCATTATTATTATATTTTTCTACAGACATCATTTCTCATTTGTTGTTTTAGTCAAACAGTCAAAAATCTTTGAGTTGCTGAGCCTGAGCCAGGCATTGTCATAGTCTCTGGTTACACAGATATTTGATACGTGGTTTTGGCAACTCTTTCCCTTCATTGCATTGTGATTTCTTTGAGGTTCAGTAACTGAGGTGCTTATCTTAATGTGCCTTGGCAATTAGCACAACACTAAGTAAATATATGTAGAATGAATGAATGAGTGTCTTGATTATAGTGGGAGTTTCTGAGGACAAGGTCATGTCTGTGTCTTCAGTGCTAAATGCACTACCCAGCACATAATGAAAGCTCACCAGATTTTAAATGGAAAGTAAATAATGCCAGTCAACAGGTCATCTTTCACTCTGGTTTGTGGGACAAGCCAACATTAAAGTACCTGAGAAGAGGATCTGTGAGCTCCTGTGGTTTGATTAGGCCTTTATTGCTTCTTTGCAGTCCCTTTTCTGTACATACACCTGCCTAGCAATTAGCAGAGGAATGCTGTAGATCGATTAGCTGAGTGTGCCGGAGTATGACTGCTCACCCACAGAGGGTGCTGAGCCTCATTGAGGAGGACCACATTTGGAGGCTGATGCTTCCAGGCAGTTAATTCTCTGGCAGACCTTGATTATGTCTGTGACACATGGAATCACTCTTGAAAATTTGGGACAGGTTTGGTGCCTGAAGGACTTGTCAGAACATTTCAGGGTTGTTACCTTCAGGTGGGTGAATAAAGTTTAGAAAGTTAACTGGGTATTTCCCGAATGAAACTTGAAAATTGAACTCATCAGGAAGTGTTTCCCAGCATGTACCCATTTTTAGGTATCAGTAATTCTTAATTTAAATGGTTTTGATTTCATCTGGTACATTTAATCAACAGCTTTCGTACTTTTTAACCCAAAAACATGTTGCTTCCTACCAGAGTGAGGAAAATTATTGTGATTACTTTGTATGTGTGATAGAATTTCCAAACTTTTGCAAGACCAATAAGCTTTTTGATATCCAGAACATATCTTATTCATCTGTGTATCTCTAGCTATAATAACATACTTTCCGACACATGGTAAATATTCATTATTATTTTGATGGAAGATTGACCAACAGGCTAAATGTATGAGTGAATAAATTTATTTACCAGATGACTTGAGATCATCACAGTATGGGAGCTCTAAATATAATTGCTAAGTAAAATGGCAAGGGGTGTTGCTGTTCCTGTTCCTGTATCCCCCTTGTATAATTTTTTTTTTTTTTTTTGAGATGGAGTTTTGCTCTTGTTTCCCAGGCTGGAGTGCAATGGTGCAATCTTGGCTTACTGCAACCTCCCCCGACTTGGTTTAGGCAATTCTCCTGCCTCAGCCTCCCAAGTGGCTGGTATTATAGGCATACACCACCATGCCCAGCTAATTTTGTATTTGTAGTATACAGGGTTTCTCCATGTTGGTCAGGCTAGTCTCAAACTCCCGACCTCAGACAATCCACCTGCCTCAGCTTCCCAAAGTGCTGGGATTATAGGCATGAGCCACCGCACCCGACCTTGTAATTTTTATTTCACAAATAACACATGAATACATCCTGCCTATAATAATTAAATACATTGCAGGCAAGGAAACGGTGACTAGAACTCCTAATCAGCTTTCTTTCTTTTTCTTTCCTTTTGTTTTCTTTTCTTTTCTTTTTTTTTTTTACAGTCAAGGACAAGCAATTTTTTATTCTGCTTTTGAAAAAGATTGATAATTTAATAATTACTGCAGAAATAGTAGGTGAAATGCTTCATTAAAGCAGTTTCTAGAGGTTACCACTGTGATCAGTTTGGCATGTTTTCTTCCAGATCTTGTGTTTTGCAAATTACAATTATATGTTTTCAGAGTGTGAGAGTGTATGCATATACATATATACATACAATTATATATTTTGAGTGTATATTGAACTCTTACACTCTCAGAAAATATATAGTATAATTGTGTAGTTGTGTGTGTATGTGGGTATATGTGCATGTGAGAAACAGAGTTGGACTTATTTAAGTAGTGGTATATTCTGTAATTTGGGTTTTCTAAAATTTGCTTATTTCAGTCAGTAATATGTTTTCAAGATCTATTTGGGAATATTGGATTTATCACATTATATTTGACTAAATACTTGCTATATTAAGTGGCTTGGCTACACAACGTTTCTACTTATTTCCTATTTAAATTGGATTGCTTCTAAGTTTTCACAGATTTTAGGAATGATGTAATGAACGTCCTTAGACACACATCCTTCTGTATGTAGGTAAGTCTTTTTATACCTAAAATAATTATTAGGTCGCTGAGTATACATACTTAAAATTTTAAGAGATATTGCCAAAGTTAACCTGCAAAGTGGCTGCACAAATTTACATTTTCACTAACAGTGTAAAAAAGCATCAGTTTCCTCATATATGCACCACCATTTTATGCTACATAAGTTTTAAATTTTTGCCAGTCTTTTTAGCTAAAATAGCATCTGATTTTAGTTTTATTTTGAATATCCTGTGTCACTCCTCATGTGTAAGGCTGAACATTCTCATGTGTTTATTACCTGTTTCTATTTTCCCTTCCTTAGATTGCCTGCCTCCCCTTCTTGTTCTAATTTAATAAACAATGGAAAGAAGAGCATGGTAATCTCAATGAGACTCCATTAGGTTTAATGTGACCTCAGTGAGGGCCTATTGCCTTAGAGCATCTCTCTCTAGATTTACTTGTTCATTTGTTTCTCCATTTATTAATCAAATCCAAATTTAGCATACACTGTTTGTCAAGGGGTTGGAGATAGAATAGGTAACAGTCATGGTTCCTCCATACAAAAGTATGAAGTTAGAGGGAAACATCTGCCAGGGCCTCAAGCCCCCTCCCATATTCTTGATGACATTTCTCATAGCAGCATTGCTACCATTTACAAACCTGTTGATGTTTTTGATTCTCTTTTCCCCAACAGAATATCCATTATTTGTTTTCACCATCACAGAGGAAACAAGGGACACCTTGGAGTGACCTGGCAGGGAATTCCTTGTGCTTTTATACTTCTAGTTCTTTCTAAGGCTCTGACCTCAAACAGGGTGCCTGATGAAATACGAGACCACTGTGACTCATCATCCAAGCAAGGTGATGAAATGGCATTTATCTGAATGACTGATCAAGTTTCATAGCCAAATTTGTAGAGGGCTTTTATGATATGTTGCTAAAGACAACTGTTGGCAGCCCATGCAATCACTCTTTTTGCAACAGAGTGTATTTATGAAGAGAATGGGCTTTGGAATTCCATAGACTTGGGTTTGTATTTTTTCTCTTCCATTAGATTTGTGACCTAGGACTAATTACTTAACCTCTCCAAGTCCTAATTACCTCATTGCAAAATGTGATGATAGTAAATCTATTTCATAGACTGCCATGAGAATTATATGAGGAAATGCATTTAGAGCTCTTGGCAAGGAGGGTGTGTTCAATATATGTTAGCTATTATCATCATTACTTAAGAAATTAACCAAAGGGTAGTGTTTCTCAAAATATAGTTACTGAATGCCTGCATTTGGATCACCTAGAATGTTTGTTTAAAATCTTATATCCTTCTAATCCAGAGCTCTTGATTCAAAATCTCTTTGAGGGGAGACTGAGCATAGTAGAATTTTCACAGTAGGACTCATAGAATTTATGCATGCTTAATGTGCAAACCATGGCCACAGGAAGAATTGAAGTGTTAGTGATGCTGTATACCGTGGTTCAGCCACATTTATGAGTGACTACTATATGCCAAGAACTGCCTTAGGCACAAGGGAAGTGAATAAGATGGCCTATTTTAAAAATCAGAATGCAAGAGAACAATAAGCTCTTGTTTCTGTAGCAGATACAATTGTAACAATGAGGACAATGAACTGAAGAGGGAATACACATAATTCTGTGTTCATGTTTTATTGGAGTCTACAAATGATCACATTTCTACCTTCGAGTGACATAGGGATGCTAAGATTAAATGCGTTCTCATTTCATTTGTTGTGGCATGGACTGAATTGTGTGAAGAACCAATTTTCATCTGTTTGGCAGATTGCATAAAAACTGAGTAGGATGATTTTTCCTTCTTTTTAGAAAAGGATTTTTAGAGAAGTGTTTTCCATTTCTGTACACAAAAGAGAAATGTAAGGAGAGTTAAAGAACTCTTTGGCTTCAAGGCCTGGTCCAGTCTGTTCTAATCATATGAACCTCCAGAATTTAAATTGCTCTTGAAATTGGACCTTCAGGCAGTCTTCTGTAGACTGCCTGATGTTTTTTGAAATATACGGATCAGATTACGTTTGAATTTTTTTTCATTTAGTGGAAACATAAATTCTTTTGGAGTTGGCTGTCATAAAATTTATAACAATGATTTGGAATGTCCACAGATGTCATCAATGAAGCACTTGTACATTTCCAGTGAAGGTAAAGTTTAGATTCCATATGAACAAGCACATCCAGTTCTGTGATGCCTATCATCTTGTCACTTTCAAATAATCATCAACATTCACTTATCATGTTGTTGTCTATGAAGTGGTTTTTCTACACATCATATTTGGTAACCATAATAGCTGTTATTACTATTAATAATTCACAGCCAAGTTTGCTTTACTTTTGGGTCATTTTGCCTGGCTTGGCTTGAAGTCACTTATGCAACCAGGGTAATCTCTACCCCAGTGACTGTGTCATCCTAATGGGAAGTTCTTCTTTCCATACCCACCTTGAGCTTCCATGCATTGACCATTAAGGTTTGGTTTCAAAGTCTGGAAACAGTATTATAAGAAGTGAAGATAGCAAAGTCCTGTCTACAGTAGTTAAATGACTAATGTGCTAGACAGTGTTCTGAGAACTTTATATAAATTAATTCATTTAATCCTCCCAACAACTCTATGTGTTAAATGCTATTTTCCATTTTACAAATGATGAAACAGAGGCATAGAGAGATTAGGTACTTTTCTCAAGGTCACACAGATTAAAAATCAGTTATGCTAGGATCTGAGCTCTGACAGACTGACTCTAGTGTCCAAACTCTTCATTGCTATTTTGTACTCCTCTCCAACCTGGTTTTGATTAGGAAGATAACTTCACAGGGACCTAAATACCAACATGAAAGTAAAAGTCATAACATCGTAGACATTTTACAAAGCAAAAACTGTAAATGCTATGAGATTTTAGAACAAGGAAGATGGCTTGCGCTAGAATAGTCAGAACAGGCTCTGTGAAAAAGGTGGGAGAGGATTCATTCTTCAGAGGGTGGATGGTAAGTAATTATATATAGCATAGTAGAGTGTAGTGAGGAAGCACAGTCTTTGTAGTAAAATAGACCTGGGTTCAATTTCCAGTGCCTAGATACAGGCTATGGGACTTCTGGCAGATAGCCTCAGTCATCTCTTCTGCAAAACAGTAATAATGGTACCTATCGTACAGGTTTTATTTCTAGATAGAAAGATGAGAATAGAAAGATAGGGGTGGGATGCTAGAGAATAGCTGGGACAAAAATTTGAAAAGCACACTATAACTTAAAAGAGAGTAAATCATTTGTCTAATGGAAGAGATGGGGCCTATGTAGGAGTAATGAGACATATTTGAAAACAGAATTTGGGATCAGACTGTAGTAGAAGTCTTTTAAGGAACTTACTGCTTGAGAGTTTAGGGTTTGGCAGACATCCTTGGTTCAGCCTTTTCTTAGCAAGATAACCTGGACATATCACTTAACCTCCCTTGCCCAAGTCTTCCTATATATAAAATAAGGATTAAGTAAAATGAGATATGTAAATATTTAAGCCCAATGTGTAAAACATGCTTAATGGTCAATTAATGTTACATATTAGTATTGATATCTATAGTAATAGTATTCAGCAGAAAAAATATTTGTTTGCCCAAGAAAGTAAAATAATGAGAATGACATTTTGGAATAAAGTGCTGGCAGTCTACAAGGTGAATTAGAGAGGAGTCTGAGGTGGGGAAACCAAGTGAGGGTGAGGTTAGGGGTAGCCTTTAGATAGGGCAGACAGGAAATACTGAAGGCAATTGAAACGAAGCCCAGTGGAGGATCTGCAGAGTTCTTACAGCTAGGTACAAAACTTTGTAGGGATCTAAGTATGAGCACATGAGGACCAGGATAGGGTGGTCACAGTGTGAATGAAATGAAAGGAATGGCTATGAGAGGGCTTTTAAAGGAGGTATTGAAGGACTTGGAGACTACCTGTTAAAAAGGCAATGAAAGAAAGAAAGCCTGCAGTGAAATATGACACCAAGTTTCTGAGTCTACATTCTGATAGGTTGACAGAAATTGAAAAGTCAGGAAGGAACTGACCTTTAGCGGTCAATGAGGTTCATTTCAGAAATGTAAAATTTGAGTCAACAGAAGGATCGATGAATTGAAAATATTGGATAAGAGATTCACAATATGGATTATAAATCGTTCTATTATAAAGACATATGCACACGTATGTTCATTGCAGCACTGTTTGCAATAGCAAAGACTTGGAACCAACCCAGATGCCTATCAACGATAGACTGAATAAAGAAAATGTAGCACATATACACCACAGAATACTATGCAGCCATAAAAAAGGATGAGTTCATGTCCTTTGCAGGGACATGGATAAAGCTGGAAGCTATCATTCTCAGCAAACTGACACAAGAACAGAAAACCAAACACCACATGTTCTCACTCATAAGTGGGTGTTGACCAATGAGAACACATGGACACAAGGAGAAGAATGTCACAGACCGGTGCCTGTTGGGAGGTGGGGGAGCTAGGGGGAGGGATAGCAGGGGATGGGGGTTTGGCGAGGGGATAACATTAGGAGAAATACCTAATGTAGATGACAGCAGGATGGATGCAGTAAATCGCCATGGCATGTGTATACCTATGTAACAGTCATGCACAATCTGCACATGTACCCCAGAACTTAAAATATAATTTTAAAAAAATTTAATAAAAAGAGATTCACAATATGAGATTGAGGTTCTGGGGACAAGCCATAGCTGAAGGTAGATATGTAAAGGCAGATATTAGAAATGATCATTAAAGATATAATGGTGAATGGATTCTTACTAATCGATAAAAATATTTTTAAAGTGTTAAAATAAAAATAACAGTTATATTTTGTTAAGTTGTATGATACCAGTGTGTTGTTGTCTAGGTACCCTACTTTTAAAATGTGGCAAATGACAAATTGAGGTATATGCTGGAAACATACAATCAGGGAATGGGAACTAGGTCTCTTGAGGAAAAAAAGCCATATATTTTTTATTTTTTTTTTGTTTAGTTTTGTTTCTCCAATTTTCTATTGACAAATACTTAGGTTGATTCCATATCTGTGGTATTGTGAAAAGTGCTGCAATTAACATAAGAGTGCAGGTGTCTTTTTGATATAATGATTTCTTTCCTTTGCATATATATTCAGTAATGGGATTGCTGGATCAAATGGTAATTCTAGTTTTAGTTCTTTGAGAAATCTCTGCACTGTTTTCCACAGAGGTTTAATGCTTATACTTTTTAAAGTTTTGAAACATTGTTATAGATTTAGGGAATACAAGTGCAGTTGTGTTATATGGATATATTGTGCATTGGTTAATTTAGGCTTTTAGTGTACCTGTCACCTGAATGTACCTAGTAGGTAATTTTTTATCCCTCAGTTCTCTCTTAGTCTCCCACTTTTTTTTGAGTTTCTAATGTCTGTTTTTCCATTTTATATGTTCGTGTGTACCCACTGTGTGCCTCTTACTTATAAGTAAGAACATAGGGTATTTGTCTTTCTGTTTCTAAATTATTTCACTTAGGATAATAGTCTCCAGTTTCATCCATGTTACTGTAAAAGACATGATTTCATTCATTTTTTATAGTCAAGCAGTATTCCATGGGAATATATATATATATAAAACATAACTATATAAAATATAATGGGTAAAGAAAATGTGATATACATACGTTGATATATTTATCACATTTATACTTATATATATATCACATGATCTATGTATATTACATTTTCTTTCTCCAATTATCTACTGATAAATATCTAGGTTGATTCCATATCTGTGGTATTGTGAATAGTGCTGCAATTAATATAAGATATGTGTAGGTGTCTTTTTGATGTAATGATTTCTTTCCTTTGTATCTATACTCAGTAATGGGATTGCTGATTCAAATGGTAGTTCTAGTTTTATTTCTTTGAGAAATCTCCACACTATTTTCCACAGAGGTTGTACTAATTTACATTCCCACCAATAGTGTACAAGTGTTCCCTTTACTCTGCATTCTTGCCAACATCTATTGTTTTCTGACTTTTTAATAATAGCTATTCTGCTGGTATAAGATGGTAACTTGTTGTGGTTTTAATTTGCATTTCTTTGATAATTAGTGATGTTGAGTATTTTTTCATATGTTTGTTAGATACTTATATGTTTTCTTTTAAAAAATGTCTGTTCATGTCCTTTACCCACTTTCTAATGGGGTTATTTTCTTCCTTACTGAGTTCAAGTTCCTTGTAGATTCTGGAAATCCGCCCTTTGTTAGCTGTATAGTTTGCAAATATTTTTTTCCCTTTTCTAGAGGTTGTCTCTTTAATTCTGTTGATTATATATTTTGCTATGCAGAAGTTTTTCTGTTTAATTAAGTCTTATTTGTTTGTTTGTCTTTGTGTTGCATTTGCTTTTGAAGACTTGGTCATAAATTATTTTCCTAAACCAATGTCCAGAAAAGTTTTTTCTACATTTTCTTCTAGGATTTTTATAGTTTCTGATCTTACATTATGTCTTTCATCCATCAAGTCATTTTTGTATATCGTGAGAGATATGGGTCTAGATTCATTCTTCTGCATAAAGTGACCCAGCATAAGGTCACCCTATTCAATAAATTAGGTGCCCTTTCCCCAGTGTATATTTTTGGACTTTGTTGAAGATCATTTGGTAGTACATATTTGGCTTTATTTTTGGTTTCTCTATTCTGTTCCATTGATCTATGTGTCTATTTTTATACTACTACCATGCTGTTTTGGTTACTATGGCCTTGTAGTATACTTTGATATCAAGTAATGTGATGTCTGTTTGTTGCCAGCTGTGTTCTTGTTCCTTATGATTGTTTTGGCTATTTATGATCTTTTTTGGTTCCGTATGATTTTTAGGATTGATTTTTTTCTAATTCTGTGAAAAATTACGTGAGTATTTTTATATGAATTGCATTGACTTAGATTGCTTTGGGGAATATGGTCATTTTGACTATATTAATTGTTCAGATTAATAAGCCTGGGATGTCTTTCCATTTGTTTGTGTAAGCTATGATTTATTTCTTCAATGTTGTGTAGTTCTACTTGTAGAAATCTTTAAGCTCCTTGGTTAGATGCATTCCTAGGTATTTTATTTTATTTTTGTAGCTGTTATATGTGGGATTGAGTTCTTGATTTGGTTCTCAAGTTGGTCATTATTGATATATAGAATGTTACTGATTTTGTGTGTTGATTATTATTCCTGAAACTTTATTGAGTTACTTATCAAACCTAGGATGAAGGAGTCTTTAGGGTTTTCTAGATATAAGATCATATCATCAGTGAACAGAGAAAATTTGACTTCCTCTTTTCTAATGTAGATGCCTTTTTTATTTTTCTTGCTTGATGGCTCTAGCTAAGACTTCTAATACTGTGTTAAATAGAAGTGGTAAAAAGTGGACATCCTTGTCCTGTTCCAGTTCTTAGGAAGAATGAGTTCAACCTTTCCCCATGTTGTCTGTAGGTTTGTTGTATATGGGTTTTATTATTTTGAAGCATATTTTTATGCTAAGTTTGTTGATGATTTTTATTATAGGATGTTGAATTTTATTGAATGCTTTTTTTGCCTCTATTGATATAATTGTATAATTTTGTTATTAACTTTGTTTATGTGATGAATGCATTTATTGATTTGTGTATGTTGAAATCTCCTTACATCCCTGGATAAAACCCAGTTGATCATGGTGTATTATCTTTTTGATTTGCTATTGGATTTGGTTTGCTAGTGTTTTGTTGAGAATTTTGGCATCTATCTTCATCAGGTATATTGGCCTATAATTTGTTGTTGTTGTTGTATTCTTGCCTGCCGTTGTCATCAGAATGACACTGGCCTTGCAGAATGAGTTAGGGAGGATTCTTTCCCCCTTGACTTTTGGAACAATTACAGTAACATTCGTACGACCGTCTTTTGTATGTATGGTAGAATTCAGCTATAATCACCTGTCATTGGGTCTTTTTGGGAGGGGAGCTTTTTTTATTGCTAATTCAATTTCACTACTGGTTCTTGATTTCCTTAGGATTTATGTTTCTTCCTGGTCATTCTTGGGAGGGTGTATGTTTTTAGGAATTTATTCATCTCTTCTAGGTTTCCTAGTTTGTGTACATAGAGATGCTCACAGTAGTCTCTGAAAGGGATCTTTTCTATTTCTGAGGTATCGGTTGTAATATCACCTTTTTCATTTCTGATTTTGCTTATTTTAAACTTCTCTATTTCTTCTTGGTTAATCTGGCTGTTTGTTTATCTTTTCAAAAAACCAATTTTTCATTTTGTGAAAAGTTGTATTTATTATCTTACATTTACTTAATTCTGCTCTGATCTTTATTCTTAAGTTAGCTTTGGGTTTGGTTTTTTATTATTGTTTAGTTCTTTGAGGTGTGATATTAAATTGTTAATTTGAGATCTAATTTTTTGATACAGGCATTTAACACCATAAGCTTTTCTCTTGGCACTGCTTTTGCTGTATCCCAAAGATTTGGGTTTATTTTATCTCTGTTTTTATTTTTTTAATATATATATTTAAAATTTCCACCATAATTCCATTGTTCACCCAAAAATTATTCAGGAGCAGATTGTTTAATTTCCATGTATTTGTATACTTTTGAGAGTTCTTCTTGGTATTAATATCTAGTTTCATTCCACTGTGGTCCAGGAAGATGCCTTATATGTTCTTCTATCCCAGAATTTAAAGTGTAATTTAAAAATTTTTAAAAATAATAAAATAAAAATTTAAAAAGCTGGATATGTAGATTGTAAAACCTGGTTTTAAATCCTGAATTTGCCTTCAGATAATTGTGCAACTTCAGGAAATTATTACACCTAACTGGATCTTAGTATCCTCCCCTGTGAAATGATGAAGACAATGCCATGCCTATGGGTTCCTAGCGGAGCAGAAATGACAGGTTCCCAAACCTGAAGCCATCAAGGGGTTATAATCAAAAGAGTAACATGGTCAAATTTGCATTTTACATAGACCTGATAGACAGTGTGGAAGATGCATTTATGGGGGACTAAGATAGCCCTATGGAGAAGCAGTGTTTAAGAAGCAATGTTTCTAAAACAAATAGTGGACTATCCTAGGCTAGTGTTCAAAAGATACACAGTAGAAGACATACTAATACTAAAGAAATATTTAGTACAGTGTTTCTTCACCATTTTTTATTACCCACCTCTACGACCCCTCTCCACTGCCCAGAGACCAGGAAACTTTTTAGAAACTCTTGTACTAATTGCCACTACCACCTTGAAATTTTTATACCACAAATACACTACATATCTCTTTATGTACTGGACATATATCTGTGCTTCATACATAAAAATATTTTTCACCCTTGTACTAGTCAAAGAGAAAAGGGGAGGGAGGTAGGGAAGGAGAAAGGGAAGGAGAGAGACAGAGAGAGAGAGGCTGAAAAGGTGGAAACTCAGGCATAATTTCTGTGTTATAATCTTGAGGCAGAATTATTTCTTCTTTAGGGAATCTCAGTCTTTGCTTTTAAGGCCTTCAATTAATTGGATAAGACCCACTCGTATTATGAAGGGTAATCTGTTTTAATTAGAGTTAACTGATTCCAAATGTTAATCATATCTAAAAAATACCTTCAAAGCAATATCTAAAATAGTGTTTGACCAAACAACTGGATACCATAGCTTAGCCAAGCTGAGATAAAATTAACTATCACACTCCTTTCCTCCAGAATCAGTTTTCACTCTCTAGAGGATGATATAATTTCTTTTGAAAATGCATTATTAGGAGATAAAATAGGAGGATTTACTATATATTAGATTGATTTGTTTATACGTAAGTGGCAAGGGATAGAAAAGTGTCAAAGCTGATTTCTAGCTTGAACAATTAGTGCTGCCATATACTGAAAGGAAAAGCAGAACGAGGAGTAGATCTGATTTGCAATATGATGATATTTATATATAAGCAAATGTGCATTTATAGTGACCTTTCAGGGTATTCATTCAAAAGCCTTTCTAGCTTTTTATACCTAGAATTGCATAGAATTTATTAGAAAATTTTTGAAAATATAAAATGCCTTTATAATATAAGTTCAGTGATAGCATGATTTTCTCACTTTTAACATTCAGGCTGGAAAGATCCTCTGAAAATATTTGGTATTATTTTCTTAGTTATGATATATTCCTACTTCTTGGATATATGCAATAGAATCACATGATATGTTGAAAACATATTAATTATATGACAGATGTTCAGTTTTGTCCTCATATTTGTCCTGTTAACAAACATACCCATGGATTTAATAACTGCTTACCTTGTATTTGTTTTCTTTTTTTTATTTTCTCTTTTTTCTCATCTAAATTATGGGATCCTGAAGGAAAGGAATAGTAGCAATTGAGTCAACAAGTATTTAGTCTAAAATCACCTGATTTGTCCCCCACAAAACCCGGATGAGTGCCTTGCACATAATAGATGGTTAATAAATGTCAGATTTTTGTTGAAATGAAGTTTCTGGTACAATTTAATATAAGTTATCCCTCAAGTACTACAAATCATTGCTTCTCATCAAATGGCTTTTTATAGATTTATAAAGTAGCAGGGATTATTTCCATTTTACAACTTAGATTTTATATTTTATTCAAGAAAGAATGGGAAAAAAAACTCATTTAGCTGCCTACAAGTTAGAGAAAAATATAGCACATTTCTACTTAGTCTTTTAAAACTTTTGTTTTGTAGAAAGAAATTTCCTAAGCCAATAACTATATGTGTCTTTAAATGTCTTTTAGTCATAAGGTGTACCATTTTTCAATGTGATTGCCTTGTTACATACGGACTCTATATAACATTTTTAGGAGCCCCATAAAGTAATATCAGCTCTATGTAGAAGGTTTATTGCTCCATTACTTGATATTGGGAAAACAGAAAAAAAGAACATCTTTTGTAATAATAGCAAGAACGATATGCAGTGGACTGCGAAAGAATTTGGGATTAGTCATTGTTGTAGGCCAGGTTCCACAGAAAACAGACTCAAAACTTTCAGATTTGCATGTAAGAATTTATTAGGGAAGACTCAGCCAGAGGCCTCAGCTGATCCTAAAGGGATCACTGGATGCAGTCTGCCCTGGTGAAGAAGTGAAGTAATTTTGATCAACGCAGCTTCCTGGAGAGGGTGAAGCTTCGCAGCTAACACTCCTACCAGCTGGGAGAATGAGCACTTTGACCTTGAATGGGGGAATCTGCACAGTAAACTCAGTACCCACTACAAAATCTTTAATATAAGATTTCGTTTAGTGATCACCATCTTAGTACTTTAGCACTACATTTAGAATTTTGACAGTATGTACACAGTATATGTACATGCATTTCAGGATGTTATACCAATTATGCCCACCTCTGCTGGCAGAGTCATTTTAACAATTGTAAAAATGTTGTATACTGCTTGGTGTCCTTATTTCTCTGCTATGTTAATTACTCATTTCAAAAATTACAACCTAGTTGTAAAGAGTACTAACCCTTTCAGTCTTCTGTTTTCAAAGGCTTCAAAAGCAGATACATGCAAAATGCCCATTTTACTTTCAGATCTGCCTCTTCAGTTAATTTAGTAATATATTATTTTTAAAATACTCATTTCTTTTATCTTACTAGATCTCTGTGAGGTAAGTTAAACACATGAATTTGCAAATAAAATAAACAATATTTAAAAGTCTTTCTTTGCCCTAACAAGCTATATGACCTAGGGTAAAAACTTATCTTTCCTTAACAGTTTTTTTTTTTTTTCATTTGTCTGTGATACCACCTACCTTATAAAGATAAAATATTTAACACAACGTTTAGCATCTAATGGTCTTTAAATAAATGTTACCTGTCATTTTTATTATTTTCTTAATAACCCTGTCTATTGGGCAAAGTAGGAACTAGGAGCCCAAATTTTCAGATACGTGTTTGAAGTGTATCTATTAAAAATAAAATATTTCTATATAGAATTTTTACCTGGAATATAATAATTGAACACAAATTAAATCTAAGTTTTCCCCTACATTTTTTCAACAACTGCATTGATATAAATTTTTACCCATAAATGTCAAACTATACGTTTCTTCATAGCATAAAAAAGCCTCCTTTTTCTGAATCACTCAGAGAGCATTGTAAGTAGAATATAAACGCTATTAAATTTCAGATAACCAAAATAAAAGAGGCCTGATTTCAGATTTTATGAGTATAATAATGAGAGCCCCCTGCCTATTTACTGTACTATAACTTCCAAAGTGACCCCTCCTTTTATAAGTTATGTTCATCTTCAGTCTTCTGGTTGTATTAACCTCAAATTCTGCAGCTGAGCCATGTAAGTGTCAAATGTGCCAAAATTGGCTGGGGTTAAATTTCTAGAGGCACATGGTATATTAGTAACAAAGTTACTGAAGAATTTGAATGCTTGCCTGAATTGTAGTACAAGATAGAATGAACTGCAATAACACTCAGAGAGCAAGACTGTTGGGAAAGTTAATGGAGTCAATGCTTAGTTACTTTGTGCATTTTAG
This sequence comes from Ateles fusciceps, assembly GCA_036589455.1. Lineage (NCBI taxonomy): Eukaryota > Metazoa > Chordata > Mammalia > Primates > Atelidae > Ateles > Ateles fusciceps. Next base: position 1,492,174 of record JAZHEH010002752.1, read on the forward strand.
TTATTTTGATAGACTTTCTAACAATTCTATTCACTAAAATAAAAATGAGAAAATACAATACAGATATGTGGGATAACTTAGTGATGAAATTTGTAGTTCACAATTTCTTGGGACTTGGTCAATAGGATTCATTTTAGTGAAGTTTAAAATTATGTATGTGTTAATGGGCAGGATAAAAATAAAATATTTACATCTTTAATATCAGCTTTAGTATAATAGTAAATTTCCTCAGCTTCACTGGCATTACTTTTTTGAGGCTTGACTCACACATGCCTTTGAACTGTATGATACTTGCCTCCTGAGGAATATGCCTTCACAAGCAGCACATTTGTTGCAGCAACCAAGAAATTCAAGTTTCAAATTTTGTTTCTGTAACTCATCTAAGCCAAATAATATATAAGCAGAAAACAGCAAAATAATTCAAATCACGTACGCATTCTTGAAATAATTTGTAGAAAAAGGATGCCAGTGCAGAAAGAGTGAAGTCACAATAACTCAGATAGAAATTTCAATTAAAAAAGTAAAGCACAGGCAACAAAAACAAAAATGACAAGTGAGACTATATCAAACTAAAAAGCTTCTGCACAGGAAAGGAAACAACAGAGTAAAAAGACAACCTATGGAATGGGGGAAAACACCTGCAAATCATATCATTGATAAAGGGTTAATATCCAGAATATACAAAGAACTTCTATAACTCAAAATCAAAAATAAAAAATGGACAAAGGATTTGAATAGACATTTCTCCAAAGAAAGCATGCAAATGGCCAACAGGTATATGAAAAGACGCTCAACATCATTAACCATCAAGGAAATGCAAGTCAAAACCACAGTGTGATATCACTTCACACCTGTTAGGATGGTCATTATAAAAACAAAACAAAACAAAAAAGCAAAACCCAAAACAAAACAAAACCCAGAAAATCACAGGGGTTGAGAAAGATGTTCAGAAATTAGAATGCTTGTGCACTGTTGCTGTGAATGTAAGATAGTTCAGCTGCCATGGAAAACAGTTTTTAATTTATAAAAAATTAAAAAATTTAATTATCATATGACCCAGCAATCTCACTTCTGTGTATTTACCCAAAAAATTTAAAATATAGATCTTAGATATTTGCATTTCTACATTAAATGCAGCATTATTTGCAGTATCTATGAGGTAGAAACATAGATAAACATATGGTATTTGGATAAAGAAAATGTTTAATATATATAAATATATAACATCAGGGAACTGTTATATGTATATATAATATATATAAATATTATACATACATTTATGTATATAATACACTTATATGTTATATATATACAATATAATATTTAGCCTTTAAAAGTGAAAATCTTGTCATAATATGTACAACAAAGATAAACCTTGAGAACATTTTACTAAATGAAATAAGCCAGTCATAGGACAAATACTGCATGATTCCACTTACATGTAGCATCTAAAATAGTCAAATTCACTGAAACAGAAAGTAAAATGATGGTTGCCAGGCACTGGAGAGAGGGGGAAATGGGGAGTATTTCTTTAATGATGCAAGGTAAAAAAATTATAGAGATCTACTGTACAGCATTGTACTTATAGTTAATAATGTAGTACTGTACACTTAAAAATGTAAGAGGGTACATTTTCTGTTATTTTTATTTTACTATAATTAAACACTATGATCCAGTCTATTCATTTACTTATTTATGCAAGTGTTTATTTTTAAATTGAAATAAAATATAAATGCAGAAAAGCTCACAAAGTGTATAGCTTGATGAATTTTCACAAAGTGAATACAACTTCCCAGATAGAGAAACTGATACTACTAGCAAAACAGAGCCCTTCATTGTGGACTTTCTCAATCACTAGCACCTACACTGCAAAAATAACCACTCCCCTGACTTCTATTACAATGAATTAGTTTCACCTGTGAAACTTATATGCCTCGAATCGTAGAATATTTTTCTCTTTGCTTATTTCACTCAAAGTTATGTTTATGAGTTTCATTTATGTTGTTGTACTTTATCTTTTTGCAAACTGTCATTGCAGTTTGTCCCTTTTCATTCCCACATAGTAATCCATTGAATGAATACACCTCACTATTCATTCACTGTGCTGTTGATGGATATTAGTTTGCTTTCCAGTTTCAGGGTATTATGACTAAGTCTGCTAAGAACTTTTTGTAAACTTTGGGTAGAGTTGCTAGATCTTAGAATAAGCATATGGTTAACTGTAGCAGAAAATTGTACAGAGTTTTCCAAAGTGATTATACAAAACTATACTCCCACCAGCAATGTATGGTACTTCCAGCTGCTCTACAATTTTTTTTTCAGTAACTACTTTGTTAGGTGCATAGTAATATTGTAGTTTTAATTTTGCATTTCTTTCATTACTAAGAAGCTTGAGGATCTTTCTACATATTTATTGGTCTGGGTTTTCTTTTACCTTATTTATTTTATTGATTTATATATATTCTGAATATGAGTCCTATCTTGGATATTTGTATTGCAAACAATTTTATTTCTTTTTTTTGCATTTTCCATTTTCTAATGGTGCCTTTTGAACAAAAATTATTACTTTTAATTTTGTCCAATTTATCAACCTCTTTATGAAATGATAAAGTGCTTTTTTGTCCTTTTTAGGAAATCTATGCCTGTTCCAAGTTTCTTAAAATATTTTCCTATGTTCTCTCCTAGAATTTTTCACATTAAGATCTAAATTGACATTGTATATAGACAACTTGCTAAATTCATTTACATTTCTAATACTTTGTCTATAAATTCTTTTGGATTTACTATGTAAATAATTTGAATCAATTGAGAATACTGATAGCTTTATTTGGTCTTTATAAGTTGTTTTTTCTTTTCTTATTGTGCTGGCTAAAATCTCCAGTATAGTATTGAATAGACATGATGATAGCTGGCATTCTGATATTAAATAAGACTGTTCTAATATTTCACATTAATATAATGTTTTTTGGCTTGCTATGATTTTTTTCAAATAAGTGTTGAACTTTATGAAGTATGTTTTCTATATCTATTGAAATTATCATATAATTTTTTTCCTTTTTGTCTCTTAATGTGGTGAATTGTGTTAATTGATTTTTGAAAGTTAAAATTATGTAGTGTTATTCTTTTCTTAGGTAGCTGTTTCATTTTTTTTTGTTTTTTGCTTTCATGCTAATGAGAAAGATTGGCCTGTAATTTTCCTTTCCTATACTGTTTGTCTTTTTTAAAATCAAAGTTATGCTGGCCTTAAAACAAAGTGGGAAATGATTTATCTTTTGCTGTTCCCTGGAAGAGTTTGTTTTAGATTAACATTATGATTTTAATATTTGGAATAATTAACCTTCGAAGTCTTTGGGCTTGCTTGATATTTCTTTCTGAAAAGGTTTGAAATTAGTAATTCAATTTACTTATCAAAAATTAGAAAATGTGCCTTTTAAAATTTACTCTTATATTGGTTTTGGTAAGTTCTTTTGCCCCTAGGCTTTCCCCCATTTCAACTAAATTTTTAACTTTAATTGACATTAAGTTGTTAATATTGTCTTTTGTAAGATCTGAAGTGATGTTTTATTTTTTAAGCTTAGTAACTTGTCCCATTTATCTTCTTGATCATTCATACTAGATGGTTATCAATTTAAAGTCTTTTCTAATAACTAACCAATTCCAATTTTACATTTATATATTATTTGTCACTAATTTTCATCTTATCTTCTTCTTTCAACTATATTTGGGGTTTATTTTCTGTATTTTTCCTGCTTCCTGAGATGGAAACTTTGATTTTTAGATATTCTGTTTTTAAATTTTTTATGTATTAAAAGCTACAGAATAGCTGCAAATTTCTTCTAAGGACTGCATAGCCAATATTCATTTAGGTTTACCCATATATTGACCCTCTTTTTTGCTCTTTAGTTCTTTCTGGACGTTTATGCTTCCTTCCAGAATCATTTTCCTTCTACCTGAAGGGCTCTCTTTAGTTTTTTTTTTTGTAAATATAGATCTGCTGGTGGTAGATTCTCTGCTTTTTGTTTGATAAAAGTGTTTTTATTTTGCCTAATTTTTTGAATTGTATTTTCAGTGAATATAAAATTCAAGTTAGGCAGTCAGTACATTAAAAATCCCTGTGGCTTTCATTGCTGCCAGTGTTATCATTGCTTCTGTATAATTAATGTCTGCTTTTAAGAGTCAATCTCTGTCACTGATTTTCAGCAATTTGATTATTGTATGTTTTGGTGTGTTTTCTTTATACTTTTCCTACTTGGAATTCGTAGCACTTCTTGAATCCGTAGCTTTTTGTCTTGTCAGTTTTGAAAATGTACTGATTGTTATATATCATATAATTCTTTTGCATTATATGATATATACATTCTCTCAATTCTCAGCATCCATTGACACATACTTTATTTTTATAATGATGTATATGTCTTTTATGGTATTGTGAAATAATGTTTAATCTTTGTATTCCTTCAGTCCTTCATTTTGGATCTATTAATTAACATTTCTTCTAGTTTACTGCCACTTTCTTCTGCTAAAACATATTCATTTTTAAATTCCCCTATTGAATTCTTAATTTCACTTATTGAACTTTTTAGTTCTTGAATTTTCATTGATTTTTTTTTCAAAGATAGTTTTCTGGAGAAATTTGCTACTTTTCTACATTTTAAAATTAGCTTTAAGAGTAAGCATTTTAGTGAAGAATAACAATCTATACATTCATTTTCTGATGCCATTCATTTTCTGAACCATGTCAATTATGGTTATTTCAAAGGTCTTTTCTAATAACTCTAATATCTGAATCAATGGTGAATCTATTCTGTTTTTTCTTCTATTATTTCTTGGTTAGATGATTTTTATTGAATGACAGTTATTATATATGAAAAATTGTAGATAATCTGAATTTTATCTCTCTTTGGAGAGGTTTTACTTAAAAAAGAAAAGAAAAACATAAAGTGCAGATAGATTACAGGGATATGACTTTAATTTATGGGCTGGGCTGGATGAAGCACAATGTTTCAGTTTTTATGAGTACAGTCGATATATAGTTTGCCCCATCTCTATCCCTAACCTTAACCCTCACCCTAACTCTACTTTAATCCTGAGATGTTTACCAAGGTATTTCCTGATTGGTGGGCCTTGAACCTATTTTTTTTTCCTCACCAGCACTGTGTGATTGTTGAAAGTTCTTAGCTTTTCAGAGACTTTAATCTTCTCAACTTCATGGTCTCCCTCCCTGCTTTGCTAATGAATTGACTATTGTTTTGAGGGGGAAAAAAAAGGTAGCACATAGTGTTAGATTCATTTCTTTGTACTTTTTGTCACTGCAAAACCTTGAATTCTCAGGTCCTAGAGTCCTTTTCAACCATGAACCCCAATTTTTGTTTCCCCAGTCCATTGAGACTGCCAAAAGCTCTGCTCAGCTCTCTGTTCAGCTTCACAGACTCTTGCTCAGTACTGGTTTCTAATAGAAAAATGTGCTGAGGGGAAAAGATGCATTGAGTACCTTTCCTGATGAATTTTATTCTCTCAGGGATCTTGGACTCACAAGTCCTGGCTGATTTCATGACTTGTTTATGACTTCACATATTTTTGATAATCCAAAGTTTTGAGTTGTTCTTAGCAAGAGATTTAGAATGTTGTAAATTAGAATAATAATAATAGTCAAAGTGGAAATTTTCTCTCAATTTCTTTGTCTCTCTCTCTCTCTCTGGTTTGCTCTCTCTCACTAATTTTAAAAATTTGTATTTCCTAGAAAAGTTATAATGCAGAAATTTTTTTCTAGATATGATTATGTCCATTTGAGGATCTTTATTTGACCAATTTGTCTGAAGTCACTCATTCATCTAATTAATGACAGAAATAGTGTTAGAATCCAATCTGTTGTTCTTTGTTCTTCTAAATATTGTGTTGCCAAATTTAGATTGTTTTCATTTTATTTTATTTTATTTTTTTATCTTTTGCTTTAGATTCAGGTGGTACACGTGCAGTTTGTTACATGGGTGTATTGCATGATGCTGAGTTTTGGGGTATGAATGATTCCATCACCCCAGTACTGAGCTTGGTACCCAACAGGTAGTTTTTCAACCCTTATCTCCCTTACTCCCCATCTAGTAGTCCTTAGTATCTATTATTGGCATTTTTATGTCTATAAGTACCCAGTGTTTAGCTCCCACTTTATAACTGAGAATAGGCAGTATTTGTTTTTCTGTTCTTGTGTTAATTTACTTGGGATAATGGCCTCTAGCTCCACCCATGTTGCTGCAAAGGACATGATTTTGTTCTTTCTATGGATGTGTAGTATTTCATGGTGTGCATGTACCACATTTTCTTTGTGCAACCCACCGTTGATGCGCACTAGGTTGATTCCATGTCTGCTGTTACAAATAGTGCTGCTGTGAACATACAAGTGCATGTGTTTTTTTTTTTTGATAGAATAATTTGTTTTATTTTGGGTATACAACTAGTAATGGGATTGCTGGGTCAAATGGTAGTTCTGTTTTCAGTTATTTGATAAATTTTCACACTGCCGTCCACAGTGGCTGAATTAATCTACATTTCTACCACAGTGTATAAACATTTCCTTTTTTCTACAGCCTTGTAAATGTACGTTGTTTTTTGTCTTTTTAGTAATAGCCATTCTGACTGGTATGATATAGTATTTCATTGTGATTTTGATTTGCATTTCTCTGATGATTAGTGACGTAGAGAATTTTTTCGTATGTTTGTTATTAGGAAGATAAATGAATCACTCTTTCATTAGTTAATTGACCCATATTTTTGTACTTTTCTCTCAGTTTTACACTTTAAGCCATGAAGACTTTTGTATTCACCATTTTTTTTCCTATCTGCCAGGTTTTAAGAGATTGGTAAGGATAAATTTTATAGTATATGCCAACCTATATTTTCACCTCACTAGATCACTCATCCTATGTGGTAGATAGGGGAGGTATAATGATGCCTATTTGACAGATGAGACAAATTAGTCTCAGAGAGGTGACATGGTTTTCCCAAGTTGGCAGACCCCACACTACAATCTGAATCTCTTTCTCTAGTGTTTTTATCCTCCTTAAGCAGATGGCAACTCATCAAGCTTTATGGAAATCATGGAATGGCAGGACTGGAAGGTAACTCAATGATAATTCAGTCCAATTTTGTCAATTGACAGAGAGAAAACTGATGCCATAGAGGTGAAGTGGCCTCCTCAGAGTCACATAGCTAGGACATCACTGCATTGGGACTGGAATTCAGGCCCCAGATTTATTCCTTTAGTTGTGATGGAATAAAAGCCAAACTAGAGCAGAGATGACAATGTAGAAAAAGAAATTTTTAAAGCATAATGTCATGGAATCAATAGGGCGGCAAGTAGCGTATGCTTTAGAGTAGTAAATAATTGATTTAAGAAAGGCTTTAGTTAGGTACAGTGAAATGATTCTGAGCTCCAAAGATAATTAAATACAGAACTTTACAATGAGGAGGGGCTGATGAATTTCCATTTTCCTTCCAGTTCACAGACAACAAAAGCAAGTGCATTTCTAAGGATCCTTCCAATGTTGTGATTCTTAGACCTTCCCAAATTGGCAAAATAATGGGAAGGCTTACACATTTTTCTCTTCGTTTTTAAAATTGCTCACAGAAACACAAGGTAAATATCCAAAGATGTTTCCCTTGGCAAGCAATTTGCACACCAGTAAACACTTGTTAATGACTCTAGTGCTTATATCAGTTATTATATTGCCAAATCATTTTAACAACAGTGAAGTAATTATAAGTAGATCAAAACATTGACGGTATATCTTATGAATTAATTTTCAAGTTTCTGTTTTGCTTATGTTGTTAAAAAAGAACAAATGTGGCTCACAGTTTACAAAGTATATAATGCAAAATGTATGGCCTTTTATGTAAATCTATATTCTCTCTTGAAATCGTTCAGTCAGTTAAAATTTAAATTTTGTGAGTTTTAAGTTTTAAACAAAAGGACTACCTAGATTTCAAAGAGAACCACTTTGTGGGTAGTAAGAATTCAGTTTTATGTTACAGAATGGAATTTTCTTATTTAAAAATAGACTATGAACTCCCAACGATGATGTTTGTTCATTTATCCAAATTTTCCCATGCTCATCTGATTTTTGTCACCTAGGAACCTTCATTATACCTCCTTGCCCTTTATAATGACATTTTCAACGTTAGAGACATTCTCTTCCCTTTTCTTGCATATCGATTTTCCTTCTTGGAGCAAATATGCTCAGTCTTTTCTTCTTGATACAAAAGAGAAGTTTTCTGGCCATTCTTTACAAATTTCTCTTACAGAGAAGTGTCTTTCTAGCTATTTTAGCATTATTTAGAATGTTAACTACACTACCTGCTAATCACTTTGATTGATAAAACATATGGGACAAAAGCTATTTAATTTTCAAACCACACTCAAAAAGCATGAGTTATTGGATGGTTTGAGGGTCTACTAACACTTACTAGGTGCCTGTTTTACACCATGTTTATCCTAGGTGATTTTGCATGCAATTTAATTTATACTTTATTCTTACCACACCCTCTGAGGAAGAGATAATTAGATAATTAACTCTATTTTTAAGGTTAGAAAAAATGAGACGTAGAGTGACTAGCCAAGGTTATGCAGCTGGTAAATTTTGGGATTAAGGTCTAATTTCTTAGTCATACATTTTTCACAGCTCCACACTATAAAAGTATTCAAGTATTTTCCACACCTCCTTCTAATACTCATCACATATGTTATATGTTTTCAGTATCTGTTTCTATACATGTGTTGCATAGTTTCTGCTAGAACAAGAGCAGAAACTGTGTTTGTTTTATTAATATATTCCCAGCCCTTAGCATAGTGCTTGGCACATAGTTAAACCTAAATACAATATGTAGAATGAGTGAATTGATAAATTAATGAATGAACTTATATTTTAAATTTACTGTATTTCATTTCTTGGGGGGAATTTATGTAGTATATGTATCTACAAATTTGAATAATTTGATAAGTAATCAAGCAAATTTTTGGGAAATGTCAATGGCCTGTCTTCTTACAGAGTTAGAATAGATATTCCTGGTTTTACTGCAAATATATATTTCTTTGAGTAGAGTTAAGTCAATACTGCTGAACTGAAACTGGTAAGAATTTGATAATTATACATCATTTTGTCGTAACCTCTAGTTTAAGTACTGAGGCACTATTGACAGGCTAGAAACAGCCCTCTTCATTTACCTGAAGAATGTGAAAATAATAGGAACTTAATGCATTTTGCCCTGTTTAAGAAGCATGACAATGCTTCAGACTTGATGACTTTGAAATCTGTTGTTCTTCGTGGTGCACTGGCGCTTGGCTGTCTCACTTAATCATTGTGGCATTAATGATGCCACTAGTGGCTTGAGGCTTTAACTGGGTACTCAGACCCATCTAGACAGAAAAAGAGAAATCTATTAAGCCTTACAATAATGCTAATGCTGAGCAAATAGAGGCTGAGTGCCCAGCAAACCACAAATTTGTTGAGATAAATAGAAAAAGCATGAGTAAGTTTTATATATTGAGACATGATTGAAAGAATGACTTTGAAATCCAGATAGAAATTGAGTGAAGATCAAGTTAGACATAAAAATGCATTAAGGGCATAACAAATCACACTGTTTTATATAAATCTATTATTCGTTAAATATCTTTGATTGTTTTTCTTAAACCAGCTTTCTCTGAGAGGAGGGCTCAGAAAATACATTTCTGACATGTACTGGTCCAGCATTGAACAAAACTCCACCCACCTTCTTGAGGGAAGTTTGGAAACCTATGATGAGAGGAGTGGAATGAGAAGGCATTGGAAATGCCATTGTCTTTCTGTTTGTTCCTTTCTTCCTGCATTTATGGTAGTGAAACTTGAAGCTGGGGATGATATTTTCTTGGGAGATACCTTCAACTTTAAAAAGCCTAGGTAAAGCCTAAAAAAAGGAAAGACAAAGGCTTGTACTTTAGGTCAAGTACTGTTTTCTGCTTTGGGAAAGGATTTTTTAAATATTTTCTTCTGTGTGGTCCAGCCTTGGTAATTACAATGAGAAGGCAAGCAAATCATAGGATAGCAGCCTATTAGGAATTTTTTAGTGTGCACTTTAAATTCCTTCTTTGTTCCCGCTAAAAACTTCATGAATCTTTTTACCCTCAGTTTAGAAGATGTATGTGTGCAGTGTGTGGTGGGGGGGGAGGGGTCTGGGGGTATGTGTGTGTGTATGTGTGTATGTGATGACATGGTCAGTTCTCTCTGGGAAGGCTGGAGTTCCTTCAGAATTTAAATATTGTGGGTATTGATAATTGGAGAGACTGGACATTTAGCCAAGGTGAAGGGGGTCTCCTAACAATTCCTGATAGCTAGAGATTGTCATCATACGTGTGCAAGTTCACATTAGGTAAATTATTGGAAAGGGAATGAGAAATCTGGCAATATATTAGATATTAGCCAATTGATGACTTTTTGTCTTGATGTGACTAGCTTTATTCTAATTATATTTCCCCCATCATTTTGCCCTCTAAGTTTTGATTGTAAACCTTACATCTCTTTATATGCTAGAAAGCCTTCATAGAACTGTTTACACTCTGGGTGTTTGGTAGATTCTGATGGCAATAATTCTTGTACAGACTATTTACTTTCCTGCTTATATCACCTAACACTCTGTGCCATGGAAAAGTATCAGCAGCACTTCTGCTACCAATTATGTAGCACAAGTAAAAATAATTTTGAGCAGTTTCAGAAATTATCACGTTTATTGAGAACCTAGTGTAGAGAACAAGTGGCATCTAGTGCGTAGAGGCCAGAGATTCTGCTAAACATCCTACAATGTACAGTCCCTCCAACAAAAATTAAAATGTCAATAAAGTTCAGATTGAGAAATTTTTATCTAATGATACAACAAATACTTGTGGCCAGTCTTCCATATTGCAGACATAGTGGTAGGTGCTAGAGATAGGATAACCAACACAGCAGATACATGTTTACCCTCATGGAAATATAGTCTATTTAGGAAGATACACATTTTAAAAATACTGCTCAAATCTACTAATTCCTTTTGCTAAAGGGGCTTATGAGCTGGCTTCTTGTATATGATATAATGGGGTACCACAAGACTGGAAATAATTTAACTCACAATAGGATGGATTTTGTAAATCCTGAAACCTGAAGTCTATTAACTTTTCTATATGTGCTGAGTGTTTATATGCAGTAGATTGAAAGAGGATAAAACACATGGTTTTCTTTTTAGGAATCTCACAATATGCTCATAGAGAATGATGAATATATACAAAATACTTAAAGAACAAAGCAACCATATGTATGCATATCATGGTGGTATAGGGTTATTGAATTTTAAGGCTAATTAAGTAGCTTAACCCCTTTATTTAACTTTGCTGGCTAAAGGGAAGATCTTTAGGCAATATAAAAATAACAAAGAGCATAAGAACACATTCATTTCTCCGTGTTCTCAGATTATTGTTCATGTTTATGCATTTTGCATAGTTTTGATTTAAATATACAAGCAATTTTTAAATCTTGATTTTCTCCCATAAAAGTCTGGTTTCTATTCTTTTGGAGTATTCACATTTATTATTTTTAATGACTTTACAAAATCCCATTGTATTGATGGACCCTAATTTACATTGTCCCTATGATAGAAATTTATAGTCTATTTTTACAGATGACAAAACTGAAAAACTGAAGGCACAGATAATTGAATTGTCTAAATAATAGGATAATTTTTTAAAAAATTAAGTGTCCAATGGTTTTAAAATGGATATATAATCAATATAGTGAAGTCTAAAGGTTATTTCTCACATTTCTCTGGACTCCATAGGTAGAAAAGACAATGTATGATTGCAGATACCCAAGGAGTTCTGTTACGGTCTCCCTCTGGTCAAAATTATCTTAATCATGGCAGTAGAGTGCCATGATAGTAAGTAATCTTTTATTCCCCATCCTGTCTTTAATTTGGTGGGCTTCTGAGTACTTCTTGTGTTGCATATGGAATATGCCCATTTCTAAGAGATTTAGGCCTGTGGTTTGACATACTATAACAAAAACTAATAGTGCAGAGAGGACAATTAAAAGGAGAAAGATGGTTAGTTTTCTTGTTAACGTTCACTAATCATGAAATCTAGTCATTTTCAGTCTGACAGTTTAACAGTAGGTGCTTTTATATTTAAAAATAATGAAATAATTGCTTTGTGCCATATATTAAAGGTCAAAAAGGTATTCTATAAAAATGAGAAGACACTATCAAAGCTTAGAAAATTATCGTCAGTCTTTAGTAAAAAAAAATTAGTAGGCTATTAGGAAGGTAACTTTTGCACATTTTACTTGCAATGAATGAAAGCTAGAAAAGAAATCTCTCAGGCAACAGAAGTAGAATTCTCATGGAGATAATAGGTAAAACTCTCACTTAGTGGAAATTGGATTTTTACCTACTAACAATCATAATGTCTTTTAGTTAGAGAAAAATGTCTATTTGACATTTACTGGTGATTTTTTGCAAAACTGTATTTAGAACATATACTTAAGAAATGTGAGCACTACCATGAGGCATTCATTTTTTGTGTAGCTTTTCTACCTGAATTTTAAAAAGGATACTTTTTATTTCTTTTAAAATAATTTTTTTATAATTTTGTATTTTCATTTACCAAGTACTTTGACAGAGATTTGTCCATGTTATTTTAATAACCTAGAGTCATGAGTGACTTTGTTCCCATTATGCAGATGAGAAAACAGATACTCATGGAGATTATACAATATATTATATTCTAGATAATACAGCTAAGAAATAATCCACACATTGATTGAGGCTAAATCTCACTCCAAAAGCTATGAAATCTGAATTAGAATGCATCAATCTGGAAAGGTCAAATTGATCATTCTTTAGTATAATGACTCTACCTATGAACTCTTGGATTTCAATTTTTAAAGGAGTCTTAAAACTGAAATGTTCTGCTCTTATTTTTTACCATTTTATTGTACTTAGATTTCAAAATGTTTGCCATAAGAAGTATTATGGTAATGAGATGCCCATTCTACTAATAAATGCCCAAGGTACTCAATGAGGAAATTAAGATATACACTAAAATGTAGGGAAAAAAATCTAGGAACAAAGATCTAGGAACAATAAGCACTTGGTAAATATAGTCTCAGTGTCACTAGGCTGTTTATAAGAAAAATAATCTATCTGATTATAAAATATGGACATTTCAGATTTGGAGAGAAGTTTTGCAGAAGAAGAAAGAAGAAAATAGAACTTAGCGACATATATGGCATATGTTTTTTTTACTTTTATTTTAGGTGAAAAACTTGGTCTTTTAAAATATTTTGCTTTACTTTTGAAATTCAGTTTAATTGTTTTCAAGCAGGTGCAATTTGAAAATACATTTGTGCCACTAATAGATAACTATCTCTATATTTTAGTGTCTTATTTTCCACTGTGTCCTATGGAAAAGTAGCCAAGGAGATATTAAAATAAAGCTTTTTAGAAAATGTCAACAAACAAATAAAAAGAATATATCTCTTCACTGCAGAGCATCTCAGTGCATCTAATATGCTAAGTCAAGAAAAGGAGATGATTGCAAGTTTGGATATTACATTTACAGGATGGAGCAAAAGAAGAGTTAAGGATTTAAAGGGGTTTGAAATGCAAGTTGGTAACAGTTGGACTGCATGAAGTTTAGGGAAATAATTTATCTTAATCCCATGAGCACAAAGACAGACACCTATCACCTGTGAAAAATAAGGGTCATTTTAGGGCCTTATTCAAAATTAGCTTTGAAGGTACCAGGCTTCCTTAAAATAGTTGCCTGGTTTCAACAGCACTCTGAAATATCATCCCCATTTTACAGATTATGGAACTGATATTTGGAGTCACAGTGTCTTCCTGATGGATTACATTAGGAATAGTCTATTGGATAAATGAAGCATGAAGATAAAAATTATTAAAATTCAATAATCAGGGTATGATATATTTTCATAATGAATTGGTTTTTCTTTACTAGTCAAGGTAATTTAATTTTTTGCTTTATCTGAAAAGTTTCCAGTCTATCGTCATATTTCCATCTCTATACTCGAATTTATTTAATTGTATTTTGTCCTGTATTCGAATACAAACTAAGATTGCTGAGATTAGTAAGTAAGGAGTGCTGCGTGGTAGCTGTTGATATACTGCTGAGGGAACTCCATCAAAGCTCCTGCCCTGTGGTAGATACACAGCTCTCAGATAGAAACTAATTTTTTTTTTTTTTTTCATCACAGAGGGGAATTAGATTGCACTTTTGTAAAATCTGTTTGGGATCCTTTGAACTGAAGCAATCAAAATTCCAAGAAATAGAAAGAAGGTTTCTGGGAGCTAATAGGAAGGAGGAAGCAGGGTTGCTATCAGAGTTCTGGGGTTGCAGTTTGGTACTTCCTCCTAGACCTGAGACTCAAAGAAACAAAACCGTAGGCCTAGTTTTAGATGAAGGTTTTCACTGACATCATTTGATTCATTAGACACGTATTTTTCAGTGACATATTGGATCCTTCCTCTGCCAACTAGGGATAACGATATTAAAAATCCTGTAGAGAATAATGGGCATCTGTAGAGAAGCGGTTCTTCTCTTCCAAAATGCCTTGCCTCCTGGAATAGTTGAAAAGAGTCATCATATTCCCTCTTCCCTTCGGTAAAACTCAGACTATTCATATTACAGCACCTAAGCTCATGCCCTTGCACTTTACAAGTTGGCATATGTTTTTTTACTTTTATTTTATGTTGAAAACTTGGTCTTTTAAAATATTTTGTTTTACTTTTGAAATTTAGTTTAATTTTTTTCAAGCAGGTGCAATAATAAAAGATTAACCTGATATTAGTAAGGACGTATTTTTTGTTATTTTTTCTTTTGTTGTTGTTGTTCAGCCCTCCTACAACCTCTCTCTTTTAATAAAGATATTCTATTACAGTAATGAAAACTTAGGAAAACAGAAAGAAAAATCACTTATAGTTTAACTACCACAGCAGCAAAGCTATTTTCACTTTTGCATATTCCCATCTGTTGGTTTCTTAGAGAAGCCAATAAATGGCACTCCTCTTTTCTGCCTAGGCTTTGAATAATTTGAGAATAAAACAAACGAGTGGCAGATGGAGCCAAAATATTACCTATATTACTGATTAAGCCTAGGTTGGAACCTGTAGGTTATTATGAAAGCCAAATGGTTCTGCTAACTAAACCTTGGACATAGGCAGGCTATCTCTCCACCCTCCCCCTTTTCTCAGTTTCAACCAGCAGTGAACTAGGACTGCGCTCAGCAGTGAGGAAGATCAGACCCTTGGAGAGCACTAGAGAACAGCTGCTCTATTTGGCTCACTTGTTCCCAAGAGAAAGAAGGGTGCAGGTGGGCCACACATGCCTGGTTTACTTTTTGTAAAAAATGACAGTCAAATAAGTTACCCTACTTTTCTATTTCCAGCTCTCACCAAAAGTAGAATGAATTAATGGGCAGAGAAAGGCCAGAAGTTATATCAGTTAGTATCCTGCCGTAGGAGGAAAAATTTTTCAGGTGGAGATAACTTATTTCCTGTTTAGTTAAGCTTCATCGATTTTAAAAAAGAAAATGAAACTCTTAGAATCATTTTCATGAAAATAGTAGTCTCTGACTTTTAAATTATTTTTGGAGAGATTCTGAGAAATGAGAATTTGGAATATGAATGTTTTTTTTCTCCCCTGGAAAATGTTAAGAAATTGCTTTTCTGATGGGTTATACAGATTTCCTTGTTGTCAAACTGGTTCCTAAAGGAAAGTTTAAGCAGTGATTTAAAACTGCCCCTGACCTGGGCTCCAGTGGTAGTTATATTAGATCATGATTGTATCCAAAGTAACTACTCATCCACAGTTAATTAATGATTATTTTTTTTTTTTTTTTTTTTAATCTGTATTTTTTTTTTGAAAGAAAAAGAAAGAAAATAATAAAGAGAAGAAAGAAAAGAAAAAAGAGAAAAGAAGAAGAAAAGAGGGAGAGAGAACAGGAATCTTGCTCTATTGCCCAGACTAGAATGCAGTCTAAAAATGGGTATTAAAAAGCTCTTTTATACTAATAATTGTGTTATACGATGGAGACAGGAAGGAATAAGGGAGGAAAATAACAAACAAACAGCCAACCAATATTTCATTTGAACCTATGAAATGCTATGCAATTGCTGGGGGAGTGATTTACTCCCAACCATGTGGTCTCTTTTAGAATAAATGTGATGTGTTACTAAAAAAAAATGGATGTTTTGTGGATTTGAAGTAGAGAGTTCTGTAAATGTTTATTAAGTTTACTTGTTCGAGGTATAAGTTCAAGTCCTGGATATCCTTGTTAACCTTCTTGTCTCATTAATTTGTCCAATATTGACAATGTAGTGTTAAAGTCTCCCACTATTATTGTGTGGGAGTCCAAGTCTCTTTGTAAGTCACCAAGAACTTGCCCTATGTATCCTGGGTGCTCCTATATTGTGTGTGCATAGACTTAGGATCATTAACTTTTCCCATTACATTGATCCCTCTACCATTATACAATGTCCTTCTTGTCTCTTTTGCTTTCTATTACTTTAAAGTCTATTTTTATCAGAGATGAGAATTGTAACTCCTTTTTTTTTTTTTTCTCTCCATTCGGTTGGCAAATCTTCCTCCATCCCTTTGTTTTGAGTCTCTGTATATCCTTGCATGTGAGATGGGTCTGGATGCAGCCTACTGATGGGTTTTTTAAGAATGGCTGATACTGGTTGTTCCCCTCCGCACACAGTGCCTCCTTCAGAAGCTTCTTGTAAAGCAGGCCTGGTGGTAATGAAATCTCTGAGTACTTGCTTGTTTGTAAAAAATTGTATTTTTCCTTCACTTATGAAACTTAATTTGGCTGGATATGAAATTCTGGGTTGAAAGTTCTTTTCTTTAAGGATGTTGAATATTGGCCCCCCACTCTTTTTCTGGCTTGTAGGGTTTCTGCTGAGAGATCTGCTGTGAGTCTGATAGGCTTCCCCTTGTGGGTAACCTGTCCTTTCTCTCTGGCTGCCCTTAGTATTTTCTCCTTTGTTTCAACCCTGGTGAATCTAATGATTATGTGCCTTGGGGTTGCTCTTTTGAGGAATATCTCTGTGGTGTTCTCTTGTATTACCTGGAGTTGAGTATTGTCCTGGCTTGCTAGGTTAGGAAAGTTTTCGTGGATAATATCCTGAAAAATATTTTTAGGCTTGGATTCATTCTCTTCGTCACATTCAGGTACACCTATCAAACGTAGATTAGGTCTTTTCACATAGTCCCATATTTCTTGGAGACTTTGCTCATTCCTTTTTACCCTTTTTTCTCTAATCTTGTCTTCTCGTTTTATTTCATTAAGTTGGTCTTCGACCTCTGAAATCCTTTTCTTCTGCTTGATCAATTCGACTGTTTAGACTTGTGCATACTTCTCGAAGTTCTTGTATTGTGTTTTTTAACTCCATTAATTCACTTATATTCCTTTTCTAAATTGTCCATCCTCATCAACATTTCGTGAAACCTTTTTTTCAAGTTTCTTAGTTTCCTTGCATTGGGCTAGAACATGTTCTTTTAGCTCACAGAAGTTTCTCATTATCCACCTTCTGAAGCCTGATTCCGTTGATTCCTCACATTCATTCTCAATCAGGCCTTTTACAATTGGTGATGAGGCACTGCACTCCTCTGCAGGAGGAAAGACATTTCTCGATTTCCGGGGTTTTCAGCCTTTTTGCGCTGGTTTCTTCCCCATCTTTGTTGATTTATCCACCTGTCGTCTGTGTAATTGCTGACGTTAGATTAGGTCTCTGAGTGGACGTCCAACTTGTTGGTGGTAAAGTTTTTTCTGTTTCTTAATTTTCCTTCGGCGGACGCCCCTCCCCCACAGAGCTGGACCTTCCCGGGTTCACCTGTACTTGCTGTGAAACTCTAGATCCTCAGCAATGCCAACTGCTGTTTTTTTGTGTGTGTAGGGGGGGGACCAGCCTTCCCCTGTGGCGACCCACCACGCCGACTCGAAACAGCGGCGTTAAGATTCGTGGCGCTTTTCTGCCCGGGAATCTCCCGGTCTGGTTACTCCCACTTCAGTCCGCTTTTTCAATCAGCTAAATGGGAGACTCTGCCTTCCCAGAGCTCCAAACGCCAACCAAAAGGGCACTCAGTCCCGTATACTCCGGACTAGAACCGCCGCAGCCGGGGGCGCCTGCAAAACGGCCGCGCCCGCCAAAAGAGTCGCGCTGGCGACCCGTGGGGGCTCCTCCACCAGGAATCTCTTGGTCCGTGGGCAATAAAAACTCGTCTGAAAATGTGGCGTCCACTCACTCTCTGCGCTTTCAGTGGGAGCTACAATCCTGAGCTGCTGCTAATCGGCCATCTTGGATCTCTCTCTCCTAATGATTATTTTGTAATAACACTCTGGAGGTTACATAAGAAGGTTAAGACAAAAAAACCCTGGCACCTGAAAGTTTTCGGTTAATCAGAGGAATGAATATTATACACAGAAAGCTAGAGAGGCAATTATAATTATTAAATTGTGCCATATATACCATCTAGTCTCAAGAGAGTTAACATTTATAAATACACAACACACTCACAAGAGTGTACGTAATAAGGGTAACGTGAACCCTCTTAATTTATAGGAAAGGTAAATCTTTTATCCTCCAGGCAGTGATAGTATAGTGGAGGAGATAAAAAGTGAATAGGCAATTTAGATATAATATGATAAGAAATTAGCATAGGCTTATGGTAGTACAACATGAGCAGCATCTAACACATTCTTGGAGTACAAAAGGAAATTTTATAGTAGAAGTTATATCTAATGGAAACTTGAAATAAAATAAAGAAGTTAAACTAAGTAAAACAATTCCTGGAATATGGCCAGTGTTCATTAAAATTATTCTGCATATATAAATATCTTACTGAACTTTTGAGATTACAACCTTACGTACTAATGAGTGTATATAATTGGTTTATGAAAGTTTGAAACTGGTAGTAGGGCAATGGTGTTATGGGGATTAGGGAGAGAAAAGATTGAGCACATATTTGGGAAAGTTGATAATTCATTTTCATTCTGTATTGAACCATTACTTTATATGTAATTTTCTATTAAAAATAGAGCTAATAGAAAATTAGATTTTAAAAGTTATTTAAAAGTATTTCATTAAAAGCAACTTAATTCTTTCAGTCATTTCTTCTTTGTTTTTGTTACTGACAAGGTATTCTAAGGAAGTCTGTAAATTTGTTTTTATGCTAAAGTTCTCTAAAATGGAAATTAGAGATCCATGTATTTAAATGGTTCATTTTGCATGCATACAGTTCCTTTTACTTTTAAAACATTTTATTGTTGATCTTCTGTTGTTGTGTATTTATAATGATGCTGGCTTCCTTGTAAATTTTATTTAATATAATGATAGGTTAGGTCCGTGTAATAACAATGGTTTGGTGAAGCTTTCTCATCTATTTTATTAGTTATTTAAATAATATGTATTTTTAAAGTACCTACTCTGTGTGCAGCACTATGTTAGGTACTATAGACAATTAAAAATAAGCTCAGTATAAAATTTGGTACATCAAGATTCTGGTACAGATTGAAAATCTTTGACCTAGTAATGTCAGTTTGGTAACTCTCTCTTCAGTAAATAATTTTAAGTAAAGGGGTGGGGGAATAAAGTTATTTATAACCGAATTTTGTATAAGGCTCTGCAATTGTGATAACCTAAATGTTCAATAAGATAGGAATTATTAAATGAACTAGAAAATCTATTAGTATAGGGATGGCGGTCGTTAAGTTGTTGCAAAGACTATAATAAGATAGCAAAGGCTGATGACATAATGTCGGTTTTAAAAATAAAATATAAGATTATATGTCTAAAATGGTTCAAATTATTCTATAGAAAAGTTCAAGGTATAAAAACCAAAAAAATATACTAAATATCAACAGTAGATACAAAAATATAACTTTGCAGTGGGGCTCTGATTGGTTATTTTCCTCCTTTATTTTCTAAAATGCCTTCCATATACTTTACCATATTTTTATTTGAAGCATATGAATTTTAATTGACTTTGAGCCTATCTTTAAATTGTTTGGCAATCTAATTGAAGTGGTAAAACGTTTGTATACAGAAAGGTATTTAAATATATAGTACATGACAGATTTCTTATGAGAGTGTGGGCTGTCCACTAACTTTACCCCCCCCAACTTACGTATTAAAAAAAAAAATAGCTACTACTTTTAAGTACCTTCTTGCCAAACATTCTTCTTAGAGATTCACATGGCTTATTCTTTGTCAACTCCTACTCTATTAGACTAGGTCATTTGTCAGAGAGCAAAATCTCTTCCATTTACTAGCCATGTGATCTTATGCAGATGAATTAACCCATTTTAAACCTTAGTTTTCACTAAAACAGAAAATTGGTTGTTGCAAGAATTAAGGTAATCTATGTAAAACAGTTAGTATAGTGCCTAGTACAAAGTAAATTCTGAGTAAATATTAGCAACTTTTAAAACAACAACTAAGTTTGAAATTCGCAGGGCTTCATCCTGTTTTCTCTTTCAACCTATGCCTTTGGTTACCTTATTTATTTTTATAGTTTTCAGTGCTACTAATAGGCCAACAATTCTCAAACATAGGCATCTAGCTGACATATATATACACATATATCTTTTGTGCTTCAAATCCATCCATGTATTATCTTACTTGTCATCACCCTTTGGTTGTCTCAAACCTAATGTGTCTCCAATGTCTCCAGCTGAATTCCTTTTTTTTTTTTTGAGATGGAGTCTTGGTCTTTTACCAGGCTGGAGTGCAGTGGCACCATCTTGGCTCACTGCAATCTCCATCTCCCAAATTCGAGTGATTTCCCTGCTTCAGCCTCCTGAGTAAGCTG
This sequence comes from Ateles fusciceps, assembly GCA_036589455.1. Taxonomy (NCBI): domain Eukaryota; kingdom Metazoa; phylum Chordata; class Mammalia; order Primates; family Atelidae; genus Ateles; species Ateles fusciceps. The sequence continues at coordinate 1,513,061 of JAZHEH010002752.1, forward strand.
GGACTACAGGTGCGTGCCACCATGCCAGGCTAATTTTTTGTATTTTAGTAGAGATGGGGTTTCACCATGGCCAGAATGGTCTTGATCTCCTGACCTCATGATCCGCCCACCTCAACCTCCCAAAGTGCTGAGATTACAGGTGTGAGCCACCACGCCCAGCTCTGAATTCCTTTTTTAACCCAACTTCTTTTTTTTTCAATCTCAATAGATTTAGGGGTAAAAAAGTGATTTTGGTTACATAAATGAATTGTATAGTGGTGAAGTGTGGGCTTTTAATGTACCTGTCATTGGAATAGTGTGTGTTGTACACAATAGGTATTTTTTTCATTTCTTCCCTCCCATCCTCCACACTTCTTCCCATGTTCATTATACCACTCTGTGTGCCCCTGTTTTGCTTCTGCTCATAGGACCCATTCATCTTTGGTCTTGTCTATGTTAGTGAATGGTGCCTCCATTTACTCAGATGCTTATGTCAAAAATAGAGTCATTCCTTTTTCTTCCCTATCCCTAACTCCTTGCACTCAATTTATCTCTAAATGTCATTGCTTTTACATCCAGATGTGCAGCTGAGTATCCATTCATTTCCCCCCAACATAATCACCACTACTGTACTGCGAAATCAGCATCATCTTTTATTGAGACCATGTATTTCCAAATTTGACTTCATTTCCTGTTTTTTTCCTCTCTAATACATTTTCTATGTGGAAGTCCATAGTGAGATTTTAAAATACAAAGGCTGTTTTATGCCACTCTCCTGCTCAAGTCTCTCTGGTGCCCTGTTTAATCTTCACAACAACTCTGTGAAATTGACATGCCTTTTTCTTTGTATTTTTAGATGAGTAAAATAAGGTTAAGAGTCAAAGTACCATGCTTGATGTATTGCTTTAGTGACAGTGAATCAGATAGGCTGATGATGAAGCACAAACTTGGAATATAAAATCCAGCAATAAAGAGGCACTTATTTTCATACGTATCTCCTCGCCAGTGTCAATAAAATCTAATCAGTTGCCACATCCCAAAGGAGTCTGGCTCTTTTTATATCTTACAGTACCACTGCTACTATACTGCTATTATACCAACAGAGGCTATTTAAACCCTCCAAGTTCTTCATAAAGATACATTTAGTTTTGTCAAGGTAATATTAATTAGAAGTAATTGAGAAATACTGGTTAAAGAAAAAATGAAATTAGGAGATCCAGAATTTCTTGGATAATTAGACCCCTGTTTCCCCTGCCTATGCCCTAAAGACCCCAAACTATATGTCATGAAATTGAAAGGCAATATAATGTAATGGTTAAGACACAAACCACTCTACCTATTACTCACTACAAAATGATGGGTAATTTTTTAAAAATCCTTTTTCTTTTAGTTTCCTCATCTATAAAATAGGAATAATACTGGTACCTACTTTATGGTACTACCTAGGTTTTAGTTGCTGTACTTAGAACTTACACATTCATCTTGGTGAATTTGTATGCTAAAAGGAACGATACAATCAAGAATGAAAAATGAAGATTAAACAAATCAATATAGGTAAATACTACTTCTGGCAGTAGCACTTCTATGCTTTCTGTGGAGAGAAAGACTCTATGTTTGCTTCTAAACAGCTATCAATGACAAGATTTATGGTGTCTGTAACACAGCAAGTTTATGAAAGTTCACAAGGCAGAGCAGTAGTTGTAGGATGTGTTGACTAAACCTTATAGTTAGAAGTATCTGTTATTTTCTACTCATATTTAAAAATTTCCCTCCAGAGAAAATATTACTCTCTGGTCACTGGCTGAAATGGTATTTTGGTGAGATCATTTGATTGCAGAATTATCATGCCATGAGTAGATATTCTAGTTTTAACTTTACATAGTCAGACATGACTTATATTTCAATTTTGTGGTGAGCATAACATAATATTACATTGCACAGTGGGCAGCTAAAGAAGTATTTGTGTTGCTTTTGAGTCATGTGCATTTAATCACTGTGTTTGAATTGAGCATGCTATAAGAAGTGGTTAAAAATTACGTTAACATTGACTTCTCCAGGAGAATTCAGCAATTCTTCTTGTCCTTGGTAGATTTAAAGGGGAAAATGCAACCCAGGGTTTGAGAATTAATCTACCATAGGGTTATAATCTATGATCTTTTGTGGAACTGTCTTGGAAAGTGCACATTGAATAAGTTACAGAGCATATTTTGAATTTGGGATCTATAGCGCGATTTTGCTATGGAACCCTGATTCAACTGCTTTTCCCCTTTGTTAGGCTCTCTTCCAGATGGTGTTCTTTCCATCTTCCAAAGGAGAAAATTCACAAAGGCATAGTTCTTATTTTGTGAATTACTAAGGATTGCCAATGTGAATTAGACAGTATCTATTGAAATTCATTCATTCAACCAAAATTTAATAGTCCAATTGCAGGCATTGTGCTACATACTGAAGATACGAAGTCAAATAAGATGTGCTATATACCCTCAAGGAGCTTATAGTATACTGATAAAATGAAAGAGTAAGGTGATGAGGCCCACAAATTTGTACTTTTTTCCATTTTTGAACTTTATCTTGTGTAACGTGTTTCTTGTACTATTTAAAACACTTTCCTCACCATGATGATTAACTTTAATATAGTATTTACTGTTTTGCAGAAACCATGCTTAGGGTTTTATAATGTACATGACTTATTTAATATATATAATAACTCCATGAGATAGGTGTACAGATGAGGAGATCATCGCTAAGAAATGCCAAGTAACAGACCTAAGCTTCTACAACTAGGGAATGGTGGGAAAAGAAATGAAGGCCTGAGACCTTGTTCATAGTAACTATGCTATATTGCCTCACATTTGGATATAACTAGTAAAGAAGTATTTCATCATTTGGCCTGTGCTGATCAACTACCTAAACTGGATATAAGATATTGTGGGTGAATTTTGAGAGATGGCAAACTTTGGGGAATTAAGACATTTGGGTAGAACTTGCTTAGAGATGAATTTGGGCCTTTGGCTGTGGTTACTGAATTGTTTCTAAAGTTGGAGCAGGAGTAGGACCAACTACTGGGAAGAAAAATTCCTCTTACTATGGTCTTTTGTGTGAATAAACCAAAAGCTGACTGGAGGCAAAGCAGAAATTCCAAAAAATTCTGATAAACAATGTCTGACTACTTACTAGAAGGTAAAATGACCATGTAATTTAAAATCTCTTTAGAAGTGATTTTAAAAGAGTGACAAAGACAAAAGGGAGAAAAAATTTATGTAAATATATACCTATTCTTAGTTTTTACAGTAATTTTATGGAAGTAACAAATATTGATGGTCAAATTTCATATAATCTCCAGGAGGTCCAGGTATACTGGAAAAGAAAGGTAGTTAAAAAAATTGTATCACTAGAAAGCTCTTAAGTTTGAACCTGCATAATACACTGGACTCTAATTTTGTTTTCTAACCATACATTGTGTCTAATTTTAATTGTACATTGTCCAGATAGATTCTACAGCCTTCATTCAACTTGGAACTTACTAGACATCAGTGGCCACTTTATAGAAATTCTTCACATAGTTGTTTCCTTTAAATGTTTACTTCACGAAGGCATTCCTCTTGATTGTATTAGAAAACTCTTTTAAGTTGATTAAAGAAGCACTTGAAAGTAATACTGTCCTTAAGCAATAATTTGTGGAATTTTTTTAGTTGGAGGGGGATAAAATGCCAGTGTGATGCATAAGTGGAAGCATGATAAGGAGAAAGACATATGAGAGTGAATCTGATTGTTACTTCTTTGTAAATATCTGAGTACCTCAGTTGCCCCATCTTTAAATGAGTAAACATTTCTCACAAGTTGTTGTGAGGCTTGAAAGAAATGATCTGTGTGACTGCAGGTACGTAGTTCAGAGATGAATTGTCGGCAGTTACTATTATGCTATTTAAGTAAAATATGTTTTCTGGCAAAATGTTGTATTCCTTCTATGACAAAAATTGGGTTTAAGTGACTTCACAAAAATTATCTCAAGGAACTTCAAAAAGAGACAAGATTCTTTATATCTGTAGCTTTCTGAATGATCAGTATGTATCACTTTTGATTTTTATGTGAGAGATCTTTATTCTCCTCTAAGATATAGCTGAAAACTAGCCTGGTTTCTCAGCCTGTTCCAAATGTGAACTGAATCATGAGGTCTAGTATTTTAAAAACTATCTCTTCTCACCCCTAAATTTAGATTAATTTTAAGATTCTCATATACTTTGAACTGAATTAAAGTTACTTTTACAAACTGCTTTCCTGCTTTTGTAAGGAACGAATGAACTTAAGTAAAGTAAGTGCAAAACACACACACTATAAAGAGGTTTACCTTTTGAGATAACACTCAAGTTAATTTATTCTAGATGCATGTGTTCAAATAATATTTGTAATAACAATGTCTAATACTAACCATTTTGTGCCATCATTATCCTCTCCTGAGGACATGCTCAGATTTATATATCTTTTCTGAAGTACTGATACAGCATTCAACTCTGTCTACTCCATTAAATTTAAGTCCGTTTTCAGACCCTTTTTTAATACCTACAACCCTTTGAGTTAGGCTTTATAATCCTCAACTTATAAAGGAGGAAACTGAGTCTGAGAGAAATTTAAGTTGTGCTGGTGGCCAAATAAATGATGGAGACAGGATTCAAATCCAGGTCTGCCTGACTACCAAGCCTATACATTTTATACCACATCAAGATTCTAGAGACCCTGACAATGTGATATTTTGGGATGTATAATTGCTTATTAGTGAACTCAGGGTAGCAAAGACCAGGGGCTGAAAACATGTGGATGCATACTAAACTATTGCTCAGGTGACTTGATGGATAGTAACACAAATCTTTTTTCCTGTCTGTAAAGGGATGCAAACGGCCTTCAGAGGAGCTGGCAGTCATGCACCACTCTGCCTTCAACCATTCATTTAATAAGAAATTATTGAGTGTTTATCACATGCCAGAGACTAATCTAAGTCCTGGGGATACTTCTGAGAACAAACAGAAAAGAATCCTTGTGGAGCTTACATTATTGCAGTCATTCTCTCAAGCTATGTCAGTACTTGTAACTGATCCGCATTCCCTCCTCCACAGAAAATGAAGTGCCTTGATACATCCTTTTAATAAATTGCTGATCCCTGTTGTAGACAGTCAGAACAGAAAATGAAGCCAAAATAGAACTTCTGTTTTATATAAGCCATATAAAGATCAAAGAATGCTACTTCAACAAATTTTTAAGAAAGAAAGATATTGTGCTGTACCTAAAGTAGGCACAACATACTCTTTGAATAAATGAATGAATGAATAATAAATGCATGGTAATGTTTATGGAACTAGTTTTACGTAATGAAACTGTACAAGTTTGTTTTTAAAGTTGTTACTGGTTATTGTAGTCATTTGTTTTTCTCTATTTATGCTATATGGTTGAACTCTATAGGAACACTTTATTTCTACATGTAGTCTCACTTGATGAAATAATACAATTTTATACTTATCAGTAGTTTTTATTTGATTATTCACTGTGCTACATAGTATGTTACGTACTTCTCTTTATTCAGACTGTGTGTTAGACATAATCCAATGTGGAAGATGTGGCAGTGAACAGGCAAATGAAATCCTTAGTGCTTACACTCTAGTTGGGGGTGGGAGATGGAGAGAGAAAGAAAAAAAAAACAAATAAAGAAAATATGTAGTGTGAGTGCTAAAGAAAAAAAGAGGGGAGAATTCTGAAGTGCTTGGAGAAGTAATTTTAAATGGTATAATGGATCAAAAGCCTCTCATAAGGTAACATTTGAACAAAAACCTGAAGGAGGTAAGAGGATAGCCCTGTGGATATCAGGGAAAAGAAAATTCCAAGCAGAGGAATAACATTTTGAGGTAGGCACTATGCTTTCCTTCCATTTTGTGGATCAGCTGAGACTAAGTAAATTGCTTCAGGTGTACAAATAGAAAATGACAGAAACAGTATTTGAACCCATGCTCTATGTACCTAACTTTTTATTTCAAAACCTTTTATATTCTCAAAGGAAGAAAAAGCTGAAGTAGACTGATAAGTCTGCCTAAAGATAGTTAACTCTACACATATTTAGAACTAAACATATTCAGAGGCCAAATATGCATGATGGGTGGGTGGGGGTTATCATAACTCAAGATAAGCATGTTTCTTGTTAACTTAATCAAAGCTAACAAAGTCAATAGCCTCATCAAGCCCAGCCAAAATTTTTATGATGATTATCATTTTGGGGTTTACAGGTCTTCACTAATTTTCTAGGGATAATCTACGTAAATTGCTAAAGATAGTATTTGCGGTGGCTAGTTGGTATGTACCTCATATGGTATGACTCTGTGTCCCCATCCAAATCTCATCTTGAATTGTAATACCCACATGTCAAAGGAGGGACTTGCTGGGAGGTGACTGGATCATGGGGGTGGTTTCAGAATAGTGAGGGAGTTCTCAAGATCTGATGGTTTTAAAAGCGGCAGTTTTTCCTTCTCTCTCACATCTCACCTGCCACCATGTAGGACGTGCCTTGCCTTGCTTCCCTTTCAACTTCCTCCATGATTGTTAGTTTCCTGAAGCCTCCCCAGCCATGCAGAACTTTGAATCAATTAAACCTCTTTTGTTTCTAAATTACCTAGTCTCAGGTTTTTTTTTTTTTATACAAGTATGAAAACAAATACAGTGCCATTTGTAAAGAAATAGTGCTATTTAAAAGGGTGAGTGGTAGGTTTCACATTTCCATCTTCTATCCGCTGTTTCAATCTGAACACATTTGTAAGAGTTCAGTGTGAGAAATAACATCACTCTGGCTGGCCAAGTATTCTAGACAGATTAGGTCAAAAGATTGTCTGGCTGCTGGCGATTGGCTGAAACACCAGACAAAGCCACAGGGACAAGATTATAGGAAGAAATAGAAATTCCACTATAACAAAGTGGCCTCTGTATTTTATGAAGGATAAAAAAAGAAAATATCAAAAGAGAACCTTGTGTTATTATTTATCTAGTGGCTGGTGGATAGGGTTAGCTTTTGGCATGTGGCCCCGTACTTTACCTTAATTCAAATGCAGATGCTTCAATAGTTGTAGAATCCCAATGATAATAAGGAGGAAATTCATGTATAGCACAGGAAAATGAATGGATAATCAGAAAAGGAGTCATCAAGGGTACTGAAAATGGTATTTCAAATGGGAGTACATTACTCTTCCAAGCACCATAAGGACAAAGGGTTACTGCAAGATTGCCCTGAAACTAGAGTCTCAGCAAAGGGGAAGCACAGGTTACAGATCAAGAGGAGGCACAGAAAAGATATGAATGTCTTTTTCTTCACTGCTTCCCTACTTGCTGAAGCTTAGACTCTGAAGTTTTCTGGAAAAACTACTCTCAGTTCTTATGCTGAAAAACAAAGGAATTCTGTCAGGCCTCAACTTCTTTCTCCTTGGCATCCTTTGACTCTTACTTCTCCCATTACTTCATGCTGGCTTACCTTTCTCATTGACCCTATTTTTATTTGATAATGGCTCTGCTGACATAGGAGCTGAAAACTCTAGAAGATTTTGGTTCTGGTAATCATTTCTGGCTTTATGCCCACAACCAAGGACATCTAATATATCTTAGGACTATACTAGCTGGACTCCATGGTTCTTGCATTTGCCTGGAGAAAGAACGGTGAGCCCGCAAAGTCCTTAACACCTGTAAAGACTAAACCTTTCATGAAATTAGTATTTGAACTGTATGCTACTGTAAAATATTTTATTTTTAACGAAAACCCTTTCACATATCTGATGATAAAGAAGAAAAAAGAGAAATATCCTAATATTGCAGTGAAATTAATACATCATATGAACATCGGATAATCATGGAGGATTGCTTTAAACTTACATTCTTATTTGCCATGTATTCATCCTTCAAGCAAAATATTTCAAATGGTTTTCCCCTCTATTTCTATATTAGATGCTTAAGAACAGGAAATCAGAGTGATTAAGTGACTTTGCCAAGGCCAAACAATTATAAATCTGAGTGGAGCTCACTGGAGGTCTTTTCTACTCTACTAGGCTATGAATCCCTCAAAGGGTGACTTTCCAGTTGCCACTGGATTTGAGAACAGCGCAATAAAACAAGCAGTACTGTTGTCAGTCGGCAATGAGATGAAGCTCAAAATGGCTTGTTTGAACCCTACAAAGTCTTTTTGAAATTAAGTTCAAATTTTTATAAAGTTGATTTCTATTTTTTATCGTAATCAGATGCTTGTATGTTTTTTTTTCTACAATATATTGTTTAAAATGCACTAAGGAGCACATGCTAGCCTTTATTTCTGGGGCACTAGTCTCTGACAAGGAATAATTTCCAAGGGATATTCTCTATAGTTTGAGCATAGTCTTCAAGTAACATCTTTTAATGGAATTCTTGCCTTTCTCATTTGAAAAGATTAATATTTAAAGAAGTTGGATTTTTATAGTAATAAAATTACTAGCTTCAAGTCTTTATTTTATAATTTTATTCATAGGTCAAAAACCACAGATGAAAAACAGTTTTTTTTTTTTTTATCTGTTGGGAACTTTGTACACCAAAGCACATATAATAATATTTAATTCATTTTGTTGTTGTTGCATTTTGCAAGATTAAGTATGATTTGCTTTTCCTTTGGTAAGCATTGTATAGAGTATAGGATGTTTTCTTGTCTCAATTATTGGAATGTTTGGTAGGACGTGGTAACAGATGCTTTTAAGGCATGAGAAATAGCCTGTAAGGAGTTTGAACCAGAGTAGGTTTTTGAACCATCTCTACCATCGCTCTCTGAATCCAACTCGTTTCTTGGTATAACAATTCATTAACAGAGGCTGCCTTCCTCTGCCTTTCACTTAGTAAGTTGCACATTGTGTAGTCTTCTTCCAGCTTTTCTTTTCATCTTTATTTTCTCTAAACACGCTTTTAAAATATCTAATTAGGTGGTTAAAACTAGAAATGGTAGGCTATAATTTATTTCTTATCACTGAAATGTATAACCAATAATAATGATTCTGATGAAATGAGTATTAAAATTTCATGGCTTTGTAAAATATATTTGAACTTTAGAACAGACCACCTTTCACTTATCAAATTATAGAGAAAAAAATAGAAAGATCCTGCTACACTGATGAAATAATATATTACCCGATGATCAAATAGAGATTCATTAAAGATTGCTTTAAAATTTCATTCTTATTTGCCACATATTCATTCTCAAACAGGGTATTTCAAATGAATTTTCATTTTTTAGAACTTAAAACTTGGAACATGGGACATTCATTTGTAAAAATTATTTATAATGCTCTCTCTAGATAGTCAAGGGTAAATATTCAACTGCATAAAACATGAAAGGCAAACAAAATGTTTGAAATAAAACAACTGATGGATTGAAAATTTTTAAACGAAATTGAAAGATTCTTCTATATAATCACATGGATTATTATTGTTGGAAAAATAATGAATAAATACTGGTATGAAAGACTCTTCTTCAACATTGATAAAATTGAGGGTATTTCCTAAAACAATAGAAATTACACAAACTGCATTTTGCTTTTTGAAATATGTATGGTGGCCTGGCACAGAGGCACATGCCTGTAATCCCAGCACTTTGGGAGGCCGGGGCAGGCAGATCACTTGAGGTCAGGAGTTGAAGACCAGCCTGGCCAATATAGTGAAATCCCATAGCAACTAAAAATACAAAACAAAGCAAAAAAAGCCAGATGTTGGGGCACACACCTGTAGTCCCAGCTACTCAGGAGACAGAGGCAGGAGAATCATTTGAACCTGGGAGGCTGAGGCTGCAGTGAGCCAAGATCGTGCTACTGCACTTCACTCAGGTGACAGAGCAAGTCTCCATCAAACAAACAAACAAACAAATAAATCAAACAAACCATAAGAAGCTTTGCTTCAGGTAGCTCTCGCAAGTTAACATGGAGACTCCAATTCTACATTATTTTAGTGAAAGAAACATTGGGTTGTAAAGGGAGTAAAAGAATAGTAAACAGTTGATAGAGAAGTGTGGTCTTAATTTTTTAAGAACACAGATTTAAATATGATTATTAAAAAAAAGATGATCTATAGTTGATTGAGATGTGTGGTGGGATTCCTACATTATGAAGAATGAAAGGAATATTTAAGAAGAATATAACAAAAGTAAGGAAGCAGAAAAAAGAAAGGTTAGAAAACAAACATAAAAGTAAGTATAGTATGAGAAAAATTAAACCATCATATATGTTGTCAAAATTAATATAAGTGGGATGAGTATCATTTCAAAAGATAGGCTCTCAGATTAGGCTAAAAATTAAATTTCACTCATACACTGCTTAGAAATAAATATACCTAAAACCAATGACAGCTTTTTTTTTTTTAATTGCATTTTAGGTTTGGGGGTACATGTGAAGAACATGAAAGATTGTTGCATAGGTACACACATGGCAGTGTGATTTGCTGCCTTCCTCCCCATCACCTATATCTGGCATTTCTCCCCATGCTATCCCTCCCCAGCTCCCCACTCCCCACTATCCCTCCCCTTTTTTCCCCCAACAGACCCCAGTGTGTGATACTCCCCCTCCCTGTGTCCATGTGTTCGCATTGTTCAACACCCGCCTATGAGTGAGAACATGCGGTGTTTGATTTTCTGTTCTTGTGTCAGTTTGCTGAGAATGATGGTTTCCAGGTTCATCCATGTCCCTACAAAGGACACGAACTCATCGTTTTTGATGGCTGCATAATATTCCATGGCGTATATGTGCCACATTTTCCCTGTCCAGTCTATCATCGATGGGCATTTGGATTGGTTCCAGGTCTTTGCTATTGTAAACTGTGCTGCAATGAACATTTGTGTGCATGTGAATGACAGCTTATTTTTAAACAAAAGTGCAGGCAAACAACGTATCAGGAAATACCAACCTAATTGAAAGAAGAGGAGGGACTATTATATCTGGTTAATTTGATTTCAGGGTCAAAGGAAAAATCCAAAGAAGCAAAATAAAATAACGAAGAGTCCCAAACAAATAAAAAGGCTTATACCATTCAGGACATAGGCATGGGCAAGGACTTCATGGCTAAAACACCAAAAGCAATGGCAACAAAAGCCAAAATAGACAAATGGGATCTAATTAAACTTCAGAGCTTCTGCACAGCAAAAGAAACTATCAATAGAGTGAACCAGCAACCAACAGAACGGGAAAAAATTTTTGCAATCTACCCATCTGACAAAGGGCTAATATCCAGAGTCTACAGAGAACTTAAACAAATTTACAAGAAAAACACAAGCGCATCAAAAAGAGGGCAAAGGATATGAAAGACACTTTTCAAAAGAAGACATTTATGCAGCCAACAAACATATGAAAAAAAGCTCATCATATGTTTGTTGGTCATTATAGAAATGCACATCAAAACCACATTGAGATATCACCTCACATCAGTTAGAATGGTGATCATTAAAAAATCAGGAGACAACAGATGCTGGAGAGGAAGTGGAGAAATAGGAAGGCTTTTACACTGTTGGTAGGAGTGTAAATTAGTTCAACCATTGTGGAAGACAGTGTGGCAATTCCTCAAGGATCTAGAAATAGAAATCCCATTGACCCAGCAATCCCATTACTTGTTATATACCCAAAGGATTATAAATCATTCTATTATAAAGACACATGCATATGTATGTTTATTGTGGCACTGTTCACAATAGCAAAGTCTTGGAACCAACCCAAATACCCATCAGTGATAGACTGGACAAGGAAAATGTGGCACATATACACCATGAAATACTATGCAGCCGTAAAAAAGGATAAATTCGTTTCCTTTGCAGGGACATGAATGAAACTGGAAACCATCATTCTCAGCCAACTGACACAAGAACAGAAAACCAAATACCACATGTTCTTACTCATATGTGGGTATTGAACAATGAGAACACAGGGACACTGGGAGGGGAAAATCACATACGGGTGCCTGGGGGGGTGGGAGGCTACGGGAGGAATAGCAGGGGGTGGGGGGATTGGGGAGGGGGTAGAATTAGGCGAAATACCTAATGTAGATAATGGGATGATGGATGCAGCAAACCACCATGGCATGTGTATACCTGCGTAACAAACCTGTAGGATCTGCACATGTACCCCAGAACTTAAAGTATAATTTTAAAAATTGCACTGTAATAAAAAAAAGGAAATAATATGTCTTTTAAAAATAGCCCCTATATAAAAAAAAGAAACAAAATCTGAAATTATAGATTACTCTGAAATCAATAAAAAATAGAACATTTCATATAGAAACTTATGCAGTATACCCACATAACAAACCTGCACATGTACCTTCTGAATCTAAAATAAAATAAAATTTAAAAGATATTTTTAAGAAAACTTATGGCTACAACTAAAACTGCATTCAGAGGAAATTGCAGATGTAATGTTTTTATTATCAAAAATAAAAATTGAAAATAAAATTGTCTTAAACTGAAAAAAGAAAAGGAACAGCAAAATGAATCAAAAGACACTAGAGGAAATTAAATATAAATATGAGGTGAGATTAATGCAAGAGAAAAATAAAGTCACCAAGTACAGTATAAAGTATAAATACTACCAAAAATTTCATGATTACATATGGATTATAAAGATAAAACATTTGATGAAAGTCAGAAGCCATTTCTGATTTTTTAAATTTTTTTAAATTCTTACAATGATAAAGGGTATTTACTTGAATGCAAGGGTAAACAATATAATTAACAGTACAATTTTTAAAGCATGAATAACAAAATCAGAAACCTAATTTGATCACTGCTTATACTCTTATTGTTCTGAAGAGTCTAACTAATGCAGCAAGACATAATAATAGCTTATGCAGTATAAATTTTAATAAAATAGTAGAAAATTTAGCATTACATGTAGGTGACACTACAGAAAAAGAAATTCCAAGAAAAGCAAGGTAATACTCTAAGAAATTAGTGAGTCAGCTGGATAGAAGAGAAAATAGCAGAAATTCAATATGCTCCATTTACTGACTTAGTGAACCTATGTCAAACAGCAACCAAAACCCACAAAACAAAACCCTTTAACCTCTCGGAGTCAGCCATGAGTGCATCTTTAAAAAGAATCAAATGAAAAGATAAATATTGACAAAAGTGAAACTTTAGCTGAATTAAATTTAAAGGAGTTTAATTGAGCAATGAACTATTTGAGAATAGTCTAGGGTAGACTCCAGGGCAGACAAGTGGTGGAAGAAGATTTATGGACAGAAAAAGGAAAGTTAGGTACATAAAATGGAAGTGAGGTACAGAAACAACTGGATTGATTACAGCTCACTGTTTGCCTTATTTGAGGTCTGGAGTTCAAGAGCAGCTTGGCCAACATGGTAAAACCCCACCTCTACTAAAAATACGAAGAAAAAATATTAGCCAGTCGTAGGGGCATGGGCCTGTAATCCCAGCTACACAGGAGGCTGAGGCAGGAGAAACACTTGAAGGAGTAAAGGGAACTTTCAGTTCAAACAGTTGGCTACATTTAATTGACCAAAACGCAGTGATTGCCAGAAGGATAGGCTATGGTCTGTTTACACCTCCACTTGCAATAGTTCGTGAATCTACAGAGGAACCTTTAGGCATAATTTAAGATATGTAAGGAGGTAGCTTTAGCCTAAACTTGATTTAACAATCTATGTCAGCTGCACTGTTCTGCACGAATTGGAGGGGCCTAATATTGATAGCTTTACTATCTTTTCTGATATTTGCTGCACTGAGACTTCTGAATTATAAATTTAGGAACTTTATTTTGTTTAAAATTTCCTTAATGATTTTAATAGACAACTTTTATCTCAGCACCCAGATAAAACCTTAGGGATTGGAACACTCTGCCACGTTTGTACCTCCTAATCATCAGTGAAGGCATGTGGACATATGGAGAACCTTGCATTGCTACCTGCATCAGTGAATAGGCACTGGTTCATACAGCTTTCAAATTACCTGTCACTTTAACAGACATTACAAGAGTTCTGGCGTTAGCCATGGCACTTCACGTTGTTTCCTCTATATGGAGTTATTCCAGAATTGTTTGGTCTTCTCAAAAAATAAGTGGTAACTTGATGAATTTCAGTTATTCTAGGCTTTCTTCCTAGTAAATGTTTATTTCTCTAATAAATCAGTACTTATTGCAACTAACTGCTTTATGCTTTCATATACCGCCCCCACCCCAAGAATTCTGAAAGCTTTTAGCAAATACTAATGTATTTGCTTCCCTTAGTAAGTTAAAACGATAAATATTGATACTTTCATATTACATTGTGATGGCAGCAGCAGCCTGTCTAGAGCAACCACTGAGAAGACGCCAGCTGCAGCGGGGGAGGCACAGCTGGGGCTGCGCACTCCACAGAGCCAGCAGGAGCAGGGAACAGGCAGGACCCCAGCCCTTTTCTGAGGTGGAGGGGTGGGAGCCCTCCTGGGTGCAGCTGTGCAGCCACCTAGCAGTGACCTGGGCTTCCCTTTGCTCTCAAGGGCTGGAAACTGTCCCCACTCCCCCAGCCCTGGCTCCTACAGGCTCAGAAGTGCCTGCCCCCACTGTCTGGCCTCCCTGCTCCTGGCACCCACTCTGACTTTAGAGCAAAGTTGAAGCTGAGCCTGGGCACTGTCCGATCTAGCTGGATGTGTGTGCATTTCGGGGTGCTGACAGGCCAGCCCCCTGCCTCCTCAGCCCCTGTGAACTTTGGGTGCCCATGAGCATGAGAGGGAGGCCAAGGGGGCACTGAGGCAGCTCAGTGGGCCTGCAGGCTCTGTGACAACATGATCAATGCAGGCAGGAGGCAGACAGGCTCCTGGGCAGAAACGGGCGGTTCCCCCAGTGAAGCCTCACCTTCAAGCCAAGAACGGCCTGAAGCATGGGGCCCAGGCTGTCAGTTCTGGGAACTTATGGTGCTCTTTCCCGGCCCACTCATGGCTACCCATGGACCAGTCGGCATGCACTTCCTCCCATCTGAAGTCCATGAAAACTCCAGACTCAACCAGACTCACAGAGATGTAGAAGACCAGCTGTGGGAAAGAGTTACCCAATTCGGGTGCCCTAGTTTTGTCAGGACAACCCGCGGGGGGGGGCCACCCCGGGGGGCCCCCCGGGGGGGGTCCTCCCTCAGGACAACCTGCCTGCAGAAAGGAGCTCCCCACGTTGACTCTTCTGAGAGCTGTTCTGTCACTGAATGAAGCTCCTGTCAGCCTTTGTCACCCTCCAATTGTCCTTGTACTGCATTCTTCCTGGATGTGGACAAGAACTTAGGACCTACCAAATAGTGGGACTGAAAGGGCTGCAACACAAACAGAGCTGAAACACCCCCCTCCCCCTGCTCGCCACATTATGGGCGATGAGAGAAGAGCTGCAGCCCTTCAGGGAGCCCATACCTAGGGACTCCCCAAGCCAGGTCTGTGACACTTTTTTTGGAGCTCTTTGGTTCCTGGTGTCTCCAAGCTTCCAGGTGCTACTGTGTTCCCCCTAGTTCAGATGCAGGTTCCTGCAGCTGAAGCCATACGTGGTACATTCGGTCCAGCCACAGCCTTGCATGGAGCTGGCATCTGTGCTGGTGCCTGAAGCTGTCCGCCCTGCTACAGAAACTACCGTGCCTGGCAGTGTACAGTGGGTGGACCCCATGCCCATTTGCTCACACACCCTTTGCCACTCCGTACCTGGCTCCCCTTTGGCAGGTGTGGGATCCAGGCCAGTAGCATGAGCCAGGTACAGCCTGCCAGGCCAAGTGGGCGGAACAAGCCCAGTAGGTGCAAGCAATACTCAGGCAGAAAGCGCCGCCTGCCACAGAGGTTTCTGGCTGCTGAATCGACATCCCAAGGATCCCGTGACAATTATACCCCCTGCTTCTAGATAAAGAGTAAAGAAAAGGAAAAATATATCAAATCACCCACCCCTCAGACATTGCTAGTGTTAACTTATTGCCAATTTTTTTCTGATGTATGTGTATATCATATGTGTATTTAAATTCTATATAGTTTTGTATCTTAGTTCTTTGCTAAATGCACTTTCAGCAAAAAAAATAATAATAATAATAACATAAGACCACAATGTATATGCTCCTTTACAGCTTTTTACTCATTTTAAATATATAATGAGCTTCTGTCGAACTCAATAGTTCTACTGCTTTCTTTTATTGACTGACATCTATTATTTTATAATATGGACAAACTGTAATTTGCTGAACCACTTCTCTTTTAATGAACATTTGTATTATTTATAATCCTTTTTTATTAGAAACAATATTGTATTGAATATCCTTAGACTTAAAGCTCTGTACTCATAGGCAAATATTTCAGTAAAGCAAAATTGTGAGAGTGAAATTGCAAAGTGAAAGAAAATGCTTATTTTAAATATTAAAAGATTTCATAGATTACCCTTCAATAAAGCTTTAACAATATATATTCCCAACAAAATTCTATGAAAGTTATTTCTACACATTTCTCAGAACACTATATATATTATATAATATATATATATATTTGTTGTTGTTGTTGTGGAGACAGAGTCTTGCTCTGTCGCCAGGTGCCAGGCTGGAGTGCAGTGGTGCAATCTCGGCTCACTGCAACCTTCGCCTCCCGGGTTCAAGCAATTCTCCTGCCTCAGCCTCCTGAGTAGCTGGGACTACACATGCGCGCCACTACGACCAGCTAATTTTTGTATTTTTTAAGTAGAGACAGGGTTTCACCATGTTGGCCAGGATGGTCTCGATCTCTTGACCTCGTGAGCCGCCCGCCTCAGCTTCCCAAAGTGCTGAGATTACAGGCGTGAGCCACCGTGCCCAGCCATATTATTAACATGCTTTTAATATTGTTGTTGTATGAAAAAGTCTTCATATTTTATGTATCTTCCTTATAATTGAGGTTGGGATTTTCTTTACTACCAAATTTCTGTTTCATGTCCTGCTGTTTTTTTAAATTATCATTTTCTAATACGTTCTTTCTTTTCAGTTTCCAGAACTCTTCATATTTAAGAACTTTTTGGCTACTATAACTTTGATAAGTATTTTCTTCCAGTTTATTATTTGTATTTTGGCTTAATTTTTGTTGTCTTTTGTTCATAATTCAGAAAATTTTAACTTTCTTATAGTCAAATATCTAAATTTTATTTCTTTTTGGCTTCTAGTTTTTCGGTTAGGTTTCAGAATATTTTCTGTACCATCAAGCATATTTTAAAAATCTCTTCAAATTTTTTTTCAAAAATCTTTACTGTCATATGTACATTTGGACCACAAAGCTACTTGAAATTTATTTTGAAAATAATGTGAAGAGGGTCTCTAACTTTATGTACTAACAAATAGATAATCATATGTCTCTAAAACATTTATTGATTATCTTTTGCACTCTAAAGTAGAATGTTCTGTTTATCATATACCGAGTTCTAATGTGTACTTGAATCTATTTTTAAACTTTGTTCCACTGATATATTCTTTTACCATACTGGTTTAATTAAGATAGCATTTAAGTAAGATTTAATATCTGAATAGATAAAACCTTCTTATTAGTCAACTTTAACAGAATATCTCTGTAATTACCAGACAATTATTTTTCTAATGAATTTTAGAATTATCTTCTCCAACATTTTTTGCAATTCTAATTAAAATTTCATTAACTTTATATATTAAATTGGGGATGACAGGCATTTTAATTATATCAGATAATTCTATGTAAGAACATGATATATGTTGACATCTTTTATATCTTTCAGTAAAGTTGTATCATTTATTTAGAAGAACTAATTTTCCCAAATTGTATCAAAGTGGTTTGGTCTAAATTACAACCATTAGCATCTATTAATATATGAAACTACACTTGGCTATTATGTCTAACACTTCGTTGAGGAAAGCCACACTCCAATAATACTTGTTTATGATAACAGTTCTGGTCAGAGCCTGAGGCCAGATGTCAACAGTATTGTGCATTCTAAATTGAAGCATCAATATGAAGAAATTTGTTTATTGTCCTCTGTGTTAAATAAATTTGCCACTATTCCCTATGTACTCAAATATAAACAAATGCAGTGCTATTATGGTATGATGAGTGTATGTATATGTGTTCTTGTGAGACACAATGGAAAATTTATCTGTAATTATAGAGTATATTTAATTTAAAAATGCTTCTCAGTGGTCATTCATTCACAACTAAACATGAACCCTAATCTTTCTGAGACAGAATAACATTTAATATTGCACATACATAGGGTGATTTTTAAAATGATAAATTAATAGACATAAATGATTATTTTGTCCATTAGTGGAATATTTTACTATCTAATTTTTTTAATTAATTTATTTCCTGATACATGATTTGTTTTGATAGAATGCACTTCCTGTTAGGAAGGAATAACATAGGTCCCTCTGCAGACATTTTGAGAAAGCTGAATTTATGTTACCTGAGAGACCTCAAAATATGTTAGGAATCGCCTAGAACAAAACTTGGAAAAAAGTATTTACAGAAAGGACAGAATTCCAAAGAGAGTAGGTTCATGTAACTTAAGCCAGTATGAAGAGGATTATAATAGGAATAGGGACAAAAGAGTACTTGAAAGGTCTCAGATGATTTTCTTTCTGCTAACAAGTGGCACTATTTTTTCTGCATGTTTAAAGGCAGATAGTGACTGTAAAGACAACATACAATGAAGACTCAAGACAATTATATGTTTATTTTGGGCTTCAGGAATGTGCTACAGAGAGAAAAAGTTGCTTTGAGGGTCTCTGCATTTATGCAAATTTCTAGTCTTTGCTGATTGAATTCTGAGGAAAAACGTTACACAGTTTTCTACTTGGTCTGTGTTTTAATTGTTACTCTAGCACTAATTAGAGGTAAAAACACAGTTTTTGTGCCCTTTACCTTGAGGTTGTTTAACGAAGGTTGTCATGTTTAAAATATTTTAAATCAGTAAAATGTGCATGAGATACATTTCTCATCCTGTAACTAGCTCCTAGTTCTTGAACTGCATGGCCTAGATTCTAATGCTGAGGAAGAGCATCACTGTAATCCTGCATCTCATTTTATAAATGGCTTAACTTTGTGTGTCTATTTTTCAATAACTGTCTCATATATTATATTTGATCTTCCCATCAACCCACTGAAATGAATGGGGGACAGTTTAATTACAGTCAATTTTTAGGTGAGAAATGAAGACATGGTAAGATCCAGAATCTTAGAACAGTGTATATATGCATATTTTGTCACCTCAAGAGTTGACAACTTCTCGGATTACCTTAATTTAACGAAAATAGTGAGGTAGCCAAAAGTTACCATAAATTTACCTTAATCTTGGCTTTATTCGTTTACCAACCAAAACTCCATAAACTTCACTTTTATGGTTGTAAAATGGGCATAATAATTCTTATGCAAGATTTTAATGAGGTTGTGAAATAATATAAATGAAGCACTTAGCAATCTATATGTGGATGCTCAATGTTACTAGTATTTTCAAATGTGTCTCTATTCTATAACATGTTATATAGAATATCCTCTGCTATCCTATATAGAATAGTTATATAGATATATAGGTACAGTATACCTTCATTACACAGTTTTATAGTTGATTTTTCTCTTTTTCACTGAAATCTCCTATGACTTCCTTGAAAGTAGAAAACTATATTTTGTTTGTGTATTTATTTTAATCTTTCTATTATCTTATACTCTAAATATTTATATTAATGAATTCAAAATGGGTCAAAATCTTAATACAAGAAGGTAAGTAGACAAAGTGATTAGTTTTTGGCATTTTGCAATTGTGCACTGAAATGACTTGGTTTTTTTTTTCCCCCTGGATAGATTCTGTTACACAAATTTTAAGTTGGTAATAACTGTTATTTAGGTCTGAAATAAGAAAATGTTAGGCATTGCAAATTAAATTCTACATTTTACTTTCCCATTTCACTTTACTCTGACAATAATAATCCACCTTAAAACTGTAAGAAAAAGTCTAAGGACACACATAAATCTGAGAGCTGCAGTTTTACTGTTTTTTTATTTTAACCTCATTCTAACATTTTTAGGAACAAATACAAATAAAGCACCCTTCTTGTTTTTATAATCTTATAGACTTATATTAAGCTTTCAAGTTTACTGATAAGTGAGAGAAAAGAATCCTAAGTTTTCAGTTTTTTAGTATCGATGTTATTTAGCTTTGCTTCTTGGTTTTCTTTAAATTTGATACCTATGTATTTATTTAATGACAATGATATAACTCTAAAAGCACTACATTCATTATTAAGTACAACCAATCCTTGCAGGTCTTACAAGTAGGGCAAGATTTTTTTTCCCTTGGAGGATATATCATTAAGCTTTTATATTCTCAGATGCAATGAATGTTGCTAATATTTGCATTTGGGGAAAAATAAGTAATAAGGTAAATGGTATGCATTGGACCTGGTTCTTATGAATGGATTAAAGTATTGATTGGAAAAATAACTTTTTAATTTTGGCTTGTTTAGGTACATATCAAGTTTTCCTCAAAGGTAGTGAATATTAATAGGAGGAAGAGAATTACAACAATAATGACAATGACATAAGCAATACTTCTGAAAACCCAATTTTAAAGATATTTTAAATTCTTATTTTACAGGTGAAGAAAATGTGGCTTAAAGCAGTTGAGTAACTTATCTATAACTAGTACACTGTATAGCTTGCATCCAAACCATAGTCTTTGCCTTCGTGATAAAGTATCGACCTTATATTTTATAGTTGCTAGTTTATGTTTATAGGTAATCCAAAGTAACATATACACAGTTCTCTTACTATTTTAAAATAATTTCTTTGTATTTGTGTTTATATTCTTTTTCTTAGTCCCAAAGAATATATTATTTTTGTCTTCATAAGATCTGCGAGAAGTTATCAATTTCATTATCTATTTTAAGAACCAAGTGTGCTATTTCTTATCATTTTTTAATGCTCTAAGTAATTATTTTCTAATTTTCTTTTTCATGCTTCATTCTTTTGGTTTTATTTTTATTCTGATTGCATGTTTTCTAAAATTTTGATATATAGGCTCACTATATTTTTATTTTTTTAGAAATAACTGTAGTGCTTTATTAATTAGTCTCTGAATATGTTTGAAAGTATCCCATAAACATAATATATTACATTCCCATTTTTTTATGACTAAGTGGTTAATTTTATTGCCTTTTTATGAAATTATTTGAAAGGCTAGGATGTATTTAGTTTATTCCAAAACATTAGTTTTAAACTAGTTTTAGTTTATTATTATTTTTTATTATACTTTAAGTTCTGGGGTATATGTGCAAATCGTGCAGGATTGTTACATATGTATACACATGCCATGGTGGTGGTTTGTGGCATCCATCGCCCCATCATCTACATTAGGTATTTCTCCTAATGCTATCCCTCCCAATACTCCTACCCCCTGCTATTCCTCCCCTAGTCCCCCACTCCCTAGGCACCGGTGTGTGATGTTCCCCCGCTGTGTCCATGTGTTCTCATTGTTCAACACCCACTTATGAGTGAGAACATGTGGTATTTGGTTTTCTGTTCTTGTATCAGTTTGCTGAGAATGGTGGTTTCCAGTTTCGTCCATATCCCTTCAAAGGACATGAACTCATCCTTTTTTATGGCTGCTAGTATTCCGTGATGTATATGTGCCTCATCATCTTTATCCAGTCTATCATCGATGGGCATTTGGGTTGGTTCGCAGTCTTTGCTATTGTGAACAGTGCTGCAATAAACATAAGTGTGTATGTGTCTTCATAAAAGAATGACTTATAATCCTTTGGGTACATGTCGAGTAATGGGATTGCTGGGTCAAATGGTATTTCTATTTCTAGATCCTTGAGGAATTGCCACACTGTCTTCCACAATAGTTGAATTAATTTACACTCCCACCAACAGTGTAAAAGTGTTCCTATTTCTTCACATCCCCTCCAGCATCTGTTGTCTCCTGATTTTTTAATGACTGCCATTCTAACTAGCGTGAGGTGATATCTCAACGTGTAAACTAGTTTTAGTTTCCAGCTTTAAACTACCTGTGGTCAGAGAATTTTGCCTTTATGAGTTTTGCATTTTAAAATATACTGATTTTTGTGACATAGTAAATAATAAAATTTTGTATAGTTCCATGATGTGTTGAAATAAGGGATATTTCCTATGGAATAACATTTTTTATTCACTTTTATTACATCTACCTTATTAATTGTATTGTTACAATCCTTACATCTTAATTGTACTTACTTGGGCCATCAGAGCATGAATATGCATGTTAAAGTCCCCCCCGAAAATTGAGATTTTTGTGGGATGAGACAGTGTGAGGTAGGGGTATGAGAAAGGGATAATTCTGGTCTAATCTGAAAGAATTTTCCCATGTAAGATCCATGGCTACTGTGCTGCTTTACTTAGAGGCAATGATCCCATGAATCTTTGATAAGGATACAGAGTAGAAGTTGATGTGTGTGTCTTTCCACTAGCTTTCTAACTGATTTTGTTTTGTTTTAAAAATTAAGACATATGTCAGATAGAGACAGTTAACTTATCCTTACCTCAACAGACTAGTGGTGACTGCAGTTATCAGTGATTTTGTATATTTGTGTCTCCTTCTTAGTTTTCATGGCTGTTTTGATTGATAAGTGAGGAAGAATTCTCTCTAGCTGCCTTCCTAACCTAAAAGAAATCTGATTATGTTCTTTCAATTTTATTATACTTTTGTTCATTAGTGTGGTGTTTTTATATTCAAGAATATGGAAGTTCCATATTAAATAAGTGAACACTTGTTGTTGGCTTGTACATTTAATTTCTATGTGTTTATGCTGTACCAATCACTATTATAAGAATTAAAATTGTGATTAATCATCTGCATCTCTAAAAGGGCATCTCACATCTTTTCCAGTTACATTTATATCATTAATGCACAGGAATGTCAATTTTTCCTGAAGAAATAAATGTTCTGCATTCCTTATGTGGTTATAATTTTTTACTTTAGGAGATAACTGAGAAAGCCTTGAACTCCAAGATATCTTGGACATCTTTTGGTCACTTTTTGCTAGTGAATAGATGATGGTGATGACCCTAGAAGAGAGAGAAGGAAATTGGGGTGAATGTGTTCTTCAAGGGCAAGTGTTTGTTTGCATCCTATATGGTGAGCATGGAAGTTGTTGTGTATTGACAGATCTCTCCACTGGCTATTCTTCTTCCATTTAACCACAATATTGTGGTGACTTGATTACTTTTCTCAGACTGGAATAGTAAAATTAATCCCTTATATCTGAAGCAACAACTTGTAGTAGTTAAGAGAAAATTCTGATTTGTGACAGCATGAAGGTGGGATCCTTTAGAAATGACCCGGCCATGTGATCTTTGTTAAGAATGTTGGATTACAGAGCGATAAGGGGAGTGTGTCTAAAGATTAATCAATCAGTTAAGGATTAGACATTTAAAATTTAATTTTGACAGGTAGGAGGTCATTGTTAATTTTAACAGGAGCAAGTTTCAACAAAGTAGTAGGGTCAAAAATCAGGTAACAGGAAGAAAGGAATGGAAAAAAACCAAAGTAGAGAAAGAGAATATGACATACTCCCCCGGGTACGTTTTATGAGGAGGTCAAGAGAGAGATTGGTGTGTAACTGGAGAAGCGTTTGAGCAAAATGAAACAAAAAAAAAAACAACACCCTAAACAAACATTTTTAGAAAAGAACATAGTTGACCATATTTACAGGCTGAAGAAAAAGATTTAGAAAAGAGGACTATGTCAATGATATAAATCAGAGGTCAGGAAACTTTTTCAGTAAAGGGCTAGATAGTAAACATTTTAGGCTTTTAGGAACATAAGATATCTGTAGCAACTACCAAGCTCTGCCCTTGTAGCATTAAAGCCGCCACAGAAAAATGCATAAACAAATGGGCATGACTGTTTTCAATAAGAATTTATTTATAATAACATGTAGTAAGTCAGATTTGACCGACAGAGCATTGTTTGCCAACTTCTGCTATAGATGGGAGAGCAGAACTGAAGAGAGTAGGAAAAGGCATAGAGTGAGAATGGCTGTGGCTGTGGGTTAGCTTTCTAGGTCTGGCAGTGGTATACCTGTGCAGGGAGAACACAACTGATGGCCTCAATTTTATTAGGAGACTTTGGGCTATCTAACCTGTCAAAATGAGGAGCTAAAGGCAACTAACGACTTGGAGACAGATGGTGATGATTGAGAAAAGTTTTCTGAGAGAAATGAGAGGGGAAGTTTGATTGAAGGACAGTGTCTAGCTGAGTGTGGAAACTGACTACATAGAAGTTGCTCTTAGTGTGTGTGAGTTCCTTTCCCACAGAGCTTCATTTTCTAGGTGTGAGTTGAGAGAGACCAGATGCAGTATTTATCTGGGATTTGTATTTTGCTGAAGAGTTGCTCCTGAAGTATTGCACTAAAAGAAATTAAAGATATTGGTGAGAAAATAGTTCAAATGAACAGCCATTACTTTCAAGCTAGCTAAACAACAAGATGAAAAGGGACCAGTAAACTGAGAAAAAATGAAAAGATTGAAGTGCTGGCTATATATATGAGGTTAAAGAATAGGAGTTGAAAAAGGAGTAAAGAACTATTAAGATAGGAGATTGAGGTCAAAAACATAGTAATTTAGTAAATATTCAGCATGCATTTTTTGATAGATTGCTATCCTGAGTAAAACTTACTACCTGAGGCTGATAATAACATAGGTACAAAAGAGAAACATAGGCACAATTTATTATCTCAACTGTTAGAATTTTGATTATTAAAATAACAGTGACAATATTATTATATGAATTTACTGTTAATTTCAGTAAGAACAACATGGGGATTTGATGGGGATTTGATTTTGATGTTTTTACCTATAGTTATTTTTTAATTTCTGTTTTAATCATTTTAAGCTTTTGAAAAATTACTTCATTTGTAATAAAACTAGTTTTTAAAATACTGATTTTTTTTTTCTGCAGTAGACATTACATTGTTTGGGTGCTGCTTCCAATTCATAAATCTAGTTTATTTCATAGAATAAGAGATAACACTGATTTCCATTCTATAATTTCTATGAGGTAAGTTACATAAAAGTATTACAAGAGTTTGAATTTAAGATTATTTAGAGACAAAATCATGGTACAAAGTTCCATATAACACTTGATTCAAATTGTGGAAACAATTCTTGACACAGAAGATAAATAGCTATGGTTTACTGAGTTTATGCTTTCTAAGTAGCAGGCTCTGTATTAGGAGCTTTATAGATTTATTTGTGAAAGTTCATAGAAGCTGGAGTTTTCAGTTTTTGCCAGTATCTGTAAATTGTGTTCTTTTAATCTTTTTCCCAAGCATGAATTCACTTAGTTATGAAAGACTGGTAGTTTATTTAAGATTACTTTTTTGAAAACAGAAACTTGTCACAGCAAGGAAAGCTAGTTGGCTTGTTTCTTGTTTAGTTATTTAAAAAAATGTAGGCTAATCTTATACTGAAAGAAATATATTTTTATTAGGTGGTCTCTTATAATTAAAGAATAAAATGTTGGATTAGAACATAAATGAATGTCTTACATTTTAGACTACAACTAGAACAGTGTGTTTAGAAGTATAAACTTAACCTAAAAAATAGCAAATGAATGTGTGTGCAGTATAAAATTAAGAATTTTCCAAAGACAAAATAGAACATGTTACAAAGGAAGATACTCAGTTTGAAAAGCCATGTAAATTGCATGCAATTTTGGCATCTACTACTTGCATAAATTGACAAGCATTGATTTCAGAGCTCTTGGTGACTTAGCTGCCTTTAATGAACATGAGAGACACCGTTATTCTGAGTCAAAAGGGGAGGACTTAAATACAAGTCTAGGTATAAATAGATGTGTAGGTATGGAAGTTGAAAGCTGTCTGATAACTTCAAGAGGCCATAATCATCTGCTGAGAGATAGAGAAGGGTGGTGATAGAAGACTCAGAATGACTCAGCAGTGGTGAAGGCCACACAGAGCTTGGAGATCATAAATCTGGGGTAATTACCAATTCCTGAAGTAATTTGATTTTCTCCAGAAGCATAAGGTACCCTAGACATAGAGGTAGAGAGGACCAATTACAGAACCAATACAGGTTTAGGGTATACCAAAGGAGGCATGTGGAGTTGACGTGTATTAGGTCACGGTGGGGCTTCAACATATGAATCATTTTACTTACCAGTCCTCTTCTTCTGGAGGATTAAAACCAAAGAAAAGAAGTAAATCAATACTGTATTATTAATTGCTGGGTATAAATAGCTCCCTTACCATGGGCAGAGCCAGAAATATGGAGGAGAAAGAGATGCATGTAACTCTCCCACTACAGTAGAGAGCTGAGGGGAGGGATTGAAGTGAGATATTAAGGGGTGAAGCTATAAAGATGGCTTTTCTTTCCATCTGTTTAGTGCACTGGTATAGTTTCTGATAAAAGCAAGTCATCCTTAAGCAATACCTACTCTTTTCTAAATTAAAAAACTCTGCATATATAAGGAAGAATTACAAGAAAACTAAACCATATTGAGCACAAAATATGTACTATGTCCTGTGATAAGAACTTTGCATACCTTATTTCATTTATTCTTTACAACAACCCACTGGGAAAATGTATTATTTCACTGCTTTTATATAAGTAGAAATTAAGGCTCAGAAAAGTTAAGCAGCTTGTCCAAGACTACACAGCTGGATGTGAGTGAAGCCATAATTTAAACCAAGCCTAACTCTTAAGCTTATAATTTACAGTACCAATCTGTTTTTCTTATTGATATCCTTGTTTGTTTCATTGTAAGTATCTTGATTTCTTGATATTAGAGTCTTCTCTTTTGAGGAGAATCCAGATTTTGTTATATAAATTAATTTAGTAATTAAGTGCTAACATACATACAAAGAATCTTATGTATTCTCACCAAAAAAAAAGTCTTTTAAAGAAAAATCACTTTCTAATATTTGAAGCCTTTGATAGCATAACAACATGCACCTCAAAATAAAACAACCACTTTGCTATATTCCCTAACTGCTGCTTGCATGAATGTTGTCTGCCAATATTTCACATTAGGATATATCCTTGTCACTAGATTTCTAAAACAAGATTACATGCAACTTGACAAAATAGCCATGAAAAACATACTTAGTAACTTAAACAACTTGCCTTCAAATTTTTATCTTCTTTTGTAGGCATTTCTTTCCTTCTGTAGCTGAAGATTTTGATTTTATGAGCTAGATTTTTACTTGTGCCTGTTGTATATTATTTAGAGCAATTGCACTCATACTTTTCAAATCATCAGGGAACAAGAGCTGATAATTTGTTTTCTCCTGTTTTTATCATATGCTCTGATTTAGGACATTAGTAACAATAAGGACACTTAGGGTTTTGAATGTACTTTTTATCTAAGAATCACAAAATCTTAATTATCTTTCTAGCTGGGGCATCTGTGTTCTATCTTTGTGTGGTTTCTCCATGCAATTCTTCCACCGTGGCTACTTCAGAGCAACCAGAAGTCTTAATGTTGTCTGAGGGTCCAAAGTTACATATTTCAAAAGAGAGAGTGAGACAGAAGCTATGTTTCCTTTTGAGACTATCTTGAAAGAAATATAACATCACTTCTGCCATACTCTATTAATTGAGGCAAGTAGTCCCAAAGGCTGCCACAAGTGCTACAAAAGGTTCAAGGATACATAGTCTCTACATCTCAATAGGGATGACAAAGTTTGGCTAGAGCATGTGGAACAGCAAGTATTGTAACTATTTTTGGAAGATACAATTTGATATAAAATACTATCTCTGAAGGCAGGTACATGGTATTAAATTTTCCACACTAAAAATGAGAAGATATTTAATATTTGTAAAAGACCTATGAACTTGTCACTTTTTATGCATTACCTTATTTATTGCTTACAACAATTCTCTTAATTTTACAAATGATGGCACAGGCTATAAGTGGTGATGAAATTTGTCTAAAAGCCACCTAACACCTAAGTGTCAGTGCCAGAATTCAAACCAAGTTTTTATACTCCAAAACCTGTTCATTTTCTTAAAATCACTTGACAACAATAGTTGGGAAAAAATACTCATTTAATGTTTTATTAACTGGAGCCCTCTATTAATCAGAATATCCTTCTTTCTGTGGTATTTTACTATTTTATATCCATAATAACTCCAAAAGCAATGATTAATCTATTCGTTTAATCAGCAAATATTTTTTTTTATTTTTATTACCTCTGTAATGATAAGTGCAATTCATTGCTTCATCTAATAATTATATTTGTAATTATAATACCTATCACGTTGTACTTTTTTTTTCTTCTAGACAGAGTTTCATTCTTGTTGCCTAGGCTGGAGTGCAATGGTGTGATCTCGGCTCACTGCAACCTCCATCTCCCAGGTTCAAGTGATTCTCCAGCCTCAGCCTCCTGAGTAGCTGGGATTATAGGCATGTGCCACCATGCCTGGTTAATTTTTTATTTTTAGTAGAGATGGGGTTTCTCCATATTGGTCAGGCTGGTCTTGAACTCCTGACCTCAGGTGATCCTCTAGTCTCATGCTCCTAAGGTGCTGGGATTACAGGTATGAGCCACTGTGCCTGGCTCACATTGTATTTTAATGATCTGTTTATACACCTAACTTGTTGACCATGCTATGGTTTCCCTGAAATAAGGGAAAATGCATAATTCATATGTGCCTCCCATACCTAGAATAGCAAAAAAGATACTAAATAGTAAATGTTTGTTGAATGAATAAATTATACAATTGGTAATACATGATGTATTCTTTTGTTTGCCAGCTTATTTGATTACCTAGAAAACTATACTCCCTGTCTATAGTAGAATAAAACTGTACAAATGGAGGATTCTTATAAGGGACTGGAATTCTTCTTACCTGTCTCTGCATAATATAAAATAAACTTGAACTGCATTAAGTGAAATCTGTTTGGAAACCATCAAGTGAAAAATATCTTATAGAGGAGGTCATTAAAAATGATCTAACTCAAATGCATTATTTTACATCTGGAGAAACTGAGGCCTGGAAAGAGTATATAAATAGTATAATTTAAGATCATCCAGTCAGCTGAAGTCAAGGAAAGTATTCTTACCATATTTACTCGCTCTTTTGCTCTTTTCAGTGCACTCTTGACTAAATGTTACGTAGGTTGCTAGGATCAGTCAAATATTTTGTCAGTTTTGGAAGATTGTTTCTTATTTGCACTATATTTCTATGTAGTGCCAATGACTTAGATAGATTACATCATTCCACTCTAAATATTCAGTGATGTTATCAACTAGCTTTCCATGGAGAAAATGAGAAAAATAGATCTCATTTTAACTGTGTGTTTTTCTCAGAGGCAGGTGTGTTCTTATGGAAAAAGCACTAAATAAAGAGTCACAATTCTGGCATTTACTGTCTTTATATCCTCTAGCAAAGCATTTTATTTCCAAGTCTGTTCATTGCAGAATAAAGTAGTTTTGTGGTTCTCAACTGAAGGGTTTTACAATACTCAAGGCTTGTTTGTAAGTGTTGGTGGGAATTTTTTGTTTGTCACGTAACTGAGGGCATATTGGCAATTAGTGAAAAAGTTCCAGGTAAAATAAATATACTTCAAATGGGTGGGACAGATTCATGTAATGAAAAACTTTCTTGTCTGAAATGCCAGCAGTGCCACTGCTGAGAAGTAGAATATTTTTATAATTCTAAAACTAAATTTTCTAATTCTAAAATTTTCTTATAAGGCAAACTGCTTGAGAAAGTGTCTCTTACTCTCAATATGTCACTAAAAGGTGAGTGGAAGGTTTTTGTTTTGCTGGGGGAAACCAAAAGCAGTTAGCATTCTTCTTTCTTTCATCGTTACTTTAAATTATTTTCTAAGAGTTTGGACTTTAAGGAGGCCCATAAGTGAATTACCAAGCAAAACAGACCTCTAGGTCAAGTTCCAGGATGAATTCTGGAGCATCCACTTGAGTCAGTGTTAGATCTTCAGAGAATTCACCATACATATAACATAAATCACTGCACCTTTGGACAATGCAGGTGGAAGAGAAAGAGAAATAATATCAGAAGAAAAGGTACAATATAGAGCTGGTAAAAAACACTGGAATGTTTTATAGAGAGGGCAATCCAAGGACATGTATATCTTCTAATCATATATAAATTGGGTTGGGACTAGTGCTTAATAGAATTGTGTCTGAACTCTGAGAACAGTCTTTCAGGAGACTGAACAAACTGTGCTATTTATGGTCTTTAGTTGGTAAAGATGCTGATACATCCTTTTATTACTAGAACTTAAAATATATCATCAGAGTGTCTTTATCTTATTGGATGCAGACTGGAAAGAATGTTTTTACAGTTTCCTTTTAAGAGGGAAAGACATTATCTTGTGTCAAGAAAAGGTATAATATGATTTTACTAGTTGCTATTATAGTATAGAAAGTGGAGTATAAATTTCATTTTACTGATAATCACATTTCTAAGCATTCAGATATACTTCAGATTGCATTGATCTTTGTTCTATATGTTTTGGCTCTGTTCTCCAAAAGGTTGAATTTTTTGACTATAGGTACTCTAGCTTGTTCTTACTGCCTACACACCTGAAAACAATGTCTAGGCTCATTGTCTGAATATTTTGAGTTGAATTTATTTAAAAAATTGCTAGGATTCTTGGGAACCTACCTTTGTACAAAGGATGTCTTCAGGAACTATGGCAAAACATAGATGGATTTACAAATGCTGGTTTAGGTACTTGTTATGTGGCCTTAAGGAAGACAGAATCTGGTAAGCCATAGGTATTGATATGTCATTTTCTCTTTTAAGCTATGTAAACTCTAATTGCTGCATTTATAGAAATTGATAGCAATAGCCACCATCTTGGGAGTTCTGACCGTTTAAAAATGTGTTTTACTTTTAAAATAAGCTTGTTGGTATTTGTATAACTGGAATTGATGTATATCCAATAAGTATTATTAATATACAATAAATGTTTAAATAATAGTTCTGTGTTGTTAAAAAGAGAAAAAAGTTTCTACATTAAATATATTTGAGGAGTATTTTTTGATATTTACAGCTTATATATTTCCAGTTTATATAGCATCTGGCTTTTTCTCTTGTTTAATTTTACACTTGATCTACAATACTTGAAGATGTACTGTCAGGTAATTATTCTAATATTGTTGCTGATAAACTTATTTGTGGATTGTTTCTGTACAAAGGTTCTAGAGACCATTGGAAGCAACTTGTTTTAGCACTTCAATCAATAAGTGATTGTATTTATTTTATTTCTTATGGCTCTTGAATTGATATTTCACTGAAACTTTTATTTGGTACCACTGTATTTTATTTTCATTTTAACGTTTCCTTGAGACAAATAGAGGCTTTATTCCTTTGGGCTAGTTCTAATAGGTCTCTGGAGATTAATAGGTCTTACACAAAGATTTCTAAGGCAAAAGGTTGGTTTCAATCGTTCCTTTCTTACCATGGCTTGCAAAACTCAATGTAATCTTGACCTTACCTTTTCCTCTAGCTTCATCTCCTGTAACTCTCTTATTAACTTCTATATTTCAGTTCTAAAGGCCTATTTTCTGCCTTATGACTTTTGTATTTGTCATCTTTTCTTTCTGGAATGCTCTGCCCCTACTTTGTCATAGAACTAACTCCTTATCCTTGTGATTCAAACTCAAATGTCACCTCCACAAAGAAGTCTTTTCTACCACTGAACTTGAAATATATGTCCCATGTTACTCTCTATAATTCTTTTCTTTGTAAATTTCATTATAGCATCAATCACTATATGAAATGTTCTTGTTTATTTGTTTATCTGCTGGGTTTTTTGTTGTTGCTGTTAGTCTCCATTCCACTAGAATACAAATTTAATGAGAAGAGAATTGCTCACCACAGTGTCTATAAGACTTTGAAAACTGCTGGCGTATAGTTAGAATTAATAAATATTTATGCATAGAATGAACTAGTTAGGTTATATTATAGTTAAACTAATAATGTCTGTAGTTTCATTTATTTAAAATAAATAGACTAGTTAAAAAATTTATGTACTTTTTAAATGAGGTAAAATATACTTATAAAATTTACTGTCTTTACCATTTTAAAATATACAGTTCAGTGATAATAAATACATTTATATTCTTTTTCCCCTTCATTCCTCCCTAAAATAAATATACTATTAATCTTTTTTTTTTTTCTTGAGACAGAGTTTCACTCTTGCTGTCCAGGCTGGAGTGCGATAGCCCGATCTTGGATGGCTACAAACTCTGCCTCCCGGTTTCAAGCAATTCTCATGCCTCAGCCTCTCGAGTAGCTGGGATAATAGGCGTGTGCCACTACACCCAGCTAATTTTTGTATTTTTAGTAGAGATGGGGTTTCACCATCTTGGTCAGGCTGATCTTGAACTCCTGACCTTGTGATCCGCCCCCCTTGTCCTCCCAAAGTGCTGGGATTACAGGTGTGAAACACCACACTTGGCTATACTATTAATCTTAAAAGGAATCCTGTAAAATTTCTTATTCAAATTTTAATTTTACAAATGTAGAAACTAATATTCAGAGAAATATAATTACTTGATTTCAGAAAACTAGACAGTAAGAATCAAGGATGGATTTAGGGTTTCTGATTCTAGAATTTTGAGTTTTATTAGATCATATTTTTATTACAGCATGCTTCTAGTCGTGGAAGCAATCCTTTGAGTAGTTCATACAGGTGCATAAATGCTTACTTTTAACCCTAAAATTTAAAACCTTTGTAAAATGAAAAGTTTTATGTACTATTGATATCAAAACTCATTTGGTGGCAGAAAATAATGTAATGCTATTTATATAATAGTTTTTGTGTTTTCTACTTAGTGTGACTATTCACATATTTTATGGTAGAAATACTAATACATTTGATTATGGAGTTCTGCCCCAGATCGTGCTGGGGACTGTTATGTAATACTTGAGACATACAATATGTAACCTTTGTAAAATCCAAATCCAAACATTTCTGAATTTTTTTTTTTTTTTTTGAGACAAAGTTTTGCTCTTGTTGCCCAAGCTGGAGTGCAATGGTGCAATCTCAGCTCACTGAAACCTCCACCTCCCAGGTTCAAGTGATTCTCCTGCCTCAGCCTCCCAAGTAGCTAGAATTATAGGCACCTGCCACCATGCCCAGGTAATTTTTGTATTCATAGTAGAGACAGGGCTTCACCATGTTGGCCAGGCTGGTCTCAAACTCCTGACCTCGTGATCTGCCCTCCTCAGCTGCCCAGAGGGCTGTGATTACAGCTTCAAACGACCGAGCCCAGCCGTATTTCTGAATTTTAAAATACAGCTGAACCTAAGGATTTCAATTAAGGTGGGGTAGGTGTAATTGCAATCACATGTCCTTTCATTGAATAATTAGGAGACTAAGAGCATTGAAGCCACAAAAGAGAGTGATGTAACAACCTTATATTGTGGATGAGAAAACTAGGAGATTGTATTATATAAAATCAAGTAGAAAACCAGAGAGTGGCATATCTCTTAATCTTATCCATAAAACTTTCGATCAAGTCACACACAGAAAATATATTAATGAATACCATACCTTTCTCTCTTCTCTAGGTAATTTTACATAGATTATCTTAGCAATCTTCACAATTGCCTGACATAGGTACCAATATTATCTTCACGTGAGTAAGGTTCTTTGAGAAGTTACATACTTTGTCCAAGGTCACTCAAGTATAAATAGCACATAAAGAATTTGTACTTAGGAGAGTCTGGCTGTAAAAACTACATTTGCAACCATGACTTTTGATTCACAGGCTTTCGTAAGAATACAATTATCATATGATTGCCTGAAATTATTTATGACTATAAATCCTTTAATTATTGAGAATAAATTAAGGTCTCAAAAAGTAGAAAAAAATTAAAATATTATGGAGGTGGGCATTTTAATTTAAATGTTAAGGTTTCAAGATTATTTGCTAAGCTTCTATAGTTCTTGTATGATAATAGGAATATTTACACATTCTAAATATGCGAATTAAACTGATAATACTGATAGAACCATGTGCTGGTCCACCTGCATGACCACCTTTTAACTGAATGTGGCCTTGAGATTTTAGCGTCCACATGGTATTTGTGTTTACAACCAGATGGGTGCCCAATAGTGCTATAATTGACCCTTGAACAACATGGGTTTGACCTGTACAAGTCCACTTACATGGGGATTTTGTTTCAATAAAAGTTACACTGAGTGTACCTGCCTCTCCTGCCTCCCCTTTCACCTCCTCTATCTCTTGGCCACCTCTGAGACAGGAAGACCAACTTTCCTTTCCTCTTTCTCCTCAGCTCATACCATATGAAGATGACAAGGTTGAAGACCTTTATCACGATCCACTTTCATTTAATGAGTAGTAAATACATTTTCTCTTATGATATTTTCAATAATAACATTTTCTAATCTCTAACTTTATTGTAGGAATACAATACATAATACATGTAATATACAAAATATGTATTAGTATAGTATTTGTATTATTAAGGCTTCCAGAATATTTAGTATATTTAGAATTAGACATTCTAAATGTACTAAACTCCTATATTTGAATTAAATTATTTTTGTATTATTTATGCATAAGATTAAATGATTTAAGTTCCGTATGCTAATAGTTCCTATACAAATATTAAACCAAAAGAGATTTACAACTTAAATACAATAAAAACTACAATCGAATGCAACCCAAATAAAAAAGTCATTATTTTAGTATGTCAAATGATGTTTATTGTAATTATGTCACCTTCTTGCAATATCCATATGGTATTAACTACCTCTGAATTTTTTTTGAAATGCATGGCATATCATCAGTGTGAGGGATGTAACAACTCAATTCTCCTAGAAATGTTTTTTTGTTATTTGTGTTGTAGTCAAACAAATGGTTCTTGAGGTCATTCATACTTCATTTGGCTTGAATGAGTCATTACGTTATTAAGTCTTCCCCCTGTTCTTCTTTTATTAGCTCAGTGCAATTAAAGTATACTTGACCCTTGAAAAGTGTGGGGGATTAAGAATGCCAATCCCCTAAGCCATGTAAAATTTGCATATAACTCTTGACATCTTAAAAACTTAACTAGTAGCCTGTTGGTATTCGACTGGAAGCATTATCAGTAATGTAAATGCCATATTAACACATATTTTGTATATGTATTATATACTATATTCTTACAATAAAGTAAGAGAATAGAAAATGTTATTATTGAGAATATCATAAGAGAAAATGTATTTGCTATTCTTTAAGTGAAAGTGGATCGTGATAAAGGTCTTCATCCTTGTCATCTTCACATCGTATGAGCTGAGGAGAAAGAGGAAAAGGAAAGTTGGTCTTGCTGTCTCAGAGGTGGCCAAGAGATAGAGGAGGTGAAAGGGGAGGCAGGAGAGGCAGGCACACTAGTGTTAACTTTTAATGAAACAAAATCCCCATGTAAGTGGACTTGTGCAGGTCAAACCCATGTTGTTCAAAGGTCGACTGTAGCACTATTGGGCACCCATCTGGTTGTAAACACAAATACCAATGTGGACGCTAAAATCTCAAAGCCACATTCAGTTAAAAGGTGGTTATCCAGGTGAACCAGCACATGGTTCTATCAGTACTTTTAGATGATAATAAAAAAGGAAAAGGCCCAGTTAAAGAGCAGCTATTATGGAGAGATTGTAGACTTCCACAGATCTCTGACAGTCCACAAACCCTTAATTTGAGAAACACTAGGCTAGCATATCCTCTTTAAAACATTATCATTATTTCCATTTTCTCTTTCAACTAAGCTGGATTCCTCATTTCTTGTAAATAGGAGCCTCTATTGTAGCCTGTGGCATTTTTGCAATATCTTTCTTTTTAAAACAATCTCAGGTTTCTGCCCCATGGACTAGCAACTAGCCAAATCAGGGCATTATTTTTATGATGTGATTTTTTTAGAGGTAGAAAATTATAGCTTCTCAAAGGAGACTGCATATATTTGGGGGTTTGAGGAAAAAAAATCACACCTGTGTATCCCCGGATGAAGCAAGTAGATATAATTAAAACAAAGATTGATCTAACTCAGTAGTTTTCAACACTGGCTATCCATTAGAATCACCTTAATAAAGTGCTGTTGCCTGGGCTCCACCCAGAGCTTATGATTACTTGGTCTCAGATGGAGCAAAGGATATCCGTATTTTTTAAGAGAATTTATTTTTTAGGAAAGTTGTTTTTAGAGGAGATTTGGGTCTATAGCCAAATTGAGCAGAAAATGAGAGATTTCCCATATACCCCAAATTGAGCAGAAGATATAGAGATTTCACATATACTCCTTGTCCCCACACATGCATGATTAACATCCCTCACCTGAGTGGTACATTTGCTATAGTTAATAAACCTATATTGACACATCATTATCACCCAAAGTCCACAGCTTACGTTAGGGTTCACTCTTGCATTTGATGGGTTTATACAAATTTATAGTAATGTGCATCCACCATTATAGTTTCATACGGTGTACTTTCATTTCCTAAAAATCCTCTGTACTCTTCCTATTTATCAGTAATTTTTAAAAGCTCTTCAGATAAAGCTAATGTGTCAGTCAGGCTTAAGAATCACTAATAATTGATTATTATTAGTCACTCATATTTTACCTACTCTCTGATGGCATCCAACATCTGTGAGTTATATCTAAGCTCCATAGCATGGTCTGTAAAGACTTCTAAGACCTAACAACTACTTACATTATCATTATCATGTCTCAACATTTCTTTGTTGGGTTGCCTCTCTAAGGTTAGAATATATCTGTTGACGTGGTTTATTCAAGCTCTTAAAAGTTATTTGAACAGAAGTTCAAAACCAGTGTGGGCAACAGAGTCCCCATTTTTACAACAAGTAATAATAAAAATTAGATGGGCATGGTAGTGTGCACCTGTGGTCCCAGTTACCCAAGAGACCGTGGTAGGAGGATCACTTGAGCCTGGGAGGTTGAGGCTGCAGGGAGTGGTAATCATGCCACTGTACTCTAGTCTGGATGCCAGAGTGAGACCCTGTTTCAAAGAAAAAAGTTTCTTCGTATAACTGAGGGTCTATTATGGTGGTGCAAAAGACTTCTTCCTTGCCCTTCTGTATTAAGGGTAATTATTATTAAAAATGCATGGAGTTCTTTTATATTAAAATAGATTGGCCTTGGAACTATTCTCGATGCAGTGTTCTAGACAGCCAATAGTAGCAGAGAGGAGGTGGGTTATGAAATGCATCTACTTATATTACATAAAATAGTTTCTGTAATAATGAGGCTGTGTTCTCAGATGAGATTAAAAGTTGCATGTGTAATTTATTCCTCCAAATATTTCATTCTTCTCAGAGCCATATTGATGAGGCAATGCCCTTGCTCCCTGAGAAGAACAGAGCTAGGATATAAATATTGCTAATGATCAAATATGTAGAAGAAAGTTGAAAACCTTCTAATTAACCTGAAGTTAAATCTGAAGCAAACAATTCTCAAGCAACAATTTGATGTAACTTCAGTTGTTCTACAAATATATATTAAACATATAGTATAGGCCAGAACCTATAAAAATGCTATTCACGTTCATTAATTCACTAAATCTGTACACGAAACATGTAAATCAAGTATTATTGTTTTCTATTTATAGATGAGGAAACAGAGATTTAGAAATTTTGACTGACTTTTCCAATATTGTCCAAACTACCAAACTGAGAGGCTAGGATTTAAAAAACTAAGGCCTTAAAACTCCAACTCAGTATTCCTACCACTTCATTCATTCAACAAATATGTTTTTGGAGAAATATGTTAGTGGATTAAATACCAGAAAGACTTCTAAGCTTTTCTGGACTTAGTTATAAAATTTAACTCTTATGGTGTTGTCATGAAGATCGAATGTGCAAAGGAGCAAACATATTTTGGATAAAATTACTGTACATATATGAGTTATTGGCAGGATTATAGTGAGCACACACTCTTTACCTAACATATATTGCTGACTTATTTAAGTTTCTAGCAGTATATTCCTCCAAGCGCACTAGATAGGAAGGTAAACAGACAATCCAGTTGGTAATTTTAAAGGAATGCACAGGCTATGCTGGAGATAAGAGACGTAATACTCATTATCAGGAGTAAGAGCTGAAGAGGAAGATCTGAAATGTATTTAAGTAGTAGGCTCTTTAAAAAAGCTTGCCAATGTACATAAATTCTTGAGTTTCCTTTGGAAAAGGATGCAGATCTGCCATGCTTAAGGCATCTTGTTTATCTCTACGTATATGCAAGTTTTATTTCCCTGTTACCTAAGCTTAGGCAAACACTCATTTTCAGCCCCAGGCAAGAGTTTTCTTTTTATAGACGTGGGAGTATCCAATTGTGTGAACCCTGGAATGCTAAATGGAAACCCTATTCTTGCCAATAACTAATTTGATGATAAGAACATTCTGTAATATGAAGTCTCCACATCTTTCATTAACCAGTCACTCAGGCTGCTTTGAAGCTTTTAAAAACCACAAAAACAGACAACTAAAACCACAACCCACAGTGAGCCTCTTAAGGGAAATATTTTATATATTGTTATTTTCACATTTTTATTTATCATCTGGTAGGAGTAAAAGTGTATTGCTCATTTTTATTACGTGGATATCTATAGAAATCCCAAATCACATGGCAAATGATGATTACTTCCTTCATTTTTGTGAAGGATATCTAAAATTTCTATGACGCCAGATATATCTCTCTTTGAACATGGTGGTTTAAAACAAGTCAACTTTAAGACATATAATAAGCACAAAATTTTCCATATTGATTTTTTGGATGAAGAAATCTAAGCAGAGAATAAAAATGAGTAAAAATCTTTCTTGGGGTTTCTATGGTAAATATTTATAGGATTATCTGCCTAGCAGCCTTATGATATAGGATGCTCTTTCACCCACATAAGTAGCCCCTATCAAACATGTTTCTACTATATAATGTTGTACTACTATAATTGATTCATCTAAGAGTAATCAGATATAATTTGAGCCAGTCACTCTCTCCTGACCTGATATTTGGAATTGGGACCAAGGTATAGTGAATCCAAGCTTCTGGCCCAAATGGTAGACTAAGCTTATATAAGAACTCTGCACTTTCACTCCAAACACTTAGAAATTCTAGAAAAAATTAAAAATGTAATCGTAATAATAATTTAAAAGGGATAAAAGTGAGATCCTTAAATGTTAAAAACAGAGAGAATCCTCACTGTGAGTAGAAGGTGAAGCAGGGCTACCTTTAGGAATAGCATGTCTGATAGATACCCTGGGACTTCATGCCTCATAGGCATGATACTCGAGGCCTAAATTCCCATACATGGTGGGCAGTTGGAATTGGACTGTATGCATAAGACAAAAAAATCCACTTATGATCTTGGGAGGCAACATGAAAATTATAATTTCAGGCTGATAATTTCAGGTCTTTGAAGGTATAAAAGAACATACTTTATGTACCTGCTCAGATTTTTTTGGTACCATTGCTGTGTACCAGCAACAACCATGATACCACCACTTAGAAATGCAAAACCTTAGAACATAATTCTTTCTAAAGATAAATTCAGAAATAAAAAATATGTTTTAGTCCATTTTCACACTGCTGTGAAGAAATACCCAAGACAGGGTAGTTTATAAAGGAGAAAGGTTTAATTGACTCACAGTTCTATGTGGCTGGGAGGCCTCAGGAAACTTACAATTATGGTGGAAGGTACCTCTTCACAGACCAGAAGGAGTGAGAGTGAATGCAAGGAGGAGAAATGTCAGAGGCTTATAAGATTAACAGATCTCCTGAGACTCACTATAATGAGAACAGGATGGGGGAAATTGCCCTCATGGTCTGATTACCTCCACCTGGTCCTGCCCTTGACATATGGGGATGATGAGGATTACAATTCAAGGTGAGATTTGGGTGAGGAAACAGAGACAAATCATATTAATATATATGTCAACCTATTAGGTTGGTGCAAAAACAATTACTTTTGGACCAACCTAATAATAGAATAGGATGCAATTAGACTAAGCAGCATATATAAGGTACCATATGAAAAGAAAAAGAAAACTAAAAACAATTTTAAATAAATATCTTTAGTATTTTAAAAGTTTGCTGTGCTCTTCACTGTACCAACCCACAGTTGTCTTTAAACTCATGACTGGTAGAGCAGCAACTGGACTTGGACTTCCCGCTTAACTGCCTGTTTTCTGATAAGTTTAATGTATTTTGTGAAACCTCCCTATCATGCTGACCTTGTCTCATAGCACTCTGTGAATGATGGCTGCCATCCTAAAGAAGCTGGTGATTATTGTGACGTAGCTTATGTCAAGACCTGCTTGCTCATGGTCTTCACAGGGGCAAACACCAGAGAACCACATAGATGACATTGAAGTGAAAGGAAAGTAGGTGGGGTTGGCTATAGGGTACACAGCTGGGCAGGAAGGTCAAGCTCAGCTGAGGCCTCTTTCCTACCCAGTCACCAATGTTATATTGAGGTGTTCTTTCATCACCTTTGGAGTTTAGAAAACCTCCCAAAACAAAGAACCCTAGAGATTAAGCGTTTCTGTTGCAATGTGTATAGCATTCTAGTTGGGAACGAGATGCATGTTATGAAGGATTGGCACATAAGGCAGAATCTCATCATGATGAAGCAAGAGTTGGTAAAACTTGATGCGTGCCTAGAGATATGACAATCCAGGTTGGCACTTTTGTGTGCCTGGAGGATTCAACAAAACTGAAAATGGAGGGAATTTTTTGAAATGGCTCCAAGAGTGGCTTGCAAGCCAGATGTAAAAAAAAAAAAAAATGGAGGTGACTTGTCTTGTGAAACCTCACTGCAAACAGAAACTTCATGTACTTAATTTTTGATGT
Source organism: Ateles fusciceps (assembly GCA_036589455.1). Lineage (NCBI taxonomy): Eukaryota > Metazoa > Chordata > Mammalia > Primates > Atelidae > Ateles > Ateles fusciceps. Next base: position 1,553,886 of record JAZHEH010002752.1, read on the forward strand.
GCGGTTATTAATCTTAGTGTACTATTACCGGCCTTTTCGATTTATCTTTACTTTGCCTAAGATGACAAATCACAAGTCACATTGCCACTGTATTTAGAAGCAAACCATGATTATTAATGATGTCTACATCCAACCGCTCTGCCCCACCAGGGTTCCTTTACTATTCTTACTACCCCTTCTCAACACTGCTGCATGACCAGATGCCAATTCCAGGAACTTTTTAACTTCTTGCTCCTTTTTAGAAAGAAGAAAGGCTGGTAAGTTTAGTGAATAAGGCTGGAACTACTTTATAAATAACATTTCCTACCTATCATTTATCCGCTGCAAGACACTCTGATGTATTATCATTTTAAAGTTTTCCTCCTAATTAGATATCATTAGTCATCTAATTTTTTTGGAAATGTGCTCATCCTGAAAAGTACAACCAAGTCTATGTTGCTGTAAGTAAAATAGTGATGTGATTTCATGTTAGTTACTGTATATTTACTGTGCAATTAGTGCCATTTAATGTATTTTGCCAAAAACTCTGCATTAGATGTAGTATTTTTATAAAATTGGATTTAGTACTGAAATTTGTCACTGCTATATAATATTATAAAAAGGTAAGTAGGCCAACTTGGCCTAGCAAAAAAGTTACAGTCTCTGAAATAAACAAGTTAAACATAGCCTCTACAGGTGACTTAAATAGTAGACAGATTTTAATTACTGAATTACTATGGGTGACTTAAATAGTAGACAGATCTGAATTGAAAGATAGATGTGAATCATTTGTAATATAGTACAATCTTACGATAAATAAAATAGATAAGAGATACAGATGATAGGAAAAACAGTGGTCTGAGTTTAAGCAGGGGGAGAGAGGAGAAAGAGAAAAAAGCAGTGGCAATTCTGGAGGAGATAGTGGGTGAGAATTTTCCAGAGGACATATATAAATTAATCTTTGGATTAAAATGTACAAATTCCAAGAAAAAAATAAATTAAAACAAACTCACACTTAGGTACATCATAATGAAAATATAAAACATAAAGTATTAGGTTATTTATATTATGTTGTTGTGATTACTATTGTGTTGTGCCATTACTTTAAATAAGATCTTAAAAGCTACAGGAAAGAAAAGAAATTGTCCACAGAGGAACAGCAAGCAGACTTCCTGACAGAAACAGAAGATGCCAAGATCATCAGTCAGACTGAGCTGGTCAATAGAAAAGAGATTAAACATTAGAATAAAAAACAGATTTATTTTCTTCCTGTAATATGCAAGCCACTAAGCAGAGGGAATGAATGAAGCACGCCTCTCTGTGGAAAAGTAAAGGGACAGATAGGGTGGGGGAATAGTCTGTATTGCTAATGATTTCCTAGGACCTGGCTTCAGCCCCTTGAGAGACCCACCTGTCCTAGACTTCCATAATAATCCATAATATTCCAACAAAATCCAGTCCTCTTTTTTTTTTTAATTGCTTAAATCAATTTAAGTTGGGCTCTGTTATGTCTAACCAGAATATGAATAAGACAATCTCTCAAATGTTCCGAGGATTAAAAACAAAAATGCAAATTCGTTCAGTATTTATTGAATGCTTATTTATATGTAAGTGTATGTATTTTAAAGTGGTCCTAGTGGTGATCGTGATGGAGTCGAAGTGGCAACAAGAAGATATGTGAGGCCACGTGCATGTATTTAAGTAGTTTATAATCCAGTGGAGAGAGACAAATATGTAGACAACTGACTTTAATGCTCAACAAGATTGTAAGAGCTATAATGAGCACTGTTAATTGATTTACTAATCCTCATAGCAACAGCTGAGGGTTCGAGAGCTGAAGTGACTTCTCTAGAGTTGCGTATCTGGGTAAGTGGTAGATCTGGGATTCTAACATACAACTGCAGAGCCCACAGATTTATCCTCCCTAATGCCAAGAAAAATATCAACAAATTATTGCCAGGTACTCAGTAGTTTTACAAATATTTTCATGTTTCATCTTTGCCCTAAGATACTGGCCTTACTTATTCTGTTTATAAAAGAAGAAAACAAACATTATCATCCTTAAATAAATTGACTAGGATTAACCAGCTAGTAAATGGTGAAACCACTATTCAAATTGGAATAAGTGGAGGTTGCACTCCTCTTGTCAAACACATGGTATCAAAGGTCTTTCAGCACTTAATAGCATTGGTCTCCTAGAGATTTCTTGCATTCTGAAGTCTCCAGATGAGAAGAATCTGTGTGCTTACACACACCCTAAGACTCCGAGGATACATATTAAGCTCCTTAAGAATTTTCTCATCAGTGATGTCTCCAGTGATATCAATGAGAGGACCTAACTTCTGAATCTCAGCAAGCTTATTTCTAGGGAACACAAACCTGGTTGTTTCTTCAATAACCCCCATTATCTATAAATTATGCTATAGATAATTTGTATCTCCCTCTTGGATTTGGGAAAATGAAAATGGTCTCCTCTCTCCCCTAGAGTGAGAATTGGCAATAACTTCTCTAAACACAGCACTCTATGATAATCTCCCCCCCTGCTCCCTATGTTCTTTGTTTGTTTTTACTTTTTAATTTATTTTAAATGACAAAAATTGTATAAATTTATGGTGTACCATGTTATGTTTTCATATAACTGGTACACAAAAGTGGTAGTGATGTGGTAGTCCATGCCTAATGGAGCAGTGTCTCTAGTCATCACCTTAGAGAAGTCACCACCTTAACTGCAGTGGCTGGTTGGCTGCTCTCCAAATTTTAGATGTGATGTATGTACGGTTTTCCCTTACTTTTAGTGTTCACCCATAATTCTGAGGCTACAGGAATGATCCCACTTGAAGTCCCAGTTCTGTTATGATGAAATGACAAACTGTGCTTCAGAAAATTTTAAATAGTGGCTACATGAGGAAATAGTAGATATGAGTAGAGCTGGAGACAGGGGAGACTGAGGCTTATATTTGTATTAGGGCTAAGAGAAGCTAAACCTGGCCTACATATTGTTTGGTCCCAAACCAATCCAAAATGTTGACAGAAAGAGCCACAGTTTTTACCGTTAGATTTTGCTACAATAGATGGGACTCAGAAGTGTCACTTTTTAAAAATTTTCATTTCCTTTATTTTAGTTTAAGTTCTGAGATCCGTGTGCAGAATGTGCAGGTTTGTTACACAGGATTATATGTGCCATGGTGGTTTGCTGCACCTATCAACCTATCATCTAGGTTTTAAACCCTGCCTGCATTAGGTATGTGTCCTAATGTTCCCCTCCCTGTGTCCATGCATTCTCATTGTTCAACTCTCACTTATGAGTGAGAACATGTGTTTGGTTTTCTGTTCCTGTGTTAGTTTGCTGAGAATGATAGCTTCCAGCTTCATTCATGTCCCTGCAAAGGACATGAACTCATTCTGTTTCATGACTGCATAGTATTCCATGGTGTATATGTGCCACATTTTCTTTATCCAGTCTATTATTGATGGGCATTTGGTTTGGTTCCAAGTTTTGCTCTTGTAAATACTGCTGCAATAAGCATACATGTGCATGTGACGTTATAGTAGAATGATTTATAATCCTGTGGGTATATACGCAGTAATGGGATTGCTGGGTCAAATGGTGTTTCTGGTTCTAGATTCTTAGGAATTGCCACAATGTTTTCCACAATGACAGAGAACCTACAGAATGGGAGAAAATTTTTGCAAGCTACCCATCTGATAAAGGTCTAACATCCAGAATCTGTAAGAAACCTAATCAAATTTACAAGAAAAAAACAACCCCATCAAAAAGTAGGCAAAGGACATGAACGGACACTTCTCAAAAGAAGGCGTTTATATGGCAAACATATGTAAAAAAGCTCTCATTGCTGGTTATTAGAGAAATGCAAAACAAAACCACAATGAGATATCATCTCACACCAGTTAGAATGGCTAATATTAAAAAGTCAGGAAATAACAGATGCTGGCAAAGTGTCACTTTTCAAATAAACTCTGTTCCATAGAGCCTTATGGTTTAAATAAGGTGCCTCAGGAGATGCTAAAGAGAGGGATGGAAGGATTTAAGTATCTTCTTTAAGCATAACTTATTTTTATTTTACTAATCTATTTATTTTAAAAGTATTTATTAAACAGTTACTGGATATCAGTCTAGGATCTAAGAACATATTTGTGAATAAGGGTTGTTTTGGAGTTTATGGTCTAATGGAGGTGACCAACATAAATAAAATAACCACGCAATTCAGTTTGTATTACTTACCTAGATAAGCCCCTTGCAGGAAAGCATACAATTCTTTAAAAAATATTGAAATAATTTAACTAGATCTGTGGTTCAGAGAAGCCTTCCCCAAGAAAAAGACACATGAGTAAATTCAGAAAACATGAGAACTTAACTATAGGAAGTGATGGTTAGGAGAGAGGAATGAAGGAGGTAAAGAAATGTTCCACATAGAGGGTGAAGCATGTGGAAAGGCCATTGGTAGAAAGAAAAATGGATGTAAAACTTAGATCCCTACATGACTGGAATACAAAAGAATAAGGGAAAGAAAGGTATGATATGAGGGTGGAGAGATAAATTTAGACCAAAAAGAATTTGCATATCAAGTTAGTTAATTTTGTCTTTATTCTAAGAATAACGTAAAGCTATTGAAAAATTCCAAACCTAAGAAGAAATGCTACATACAACAGCTTTAATTTAAAATTATTTTGAAACAATTATAGATTGCAATTGTAAGAAATAATATGGGATTATCTGCTATGCCCTCCACCCAGTTTTTCCCAATAGCAACATCACGTGAAACTATAGTGCAATATCAGCACCAGGATATTGACAGTGATACAATCAAAAGAACATTTTCATCACCTAGAGGATCTCTGTCATGTTGGCCTTTTATAGCAATATCCACTTTCCTCTTTTTCCTCTTCTTCTCCTTCCTCTCTTCTCCCTCCTCCTTTTCTTTTCTTTTCTTTCTTTTTTTTTTTTTTTAAGAGGGGTCTCACTCTGTTGCCCAGGCTGAAATGCAGTGGCGCGATCATGGTTCACTGCAACCTCCTCCTTCCAAGGTCAATCAGTCCTCCCACCTCAGCCTCCCAAATGGCTGGGACAAGAGGCTGGTACCACCATGCCTAGCTCATTTTTATATTTCGTAGAGACAGGGTTTTGCAATTTTGCCCAGGCCATCTCGAACTCCTGGGCTCAAGGGATCCTCCTGCCTCAGCCTCCCGAATGGTTTGGATTACAGGCGCCAGCAACCATGCCCAGCATCTCCACTTTCTTCTTTTCTTCATCTGATACTTAATCTCTGGCAACCACTAACCTAATCTGTATTTCTGTGATTTTGTTCTTTCAAATTTGCAATATAAATTAAATCACCCATGTAACCTTTTGATATTTTTAGTCATTCTGCATATTTATCTGATAATTTATTGGTTATATCAATAGTCCATTCTTTTTTATTTCTGAGTAGCATCCCATGGTATGGACATACTGTAGTTTAACATTCACCCATTGAAATACAACTGGGTTGTTTCTAGTTCTGGTTATTATGAATAAATCTGCTATCATTGTTCATGTACAGGTTTCTGTGTGACTATAGGTTTTCATTTACCTGAGATAAAAAATCAGGAGTACAGCCGGGCGTGGTGGCTCACGCCTGTAATCCAAACATTTTGGAGGCCGAGGCGGGAGGATCACCTGAGGTCAGGAGTTCAAGACCAGCCTGACCAACACGGTGAAACCCCGTCTTTAAAAAAAAAAAATGAAAAAAAAAAATCAGGAGTACAATTTCTGGGTTGTATGGTTATTACATGTTTAGTTTTCAAAGAAACAGCTGTGAAACTAAAATTTAGTTCTTCATGAAACTTTCTGGTTTTCTTTTTAGATTCTCATCAGCAATGTCAAGTGAAATAGTTTATCTCCATTCTTTCCAGCATTTAGTGCTGTCACTACTTCTTATTTTATCAATTTTAATAGGTATATGGTGGTATCTCATCATGATTTTAATCTGCATTTCTCTAATGGCTAATGTCTTTGTTCATTCCTGCTGCTGTAACAAAATACTTTAGGCTGGATAATGTATATATAATATAAATTTATTTCTCACAGTTTTGAAGCTGGGAATTCCAAGACCCGGGTGTCAACAGATTTGGTGTCTGATAAAGGCTCATTCTCTGTTTTACAGATGGTGATTTGCTGCATTCTTGCATGACAGAAAAGCAAAAAGGAGCCAAACCAGCTTCCTTAGGCCCTTTTATAGGGGTACTTATCTTCATAAGGGCTTTGCCTTTATGACCTAATTACCTCCGAAGGCCCCGCCTCTTAATATTATTGCACTGGGGATTAAGTTTTAAAATGAATTTAAGATGGATACAAACATGAAGAATAGCAGATGTTGAATGTCTTCATGTGCTGATTTTCATCCTTACACTCTTTTTGATAAAGTACCTGTTGAAGCCACTGGACCATTTTTAGACTGAGTTTGTTTCATTACTGTTAAGTTGGGGCCTGCTTCACGTATCCTGGATACACGTCGTTTGTTGGATGTATGATTCGCACTGCTGTCCTGTAGCTTTCATCTTCTTAACAGGGTCTTTCATGGAGCAAAATTTTCTAGTTTTGAAGAAGTTTAATTTGTCAATTTTTCTTTTTGTGGATTGTAATTTTGGTTTTATGTCTAAGAGTTTTTTGCCTAATGCTAGGGGATGTCCAATTGCTCCAACATCATTTGTAAAAAAGTCTTATCTTTTTTGTTTGGATTGCTTCCTTCATTGGGTAGTTTTGCACCTTTGTCAAAAATCAAAATCACTTGTACTTATTTGTTTAACTCGATTTCTGGGGTTTTCTATTCTGCATAAAATACGTTATTATTTTTTTTTAGATAGAGTTTCCGTTTTTGCCCAGGCTGGAGTGAAGCAGTGTGATCTCAGCTCACTGCAACCTCTGACCCCTGGGTTCTTTTATTTCTTTCATTTGTGTGTGTAGTCTTTAGAATACAAGTCCTGTATATGTTTTGTTATACTGTTTCATTTTTTAAGCAATTGTAAATAGTGTATTTTATATTTTTATGTCTGCATGTTCATTACTAGTACGTAGAGTCCTAATTTATTGCATTGGTGCAATCTTGGCTCACTGAAACCTCCACCTCCTGCGTTCAAGGGATTCTCCTGCCTCAGCCTCTTGAGTAACTGGGACTAGAGGTGCATCCCACCACACCAGGCTAAGTTTTTATTTTTAGTGGAGACAGGGTTTCACCATGTTGGCCAAGCTGTTCTCGAAATTCTGACCTCAGATGATCCGCCCATCTTGGTCTCCTAAAATGCTCTGATTACAGGTGTGAGCTGCTGCACCCAGGGGCTGAATTCAGTTCTAGGAGTTTTTATAGACTAGGATTTTCCTATGTAAAAATTCATCTCATCTATAAATAAGGAAAATTTTATTTCTTTTTTTCTGATCTGTATTCTTTATTATTATTATTATTTCCATAGGTTATTGGGGAACAGGTGGTGTTTGGTTACATGAGTAAGTTCTTTAGTGGTGATTTGTGAGATTTTGGTGCACCCATCAACTGAGCAGTATATACTACACCCAATTCCTAATCTTTTATTCCTCACTCCCTTTCCATCCTTTCCCCCTGAGTTCCTAAAGTTCATTGTGTCATTCTTATGCCTTTGAACAATAGTCTGCAATCTCATCCAGGTTTGATGCAAATGCCATTAATTCATTCCTTTTTATGGTTGAGTAGTATTCCTCAAATATATATATATATATATATACACTGAAGTTTCTTTAGCCACTTGTTGATTTATGGGCATATGGGTTGGTTCCACATTTTTGCAATTGTGAATTGTGCTGCTATAAATATGCATATGCAAGTATGTTTTTTGTGTAATGACTTCTTTTCCTCTGAGTAGATACCCAGTAGTGGGATTGCTAGATCAAATGGTAGTTCTACATTTAGTTCTTTAAGGAATTTCCGCACTGTTTTCTATAGTGTTGTACTAGTTTACATTCCCACTAGAAGTGTACCTGTGTTCCCCTGTTCACTGCATCTACATCAACAACTATTATTTTTATTTTTTGATTATGGCCACTCTTGCAGGGATAAGGTGTTATCACATTGTGGTTTTCATTTGCATTTCCTTGATCATTAGTGATGTTGAGTATTTTTTCATAGGTTTTTTGGCCATTTGTGTATTTTCTTTTCAGAATTGTCTATTCATGTCCTTAGCCCACTTTTTGATGAAATTTTTTCTTGCTAATTTGTTTGAGTTCATTGTAGATTCTGGATATTAGTCCTTTGTCAGATGTATAGATTGTGAAGAATTTTTCCTACTCTGTGTGTTGGCTATTTACTACGCCAGCTGTTCCTTTTGCTGTGCAAAAGCTCTTTAGTTTAATTAAGTCCCATCTATTTATCTTTGTTTTTATTGCATTTGCTTTTAGGTTCTTGGTCATAAAATCCTTGCCTAAGCCAATGCCTAGAAGGATTTTTCCATTGCTATTATCTAGAATTTTTATAGTTTCAGGTCTTAGATTTAAGTCCTTGATCCATTTTGAGTTGATTTTTCTATAAGGTGAGAGATGAGGATCCAGTTTAATTTTCTTACATGTGGTTTGCCAATTATCCCAGCACCATTTGTTGAGTAGGGTGTTTTTTGCCCCTTTTATGTTTTTGTTTGCTTTGTCAAAGATCAGTTGGCTGTAAGTATTTGGGATTATTTCTGGGTTATCTACTCTGTTCCATTGGTCAATGTGCCTATTTTAATACCAGAACCATGCTGTTTTGGTGAGTATGACCTTATATTACAGCTTGAAATCAGGTAATGTAATGCCTCCAGATTTGTTCTTTTTGTTTAGTCTTGCTTTGGCTATGTAGGGTCTTTTTTCGTTCCATATTAATTTCAGAATTGTTTTTTCTAATTCTGTGAAGAATGATAGTGTTATTTTGATGGCAATTGTGTTAAATTTGTAGATTACTTTTGGCATTATGTTTCTTTTCACAATATTGACTCTACCTGTCCATGAACATGGGATATGCTTCCATTTGTTGGTGTCTTCTGTGATTTCTTTCAGCAGTGTTTTGCAGTTTTCCTTGTAGAGCTCTTTTACCTCCTTGGTTAGGTATACTCCTAAGTATTTAAATTTTTTCTAGCTATTGTAAAGGGGTTGAATTCTTGATTTAATTCTCCACTTGGTCACTGTTGGTGTAGAGAAGAGCTACTGACTTGTGAACATTCATTTTGTATCTAGAAACTTTGCTGAATTTTTTTTTTATCAGTTCTAGGAGCTTTCTGGAGGAGGCTTTAGGGTTTTCTAGGTAAACAATGATATCACTAGCAAACAGCAACAGTTTCACTTCCTCTTTACCAGTTTGAATGCCCTGTATTTCTTTCTCTTGTCTGATTGCTCTGGCTAGGACTTAGACTACTATGTTGAAGAGGAGTGGTGAGAGTAGGCATCCTTGTCTTGTTCTAGTTCTCAGAGGGAATGCTTTCAACTTTTCCCAATGCATTCAGTATTATGTTGGCCATGGGTTTGTCATAGATGGCTCTTATTACATTGAGGTATGTCCCTTGTATGCTGATTTTGCTGAGAGTTTTAATCAGAAAAAGATGCTGGATTTTTGCAAATACTTTTTCTGTATCTTTTGAGATGATCATGTGATATTTGTTTTTAATTCTGTTTGTGTGGTGTATCACATTTATCAACTTGTGGATGTTGAACCATCCCTGGATCCCCCGGTATGAAACCTACTTGATCATGGTGGATTGTCCTTTTTGATATGTTGTTGGATTTGATTAGCTAGTATTGTATTAAGGATTTTAGCATCTATGTTCATTGGGGATATTGGTTTGTAGTGTTCTTTTTTGGTTATGTCCTTTCCTGGTTTTGATATTAGGGTGATACTTCATAGAATGATTTAGGGAGGGTTCCCTCTTCTTATCTTATGGAATACTGTCAATAGGATTAGTACCAATTATTCTTTGAATGTCTGGTAGAATTCTGCCGTGAATCCATCTTGTCCTAGACTTTTTTTTTTTTATTACAATTTCAATCTTTCTGCCTGTTATTGGTCTGTTCAGGGTATCTAATTCTTCCTGATTTTAGCTAGAAATGTTGTATCTTTCCAGGAATTTATCCATCTCCTCTAGGTTTTCTAGTTTATGTGCATAAAGGTGTTCATAGTAACCTCAAATGATCTTTTGTAACTCTGTGGCGTCAATTTTAATATCTCTCATTTTGTTTCTAATTGAGCTCACTTGGATTTTCTCTCTTCTTTTCTTGGTTAATCTTGCTAAAGATCTATCAACTTTATTTTTCCTTCCTCCCTCCCTTTCTCTTCCCCTCCCTCCCTCCCTCCCTCCTTCCTTCCTTCTCTCCCTCTTCCCTTCCTTTTTCCTTCCTTTCCCTTCCTTTCCCTTCCTTTCCTTTTCCCTTCCCTTCCCTTCCCTTCCCTCCCCTTCCCTTCCCTCCCCTCCCCTCCCCCTCCCCTCTCCCTCCCTCGCTGCCTCCCTTCCTCTTTCTTTCTTGCTTTCTTGTCTCGCTTTGTTGCCTAGGCCAGAGTGCAGTGGTGCAGTCACAGCTCAATGAATCCTTCACCTCCTGTGTTCAAGCAGTTCTCCTGCTTTAGCCTCCTGCATAGCTGGGATTACAGGCACCTGCCATTATGTCCTGCTAATTTTTGTGTTTTTGTAGAGATGGGGTTTCACTATGTTGGCCAGGCTGGTCTTGAACGCCTGTAATCCCAGCCTCCCAAAGTGCTGGGATTACAGGCATGAGCCACTGTGCCTGGCCTATTTAACTTTTCAATGAATCTGCTTTTTGTTTCATTTGTCTTTTGTTTTTATTTTGTTTCAATTTCATTTAGTTCTGCTCTGATCTTGGTTATTTCCTTTCTTCTATTGGGCTTGGGTTTGGTTTCTTCATGTTTCTCTAGTTCCTTGACATGTAACTTTAGCTTCTTTGTTTATGCTCTTTCAGACTTTTTGACGTAGGCGTTAAGGGTATGAACTTTCCTCTTAGCACCACCTTTGCTGTATCCCAAAGGTTTTGATAGGTTGTGTCACTATTGTTCAGTTTAAAGAAATTTTTGATTTCCATCTTGCTTTCATTTTTGACCCAGTGATCTTTAGGGAGCAGGTTATTTAATTTCCATGTATTTGCATGTTTTTGAGGGTTTCTTTTGTAGTTAATTTCCAGTTTTAATCCACTGTGGTCTTAGACAGTGCTTGATATAATTTCTTTTTTTAAAATTTACTGAGGTTCGTTTTGTGGCCTATCATATGGTATACCTATTCCATGCACTGTTGAATAGAATGTATATTCTGCAGTAGTTGGGTAGAATGTTCTGTATATCACTTAAGTTAATTTGTTCCAGGGTATAGTTTAAGTCCATTGTTTCTTTGTTGACTTTCTGTTTTGCTGACCTGTCTATTGCTCTCAGTGGAGTATTAAAGTCCTCCACTATTCCTGTGTTGCTGTCTATCTCATTTCTTAGATCTATTAGTAATTGTTTTATAAATTTGGTAGCTCCAGTGTTACTTGCATATATTTAAGACTGTAATATTTTCCTATTGGACAATGCCTTTTATCATTATATAATATCCCTCATTGTCTTTTTAAACTGCTGTTGCTTTCAGTGTTTGTTTAATCTGATATAATACTAGCTACTCCTCACTTTTGGTGTCAATTTTCATGAAATGTCTTTTTCCACCCCTTTACCTTAAGTTTATGTGGGTCCTTATGTTAGGTGTGTCTCTTAAAGGCAGCAGAGAGTTAGTGAATTCTTATCCATTCTGCAATTCTGTATCTTTTAACTGGAGCATTTAGGCCATCTGCATTCAATGTTAGTATTAAGATGTGAGGCACCATTCCATTCATTGTGCTATTTGATGCCTGTATACCTTAGAAAGTTTTTGTTTGTTTGTTTGTTTATGTTTTTGTGTTATCGGCTTATAAAGCTTAGTTTCACTGGATACACAATTCTTGGCTAATCATTGTTTTGTTTAAGGAGACTGAAGACAGCCCCAGTCCCTTCTAGTTTGTAGAGTTTCTGCATAGAAATCTGCTGCTCATCTGATAGATTTTCCGTTATAGGTTACTTGGTGTTTTTGCCTCACAGATCTTAAGATTCTTTCCTTCATCTTAACTTTAGATAACTAGATGTTAGTGTGCCGGGGTGATGATTTTTTGCAATGTATTTCCCAGGTGTTCTTTGAGCTTCCTGTATTTAGATGTCTAGGTCTCTAGCAAGGCCAGGGAAGTTTTTCTCAATTATTCCCCCAAATATATTTTCCAAACTTTCAGATTTCTGTCTTACTCAGGAATGCCAGTTATTCTTAAGTGGTCATTTAATATAGTCCTAGACTTCTTGGAAGCTTTATTTATATGTATATTTTTTTCTTTGTCTTTGTTGGATTGAGTTAATTTGAAAACCTTGTCTTCGAGCTCTGAAGTTTTCTCTTCTGCTTGTTTGATTCTATTGCTGAGACATTCACAGAGCATTTTGCATTTCTATAAGTGCATCCATTGTTTCCTGAAGTTTTGATTGTTTTTTATTTATGCTGTTTATTTCATTGACTATTTCTCCCTTCACTTCTTGTATCATTTTTTTTTTTTATTTTCTTAAATTGGGCTTTGCCTTTCTCTGGACCTCCCTTATTAGCATAGTAACTAACCTTCTGAATTATTTTTCAGATAAATCAGGGATTTCTTCTTGGTAGGGCTCCCTTCTTGGTAGGGATCCATTGCTGGTTAGCTAGTGTGATTTTTTGGTGGTGTTAAAGAACCTTGTTTTGTCATATCACCAGAGATGTTTTTCTGGTTCTTTCTCATTTAGGTAGGCTCTGTCAGAGGGACAGTCTGGGGCTCAAGGCTGCTGTTCAGATTTTTTTTTGTCTCATGGGGCGTCTCATTGACGTAGTAGTTCTCTCCCCCTTTTCCTAGGGATGTGACTTCCTGAGATCTGAGCTGTAGTGATTGTTCTCTCTCTTCTGTATCTAGCCACCCAGCAAGTCTACCAGGTCTGGGCTGATACTGGGAGTTGTCTGCACAGAGTCTTGTTATGTGAACCATCTGTGGGTCTCTCAGCCATGGATACCAGCACAGTATTTGGGGCATCTCCTGGGTCCTGCAGGAACAATCTGCTTCCTTCAGAGGGCCTGTGGGGTCTCTTGACTTTCCTAATGTGTTCCTGCAGTCATTTTGGAGTGAAAGTTCACAGTGCAAGCCTCCACATGCTGCTCTATCCATCTGTGATATGTAATATTTTAATTTGCATTGCTATCCAGCCTCATTGCACTAGATAAAACTTGCAGCACAATATTGAATAAAAAGGATGAGAGAGGACATCCTTGCCTGTAGTCAACCTTAGGGGGAAACCATTCAGTCTTTCATCATCAGATATAATGTTATCTGTAGGTTTTCTTCAAATATTTTCATTGACGAGGTTCCTCTTTATTCTTACTTTTTGAGAATTATCATGAGTGGGTACAAAATTTTGTCACTTTTTGTGCATAAATTCATATGATCATGTATTTGTTGTTCTTTAGCCTGGTTATATGATATACCATATTGATTGATTTTTTGAATATTGAATCAGCCTTGCACTCCTGGAATAAACCTCATTTGATCATGGTATATAACTATTTTTATATTTTGCTTAATTCTGTTTGAGAATGTTTTGTTAAGGATTTTTGCATCTATCCAGAATAATATCATGAAAGTATATTTTCTGGCTGTGTTTACTGGTTGGATAACAGATCTACAACAAGATTCCTGGGGGGTAGATCACACGAGAGATGAGGTGGTAGTTTGTATTAAAAGGTAGTTGGGACAATCAACAAGGATATGGAAAATAGTGATTACCATAAGAGTTATAAGAAAAAATATATAAGTTGTTGATGTATGAGACATGGGACTGAAGGAGAACATGTCAAAGATGATTCATAGGATTTTGGTTTATACACTGATGGATAGAGGTATCATCCACTTTGTTAGAGAATTTAGAGGAATGTAGGTTCTGGTGGAAACGATGGATCATGAGTTTAGTATTAGACATGATATATCTGATGTACCTTTAAGATATCTAAGTAGAGATGTCGCTTGGGCAGTTGGGTTCTCAGAGAAGAGGCCTCTGTTGAAAGTAATTTGAGGTAGTTATTAGAATTATATAGATTTATGAAATTGTCTGTAGAGCAAATAAAGAGTAAGAAGAGATTGGTGGGTTTAATAGGTGGACACAGGTGGAAGAGCCTACAAAGTAGACAGACTTTAGCAGCCAGAGAAATAGGATTAAAACCAAGAAAGCACGATATTGTGGAAGGTAAAGGGTAAAAATGTAGAAAGTATTACCAAAAAAAAAAAAAGGAGTTTCTTATTGCCAAAAAGAAGAGGTGTTGTTATAAAATGGTGCTGAAAGTAGAGGTAAAATGAGGACTAAACTTTTCACTGGATTTTGTGACAGGGAAGCCACTGGTAAATTTAATGAGAGCTCTCTGGGTGGAGTGAGGGGGTGGAAGCCTGAATGGAGTGAAAGATGAGTGGGAGGTGAGGAAGTGGAAACAGTGAATATTGACAACCATTTCAAAGTTTTGGCTGTGAAAGGGAGGAGAGAGGAAGGGCAGCAACAGGGTAGGGATGTAATAGTTATGAGAGCATTTTTTTTTTTAGGTGGAAAGGCTTATACATGTTAAAATGGTGCTATATTGGGCTTTTTAATAAGTTTTCATTTATGGAAGTATTTCTGGGTTTTAAAAATGCTGTCTATTGTTTTATAAGCAAACCAGAAAAAAATGAGTCATCCCACATAACTTGGGAAATGAGAGCCTATAGACCTCCAATCAGAGCTCATAACACAGGATGGTCTCTTCTGAGCTGAGTTTGGTGCAGCAGCTGTCAGGCATACACAGTTACAGAGCCAGATCTGCTTAGAGTTCCTCAACACTGCTTCCTGTAGACCCTCAGTATTATTTTGATTTGGCTGACTGTCATGATCCTTCCTCATAACTCTCAGCCTCAAGGAAATAAGTGCCTGGTCTTAAAAAGGTTTCTCAGTTATGCTATGTAAATGCTATTTCTTTCTGCACAGATAGTAATCCAACTAAAATATGGTTTTTTTCTTAAAATATATATCTTCTAGAGAAAAATTATGTTTTTCAAAGTTCTTAGTTCCTTCTCATAATAATTTAATAGAGCATATAGAGTTCATGGCTCACTAATTCAACCAGTGTAAATTAAATACATATATCCTGGCACTATATTAGATGCTGGTGATATAGCTGTATTAGACAGAGGCTATACTCTTTAAAAGCTCATAATCCAGAAGGGGGAGACCTTATAAATCCAGGTAGTAAACACTCTGATAGAGCTATGCCCAGAGCCTGTAAGAGCAAAAAAGAAGGGCATATGCCCAAAACAACCAGCTCTCAGAGAGCTCAACAGGCCAAGCCAGGAGAGTTGGAAATAGCTATGCACCAAATTGAGGAACACACCAAGTGACATGGACACTTCAAGGCATTATATGCAAATAACTAGAGTAAAAATTAATACACATGGAATCATACGAAATATAGCTGGATAGGTAATCAAGGGCCAAGTTGTAGAAAAGTTTGGATGCTTTTTTTCCCAGAAACTTAGGGTTCACTGTGGTTGAAAGAAAGTTAATAGTCATGGTCAGAATAACCTCAGGTAATCTGGCTTTTAAAAATGCTGTCTATTGTTGTACCTTTAAGATATCTAAGTAGAGATGTCACTTGGGCAGTTGGGTACTCAGAGAAGAGACCTCTGTTGAAAGTAATTTGAGGTAGTTGAATTATATAGATTTTTTATTCTAATTTTTACCTACACTGTTTTGGTGCTGGAATTGGCTGAAAGGTATCAAGAACCCTGTTTTGGGTTTCTCACTGAGTTCTAGGCATCTATGAGAGTCCTAGCTTCAGGGGGCATAAAGGGTCTTATCTGATGTAATGAGAGGTTTCTCATTCTGGATAAGGGAATGGTATGCATGAGCCTTTTAGGGTGCAGTGGAGTGTGGCTTGTATAGGGGGAAGAATGTTCCAATGTATTAGGCTTTAGAAATTACTCTCATACAGGCAATAGTTACCAAAAGTTTTAAAAGTGGAAGATAGGCCTTATTCTTGGTGAGAACTGCCACCAGGGCCATTTTAAATGTTGGGGGAGATGATGGAGACTTATTTTTGTAGGCTCTAGCTTACATCTTATTGCATTAATACTCCATATGAGATGTACTTCTATTACATAAAATTAGAAATAATTTTAATAACTTTCTTAATTTTTAGGAATATATTATTAATTTTGGCTTTTAGTATTACAACTGACTACTGGACACGATGATATGCTTTATAGCCCTTTAGTTAAATATTCAGAGTTTTCCAATTTTAAGATTTCTTTTTGTACTATGAAGACAATATCAAGGTTTCCAAAATTTTTCTAAACCTTTGAAAACCTTATAGGCTATTAATACCAGGTTTCTACTTCTTAAATAATAAAGCATATCTGTATGCAAGAGGCATTGCTAGATAGGGAAACTGAGGCAGGGATTGGAAATGAGGGTCTTTCAAGGCTGCATAAGTAAACACATACATGTATGTGCACCCAGTACCGAAGTCTAGTTTTTAAACATCTCCTTCGATATTTCTTTGACTAGGAAACTCCTTTAGCTTTCTGAAAGAGTTTTATCTGGAAATCTTTCTAAAGGATTTCTCTAGAAGTCCTTTAGAAAGTAGGCAATTTTGAAGTACATTTTCAGTGCTCTTTAACAAATATAAACAATATTTTATCCTTCTATATACATCCAAATATCTTGAAACTTTTACCAACTCAAAGTTTAGTTAAAAAAAAAAAAAGTACAGATAAATTTCTTCTCTTCTCATAGGCCAGACTCAAGGTTTAGGTTAAGTTTCTTCGTAAGTCTCCAATACCTGTGGAAAAGTATTCAAATGGGGCCTTGGCCTTCAGACATTGAAATTTAAAATGAGATTAAACTCTTAATGATACTTGACAGAGTAAATGATACAAATCTCCATCATGGCACTCCCCAGGTATACAGCATTTATCAGGAATTCCCTGCTCAATATATGGATTAAGGCATAGTCTTTACAAACCCTGTGTTAATAGGAAAATACATACAGGAAATGTAGAGAGGTGGGTCACTGATTGTGATCTATAAACACCTATGAACATATCTGATGCTTATTTACAGACTTCTATCCTCCATATGTGCATGAGAAAAGCATAGCATTTGGTTTTTCTATTTATTTTAGTTTTTCATCACTTAAAAATAGAACAAAAGGTCTAGATGAACATGAGTTAATGAATATCAGAATTTCTAAGGGGTCAGGGCATAAGTGTGCTGGTTAAATGCTTTCTGTAATGGAAAACAATTTGATTGGCTTTAAAAATAAGAAAAATCTTCATCTCACAACAGGAGGCCTACAGGTAGCTTGGATTCCTGCACTGGTTGAGGCAGAAGCTCAAAGGAGTCATTTAGGATCATTTGCCATCTCTTTGATTCTGCTTTATCTGTACAGGAAGAGACAGCCTCAGACTTCCTTCCCTCATGTTCTTATGAAAACTGCCTATAGTAATTCAGTTAGGATGTTGCCCACCCATATACAGTGGAAGAGAAAGAGATAGAAAGAGAAAGAATTAGAGCCATTCCATCAGAAGGACTGAACTCTTCTTAGATCTGCCCATTCGCGGATGAGCCATTGTTACTATGGGAATCCCATGTGTCAGTAGACAGACTAATCAGCATACACCTCTTGGAGTGACTGGGATCAGCTTCTCCTAAATTACTTCAAAGATAAGTAGATACTTGAACAAAGTTAAAATTTGTGAGGAAAAAAAAAAAGGCACAGGTGATGGGTAAGCAAGCAATAGCATGTACTACATAGCCACACTGTAATTGGTTTGTAGAGGAATTGTGTAGTTTTACTGCTTAGATTTCTTATAGACTGGATGGAAAACCCAAATACAAATGAATGCAAAATGGGAGATATGTATTCCAAAGCACAAATTTCTTTCCTTATTTACATAAATTCAGACTTAGACCTTAGAATTGATTAAAATATAGAAAATTTGTAAGAGTATTGCTGTTAGTAGTAAAAATTCATAGCGCATTTGTGTTTTATGTCTTTGGGCATCTGTCTAAAAATAAGTAAAATCATATCTTAAAATGTCAGGAGTAGCTCAATAAAGTTGTCAGCTGGCAACTTACCAGAATGTTTCCTATAGTGTATTTTTATTGTAAAGGAAGCAAATACATAAAACAGCTTTAAAATAATAAATAGAAGCCTAGAAACCCTTGACTTTTGCTGGAGGAAAGCCACCATTTTACTCTGGCACTTGATAAAAGGAAGATAAGAAATTTTAAAAATGATATTAAATATATTTCTTGCATCATGTACTTAATTACATATACAAATATACTATAAAAGGCCATAAATGAAATTACCCTAGGGATATGATTTATTATCACAAGTACATAGGTTTTGGGTTATGTGTGACGTAGTAGTCATCATTCTACAGCTGATATACTCAGTCTTATAGTCATGGGTACAGCATACCTCCTGGCAACTGTTTAGTTCAATTTGTATTAACTATTTTTATTATCTCTTTGTATCCACCCCCCTATCTGTTTATTCTTTCACAAAACAAGTATCAAGTTCCCATTGTATACCATGTAATATATCAGGTTTTGGAGATATACAAAGTAAAACAAAAACATTCCAGTCTTTAGCAGGTTTAAAGTGTAGAAAGAAGACATACATGTAAGTCAATACCATGTAATATCACCATTCTTATCACAGAGCCATAGACAAGGAGTTAGGAAGGATAGAGGCAGATGTGGCTAAGTCAGCCAGACATAGTCACTGAAAGCTTTGTTGGAGACAGGATATTTCAGCTGACTCTTGAAGAATAAGAAGGAGTTTGCAAGGTGCCAAGCAAGTGAGGAATGAAAAGGATGACATTTTAGGTGGAGAGAATGGAGATTCCAAGTAATTTGGTAGAGCTGAAGAATAAGATGAGAGGATGGAAGTGCTAAACATGAAGATGGGCAGAAAACAAGGAAACCTGGGGAGTGGCGTGCAGATGAACCAGATGCAGACCCTGGAGGACCAGGAGAGGAAGGCAATTTGAATTTTTCCCAAACCCAGAAATTTTACATCTTTTCAGAGTAACTTTATTTTGCTTCAGAAATGTCAGGGCAGTCAACTATCCCTCTTTTTAATAAGGAGCAGTAGTTAAGATTGTGTTTATGAATGACAAAAAATTTCTGAATAAATAGTGGCTTGAATAAATTAATTTTTTTCCTCACATAACAACGTGTCTGATATAGACAGATCGGGGCAGATGTGGCAACTCAGAAATGTCATTGTAACTCATTCTCTTAGAATATTTCTAATTCTGCTAAGGTTATCACTGTGTTGCATTTCTCATGATCACAGAATGTCTCTTGAAGTACTGAGCATTGCATTCCAATGCCAGGATAAAAAATAAAAGGAAAATGCAAAAGGCATGTATCAGCTAGGTTTGCCCAGTTCCTTTTTTGAAGGAACTTTTAAAAAAGGCTGATACTATGACTTCCATTTTTATCTCATTGTTTCATATTATAGCATCGTTACCCCCATGCAAAGGAACCTTGAAAGTGTATATTATTAGCTGAGCCTGTTGCTTTTATGAATCAAATTTAGGTTCTTTTGGTAAAGAAGAAGGGAAGACGGATAATGTATAGATAAATAATAGTGTGCTACTTAAAGCATTTAGACTGATAGCCCTGTAATAGTAATCCCTGTTCATCCTCACTCCTCCTCCTTACCAATTCTCACTGTTAACATCAGGTATTGGAAGTGCTCAGAAATAGAATGCGGGGGTACTTGGCTACTTGGCTACTTACTGTGACACCTGCACAAATCACTGAGTCTCATTGAGTCACAATGACCTTGTGTAAAATCTGAGAATAATATCTGAGAAACCTCTCACAATAGTTTTTTTGGAGATTAAATTAAATTATTTTATTTCTCAAGATGTCTATACCTATTTACAACTTCAAGGATGCCCATTTTTATTTTAACCAAATTTCACATAGTCTTTTGATTCTCAAACTCTAGCATGCATCAGTTAACTGGGTATCTTGCTAAAATACAGATTTCTGGGTCCTAACCCCACAGTTTCTGATTCACTAAATCTGGGGTTGGACTAGAGAGTTTGTATCCTTAACAAGCTCTCACATACTCCTATTTCATGTACTTGAAGAACTAGACACAGTGGGGTAGAGATGCAATAGCACTCTTTTGAAGACATAATTCTGGACGCCTTAACAATAAAGTCAACTGAAGATGTATCTTGTTCATGAAAAGTTTTCTCTTCTTCATTTATTCCTTTCACAAAGTTAACATTTCTGAAGGCCTCACTGTAGGACTTAGTATGCTAACTACTCTAGATGTTTTACCTTAATTAATCGTATTGCAACCCAGTGGTAGACTCTATTATTACGGCCATTTTACAGATGAGGACATTTAGAAAGTTAACTAAATTACCTAAGATCACATTAATAGTAACCAGCTAAACTGGGATTCAAAAAGGCTTGAAGATTCTAGTTTCCAAATTTTTAACTATTAAGACCACCATATGCTAGTAAGTTTGATGGCAAAGAAGCAATTTCACTTCTGGGAAAGACCAATGGCTAAAACAAACAAAACAGAACCAAAAAAAAAAAAAAAAAGAACACCTACACAAGATAATCTTGTGTGTATCACAATTTTTCTCCCTTTTAAAGAAATTTGCCATTTTTAAATTTCTAGTGAAGTTCTGCTTTGGACTAACCTGCACCCTTGGCTTACCCTCTCTTACTTCATTTGGTCTGTTTGGGAGAATACTATCTGTATAATTTCTCTAGTTTTTTTAAATGCAGATGGTAAATGGGACTATCTACTTTCATCTTAAATAATAAGTAAATAAATAATGGCTAGTGGGCCAAATACAGCTTGCTGTATTTCTATAAATCTGCAAGCTAAGAATGGCTTTTATGGTTTGAAATGGTTGGGAAAAAACACAAAATAGGATATTTCATGACACAGGAAAATTATGTAAACTTCATATTTCAGTATTGATAAATTAAGCATTCATGGAATACAGCCGTAAGAAACCATTTACACATTATGTATGGCTACTTTGTACTACAACAGCAGAGTTGAGTATTTGCAGTGGAGACCATATGGCTTGCAAAACCTAAAATATTTACTATTCAGCCCTTTTTAGAAAAGTTTTCTAATCTCATTTATTGATGACTATTTTTTTCATACTCTAAGCTAGAAATGCAAAGCAGAGTGATACATTTTCCTCAGTAAACTGTTTTGTATCAATGTGATCCTCAGTAATGTGGAAATTAATAATGCACTTTAATTTTAAATTGTAGCTCTGATTACCTTTTGCTGACCTTTCCCTTCTTTAATTCTTGACCCCATGTATTAAGAGAGATTGACAGACATGAGTATATCTGGACAAGGAAATACCTGCTGGCCAGGGCTCCAAAAGCTACATTTCACGAGGGACATAGGAGGCCATTTGCTGCATGCTTACTGCAGTACAGATGCTTCTGGCACAATCTGATTTAATTTTCATTTCTCATGACAATATTCTTAACAAGACATTCTCATGTCACTACAATTGAA
Organism: Ateles fusciceps; assembly: GCA_036589455.1. Classification (NCBI taxonomy): domain Eukaryota; kingdom Metazoa; phylum Chordata; class Mammalia; order Primates; family Atelidae; genus Ateles; species Ateles fusciceps. The sequence continues at coordinate 1,575,543 of JAZHEH010002752.1, forward strand.
AATTTTAAACTGAGGCTTAAGAGGGGCGCACTGGCTCATGCCTGTAATCTCAGCACTTTGGGAGGCCGAGGCGAGCGAATCACCTGAGGTCAGGAGTTCAAGATCAGCTTGGCCAAGGTGGCGAAACCCAGTCTCTACTAAAAATACAAAAGATTAGCTGGGCGCGTGGTGTTTGGTGCCTGTAATCCCAGCTACTCAGGAGGCTGAGACAGGAGAATCACATGAACCCAGGAGGCGGAGGTTGCAATGAGCCGAGATCATGCCACTGTACTCTAGACTAGGCGACAAGAGCAAAATTCCAACTCAAAAAAGAAATGAAAACAGAACAAAACAAAAACCCCACAAAGCTAGAATACAGTGGACAATGGAACTAAAAATTGAACCCAGACAGTTCTGCTTGTTGAGTCTGCAGTCTCAACAAGCTGGAAGAGAGGACAATTTAAGAGGGTCCAGGAAAGATATTTCTAAATGTTTGAGGGATGGCATGAGGGAAAGTGAGTGATGTTTTGTGTGTCCCTTGGATTACAAACTTTAGCCGAGAGAGTAGATGCCAGATTTGCATATTTCGATTTGAAAAGTTGCACCATTTTGCTTTAAAAATTCATTGTTTGAATCACCCAAGGAGTCCTTTTAGCTGTTCGATGAATTAATATAAATTACCACAAAGCAAAGAAGGATTCATCAAGAAAGGAAACTTAGAAACGGACAACAACAGCTCCCTGCAAAACTGACCATCAACACGTATTGCTGTTTTAGCTCAACTGCTTAATCTCTAACTTAATCAGAGAGTTGGGAAAAGTAGATTAAAAAACTCAGTTTTTCTATAGGAAAGGCTATGTCACCATGTAAATGCAAAACAGCTCCTTCAGGGCCTATTGGAAACACAACTCAAATGACCACAAGGCCTCAGAAACCTTGTGGTCTTCAGTTAGGGTCTATTCCGTTCGTTTACTAATGTATAGGCTTTTGTATAAGAAGCACAAGGAAAGAGGTCTTTTAGGAAATGATTGATTGGGGGTGATAAGAATTTAAAACACTGTGTGTGTGTTGTGTGGCGTCTGAAATTTTATGTTTTTCCCTCCTCTGAGTCATAAGTACCAGGGAGCAAGAAAGGCTTTTTTTCCTCTTAAACATAGGTTTATTTTTAGTGTTTGTCTGAGCTACTACATAGCAAGAAGCTAAGTGTCTTAGAAATATAAATTCTCCCTTGGTTCTTTGGGGATTTTATTTTCTCTCTAGTAGACATTCCCTCCTACATTCTTCCTTTAGTGTCTCGCCTACATTTTATCACAAAGCCAAAAGCTTTTTTGACTTCCTTAATTTATTCAGTACAATAGAAAAAAACTTAACAGTGGAAATTATAATATATAGTATTGGGCTGATTTTGAAGTTTTTCCTCTCAGTCATTTAACATGACTTTTGATGCCATCAAAGGGATTTTGATACCATCAAATAATTATTCTTAAACTAATAAGCACGTTGAAAAAAAGTTATCCAGGAGTTATTCTAATTTTTATTTCTGTCTGCAAATAGATCTATATTTGACATTTTAAAATCTCAATTATTCTTATTTAAAAAAATCTTATTACCTGCAATTGAAATTGAGAGGAAAAGGACTCATTTTCTCCTATCTTCCTTCCATAACCTTCTGGTTCTACAATTTTCATTTCTCCAGAATAGTTTTTTAATCTTAAGTGCGTAAAATCTAATCTCAACTTTTATTAGCATAACTCACAATGTATTCATAAATGTTACATAAATTTTAAAGCAGCTTTTTAATGCATCGTCCTACTTTTTCATCCTTATCTCTGTATCTTGTTTATGAGAAACATTACATGTCTAACTTGATTACATACTGTTTGCTAAGCATAGCTCAAATTTTCTTGCCTCTGTGCTTCTCATTTTCTTTTTCCTTTTAAAGTCAACAAATGACACATTTTTGCTATGTTTATTATATGTAAAAATGGCAAACATTGGGAATGAACAGTATATTTATCTAAAATAGTGCCATCTTTGTATCTCTCATGTTATTTAGCAGGATGCCTTTACTTTATCATCAGTTCATCTTTCGGGTCTTGGATCATTGTAGCATTATATACTCTGACAGTTAATCACTAAAAGAAAAGCTTTCTTATACCCCAAGGAGTTTAAAATCTAGTGAATTACAATTCTCATGCATCTTAGATATTCAGTAACTATTGAAAACAGATTATTTTATGGCAGAATTGGTAGACTCCTCCAGAAAGCCTGAAGGTCTCTGTTCTCTAACCTCTAATAAGTTTCCCTCCTATGGTTAATAAACCACCATTGATAATTACTGTTTTACTAATTACCATTCTTTTCCTAAAGCATTAATTAAAAAATAAATGTGCAAATAAAGAGGAGTATTTTGGTGGAAGTTAGGTGTTTCTCAATCTCAGTACCTGACACATAGGAAGCTGCTATGATCTGAATGCTTGTGTCCTTCCAAATGTTGAGTCCTAACCCCCAAGGGGGATGTATTAGCAGGTGGAGCCTTTGAGAGATGTTTCACCCCTTCTGTTATGTGAAGTTACAGTAGGAAGACAGCCATTTATAAGGAAGCAAGCTGTCAGCAGACATCACATCTGCTGGAGCCATCTTAGACCTGGCAGCCTCCAGAATTGTGAGAAATAAAAGATTGTTGATTACAAGCAACCCACTTTATAGTATTTTGTTATGGCAGTCCAAATGGACTAAGACAGGGACACTCAATAAAAATGTATTGAATGAATGAATGACAGATGGAACCCTTGAGCATCTGGAGATGTGTCATTCTTTAGAGTAGGGAGAAAAGAAAGAGGAGCAGAGACAGTGTTCAGATGGGATGGGGGAAGCTGTGAAAGAAAAACCAGTGAGATTGTCTTCAACTACTTAAAATTCAGCTTAGTATTGGCCAGAGGGAATGGCAAGAAGGTATAGTTCTTATTGGTACATCTGAATCTAATTAAATATAGATTTCAGCGTGATATAAGATGTATTCCTGTAAAGACAGCTCATTTTTCTAGTCTCTCAAGGGAAAAGGATATTTTCCAAAATGACAGTTTCTTCTGGCTTCTTTGGGGGAACCAGGAGAAATAAACAGAACTCCCCCACATGCAGTCTCAGATTCTTGAAGCTTTTATCATTGATGGAGACTTTCAAAAAAGATGTTTCTCTGGAATTTTACTTAATGAATTCTTCATATAAAGTTCTGGAAGATAAAGGGAATGAGAGCCTCTCTGGTTTTGGTGAGGAGATAAGCCAGGATTCAGTGGTTGGAAGCAGAGATAAGCAGTGGTCTCAGATACAGCAATCCCAGCCACTAGCCCCAGACGTACCTGGCCCTGGGTGGAGGTAACATCTCTGTGGTCACTTTAGATACTAGAGCAGAGGCTAAGCAGCAAAGGCCACTGAATTCCAGATCTTTCTTGATGGTGCTTCCTAAGGAATCTTAAATAACTTTGATTCATGAACCAAAATGTTATTAAGGTATTATGGGTAATTTAACTTGTTTTAAATTCGAAGAAAGGACTTTTTTTTTTGCAAGTGAAAAAGTTTTCTTTGAGATTTTTATTTCTAGGCTTTAAGCATAGAGGCTTTCAACTGAAGCAATTATTGTATATATATACTGCTCTACACACATTACAGTCTTGCTCCAGCAGAGAACTAGTTTTCCAAAAGAACAAATATGAAAAGTAAAACATGTCTTTAAAAATTTTAAATTGCCTTTATAATTATAACATTTTGTAGTTATTGCGACTCTATAGGCTGACCAGAGCCTAGAAGGAGTGTGTTGTGATCTCAGTTCTGCCGCCAACATGTTGGACAGTCATAATAAACCAGAAAATTGCTCTCTCCCTTATTTTTCCCATGTATAAAACAAAAGGTTCAATAATTTGCTGTCTTGCACTGAGAGATAGCTGAGAAAATTACTTTCAAGCATTTTAACTTGTTTAAAATGCTACCATAGTCTTCAAAAATGATTTTTGGTTCATTTTTCATAAGAGTGACATACATTCCAATAGAATTATTCTTAATGTACAGAAGTATAGAAACTAAAATAAAAATTTTTTGTGATACCATTACCATCAAAAGGCTCATCGTGGATTGGAGTTCACGGATGGACTCTAAGGGATACATAGTGACTTTTATTCTTTAGGCAAGTTTTAGGTGTATTAACCTTGCAAGAGTTGATAGCTTTCATTGTGCACTCAAGGAAGCCTCTGACTCCCCAAAAGTTAAGAACCACTCCCCACACAGAGGTAACTTCTGTTATTATTCTGTTATATTCACCTCCGTTCTCTTCAATGTACACACATACATGTACATACACACAAATATTTATTACAAAATATGCATTATGCCAAATATAGTTTTATAAACATTAGATGTTGGGAATTTTGTCCTATATCATTTTATTCTAAAAATGATTTAATGTCTGCTTTGTATTTAACTACATGAATATCTTATGACTATTTTAATTTATTCCCTTTTTTGAACTTTTAGAATATTTACATTTGGTTATTATAAATAAAGTTTTATAAACTTCTATTCATATAAATATTTGCATATACCTCTTTGTAGTTCTTTAACATGATTGTCTAAAAGTTGTTCCTTTGATCATTTCTAACAATGTGGTTTCCATTTATTGGCTTTTCTAGGTTATTCCGCTGAAATACAGATTGCTCATTCTGAAGAAGAGCACCTTTTAGAAGTTTATTTTTTAGAAAATATCTTTAAATCAAACATGGTTGATCAGTTTATATGTTGTTTACTGAAACAACAACAAGTTTAAGGATTGCAAAAATGTACTCATTGTTTGATTTTTCCAGGTTATGCTGTTTTCAGTCTGTGAGGATTGCTTTGAGAATTTTTCCAATCATGGAAATGTAACTTTAGAAGGAAGTCAAAATGATCTGACTCCTCAGTTTTTTATCTTAATTATCTGCAGGAATAGCTGTTCTTCAAGTAAAATTCACTAAAGGGGTCATTTGCCACATCATGAATTAAAAATTATACTAAAATAAGAATCCAATTTTTTTCTCTATCTCTTCTGTGAAACAAAATTGAATTAAATCGCAATACAGCAACACATTTTCTGTCAACCACATTTCTCTTGGTATAAGAGAAAATTGCTTTTGCTGAGTTTACAGCTTGAACATATTTGTCAGTACCTGCCCCAAAGAACAACTTTCATTCATTTCTTATTTAGTTTTTAGTCTCTCCTATCAGGGTTACCTTGGCAGTCTTTTTGACCTTTCCAGGACTTGCGGATTATCCATTTCTTAGTAAGTAATTTTTCACTGGCAACCAGCATATTTCATTTATGAAATGACCTTTCCAATTCCTGCTTTTTAAATTTTTAAAGACATATTCCCAATAGTTGCCTTATTCTTCACAAAACCAAGTATGGTTCAAGATTTTGTAATTTCTGTATCACAGTAAGAAAGTATTGCTTGCCTTCTTAAAAACATTGAGCTGGAAGTGCGAGCAATTGGTTTATAATCTGTTGATTTCTTTGGAAGTTATTTTAAAATGATGTTTTTATTTTGTTTTACCAATGTGTAATTCTAGTTGCCTGTAGGCTTTTTGACTCAGTAGATTCTGCCATCACCTTAGAGTTACTGCATCCCAGACCAATAGGAGACATACCATTACTCTCTTCTATTTTTCTATGTCCCTTAGTTTAATTACTGGAGTTCCAGTCTCTCAGGCTAGAAACCTTAGCTTCTCTTTTATCTCTGTATTTTGATGATCCCATGCCCCATATTTTCAGAATGTTTAAAATTATTTCTGTTTTCCCGTGTACTCTAGAAAGTCTCAGAAATGCCAGAAATGTGATGTTCTTTCCAATTTCTGATTTTATATCCTTTATAGACATATGGGCACATAAATCTCTGGAAAGACCATGTATGATCCCAATTTTTGGTTAAGATAAAATTGTAACTAACCCTACATAGTGTCTGTCACCAAAGTTGCCTTTCTAAAAATATCTCTCAATTTCAATTCTCAATGTTGTCTTTCCTCATCAGATGCCAAGAATATGCTAAAGCCTCCCAGATGGTCTCCTTGCCACCAATAGATTCATCTTCCAATCCTTCCTTTATAATACTTTCCAACTAATCCTTTGATAGGACTACTCAAGTCATGATTTTCCCTCTTAGAAATAATGACTATTGTTTACTGTTACGGTTTTGAATCATGGCCCCATGAGTCCTAGGGTTCTGTTCTGGTCCCTCAGTAAACATATTATGTGAGAGAGATGGTTAAGCTACTGGATTCTGGCCCAAATTCTGCTGCAGTCAGAATGGCTTCATTTTTATCAGAACAATAGTAGCTACTGGGGTTTGTTGCTAATACACACACTGTGAGATAGATAGATGGATGGATGGATGGATGGACGGACGGACGGACGGGCGGACGGACGGACGGATGGACAGTGCTTGCCTCAGCAGCATATATACTAAAATGGGAGCGATAGACAGTTAGATAGATAGACGATAGATTTACTATCATTTTCAGCCTTAAGCTAATTATGATGAAAGAAGAGTAGCCTTTACTCTTGCTACTAGACAATATACAATGTACACCTATTATCTGCCTCACCAATAAATACCAAATGTGCTTTATTCATTAAATACCAAACGTGCTTTATTCATTAAATACATATTGAATGAACAAACTAATATTTCTCCAAGTCTTACAAAGAAGATATGTTATCCCATTTTGGTAGTATGGACAGAAACTTAAGAAAGTGAATTTAAACTGAGTTCTACCTTACCTAGAAGACTCATATCTTTCCTGAGCCACGCTAATGGAGGCAGAGGACAACAGCACAGGAAGCTTCCTATGTTTCTTTCCAGATTTTAGACCCTTTCTTAGGCACCAATCTCCCCATGTTCTCTTATTTTATTTTGCTGTAGATCCCAGACTCTTTGTGTTTTCCTTACCTTTAATAGTTGGAGAGATTACCTTTAGTAATTGAAATGTGTCCCCTTACAAGGCTGTCTGTGGAATGGAATGCAGTTTTTCTGGCTTCTCATTTTCCTCCGGCCCATTTCCTTTTAAGGTTTTCTTGCTGATTACTGAGAAGAAATAGAAGTTAACACATGAACAAAATGGAGAAATTAAAAATGTTTAATTTTACAAATTCCTTTAGTCTTGATGACCCCTAATCCATAGCACTCGAATGCCTCTGAATTGGGTCATCAGGTCCCACACAGTTTCTGTCTTCCAATATTAGTCTCTTGTGTTTGGTGTTCACCACTGCTCTACTTCTTCACTTCATTAAGGATATGGTATCCTTATCTCTGTGATGGTACCTCTTCCCAAGTGGACGGTGCAATCAAAAGAGAACATTTGATACTATAAATTTTTCTAAAGTTTTAGACTGTGCACTAAACAATTTCAGTCACTGGGAGATCCAGGAGTCTAACCTAAGGTCTCAACAAACTCATTTACTGCTGTGTTGGATAAAATTTGGCTTAATATTTTCCCAAGATGCTGCGATACAGAACATATTGCGAAAACTTGCAGCATTTGTCCTACAGTAGTAGGTGCAGTACGGGAATTTATCAAAGATTTAGGCATCTTATGATCTATTTATACAATGTGCAGAGTGCTTAAAATTTACTATATAAATAATATCGAAATATACACATCAAAGTTTCCTTCCAAGGATAATTATGAATCATTTGTGTCAGCTGAGGACATGGATAGAAAAATAATTTTCTAACCATTTGATGATTAATTACGTTTTGTATATATGTGTGTATTCTTGTATATTTTGTTCATATGTCTATCATACACTTGGTTATATTTCATTTCTTGGTTTAAATGCCTACCTCTTCATTAATTTTAAAATCAGGAAGACCTGGGGTAGATTCCTATATCTGCTATTAACCCAAGCCTATGTTTTTGCGTCTGCAATAGATACAATTTTACTTACCCCACATAAACTGTGTAAAGACTAAGTGCAATAAATTTAGTGCATACAAATTCTTAAATCAGTACCTGCACATTTAATATTCACTTAATACTCATTGATTGAAAAATAAACGCTGACATATTAATGGCGTAGGGATGTTGTCTTGTACTTTATTTGCTCCACGTATAGCAAAGCAAACAATATTATAGTATCTTCATTTCATTTAAGAGTTAGAAATGAATATCTTGGGACATGGAATAGATAAAAATGAAATTGAACTTAATGATAATGACTACACTATCACTTTTTCATCATTGTCAATGTATTTATTAAAATTTAGTGGTAGTAATGAATGTTGTTTACAAATAGTGGCAGAATTAAATTTCAAAAATCAGTTAACCTAATTACTTATGCTCATTAGCAGAAGAAATTCAATACAAGTGCCAAGGATCAGATATTATTTGAAAATTGACCTGAACATTGTACATGAATTTTATTTCAGTAGGTAAGCCAAGGAGGTCACGAAGATGACTTTCAATAAAATACTTTTCTGTTTCTTTCTGATATATGCCAGAGGAGGGCAAATGAACAAATAAATTATACATTGATCTTTTCTTTGAATTATAAATTAATAATGAAGTTAGGCTTTCTTAATTTTTTTTCTTATTTTTTTTTCTAAGAGTGATTCCAGAAATCTTTGACTGGTAATACAATTAGCTTCATTCAGTGGAAATATATTTATACAAAATGGATAGATTTTACTTAATGCAGCTTAGAGATATGATGAGAACACAGGTCCTAGTTATAAAAGTTTTCATTACCTTACTGGGTAACCTTCACCAAGACATCCTCCCGTTTCCCCAGGGGCTTGTGCCAGGTGAGTTTTAAGTTTTCTTTCAGTTCAGATATTCTCTGATACTAAGCTACCTGCAGAGCAAGCAACTCAGATGTAGGAAGGATTGTAATGATGATGATGATCATGAGCATGACAATGGATGCCTTTTATTGAGCACTTATTTTGTGCTATACACTGTGTTAAGTGTAGACTTGTGTGCAGCATGCCTTCATTTGAATCATCTGAATGTATATCTCCAAGGTGATCCTGAAATTAAGCTGGTAACTGTAGCCATCCTTCTGTCTTTCTAAAAATTCACATTTTCCACTTTCACTAGGAATGTGTTTTTAATCTAAATGCAAAGAGGATTATAATAATTTAGGCTGTCTCTGGAAGAGTTAATGAATAATGGTTTCAGAGTTCCTCTGCAGACGCCTTGCTGAAACAGCCGGGAGGCAGACTATAGATTGGACAAATGGGTTGTTCTCAGGAATTTGTTCCCTTGCAGCTCTTTCCTTAATGTGGCCTTGGGCAAAATGCTTCATTTTTGTCTTTGTTCTGAAATTACAATATAGTGCAGATATTTTTCCCCTCCGATTTGATTCTGTGACTGAATGCTCAAGAATTAATGTGGGAGTTAGAAGTTTCCAATAATAGGCATATGTTACCATAGACACGTACTTTAAGTATGTCAGCGTTACATTATATCAGCAGCGCATTACTGAAAGGCTCTCAAAAAGTTGTATTTTATGAGATCCTGAAATTATTTAGTTGTGAAAGACAGACATTTAACTTTTCGCTGAGAAATGGTCCTGCAATGCTCTTATAGAGTCTTGTGGCATGTTAGTATGAGAGCCATTGCAATTTACTATAGAGAATATTTAGAAGGTAAGGGATAAAAGATAATGAGTTTCTCTACTTCAAGATAGTCTTACGAGTTTGTTAAGATGAGAAATTGATAAGGCAATTTCAGTTGAAATACATTATTTTTACCCCCTCCTCTTTGCATTTTGGGGGAAATGAGTTATCAGCTGCTAGAATACTTAGCTTTGAATGCCCAGCATTAAAGAAAGAAACAGAAGTATCTTCAGCTAGCTTTCCCACATTTTTTCAACTTGTTATCACTACTACTGCTATTTCTTTTGCCATATGATAAGGAATATTGAAACAGATGACTCCAAGATATTTTTGTAAAGGAAATTCTGTGGATTAAAGGAGAGAATATTTAGTGAGCATATCCTGTGTGCCTTGCACTGGGCTAAGCAGTATGATATTTCTTGTCAAATCTTTATTGAAATGCTTGCCTGGCACTATGCTAGGGACATAAACACAGCAATGAAAAGACAAGGCCTCTGCAGCCAATAAACCTCACGTAAGATTTCAGGTGATCTTCATAGTGAACATGTAAATTTGATATTTTAATATCTTTCTTTTTTAATATTAGGAAATTGAGAGTGAGGAAAGCTAAGTAATTGGTGTAAGGTTACCCACCTAATAACAGGTGGAATAGAAATTTGAGTCACACTCTTTCTGATAGTGTTTCACTATATCACAGTGTTTTCACTGTATCACAGAGTCCTTTAACACCTAGTGTGCTCATGGCAATAGAAGAGTACAGCTTGGGTTCAAGTCTGGCTCTATTTCTACTACCTGTGTAATCTGGAGCAAGTTACTCTGCCTCGTGGAGTTTCAGTTTTCTATGAAATCAAGATAATAATATGCTATCCATAAATGGTACTTAAAAATTGTGTGAGATGAATATTTTAAAGCACCTTGTATGTGCTTAGCACACTGTGGGCCCTGGGCAGTTGCCATTGCCATTGCAAGCATTAATAATCTAAGTAGGGAGTGTAAATTCTTGTTGTTCTCAATTTGTTTGTTCATTTGTTTCCTCCATCTGAAGCTTACAGCACGCTTGTCAGTGGCTGAGGCTCTTAGAGCGGAGATGGCAGTGGATGTGGGGCCAGGGTGTGGCTGAGGAGGGATTAGTTGGATGAAAGTGTTTTAGGAGGATGTGATTGGGAAGTAGGCTGGGCATGAGGTGGGTATGGGCAGGACTACTTTCTTCAGTTTCATCTACAGACCCTTTACTTTTGTCTGTCATTATACTTATGCTTTCATTTGCACAGTCCATGAAAAACTGCCTTTAAGTGAAAGTTGCTTGGGTCAGGGAGCATACTTAGAGATTTTCCAGTTTTGTTTTATTAACATTATGTCCTTATCATTTAACAGTATTTTTGGCACATGATAGGAGTTTCACAGATGATGGTGAATGGATGAATGAATTAACAAACAAGTGCTTACAAAGCATCTTAGTGAATGTGTGCATACACATACACACGCACACAAGACATATATAATTCTTAGGATATAATTTAGAGGTAGGGACAGTACCTAAGCAAAATCCAGAACTAAAAGTGAATTGGATACAAAGGAAAGGTTGGGCCTATGTGCAGGGTCATGGTTGCATGCTGAGACTCAGGCATTGAGCTGGATTGATCACTCTGCTTTGTATGTATACCATGTGTTTTTGCTACCAATAGTTGTCATAATAAGATAGGGAGGCGGGGTAGGGCAAGCATGAGCTACACTGGTGTGATATCCTGTGTTGGAATTTTTACCTTCCTCTACTACCAATTATACATTCAATTCAAAGACCCATGCTGAAAATTCTGAGCTTGTGTAGATCATGTGATAGGCACCAACCAAGCAGAAGACCAATGAAATCCTATATAAAGGCTTTGCTCACCTCTAGCCAATTAAGGAGGCACGAAGCCTGAGCCTACTCCGCACACTGTTGCCCAAAATTCCATTCCAGTATATCTTTCACCAAAAGTACAGAGCAGATTCTCAACAGGGGAAACATTGCTTTATAAATATTGAATGTGCTAGTTATATCTGACCTGAAAGGAACCTCAACTTGTTAGAGGACTGTATTTATCAGCCCAGAGCTCCAGTGTATTATGCATCAGGGGCTCTGCAAAGTTTGGTCAACAATGAAAAAAGCTTGAAAATGTTTTCATTGTCCTAGTCACTGTTGTCGCTGTCATCATCACATAATCATCATCATCATCACCAAAAATCAGTGTTTACTATAAGACTTTCTTTTCCTGGAGTGAAAAGGAAAGATAGTGGATGAAGAAATGAAGCTTATGTCCTTTAAAGAAATGTTAACTGGGAGTCTGAGGTGGGCGGATTGCCTGAGCTCAGGAGTTCGAGACCAGCCTGAGCAACATGGTAAAACCCCGTCACTACTAAAAATACAAAATAAATTAGCCAGGCGTGACAGTGTGCACCTGTAGACCCAGCTACTCAAGAGGCTGAGGCAGGAGAATCGCTTGAACCCGGGAGGTGGAGGGTGTGGTGAGCCAAGATTGCACCACTGCACTCCAGCCTGGGTGGCAGAGCGAGAGTCTGTCTCAAAAAGAAACAGAGAGAGAGAGGAAGAAAGAGAGAAAGAGAGAGAAAGAAAGGTAGGTTAACAGATTTTACATTTTGTTAGAGAAATAAATGAAAGAATTATATTCAAATATAAAGGGAATTGGAATTTAGAGAAAATTGTTTATTTCTGTGTAGAGGGGAAAAACTAACATTAAATATTCCTTTATTTCATTTACGGAGGATACAGGATTTGGAGTATACCAGGATAATTCGTGATATGTAGGACCCAAGGAGATGACCTTTCACCTTTATAGATGAATAAAAGACACCATGAGAAATAAAAAGAACATGAGTTGAGTAGAATTGGGTTCAAATCCCCACTTTGCCACTTGCTCACCAGGTCCTTAGACAAGCTGTTTTCTTTCTCTAACTTTAGTGTCTTCATCTGTAAAGTATGGACAGTAATATTTTTCTCATTTTTAAATCTCATTTTTAAATTGAGATGGTATATGCAAAATACCTTGCAAAGACCTAGAATATAGTAGACACTCACTAAGTGGTAATTCTTATTCTTTCCCCTTCAAATTGCTTCAGAATTGTCACTCCCATAGAACCAATCTTTGAACTCACTAATTTCTAAGCCTTTACTTAACCAGTCTCTTTTTCCTCATTGTCTATGTACATTTCCACCTTTTCTTTTGTTCTGTATTTCTCCCATGGCCAAGAGAAGATCCAACAGCTTTCTGTATATACAAGGTTGACCATTTCTTTCGCATGTAAATCAAGTTCCCCTTTTCTGTGACCCTTTGTGACTAATTAGTATTATAGTCACAATTAAGTATGTGATTAATTAATACTGTGATCTCCCTCTTCTGAACATGAATATGATATATTTACCTCTTATTTATACCACTTTACTATAGATCTTATAATTATTTCATTTTATTTTATTGTTTAAAACTAACTTGGTACCAGGCATGTGCTAAGCTTTAGGGATCTGCAGATGAAAAAGACTCTGGTCTTGTACCAGTAAGTCATAGTGCTCTTGACAAAACAGATACAAAGACAAATAATTACAAACAAGTGTAAATACTCTAGAAGGTGTTTGCCATGTACTGCAGATGAATGTCCTTTCACCCAATTAAAACAGGGAAGGGGATCTGTTTTATATTTTCCTTCTATACACCTTCTGAGTACATTCATTGTAGAGTTGAACATTAAATAATTTTTATACGTTCATTGCCTTGAGTCATTCTGTGGAGAGTATTAATGTTATAAAGCATTTTTAGATGTCTGAATGGAAATATTACCCAAAAGCAATCACCATTAAGATTTTGTGTGAAGCGTCCAAGCCCATGGAAATCCTAGAGATAGAAATAGACCCTTGATTCATTTAGGATCCATCATTTGCATTTGTGAAGCAAAATTTCCTGAGCATTTAAGCAGAGTCAGCTATATATAATCTTGGTGGGAAGCCTCTCTAATGAGCCAGCCTCAGCAGCAAGAGCCAGGTATAAGCAGGTGCCTACTTGTAGTTCTGTCCAAAGGACCCAGGTGTCAAATATTAAAATCAAGTCTAAGAAGTATGTTGTGGTCAAACTGAAATTCAACATATGTTTATTGTCATGCAAAGTTCTTCTGGAGACCAATGCCTGAAGGTTGGGTCTGTGGTGAGTTGTGGAGAACCATCGATGTCTTTTAGGAATTGTCAGGGTTTGTAATGAGTAAGTAGTGTATCTCTGTAGCTAAGAATACGTTTATTCTACAGAGACCTAGATATTGGCCACTGAAATTCTATAGGCAAGGCAGGGCCATGTAATGATGCTTGCATTGGACAGCCAGCAGAAGTCCCAAAAGAGTACTCCCACCAGAGTTTACTCTGTTACATCACTCTGGGGTTTATTGATGTGGAATTTCTAATTCCTCTAAGACACATCTGTGTCTTTCTGGCTGTATACTGAGCTAACTTTGGGGACTGGAAATAATGGTGATTGAAAGATCACAGCTTATTAGCTTAATGTTTACTTAGCCTCTTACTGGAGCCAAGCACAAACAACCCAGAGGCAAATTTGGAAGCCCTATGTTCCAAGAAAGAGTTTTTGACTGAGGAGCTAAATAAATACTGTGGGTTCATATGGAACGGTACAGTCAGCAAATGCTATTACATAATCACAGAGCTGGTCTTTCATGTAAGCTGTAGAAGTGCTTTCCAATAGAATGTAATTTGAGGACTTTCTCACTACTCTTTCTCCCTAGAATATTTGGTCCTGTGGATCCTTTGGCTAACAAACTTGGGAATTGAGAACTGGAATTTACCAGGGTGGGGCGGGGAATATATATGAATAAAGGGCCAGTTAAAAGGATCTGGCATGTACCCAATGCATAATTTTTCCAAAGAACAGTCCTAATATTAATAACTACTAACACAATGGGCACATTCTATGCTTCAAAAAAATTAAACAATTAAAAAATTTTTTTTTCATTTATTTTTATAACACCACAGAAGTAAGGATAGTATTAGTATCCCACCATCACACATCTTCTAGGTAGCCACCTGGGACTTAAGCACTGATCTATCTCATTTCAAAGACTGATACGCTGAGTGTGTTGTTCCAATTTATGCCTCTACTTAGGAAACTAAAGCACCAAACCAGTGAATATAGTATCTATTGTTAGCTTGTGGCTTTCCAGAATTGCACAGACGCAGCAATCATACCATGACAATGGTGAGAGATGATCCACATCGGTCTTCATGGCTGATCTTTGCTCTTTTTTTTTTGAAAAATGTACATGTTCATTCACTGAGGTAGAGAACACCAATTTTCTGCCAGTCCTTGTGCTAGATGCAAGGGACTCTTCTGATGTGGGCAGATAGATTTGTAAACAACTCAGTGTAATGAATGGATAAAACACTTTGAGAGTACAGAGGAGGGAGTAACCCATTTTTGTCCGATAGGGTGAGGAAAACTTCAAAGAGGAGGTGGCATTTGAGTTAGGCCTCAAAAAAATTGGCCTCTGCCTTCTAGGCAGAGAGAATCAACTCAGAATAAAGCCATGTGAGGTGGTCCTATATAAATTACTGAAGGATGAACCATTAAAGTGTTCTTTTGTTTTCTAAAACACTACTTTATTTTTAAATATCACATATCATGTGGACTAAATTATAAATAGATGCTAATAAAATTAATGAGGTAAGAAAATGAAAGCAATTTATAACCATAAAGTGATAATTAACAATCATGTAATGATATAGCAAAATATACTGAGGCAGTGTGGTATAATGTTGAGGTAATATAGTGTAATGGTTAAGAGCACAGATTTTGGAGTCAGGAAGTCTCCATTTGAGTCCTGTCCTGTATGAACCTGGGCAGGTACTTAACCATTTTATCTTTATGTTCATCATCTGTCAAATCAAAATTATAATTATATCTCCCTTAAAGTTGTTGTAAGGGTAAAATTGGCTAATTCATATTGCTTAGGACAGTTTTGGCATAAAATGATCATTCAACTAATGTTAGTTTACAGTATATTTGAAAGAGGACAATGAATATATGAACTTCACTACAAAGATATATGAAAAGATTCCTTATTTCCTTGAGCCACTGATATGAAAATGCAACTGATTTTAGATACTTACCTCTCTGAAGACTACTGTATTTTAAATTTCAGGGAAATAAAACCAAATATTTTGAAGTTTAATTATTTTAGAATCATATGCTTCACATGGTAGCATGTTTTCTGTTACCTTGGGCAAGTCAAACAACCTATCTGACTCTCATTTTTTAATCTATTTGTTGGACAAATTGTTCTATAATTTAACTTTTAGGCTAAGGTTTTATGATTCTCTGCATGATGTTTCTTCCTTTGATATATATGTAATGCCTTTAGGAGCAGAGGGCAAAGGCTACTATTTTCATTTTACGAATAAACAAAAACACCTAAAAGCCAAATTATATCCTAGAAAGTTTAAGACACACAAGATTATGACGTAGGCTTAGCACGTGATGTTGGTCAAGACTCATTGTGTTGCAGGGAAATGATAATGGGCATTCATTTGTAGCCAACTTAGGCTCAAATATGACCTGGTTCAAATCTGAACTGGTTACTTCTCTAGTGGCTGAACTGTGAATAATTTACATATACCAAATGTAAAAACAGGCTAACAATACCAATGTAATGTTTAGGATAGATCCTCTCCAAGTATGAGCTTCCTTCTTCTTTTTTTTTTTTTTTTCAATTTGGTATTGCCTTTCTCATGAAAAGCTCATTATTTGAACTTTCATACAAACATTCCCTGAACATTGACTTTTAGAAATATTGTTCCGTTTTTTTGGTTTGCTTGAGTTATTGCCAGAGTCAAAGAGACCTCAATTGAAGTGTCTGGGATTGTAAAATTATTTATCAGTTAGAACAGGAAGAACTATGCTGATAAATGGAGACAGGTGGGATTTAGAGCTGTCTGAAATCATAAAACCACAGGCTGATACCTGGCTGTGGTCAGGGCTTTCCTTGCCGGCCCTTATTCTGCTGGAAACATTTAGTACTTCCCATTCTGTTAAGCCTTCTATGACTATACGTTTTGAAACCTCAGAATTTGATTTCAGATGTTGTCCCAATGTATGCTTCCACTAAGGTCAAATAATAAGTCTTTTACCAATTGTTAAACCAAATATAGATTAATAGATATAATGTACCATTTGTAAGTTATTTTCTCATCAATATTTTAAAAATATTTGGCATCTGGTATCTCCATGAGCTAGAAGAGTGCTGGAAGATGACCGAACAAATATGGAAGTAGAAAATATTTACAAATTCCAAAGACAAGTTCAGTGAGGCAGCATCATTTATAGAGAAAGCACAAGATATTTATATCTGTGATTCTTTTTGTCCACATGTAACATATTCTTATTTTCTGTTGGTGATTTTGTTTAATCTGGTTTATGAAATTAAACATATTAATAATAGTTTTCTGAGTGTTCTGTTCCCTGAACAACTTTGGGAAGTACTGTCATACTGCATGAAGACTAAAGTCCTCTGCTTGGATCTGTTAATTTATTCTAACTTGTTGAGAGGCTACAAAATGTGATTAAGAGCACAATTTCTGAGGTCCAGCTATGATATTTCCAGCTCTGCCACTTACTGGCCATGTAATCTTGGGCCAGTTACTTAACTGATCTTGGCCAAAGGTTTCTCATCTGTAAATAAGAACAATAAATCCAACTGCATAGGTTTTGTCTTGAAGATTAAATATGCTATAACTTGTCAATTACTTGAATGACTGACAAAAAATAAAAACTTAGAGCTTTTATTATTGAGCACGATTATGGACGAGGCTTTGGGTAAAACACTGCAATGTAAAAGAAGTAATACTCTTCCCTCAAGGAGTGTAGTCTAGAACAGAGGTTTGCAAACTACAGTCTATAGGCCAAATCTGTTTTTGTTTTTGTAAAGAAAGTTTTGTTGAAACACAGTAATTTTTATTCATGTACATATTATCTGTGATTGTTGTCATGTTTCAAGGGTAGAGTAGGTTAATTGTGATGGGTCATCTGGCTCACAAAACCAAAAATATTTACTAACTGGTCTTTACAGAAAATGTTGCTTCTCGAGTACAGAAGAGACATATGAACTGATAAATTTTTATGCAGTGTGGTATATAGGCTTAGCACAGTTCCTAACATATACTTATCAATTGTGTGCCTGTGCTTGATTCCAGTCTAAGTGAAGATACAGAATAAAACAGACAAGAAAATCTCAATCCATATGGAATTAGAAGCCTAATACAGAGACTGTCTAGACAATACATGAGGAAATGACTAAAGCATCACAAAGGTTAAGGTGGCACCCCAGTGCTTGGAGTATGACTACACCAGTGTCCGATGGGGTTACGACTACTTGTAATTAGGTTCCACCAAAATCTATTCAATCTGAATTCCTGTCTATAACCTCTGTTCAATAAAACCTATCCATTTATTACCAACCTTAATGTGTAATAGGCTGCTAACACAGTCTTGCCTGGAGTAAGTGCTTACTAAAGATTCATTGAATGAGTAAAAGGAATATCATCAGTTGTATTATTTGCCCTGGCTGGACATTCCTCACTACTTTCCTTGATTCTACACATTCTTTAATGTCCAGGTGAGGTTTTTTTTTTTTATCCTTCAAGATGCCTCCCTTGACTGTTGTTCCTTGATCTCCCCATTCTTGAAACTCTTACTGCTATTTTATTACAGAGAGATATTGTGTTGTGACTCAGTTGGTGAAAGCACCTAGATAGTAGAAAGAGGAGAGGCCAATCCAGGGGTCCAGGTGAGACTTGAGCTTTTCTTATAGGAAGGGCAGGCTTAAGGTAGGTAGAGGTTTGAAAATAAGAGCTATGTAGGGCACTAAAGACTCACAGTGACCCAGACTGACAAAAATTCCAATCCTAATAGTGAGGGGAAAAGTAATAAAATCAAGTGGAAAGGGAAATATAATAATAGTTCATACAGGATACATGTAAAGAGAAGCATGATAGAAAAGGGTGTTCATGGAAGAGAGAACAATGTATGCTAAGGCCCAGAGGCGAGAGAAAATTTGGTACAATCGAGGAACTTAAAGCATTTCAACTGCCTGGAACAAAGCATTGAAGAAGGGCAGTGGTGACAAGGCTGTATTGGACAACAAGGGAGAAACTTGTAGGCTATAGAAATAAGAATACATTGAAGGACTTTAAGCAAAGCGATGATATGATTAGTTTTGCATCCTAGAGATATACTGTGTGCAATATAAACAGTAAAGTAGGATGAAGCATGATTATAGGAAGAATACCATATGCCAGGTGCTAAATTTGTGTTATCCCACTTAATATTCACAACTGCCCTGCAAATTAGAGATAATTATTTTTATTTTATTGATGAGGGGGAATAAGATTTCAAGAGATAAAGTAAACCATCCATAGTTACAAAGCTAAAAAAAGTAGATGAGCTGGAATTAACTTTCTCAAGATGAATGGCTATGGCTTACCCCCAATGTCTCCTGCAGCATGGCATAGTGGGGAAAGGATGGGAAGGAGTTGTCCAGGTAAAGACAGAAGGAAGAGCATTCTAGGCTGAGACAACTACATTTGAAAAAATAGAAATATGAGAATTGATTGCACATCCATAGAACTTCATGCTTGACTGTGTCATTGTGTTTTATCAGAAGATATGGCTGGAGAAATAATGTCAGAATCAAATAATCCAAGATCCAGTTAGCGTTTGGATATTATCCAACAGATGACCAGGAACTGTAGAAACACCCCCCAATCCCACCTCAGAAAATGACATGAACAGATTTTAATTACCTCTTGGTTCAAAGAGGTAATTGTAGAGGCAATATAAAGATGGGTGTAAGACCATAGCCAGGATGACCACTGTAATATTATTATAATGGACCAGGTTTAAAAAAATGAAGAGCTAAGCTAAGGTAGTGGCAGGAGAGATGAACAGGTGGGAAAGATTTCATGAAACCTGACTTACAAAGTGTAATGAATAAGTAAAGAGATGAACCTCCTGGAACTGAAAGCACTTTGAGAAACTGGAAGGAAATAGTGTTGTAAAGGCTAAGAAGGTTCAGCTCCTGGAAAACCTTGGAGACTAGTGACTTCAAATTTGGAATTGGTTGTAAGGAAAAATGGAAAAGTTATCTTTAGGTCTGAATTGGTTTTAGGTTGTAGGAACAAATTTTATAACCCTAAATGTACCCTTTCAGCCACGTAGTTCTGGGACTGTTAACACATAAACATAAATCATGTTGTTGATAAGGACCTTAAAAATTATATTCTTTTTTTTAATCTCTATTCTCAACCTTCACTATTTACTTTACATATAAGCACATTAAAGATAGAGGCCTAGCCACAAATTCCTGAATGTGTCGTCTTTTTTTTTAATATTATGCTGCAGCACTTCACTCTTGTTGAAGTTTAGAATTAAATGAAGTTCTTGTTTTAATCTTAAGGACTGAGAAAAAGGTCATGCTAATAGAGGGGCCCATTAGAGGCAGTGACTTACTTTACCTCTTAGATTTGTTTTGCATATTAATGGCTGATATAAAGTACACTGGGGGAAGAAGTAAGCATAATTGGACTTGTACCCTGAGAGATAAGAAAAAGCATTTAATTGTTGCATTGTTTCTTCCAAAAGGACACATTATAAGCTTTTTAAGGTTACCACCTGTGAATGGGGGACCACTCCAGAAAATTTGTAATTATGCAGTTTCCTAAATCCACATATTCAATGACTGGTTTCCCAATAAGTGAAGCTCAGTCAAGCATTTTCAAAACATGGAGCAATAGTATTAACTCTTAACATTTTAAGTGCAGTAAGAAAAAAAATGAATTTTAGTGTATATTACTTTAATGCCTATATATTTTTCAGACAAATCTGCATATGTTTATGCATTCTTTAAAATGAGCCACATATATTTTTGCATATCTTTTATGTGGTCCTGGATATGCAAACTAAAATAATCACAAATTCCTATAAATATTTTATATACATCTATATTTATGTATCTATATCTATATATATTTATATCTGTATCTATATCTATCTCTCAAAGCCATACTTATACATATGAGGACTTAATGTACTTCAATTTTAATGCTGGTCAGTATTTATAAAAGAGAAGAATAACAAAATCAAACATTTTATTTCTGTTTATTCTCTGGTCTTAATAATTAGGTTCTACCCTAATTACAAACATATATCAAGTGTCTACTATTTAATTTACTCCTTACAAAGCACTATAAAATGATTGCTATTATCCTAAATTTAAGCATGCATTCTCAATTGTGAAGTTCATATTTTTTACACAGTGTATCATGAGTTCATAAAAACTGCATGTCTCATCTTTAAGATGAAGACAGTTCTTACCATATAGGGTGGTTGTAAAGAGTAATACTTAAAAAATCTCTTGGCATGGTTTCTAGCATATTATGAGACATTCTAAATGCTATGGGGACTTGTAGTGTAAATAGAAACACTTCTATTTTTTAAAGTGTCATTCCCTGTCGGCCTATGCAAGTTTGAATGCAGATGTGCCTCTGGCAAAATTAAACAGACCAGCAAGCCATATTCATTGCTTAGCTGTTCCTTAGACTTTCCCTGCCCTAATGGAAATGGAGAGTTCTATCTGGAACAAAGCAAGGTAAAAATAGATTTAAAGTAAATAATTAAATATGTAAAGAAGCATTGTCTCATGGTTACTAACTCCATTGTTTCTTTCAGTAACACACAGTTTAGATTTTTTTCCCAACCAAATTCTCCTTGTAATTCATATTATATAGACCTAGCTTTGGTGTCATACATGTACATATATACTCATAGATATCCACAGATAGATAGGCATATAGGCTTGTGGAAGGGGCGTGTGTGTTCACTTGCACGTGTGTGTGTGTGTGCATGTATGTGTGCTTATAACTATATGCAAGGCAACAAGAGAAAAGGAGCAAGAACAAAGAAACTGACTGTACACAAAAAGGAAGATATCTGTTTTGTTCAACCTGTATAATTAATACCTAGTATAGTGTCTGGAACAAACAGCATTTTTAGGAGCTCAATAAATCTTTGTTAATGACTGTATATAGATTTATAGGTATTTAAAGTATAGCTGCATATGTGCATATATATATTAAAATAGCTTTCTACTTTCAGGAAGTCTATTTGTCATTCAGAATTTTTGTCACTGTATAAGTTAGGAGGAATAGGTCTGTGTTATATCTATTTTCAAAAGATCCTTATTTTACTTTTCTAGTAATGAGACTGAAATAGCCATATTTTCTCTGACTAGGGCTTGGAATTAGATAACACCCACAGACAGCAAAAGATTTTTTTTATTAATCTTCTCATAATTAGGAGTTGTTAGAACATTGAAAAAGCAGTATGAAATCTACCAGAAATCAGGCATATTCTTAGCACAGTGCAGATGCTCCCAACTTTAAAAATGTCGAAGTATGAGTGACAAGTAAGCAGGTTGTACTCTAATTTGAGATTCAACTAAGTGTAAATGATTAGACTATATTAGTTGGAAGTATTTACTGAAATGTTTTTCAGTAGGACCCTCCTAAACATCATCTTTTCAATAACAACAGAAATAATAATCACAGTAACTATCAAATATGTACTATAAAGCAGGTATCTGCTAGGAATTTCCCATTTCCCACTCTGTCTCATTTAAATTGTACAGCAATTTAAATTGTAAAGCCACTATGAAGTGGCTTTATTTTTCTTATTTTACACATGAAAACATTGAGGCTCAGAGAAATGATATAACTTCTCAAGGCCATGGTACTTATGCATGGTGGATCACAAGTCAATCAGACATTCAGGGAATAAATATATATTTTGTACCTGTCAAGATCCAGGTTAGATTTATGTTGGTAGGCAAAACAGAAATTGTTTCTAGTATCTGGAACCTTACAGATTTAAAACTAGGTGTTTCTGACTTTGAAGCCCTCGAATCTATTTTACTCTATTATAAAACAAGCTATTCTTGAGGGAAAATCCATGCAGTTGCATAAACTGGGCATTTAGACTACAAAATTTCATATTTTCATTGGAAAACAGAGCATTTGAGATTAGCAAATTGAAGAAGCCCTACCCTTGCTTTCTTTGGTCATGTCTTCTGTCTGCCACACTTTTCTACAGGTCTGCCATCAGGGCTTATCTCTGGATATGCACAGTAGGTTGAAGAAAAGCAGACAGACAGCAAACTGCTTTCAAAAAAGAAAAAGCAGCCAGAGAGAAGGTTATAGTCTGAATCTAAACTCAAGAGTAGCTTACAATGTAACAGAGAGAGAAAAAGGAAAATGGAAACAGAACAGAACAGAAGTTAGTCTGCTATGGGAAGGCCTTCCAGCAGCGTGGGAGAAGTATTTGCCATGGCAACTATTGCATCATCCTGCAGGGGTGGCAGGAATGCCTCAAGGGGAAAGAGGACACCTCTTAAAATCCCATCTCCTGTTTACTAAAGCTGGAAATTCTATCAGAAAAACACTGATACAAAAGGTAGAATGCTTCTCTCCTAACCTGACAGTTGATTTTATGATCAGAGAGGAAGTTAGTTACCTAACGGCCGAGTTCATTTCTCTGTTACCTAGCATTGCTCTAGTACAAGTTATTTAATATCGGTTTGCCTGTTAATCCCATTGTCTAATGAATAAATTGCCTAAAATCAGAGTATTTATTGTTCAAGCAAGGACACTTTTGAGAGTAAAAGTGAATACTATTAATTACACTGGGAGAACGGACAAAACCCAGAATTAACCCTGGAAAATTGAGACAAATGCTTATCCTAAAATATATCTCCATTTCCTGCAAATATTTGAGGAAGTAAATGAAGACTACTCAAATGTGAATAAGCAGAGGCTATTTATTCAGAAATTTCTATATAGCAAAGGAGTCAGTCACCATCACTTGGAATTGACACAGACTCAGAAGTGGGTAAGGGAGTAGGAAAGCATCATAGCAAGGGGTGTGGTGGGGGAAGGCTTCTAGTCTGTTCTGATTGGAGGTTGTTGGCATGGAGGAATTTGGAGGCAGCCTAACTCGAAATGGGACATCCTGTGTGATTAGTTTGCAGGTAATATTTGTTCTTCTCTGGTTCTATGTTGGTACTATGGGCAAAAATTAGGGAAGCTGGGAGTCATTGACAAAGTCAGCACCATTTTGAGCCAGTTGCTGCAGAGACAAAGATCTATTGGGAAGATCTACTGGGAAGAGGCAGTGAAGCAAGATGGCCAAATAGAACTGTCCAGTGATCGCCCCTTACCCCCTGTCAGCAGGAACAACACATTAACCAACTATTCACACAAGAATACACCCTCATAAGAATCAAAATTCAGGTGACCAATTATAGTACCTGGTTTTAAAATCATATCAAGGAAAAAGGTACTAAAGAGGAAAGCAGACATCTTGAATTGCCAACATCATCCTTTGCCCATCCCCTGGCAGTGGCAGCGGCCGGCCACATGATGCCTAGAGAAAATCTGTGTGCTTGGGAGACAGAGCAAAGTGATAGCTGGACTTGGCATTGGAAATCAGTGCTGTCCTATAACAGTAGAAAGCCACACGGGGCAAAAATTGGCTGGCACATATGGAAGGAGCATTTAGACCAGCCCTATACAGAGGGGGAATCATTCATCCCAGCAACTAGAACCAGTTCTGGCTAGAACCATTGCATGCTAAAGGCCTCTGGGGCTCTAGGCCACAATAACTGAAATTTCTGGGTAAGTCCTGGTGCTAGGCTGGGCTTGGAGCTGGTGGATGTGGGACGCACATAACCTAGTGATACACCAGCTAGGGTGGCCAAGGAAGCACTTGTGTTTCCTTTTTCTCATCCTTTCCTTTTTCTCTTCCTTCTGTTGGAGGAGAGAAGAAGGGAGAGTAAAAAGGACTTTGTCTTGTAACTTGGATACAGCTCTACCACAGTATAATAGGGCACTAGGCAGAAGCCCCCATTTCAGGCTCTAACTCCTGGATGACGTTTCTGGATGTATCCTAGGCCATAAGGGAACCTGCTGCCTTGAAGGGAAGAAAACAGTCCTGGCAGAATTCATCACCTGTTAACTAATGAGCCCTTGAGTCTTGAATAAGTGTCCGTTGTTGACAGATGTGTCATGGGTCTTGGGTGAGACCCATTGCTGTGCTGGCTTCAGATATGACCCAGCACATTCCCAGCTGTGGTAACCATGGAGAAGGATTCCTTCTGTTTGAGAAAAGGAAAGGGAAGAATAAAGGGAACTTTGCCTTGCAGCTTGGGCCCCAGCTTGGCCACAGTGAAGTAGAGTACTAAGTGGGCCTCTGGGGTTTTTGATTCTAGACTTTAGTTCCTACCTGAAATGTTTAGGTCCATCCTGGGCCAAATGGAGCATAGCCCTTAAGGGAGAGGCACAGGCCTGTCAGCATTCACCACAAGCTGACTGAAGAGTCCTCAGGCTTTGAGTGAACATTGGAAGTATCCAGACAGTGCTTTCCATGGGCCTGAGTGAGACACTCACACTCACAGGAAGATGCTCATTCTGCTTGAGGAGAGAAGAGGTAAGAGGGAGAAGGGTTTTGTTTTGTGGCTTAGGTATCAGCTCAGCTGCAGTTGCATAGAATATCAAGTGGCTTCTTAAACTTCCCAAATCCAGATCCTGGATCCCAGATGGCATTTTTGGACCTAGTCTGGGCCAGGAGGCTGAAGGAAGCTTACTGCTCTAAAGGGAAGGCCATAAGCCTGACTGGATTTGCTGTCTGTAGGAGGTTAAGCAGTTGGGCCTTGAAGGAACATCAGTGGTAACCAGTCAGTGGTTGCCATGGGTCTTGGTGGAGACCCAGTGCCATGCTGGCTTGGGGTCTGACCGAGCACAGTCCCAGTGGTGGTAGCCAGAGGGTTATGTCATCCCTCCCTAGCTCCAAGCAGCTCAGCACAGAGAGAGAGCGTTTGTTTGTTTGGGGGAAAGTAATTGAAGAGAACAGGAGTTTCTACTTGGTAATCTCAGGAATTCTTCTGGATCTTACTCAAGAACACCAAGGTGGTACCTCTACAGGTCTGCAGGAGTCAAGCATTCTTGGGCTTGGGGTGTCTTCTAATGCAGATACAGCTGCAGTGACCAAATACTTAGATCACTTTGAATACCTGGATTGGAAATCCTTCCCAAGAAGGATGTATACAAATAAGCCCAGACTGTAAAGACTATAATAAATACCTAACTCTTCAATGTCCAGACATTGACCAATATCCACAAGCATTAAGACCATCTAGGAAAACATGACCTCACCAAAGGAACTAAATAAGGCACCAGAGACTATTCCCACAGTGACAGAGATATGTGACCTTTCAGACAAAGAATTCAAAATATCTGTTTTGAGGAAGGTCAATGAAACACGAGAACACAAAAGCAATTCAGAATACTATCAGATAAATTTAACAAGGCTGGACACGGTGGCTCATGCCTGTAATCCCAGCACTTTGGGAAGCTGAGGTGGGTGGATCATAAGGTCAGGAGATTGAGCCCATCCTGGCTAACATGATGAAACCCCGTATCTACTAAAAATACAAAAAATTAGCCAGGCAGGGTGGCACACATCTGTAGTCTCGGCTGCTCAGGAGGCTGAGGCAGGAGAATTGCTTGAACCCAGGAGGTGTAAGTTGCAGTGAGCCAAGATCGCGCCACTGCACTCCAGCCTGAGCGACAGAGTGAGATTCTATGTCAATAAAAACACAAAAAACAAAAAAGCACAGAGATTGAAATAATTAAAAACAATTGAGCATAAATTCTGGAGCTGAAAAATTCAGTTGATACCCTGAATAATGCATAAAAGTCTCTCAATAGCAGAATTGATCAAGCAGAAGAAAAAATTAGTGAGCTTGAAGACAGGTAATTTGAAAACATATAGCCAGAGGAGATAAAAGAAAAACAAAAAACAATGAAGCAAGCCTATAAGATCTAGAAAATAGCCTCTAAAGGCCAAATCTAGGAGTTACTCGTTTTAAAGAGGAAGTAGATAGAAAGTTTGGGGTAAAGTTTATGTAAAGGGATAATAACAGAGAACTTCCAAACATAGAGAAAGATACCAATACTCAAGTCCAAGAAGGTTGTAGAACACCAAGCAGATTTAACTCAAAGAAGACTACTGCACAACATTTAATAAGCAAACTCCCAAAGGTCAAGGATAAAGAAAGGATCCTAAAAACAGCAAGAGAAAAGAAACAAATAACATACAAAGAAGCTTCAACACATCTGGCAGCAGATTCTCAGTAGAATCCTTACCGGCTGGGAGGAAGTAGCATGACATATTTACAAGGCTGAAGAAGAAAACCTTTTTATCTTAGAATACTATATGCAGTGAAAATATCCTTCAAACATGAAGGAGAGATAAAGACTTTCCCAGATATGCAAAAGTGAGGGACTTCATAAACAGCAGACTTGTCCTCCAAGAAATGCCAAAGAGAGTTCTTCACCCTGAAAGAAAAGGACATTAATGATCAATAAGAAATCATCTGAAAGTAGAAAACTCACTGGTAAGCACACAGATAAATATGGAATATTATAACACTGTAATTATGGTATATAAATGATTCATATCTTGAGTAGAGTGAAAAGAAACCTATTAAAAATGATAAGTACAATAAGTTTTGGAGACATAGAAAGTATAATATGATATAAATAGAAACAACAAAAAGTTAAAAATCGGGGGTATGAAGTTAAAATGTCAAGTTTTTATTACTTTTCTCTTTGATCATTTGTTTTTGCAGTCACGTTAAGTTGTCATCAGTTGAAAATAACATGTTACAAGGCATTATTTGCAAACCTCATGGTAACTCAAAAAACCAACAACAGATACACAAAATATAAGAGAAAGAAATTAAAACATACTACCAGAGAAAATCACCTTCACTAAAGAGAATACAGGCAGGAAGGCAGGGAGGTAGGGAGGCAGAGAGAGAAGGAAGGAGGCAGGGAGGGAGAGAGGGGAGGCAGGCAGGCAGGCAGGCAGGGAGGCAGGGAGGCAGGAAAGCAAGAAGAAAGGAAAGAAGGCCTACAAAACAAATAACAAATTGGCAGGAGTAAGTCCTTGCTTATCACTAAGAACACTGAATGTAAATGGGCCAAATTTTTCAATTAAAAGACAAAGAGTGGCTGAATAGATACACACACACACACACACACACACACACACATGCGCGCGCGTGCGCACGCGGAGACCCAAAAATCTGTTGCCTACAAGAAACACACTTCACCCGTAAAACACACATAGATTGAAAGTAAAAAGATGGAGAAAGATATATCATGCAAGTGGAAACCAAAAAAGAGCAGGAGTCACTATACCTGTATCAGACAAAATGGTTTTTAAGATGAAAACTACATAAAGAGACAAAGAAGGTCATTATATAATGATAAGGGGTCAAGTCAGCAAAAGGATATAGTAATTGATAATATATATGCACCCAACAGTGGAGCACCCCAGATATATAAGGCAAATATTATTAAAGCTAAGGAGAGAAAAAAACCTCAGTATAAAAATAGCTGGAGACCTCAACACCCCACTTTCAGCACTGAACAGATCATCCAGGCAGAAAATTAAAAAAAAAAAATCAGACTCAATTCACACAATGGACCAAATGGACCTAATAGACATTTATAGAACAGTTCCCCCAATGGCTGTAGAATATGCATTCTTCACCTTAGCACAATGGTCATTCTTAAGGATTGCCCATATGTCTGGCCACAAAATAAGCTTTTAAAAATTCAAAAAATTGAAATAATTTAAAATATCTTCTCTGCCCAAATGGAATAAAACTAAAAATCAATAAGAGGAACTTCAGAAAGTATTAAATATACAAACACATGGAAATTAAACAATATGTTCCTGAATGTGTCTAGTGTGTCAATGAAGAAATTAAAAAGGAAATGTTAAAATCTCTTAAAAAATGAAAATGGAGACAGAATATGCCAATATCTATGGAACACACTGAAACCAATACTAGAGAATGTTTATAGCAATAAGCACTTACATTAAGCAAGTAGAAAAACTTCAAATAAACAACCAATGATTCATCTTTTTTTTTTTTTTTGAGACAGAGTCTCACTGTGTTGCCCAGGCCAGAGTGCAGTGGTGCAATCTTGGCTCACTCCAACCTCTGACTCCCGAGTTCAAGCTATTCTCCTGCCTCAACCTCCCAAGTAGCTGGGACTACAGGTGCCCACCACCACACCTAGCTGATTTTTGTATTTTTTTTTTTTTTTTTAGTAGTGATGAGGTTTCACTATGTTGGCCAGGCTGGTCTTGAACTCCTGACCTCATGATCTGCCCACCTCAGCCTCCCAAAGTGCTGGGATTACAGGCTTGAGTCACCACACCCAGCCAATTCATCTTAAAGAACTAGAAAAGCAAGAGCAAACCAAACCCCAACTTAGTAAAATAAAATAAAGATCAGACCAGAATATATGAAATTGAAACAAAAATATAATAGATCAACAAAATACGTTTTTTTCAATAGATAAAGGTGACAGAACTTTAGCCAGACCAACTAAGAAAAAAAGAAGATACAACTAAATAAAATCAGAAATGAAAAAGGAGACATCACAACTGATATTACAAAAGTTCAAAGGCTTATTAGAGACTACTATGAGGAGCTATATGCAAATACGTTGGAAAATCTAGAGGAAATGCATAAATTCCTAGACAGATGCAACCCATCAAGATTGAACCATAGGAAAATCCAAAACCTGAACAGACCAATAACAAGTAACGAGATTGAAGCAATAAGAAAAAGTCTCCCAACAAAGAAAAGCCCAGGACCGGATGTCTTCATGGCTAAATTTTTACCAAACATTTAAAGAAGAAGTAATAATAGTCTCATTGAAACTGTTCTGAAAAAGAGAAGAGGAGGGAATCTTTCCAAATGCATACTGTGAGGCCAATATTACCCTTATGTCAAATCCAAACAGAGACACATCATAAAAAAAAATTGCAGGCCAATATTTCTGATTAATATTGACGTATAAATTCTCAACAAAATACTAGAAAACTGAATTCAACAACACACTTAAAAGATCTCTCATCATGATCAATGGGGATTTATCTCAGGGATACAAGGATGATTCAATATATGCAAATCAATCAGTATTATACATTATATCAACTGAAGAATAAAAGCCATATGATCCTTTTAATTGTTGCAGAAAAAAGATTTGGTAAGATTTAACTTCCCTTCTTGATAAAAACCCTCAGAAACCTTGTTTTAGAAGGAACATACCGCATTGTAATAAAGACATATATTGCAGACCCACAGCTAGTATCATGCTGAGTGGGGAAAAACTGAAAGCTTTTCCTCTAAGATCTGGAACATGACAAGGATGCCCACTTTCACCATTGTTATTCAGTATAGTACTGGAAATCCTAGTTAGAGTAATCAGACAAGAGAAAGAAATAAAGACCATCTACACTGTAAAGCAGTAAGTCAAATTCTCCTTGTTTGCAGATGATATGATCTGGAAAAACCTAAATACTTCACCAAAAACCTATTAGAACTTGTAAACAAATTCAGTAAAGTTTCAGGATCCAAAATCAACATGCAAAATTTGGTAGCATTTCTATATGCCAACAGTAAATAATCAGAAAAAGAAATCAAGAAAGTAATCTTGCTGTAATAGCCAAAACTCAAATTATATACATAGGAATAAAGTTCACCAAAGTAGCAAATGATCTCTACAATGAAAACTACAAAACACTTATGAAAGAAACTGAAGAGGACACAAAAGCATGGAAAGATACTCCATGTTCATGGATTGGAAGAATCAATATTGTTAAGCTATTAATTAATCCATACTACCCAAAGCAATCTATACATTCAGTGAAATCCCTATCAAAATACCAATGACATTCTCACAGAAATAGCTAAAACGATCTTAAAAAAATTATATGGAACCACAAAAGATATAGAATATTTAAAGCAATTCCGAGAAAAAAGAACAAAACTGGAGGAATCACATTGCCTGAATTCAAATTATACTAGAGCTATAGTAACCAAAACTGCATATTACTGGCATAAAAACAGACACGTAGACCAATGGAACATAAAAGAGAACCCAGAAATAAATTCATACATCTACAGTGAACTCATTCTTGACAGAGGCACCAAGAATGTATGTTGGGGAAAGGACAGTCTCTTTACTAAATAGTCCTGGGAAAACTGAATATCCATTTAAAGAAGAATGAAACCAGATGCTATCTCCTACTATATACATAAATCAAAATGATTGAGAGTTCAATCTAATTCCTGAAAATATGAAACTACTTAAAGAAACCATTGAGGAAACTCTCTAGGACATTGGGCAAAAATTTTTTGAATAATATCTCAAAAGCACAGGCAACCAAGGTAAAAATGTAAAAATGGGATCACATTGACGTACAAAGCATCTGTACAGCAAACACACAATCAACAAACTGAAGAGAGAAAACCCACAGAATGGGATAAAATGTTTGCAAACTACCCATCTGACAAGGGATTAAGGGCCAGAATATATAAGAAGCTCAAATAACTCAATAGGAAAGAAATGTAGGAATCCAGTTGAAAAATGGGCAGAAGATCTGAATAGACATATCTCAAAGGAATGGCACACAGGTATATGAAAAGGTGCTCAACATCATTGCTTGTCAAAGAAGTGCAAATCATGGCTGGGCATGGCTCATGCCTGTAATCCCAGCACTTTGGGAGGCCTAGGTAGGCAGATCACGTGAGATCAGGAGTTCAAGACTAGCATGGCCAACATGGTGAAACCCTGTCTCTACTAAAAATACAAAATAATTAGCCAGGGATGGTGGCACACCCCTGTAGTACCAGCTACTCAGGAAGCTTAGGCAGGAGAATGGTTTGAACCCAGGAGGCGGGGGTTGCAGAGAGCTTAGATTGTGCAACTACACACCAGTCTGGGTGACAGAGCAAGAGTCCATCTCAAAAAAAAAAAAAAAAAAATGCAAATCACAACTAAATGTGTGATACCATCTCACCCCAGTAAAAATGACTGGTGAGGATGTTAAGAAAAGGGAAACCTTTATATCTTGGCAGAAATACAAGTTAGTACAGCCACTATGGAGAAAAGTCTGGACATTTCTCAGAAAGCTAAAAATAGAACTACCATGTGATCTAGCAAACACACTGATAGGTATATACCCAAAAGAAGGGAAATCAGTATAACAACCAGATATCTGCATTCCCATGTTTGTTGCAGCACTACTCACAATAGCCAAGATTTGGAAGCAACTTAAATGTCCATCAATAGACAAATAGATAAATAAAATGTTGTACATATACACAATGGAATACTATTTAGCCACTAAAAAAGAATGAGATACTGTCATTTACAAGAACATGGATGGAACTGGAGGTCATTACATTCAGTGGAATAAACCAAGCACAGAAAGACAAACTTTACATGTTCTTACTCATTTGTGGGAGCTAAAACAAAAACAGTTGAACTCATGGAAATAGTACAATGATGGTTAACAGAGGCTAGGAAGGGTAGTGGTGGGAGATGGGTGATGATGGAAGTGGGAATGGTTAATAGGTACAAAAATATAGATAAATAAAATGAATAAGATTTAGTATTTGATAACACAACAGGATTATTGCTGTCAACAGAAATTTATTATACATTTCAAAATAAAAAAGTAAAAGTAAAATTGGAATGTTTATAACACAAAGAAATGATAAATCCTTGCGGTGATAGGTATCCTATTTACTCTGATATGATTATTATGCAATGTATGCCTTTATAAGGTATCTCATATCCCATAAATAAATATGCCTACTAAGTACCCATAAAAATTAAAAATAAATTTTTTTTTTTAAGATGTGTTGCTATAAATGATCTGGCCATTTTTTTTTTTTGTAGATTAAGGCTCTCAAACTTAGTTATGTATTTGTTAAAATATCTTTGGAGAGTTACAAGGACACTTAGTCCAAGTTTTATGTCACTTGTAATATAACTTTATATTTTTAATAAGTAATTAAATTTGTATTATCTGGAACTAATCATATTGTTTTATATCTTATGTATGTATCTTTCTAATTTATCTGCTTTTGAACACTTAAAGGAAATTTTAGCCTGTTTGTCTAGAAGACTTCCATCCAACTATAATTTTGAAATGCTCAATTTTGTTTTGTGAGTACTTCAAGAAGTGCAAACATGCACACACGAAGGGCTATATTTATCTATAGTTACAATTTATCTATATTTTAGATAAATTTCTCAATAAAATATTCTTATATAAGATGAAGCACTGCCCCTAATAATTTTAGTGCTCTCATTTCCTGTGTACTCACGGTTAGACAGTTAGACACCCCGGGCCAAAATGAGAAAGCATGGTTGCCGGCTTTAGGGAAGGTAGCATGTGCAGATGTGGCCAACTCTGGGTTGTTGCATACGCATTTTGCCAATGGAAAAAGAAATAACACATTTATGAACTTTAATTCTAATTGCATTGTGGTTCTGAAGTCTAATTATTTAAGGATTTAAGTAAATTTGCATGCTTTTACAAGAAAGAAACATTACCTATAGGGATCTGTTGGCTGCGTTTCTTTAGTGTGAAATAGAAGACTTTAAAAATCTAAACAGTTTACTTTGTTAGTGACAGTCAGTGATCTCTAATCAAGGCAAAACTCTTAACAAAAGTAAGATGTGTTTAAAATTTATATGTAATTAAATTGATAATTTATAATTTTATAAATTATTTTTCCTGTTTTAGTCACCTAGTATTCTACATCCATAAAATCAATATATACGATCCCTAACAAGAGTAATGAATAATGGCTGATAGTTTATTGATTTATGTCAGGTACCTAAGAACCCTGAGGAAGATGCTATGGGGACATAACAGCAGCATAAGACTATCTCCATTCGTAAGAAGGTCATTAGTTCTGGGTGAGATGAACTTTGGTTCCATAACTTTGTACAAGTTACTTAATTTCTCTGAGTTCCAGTGAGTGCTGGTATGAAATAGTGATTATAATACAAACCTCACAGAACTGTTAAGAAAGCCATACAATGTTTCATGCTTGCTTTCCCGGGAGCTGAGCACAGAACGAGGACTCAGCTGACTTGGTTTCTAGTCTAACTTTATGACTTTTGATAACAATTTCTCTGTTCTGGGCCAGAGGTTTCTCAGATGCTCTCCAAGTCCCTTTCTACCTCTGAGTTTCTCTGTTTTTTGAAAACACAAAGACAGTGCAATGTGTCATCATCTGCTGTACTTTTAAGACTTGTCTTACCTTTCTAGGATGTCAAACTATTGTAGATTTTCTTGCCTTTTAACCCCACTTTCTGTTGATCTCTAAAGTCCTATCAAATTTCAGTTCCCTTTATTGATTAAACAAAAGTCCTACCTTTAATTTGTTTCAAACCAATTTGCCTACCAATTCCCCACAGAATTTCATGAACTGTCCATTTCCCTCTCACTTTTGTTCAAGTGTTCCTTTGGCAAGAAGTACCTTTCGTCATGTCTTCTCCTTCATCTATAGTTATTAAAATCCTACTCATCCTCCAGAGTTAGCTAAACTGTTAACTCCTCTATATATGCTTCTTTGCCCTCTCGCTGTCAAGTAACAACCCCTTCTCTGGATTCCCAATTGACTTATATATCTTTTATAAGTATCTACTGGAAAGAACAGAAGTTTTGAAGCCAGTGAGACTTTAGTTTGAATTTGAATTTTCTTTTGTCTGGTATAACCTAGCAGTTTGTTTAACCCTAGTGGCCTCAGTTTCTTCATCTATTAAATGAATAGGATAAAACCTACCTAATGTGGTTGTTTTACAAATTTTATAGATTAATGTACGTAAAGACTGGGATGTAGTAAGTGCTCATTAAATGATTATGATGGAAACTGTTCTTAACTTTTTTT
Organism: Ateles fusciceps; assembly: GCA_036589455.1. Taxonomy (NCBI): domain Eukaryota; kingdom Metazoa; phylum Chordata; class Mammalia; order Primates; family Atelidae; genus Ateles; species Ateles fusciceps. The sequence goes on from JAZHEH010002752.1 coordinate 1,610,096, forward strand.
CTTATCTAACAATTATCTAGATAGTTACGTATTTATTTATTTATTTATTTTGAGAGGGAGTTTCGATCTATCCCTCAGGCTAGAGTGCAGCGGCACGATCTTGGCTCACTGCAACCTCCACCTCCGGGGTTCAAGTGATTCTCCCGCCTCAGTCTCTGGAGTAGCTGGGATTACAGGCACCCACTATCACGCCCGGCTAATTTTTGTGTTTTAGTAGAGATGAGGTTTCATCATGTTGGCCAGGCTGGTCTCAAACTCCTGACCTCAACTGATCCACCCATCTTGGCCTCCCAAAGTCCTAGGATTACAGGATTACAAGCATGAGCCACCACCCCAGCTGGTATTTTATTTTTATAATTCATTTGAAAACCTCTAAAAGGGATGGATTATATTTTATTCTTTGTAACATAGCAACTCCTTACAGTCCCTTCATAGCATAAGAAGTACTTTCTGCACTCATTTCTTACATTTAAAAAAATCTCAATAGCTATGCTCATTGTAGAAAAATTAGGAGAGTCCTGAAACAAGAAAAGAAAATTAAAACTTGCATAATACTACAATTTTAAGATAACTACTGTCAGTATTTTGATATTTAGATAATTTTCTTGTGTACATGTATATATATCTGTATAGAATATACACATAGAATTGTATTTTATGGTCTTCTAGAGGGTGAGGGAGATTACTCCTGGTTGAGAGCCATTGTTCCAGACCTATGGGAAAAAAGGTAGGAGGATGCTGTGTTGAAGAGGGAATAGTACTTTAGAGGAATCAAAACAAGTTTGATGTGGCTGGATCATAGAATACGTAGTGATATCTGATTCTAAATCAGGCTGGATTTATACCATGCAGGACCTTGAAGATCCTGCTAGATATTTGGGACTGAGAAGCTAGCAAACTTGTGAGCAACAGAGTATGATATAATTCATATTTATGTCTAGGAAAGATCACTTTCATAGATCTAGGTCAAAAGTAGATTAGAGGGGGTCAAGAATATGTAAGGAAAACATTTTGGTGACTTCTGCAGTAAACCACTCAAGAATATGGATAATTACTGTGAATATGGTGAAAACATTACATATTCTAGAAATATCTAAGAAAATTAACGAGACTTGATAATTTACTGACTATTGGAAGTACAGGGAAAGATTGTCAGAGAAGACTTCTGGGTTTCTAACTTATATAGCTGCATAAATGGAAGTTTCATATCCTAAAACAGAAAAAATAGAGGAGGAAGAAGAAGTTTGAGGCAGAAATTCAGTTTAGTTTTGGACATAACGAATTTGAATTTCCAGTAATAGGCAAACAATTTGATAAAAGGGTCTGGCGCTCAGAGAAGGGATGTAGGTTAGAAAAAGACTTGGAAGTTATCATCATTTGAGTGATAATAAAGTGTAATGGAATTAACAAGAAAACCCAGGAAAAAGCATAAAAATAGAAAAACAAGAGAAAGTCTGAATCTTAAGGAACTTGGGCATATAAAAGTCTGATACTGCAACAAGAGCCAGTGAAAATACTAAAAGGGATTACATTTCTTCCTGGTTCAGTCTTGGAAGGGTGTATATGTCCAGGAATTTATCTATTTCTTCTAGATTTTCTAGTTTATGTGCAGAGGTGTTTGAATATTCTCTGAGGGTTGTAACAGACTAATAATGAGGTCTGAAATTGAGACAGTAATAAATAGCCTACCAACTAAAAAGAGACCAGGACCAGACAAATCCACAGATGTACAAAGAAGATGTATAAAGAAGAGCTGGTACTAATCCTACTCCAAAAAATTGAGAATTGGCTCCCTCTAACTCATTCTGTGAGGCCAGCATCATTCCGATATCCAAATCTGGTAGAAATAACAAAAAAAAAAAAAAAAAAAAAAGAAAACGTCAGGCCATTATTCTTGATAAACATTGATATAAAAATTCTCAACAAAATACTAGCAAACCAAATCCAATAGCATGTCTAAAAGCTTATCCACCATGATAAAGTAGGCTTTATATCTGGGATGCAAAGTTGGTTCAACATACACAAATCAATAAATGTGATTTATCACATAAACAGAAATGAAGACAAAAACCAGATGATTATTTCAATAGATGCAGAAAAGGATTTCAATAAAATTCAACATCCATTCATGTTAAAAACTCTTAAAAACTATCAATAAACAAGGTGTTGAAGGAACATACCTCAAAATAATAAGAGCCAGATACAATAAACCCATAGCCAAAATCATATTGAATGAAAAGCTGGAAGTATTCCCCTGTGAAAACTGGCACAATAAAAGGATGCCCTTCTCACCACTCCTATTCAACGCAGCATTAGAAGTCCTGGTCAGGGCAATGAGGAAAGAGAAAGAAAGTATATTCAGACATGATGAGAAGCAGTCAAATTATTTTTATTTGCAGATGACATGATCCTACATCTAGAAAACCCCACTGTCTCAGCTCAAAAGCTTTGTGAACTGATAAACAACTTCAGCAAAGTCTCAGAATGCCAGTGCAAAAATCACTGGCACTTTTATTCACCCACCACAGTCAAGCTGAGAGCCAAATCATGAATGAACTCCCATTCACAACTGCCACAAAAAGAATAAAATACAGATGAATGCAGCTAACTAGAAAGGTGAAAGATCTCTACAAGGAGAACTGCAAACCACTGCTCAAAAAAATCAGAAACCACTGCTCAAAAAAATCAATCAGGGATGACACAAATGGAAAAATATGCCATGTTCTGGATAGGAAAAATTAATATCATTAAAACGGGCATACTCCCCCAAAGCAAGTTATGGATTCAATGCTATTCCTATTAAAGACCATTTAGATTCTTCACAGAACTAGAAAAAACTATTTTCAAATTCATATGGAACCAAAAAAGCCCAAAAAGCCAAGGCAAAAAAAAAAAAAAAAAAAAACAGAGCTGGAGGCATCTTGCTATTTGACTTTAAACTATGCTTACTACAGGGCTACAGTAACCAAAAGAGCGTGGTACTGGTACAAAAACAGACACATAGAGCAATGGAACAGAATAGAGAACCTAGAAATAAGACTGCACACCTACAACTATCTTATCTTCAACAAACCTGACAAAAACATTTACATAGTCAACAAACATATAAAAAAATAGCTCAACATCACTGACAGAGAAATGGAAATCAAACCCACAATAAGATACCATCTCATGCCAGTCAGAATGGCAATTATTAAAAAGTTAGGAAACAACAGATGCTGGAGAGGATGTGGAGAAATAGGGACAGCTTTACACTGTTGGTGGGAATGTAAATTAGTTCAACCACTGTGGAAGACAGTATGGCAATTCTTCAAGGATCTAGAACCAGAAATACCATTTGACCCAGCAATCCCATTACTGGGTATATACCCAAAGGAATATAAATCATTCTACTATAAAGAAATATGCACATATATGTTTACTGCAGCACTATTTACAATAGCAAAATCATGGAGCCAACCCAATGCCCATCAAAGATTGGATAAAGAAAATGTGATACATACACACCATGGAATACTACGCAACCATAAAAAAGAAATGAGATTATATCCTTTGCAGGGACATGGATGAAGCTGGAAGCCATTATCCTCAGCAGACTAACACAGAAACAGGAAACCAAACTCTGGATGTTCTCATTCATATGTGGGAGTTGAACAGTGAGAACACATGGACGCAGTGGGGGGAAAAACACATACCAGGGCCTGTTGTATGATGTGGGGTGGGGAGGGAACTTAGAGGAAGGTCAAAGTGCAACAAACCACTATGGCACACATATACCTATGTAACAAACCTGCACGTGTATCTGGAATGTAAAATAAAATAAATCAAGCAATGGGGAAAGAAAGTCCCTGAACAATTAGCACAGTTCAGTAAATGGTGCTGAGGTAACTGGCTAGTTATATGCAAAAAATTGAAGCTGGACTTTGTTCCTTATACCATATACAAAAATTAACTCAAAATGGATTAAAGACTTAAATGTAAAACCCCAAAACTATAAAAACCCTGGAAGACAACCTAGGCAGTACCATTCAGCACATAGGCACGAGCAAAGATTTCATTATGAAGATACCGAAAGCAATTGCAACAAAAGCAAAAATTGACAAATGGGATCTAATTAAACTAAAGAGCTTCTGCACAGCAGAAGAAACTATCAACAGAGTTAACAGACAACCTACAGAGTAGGAGAAAATTTTTGCAAAGTATTCATTCAACAAAGGTCTAATAACAAGCATCTATGAGGAACTTAAGTTTACAAGAAAAAAACAGCCCCATTGAAAAGTGGACAAAGGACACGAACAGACACTTTTCAAAAGAAGACATATATGCAGCCAATAATCATGAAAAGAACTTCAGCATGACTAATTGTTAGAGAAATGCAAGTCAAAACCACAATGAGATACCATCTCACACCAGTCAAAATGGTTTTTATTAAAAAGTCAAAAAAAAATAAAAATAAAAAGTCAAAAAATAACATGCTGGCAAGATTGTGGAGAAAAAGGAACATATGCACTGTTGCTAGGAGAGTAAAGTAGCAAATTAGTTCAACCATTGTGGAAGACAATGTGGCATTTTCTCAAATACCTCAAGACAGAAATACCATTCAACCCAGCAATCCCATTGCTGCCTATATACCCAAAGGAATATAAATCATTTTATTATAAAGACATAAGCCTGCATATGTTTATTGCAGAAATGTGATACATTTTCTTTATGTGGTACATGAAATACTATGTCACCATAAAAATGAACAATTTTATGACCTTTGCAGGAACATGGATGGAGCTGGAGGCCATTATCCTTAGCAAACTAACACAGGAATAGAAAACCAAATACTGCATGCTCTCACTTACAAGTGGGATCTAAATGATGAGAACACATGGACACACAGAGAGGAATAACACAAACACATTCAGTTTTATATATCAGAAAGTAAAGGGTAGGAGGAGGGAGAGAATCAAGAAAGGTAACTAATGGATATTAGGCTTAATACCTGGGTGATGAAATAATCTGTACAAGAAACCCCCATGACACAAGGTTACCTGTTAAGAAACCTCAACATGCAGCCCTGAACTTAAAATTTAAAAAAATACTGAAAGATTGTGGTGGGAAAACCTAACGTCAGAAGCCAAGGGATAAGGGTGTTTCAAGAAGAGGGGCAGCTCTGCTGTTTGGAATCTGCCCAGAAGTGTGGAGGGTGAGGGTGAGGATAGAGAACTGAAAGTTATATAAGTGACATTTTGGTTGTGATGCCCAGTTTTAAGGGGCTGGAGATGGGACATAAATCAGTGTGTTAAGGAGTCAGAGTTAGTGTGGAAAATGAGGAAGTAAATGGAGAGTGAGGTGTTGGCTTTTCTAAACACGTTGTATGTCAAGGAACGAGGAAGGATAGTAGCTTGATATGGAACTGTGATTAAAGGAAGTAGTTTTTCTTTTGTGTTTGTTTTTAGATGGGAGAGGCTTGAACATGAATTTAAATTGTCATAAGAAGGATCAAGAAGAGAGAAAGAGGCAGTCTTGATGAGAGGGGAACATATGCTGGGAAAATCAGAAGAAGAGAGCAGTCACCGTTTTTTTCTTTTCTTTTTTATTTTGTGGTAAAAGTTGAGGACTTGTGTGTTGGCTTTTGTTTTCTCAGTAGGGGTAGCAGGCAACTATCTACTAATCGGAATGAGGATGGAGGGAGGTGTGAGGTTTGAAGAGAGTGGAGAATGTTTGAAATCACCTTTCAAAAAAGGAGGGAGAAGGTTGTTCAAAGAACAGGGTAGGACTTTGGGAGGCCAAGGCAGGCGGATCATGATGTCAGGAGATCAAGACCATCCTGGCCAACATGGTAAAACCCCGTGTCTACTAAAAATACAAAAATTAGCCGAGCATGGTGGTGCGCACCTGTAATTCCAGCTAGTTGGGAAGCTGAGGCAGGAGAATTGCTTGAACCCAGGAGGCAGAGGCTGCAGCAGTGAGCTGAGATCGTGCCACTACACTCCAGCCTAGGAGACAGAGCAAAACTCTGTCTCAAAAAAAAACAAAAAAAGAAGAGGATAGGAGTATTAGGCAATGTTGGGGCCTATTTTGAGGCTTTTCATTAATTTTTTTTCAGCTGTTTATCAATCAATCGGTTCATGAAGAATAAACAATACTATGTGCTCAAAGGAACAATGGTCCAGGTCATAGAAGTCCTTTACTTTTGAAATACTTAAGGTGGGGTTAAGGAGATGAATTTTAGACACAAAAAGCAATAAGAGAACAATGCAAGACAGTGTATAATCGGGTACTAAATTGGGCAATGCAGATAATACATGTTGCAGACATTCAGAGAAAAATACTCTCTGTAGTCACAAAAAGATGGGCTCTGATCCAACCTTTAAGGAGTGACAGGATTTTGAGATGGTCACTCCCTGAAGCCTTTTTTTCCTCTGTATTAGGTAAGAAAAAAATGTCTGTTCCATTGTCCTTTCAGTCATATCGTTTAGAATCTGTGGTTGCTTGTGAGGCACTCATTCTTAGATTTTTCTATTTATCCAGAAGAGTAGGCTTTTTACACTTTGAAAGTACATGTAGAACTTCCTTGGTACAAGGTGGTGAGTAATTGTGGTAAGGAATTTAAAGGGATTTTTGCAACTATGTATTCCTAAATCTACATTTACTCTCAGGCTGTGCGTTCAAATGGTTCCCATTAAGGCCAGTACTACCCTCTTTAAATATCTTACTGGATATTAATTTATATTAGATACTTGATAAAATTTCCTGAGCCGGGAATCATACTCCGTTTTATTCATTAACACAAAGCATCTCTTGCATTAAGTTAATATCCACTGAAGTTTTCAATAATTTAATTTCTCTATGATGTAAGGGAAGATTGTTCTTTGTTTTACTCAGAACTTTACTGAGAGTTTTCAACAGTTCAGAATATTGTGTCACTGATAGCAATGTTGCTTGTGAGCTTTGAGTAGCCAATTTAATAATATACCTGTGTCTGTCTATACATATGGGTGTAAGCACCTGCCCATTTAATTATGCCATTGATGAAATTTTGCCTGAGTATTGCCATTGAAGTATACTTTGTTTTAATGTTAACTTTAAATTTAATTATTTGTATTATATATTATGTTGAATTTTTAAGTTCTATGCAAGAGTAGGTTATATTATCTATTATTATCATGGTTGTAAGTAGAATATTAAAAATATTTGTATATAAAAGGACTGTTTTGTCTGAAAGAGTTAAGAATCACTGTATAGGCACTGGGATCTTGAGAAATTTGCTCTGGACTTTAGGATTGGAAGACCTAGTATTGGAGTTCCACCTCTAGCTTCTGCATAAACCTGAATAATTTGCTTAATTCACTTAATAATTCACTGTGCCAGTTTTCCTTACTGGACACTAGGGGATGATGACAGTATCTTCAGGGCTTATGTAAGGATCAAGAATCAAATGGGATATATCTTTACTTGTGAACTGAGGCAAGAATACCCCTACCGGTAGGTATTCACAGTAGTATATATATCAGAGACTATTAAAAGTATTGCATAGCCTTCTTGGCTTGTTAAATTTAGTGATTTGTAAGTAATGTAAAACATTACTTTATAACAAATAGAGATATATTTTCTTCTTGAGTTTAACATTTATATCAATTTTTAAGATAAGAAATGAAGCATCAATGACATTTAATTTTATATATTTTATATACTTCCAGGTATATAAATGCATTCTCTTATGACTTTAGGAATACTTTTGTGGACAGTGTTGGGAAGCTCTGAAATGCTTTTTAATTTATAAATTTGTTATTATTATCTCAGGAAAATCCCAAGGAGGATGCAAGAAATTCCAATAATAGTAAATTGATTAAGGGGTTCATAATGAGATTTATGAATTTCTGAGAATCTTCTTTAAGGCTAACTGGAAATTCTAGAGAAGTCCTAGATGATCTACAAACCCCTAAAGGAATCTTCAGGTATTTAAAAGAAGTCAGTTAAGAGGAATGATAGCACATTTTTACCTTTCACTTTACCTCTATCATTTCATTCTTCTTTTCACTAAAAACTACCACTTATTACATTTACGTATTCCAGGTACTGGGACAAGCAGCATGCACATCTTATATATTTGACTTCTCACAACTTCCTTGTGAAGTAGATTTGTTATCTTTATTTTACAGAGGAAACTCTGTGGCAGAGAGAAGTTATATAACTTGCCTAGGGTCACACAGCTGGCAAGTGGGAGAAAAGCAATTTAAATCCTGGTCTGTTTTGTTTTGTTTTGTTTTTTAACTCAAAGGCCCAAGAGCTGTTAGAGTTTCTAAGAGAGAAAGGATTCTAAGTTACCAGGTATTTTATAGTTCCTTTCTCAGCTGGTCTTTAGTCTCCACTCTAAAATTATCTCATTTACAACAGAAATTACTTTCTCTTTATTTTCTATACTTCTCTCTTCTATAAAGTTAATTTTTATACCTGTGCTCTGGAGTCGATATCTTCCTTTTTTTTTTTTTTTTTTTTGTGAGAGCCATAGCCATCAATTCTCTTCTCTTACTTCAGAGCAGTGATTCTCAAACCTTAGCTCACATGAAAATCTCCTGGAGGGCTTGTTAACACAGATTCCTGAGCCACATACCTAGAGTTTTTGATGCAGTAGTTCTGGAGTATGGGGAATTTCTATTTATAACAAATTTTTAACATACACTGAGGCATCTAGCCCAAAGACTGCCCTGAGAGTACCACTCCTCTGGACCTTAGAGAAAAGGTTGGCGACATATAAGCTTAGAAATGTTGTTACATTTTTAAATGTTTAAAAAAAATAAGAGTAATATTTTCTGACATATGAACATTATATGAAATTCAATTTTAATGTTTATAAATAATAAAGTTTTATTGGAACATACTATGTACTGTGTTTAAATAGATATTTACATAGACTGCTTTCTCTCTACAACATTAAAATTGAGTAGTTGTGACAGAGATTGTATGGCTTGCAAGCCTAAAATATTTATCGTCCTGCTGTTTACAGAATCAGTTTGCTGACCCCTGCTCTAGGGCAGAAATTTATAATCCTAGCTGCACATTGGAATCACTTGGGGTGCTCTACAAAATAGTGATGCCTGGGTCCCACCCTCAGAAATTCTGATTCAATCAGCCTCTAGTGCATCCTGGAGGGTCCTTAACATATAAACATACCTAATTTGTCCTGTCTAAACAAAACAATAAGCTAGGCACCTAACAGAACTACTCTACCTATGAGAAAGAACTAGATAGTCCAGTCTCTTTATTTTATAGATTAAGAAAAAGATGCCTAGCAATATGAATTATTTGTCCATATTTAAAGAGATTGTTGCTGTTATTATATTTGTAACAAATCATAGTTGCATATTGCTTTAATATTGAATTTTTTTTTTTACAATTCAGGTTATTTTTTTAAAGTATTACATGCCCACTGTTAAAAATACACACCAAATATATGTAGATAGGTTTAAATTCAGTGCGTAAGATGAAAATCAACTAGTCAAGTTTTCTTGATAGCCACTTTTTCCATTTGGGAATCAAATAAAGTAGTTGGCTTGTATTTAAGGGTCATGCTTTAAGAAAAATATACATACACACTAGAATTACATGCATTCCTGAGAGATGTTCACACTCAGAGAGACACTCAGAACTAAGATCAATTCAGAAATTGATGGATTCCTATTTCTCCTCTCACAATTATTTCCTGGCTTTTGCTCATGGAGTACAATGAGGCAAATCCCCTCACAGTTTCTAGTATTTCCTTCTTCCCTATATCTTTATTTCTCTCATTTACTGACAGGGGTAGTTGGATAAGTTGTTCGTTGTGAATGATTCTTCTATAATGTAGAGGTATAAAATGAAAAATGAAAGATAATGGCATCCATCCCTTCCTAAGCCAGTAGCAACACTGTTAAAATTTTACAAGTACACACCCTACACCTGTACCTACAAGTATATGCAAATATACAAATACAAATAGGCCTGTGCAATATCAGCTCTTTGGCAACCTTATTTTTACATATAAGATTATATATAACTTGGACATCTTTCCACATAACAATTTGTATATATATCTTACATTTCTATGTTATAAATAAACTAAAAAACATACTGATGGATATTTTTTAGATACACACACATTCATATATCTGGGATAAATTCCTGGAAGTTGAATTACTACATCAAAGAGAATTTTCCTTTTCAAATACTTGATAGATAATTCCAAATTACCTTCCAAAAAGGTTTCAACAGTTAATGCAGCTCCATTAGTCCTTGATGTGTTGATTTAATAACCTCTTTTATGTTTTTTCTTAAATATGAAGTTGAACATTTTTAATGTGTTTTGTGGTCTTTTTGTGAATTGATACTTTATGTTCCTTGCTTCATTCAGTTTTATATTTTCTCTTAGTGATTTGTGAAATTCTTTGTATATTAAGACAATTTCCCATGGAATGCGTTGTAAATAGTTTCCCAGTTTGTTGTTTGCCATTGTATATTATTTACCCAAGGAGAAGTTTTATATTTTCATATAGTCACAGTTGTCTATCTTTTCTTGCATGGCTTTAGGCTCCTTTACTTGAATATTATACAAAATCAAATCTGTGTTTTCTTCTAATATGTTTACAGTTTCAATTTTTATACTTAAATCATTGATCCATCTAGACTTTATTTTGATGGCAGGGTTCATCTTTAATATTCTCAATAGGCAGTATGAGATACATATTATCCCTGTTTTGCAAATCATAGAAGAATCTGGCATGGAAGTGATTTTCCAGGACTACTCACTTCCAACGTGCAGTATGGAAGCCTAGACTTACTCTACTGCCTCCGAAAATATGCATAGTCAGTTACAACTTTCTTCTACTATAGCAAATGTTATTCTTCTTGCATATATACTGTTTTGCTGAATTCTTTGCCTAAAAATATGGAATATTCTTTAGTGAGACCTTGCTGGTGTACTTAATGCCTCATTTCCTGCATCTATAAAATAAGAATAGTAAGTTGGCTACCCTAGTCCACTTAAGGAAATTAGGCAGTAAATCTACAGGTATAGCTCTGGGATTTTGCAGGCTAGACAAGTATACTCAGGTGTTTTAAAGAAGTTTTTAAAGAATGTATACACATTAAAATGGTATCTAAAGCCCTATTAGAAGTCCTCCCTGATTGCCTTGACAGGGAAATCTACATATACTTTTTCACCTGTAACTTGTTTTATTTAATCCTTACTTGTGAGCTGCTCTGAGATTTGTGACATTTTCCACCTCTTCTTTTTGGTTTTTCTCTCCTGGGCCATCCAAATATCCTGGCAACTATTAAAATAATAGTAATAAAATATGTAAATTTCCTTTTTTGCCAACTTCTAATGGAAAGAAATAGTGGTGCTTATTTTGCAGGTTGAATAAAGCAGGTTCTTAAAAAATTCCTCTGAATCCCCAATGGAGAAAGCCATTTTTAAATTTACCTATGTTTTCCATAGCATTGAGTTGTTATATTTGGGTTCATTTATTAGGAAGAGCTGCAGGAAATGTGACCTGTTATAACCTTGGGAGGGGGAAGTGTTGTTAACTGAAATGCTCAGTTTTGCATTTAAGGCCGGTAAAAAAAAGTTGTGGAATGATGAGAGCTGGGCATCCATGTGGGTTTTTTAATGTCCTGGAAGTCACTGGTTGTATTGTAAGTGCTTAGAATTGTAATTACCTAGGCTCCTAAGACAGACGGAACTGGGAATCAAAATAAGTGGCTGCCTTCTCTTACGTTGCCAAAGGATCTCCAGCTTAGGATAAGATTGCCTTTTTCTTCCTAAAAAAAGGCACAAACAATGACAGCCCAAAATAGCTATTTAGTCAGAACTGACGACACTTTCTGAATGCTTGTCATTAAGAGAGAAATAGAAAATCCTGCTTTTCTTCTTCCTTTAATTTCTCTCCCTTAAATACCTTGCTTCCTCCTGAAGCTGCCTCACCTCATTGCCCAGGAGAAATGCCCAGTAACTCTGATGGTGCTTCAGTACTACCGCAGGCTCCAGAGGGGAGGTGGCTTATGCAAAACATATTAAAGAAAAATCCTAAAAGTCACTGCAGCTTTTTCTAGTGAGTTATGCTGATCTTCCCTATTGCTGGAAGCTGATGGGGAGCATCGTGGCAAAGACATAACCACTCTTTTTCCTCCCACTATTTTTGCTGCAGTGAGAACTGTTCATTTCTGCTTGCATTTTGCCAGATAGCTTTAGAATTCTAGCTGAGATTTAGGGCTTCCCAAGCCTGGAAATAAGGGTATAGAACCCTAAATTGTACTTTGTCTTTTTGATTAAGTAAAAATTGAGTTAATTTGCAGCATCCAGTGCCTGTGAGAAATGACAACAGACAGAAGGATCTGATGATGTTTTTAAGTTGTTGTTTTTTCCCTTATGGATTTATAGGGGCAGAAGCTTTTATTTATCTCTCTTGCTGGTTCCCTTCCGGAGCCTGCTGAACATTTTACATTCAGCAGCAGTTGCTACTGAATCTGAGGTTATGTTATCCCCCTGGAATTTTGTCTCCATTTCAACCCCATGCCATTACTGATTGTCATTTACCAATAAAGCATAGTTTTGGAAAATTGGCCACATCGTTTTATTATGGATCCTAGCAACTTTAGATATCCCTAAAAGATGTAACAGGGCAGGGAAGTAGGAGAAGGTGGTACTTCTCAGTCCTGTAACTGCAGATCACCCCAGAGGAACCCAGCTCACATTTTAGGGGACTCTATGTCACAGTGATCCTTTAGTCCTGGTCCTATTCCACATGGAGAAGCAGAATGAGACATGTTTGCAGTGATTTGTAGAATTTGCCAAACAGGGTGCTGCACCAGAATAGCCTGGAATATAGTGCAGAGCTCATATTAAACCTCCAAAGGGAAAGGGTTTCCTCTTCATTTATAGTCTGCCCGATGTGATCCCATTGTAAAGTATTTAATAGGATAACACCAGGGCTCTCTAGAAATATAAGTAACTCATTGGTTAAATTTCAATTCTTCACCTTTCCCCCCTCCTTCCTGAGTGAGCTCATTCCCCCCCTCCTTCTTTTTTTTTTTTTTAATCCAGTGATTTAAAATGCTAGAAGGAAAAGCAACTGAGGTCTTAACTTTCAGACGCTGAATTCTCATCTAATTGAAATTACTGGGCATAATGCTATATATAGCCAATGAAGAGATTTTGAGCTCTCACTCAGTGCCTTCAAGACATGTCGTTTTGTAGTCAGAGAAACAGAGATCAATGCATTTTCAAACTGACAGAGGGAACGGATGCTCTTTAGTAGCACATGCCCAGGATCGTGTGTGTGGGGCTTGCGCTGTGCTGAGAAGCTGAATACCGGTCCATATGCTCCTTATTTACTGCAATGTTCTTTGCATGTTACTGTGCACTCCGGACTAACGTGAAGGTAAGAGGAGGCGAGCCGGCAACTGGGCACAATATACATGTTAAATCAGCTGCAGAAAATGTCTACCTTCTGTAGCTTCAGGACTTTTTGGATTGCTGGCTGAGCAGGCAGATTATTACAGGTGGTTGCAAAGGCTTTGTTTTATTGTTGCCGTGCAGCCTCGCTGGGGGAGCATGTTGGAACGCTGCTGTGAAGTGACCTTCAGGTTTAACTGTTTGTAATTCAGGTTCACGCTCATAGTTGGAGAGTGGAGAGGGGGGAGGAAAAGATGAAAATTATTTAGGTAGGCCAGAACGAAGAAATCAGAGAAGGTAAAAAGCTATAGAGCATGCTTTGAATTATGATTTAGTCTTTCTTTTAAAAAGTGCTGTGAGCTGCCTGTGTTCTTGCAGCTGAATTGTTTAAGAGCCGGGGGGTTAAATCTAGTGACTGTAATGGCATTAGATGTGATCTGTGGGATACCTGACCATCCTGTGCATATCAACAAATGATTATCACTGGGAATTGGTGATATTGATTATACAAATCGTCAGCTCTGGGTGGGCTGGTTGCTTCAGCTGCGTGGGCGCTGCTGTCCCGCTGCTGTCACCCCACTGACATTCACTTGCTGTCGCTAATGAGACTCTGAAGTTGAGCCTAAGTTTGGGAGATTTACCCCTTGTCATGGACAGGACATTATTATTGGGAAGGTTTTCTGGCACGGTGCTCATTCAGCACTAAGTCAGACAGACCGGCTGTGGAATTCCAGTTGCATAATTTAAGTGAATTACATCCTTGTTTAACTGTTTGAGCTTATATTTCTTACTGAAGGAAGTCCAAAAGGAAAGTGATTACCTTTGAGAAAAAAAAGAATTAAGAGGCAGTTAAGACTACCTAAAATAAAAATCTTTTTTTTTTTTTAAGTCCAATATCAAGTGTTCCCCCTTTTATTTTACTGGGGGAGTGTTTTAATGTGTCTGGGTACTAAAGTTTCATTTTCTGTGTTTACAAGTTTTATTAAAGAACTCCCTGCTGCTCTCTCTTTTGTAAGCCTTTTTATTTTCTGTTTGAATTTCAAACAGGTAGTATTTATGTTTTGATGACCAATTCTTTTACAACTTACAACCTGGAAGCATTCTGTGGATCATTTTGCAGAGTTCTATAGAATTTGCTTTTTACTACTTTTTAAATGAACTTTAGTAGTCAATTTTCCTCCATATGAGATGTAGACAGTCAACAACATGAAAAAATAATTAAAAACATGAAGAGTATGCCCAAATATCATCTTGGATTTCTCTCTTATCATCTCCTGTTCTAAAGTATAGGTATGACATGCCTTGTTTTGTAAACTCCGTAAATTGCAAATGTTTTCCCTCCTCATCTTTCTGAAAGGAGAAGAGTACTTTCGTCAGAGGAAGCTCCATAAATAATTTAGATAAAGAGGTGACAATTGTTTTGATATTTCATTGTTATATTTTGGAAGTGCAGGAAAAGCTAAGTCCAAAGTTTCTTTCATAATGGGCTTTGGGAAATTTCTTTTTACTCTTACCTACTAACAGTTGTCTTTATGAATTCAGCTTTAAATTTTTCTCATTTAAACTCAAAAGCAAGAAAATAAAAACTTCACTAACAATATCTTAACTAAATACAGATTACTTTTGAATAATAAATTCCTAGTACTTTGGCTAATCTGTACTGAGATACAGATACTTCTTATGTATTGATTGATAGAAATTGAGACCATATGCATTGCCACATACAACATGTATAACCTTCCTTTGAGTAGATTAGTTTTGATTTTAATTATGCTTCTACATTTTCAATAATTAGCTCTTGCATTTCCTTGAATAATTTGTAATTTTTTTAGGGTTATCTTGTTTTTCTGAGATAGCAAGTTTTGCAAAAAGAGTTTGCAGTTCATTTGTGGTCTGTTATTTTATGACATTGGTGCAATAAAGCCTCATCTAACATTTTTATCTATTTTGATTTTTGTTTTATTTATATTACATTTTAAAAGTGTTTGCTTTTATTTCTATTGTTACAAGAACTACTTATTCACTTGGTTTTGCCAAATTCTTGCTTATGGTATATAGTTTCTCATGTTTGCCATGATTTAACATGATTATTGTTACAGTTCCCAAAACTTTAAGGTGGTTAAAATTCAAAGGGTAGAAACATTTCTTGTCTATTTTTTTATGCACACAATAGACCACTAGAGTCATAATCTTTTATTCTAGAATAAAGTTTTTTGTTTTAATTAGAACTTTATAATGTATAACTGAAAGAATTTTATTGAGAGTGGATGTTTTTAGACATTTTACATGTTTTTATGTAACAAGATGTTAAATCTGGACCACTGGTGTAGACACACACACAAACACACACACACACACACACACACATATATTTACAGACTTCAGAATGTGACTCATGGGTCACCATTTATTCATTCATCTATTAAAATTTTTTGAATGACATCTAGGATTTATGCACCATGCTAGAGTCTTGGAAACTAAGATAAATAGAAATAGTACTTGCTTTTAAGAAGCTTCCAGTCTAGAAAAAGACACCGACTATAAACAAATAAATGCTTTGAAGTATTTCTGACCTATAATGGACATCTATGCAGGGCATTATTGTAGAAGAAAAAAACAAGCAAGGAAAACAAACAAACAAAATCACAGGCTGATTTTACCTGGACTGATCAAGAAAGGTTTCGCTGTGAGGTCATCTTTAAATTGAATCTTGACAGCTAATGGACTTTTGCCAAAGATGTTAGAGTAAGGAAGGCATGCTGGGTAAAGGGAGTGGCAAAAGCGTGGAGCTAAGAAGCACAGCACTTCAAAGAGCTGCAAATAGTTTGAAATGGTTAGACATGGGCTCTTACAAGGCTGAAGAGTAAAATAATAGGGTAAATCATAAACAAAGAAAACATAAACCAATGCTGTGAAAATTGACTGAGCGGTCATCACAATCTAACCCTTTGGAAATTGTGTTACCTTGCTACCTATTTTCTAGAAGAAGAGCTTTCAACAGAAGGAAATGAAAGGAATGAAAACTTCTAATCACTGGGCATTATTTATGTCCTGTGTTTTCCTGTTAGTTTTAAATAGAGTTTGATAAAGATTCACATTACATTGGCTAGGATTTTTATTTTAACTTTTTACAAAATATGATTAGAACAATTTAGTTTTAGTCTACTCACTAAAATAAAGCATGTCCATATTGTATGAAAAGTGCATCTTTAATAAGAAAACATACAGGAAGCTTGTTGCATCAGATGTCTGTATCATTTTTGTCTTTGGAAATGGCTCTATTTTTTAAGGTAATGACACTGATGATAATTTTCTAAATAACTTTATGTTCTTCATCTCACTGTTTCCCTTTTTTCATTGCTGCTACAAATATACCCACATGTACACTCACAAACCCACAATCCATGAAATATGAATCGCAAGTATTAGACCAATAGTACAGGTAAGAAACTAAGGTAGAGAGAGGAAATGACTAGTTACTCTGTTTCACATTGTGTCAGAAGCAGGTTCTCTTGAGTGCTGACTTACAACTTTTTATAGTAAATCCTGCTGCCTACTGTATAAATTCAAGAATTCTGTTCCTTTATTTTTAAAAATTCACTGAGGGTAAATACAATAACTTTTAAGAAAAGGTGTGTAACAGAATGGTTTTAAATGATGGATTTTTGGGATTTCAAAAGAACTACATTTGAACTTGTCTTCCCCATGTATTGCATAGCTTAAGAAAGTTTAGTTTTTTCTCATCTGTAAAGAGGGATAATAATAGCTCTTAGCTATTATAAGGATTATGTTAGGTAAGGCATGTAAACACTATAAAAAGTTATTAGACTATAGTAATAACAATCAGTTTAACTCATCATTGAGAAAATAAAGACCTCCAAGTAGCAGTAAGGCTCTAGAGTTGCCTTCAATAAGAATTGCATTAGAAATTGAGCCCAATTAAAATATATCTATAATTAATGAGAAATGCATTTAGGTATAATATTTCCCGTCCCACTATAATAACTATCACAATGAAACATACGCATATATTCTCATGTTAGCGCCATGGACCCTGGAGTTTTAGTTTGTTTTGTTCACCTTTATATCATCAGCACAAAGAGCTATGCTAAGTACATAGTAGGTACTCAAGAGATACTTTAAATGAATGCATTAACTGAGTCTCAGACTTCTTTTTTATTCACTCAGCTTCCTTTCAGATTGTTTATCTTAATGCTTGTTAAATTATTTTCAGAGAAAGAAAAAATGAAAGAAGAAAACCTCATAATTTTGAAGTCATATAGGCTTCAGTTTGAATAGTAATGACTTTGGCAGTCACAAGCCACTTACACGAAGTCACGAACCCTTTTGGATCTGCTTGGCCAGGTTGTAGAGCTAGTTTGGAGGGAATCAATATTTTACACTAAAACAATTTATTGAATCCTAAACACTCTAGAATTCAGGCATTTATCATGTATATTTTCACCAGGTTTATTCAGTGAAATCACTCTTTTCCAAACACCCCACCCTTTTCTGGCCCTGATCATTTTCTAGAAATTTTTTCCTGCAATGGGATTCCTTTCTTTGCATTGACCATATTTGTCAATGCATATTTGTCTGTCCTTCCTTTAATAAACAGTACAGGGTGTCTGTATCTATCTTCCAAGAACTGGAACCCCAGTCACACTAATTCCCATGCTTTATCTCTCCTTTGATTTAGTGAGTGTAATTTCTCCATCATTTATGGCAATAAATCTTACATTGCCTCATATCATCACTTGCATTATTATTTTATACTGGTAGTTAATTTTGTTTATGTATTGGTATTGCCCTCGCCCCAACTAAATTTTAAGATTTTTAAAGACAGGAACTATAAACTATTAATCTTTTTTTCTTACAGCTTATTTATATTTAGGAATTCAAAAAATGATCAGTGGACTAGTTGAAAAAGAAACTTCCAGAAACTCTGTCTCCTTATGCTGCTGACACCTACTCTTTGCTAGATCCTATGATGCATCCCCACATTTTGATGCTTTTAATAAACACATAATTTGTTGTAGGCAGGGCTTGGAATTATGAATCAGAATGTGTGGACAGTTTGAGTAACACCTATGGCTCATAACGAGTCAGAGATGGTTCCTCTTAGGTTCCAGTTGAATAATTATCTCTTTCAGGATACCTATAATTTATTAGTTCCTCACTGGACTCCTTTAGTACGGTCTCCAAATGTTTGTAAGCTATGGTCTCCAAATGGTTGTGAGCCATTTGGAGACCAATTTGGTATATTGGGTGTATAATACCTAAGCCTAGTTAATGCGTTAGATTTACAATTTCTAACAAAGCCCATTAACTCAAAACTTAAAAAAAATTAAACAAGGAGTTAATAAAGAATAAAACAGCACATTGAACAATGACAATAATAGCTACCATTTGTGAAACTCTTGGTATGAACCATGGATTACATCAATAAGTTTGCATGTATTTTCTCAAAATGCTTCCCAGTGACCTAAGATTTATGCAATTTGATCATTATTATTTTATAGATGAGGAAACTAAAGTTTAAAACAAAAATAACTTGCCTAATATTACAACTATTAAGTGCCAGGGAAGTCACCTTGTAAACCAGGTCTGTTTCACTGGAAACCTTTTTAACAACCTTCCTAAATAGATAGTATAGATATGAAAATTACTGTTGCTATGTTATGGACATCTCAAATCTCTTTTTAAAATTAGGTAAGGAATTAAGTAAACAATAAAATTGCATATGTCTTACAGAGTATAACCTTGCCATTCCTTTTCGTGGCTTCTTGCTAATACATGTTGGCCAGAGTCAGGCCTGAGGCTTTCTTTCGTATTCTACATTCATCGTTCACCAAATATTTGATAAGCACCTATTATGAGTCAGGAACTGACCTAGTGTTATAAATAAAACAGACAATAATCCCCACCCTCATAGTGATGTAGGTTGTGTTATAAATAGAGGGTGAAATAAAACAGACAATAATCCCCACCCTACCACTACATCATAGTGACGTAGGTAGAAAATAAACAAGACAGTTAAGTAAAATACATGGTATATAGTGATAAGTGTTAAGACAAAAAATCATGGAAGGAAATTGGAGGTGTGCATTGGGGAATGGGTTGGTTTAGAGTTTTAGATAAGATGGTTAATGAAGGTCTCACTGAGAATATGACTTGGAATAAAGATCTAAAAGATGTAAACAAAATATACTTGTTGGAAAAGGTAACAGAAAGTGTAAGTGCAAAGTCCCTGAGCTAGAAGCCTGCCTGACGTGTTAAGAACCTCGAAGAAGCCAGTGTGGCTGAAGAGAGAAAGGTCAAGAACATGTCATAGTGAAAAGATCGTGTAGGACTTTGTAGGCTAGGCTTTTCTCAGTGAGGTGGGAAGCCAGCTAGGTTTTGAACAGAAGAGTCACATGATTCACCTTATTTTTTTTATTTTTATTTTTTTTGAGAGAGTCTGGCTCTGTTGCCAGGTGCCAGGCTGGAGTACAGTGGCGCCATCTCGTCTCACTGCGATCTCCACCTCCCAGGTTCAAGCAATTCTCCTGCCTCAGCCTCCCAAGTAGCTGGGACTACAGGCATGCGCCGCCATGCCCAGTTAATTTTTGTAGTTTTTAGTAGAGACAGGGTTTTACCATGTTGACCAGGATGGTCTCGATCTCTTGACCTCATGATCCACCCATGTCTGCCTCCCAAAGTGCTGGGATTACAGGCTAGCTAATGTTTAAATAGGATCACTCAGGTTGCTGTGTTGAAAAGAGACTTTAAGGGGAAAATGGCAGGATCAGAGAGACCAGTTAGAAGTGCCTGCACTAATCCAGGGGAGCGATGTTGAAAACTTAGATCAGGTTGGTGCCAGTGGGACTAGGGGCAGGTTGTTCAATTCTGTTTGTAATTATAATTTTGATATCTATCTTCTTCTTTGTCTTTTTTCTACACTGATATTGAGTTCTCCTTAGGTGTGATGTGTGGGTTTTCAGCTCTGCTATATTAATTAGAAAAAAATGCTTTGATAAGTAATTACCATGCAGTTTTACTGCTTCTTAATCCTCAGAACATTTTTAGAAGGTAGGTTACCCAAGACTTGAGTCATACGCATGCATTCATGATTTCATTTTCTTTTGGTCTCAGCTCTTCTGATCCTCAGAGGATGCTGCTCTAGTTCTTAAATGAGTCAACTATAAGCTACTTAAGGGCAGGAACTGTGTCTCTTATATGTATTTTTGTACCCACTGCCTTGCACATGACAAACGATTAATAAATATTTGATAAATAACAGACTGAGTGAATGAATGTTAGCCATTCAAATAGCTGGACATATTTTATAAAGTACCTCTTTAGACTGGATGTGGTACTACCAAGTAAGAATAGATGCACAACAAGGTGGGTTTCATTTTTAATGAAAAATTAAGATTAATTAATTAATCTCTAATTAATATCTTCTCTAATGTTCATTATGACAAGATGTTTCCAACATCAGAATCTTAGGAAAGCAGCCTGGGAATCTGAAAATGACCCTAGGTAAATCATTCATAAGACAAGTTTGGAAAACACTATCATATAGCATATGTTTGGAATTCTCAAGTGTGTTCAGAAACTGCTATGTTTTAATAATAGTTGTCTAAGTAACATATAGATCCAAAGATTTTCCAAAGTTGGATTGCAACATGTAAGAAATAAATTTAAAATTCCAAGTATGTTTTAAAAAGCAATACTTACTTTTACCAAAAGTTATGCATTGTGATATTTTCCATTACAACTTTTTAAAATGTCTCTCTTTTATAATGTTGATCAAAATTAACTAAATGTATTATAATCAGAAAAGTAACTGGGGAGATTCAGTTCATATTGACCCATTTAAAAGATTCCTTCATTAACCTTTATTGACTTTGAAGGGGTGTAGAATGGGTCACAACTCATAATCTGAAAAACATTGTAACATGTTCCCTGCCTTAAGAAAAATACAACCTCAATTAGGAATATGCAAATGAAAAGACGATGAATTATAACAGTCAGCCAACAGCAAGAAGGCAATGTGTAAAAGTCATGGACTGAACACAGTGCTTCTCCATATAGCCTGGTTCGTTTACCGATTAGCATATTCCTTTGGGAATTCATAGTTTGGTGCTTACTTCCCTGGCCCTGGCCTTTGGGATTTAGCCTACTCACCTACATACCTCAGTATTCCTAATAACAATAGCTAATGTTTGTTTAGTATTTATGATTGGTCAGGCAATGTGCACATTACTCATTTCATCTTCACAGTATCTCCAAGAGAAAGTTTTCTATTAAACCTATTTTTACATGTGAAAGGACTGCACTGAGGAGGTTTAATACCTTGTTCTGGGCCCCACAGCAAGTAACTGGTGGGACCACAATCAATGCCAGGCTCAGGCACCAATGCTTAGTACAGGCCACTGCCTGGAAAGAACAGCTTTGCATCCATTTGGTTTCGATGACTTCATTGGGGGTTCCTTTGCCTATTAGATTTACTGACTCAACAGATCTCAGTTTCCCCTGACTTGAGTGTGTCACAGTTTCTTTCATTAGCTAAGACCCAGAAGAATTATTGTGGGTGAAATATTCTCCCATGGATCTGGGGTCAGGGGTGGGGTGCTTATACTTAGAAGACTTCATAACAAATTGAAGTATGAACACCTGTTGAAAGAAACCTGTATGCTAAAATCTGCACTTAGTATTAATACAGTAGATAAGGTATTAAACTTCCTATGATGAAGTGGTATTGTACTGTGTCTTGTAGAACCTAGCTCTTAACTGACAAGAGAAAAGTAGACAATAAAATAAAAAGTCATTTAACCTTGGGAGGGTCTGGCCTTAAATATTTCTCAAATTTAAACTGGAAGTGTTTTATTTTTTCTTTCTGTTTAGACTTTGACACTCTCACCTGGGCAGAATTTGAAAGAAGCCAAGGGAATACCTTTCTTTAAAATGAAAGATGAATATGGGAGGCTTATTTTGAGTTTTTAAATTGATTTATTATTTATTTGTACAGGTATAACTAGATTTTGAATTTTAAAAAGGTACACATACATTTACTTTAAAAGTGTCTACTTAGTTTTTCAGGGGTTACTTACTTTGGAAATGGAAACTGGTACAATGGAGTTTACGATGAGCCTGGATGGGAGGCAGTAAGGTAGATTTCTGAAATGGATCTCCGAATCTTGGTGTAAATAAAAGAACCCTTTGAGTTTGTGTTGGATGTTTAGTTGACTAATTTATAAACTGCACTCCTTCAGACTCATTAGGAAAAGTAAACTAATGAATCAGTTTTAAGTGAGTCAGAATACATTATATTTTTCAACCATTTTTAACATTGCAAAAGTAATATATGTTTTATAGAAATTATAGAAGTACAGAAAAGAACAAAAAATGTATACTTCCTCATATCCTTGCTATTCATATATAGAAATGTGTATTCTTTTCTTTTTCCTATATATATATGTGTGTATATGAATGTGTGTACATTGGATTATGATGTAATATTTGTCGTGTGTTTTTGCTCATACCATGATATAAGAACATTGTCATGTCATTAATAATTACTCACAGGCTTCTCTAAAGTGGCTACATAATAGGGAAGCTTTTTCATTCTCTTTTTGAAAACTACATAAATACAGGTAAGTAGGGACTGAAAGCATTGTTTTTTCTTGGACCATTACTTTTCAGCAGAGGATAGAAAGCTTTCAAGTGTAACCTTGGAATAGTTTTGAAATGAGATGCAGTTGGGAAAAAAAAATATATGATGAGTCTGAATTTCAAAAGGATCATTGCCATTGTAGTTCAAACCGGGGGAAAAATGTATACTTAATGTAAAAGTTTCTCTAGCTAGTCTCCTCATACTGTCTCAACACCCAACCCTGGCAAATAATGGCTTTGAGCTTGGTTTTTAATGATTCTTTTAAACACAAGCCAACCAGACAATTTCCTTAGTATCACTATTCTCCCAGGTACTTAGATTGAAAACACTGAAATCATTTTTACTCTCCAGCCACCATGGAGAGATAATAAATCCGCAAATCCTATAGACTCTAGTAATTTCTTCTACTTTGTCTCTTTTTGCCTCTCCTTTCCTCAGTGGAGGCTCTCATTTTCTCTCACTGTATTGCTCCAGAACATTGTGACTGGCTTCCCTAATCTCCCTCTGTCCTCTCCAAATTTGTCCTCCCCATATTGGCATCAGACTTATTTTTCTTAAATACAAATAAGAACTGGCCATCCATTTCTCTGTTCAAGAGCTTACATGTTTCTTACTGCCATCAACATTTTCGTCCTCATGATGGCCTCAGTCACTTTTCATCACTACCTTCTGCCAGACCTACTGCTACTTCCATTCAGCCCACACAGCCTGAATCGATTCCAGCTATACTTCCCATCCACTGCTCATGCCATAGAGGAGATGTGGAAAAACTGGGATGTTTGGTAGAAAGCCTGGGTTTAAAATTTGTCATCTCCATTCACAAAGTAGTCTGCAATACTTCTTGGTGAGTAAATCTATTTTTCTGATCCTTAATTTTAAGATGGTAAAACTGACATGGTAATGATAAGGATCTACCTTGTATCATGAGCAAGGCTTTAGACAAAAAAAAAGTCTCAGATATATGCAGGATTCATTCAGAAGATGTTAAAATATTTTAGGAAAGCCAAGGAAATGTTAACTGAAGCAGTGAAGGTTAGTTAGTTTTAAATTTGATGGTCATCGTAAACTTGCTTATGTAGCTGAACATTTCCTTATGGTGTACTTTGGATCCCAAGAACATGAGCTAGAACCTACCTCCTTTGTAAAATTTTGGGATATTGATGATAAAATGATGTTTAGTTTTACAGTTGAGAAGGTGAGAGAAATTAACTGCAATATCGGCAGTTATGTGTTTCCCAGCCAAGACCTCTACATAACATACAACACTAATCAGCTAAATATAACCACTCTCCAAATTGCTTGGGAAACCAGTCACAAAATTTGCATAATTGTTTCTTTGGTGCAAAGAGGTCGCTAATCTCGAAAAGATTTAGATTAATTACAGAAGAATAGAGGAAAGTAAACTCTTTTATTACTATTTTTATGTTAATACTTATACACATTTGTTTATATATATTTGTGTTTTTAAAGATAATTTTCCATAGTAGAGCATTTAACAGAAGATTGGTGTTTGAATGTCAAGGAATTGATTTTGACTTGCAATTTTAAGATAAAAGATATTTTAAAGACTTAACATTTGTAAGTTGTATTGGAACATGTAGGAAAGCTTAAAATGCCTCACACTTTGTTTTATTAATATTTATTAGATTTAAAAGAATGTTTTAAATACTTGAGAAGGTTTTTGTGTTTAGATAAAATACTTTTAAATTTTTAATACATTAAATTTATAAATATAGGTTAACATATTTAATGGAAAATTAATTTAGTCATATAAACTCCCTGAATGGTGACTGTAAAAATCTTGATAAATTTATATGTAAAATAGTACAATTATAATTACAATTTAACAGTTAATCAATATATTTGAATTTATAACTTTACCAATTAAAAATGAATTTCACAAACTAAGAGTTCCACATAATGTTTTCTGTCCATGAAAGATGCCTTAAAACAACAACAGAGTGGTAACATTGCACATTATTGGGTTGTCATGAAGCATAAGCAAGATAACATATATGGCATTACTTTGTAAATTCTAGAACATTATAAAAATATTAATAATTATCTTTCATTCTAATTTCTTTTGCTTAATCTGTGACTTCAGTACAGAAAAATATTTACCTTTCCTTTTCTCTACATAATAATTGTCTTGTCCTTCCAGACCCTGCCAGCTAGTTTCTTCTCCAAGATATAAATTCTTTGTTTTCTATACAGTTATTACTTTGTACTTCTGTTGTAACACCTAATGCATTGTGCATACAAGTATAACATTTGCATATTCCTTGTTTTGGAGATGTTTATGCCTGTTTTTCTTTACCAGAATGTGAATTCTGTATCTTTTCCAATTCATTTTTTAGAAGTAAACGTTAATTGAGTCTCTCTTAGGTGCTAAACACTGTATTCTGTACCAGGGCCAAAGTCATTAATAAGAGACGTTATTTGTGTCTGTATGTAATGGGTAATAATGAATTATTGAATTTAATTTAATTTGAAGTAAAAAAAATCATTCTGTCTAAAAAATTTTCTAATAAAAATTTTTAGGAAAGCAGTTGACCAGTTCAGGAAAAAAATTCAGGTAATGAAAATAGCAGGTAAGAAAAATTAAAAACACATTAAAGAAAACTGGAAGTTTTACCAATATAGCACTCACTTTTTCCCTTAGGCCTAAAACATTGTTTTCATTCTTATAAACCATTTAGAAGATAGTTTTGCAGAAATGATTGGAGCAGTAGAGGCTGAAGGAGGGTAGAGGTTGGTTAGACAAGACTGCTGATCTTTAATCACTCAGTCAGGGATGTCTGCCCATTCTCATTAGGAATATCTGCTGCCTACCTCCAATTCCCTCCCTTCCTTGTAGTCCTCAGCAGTCAGCAAGGCTGTTTTCCTTTCCTTTGTCCAGCAGTCAATAACATTGATTTTTACAGCACTAGGTGATTCTCACCTCTTCCCTCATTATCCCCTCCTTCAGAGCTAAACAAAGCCATGTACCCTGGAGTGCAGCACAATCTGCAGAGCCTGTAAGACAGAAATGGCCAGAGGCAGGATGCAGGGCTTTGACTGGGTAAGAGAGATGGTCAGTGCCATCAAATCTCATGGGAACATCCTGGGCAGAATATTTTTGATATAGTCTTAACGTAAGGGGTAATATGTCCTCCAGAGGAAAAATGCACATAATATATCTTTCTTGTTCACTGCAGTTTAATTGAGTAGGCTGAGGGGAAAAAAGCCCTGAGGTCCTGTTTCCATATATAATTCTTACTGAGTCTATCTGGATAGATAGATACTACTCCTAGGAAGAGGCCACCTCTCGGAATGGGTCAAAAGAGCAGTAGTACATACAGGACCAGAGTAAATTGCAGGAGAAAAGAATTTACTCAATGATTGCTTTTTTTGTATGCTAGAAATTTTTTAATTTTTATTTATTTTAATCACTATAAAAACCTTGTCAGGTGAGGGTTACTGCCGCCACTAACCAGACTCTGAAACTGAAACTTAGAAATGCAGATTAGCAAAACGTAAATCACATAGCAAGAAAATGGCAAAGCCAGTCTTTCTATACACACAATTTTATCTTACAGAACTGCTGACTTTTCTTTCTGAGAGTTTTTATAAAAGCGATAATAAGTTTTAAAAGTGAAGACATTATTCCTCTGTTTAAAGATCAAGGAAAAGGTGCTAGAATTGGTTTTGATTCAGTAATCTTAGGAAGAAATGATCAAAATGGTTTTGTTGCTTAGCTAAGGAAGAGCAGGAACAGAGAGAAACCTCAGATACTGTTTAGGAAAGATTTAGCCCAGGCTAGTTAAAAGGTGCCTCGATGCAGGGTTTCAAAGACTGGGAAAGGAGTTTCAGGTTTCTGGACCTGAAATTATATGTTGAAAGCATGTAAGTTTTTCAACAAAATCTTTGTTTATATGATAGACATTAGTATTCCATCTTACAAGCCCTTCGTGGTGTCTTATACATAAAAGAAACTGAGTCAATCGTAGATTCCTTCCTTTCTCAATGATGTCCCACCGTTCTCGACAACATAATGTGAAAGCTAATTCCCAGTCTTTCTTTCTGATGAGGTGTAAGTAAGGGCATTGTTTCTACTCACAGGGGAAACTTTCCTGAGAATAAAAGCCTCAAAAATCTGTATCAAATTCAGCTACAACAACAAATTTCAAATCTAAACCCTCATGTGGGAGAGAAGCGTGGATGTCCCTAGGGCAATCCTTGAGTATGTACTGTCCGGTAGAGTAACTATCAGTAGGACTCCCCTGAGTCATACTGTCCCGTAGAGTAACCACTGGATACGTGTGGCTGTTGAGCATTTGAGATATTGCTAGTCTGAACTGAGATGCATTGTAAGATACATATTAAATTTTGAAGATTTAGTACAAAAAAAGTGAAGCATCTCATTAATCTTTATCTTTGATTATATGTTGAATTGATTTTAGATATATTAGTTTAAATAAAATATGTTATTAGAATTGATGCCACCTGTTTTTCTCCACTTTTTTTCAATTTGGCTACTAGAAAATTTAAAGTTACATCTACGGCTCTCATTTGTGGTTTTTATTATTATGTTTTTCTTAGACAACACTGCTCTGGAGACTAAAGGGTAACTCATTCTTTCCATGGATAGAGAGGCCCTTGACCTTGATATTCTGAAAGGGTTTTTATAATCAATGTGGTTAGCTCTCTTCCTCCCTATCCTGAGACAGACAGAGAGGATGGGCAAGAATCTTTCTAGCTCTGTAGTTCTGAGATCTTGACACAATCATTGAATGCTGGATTTAAAAGGGAACTTCAAGATTCCAAGTTTCAACTCTCAACTACAGTCCAAGGAGGTTAAGTGACTTATCCAGAGAGTTAATGACCAGTACTTTTTCCATTAAAATGTACTGCCTCTCAAATGCATGACCAGTCTTCTCAATGGAGAACTTAGATATTTATATTGTCTTGGGAGAATGCAAACTCTATGACTGGGTGCAGACAGGTTTTCTTGGAATGGAAATTGTTCTCTGCCATGTTCTAAGTGGTCCCAATGGAGAACCCTTATTTGACTTTCAAAATTATGTACTAGTATAATCTCTTCAGTGGATCCCTCCTATCCCAGGCAAAATTAGTTAATTTCTATTCTTCCTTATCTACACAGCTCTATTTCAGCTCTGAAGAAACTATTTTGTGTGGACTGACTCAGACACCAACTCCTTAATTCAGGGTGCTTGTTTTGTGGGCTCAGCACCAGGCACATGGTAGGCCTGCAGTAAATATTAGTTTTATTGAACTGTTTTTTGGAAAACTCTCACAGACTCCCTTTTATGTCCTAAATCTTGTTATTCTATTCTTGTTTTTCAATTTCATTAAAGTAGTAAATAAAACCCTCAACTTTTTCTTTCTTTACATACCTACTTTTTTCTCAATCAGTGATACTTAGAAAATGCTATCATGTTTTGGAAATACCATTCCTTCCCTCTTTCTTAGTCTCCCAGTTAGTCATATGTTGAATTGCCTCATCAAAGGGACCCTCTCTAAATAAATGAAGTTGGACTTGTCAGTCAGGGGCGGATTGAGTAGGCCTGAAGAAGCCATGATTCATGCAATCTCATTTCCATGGTGTATGCCTTAAATGCCACATCTCCAGTTAGCAGTTAGTCTCTCAGGAAAAGAAATTTAGCTTTGCATTCCTTTTGGGTTTTAAAAATTCCCTTTTGAAGTTTGTGCTAAGAATGAATTCCCTTTGGCCTTTTGGCTTTCTCAAGGTGAGATTTAGAAATGGCTCATTTCCCCTGAAAATTGATTATAAAATCTGTGTCTACTGATACCCTCATTTTAGCATTAAACAGCTACAACAGTGTAAAGAAGAAGGGAATGAGTTTTTTGGCTTGCCATGCCTCGAATTCAGTTCTTTTCTCTCTTCTTTGCAGAGATGTCAGGTTGGGAGATAATTTGAATACAAAGAATCCTGGCCCTAGTCCCTTGACCTGACTATTCCCATTTTCTTTTCCCTGCCCACACTTTTATTTGCCAGGCTGCAGAAATAAGAGACCTGTACTGACACAGGTTCATCGTATTCACAAACACTGATGTAAGAAGATTTTTAAATTTGTGCAATGGAGTTATCTATTTATTCATTCAACTTTCATTTATTGGATGTCAACTGTGTTTTAGCTACAGAGGCAGGCATCTTTAGTAATTTTTTTTAAATTCAAATTCCTTTTTCAGAGCTGAGATAACTCGAACTAAAATACCTTAAGTGACCTCCCTGAAGTCAATGCTTATAAATAGTGTATCTAGCACTCAAACTGAAGTCTGGGTGGAAAAAAATTGTGCTCATTCTATGACACTGTACTACCGTTTCATGATATAAAAGAAATTGTTGCTTACTATAGTGTAGCACAGTGATTAAGAAAGGGGGAATGTGGTCTCTCTGTGTTTCTATCAATGCTCAGAACCCTATAGACCTAGGTAGAAAGACCCTACTCAGCTTTTTTAGCCTAACTTCAGTGACTGGATCTAACAGTGTTTATAATTATGGTGTCTTAAGAAGCAGTCTAAGGCTCCAAAATTCTTCTGTGACATTGTTTTCCACTATAGGAAATGCCATCTGCTGTCCCCAACCCTTTTTCAAATGTCTTGATTTTTCTTCCACCTCTACCACTGCTGCTACAAGATGCCTTTTATTTTTTGCTGGGGCTACTATAATATATTCCTAACTCCTACATGTATTCTTGGCCCACTCTAGCCTGTTTTCCATACTACAGCCAGAGGGAGGTTTTTCAGGTAAGAGTTGGATCGTGTCAAAAACCTGCTTAAAAGGCTTTCTCTTGCTTTAAATATGGTTACAAGGTCTTGTGTGGTCTGACCTGATCCTCTAGCTTTGCTATCTACCACACCCTTCTATTCCCTTTGTGAACCGTATTCTTCTCTCCTTGTAACAGTTCCTCAAAAGATCAGCCATTTTTCTAATATATCCTTTGCTATATTCCTTTCCTAGAATGTCTCCATCAACCCTTCATCTAGTTAAGTGCTATTCATCTTTCAGATCTCATCTCAAACCTCCGTCCTTCATGGAACCCTTCCCTAGCTCTCTTTCTAGGTCTATTCCCCTGTATTAACTCTCATTTCATCTGAACTTTTTTTTTTTTTTTTTTTTTTTTTTGGTGCTTACCACACTTTGCTAAAATATGTATTTTAAAATATAGAGTATTTCTTTGATTATTTGATTACTACGTGTCTCCCTGCTGGACTGCAAATTCCATGGTGGCAACCATATCAGTTTTACCTACATTATATCCTTAGGAGTCATGGGCATGATAAATGACAGAAGGAGGCAAGCTTTTTTAATAAGCTACCAGTTTATCTTCTCCAAATTAACATGTCTCCTGTCTCATATGTTTCATTTGATAATATATCTATCATCTCGTCTTCCCTGACTTAAAGCACACTAATTATTGCCACCCCTTGGCTCTGTGTATGTGTGTGTGTGTTAGTCTTGCTGCGGGTAACAGACAGCACAGGTCAAGTCATCGAGTGTTGAGTTTTTTTTCCTGTCACATGCATGTGCCCGTACTCCACCTGCTGTATATTGATGTATGTTAAAGTTAATTTTTTAGGGATGTTAAAAATTTTTTTTTTAGTATTAGTTCAAGATAAAGATTAAAAAAAAGAAAAAAGGGAACTTAGGTCTGTTATTCAAGAAAACAGAAATTATAGAGTATATTCCTAAGGTAAATATTTAAAATAATATTTGACTGATCACATATTCTAGCTATGCCATGAGATTCCATTAGAGTAATTATTTGTGCTGAATTTGCTAAACTAGGAATCTTAATCTAAACTAGACTTTAACTGCCAGATGAGGTTTTCACAAGGCATTTTTAATAATTGGTGTGATTTGCCTATACTTTAGAAAATCTGGAGGTGGTACTAAAAATCAATTTTAGGAACATGTTAAACTGTACCATATGTCTGCAATCAACAAAATCCAGACTTTGAAAAAGTCTAAAGGTCAAATGGCTCAGGCTTATCAAGAGATTAATAATAAGAGAAGGAAAGAGATGGAGTAAAAACCTGTAAAGTCTTAGAGACATAGAAAACTAAGCTATGGTGTTCAGGAATAGATTACAAAAAATACAAGAGAGATCATTATAAAAGTCAGGCCATGATTACTTTTGAAGGAAAGGAGGGTGTTTGATTGGCCTGAGGCACATGGAGACCTCCGTGGTGGCTAGCAAAGTTCCATTTATTGACCTGAATGGTGGTTACAGGAGTCTGTGCTTAAATAATTCATCAAATCATACATTTTCTGTGGTTATCTGTGTCTCTGTTTTATTTTACAATACAAAAAGGTTTTAAAATGCAGAAAAAGGGGAAAATCTATTTTATTACCAATCTTTTTGTATTCCAAATTAAAATATCTCAGAAGTATATTGTCTTAAGTCATAGAGTCAATTGGGCGCTGTCTTTCAATGGCAGAGAGAGAAAGCATTGGATACTTCATTTGGATATTAGATTTTACAAAATTCTTTGAGTTTTGAAAAGTACTTAACATTGGAGGAGAGGCTAAAGAAGTAGAAAAAGGAAAACTTGTACACAGATACATAAACCAATAGAAAAACTTCCAGATCTTTTTCTATCAAATAAAAATTCAGATCAGGCTGGTCGTGGTAGCCCACGCCTATAATCCCAGCAGTCTGGGAGGCTCAGGCATGAGAGTCACTTGAGGCCAGGAGTTCAAGACCAGCCTGACCAACAAGGTAAAACCCTGTCTCTACTAAAAAAGAAAAATAAATAAAATAAAATAAAATACAAAAATTAGCCAGGCATGGTGGTGCATGCCTATAATCTCATCTACTTGGGAGGCTGAGGCAGGAGAATCACTTAAACCTGTGAGGTGGAGATTGCAGTGAGCCAAGATAGCACTGCTGCACTCCAGCCTGGCTGACAGAGTAAGACTCTGTCTCAAAAAAAAAAAAAAAAAAAAAAAAAAAAATCGGGTCAAACCAATTGGCCTTATAGAGATGTACATTACAGTGAGCCTAGGTGCTCATTAAAGTAAATTTCTCTCTCCCTTATTTGCACCATGAAAATATAACAAATTGTGGTATATTCAGACTTTGGCAGGGCCTTGGCAGGGAAATGGGGTAGAACTTTATTCCATAAATGTTTATTTTGTTTTGTTTGTGTGTGTATTAGACACCATTTTATTAAAACTTCACAACGATCAATTAAGATTGGTTTATTATCTACATTTTACCGATCAGGAAAAACTAAATGAAGGAAATCATTTTAATAGCCTGATTTAAAGGACAAATGGGATTTAAACCCTCAGTTATGGGCAGCACAAAAGCCATTTCCAGGAAAAGAAGTAGTGTACAGCAATGTGTGACAGCAGGAAAGGGTAGGAAACATTTAGGAAATAGTATAATCTAATTTAGTTAGAAAATAAGATCTGAAAAAGTAAATGGAGGCCATATCATGAATATCAAGGTGAGAAGTTTTTACCTCACTTGATAAGTTGTAGAAAGTTATTGAAGGTTTTGGGGTAGAAAAACAACATATTATGAAGTTTTTGGAATATTATTTTGTTCATGGTGTATCTGATAGTGTAATTAGATAAAGGGATATGATTGCAATTAAAATGAAATTTAAGAAAACGTAATCTTAAAGAAAAGGAAGTGTATCATTACACAGTAGGTAGAATATACATAGAATTTGTTGCACCATTGTGTACAAGAGGAAGTGGTGTGACATTTTAAGATTTGGTGCGTATGTGGTCTAGTTGTTCTGATGGAAAATTTCTATATTATCTTCAAGGGCATATGATGCCAATTTTAAAGAATTATTGTTAAAACTGAGTACTTTTGTTTTGGTAATCTTTGTCAGTTTGATTAAAAGTTTTATCTCAGTGTTGATTCACTTTTTATATTCCTCAATAATGTTGAGCATTACAGGGCCCTATAGTCGTTTCTATTTCTTCATTTGTAAATTATCTTTCACATCATGTTATTGAAAAAAACTAGAACTTTGTTCTCATTTATCTGTAATACTTTTTTACACATTAAGAATAATAACAATTTTTATCTATCTCCTGTTGGAAATATTTTTTCTGAGGTTGGTGTAACTTGCCTTTAATCATTATTGGCTATGTATCTCAAAGAACCAAAAAAAAAAAATTCTATTTATTGTGGCTCCTTTTACTTTTAACACTCTCTAAAATTTTATTTTTACTAAAACTTTTTGAAGTAGATGAAGTACTGCACAATTATTCTAATCTTGTTGTTGAGGGAAATTAGATTAAGCAACTTGACTCTAGTGTTACCTGTATGATCATATGACTTTTTCAACCATCTGTGAAATAGAGATACCGCTATGTCTCACAGGTAAATATGTTACTTGATTCAACTAAGTTCATGCACAATGCCAACTATCAGGGATATAAAGATGAATAAGAGAGATTCTGGCCCCTGAGTTGCTTATATTCTAAGGAGAATAGTGGTATATATGTACTTATACCATTATGATGATGTAAGCATACTCTGCAAGAATGTTGGGGCCTTGGCTAACTACTCACAGGGATATTGGGGAAATTTTCAACTAGATCTTAAAGAATTAGTAGGAGGTAGGAGATATCTTTAGTTAAAATATAAGGCATGAAAGTGATGATAGATGGTGGTCTTCTTTAGGAAATAGCAAATATGTCTACTGTGTTTAGAGAGTAAAGAAAGCAAGATATAGTTTGGAGTAATATTGTGAAGATCTTCGTATTTACTAAAAGTTTCTAATTCATTCTCTTGTCGTTTTTATATTATTACCAGTTTAATTTTTCTTATGTGTCAAAATAGAGGAGTGTTCTGACCAGATCTGTGTTTTTAGGAAGATCATTTTGACAGGAGAGTTGGAAGATGGCCTGGGTATGGAATCAGAGAGGAAATGATGAAAAGAGTTAGGAAGCTTTTGTAATCCTTTAGAAAAGAAGAGATAAAAGCTTGACCTATGAAAATAACTTGGGAAGGGAAGAAGAACCCTACTGAAGAAATATTTAGGGGGAGTAAAAGTGAGACAATAACTGTGAGTTATTATGTATTATGGGAGTGGCAGAGAGGGAGAAGCTGGGGACTCATACATTCCGCTGGATAGCTAAAAAGATTATGGTATTATTAGCTATCCTAGAGAATTTCAGCACAGAGCAGATGTGGAGAAGAAAATAACAGTTTGCACGTGTTGAGTACCAAGGGTAAGGCCTGAGAGCCATTCAGTGGACAGCTATATGTGCCAGTCTGAATCTCTGGTGTGAACAGCAAGCTGAAAATAGAGATCTGGCCATCATCACTATTTAAGTGGTGGCTGAAATCACAGGTGTGGATAACATTTCCCAGGGCAACGATGAAGAGTGAAAGGAGAAAAAGCTATGGACAGAACCCTGGGGGGATATCACCATTTTTAAGAGAGACGTTGTAACGATCAAATGCTGTATCTGAAAGCACTTTGAATGATAATACACTTTTTAGATATAAAGTATTATTATTATTGTGATTGTTAAGATTTTCATCTTCTATAAGTGAATGGAGATAAGTGCTACCACATGAGGCACTGAAGCAAAAGAGTAGTTGCCATGTTAACCTCAGAGGTGTTGTGAAAATCTGCCAGCAGATTCTTTATAAAAACATTTCAAATGCTAAGGTAAAAGAAGTCTTTGTAAGACTAAACAAGAGCCAGAGTTCTTAGTTTTGCTGGTTCCAACTGTAGCCATGGATTTGCCATCTGGGAATTTGTAGTAACTGTAAGCAAGTATGTTGCCACTGAGTCATCTCCCATGGAGTGCTGGAGAAACAAGGCCTGCATCCAGCTTTCATTCAAGAATTTTACAAAATTGCCTTCCAAGAAAGCCCAAGAGATTTTCATGAACAAGGTTACCTTAAAATTTGTACATAGTTTTTGTTTGAATTTGTAGCATTGGAGATATTTTTATTAGAGCTATAGGGAGAAAATCAAATAATTTATTATTATCACCTGTATATCTCCCGAAATGTTTTTAGAAGGTCTGTATTTTACATTTAACGTTGCAAACTCAGCTTCCTTTTTTTTTTCTGAA
The DNA here is from genome assembly GCA_036589455.1 of Ateles fusciceps. Lineage (NCBI taxonomy): Eukaryota > Metazoa > Chordata > Mammalia > Primates > Atelidae > Ateles > Ateles fusciceps. Next base: position 1,645,265 of record JAZHEH010002752.1, read on the forward strand.
TTCAACACTAAGAAAATGTTTGTTTAGTAAACTGTGTGATATGATAGAAATGGCTACAGAATTTGAATTCAAATACATTAAGAGTTTGTATTCTACTTTTGATAATTGTTGATGTCGAACTATATTTTCATAAATGTCAATACTTTATCTGTCAAATGTGAGTAATAACTAAATTACAGGTCTGCTGTATAAATCAAATGACCCTATAACAACATTTTAAGCCATAAAACACATTATTAATATAAGGAACTATCTAAATATATTAGTTAAGTCTCTTATGATTCTGAAAGAAGGAGTTCAATTTTAAAGGTTTATTCTAGTTAATGGAGTAACAGAGTTGAAGATTAATTAACTTTTGCCAAATGTTCAATCTTGAAAGATACCCATTTTTCTAAGTCTCAAGAAGAAGAAACTGTGAAAAATTCCTGACTGAGTATTGAATATGGTATCAGGGCTCAAAGCCAACTTATCTCCTTAGTAAAGTACATGTGTAACTTGGCTATGACAGCTTTTATCCCATTGACTGTCAGGATATATTGCAGAAACCTCACTCTCAGTTTCATTAACTTCCTCATCCCTTCCTTCTCAGCTTGTGACCCTCCTAAAGCCCTGGGCTTACTAGAAGAAGATTCTCAAAGACTCCTACTCTAGTAGTTCCCCCTTAAGATTGTTGTAATTTCTCATAGCATTTATCATGTGGACATCCATATTATGGTTATTGTTGGGGATCTTTTCTAGTAAGCTGAAAACACGGTGTCAGAGGATATGTCTTCATTTTTAAATGTTTTTTAATGTTTGTTAATTGCTTTTCTTTTACAATGAAAACATTTTATTCTACCTTTTATTTAGTTATCATTTCACATAGGAATTCACTAAGTATCTGAAGGAGGAAAGAAGAAAAAAATGGCTAGAAGGAAATAGTGAACTTTAGAGAATTATAATAAATTCTTATAATGATCCTCAGTGGCCTTGCATATTGTATACTGTGAATCAATACTGAGGTTGACATTTTGATCTCAAGGGTTAAAAAATAATGTCTAATAAAACCTTAAGTAACCTATGGAGATCAGAAGCTGGGTAAATAGAAAAAGGAAGAAAACTCCCAAGAAATAGATTTTCATTTCTGTTGCACAAGATTATTTTTAAATGTGTGAAAAGTGAATTGAAGAGCTAAGTTCATTTAGTTCTATCTTCAGTGATCCAGTTATGCATGAACATAATGTTGTTTCTTATTATGAAAATAACCATCAGATGTAATACTCTGTGTATATACAGTGATATCTAAATTTGATTTCTTTATATTTTAACCACTAAGCTTTATGATATTAAAATAGTTGACTAATGGAGATTTTCATGTTGCTAAAGTATGCTGAAGGATATATTTCTTTTATAGAAGAATGTTATTCTCTAGTTACTTTTTATTGCCCCAATAGAGTAAAAGTATCTTGAAGAAAAGCATGCTTATTTACCATTGTATTTTCAGTGCCTGTCAGAGTTTAACACATAAGATAGTACAGAATATTTGTGGGTTGAACTAATGTCTGTATTACCTAATATACTTGCTAAAAACAGAGCTGTTCTGATATTTAAGTTAGGTTTTACCTATAACCCTAGATTTTAAAATTCCTATCTCTGTTCTTGATGTCTAAAATGATTTAAGAAAAATAATTTAGAAATGTGTTGCTTGCCAGAAGGAAAGGTTTCAGTAATGTATTAAATATTGCCTCTAATAAAATGCTCAAATCATTAATCAAATCTCTTTGTTCTACAAATTAGGTAAGAGCATTTCTTATCACCAGCCATCATATGTAAGATACTGAAGGTCAGAGGCAGTGTTCTTAATGATCTAAGTCAAATTCTCTCAGCCTGGAAATAATTCCCAAGGAATTAAGTTTTGTACCACTAGATGCTGCTTAACTCTTTCAGGCCACTAAGGTGCTATTGAGTGCACTGAAGCTACAGTTTACCAAATGGTACTCCAGTGGTCTTACTCAGTTAATGCAGCCTCCAGAAGGGCCTATGTCTTCCCAGAGAGCAGTTTAAGCATTGGAAAAATCTGGTTCAGAGTATGTTTTCCCAAGGTGATGCTTAAAGGAAACAGCCAATGCATGGCTTTACCTTGTAGCACACACAGACAATTCTTTATGTAAATGTACCTCTGAATGATGAAGATTCTCCCTGCTTCTCCTTTGCTCACTGCCATTTCTAGGGGAATTAGAATAGATTATTAGGTAGCTTTATTTAAAACTGATATTTACGTAATATAATGGTTTCTATAAACCAATAATATTGGTTCTTGCAAACTATCCTTAAGCAGAAGGGGGGTAGCAGAGGTGGCATGAACAAGAGGAAGAGGAGTTATGAAAGAAAAACGTCACGTGTGTTTTTTGGTGTTACCAATATTCGTTCTACATTGAAGTCCCTTTGGCCCCAGTAATTGCTAGATGCAAGTGAGATTACCAATATTTTTAGTTCTTTATCCTTTAATTTAGTCATGTGGGCTAGCTAGGAGGCAACAGTGTTGAAATAATTGTGGCAGTGACTCAGATTTAACATTTGCTACACAATTAGATTTTCTTTAGGTCAACCATAGCAGATCAAATTTTGCCTTCAGCAAACCTTCCTCAAATCTATTGTAATTTCGTCAAAGAGTGGGGAAGCATGACACTAGAGGGATTTTAGCATTTGAAGAACCATCACACATTCTTTGATACATTTTTCATGGGTTTTGATGTTTTCTCTGTTCAGTGGAATATCAGTTTTATTTATTTAATTCTCTTTTCAAATAGCAGAGTATTTAGTGATCTATTCTGTTGGCCAGAATTGAACCCCATTTTTAATCACTCACTCATTCACAAAATATTTGTGAGTTCTCACCATGTAGCTTCTGCACAAATGCTAGAAATACAAAAATGAACAAAAGTTAATCTCACCTCTCAAAAAATTTTACAGTTTATTAGATAGAGGCAGGCATATGAATGAATAATTGTTATGAAATGTAATCATAGCTGGAATAGAGGAAGACAGAGAGTACTACAGTAGCACCAATGAGCAAATGACTAAATAGAATAATAAATTCAATCTGAACCTTGGCTGGGGAGGGAAACATATAGAGGAGGGAAATGATGTTTAAGCTGGGCCATGGGAGATAGATAGATAATTTTTTAGAAGAAAGGGCAGATAAGGTAAGAAAAAGCATTCGAGGAAGAGGGCGTGCCATGTGGTTTACAACAGTGGACGGGAGAGAGGATCTTGATATACTTGGGAATGGAAGCCAAAAAAAGAGAGTTTCTAGGAAAGGATGAGAAATTGTGGCAAATTTTCCAGAAATATCAAGTGGGATAGTAACAGAAATGATTCTGAAGCTGGCATTTGGTTTTTTAATGTCTAAGAACATTTGCAGTAGAAGAGAAAGGACAGAAGCTAGTTTACTCTCACATGAAATAAGAAATGGAATTGTATGATGAAGATAATGCAGGAGGCTTTGGGTACTCTTTCAAGAAATTAGTAGAGGGAAGGAGATTGATAGAATGGTAGCTAAAGAAAAAAGCATGGTTTATAAAAGACTTTGGGGACTGGGTATATTTGATATTTGAGAGTAAGGAAACAAACCAATAAAGCAAACACATGAAGATACTATTAAAACAAAATGACTATTTTTGTTTAATAAATTAGTGGAGTATTACAGCTGATTAGATATTTTTTTTACCCTCCCACCTAGCTCTGTGCTCAACTAATACAAAGTTAGCTTATTTTAAAAAGTCATGTAAAAATTGAGTAGGAAAAAGTACATTTTAATTGTATATAGTGACCATTTTTATTGTTATATCTTTTCAAAGTGAAGCCATGTGTTCAACTTAAAAATATTTTTCACACTGAGTTAATTAGTGAATTGTAAAGATCCATCTCAAACTTACTGTCCAGTTTTCTGTCTTCAGAGTAGAAAAGCACAGTTAATTGAAATAGACTTCAGTCTTTTTTATATGTGCTTATGTATTTTTCCAACAATAGTATTTTGTGTGGGTAGAAACTATGTGTTGTACATTATCTCTGGAGCGTTTTATCCATTACCTTCCCTACAGCCAGATATCCAGTAAGTGTTAAATTATCATAAATTATTTACTCTAAAGAAGTTATAAAATCATAATACTCCTGCCTCCCAAACTCTCAATTTGGGAAACACTATGTAATTGAGATATAGATATTTTCCTTAAAATTTAGCATCTAATTTTTATTTAGTCTTTTTGAGACAGCCACAGAAGAATTTAATCTTTCTCCTCTCCTAGAAATTCTGGGAATATATTTGGTAAACAGTTTCAGTAGAAGGCTGTTCACTCTGGAAGGATATATGATGAGTGAGTTCTTAGGAAAATGATCGTGTTTCCTAGATACTAGGATAGATTCATGGTTGAAGAGAAGAATGTAAGTATTATTTTAATCCCTAGGGAATTAATTGGGAGAATAGAAGAGAAACAAGGTCATACCCCTTCTCTAGGGTCATTTAATAACTATTGAATTAACAGAACATGTTTAACCTATATTGCTTATGGCATTACTATTCATAATTTCAAAAACTAGAAACAACATAAGTGTAGGTACTTTGTGACTTATTAATACAATGGAATACTATGTAGTAGTAAAAATGAATAAATTACCCATATAGACTATAACGTGGATGAATTTTAACAACTATATTGACAAAAGAGAAGAGAATATATAATGTAATTCTGTTTATGTAAGGTTCAGAAACAGACAAAATTAGAAAGTATTATTTAAGGATACACACATATGTAACTACTACAAGAAAAGCAAAGGAATGATTAACGCAAAATATTATGGAGTGAAGGAATGTGATATGATTAGGGATGGATACACAAGATGCTTCCGAGTCAGTTTTATTAATACATTTCTTAAGCTGACTGGTTAGTACATAGAAACTCATTTTATAATTAAAAAAAGGTATGTACAATAGTCCCTCTTTAACCACTGGGGATATGCTCAAAACCCCCAATGGATGCCTAAAACTGCAGATAGTATCTGTGTAGACTGTGTTTTCTTTCTAGCCATACATGCATACATACTTGTGATAAAGTTTAATTTATAAAACAGGTACAGTAAGATGAACAGCAATTACTACTAATAGAATAATTATAATAATATGTGCTAATAAAAGTTATATGAATGTAGTATCACTTTCTCTCAAAATGTCTGACTGTATTGTACTCATCTGTTTTCTGACCGGAGTTGACTGTGGGTAACTGACACCATGCAATACAGAACTGTGGATAAGGGGCAACTACTGTATCTGTTTATGCTGTTTTTATATGCATCAGACATTTTATGATAAAAATGATAGCACTGTCTGGCATATGGTAAGAATTCAACAAATGGTAGGTTCTATGATTATTGCTACAATTACTATTTATTATCATTGTTACTCAATAAATGCTTGTTAAATGAATTACACCTTTTCTCATCAAAGATATGTTAGATTTTCCCAGATTTCTTGCTGTTGATGAGTATATTAACAACACAGTGGGAAATATTGTGAGGAAAACCTAGCACTGAAGCCTCCATGTCATTAGCAAGCATCTAACTGTTGGGGAACATGTGGGTGCCTCACTAAATTCTCCATCTTCATCGCCATCTTTGGCACAATTTTGGTAGACTCTCTGCTTGTTGTAGAACTTGCATATAAGTTTGGATAATGATTTGTTGCTGGCATAAATATATTAAAGATCATATTTTCATTCTGAATTCAAATAGAAGTCTACAAAATGTATATAAAGGTAATGGTTTAAATAATTTGATGAGTATTTCACTTTTAATATTTTCTCCTCACAGAAAATCTGACTCAAGTGCACTATTCATTTCATTGCTTTCTGTGCTCACTCCTAACTAATAATCAACCAGTTAGTAAATGATACATATAGACAGATACAGTATATCTATGAATACATTCGTATATTCAAAAATATTAATACATTAGTTATTTGTTGCAGGACTGCTAGGCAATAGGTGTCCCGCTAAGCGCCTACATGCGCTAACAGTTTTTATACACTGTCTGGATTCTCAGATTGCATAAAAAGATGTTACTTATTCCCCATTCTCAGCTGATTATTATACTGCATACCTCTGCTCTTAACTTGATACATGATCCAAATACTTATTCAAACTATAACTTCACATTAATCAATAATTAATAACTAGTAAATATTGGCTCAGAGAAACAGATTGTTTTGGAAGATTGCCTTAAAACTTTGTGAAACTCCCCTTAGAATAATACTAATAAAACTAAAAAAAAGTATCTGCCTTTCAATTCAGTACTGGTATGCTTCTCACTGCCCCCCAAATTACTTTATTGAACTATAGTTTGAAATGATATCATAGGTGTAGGTGGTTAGAAAGGCAAAGCTATGATACCATTGCTCTGTCTACAGTAGTGTGCTGTCACTGTATTAATCTTTATCAGAACCCATGGAAGAAATACTTTTATGATCTTATTTTATTCTCCAGTCATTTGCATTGGTCTTTTTTTTTTTTTAATAAAGTCAGAGTGAAACAGGTTACTGATTATATTTTTCTCCCACTGCTGAGGTGCCTAATATCATATATGTATTCAGTAAATAACCATTGCTCTCTTTAAAAATAGTATCAATGTGGTTCCAATAATACCTTTTCTTCTTCTATTGTCTGTTTTTACAACCTTATTTAAACTAACATTAATTTTTAAATTTTAAATTATATTATGTTTAAATGTCATTTTACATCCTCTCTAAAATAAGGCAAATCATGTAAATAAGTTGAGTAAACACAATTTTGTAATAATTCTACTAAATTTTAACTTCATTTAAATTAAATTTTAGATGAGAATGTTTAAGTGGCTTATCCAATGTCATACAATGTGTTAATAATGGAAACAATATTCAAATCCAGTTGGTACTAGGGATTCAAGAATGAATGAGACAGTCATTGCCTTGTGGAGCCCCCCTCTGCCTGGTGAGGGCAGTAGTAGAATGAAACTGGCTCAGAATCTGCAAGGGGTCTCAGCAGGTATATGGTGGTGAAAGACACTGACATAAACTATAGACATCCTAGGCCAGAGGCAGGAGATTGGTCTTAGCATCTCTGAGCATGTGGCTTAAGTAGTCAGCCTTCCATCTCTATCCCAGAAGACACAAGTCAAACAGTGATCCTTGCCTGATCCAGGTGATACAGAGTATCATTGAACCAAACTCCCAAGAATACTTCTGTCCTTCTTCTAAACAACATGGCTATTTACTCTTCAAAGAACTCCCTGCTTTAGAACTTCATGTTTACTCTAACAATTCTTCCTGTCTTCACTGGAACAATAATGTAGAGTTCTTTTCTTATTTATTGGAAGCCCTTCTTTACTAAGCACTCTACCAAGTAGGAGACTCAGAAGTTTGTGTGTGCATACATGTGGAGAATATGTGTATGTATACTAAATTACATGCCATAATTTGGAGCTTAACATGGAATTATACAGTAATAGGAGATTTATGGAATGGCAATTCATGAAGCATGAGTGGTAAAGAAGAGTGAGCAGAAGAAGTGGGAGGAGCTGGAAGGGACAATTTAGAGAAAATAAGTAAAATGCAAGATAAGATTTCAGCTTTTTAAATACTGTCTTCCTAGAAATACACACTGATTAACATGAAATGATTAAAGAATAATTAATAGCTAAAGTGTTGTTGATGACCTTGACTATGCAAGGATTCCAGAGAAGGGCAACCAAGAAGCTTTACCTAGGAGGCCACGCTTGAGAACCTTTGAAAGATGGGAAAATTTAATCAGGCAAAGAAAGGATAGCATTGTGTACATAGATTTATAGAACCTCAGTGACTAGAATTCATTGACTGTTTTCCATAAGCATTACAAAGAATTGGCTTCATAATTCTAAACACTTCTGAGATTATTCTTAAATTTCTTACATGTATGATTTCTAATATCCAGTGAGGTCATAAATACCCTGAAGCCTGTGCTGTTTCTTCTCTTTCTTTTGTATTGCCCAAATGTGCCTGTACAGTGCTGTAAGCTAATAATTTCCTATAAATACTTATTAATTGACTATACAGTCACTTTGTAAGATAGTAATAACAATACCATCTACTTACACACAGTTACTGTGTCCCAGGCAGATCCATTCATAACATTTATATAGCTTGAAACAAAAGTTCAAATGGAAGCTATATACTAAATATTTAAAAGTTCGAAAGCAAGCTAACAAACTTTCACTGAACATATTTAATCTTCCTACTTTAGCAAATATTCTTTCAAAATGAACCTGGAAATCCAGGCTCAAAATGAGATTTAACTGAGTAAATTTTCAGTTGCTTCAGAAGTCCTAACCATAAGGAGATAGTGTAGGAAGAATGGACCTGAGCTCCTGGGCTAAAGAACCATCACATTTTCTTCCCTCCCACTGAAGATTTCTTCTCCACTGGCTCATGACTCACATTTACAGCTACTGATGCTTTAGCACATGCTTAGAAGCCACACGGTTTGAAACCTATTGTGATACTTAGGAGTACACACACCCAGAGATGGCCCACCGCTAGAAAATGAATTAGGCACATATTTAGGATCTAGAAGCAGGATTTGGGCAGGATGCAGGGTGCAACTCTTGATGAGGTGGTGTCGGGGCTCCAGATGGGCACAACCCCTTGATCCTACAAGCTCCTCACCTGAAGGGGGAGGAGTTCCTACCAGAGAAGGATCGGGGTGAGACCTTCTGAAGTATGAGAACAGAGGAAGAGGCTTGTCTAACCCATAGCTATTGGCAAGTAATGTACTAAGCACTTGGAATTTTTATTGACAGGAAGAGTAGACATCAAAGTTGTTTAATATCTACTCAGGTTCTGATGAGTAGTATATAAATGGAAGAATTAGGATTTGAACCCTAGTCTATGTAACTTCTGATTCTCTTTTCTTAACTTGTTTTTTTGGGGCCGTGGAAAACCTACCTTATTCTCTGGTTTGTTTTTCCTTCTCTTCTGTTCCTCTATTTTAGAATATGATGATAAGGTGAGGAGGATGATAGGGCTGGCAAGCATAGGAAGTAAAAGGGTAAGAGGGAGAAGGGGCATGGTGGAATTTTGAAATGTAAATTGGTGGGGAAGCAAAAGTGGAAGGGAAGAGCCAGGAAATTGACATCACAGAAAAAGGAAGAGTTAGGTTTAACCCTACGGTTTTTAAACAACTGGCAACACCCTTAATATTAAATATTTCCTCTTTTAAAAAAGAAAAATTCTCGTGTCTACAAGTGTTATTATTCTTATTATAAAATATATTTAAATGCATGTTCCCTTAAAACATAAAAGGTATAACTTTTGTTCAACTATAAAATAAGCATAAATTAATAAAACACATATAAACAAATAAAAATACTCTTTAATCCATTCAGCAAATGTTTAGTAGGCAGTTATGAGTGAGGTAGTAGTGGTATAGCAGCAGATAAGACAGATAAAGCCTTTTCTTTTGCAATAGAGTTGCATTGTAGTGAAATGAAATTAATATTAGCAATGGTTATTTAATATAAAGAATGACATTTTGCTGAAACAAAATCTCTGATTACAACATGAATATAGTTCTAACAGCTTTTGAGTTTGGCATAACCATGCAATCCTACACATCCCAAGATGACTCAATTAGCTGACCATTTGTCACTATTCAAAATACTGGCAAATATCCTATATGACATCAGTTGCCTTTCATGTGTCACAACATATCATTTATATTTAGGTCCCTTTCTCATTAGCCAAGACAATGAAATAATACTCAGTTCTCTGCAATTATATTCCCAAGTAAAACTGTAGTCCTTGAAGTTATGTGTTAGTACTCAGTTATAAAGTGTCATTTATACGATTCTGCAAAACTTGCTTCATTAAATAGATTACTATATAAATAAAATATAAAAATAAGAATTATGGAGAAATCTAAAACCCATTTGCAAACATCCACAAAATATGGTTTGAGAAGTATTATAATAAATGATGCTTCCTATTTTTTTATCCCTCATTTTGACTTTTCATATAGATTCTGACCTCTTTGAGAGCAGACACCCTCTGCTTCAGGTCTGTATTTACAGTCTTTTCACATATCTGGCACAAAGCAGATGCTTAGACATGGTTTTTGAGTGAATGAAGAAGTGAATGATTGAACAAACTCTGGGTCCAAAATACATTTTAATCTTCTACTATGGAAACCTGCCCAACTGACCCTTGTTGGCATGATAAAGATGATTTCCTCTGCCTTTTAAAACATATAGCTGTAAATATACCAATACTATGTTATTTTTTAAGGTTTATTACTTTTAAATCAAAATTCAAGAATTTAAGAAAGAATTCCTGTTATCTTGATGAAATCCTCTTCATTCATTAATAATTTTCTGTGATATTTATCCACATGTGTAGGGTTGAAATTGTGGTATATGTATGTATGAAAGTATTTTTTTCCTTTACCATTACTTTGTATATATTTTTAAATGTCAGTTAATAGCATACAATCCCAATATATATCATGCTAATATTTATCCTTATTATAAAATTAACACATGCATTGAAAATGATATAAAAATACTAATATTCCTACCATAAAGAGAAAGCTGCTGTTATTTTATATTGTGGTATACTCATCCATTCTTTTTCTAATACATATATATGCTGTATATGCGTCTGTATTAAAGGAAAGCCAACTGTCTAGTCTTTTAAATGTAGCACATTTAAAACTGTTAGGAAAATGCCATTGTGCATAAAATACAGGTAGGATCCCAAAAGGAAATCTAATATGTAGACTGCCACCGTGCCGCTAAAATAACTACATTATTCGGAGTTTGGAGCACCTGTACGTTCTGGGAGCCCGGGGTGAGGAATGGTAAGAAAAAGTCTAAGGATCAGAAGTAACTAAGCCAAAGTCCTGAGAACTGGAGTTAGGAGCAAAGCATGATCTTGTTGCTAGGCAACCAACATTCCAAGAGGAAACATCCAGACAGCACACATGCTGCTCTGTCCCTCAGCATGACATGTGCAGAGTGTGTGTGAGGATGGCTGGACTCACCATGCACACTGGCCTCTGAAGACTGGCCTGTGTAATGCTTGTAACACACATCCCTGACCTACTCAGCTCAGCCTGCTGCAGCCCAGATGGAAAAGACGGACAGTTCTGGGACTGATATTCAGTAAAGCCCCTGTGGGATCACAGTGAAACTGTGCTAGGGGTGATCTGTCAAGATCTGGCTGTCATTGCCTTTTCCTATCAATGACTTCAGTAGGGTGGAGGTGGGGGAACTCTAGACCCCACAGGAAAAACCTATAATGACATGTCTTTTCAGGCATATTCAGGACTTGGGAAGAAGGTTTAGGGTGGGGGGAGGGGGGAGATGAATAAGGCCTGTTTCTTCTCCTCCAGGGAGAGAACACATCAAGATAAGTACGGAATTGGCAAGGCAACTTTCTCATTCAAACTGTTAAAAATGGCAGCTTCCAATTTTTATAAGAATATGACTAATCAGTGTTCCCAAAATGCAGTATTCTGGATGACTTGACCACTCCGCAATACAATTAATCATCTGCCTGATATCTGAGAGATAACTTGGACCTTTTGTACTTTTTCTACAGCACAAGAGAAGGGAACTAACAGTTATTGAGCTCTTAAGTGTCCACTGTCTTTTAGCCACATTTCTAATATTCAAAACGGTACTAAAAAATAAGCTTAGGTAAAAGCTGCAACAATAATTCAATTAATCCTTAGTACCCTTCAATTAGGTCCCCTAATTGTTAACATTTTGGCATCTAGAAAATAAAAAGGGTTTCATAAGTTTGTGGCAAACTAGTCTGTCAACAAAACTTGACCTGAAATGCTAAGTAGCTATATAAGGTCTTCATTCATTCTACTATGGTATGACTATCCATATATTTCATTGAAGAACTATTATTTGACTATGAAGTATCTCAAGATCACAATGGAAAATGTAAAGCCAGATTAGAATCTATCACCTGAGGGAACCATAGTGGCGTGCTCCCTCATGTGCCTTGTGTCTTGGCAAACTGGAGATTTTTGTAGGTGTCTAGATCTATTCCAGGGTCAAGGATGGATGTATCAATACAAAGGAGATAGAAGTACATGTCATTGCCCGAGCACCTGAATTAACCCTCAGCATGATGGGTAACAACATGGGCTTTGCCTTGGAAGACCTCAACTGTTTATAGTTTTCTGATAAGAAAAAAGAGATAATAATTATCTCTGAATTATGTAGTTGTAAAAAATTAAATTACTGGGCACAGGGCCTACCAAATACCCCTAATCAAAGAAATTATCATTATCACACCATCTCCTATTTACCCTGCTATGCCCCAGCAGTACCAGTGATGGATAATTCTCACCAACATCTCACTTTCAATCCCTTCAGACAGTTCCTTGTCTATCCTGATGTCTGTTTTCTGTAGTAATGGTTGTTTGTAGGAATACTGACCAATTAGTTTTCCCCAAATACCACTGCTAAGCTTCCCACTCTATCTTGGAACACCCATATCTTGTCTTCTTGCTTTAGTTTTGCAAATCAATCAAGGTCCAATTTAAGCCTCCCCCTCACCATGGAGCCTTCACAGATTTTTATAGCCTCAGTAGTGTTGTCATCTAATGCATTCTTTTTCTAAAGCAGCAAGTTTTATTCATCATAGCCCAAAATTAGAAATAACCCAAATTTCCATCAACAAAAGAATAAATAAATGACAGTATATTCATACATTGGAATGCTACATTTTTGAATTATTATACTTTAATAAAATATGGGGTTCTGCACATGGGGTACATGTGCAGAACGTGCAGGTTTGTTACATAGGTATACACGTGCCATGGTGGTTTGCTGCATCCATCACCCAGTCATCTACATTAGGTATTTCTCCTAATGCTATCCCTCTCATAGCACCCTACCTCCTGCTGTCTCTCCCCTAGTCCCCCCCACCCCCCAACAGGCCCCAGTGTGTGATGTTTACCTCCCTGTGTCCATGTGTTCTCATCACTGTTCAACACCCACCTATTAGTGAGAACATGTGGTGTTTGATTTTCTGTTCTTGTGTCATTTTGCTGAGAATGATGGTTTCCAGGTTTATCCATGTCCTTACAAAGAACATGAATTCATTCTTACGGCATTTATTCTATTCACTATTACCTGGCACTTAACACTTCATAATGCTATAGAGTTTGCCTTGCCCTTTTAAGTAACTATAGAGGCTAGGATCATATCTTTGTATTTCTTTGTCCCTTTATCAGTGATAAGCCAGGATAGACCCCATGAAAATGTCTAAATAAACATCTGTGAGTTCAACATAAGAGATTTTAATGTGTCTCGAGGTTTTCTCCTGAAAACTTTTGAATTTAAATTGAGATTTTTTTAGGCCTTATGCCAAGATTAGAGAACACAAGATATATGTATCATTACCTTTCTTCTTCAGTGGAAGACATTAAAATTCAATTATGTCAATCTTTTATAATAAACCCAGATCTACCTCAGAACCTTTTCAGTTGTGGTGAAGGCTGTTTGCCAGTGGATCAGAACTGAAGCTCTAGATGATGTATATTTGCAGCTTATCGCTTCTGCCTCTCCATTGAATACAGTAATAGCAGAATGACTTAGATGATTTCAGAACCAGCCAACATGGGTTGACATCTCTGGAAAGAATGAAGGAAGGAGGGTTGATAGTGATCTTTTTTGGAGATAGGGAAAGAAATCAGAGGATAGAAGCTAATGAGAAAAGAATTTTTTCACCTGAGATTGAAAATGATTCAAAAAAGTAGCAAAATATTTGAGCAAGAGTATATTAGGATTTTCCAGAGAAATAGCCAATAGGAGATATATAAGGAGGAGAGAGAGGGAAAGAGATTTATTATGAGAATTGGCTCATATGATTATGGAGGCCAAGAAACTCCACCACTTGCTGTGTGCAAGTTGGAAAACCAAGAAAACTCCAAAAGCCTGAGAACTAAAAAAAGGGAGTGGTGCTGATGTTAAGTCCCAGAGTCCAAGGGGCCAAGAACCAGCTGGTCTGCTGTCTGAGGGCAGAAGAAGTTAGATAGCCCAGCTCAAGAAGGGATAGCAAAAATTCACCCTTCCTATGCCTTTTTGTTTTATTGAGACCCTGAATCGACTGGATAATACCTGTCCACATTGGTGAGAGTCAATCTTTTTCACTCATTCTACTCATTCAAATGCTAATTTGTTCCTGAAATACCCTCACAGACACATTCAGAAATAATGTTTTACCAGCTATCTGGGCATCTCTACCCCAGCCAAGTTGACACATAAACTATCACAAAGAGAAATTTCTGTTTGGTTATCAATTTACAATGTTCTATGATGGAGAGGGGGAGAGATAAGAAAATATAAATCAGTGCAAGGGCCACAGTACTGTTGTTGTTGATTACGACATTATTTCTGAGAAAGTTCTTTAACTCTCAGAAATAGTTTTTCAGGTAATGAGTTGGTATGAGGAGCTTTGAATTAGTTAAATGCAGCTGGGTAATTGTAGATACTAGTTATAGCAGATGTAGTAGTCATGCTTGAGAAGACTGAAAGGAACAAACAAATCCCATTAAGTAGTTCAGGGAGCTAGTCTCTTGTTGTGAAAAAATTACATAGAGTATGGAAGCAGATAGACCTGAATTTGATTTCCTCCTCTACCAATCTCCAGAAATGTGACTATGGGCAAGAAATTTAACTGTCTGAGCCTCCGTTTTCTTACATGTAGGGATCAAAAGGTGGTACTTGATAAAGTATTATTATTGCACAGTTTGATGGAAAAATACTCATTTGATTCCCATTCTCTTGATCCTAATTAAGTGGACTGGAGATTTACGTGTCATCATATATTATTGTGATGTCACCAATGGAAACTGATATAATTGACTTCAGAAGGGGATACATAACTAATTGTGGCAGTCAGTTGTTATGAACTCCTTTCTGGCTTTTAATGAACATTTTTCTATTTTAAAATTTCATTTTGACTATAACCAGATGGTCAGTGATAAAATGCAAACCCCAAGACTTCCCAATATCTATACATGCCAGCATTTTCACTTTCATAACCAGCTATCCAGTAGGTTTGAATTAAGAGTTTTGTTTCTTTTAAGGGAAGCTGTTTTGCTTTCATTTTTAATTATAACCTCACATCCGGATGTTTCCAGTATACTATTTGGAGAGCAATTTATGATTAACAAGTTAACATTTTTTTTTTTCGAGATTTGAACATGAACAGATGGTGCTTTTCAGTGTCTTTTTAAAGGTACTCTGGATCTCTTTCATATCAGAACCTAAAGTATGAATTTAACATTGTATAACTGAAAATATATGGAAAAGCAGAAGTGAATCTATAGTTTCAAGTCCGTATCAACACTTCTCACTTACAGGAGAGATATTCTCTTCAATTTAGTAACACTCTTGTGATTGTTTGACATAATTATAATCTGAATGAGAATCTTAGCTTTTATACTACTTTGATAGAAGCTTGAAATCTCCTAAAGATAACTAGATTTAAAAAGTTAATTTTATACAACCTGCAGTTTAAAATAGATATCTCGGAATTATGCATTAGCATGCTTAGTCTTTTACATTAAAATTTGACCATATCTGACAGGTTGCATGTGAAGACTAACAGAAATAAATACATTCTGTCAAATGTTCTTTATTGTCCTCACCTGATCACTGTGTTTTGTATCTCTCTACAAATTATTGGCTCCCAACCAAGTGAACTGCTTCATTAAGGTTATAACAAGTACTTTAGCAAATGAAATGGTTTTGTACCTTCTATGTTGTGCTATTTTTAGATAAATTCCAATTTTATACAAGGAATATACAAATATAAATCATCTCATGAGTTGTGGCTTTGGTCTACCCAAACCTGACAGTGGTACCAACAGATGTTTGAAGGTAAGTATAGTCATTTCTTCAAGGCTTCCTGAGGCAGGCACAGGGTCTGGAATCTTCCTTTAAGAAAAATAACTCTAAACATCTTCCTTCTTTTTTCTTCACACGTTAGCCATAGTAGATTGGTAGACAATAAATAACAGTAAAGAAAATGATCTTTTTGTTTCTCCTATAATAAGGATAATCAATAAGTACATGTCTTTTCTGCTCCCCAAAAGACATGGAAATTTAAAAATAGCTCTAGGAAATATCTTGGGGTTGGGGGCAGAGGATGAGGCAATTAACAGAGATTGATGATAACAAAGCTGTTACACTCTAGCAACTAAACCTACCTTGTATTTCAGTATTACCCATTCTTCACAGCTTTCTCTGACCTTCCCAGGTTAAGCTGTTGCCACTCCTTCTTTGAAACTCCTTTAAGGGATTTATGTGTTTGTGAGTCTATCTCCCTCATCAGATTGTAAGCCCCATGGGAACAAAATCCCTGTTTTACTAATCTTTAAATCTCCTGAACCCATGCTGTACCTGGTGAATAGTAGCCATTCAGTATACCTTTGTGGAGTTAATTTAATTGAATTTCCAAGTGAAATAGTCTTCCATGTCTCTGTTGAGAGTAACTCAATATTACTGAGTTATCCTGCCAATTTTTACATTTTCTCCCTGATAGTGATTTGGAATTCCATCTAACCAGTGGAAAATTATATCTTTCCTTGGAACATTGTATCCTAAAAGGGTCAATATTAATATGGTTGTCGTTTTCATTGCTTACAGTGGGAGCCCCATTTAATTAATACCTACTATGTACCAGGTACTGTGCTACACACTTTATCCTAAGAGATCAGTGTTTTTATCTCCATTTTACAGGTATGAAAACTGAAGTTTTAAGGAACTAAGTGGTTTGCCCATCCTCACAGAATCGGTAATATGCAGGACCAGGAATTAAAGTCACTTCTTTCCAACTCTGATGTCCATACTATAAAACACTACAAAACATTATTCCAGGCCAGGCATGGTAGCTCATACCTGCAGTTCTAACAGTTTGGGAGACAAAGGCAGGAGGATCACTTGAGCCCAGGAGTTTGGGTCTGCAGTGAGCTATGATCATGCCACTGCAATCTGTCCTTGGGTGGCAGAGCAAGACTTCATCTCTTAAAAGTATTATTCTGTATTGCCTGCATACTGTGTCTACCTTTGTGCATGCCAGAAAATCATTAGATTCTTAAAAAATTCTGATTCATTAAATTGTTTTCAAAATATTTTTGAAAGTTTTCTAAGTTCTTTAAGATAAAATATTTGTCCTCCAGTATACAGACAGCCTTTGCCAGAGTACTGATCTCTGTGAGGTTAATGGATATGCTTTCTATTTTACAGTAGTCCCCTCTCATCAAGGGAGGATACCTTCCAAGATCCCCAGTGAATGTCTGAAACCTTAGATATAGTACTGAACCCTATACATACTATGTTTTCACTATACATATATACCTATAATGAAAGTTAATTTACAGATTAGGCACAATAATAAATTAACAACAATGACTAATAAAATAGAACAATTATAGCAATATACTATAATAAAAGTAGAGTGAATGTGGTCTCTCTCTCAAAATATTTTATTCTACTGTACTCACCCTTCTTGTGATTATATGAGATGACAAAATGCCTATATGATGAGATGAAGTGAGGTGAATGATGCAGGCATTGTGACATAGCTTTGGGTGATCCTGGATCTTCAAGCCATGATGATGTTGATGATTAGATGTCAGGATCAGATAATGTTAATGACTAAGGGGCAGATAATTTATATAGTGTGAATACCCTGGACAAAGGGATGTTTCACATTCCAGGTGGCATAGAATGGGATAGCACATGAATTAAGCACGTTACTCAAAATCACACAATGTAAAACTGATGAATTGTTTATTGTGGTAGTTTTTCACTTAATATTTTTGGACCATGGTTGACCACAAGTAACCAAAACTGTGGAATGAGAATATGCAGATAAGGGGGCATTACTATATCATCTGGATATGCTAATGAAAATAAAATATACTGGTGGTTGAGATCAGGGAAAAAAAAAACTTCTAAAAGGTGCACTCACATCATTGTCCACCTTACATAGAGCAATTTAACAACTCTTAATAAAATTAATCTGAGGTTATTTGTATAGTCAATTAAAGTTGTCCAATCAAGGTTACATTGAATGGTCACCCATTGCTGACACTGCTTTTGAATTTCCTTAGGACTGTAAAGCTGAAATGCTTAAATAGCTCTGAGGATGCTTCTGCATAATTTTATAATTTATTTTTTAGTTTATTTTAATTGAATTCAAGTAGCATATCACCCTTCATTTTTTAGCCTTCTATTTATAAACCAGAATTTAGTGGTTACTTAGAGACCATAGTTTTTTTTTTTTGTCGTTTTACATTTGAACACATCCATCACACTAAGACCTAATAGCCTAAAGATAAAGTGATTCTATCTTAAACAGAAAAAATGCTCGAGATAACTAACATTAGATTATAAGGTCACTTAAAATTAAAAACTTTTATTTTCTCTAAAAATTGTCTACAGCAATGGAAATCATCCTCTGAAAGCAAAAGAATAAATATTTATCCTAATTTTTGTTTTGACTTTGGGTGACAAAGAAAAACACTCTTAAATTTATACGCCGTCACATGTGAATCCTTTATTTGTTATTGTTATCAACATAATATTAAGAATGAAGAAGTTAAACAATTCTCTTTGGACTTAAAGGTGCCAGGATAATGCATAATGTTTTGGCACAAGAAGTCTCATGGCACCCATGTTTCTGTTCACTTTACAACTCCCATCAAAAGGACTTAAAATGCCATAGGATAAAAATTCCACAGAGTTAATGAAGATCCAGACACGGAGCTTTCAGGTTAGACACTTGCTTCTTATATTCTGCTGAGAGTAATCGAAGAAACAAAGCCTCCAGAAGAAACTCACTGATTAAAAACTCATTTAAATTATTGGTATTTTGAGTAAGACTATGATTTAACTAATTTCTTGGAAGTTAAGAAATGAACATTTTAGCAGTGATGGTTCAGGCCAAGAATTTAAACTGCTAGAATTTTTCTTCTACCCACACAGGTGAAGGGATATCATCAGTAATTAGTAAGGAGAAGTGGAGGAATGGAGATTGATATGTGAACAGTAAATTCTTTTTAAAAATTTTCTGTTTTAATGCATTTGTTTTTTATAATTGTTCAACATGTAGATGTAATTTTTAAAATTTAATTTTTTACTTTTGTGGGATGCATGTGCAGAACATGCAGGCTTGTTACATAGGTACACATGTGCCATGGCAGTTTGCTGCACCTTTCAACCCATCATCTAGGTTTTAAGCCCACATGCATTAGATATTTGTCCAAATGCTCTCCCCTCCCTTTGTCCTCCACCCCCCGACATGCCCAGTGTGTGATGTTCCCTTATCTGTGTCCATGCATTCTCACTGTTCACCTCCCACTTACGAATGTGAACATGTGGTGTTTGGTTTCCTGTTCTTGTGTTAGTTTGCTGAGAATGATGATTTCCAGCTTCATCCATATCCCTGCAAAGGACATGAACTCATCCTTTTTTATGGCTGCATAGTATTCCATGGAGTATATGTGCTACATTTTCTTTATCCAGTCTATCATTGATGGGCATTTGGGTTGGTTCCAAGTTTTTGCTATCGTGAATAGTGCTGCAATAAACATACATGTGCGTGTGTCTTTACAGTAGAATGATTATAATACTTTGAGTATATAGCCAGTAATGGGATTGCTGGGTAAAATGGTAAATTCTTATTGAAAATTCTGCACATAATTCTCACTTAGGAGTGTGGATTTAGTCATCCTCAATAAAACTTTCGTCATCTTAAGAAAGGCTTTTAAAAACTGTTGAAAATTCTACTACGGAACTAGGTTGACTCATCTGAATATGAAGATTCTGTAATCTTTAATGAAGATTCTGGTGCCCTAAAAGGACAAAACCAGGAACACGGAATGTACCTATCTCCCTCACATTATTTTGCATAAGTGAATAAAGATAGATTTGATTTTCCAAAGACATTTTTACAAATAAGGCCTCATATTCCAAAGTTCAATCTGAAATCTCTCACAATCATTGGAAAAGAAAAGTGAGCAGATATTTCTCCTATCTCCATGACTCAGGGGCCCTCAGGTGCTGTCTTTCCAACTCCTCTGATTCCTATTACTGTATTTTGCAGATGACCCTGTCAGTGTTCTCTTAACCTTCCTTATTTTCCTAGTGTAAGCGTTCATATCCTGAACACTTGTAGGAGAAAACTTGTTTTGATTCTTAAGGGAGAAAAAAAATCTCAAAC
Organism: Ateles fusciceps; assembly: GCA_036589455.1. Lineage (NCBI taxonomy): Eukaryota > Metazoa > Chordata > Mammalia > Primates > Atelidae > Ateles > Ateles fusciceps. Next base: position 1,665,559 of record JAZHEH010002752.1, read on the forward strand.
TTTCCCTGATTCCAGAAGAAAATAAACATATATTCACAAGGCATTTTTTTTTTCTGTTTTGCCTTTGTTTCAGTCACAAACCCTTTCCCCCACAAGAACCTGTTTTCCTAAGCGCTTGAAATTTGCTGTGCCTTGGGAATATGATTTACATTTCCTTCAGAAAGTTTGGTGTTGACACAGGTTTCTTTTTTCTTTAGCCATCTCCCACCTTAGGAAAAAGTACATTGTCTCATTTAACGATATGAGGTTTAGAGTAGTAGTAATTTTATTTAATTTCAAGGATTAGAATCATTCCTTTTAGAGTCAGCAAGAATTCCATAAAGTGACCATCATCCTAGTAGCACAACTCAAATCTGAGAACAACAGCCACCAATCAATTAAGGCAAAAATGTTTAAATTATATTTTGAAAGTATATTAAGATCTTCAGAGTAAATAAAAGGTAGACTGTGTGCTGAGTTTTGGAAACTTTAATCAATGCTGGACAGCATTTTGGGCTAATGTAGTTTAGGATAGCATTAAAAGTTATAAGAGGTGTAGGCCTACAGCCTTTGGGGTTTCTTTGTGTCACTTCCAGTCTCTTGCTTTATTACTTTACCATCTGCCTTCCTGATTTCCCCACCAGGCATCATCATGGTTTCACAGTCTGCTTTGCATGGTGGTTTACATCTGGAGACAATGCCATCCCCCTAGGCACTTTTTAGAAATGTTTGGTCAAGTTTGTTGCAATGACTGAGGAAAGCTATGGGCATTTAGTGAGAGGAGGTCAGGGGTAATAATCCAGCAGAGTGTGAGACAATAGTGCACAGTTATGTGCCCCAAATGTCAGTAGCACCCCCGTTAAGAAATACTGGATCCTTTGAATTGGTACCCTAGTTTTGGGTTGACTAAGCTGGCTTTTGTCTTTGAGATAGGTTATTTATCTGGGATTCCTAAAACATGCTTCAAGTAAATGATCAGGATGTGATCTCCCTTGTTGGCCTGAAAGACAGGTGGAGTATTTGGCAAAGAGAAATTCATGAAATGTGCTTGTCTTGGTGAACTCTATTCCCTTCTGTTGGGAAGCTGACATGGAGAATACAGAATTAGGCAGATTTACAGATGCCTGTTTTCCTAGATCCTTCCAGATATAAAAGTGAAAACTCATACCAGGTAAGAAATATATATGTTAGTATTATTTCTTTTAACACTGTTAAACTTCCTCCAAACAGAAGGGAATGAAGAACATTAGTACTGGCTAATATGGGGTGAGTGTTTGTTGCTTAGAATGCAGTGTTTATACAAAGAAAGTTAAAGAGAAAAAATTCCTGACAGAGATGGACTATAAAATGACAACTTAATCTTTTCATAAAGGATTAAGTCACAGGTAGGAGGTGAGGAGGCTTCTTGATAAAATACTCAAGTGATGCTTCAAGGGATGGCAAGAAAGAGGTATAGAAAAGTAAAGTCCTAAACCATGGGGGATGGGGAGAAGTAATGAAGCAAGGATAAAACCACCGATGTAGCAACCAAAATGTGTGTCCGTTAATTAAGGATTTGAGGTTTATGGTCACGTCTTTCTCTACTTTGGGAAACTCCAATTTTTATTAATCTCATTTTAGGTTAAGAAAAAGAAAGGGAAAACCAATAAAGCATATTGAATTTTCATTCATTGTGGAAACAAAAATATAGTTTCTGATATGTTTTATATCTACTTACAAAGTCTTCAGATCAGTATTTTTTTAAAAAATGCATTAAAGGGTTTGATGTAAACAAATTTGTTAGACGTAAGCTGTTGCAAAACCTAGCATCACACCCTATTATCTACATTTTTATTGAAACAATGTCTACAAACATGAACCTCCAGAACAAAAGATATGCCAAAAATGTAAAATCATTTCTACAACTACTGAGAGAAATGATTTGATATAGCAAAATTCAGGAAAAGAAGAGTTGAACTGTTTTCTTTTGCCTCAACTGAATTTTTAAAATATGAAGTGCTTACGGTCTCTGGAATGATAACAAGTCACTTCATTTGAGCTTTTAAAGTTACATCTTGGAATATTTTCAAAACCAAGTCTTATAACCTGTTATCAGGAAGAGATAATAGGAGGCTTTCCAAATGTCAAGGGAAAGGTCATATCTCCACATCTGATCAGCAGGCACTTTCTAATTTTTGTTGTCCCCCACTTATTCCAAGATTAGTAGGTTAGTTTGAAGATATCATGGCAAATCCTATATTTCAATTTGGTTATAATATGCTATAGTTTTATTTTTTGATGTCTTCTCACATTCCTCATATAGTTATTTACAATTATATCTGACCAACCAAAATGTAAAGCTCCATTAGTTTTTTAATCTCTCAAACCCTACTATTAGAAATGTGCCTTGCATAATAGTAGGTGCTCAACAAATTCTTGTTAAATGAATAAATGAATGATTTATTTTCTTAATTATTTCACAGTACAAGTCCAAAGATAGTAAATTATTGAAAGAGCTTGGACCATATTGAATTTTATGTGTACTCTCCTCAAAGTCAACCAATACCGGTGCAATAAGCATTCTGAACACACTTGACTATTACGCACAAAAATGCCAAAGTTTAAAACTTAATTTATGGGGAGGGGTCCAAGATGGCCAATTAGGAGCAGCTCAGGATTGCAGCTCCCAGGGAAAGCGTGGAGGGTGAGTGGGCGCCACATTTCCAGACAGATTTTTATTGCCCACAGACCAGGAGATTCCCAGGCAGAGGAGCCCCATGGGTCGCCAGCACGGCTGGTTTGGCTGGTGCGGCTGTTTTGCTGGTGCCCTGGCACGGTGGTTCTCTGTACAAAATACACAGGTCTGGCAATTGGAGCTCCGGGAAGGCAGAGTCGCCCATTTATCTGATTAAAAAGGGGACTGAAACAGGGAGCCAGGCCAGGAGATTCCCAGGTAAAAAAAGCGTCACGAATCTCGGCGCTGCTGTTTCAGCTGGTGCGGTGGGTCGCCGCACGGGAAATCACACAGATCCCAGCACCTTTTCAACAGGCGACTGGAACACCTGGGAGACAGTCGACCATTCAACTAAAAAAAAAAAAAGGCTCTGAGGCAGGGAGCCAGGTGATCAGGCTTGGCTGGTCCCACCCCCACAAAAAACAGCAATCAGAAACTCTGGATTGAGAGTTTCACAGCAAGCACAGCTAAACCCAGGATGGTCCAGCTCTGTGGGAGAGGGGCGTCTGCCATTACTGAGGCAGTCCACCACTACGGAGGTAGTTTGCCACTGCTGAGGCAGCCTGCCATTGCTGAGGCAGCCCACCATTACAGAGAGAGTCCTTCATTATAGAGGTGGGCTGCCATTGCTGAGGCAGTTCTAACTACACCCGTATAAACAAGACTGCAGGGAAGTTCACATGGCAGCTGGGCAGAGGCCACAGCAGCTCAGCAAAGCCTCTGCAGGCAGACAGCGACTAGGCTGCCTCCTTGCTGGGCAGGGCAGCCCTGAAAAAAAGGCAGCAACACAAGGGAAACTCATAAATAAAGCCCTAACTTCCCGGGACAGAGCACCTGGGAAAAAAAGGGGTTTATGAGTTCTGCTGCAGCAGACTTAAACGTACCTGCCCAGCAGCTCTGAATGAACAACAGAGCTCACATCTCAGCACTTGAGCTCCTATAAAGGACAGACTGTCTCCTCAAGCAGCTCCCTGACCCCTGTATATCCAAAGAGTCACCTCATAAAGGAGAGCTCAGACTGACATTTGGCAGGTATCCTTCTGGGACAAAGATAGCAGAGGAAGAAACTAGCAGCAACCCTTACTGTTCTGCAGCTGCTGCAGGTGATCCCCCAGGTAAGCAGGGCCTGGAGTGGACCTCAGCAGTCCTACAGCAGAGGGGCCAGACTGTTAGAAGGAAAACTAAGAAACAGAAAGAAATAACTTCATCATCAACAAACCGGAGTCCACCCAATCAACAAGTTGGGTACACTCAGAGACCCAATCTGAAAGTCAACAACTACAAAGATGACAGGTGGATAAATCCACAAAGATGGGAAGAAACCAGTGCAAAAAGGATGAAAACACCTGAAACCAGAACACCTCTCCTCTACAAGGGATCACAACTCCTCACCAGCAAGGGAACAAGGCTGGATGGAGAATGAGTGTGATGAATTGACAGAATCAGGCTTCAGAAGGTAGATAATAAGAAACTTCTGTGAGCTAAAAGAACATGTGCTAATCCAATACAAAGAAACTAAGAACGTTGAAAAAAGATTTGATGAAATGCTATCGAGAATAAACAACTTAGAGAGGAATATAAGTGAATTGATGGAGCACAACATGAGAAGTGAATTGATGGAGCACAACACAAGAACTTTGCGAAGCATACACAAGTTTCAACAGCCGAATCGACCAAGCAGAAGAAAGGATATCAGAGGTCGAAGATCAACTCAATGAAATAAAATGAGAGGGCAAAAGTAGAGAAAAAAGGGTAAAAAGGAATGAACAAAGTCTCCAAGAAATATGGGACTATGTGAAAAGACCTAATCTACACTTGATAGGTGTACCTGAATGTGAAGGAGAGAATGAATCCAAGCTGGAAAATACTCTTCAGGATATTATCCAGGAAAACTTCCCCACCCTAGCAGGGAAGGCCAATATTCAATTCCAGGAAATACAGAGAACACCACAAAGATATTCCTCAAGAAGAGCAACCCCAAGGCACATAATCGTCAGATTCACCAGGGTTGAAATGAAGGAGAAAATGCTAAGGGCAGCCAGAGAGAAAGGCTGGGTTACCCACAAAGGGAAGCCCATCAGACTCATAGCAAATCTCTCAGCAGAAACCCTACAAGCCAGAAGAGAGTGGGGGCCAATATTCAACATCCTTAAAGAAAAGAACTTCCAACCCAGAATTTCATATCCAGCCAAACTGAGCTTCATAAGTGAAGGAAAAATAAAATCCTTTGCAAACAAGCAAGTACTCAGAGACTTCATCACCACCAGGCCTGCTTTACAAGAGCTCCTGAAAGAGGCACTAAACATAGAAAGGAACAACCAGTACCAACCACTCCAAAAACATACCAAATGGTAAAGAGCATCAACACAATGAAGAAACTGCATCAACTAAAGGGCAAAACAGCCACCTAGCATCAAAATGGCAGGATCAAATTCACACATAACAATATTAACCCTAAATGTAAATGGGCTAAATGCCCCAATCAAAAGACACAGACTGGCAAATTGGATAAAAAGCCAAAACCCATCGGTGTGCTGTGTCCAGGAAACCCATCTCACATGCAAGGATACACAAAGGCTCAAAATAAAGGGATGGAGGAAGATTTACCAAATAAATGGAGAGCAAACAAAAAGCAGGAGTTGCAATTCTCATCTCTGATAAAATAGACTTTAAAGCAACCAAGATCAAAAGAGACAAAGAAGGACATTACATAATGGTAAAAGGATCAATGCAACAAGAAGAGCTAATGATCCTAAATATATATGCACCCAATACAGTAGCACCCAGATACATAAGGCAAGTTCTTAATGACTTACAAAGAGACTTAGACTCCCACACAATAATAGTGAGAGACTTTAACACCCCATTGTCAATATTAGATCAATGAGACAGAAAATTAACAAGGATATCCAGGACTTGAACTCAGACCAGGACCAAGCAAACCTAATAGACATTTACAGAACTCTCCACCTCAAATCCACAGAATATACATTCTTCTCAGCATCACATCATACCTACTTTAAAATTGACCACATAATTGGAAGTAAATCACTCCTCAGCAAATGCAAAAGAACAGAAATCATAACAAACAGTCTGTCAGACCACAGTGCAATCAAGTTAGAACTCAGAATTGAGAAACTAACTCAGAACCACACAGCTTCATGGAAACTGAACAACTGGCTCTTGAATGTTGACTGGATAAACAATGAAATGAAGGCAGAAATAAAGATGTTCTTTGAAACCAACGAGAACGAAGACACAACATACCAGAATCTCTGGGACACATTTAAAGTAGTCTCTAGAAGAAAATATACAGCAATAAATGCCCACATGAGAAGCAAGGAGAAATGTAATATCAACACCCTATCATCAAAATTGAAAGAGCTAGAGGAGCAAGATCAAAAAAACTCAAAAGCTAGCAGATGACAAGAAATAACTAAGATCAGAGCAGAACTGAAGGAGATAGAAACACAAAAAACCCTTCAAAAAATCAATAAATCCAGGAGCTGGTTTTTTGAAAAGATCAACTAAATAGACAGACCACTAGCCAGATTAATAAAAAGAAAAGAGAGAAGAATCAAATAGATGCAATAAAAAACATAAGGCAGATATCACCAGTGATTGCACAGAAATACAAACTACCATCAGAGATTACTCCAAACAACTCTATGCACATAAACCAGCAACCTGGAAGAAATGGATAAATTCCTGGACACTTGCACCCTCCCAAGCCTAAACCAGGAAGAAGTCAAAACGCTGAATAGACCAATAACAAGGACTGAAGCTGAGGCAGCAATTAATAGCCTGCTAACTAAAAAAAGCCCAGGTCCAGACGGGTTCACAGCCGAGTTCTACCAGACATACAAGGAGGAGCTGGTACCACTCTTTCTGAAACTATTCCAAACAATCCAAAAAGAGGTAATCCTATTGTCAAAATTGAAAGAACTAGAGGAGCAAGATCAAAAAAACTCAAAACCTAGCAGAAGACAAGAAATAACTAAGATCAGAGCAGAACTGAAGGAGATAGAGACACAGAAAATTCTTCAAAAAATCAATAAATCCAGGAGCTGGTTTTTTCAAAAGATCAACAAAATAGGCAGACCACTACCCAGATTAATAAAAAATAAAACAGAGAATAATCAAATAGATGCAATAAAAAATGACAAAGGGGGATATCACCACAGATTCCACAGAAATTCAAACCATCATCAGAGATTATTACAAACAACTCTATGCACAGAAACTAGTAAAGCTGGAAGAAATGGATAAATTCCTGGACACTTGCATGCTCCCAAGCCTAAACCAGGAAGAAGTCGAAACCCTGAATAGACCAGTAACAAGGTCTGAAGTTGAGGCAGCAATTAAGAACCTACCACCCAAAAAAACCCAGGTTTAGATGGGTTCACAGCCAAATTCTACCAGACGTACAAAGAGGAGCTGCTATCATTCCTTCTGAAACTATTCCAAACAATCAAAAAAAAAGGGAATCCTTCCCAAATCATTTTATGAGACCAAAATCATCCTGATACCAAAACCCAGCAGAGACTCAGCAAGAAAAGAAAACTTCAGGCCAATATCCATGATGAACATAGATGCAAAAATCTTCAATAAAATACTGGCAAACCAATTGCAACAGCACATCAAAAAGCTTATCCACCATGATCAAGTAGGATTCATCCCAGGGATGCAAGGCTGGTTCAACATACAGAAGTCTATAAACATAATTCATCACATAAACAGAACCAAAGACAAAAACCACATAATTATCTCAATTGATGCAGAGAAGGCGTTTGACAAAATTCAACAGCCCTTTATGCTAAAAACCCTCAAAAAACTAGGCGTTGATGGAACGTATCTCAAAATAATAAAAGCTATTTATGACAAACCAACAGCCAATATCATACTGAATGGGCAAAAACTGGAAGCATTCCCTTTGAAATATGGCACTAGACAAGGATGTCCTCTCTCACCACTCCTATTCAATATAGTATTGGAAGTTCTAGCCAGAGCAATCAGACAAGAAAAAGAAAATAAAGGGTATTAAAATAGGAAAGGAGGAAGTCAAATTGTCTCTATTTGTAGACAACATGATAGTATATCTAGAAGACCCCATCATCTCAGCCCCAAATCTCCTGAAACTGATAAGACTTCAGCAAATTCCCAGGATACAAAATCGATGTGCAAAAATCACAAGCATACCTATACACCAATAACGGACTTAAAGAGAGCCAGATCAAGAATGAACTGCCATTCACAATTGCTACAAAGAGAATAAAATACCTAGGAATACAACTAACAAAGGATGCAAAGGACCTCTTCAAGGAGAACTACAAACCACTGCTCAACAAAATAAGAGAGGACACAAACAGATGGAGAAACATTCCATGCTCATGGTTAGGAAGAATCAATATCGTGAAAGTGGCCATACTGCCCAAAGTAATTTACAGATTCAATGCTATCCCCATCAAGCTACCAATGACCTTCTTCACAGAACTGGAAAAAACCACCTTAAACTTCATATGGAACCAAAAGAGAGCCTGCATAGCCAAGTCAATTCTAAGCAATAAGAATAAAGCGGAAGGCATCACATTCCCGGACTTCAAACTGTATTAGAAGGCTACAGTAATCAAAACAGCATGGTACTGGTACCAAAACAGAGATATAGACCAATGGAACAGAACAGAGGCCTTGGAGGCAACACAACACATCTACAACCATCCAATCTTTGAAAACCCTGACAAAAACAAGCAATAGGGAAAGGAGTCCCTGTTTAATAAATGTTGTTGGGAAAACTGGCTAGCCATGTGCAGAAAGCAGAAATTGAACCCCTTCCTGACACCTTACACTAAAATTAATCCAAATAGATTAAAGACTTAAACATAAGACCTAACACCATAAAAACCCTAGAAGAAAATCTAGGCAAAACCATTCAGGACATAGGCGTAAGCAAGTACTTCATGACCAAAACACCAAAAGCATTGACGACAAAAGCCAAAATAGACAAATGGGACCTAGTCAAACTCCACAGCTTCTGCACAGCAAAAGAAACAGTCATTAGAGTGAATCAGCAACCAACAGAATGAAAAAAAATTTTTGCAGTCTACCCATCTGACAAAGGGCTGGTAGCCAGAATCTACAAAGAACTAATACAGATTTACAAGAAAAAAACAAACAAGCCCATTCAAAAGTGGGCGAAGGATGTGAACAGACACTTTACAAAAGAAGACATACATGAGGCCAACAAACATATGAAAAAATGCTCATCATCACTGGTCATTAGAGAAATGCAAATCAAAACTACATTGAGATACCATCTCATGCCAGTTAGAATGGCGATCATTAAAAAATCTGTAGACAACAGATGCTGGAGAGGATGTGGAGAAATAGGAACACTTTTACACTGTTGGTGGGAGTGTAAATTAGTTCACCCATTGTGAAAGACAGTGTGGTGATTCCTCAAGGACCTAGAAATAGAAATTCCATTTGACCCAGCAATCCCATTACTGGGTATCTATCCAAAGGATTATAAATCGTTCTACTATAAGGACACATGCACACGAATGTTCATTGCAGCACAGTTTACAATAACAAAAACCTGGAACCTACTCAAATGCCCATCGATGATAGACTGGACAGGGAAAATGTGGCACCGATACACCATTCAATATTATCCAGCCATCAAAAACAATGTGTTCGTGTCCTTTGTAGGGACATGGATGAACCTGGAAACCATCATTCTCAGCAAACTGACACAAGAATAGAAAATCAAACACCGCATGTTCTCACTCATAGGTGGGTGTTGAACATTGAGAACTCATGGACACGGGGGAGGGGATCATCACACACTGGGGTCTGTCAGGGGGAAATGGGGAGGGACAGCAGGGGGTGGGGAGTTGGGGAGAGATAGCATGGGGAGAAATGCCAGATATAGGTGATGGGGAGGAAGGCAGCAAATCACACTGCCATGTGTGTACCTATGCAACAATTTTGCATGTTCTTCACACGTACCCCAAAACCTAAAATGCAATTAAAAAAAAAAAAAACCCTTCATTTATACCATGTCCTAAGCTTGTGAGATGTTCTACTTTGGAACAAGAAAATGTCATAGTTGAAGTTCTTGTTACATGGGAGATAAGGTGTGTATCATACTACTTATTTGTTAAAAAAAAGTCTTCATCATCTATAGGATAAGCACCTGCAAGTCCTATTTATGCAAATTGGAAGGGTGAAAAATGTACCTTTTGAAAGATTTGGGAGAAAACAACCATTTCTCAGGCTGTTCCAGCTCTAAAATTGTGCACCATTGAAATTGCTGGGTGTACGGTGATGGACATAGGAAAGGGCTCTGAAATAAGTCACTAGGATAGCTGGACACTTTAATGTCTATGTGTTTCAGTACAGATTCCCAGTTGGAAACTATTGATGTTTTGATTGTGCTGTCAAAACCAGTGAAGGCTGGCTCTGTTTTGTAGGCAAAGGTGAGCCAACTTTCCTTCCTTTACTTTTCCTGCTAAATTTCCTTAGTTAGACGTAGGGTTCTCCTTGTGCATCTTCATGGTGATTTCCTTCTCCAGTAAGTATTGAATCTCTCTCTGGAGCTGCTTCCTCTCCATTTAGTCTCATTCATTATGACTACTGTATCATCTCTTTGTCCCAAGTGATTCATATTAATAGTATGATTCTTGTGCTTTTAAAAAAATCACTTTATAGTACTCTTCTTATTTTCAGCTTGCTTGTTAACAGCCTTTGAAATTGGTTATTTTCTTAGGCTGTCAGTGATTTGGAATTTTTCTAGAAACATCTGTTAGTATAAATTATGCTAGGCTGGGTTTTTGTCTATTTAAGTGCCAGAATTCACTGCCACAAGAAAGAAGTTAGGATTAGAGGAGCTTGATATATTTTATACTTTGATTTATATGTATTTTGAACCTCATAGACTTAAAACTTTGTAATTAATGAACAGTGGTGATCCCTATTTTTGATAGATGACATACAAATGATTCTGAGATATGGTCAGGCAGTTATAAGGATCACCACCAGATAATGATTATTGGCAATTGGACTTCCTAGCCCTGAAAACCAATACTTTTGCTTCATGCCAACAGACCTCCTTCCTGCCCTCCATAGTCCCAAAAACACATTGTACATTCCTAATCAGACTAAGGTGTACTTTTGCTCTTACCCTGTCTCTTGACATCTTCATCATTGAACACCCACCCACACACACACAAATCAGGCCTCCTTCCAAGTGTCCCTACTAACCACTCTGTCCTTACATAAGCTTAAACGCCCTTCCAACCTATTGTTTTGTAGAATCGTTTTGAACTGTCACTAAATTATAAATTTCTGAAAGCCAAGAGTTATATTTCTTAAGTCTATGGTGTTAAATATATCATGGGATTTTGGCACTCAATAAATATTTGGTGATTTCTAAGAGTCTAATTGAACCAGAAATTTTATCTTGTTTGTGAAGCAGTAGGTGTTTTATGGAGTCATTAAAGAAGCAACTTATCTTTGGTGATTGACTTGCAGCCATTGTAATGATTGACAGAGACCCAGAGAAGTTCCTGGCCATTGCAACTAGTTACTAAGAAGCTGGGGAAACCAGATGTACAGCCTGAAGGAACACAAATATTTCACAACTATAGTTTAGTGGGGGGGGATTCATTCTCATTACTTTGTGGGAAGCTCCACACTCCTGCTGATTAGCAGAGAGATCCAGCAATTGCATCTTTTACAAATGTAATCCTATCTTAACCACGCAATAATTTTGCTTCTAGTCTCTAGACAAACAAGAATTTTAGTCCTTGCTTTGCCACAAAAGGCAAATATCAGGCTTTAGCATGTGAAATTATCTTTCAATAATTATGAAGTCAATGGAGAAAACTGAATTATCCTTGTATTCTAATTTGCTATACAAAATGTTGACATGCAGCTCACTTGTATTTTTCCTTTAGAGAGTATCTATATCCACAATGACTGAATATAACTTTTTTTTTTGATTTTTTAAAATTATACATTAAGTTTTGGGATACATGTGCAGAATGTGCAGGTTTGTTACATAGGTATACACATGAGATAATGGTTTCCTGTACCCATCAACCCATTATATACATTAGGTATTTCTCCTAATGCTGTCCCCTCCTCTAACCCTCCACCCACTTACAGGCCCCACTGTGGGATGTTCCCCTCCCTGTGTCCATGTGTTCTCATTGTTCAACTCCCACTTATGAGAGAGAACGTGTGGTGTTTGGTTTTCTGTTCTTGCGTTAGTTGGCTGAGAATAATGGTTTCCAACTTCATCCATGTCCCTGCAAAGGACATCAGCTCGTCTTTTTTATGGCTGCATAATATTTCATGATATATATATATATGTATATATATATATATATATATATGTATATATATATATATATGTGTGTGTATATATATATATATGTGTGTGTTATATATATATATATATATATATGCCACATTTTCTTTATCCAGTCTATCATTGAGGGGCATTTGGGTTGTTCCAAGTCTTTGCTATTGTGAATAGTGCTGCAATAAACATATGTGTGCATGTGTCTGTATAATAGAATGATTTATAATCCTTTGGGTATATACCCAGTAATAGAATTGCTGGGTAAATGGTATTTCTGGTGCTAGATCCTTGAGGAATCACCACACTGTCTTCCACAAGTTGAACTAATTTACACTCCCACCAACAGTGTAAAAGCATTCATATTTCTACACATTCTCTCCAGTATCTGTTGTTTCCTGACTTTTTAATGATTGTCATTCTAATTGGCATGAGGCAGTATCTCATTGTGGTTTTGACTTGCATTTCTCTAATGACCAGTGATCATAAACTTTTTTTCATATGTTTGTTGGCTACATAAATGTCTTCTTTTCAGATGTGTCTGTTCATATTCTTTGTCCACTTTTTGATGAGGTTGTTTTTTTCCTGTAAATTTGTTTAAGTTTCTTGTAGATTTTGGGTATTAGCCATTTGTCAGATGGATAGATTGCAAAAATTTTCTTCCGTCACTCTCATGATAGTTTCTTTTGCTGTGTAGAAGCTCTTTAGTTTAGTTAGATCTCATTTGTCAATTTGGCTTTTGTTGCCATTACTTTTGGTGTTTTAGTCATGAAGTCCTTGCCAATGCCTATGTCCTGAATGGTATTGCCTAGGTTTTCTTCTAGGTTTTACATGGTTTTAGGTCTTATGTTTAAGTCTTTAATCTCTCTTGAGTTAATTTTAGTGTAAGGTGTCAGGAAGGGGTCCAGTTTCTGCTTTCTGCACATGGCTAGCCAGTTTCCCCAACATCATTTATTAAATAGGAAATCCTTTCCCCTTTGCTTGTTTTTGTTAGGTTTGTCAGACATCCAATGGTTGTAGATGTGTGGTGTTATTTCTGAGGACTCTGTTGTGTTCCATTGGTCTATATCTCTGTTTTGGTACCAGTACTATGCTTTTTTGGTTACTGGAGACTTGTAGTATAGTTTGAAGTTAGGTAGCGTGATACCTCCAGCTTTGTTCTTTTCGCTTACGATTGCCTCGGCTATATGGGCTCTTTTTTGTCTCCATATGAAATTTTAAATAGTTTTGTTGTAATTCTGTGAAGAAAGTCAATTGTAGGTTGATGGGGATAGCATTAAATCTACAAATTACTTTGGCCAGTACGGCCATTTTCACAATACTGATTCTCCCTATCCAAGAGCATGGAATGTATTTTGATTTATTTGTGTCCTCTCTTATTTCTTTGAGCAGTGGTTTGTAGCTCTCCTTGAAGAGGTCCTTTACATCCCTTGTAAGTTGCATTCCTAGGTATTTTATTCTCTTTGTAGCAGTTGTGAATGGGAGTTCTCTCATGATTTTGCTTAGTTTGTCTATTATTGGTGTATAGAAATGCTTGTGATTTTTGTACATTGATTTTGTTTCCTGAGAGCTTGCTGATGTTGCTTATCAGCTTAAAGAGATTTTGGGCTGAGATGATGGGGTTTTCTAAATATACAATCATGCCACCTCCAAACATAGACAGTTTGACTTCCTCTCTTCATATCTGAATATGCTTTATTTCTTTCTCTTGCCTGATTTTCCTGGCCAGAACTTCCAATACTATGTTGAATAGGAGTGGTGAGAGAGGGCATCCTTGTTTTGTGCCAGTTTTCAAAGGGAATGCTTCCAGCTTTTGCCCATTCGGTATGATATTGGCTGTGGTTTTGTCATAAATAGCTCTTATTATTTTGAAATACATTCCATCAATACCTAGTTTATTGAGAGTTTTTAGCACGAAGCAGTGTTGAATTTTATCAAAGGCCTTTTCTGCATCTATTGAGATAATCATGTGGTTTTTGTCATTAGTTCTTTTTATGTGGTGGATTACATTTATTGATTTGCATATGTTGAACCAGCCTTGCATCCTGGAGATGAAGCCGACTTGATCGTGGTGGATAAGCTTTTTGAGTAGCATCAACATCAACAAAAAGGACAACCACACAAAAACTCCATCTGAAGATCACCAACATCAAAGACAAAAGATAGATAAATCCACAAAGATGAGGAAAAACCAGTACAAAAAATTGAAAATTCCAAAAACCAGAATATCTCTTTTCCTCCCAAGGATCACAATTCCTCGCCAGCAAGGAAACAAAACAGGAAAGACAATGAGTTTGATGAATTGACAGAAGTAGCCTTCAGAACTAACTCCTCCAAACTAAAGTAGCATGTTCTAACCCAATGCAAGGAAGCTAAGAACCTTAAAAAAATGTTAAAGGAAGTGCTAACTAGAATAATCAGTTTAGAGAAGAATGTAAATGACCTGATGTAGCCAAAAAATACAGCACGAGAACTTTATGAAGCATACACAAGTATCAGTAGTCGAATGGATCAAGTGGAAGAAAGGATCTCAGAGATTGAAGATCAACTTAATGAAATAGTGTGAAGACAAGATTAGAGAAAAAAGAATGAAAAGGAATGAACAAAGCCTCCAAGAACTGTTGGACTATGTGAAAAGATGAAACCTATGATCAACTGGAGTACCTGAAAGTGATGGGGAGAATGGAACCAAGTTAGAAAACACTGTTCAGGATATTATCCAGGTGAACTTCCCCAACTTAGCAAGACAGGCCAACATTAAAATTCAGGAAATACAGAGAACACCACAAAGATACTCCTAGAAAAGAGCAACCCCAAGACACACAATCATCAGATTCACCAAGGTTGAAACAAAGGAAAAAAATGTTAAAGGCAGCCGGAGAGAAAGAATGGGTTACCTACAAAGGGAATCCCAGCAGACTAACAGTGGATTACTCTACAGAAACCCTACAAGCCAGAAGAGAGTGGGGGCCAATATTCAACATTCTTAAAGAAAATAATTTTCCACCCAGAATTTTATATCCAGCCAAACTAACCTTCATAAGTGAAGGAGAAATAAAATTTTTTATAGACCAGCAGATGCTGAGAGATTTTGTCACCACCAGGCCTGCCTTACAAGAGCTCCTGAAGTAAGCACTAAACATGGAAAGGAAACACTGGTACCAGCCACTGCAAAACATACCAAATTGTAAATATCATTGACACTATGAAGAAAGTACACCAACTAATGGGCAAATTAACCAGCTAGCATTATAATGACAGGATCAAATTCACACATAACAATATTAACCTTAAATGTAAATGGGATAAATGCCCCATTTGAAAGACACAGACTGGCAAATTGGATAAAGTATCAAGACCCATTGGTGTGTGTTGTTCAGGAAACCCATCTTATGTGCAAAGACACACATAGGCTCAAAATAAAGCGATGGAAGAATATTTACCAAGCAAATGGGAAGAAAAAGAAAGTAGGGGTTGCAATCCTAGTCTCTGATAAAGCACACTTTAAACTAACAAAGATCAGAAAGGACAAAGGATGGCAGACTCCCATACAAAAATAGTGGGAGACTTTAACACCCCACTGTCAAGATTAGACAGATCAACGTGACAGAAAATTAACAAGGATATTCGGGACTTGAACTCAGCTTTGGATGAGGCAGAACTAATAGACATATACAGAACTCTCCACCCCAAATCAACAGAATATACTTTCTTCTCAGTACCACATCACATCACACTTATTCTAAAATTGACCTCATAATTGGAAGTAAAACACTCCTCAGCAAACATGAAAGAATGGAAATCATGACAGTTTCTCAGACCACAGTGCAATCAAATTAGAACTCAGGATTAAGAAACTCACTCAAAACTGCATACCTTCATGGAAACTGAACAACCTGCTCCTGAATGACTAATGGATAAATAATGAAATTAAGGCAGAAATAAGTAAATTCTTTGAAACTAATGAGAACAAAGACATTGTGTACCAGAATCTCTCAGACACTGCTAACTCAGGGTTTAGAGGGGAATTTATAGCACTAAATGGCCACAGGAGAAACAGGAAAGATCTAAAGTTGACACCCTTACATCAGCAATTAAAAGAACTAGAGAAGCAAGAGCAAACAAATTCAAAAGCTAGCAGAAAACAAGAAACAACTAAGATCAGAGCAGAACTGAAAGAGATAGAGACATGAAAAAACCCTTTAAGAAACCAGTGAATCCGGGAGCTGTTTTGTTTTGTTTGGTTTTTTTTTGAAAAGATTAACAAAGTAGATAGACCACTAGCTAGACTAATAAAGAAGAAAAGAGAGAAGAATGAAGTAAACACAATAAAATAATGATAGAGAGGATAGCATCACTAATCCCACAAAAATACAAGCTATCATCATACAATACTATAAACACCTCTATACAATTAAACTAGAAAATTTAGAAGAAATGAATAAATTCCTGGACACATACACCCTCCCAAGACTAAACCATGAAGAAGTCAAATTCCTGAATAGACCAATAACAATAACAACTTCTGAAATTGAAGTAGTAATTGATATTCTACCAACCAAAAAAAAAAAGAAACAACCCAGGACCAGATGGAGTCACAGCTGCATTTTGCAGTTCTACCAGAGGTACAAAGAGGAGCTGGTACCATTCCTTCTGAAACTATTCCAAACAATTTATTTCATATCAGCCAACACAGTGAGCTATCAGCTTGCTATATTAAACAGATCCATTTAGATTAGTTGTGTGTTCTTGACTGAGTTGCTTAACTTGTCTCATTTTCAAGGGCTTCATATAAAATGTAGAATTCTGGAAAATGTCAAGGAGCAAAAAAAAAAAAAGAAAAAAAAATGATGCAAGTGAAAAGAAGAAGGAAATAAGACTTTTCTTCTACTTTTACTGAAGTCCATTTGCTCATACTTTTAGATCTTACATGACAACAACGAGAAGAGGTAGATACTATCTTCCTGAATGATGATGATAGGTAATAATAGCAAAAAAACAAAAGTGGATTAGGGTGTATTAGGTAACATGGTATTGTTTGGTGGGAGAAAGGAAGACCATAATGTTCACAGTTGAAGAATCATCAGTAGATTTCTTTTTTTTTCCAGGAAATCAGTAATTCATATTGGATTCAAATCCCTTGAGCTCCTCATATGCTGTTTAGTCATGTCCATGTGTACATTTTCCTTGTAGCTGAGGTCCTCTGTGCTTCTATTTTAAACGTTCTCCCGAGGTGGGATAATTTATTTGCATGAAATTAGTTATCATTTATGTATTTACTACCCCAAATTTGTATCTGCCACTGAAACTTCTAGTCTGAACTGTTAACTGCCTTCTCAGCATTTTGATGCCTTACAAAAGTATTAGACCACTGTATCCAAAACTGAGTTTATAGTTTCTTATTGATAAATTCTCTCCTTCATCATTCTTAATACCAGGAATTGGCCCCATCATTTGACAATTGATCATGCCAGATACCATGACTTATTTTTCTACCTTACCACCTCTCATGTATCAGTCAATATGGACTCCTAAATCTTTTTTTTGAGACGAAGTCTTGCTCTGTCACCCAGGCTAGGATGCAGTGGTGCAATCTCAACTCACTGTACTGTCTGTCTCCCACATTGAAGCAGTTCTGCATCAGTTTCCAAAGTAGTGGGATTACAGGTGCCTGCCACCACATGCGGCTAATTTTTATATTTTTAGTAGAGGTGCGGTTTTGCCACGTTGGCCAGGCTGGTCTCGAACTCCTGACCTCAGGTGATCTGCCCACCTCAGCCTCCCAAAGTGCTGGGATTACAGACATGAGCCACTGTGCCTGGCCTAAATCTTTCTTGAATATGTCTTTCAATCTCCATTTTTCTTCTATCAGTCTAATCCAAATAATCATCATCTCTAACATGAATTGCTAACTAGTTTCTCCATATTCAATTCTTATTCCATGCAATCCCTATTCACATAGAAGCTACAGTGAGATTTCTAAAAGATAAATCTTATTACAATTTGTCCCCCACTTAAAGTTGTTGACAGTATTTCATTTTAGAGACACAGTTCATAATCTTTAATGATAGCCCACAAAATGCTGGGTGATTATCCCCTTCCAGCCTTTTCTCAGGCCAATCCCTCCCTCTCTCCTTGTACTGCAGCCTCACTCCTCTTCTTTCAGTTCCTTGAATATTTTCAAGCCCCTTCCCATACTGGAAACTTTGCGTATGCTGCTTCTCTTATCTGGAATATTCTGCCTCCCTTTCTCCCCAAGGATTTTCTACTTTTATTATATTGTCAGCTCAATTCACGTTTCTTCAAAGGAAGCCTTTCTTGACTATGCAAAAAACAGTCAGGATTCTCGTAAAGGAACTTCCTCATAGTATCCTTTGATTTTGTTAATAGACTCACGTGCCTTATGCCCCAACAATCACTTCTGCAGGTTAAGACACCTGGCAGTGGTGGCAAAGTTGTTGAGACCAATAATTTTCATCCACATTCTTGTTCCTAAGAAACATGACAGAAGATGTCAGAGTTTAGTTTTCCCTAGGGTTTTTAACCTCTGTGTTTTTCCTTGTGCTTGACACTTTCTTTGAGCTTTATATAAAAGGTCATTAAGGTGAAGAAGGGTGATGTCATTCACATTTAACCATCATGATAAATGATTCAGCTCCATATCCTGTCATCTGTCATTAGACCATTAGCCATCATTCAGTTGCCAGTTAATCTGCTAATTTTATTCTGATAAGGAGCAGTTGGCTTATAGATAGAATGTTATGGTTCAAGTTATTATTTTCAGGAAACATGGGTAAGGAGCCTAAAGGCAGGGTATTTATTGTTTAATGAACCTCAACACAGTTCTTGAAAATTTTAGGGAAAAGAGCAGAGATGCTATAGCTTTGCTGAAAATGACAAAATTCCTGAGTAATGATCAGGAGTAACCCTCTACCTAATCTTTCAGGAAGTATTCTGTTCTCTCACGTAGAATTGGCATACATGACACAGGATTGTATGGCTTTCCGTGCTTATTGCTCTAGTTTGGTTATCCTTTCAAGGCTTCGGTAAATGTATTGGTTACTAGCGCTAACGTAATGAATTACAACTTAGTGATTTAGAACAATACGAACTTATTATCTGCATTTCCTGAGGTCAGAAGTCAAAAATGAGTCTTACAGGAATAAAATCAAGGTGCCAGCAGGGCTGTGTGTTTTTTAGAGGTTCCAGGAGAGAATCTGCTTCCTTGCCTTTTCCAGCTTCTGGAGGCTGTCTGCATTCCTTTGCTTGTGGCTTCTTCCTCCCCTCTTGAAAGTGCATTGCTCCAACCGCTGCTTCTGTTATTACATCTTCTTTCTAGCTCTGACTCTCTCCGCCTCCCTCTTATAAAGCCCTTTTTTATTACATTGGGCTCACCTGGATAACCCTAGCTAATGATAATCTTCCCGTGTTAAACTCCGTAACTTAATCACACATATAAAATCCCTTTTACCATGTAAGGTAATGGTCAGCGGTTCTGGAGATTAATACACCGGTATCTTTGAAAGGGCTATTCTTCTGTTTACCATGGTGAAATAAATCTAACAATTCCATATTCTTAAAAATGCTAATCAGGTAGGGTTTGAGTCCCAAAACAAAAGTTGTAGCATGCCATTTTCTCTTTGGTGCCTCACTTAAGGTCTTGCCATGTATATATTGCAGTTACTTATCATTAGTGTCTTTAATTAAGTTTTTATCATTGTTCAAATGTGAAGGATAATTTGTTAACTTAAATTCTGATCTCTGATCTAATAGAAATTAGCTTGTGAAACTGAAGAGAGTAGGACTGTTTAAAAATATGAGATTATGGTTTTCCTTACTTACATATGAAATTATGTCACATTATAGCTGACTAAAAAGCGACAAAGATTGGGGAACTAAGAACAATTCAATTCAACCTTCAAGATACAACCTAAATGTTATCTCTTTTTGTGAAATTGTGAAATGCTGACCTTCTTAATAAAACTAGGCAATACTTTCACTTTGCAATGAAGCCATTGTGTGTACAACTCTATTATAGCATTTGCCACAGTGTTGTATTGATCTAGCTACATGACTGTCTCCCAAACTACCGGTAAGATCCTCAAGGGAAAGGACTCTGTTTCATTTTTCTTAGTACTGATGCTGCCTATTACAGTGTCTGACACATGGCTGATGTCTTAATGATGCTTTATAAGGAAATGAATTCCTTTGCAAGCCTGCCTTATATTCCTCTACTAATTAATTGGCTAGCTAGTTTTCAAGATTCTGAGGAGCACAATAATCGGACTGCTTGAAAGAGAAAGACGAAACAATAGAAATCTACTTCTATTCCTGAGAAAGCAAATTTAAGCACATGCCCTTACTAATGATGAGTCAGTAGTGTTAATTCCCAGCATAAAGAACACTCCAATACATGATCAGTTGAGATTCACAGCCATGTATTCAAAAGTATTGGTAAAGAAAAGTAAGCATGCCTTGAGAGGAATTAGATAGGATATAAACATTTTAATGAAAATTTAAAATACTGCATTAACTGAGTTAATTAAATTAACTTTAAATAAACAGGCAAATCATGGTGGTTCATGCCTGTAATCCGGGATGCCGAGGTGGGCAGATTACCTGAGGTCAGGAGTTTGAGACCAGCCTGACCAACATGGTGAAACCCTAACTCTACTATTAAAGTATAAAAGATTAGCTGGTTGTGCTCGCTTCAGCCGAGGAGGCAGAGGTTGCAGTGAACCAAGATGGTGCCACTGCACTCCCGCCTGGATGATAGTGGAGACTCTGTCTCAGTAAATAAATAAATAAATAAATAAATAAATAAATAAATAAATAATGAAATTATTTAGTTGTGTAGCTAGATTCAGGGCATATGAATCTAATTCAGTTATCTGTTCTGCCAGTAATGTTTTTACCCAATCATATTCCTTTTCAGCTTGCTTTTTTGCAGATTAAAAAATCATATGCTTTTAACATCTATTTAAGAATTGTCTTTATCCCTTTGGTTATTCAGCAGCAATCTTATGGTTTCTTCAGGCTTCACTCTAGCTTTCCTCGAGGTTCGAGCACACACACAAAAAGCCTATATTACAAATAGTGGTCCCCATACGTCCAGAATCTGGCCCATAGGTTGTGAAGGTTTTCTAGCCACTATATTTTTAATGGCTTTCCAAACCATACTGGCATATGCTTTCTGAAAATCATGAGAATACCACAGCCAGTGATTTCCAATACTGACTCAGCATCAGAATCACTTGTGGTTCTTTATAAAAATAAGATTCTAGGGACCTATCTGAGATCCTTATACAGGAAGACTGGAAAATGGTCTGAGTAGCTTTCAAAAGTCCCACTGAAAATTCTGATATGCAGCAGTGATGTTGGGAACCTATGGCCTACCCTTAAGTATGAGGTGATTATGTCCATAAATTGAGAAGTTGAGGGCAGAGAAAAGTATGAAGAGGCATATCTGAAACAGAGGATGTCCCAGCCATTATCTTCCTAAGACTGTTTCCTATTTGTTAGCTGCATTCATAGTGCATATGATGCCAGTGCATTTTTCAAAAGGATGGTTAAATGAAATTATAAATATAATGAACCTAGAACAGTTCTTCCACATAATAGATTATGAATAAATATTAGTTTACTTTCTTTATGTTTGTTTGGTTTTTGCTGTCAGTTCAGGTCTGAAAAGTGTGGTAATCTCTTCTGTCATGGGCATGTTTTCCCTTGAAGGAAGAGGATGATATTAAAAGTCTGAACTTACCACATTTATATTTTGTCACACTACAAATATGAAGGGTCAAAAGAGTTCAGGTTACTAGGTGGGAAGGTATGTGTATATATAAATACATAAATGTGTATTATATACACATGGTGATGAATATATTTAAATAGGCACACAGACACACATATGCCCATCTATCTGCATGGCATTTCACTTCATCATTGTCAACAGCTATTGTGAGTTATTGGAGAGTGATTCAGAAATGATCAATAGGAATAATATTAAAATAGGGCGTTTTTCCCTTAAGAAAAAAAGCATTCTTATGTCACTCTTTCATTATCCTATTAATCTGGGAGGAAGGGAACCATAACAGACCTATTCGAAAAGCCCATTGGAGTATCTTAGTCTTCTCTTCCTCTAGGTCACTTTTTAAACTTGAAGAACAGAACCTTGCTGGAAAGAAAATTAGAGGAAGAGTGTTTTTCAATTTAACCTCTGACATTTCTAATTGTTCTCATCCTGCTTCACAGGCTCCTCTTTATCCACTTACTGCTAAAATATCACTCTTCCCAGGTCTGGATGCACTTCATCTATTCTCTTTGAGTGATGTAATTCACTTATATTATGTATAAAATGATGCTAATGACACACAAATCTCTATGTCTACCTTGATGCTTTGCATGTGCAACCTTGAACTTAATATATTTTCATCAAAACCTGCTCTATTTAGTATGTTTCTCAGTTTCATGGGTTATCCTTTTATGTTTTAAAAAACCCACGCAATAAACAAGGAAGCCAGTGGAATTCAGTTCTTCCATCTTTGTGCTGACACATACATCTCCACTGGCATTTTTCCAAAAACATTTTCTGCCAAACGGAAGGGAATATTCCAAAATACACTGAGTATTCTACTTTAGGAAAACCCTGAAATACCTAATTTAAATTCACAAATTGCGTAAGTTACTCGTTGGTTATTTAGATTTATTACTAACCACTGCCTACTTGTCATCTACCAACCCAGGCCTGGTGCTGCGCTCTGAAGGTCAAGAGTTGAGAAGAGACAGTCCCTTTCCTCAGACAGTATAGTCTAGAAGTGAGAAATGGAGAAGATCGTTATACAAAATGATTTATTGTAGGGTTTCTCTTAGTGGCAATTTTGTCAGGAGCCTTTAATATATCTTTTGATTTATATATCATCTTCTCAACATGCTTAGGTTGTCCATCAGATGCATAAAATATGTAATATTTGTAGATTCCAAAACTGAGTTAGTTTGAATTGAGGAGGGAGAAGCTTTTTTGTTCACTTTGATTATATAAGTTTTAACCTTTCAGAGATTGCCAGAGCCACACTGATTTTAAAAATGTCATTAAACAGAACTATCTTAACTCAACTTTGTCATCTTGCCCATGGCATGTGAAGGCACTAAAAGGCTCAGCCATTGTATCCAGCTATCTGCTAGGTACTGCCTGCTGCATCTGAAATTCTAAAATTCATGCAAGCCTCTTATTTAACAGGAAGCACCATGGCACCACAGATCACTCAGTAGCTACCACATAGTGGCTATTTCCAGCCTCTAAAGCCCAGAAAAGAAATAAGAACACTATCAGTGACTTGTATGTTCAATTCCATATGACATCATTTTGGACAGATTAGAAAGAAGCCAGATGCAGAGAAATAGTGATCTTACAGCAGCTGTAACAAATAGGCAAGTAGAAACCTAAATGTACATTCTCTGCCCTGTTCTTCATTGATAACATTTGTTATAGATTCATAAATTTTTTCACATTGCATCTTTTAGGGTGTATTAACCATATGCTAGCTTGACATAGTCACTCTTGTCAAAGCCTGGTCTCCAGGTCTAGAATTTGAAAGCTCATAGTATAGTCAGATAATACTCTATCCAGTTATTCAATAATCATTTGCTTGTACCATATGCCCAGCACCTTGCTGATACATTTTGCTAGTAAATTTTACTTTGTTGTCAAGTTTTCCTAGTAAATGACCTTTGTAGTCATTTGTTTTGTCTGAGATACTGGCCACCTCCTTGAGCTACAGATCTCTTCTGCAAATGATTCATGCAAGTCTATGTCGGGGGTCCTGTCTGCCCAACTCATCATTATGCTGAGACTGAGAAGTTCCTGCCTCATCAGGTGTTTACAACATCTACCCGCTCCTGTTTCCTTTCAAAAGTCAACTGCTGAAGGTGGATCCAAGATGGCCGATTAGGAGCAGCTGAGGATTGCAGCTCCCAGTGAAAGCGCGGAGGGTGAGTGGACGCCGCATCGCCGGAGAGATCTTTATTGCCCACAGACCAGGGGACCCCCCGGGGGGAGGGGCCCCCCGGGGCCGCCGCGCGGGCTGGTTTGGCCGGCGCAGCAGTTTTTGCCAGCCCGACTGTTTCGCCGGCGCTGCTGTTTTGGGCGGCGTCCCGGCGCAGAGGTTCCCCCATACAAAATACGTGGGTCCGGGTGCCGTTTAGCTGGCAATTGGAGCTCCGGGAAGGCAGAGCCGCCCATTCATCTGATTAAAAAGGGGACTGAAACAGGCAGCCAGGCCGGGAGATTTCCCGGGCAAAAAAAAACGCCAGGAATCTCCGAGCCCACGGTTTCAGCTGGCGCAGTGGGTCGCCGCACAGGAAATCACACAGATCCCGGCACCTTTTCAACAGGCGGCTGGAACACCTGGGAGACTCTGAGGCAGGGAGCCAGGTGATCAGGCTCGGCTGGTCCCACCCCCCACAAAAAACAGCCATCGGAAACGCTCTGGATCCAGAGTTTCACAGCAAGCACAGCTGAGCCCGGGACGGCCCAGCTCTGTGGGGGGAGGGGCGTCCGCCATTACTGAGGCAGTCTGCCGCTACAGAGGTAGTTTGCCATTGCTGAGGCAGTTCTCACTACACCGGTATAAACAGGACTGCAGGGAATTTCATACAGCAGCTGGGTGGAGCCCACAGCAGCTCAGCAAAGCCTCTGTAGGCAAACAGTGACTAGGCCGCCTCATCGCTGGGCAAGGCAGCCCTAGAAAAAGGCAGCAGCACCAGGGGAAACTCATAAATAAAGCCCTAACTCCCCCGGGACAGAGCACCTGGGGGAAAAAAGGGGTTTATGAGTTCTGCTGCAGCAGACTTAAACGTACCTGCCCAGCAACTCTGAATGAACAACGGAGCTCACAGCTCAGCACTTGAGCTCCTATAAAGGAAACTCTGTCTCCTCAAGCAGCTCCCTGATCCCCCGTATATCCAACGAGTCACCTCACAAAGGAGTGCTCAGACGGACATCTGGCGGGTATTCTTCTGGGACAAAGATAGCAGAAGAAGAGACTGGCAGCAACCGTTACTGTTCTGCAGCTGCTGCAGGTGATCC
This sequence comes from Ateles fusciceps, assembly GCA_036589455.1. Taxonomy (NCBI): domain Eukaryota; kingdom Metazoa; phylum Chordata; class Mammalia; order Primates; family Atelidae; genus Ateles; species Ateles fusciceps. Next base: position 1,690,702 of record JAZHEH010002752.1, read on the forward strand.
CCCCAGGCAAGCAGGGCCGGGAGTGGACCTCAGCAGCCCTACAGCAGAGGGGTCAGACTGGTAGAAGGAAAACTAAGAAACAGAAATAAATAACTTCATCATCAACAAACGGGACGTCCACTGAGAGACCCCATCTGAAAATCACCAACCACAAAGACCACACATAGATAAATCCACAAAGATGGGAAGAAACCAGCGCAAAAAGGAGGTAAACACCCGAAACCAGAACGCCTCTCCTCCTACAAGGGATCACAACTCCTCACCAGCAAGGGAACAAGGCTGGATGGACAATGAGTGTGATGAAATGACTGAATCAAGCTTCAGAAGGTGGGTAGTAAGAAAACTTCTGTGAGCTAAAAGAACATGTTCTAACCCAATGCAAACAAACTAACAACCTTGAAAAAAGATTTGACGAAATGCTAATGAGAATAACCAACTTAGAGAGGAATGTAAGTGAATTGATGGAGCTGAAAAACACAATACAAGAACTTTGCGAAGCATGCACAAGTTTCAACAGCCGAATCGACCAAGCAGAAGAAAGGATATCAGAGGTCGAAGATCAACTCAATGAAATAAAACGAGAAGGAAAGAGTAGAGAAAAAAGGGTAAAAAGGAATGAACAAAGTCTCCAAGAAATATGGGACTATGTGAAAAGACCTAATCTACGTTTGATAGGTGTACCTGAATGTGAAGGAGAGAATGAATCCAAGCTGGAAAATACTCTTCAGGATATTATCCAGGAGAACTTCCCCAACATAGGAAGGCAGGCCAATATTCAAGTCCAGGAAATACAGAGAACACCACAAAGATATTCCTCAAGAAGAGCAACCCCAAGGCACATAATCGTCAGATTCACCAGGGTTGAAATGAAGGAGAAAATGCTAAGGGCAGCCAGAGAGAAAGGTCGGGTTACCCACAAAGGGAAGCCCATCAGACTCACAGCAGATCTCTCAGCAGAAACCCTACAAGCCAGAAGAGAGTGGGGGCCAATATTCAACATCCTTAAAGAAAAGAACTTCCAACCCAGAATTTCATATCCAGCCAAACTGAGCTTCATAAGTGAAGGAAAAATAAAATCCTTTGCGAACAAGCAAGAACTCAGAGATTTCATCACCACCAGGCCTGCTTTACAAGAGCTCCTGAAAGAGGCACTAAACATAGAAAGGAACAACCAGTACCAGCCACTCCAAAAACATACCAAACAGTAAAGACCATCAACACAATGAAGAAACTGCATCAACTAACGGGCAAAACAGCCACCTAGCATCAAAATGGCAGGATCAAATTCACACATAACAATATTAACCCTAAATGTAAATGGGCTAAATGCCCCAATTAAAAGACATAGACTGGCAAACTGGATAAAAAGCCAAAACCCGTCTGTGTGCTGTATCCAGGAAACCCATCTCACATGCAGAGATACACAAAGGCTCAAAATAAAGGGATGGGGGAAGATTTACCAAGCAAATGGAGAGCAAAACAAAGCAGGAGTTGCAATTCTCATCTCTGATAAAATAGACTTTAAACCAACAAAGATCAAAAGAGACAAAGAAGGACATTACATAATGGTAAAAGGATCAATGCAACAAGAAGAGCTAACGATCCTAAATATATACGCACCCAATACAGGAGCACCCAGATACATAAGGCAAGTTCTCAATGACTTACAAAGAGACTTAGATTCCCACACAATAATAGTGGGAGACTTGAACACCCCGTTGTCAGTGTTAGACAGATCAACAAGACAGAAAATTAACAAGGATATCCAGGACTTGAACTCACACCTGGATCAAACAAACCTAATAGACATTTACAGAACTCTCCACCCCAAATCCACAGAATATACATTCTTCTCAGCACCACATCACACCTACTCTAAAATTGACCACATAATTGGAAGTAAATCACTCCTCAGCAAATGCAAAAGAACAGAAATCATAACAAACAGTCTCTCAGACCACAGTGCAATCAAGTTAGAACTCAGAACTCGGAAACTCACTCAGAACCACACAGCTTCATGGAAACTGAACAACTGGCTCTTGAATGTTGACTGGATAAACAATGAAATGAAGGCAGAAATAAAGATGTTCTTTGAAACCAACGAGAACGAAGACACAACATACCAGAATCTCTGGGACACATTTAAAGCAGTCTCTAGAGGAAAGTATATAGCAATAAATGCCCACATGAGAAGCAAGGAGAGATCTAAAATTGACACCCTATCATCAAAATTGAAAGAGCTAGAGGAGCAAGATCAAAAAAACTCAAAACCTAGCAGAAGACAAGAAATAACTAAGATCAGAGCAGAACTGAAGGAGATAGAGACACGAAAAACTCTTCAAAAAATCAACAAATCCAGGAGCTGGTTTTTTGAAAAGGTCAACAAAATAGACAGACCACTAGCCAGATTAATAAAAAAGAAAAGAGAAAATAATCAAATAAATGCAATAAAAAACGATAAAGGGGATATCACCACAGATTCCACAGAAATTCAAACCATCATCAGAGATTATTACAAACAACTCTATGCACATAAACTAGTAAACCTGGAAGAAATGGATAAATTCCTGGACACATGCATCCTCCCAAGCCTAAACCAGGAAGAAGTCGAAACCCTGAATAGACCAATAACAAGGTCTGAAGTTGAGGCAGCAATTAAGAGCCTACCACCCAAAAAAAGCCCAGGTCCAGATGGGTTCACAGCCGAATTCTACCAGACATACAAAGAGGAGCTGGTACCATTCCTTCTGAAACTATTCCAAACAATCCAAAGAGAGGGAATCCTTCCTAAATCATTTTATGAGACCAACATCATCCTGATACCAAAACCTGGCAGAGACTCAGCAAGAAAAGAAAACTTCAGGCCAATATCCATGATGAACATAGATGCAAAAATCTTCAATAAAATACTGGCAAACCGATTGCAACAGCACATCAAAAAGCTTATCCACCATGATCAAGTAGGCTTCATCCCGGGGATGCAAGGCTGGTTCAACATACGCAAATCTATAAACATAATCCACCACATAAACAGAACCAAAGACAAAAACCACATGATAATCTCAATTGATGCAGAGAAGGCCTTTGACAAAATTCAACAGCCCTTTATGCTAAAAACTCTCAATAAACTAGGTATTGATGGAATGTATCTCAAAACGATAAAAGCTATTTACGACAAACCAACAGCCAATATCATACTGAATGGGCAAAAACTAGAAGCATTCCCTTTGAAATCTGGCACTAGACAAGGATGTCCTCTCTCACCACTCTTATTCAATATAGTACTGGAAGTTCTAGCCAGAGCAATCAGGCAAGAAAAAGAAATAAAGGGTATTCAAATAGGAAAGGAGGAAGTCAAATTGTCTTTATTTGCAGACGATATGATTGTATATCTAGAAGACCCCATCGTCTCAGCCCAAAATCTCCTGAAACTGATAAGCAACTTCAGCAAAGTCTCAGGATATAAAATCAATGTGCAAAAATCACAAGCATTCCTATACACCAATAACAGACTTAAAGACAGCCAAATCAAGAACCAACTGCCATTCACAATTGCTACAAAGAGAATAAAATACCTAGGAATACAACTAACAAGGAACATAAAGGACCTCTTCAAGGAGAACTACAAACCACTGCTCAATGAAATAAGAGAGGACACAAACAGATGGAGAAATATTCCATGTTCATGGCTAGGAAGAATCAATATTGTCAAAATGGCCATACTGCCCAAAGTAATTTACAGATTCAACGCTATCCCTATCAAGCTACCAATGACCTTCTTTGAAGAACTGGAAAAAACCACCTTAAACTTCATATGGAACCAAAAGAGAGCCCGCATAGCCAAGTCAATTCTAAGCAAAAAGAACAAAGCTGGAGGCATCACACTCCCGGACTTCAAATTATACTACAAAGCTACAGTAATCAAAACAGCATGGTACTGGTACCAAAACAGAGATATAGACCAATGGAACAGGACAGAGACCTCCGACGCAACACAACACACCTACAACCACCTGATCTTTGACAAACCTGACAAAAACAAACAATGTGGAAGTGAGTCCCTGTTTAATAAATGGTGTTGGGAAAACTGGCTAGTCATGTGCAGAAAGCAGAAGCTGGACCCCTTCCTGACACCTTACACTAAAATTAACTCCAGATGGATTAAAGACTTAAACATAAGACCTAACACCATAAAAACCCTAGAAGAAAATCTAGGCAAAACCATTCAGGACATAGGTGTAGGCAAGGACTTCATGACCAAAACACCAAAAGCAGTGGCAACAAAAGCCAAAATAGACAAATGGGACCTAATCAAACTCCATAGCTTCTGCACAGCAAAAGAAACAGTCATTAGAGTGAATCGGCAACCAACAGAATGGGAAAAAATTTTTGCAGTCTACCCATCTGACAAAGGGCTGATATCCAGAATCTACAAAGAACTGAAACAGATTTACAAGAAAAAACAAACAAGCCCATTCAAAAGTGGGCAAAGGATATGAACAGACACTTTACAAAAGAAGACATACATGAAGCCAACAAACATATGAAAAAATGCTCATCATCACTGGTCATTAGAGAAATGCAAATCAAAACTACATTGAGATACCATCTCACGCCAGTTAGAATGGCGATCATTAAAAAATCTGGAGACAACAGATACTGGAGAGGATGTGGAGAAATAGGAACGCTTTTACACTGTTGGTGGGAGTGTAAATTAGTTCAACCATTGTGGAAGACGGTGTGGCGATTCCTCAAGGACCTAGAAATAGAAATTCCATTTGATCCAGCAATCCCATTACTGGGTATATATCCAAAAGACTATAAATCATTCTACTATAAGGACACATGCACACGAATGTTCATTGCAGCACAGTTTACAATAGCAAAGACCTGGAACCAACCCAAATGCCCATCGATGATAGACTGGACAGGGAAAATGTGGCACATATACACCATGGAATATTATGCAGCCATCAAAAATGATGAGTTCGTGTCCTTTGTAGGGACATGGATGAACCTGGAAACCATCATTCTCAGCAAACTGACACAAGAACAGAAAATCAAACACCGCATGTTCTCACTCATAGGCGGGTGTTGAACAATGGGAACACATGGACACAGGGAGGGGAGTATCACACACTGGGGTCTGTCGGGGGAAAAGGGGAGGGATAGTGGGGGGGTGGGGAGTTGGGGGAGGGGATAGCATGGGGAGAAATGCCAGATATAGGTGATGGGGGAGGAAGGCAGCAAATCACACTGCCACGTGTGTACCTATGCAACAATCTTCCATGTTCTTCACATGTACCCCCAAACCTAAAATGCAATAAAAAAAAAAAAGAAAAAAAGTAAACAAAATTAAAAAAAAAAAAAAAAATGTCAACTGCTTCCTAGGCTAGGGGATTTTTAGTCATAGAGGTGGGAAAAGGTGTCATTTCTCATCCTATATTCCACCAAATCTACAGCGAGTTATTTCTGTTTCTCCAGTTAAGAAATAGACTTTCAAAACTCAAAAGCCAAAAATTAAATCCCAGTTTGTTTGTTTTGGAACTGTTTCTTACTTGAAGCAATGAATGCAGAATGACCTTGCTGACTGAATAGAGCAAAGGGCATGTGTTTAAGAAAATGCATATGTTTAAAAAGGCTTATTTGCTTATTTAAAATGTTTTCTGCTACTGCAAATTTCTTGGTGAGCCTGAAATTTGAATAAGAGGAGACTTGATGGCCTTACTGGTTACTCTGGCTAGGTCAGGAAGAGACCTAATAAAACATCCCATCTCTGTAAGCCTAACAAATCTTCAGTCGCCATGATAGTTACATGCTTCCTTCCATAATTATTATTAAACAAAGTCCTGACAATTTTGTCTGTGTTTACTCTCGTACCCTTGATGCATTTACATTCTCAGGTTTGTCAGTGTAAGAGTCTCCTATGTTAGTCCTCGAGACACCTACCTTTCTTTCTGCTAAGTGGCCATATTATTATTACTCTGTGGTTGGCTGTGTTTTCTAATTCACTGAATTTTAAATCCTTTGTAAGTTTTGACTTTGTTCAAATCTCTCTTTGTTCTAATAATGTTGCTGATGTTTAACCTTAAAAAGGTAAGGCTAACTTTTTTAGAGACAGAAAAGCTAGTTTTAGAAGCATGGTGAGTATTTGGGTCCTCATACCTTCCAAACCTTGAACTTTGAGACTCAAAGATTACTTACCTGGAAGTCCCAAAGTGGGAAGTGAAAACAACTCTCTCTGTTTACCATGGTTCACTCTCTGCAACAAGCAAAAGGAGTCCATACTCCCACTTGGGTGGGGCCAATGGCTAGCAGAGACTTTCAGCATATGTTCAAATAGCAGTTAATGAATTCTCTGAAATCTCAGAAGACATAACTAAAATCAGTAGAAGGCTGATTTTGTTTCTTTATGTTTCTCTCACTATACTGTGACTCCCTTGAGGGCAGGAAACAACTGTTATTTATCTTTGAATCCCTAGCTCCTAACTAGAAACAAGGTGTCTGACAATAAAATATACTCAAATAATGTTAATTTACTAAACTGAGCTGAACCAGTTTATGTACTTAAAGACATTATTTATTCATAAAATCTTTACTGCATACCTACTGTGTAATGAATTACAAGGCATACAACAAGAAGGCAACTATGGCCCCCTGCCTGTAAAAACCTTACAGTCTGAAAAGATAGATGTAACTCAGTGAAAAGAACATTAACTTTCGAATCAAGACTTGAACTCTTGTTCTGCCACTTATCAGCTATCACATTAGACATGTCACAACCTCTCTGGTCTTCACTTTTTAAAAGTTTCTTCACTTTTTTCAAAAAAATGGTACAATAACTACTGTGTAACTGCTTCGTTATAATGAAGGTTAAATGAGACAATATGAGATAAGTTGTGTCTTCAATTATTATAATCTTCCCCTCCCTTCTAAGTACCCTGTAAATAGAGCAAGAAATGGATTTCATTCACCCCAATAATAACAGTGTGGTTCAGTGAAGTTAGCAGTGCTTCCAGGCTCAAATAGCCAGTAAGTATCAAGACAAAACTCTACCTAGCATCTGCAGAATTAGAGCAATTTCCATTCTACATCTCACACCTCCTCACACTCTGATTCTATTCTGAATGTCATTGCCTTTCCTCAGTGTAACATTGCTTGTACCAATGATGACTTCCAAGTGAAATCTTACATCAAGCTTTTTGCATGGGAGGCTAAGAATCTGTTTGGCTCTGGCTTTGGTCTCCTCCCATGGGTCTGTGTGTTGTGGTGTTTTCATTTTTTCTTCTTTTTTTTTTTTTTTTTTTTTTATAGTTTCGAAAGGACAGACATGTATTTGGTCAGGCTGTGGCAGCAGATCACCTTGGCTTTGATGCTGCTCCTGTTGTCAGAAGACTACATTAGCGGGGAACTCCCACAGAAGGAGCGCAGAATAGATGCGTTTCACATGCAATTGATTGAAATTTGAGATTACCTTGGCTTCCATCATTTACAACCTCTATAGAAAATTGGTTTTTAGAAGAAGTGGTATCTTGCTTAATCATTCCCTCAACCTTTTGATCCTCTTCCCTGTTGATAATCACTGCTTAGCATATTTCTTGCTGCTGAGAAAGTGGGCAGGCAGCTGCTGTAGCCTGTAGCAGATTCTAAGGTTGCTCCTTAGGGGGTTGGCAAAGGATACCTTGTGAAGCTGAAGATTTTAAAAATGTGTTTGTTTCTTTACCCTGGAGAGCCTGAGCAATCAGTCTTGGGTTTTTCTTCTCTAAACTGTTTATGCTTATGAAGGAAATAATTTAATCAACTTGTGAAAGTGAATTTTTTCCCCCAAGCATTTTCAGCTTTGATGGCTAATTCACATATATGTTATAAGAGCTTTGCAGGTTGATTTGGGGGCCTTCTATGCAGCCTGTCCATGCTATTTTTTGTTGTTAGGTTGCTTTTGTTAAGCCATATGAGATAATTTTTAAAATTAATTTAAAATCAATAACTGTCACCTTTGAAAATCTGCAGTTAGGTGGTTTTTGACTGCATTTAGAATTTGGTGTGATTGAAACTGGCTTTTTTCTCTCATATGTTTAGTATCCAAACTCTCTGACCCAAAGCATAGAGCCACTCTGAGTCACTGATGGACATAATCCAAGATAAATACAGCAGAAAAGCATTCCTGGGTTCTGCATATCTAAATATGAGGTATAATGAAATAATTTCTACTAGCTTATTAATGTATCTTTTAGGGTAACTCCTCTCCATGCATACCCTGTAACAGTGTTGGAAATATGTTTCATTTCAGTAATTATAGGCTTTATAGAAATCTCTATTGGGAAGGATTCTGAGACCGTATCCAGACTTAGTAAGACAAATGTTTTGATGGATTAGCAGTGTGTGCTATGGATACAGCAAGAGTCAGGAGTGGTCTTACCATGGCCATTATCTGTGTTTAGGCTGGACCATTTTATGTTATATGTAGTTGCTTCATATAAAAGAATACTTTTTTTTTTGGTTATGAATGGAATCCCAAGCAGGGTACCTCTGGCCACTGTCAAGTCCTTTTTAAAGATCTTTAGTCAGATTTTACTTTGTGTAGCCCTAATGTAATGTATTACTCTGTCTTGGTATATTATTCCTGTGTACCAGGAATTATAAATAATTCACTCCCCCAGCACCTATGAATTTTCAGATCTCCATGCCTTTACTTAAGTTATCTCTTCTACCTAAAAATACTGTCCTTTCTTTTCTCATTTAGAGAAAATTTTCTCACTGTTCATGGGCTGCCTCAAATATTGTCTATTCCTCTGTAAAGCTTTCCCAACCTTCCTTGGTAGTATAAATGGCTCCCTTTTCCATGTATTCAAAACAATTAGTTGAATCTCTATTGTTACACTGCCATGTTGCTCTGTAATTACTTGTTTATATGCTAGAATCTAGCCAGAATATTATACATATATTTGTAGACTTGAAGTGGAATGAATATTGTTCAGAAAAACCCGCAGTTCCTTATTTAAAATTATTGAACTTATAAAGTTTATAAAGAATACAGTGGGTGCAAATATAATGGCAATGAAGGCTGAGAGGGTAGAGGAAGGAGATAGTGAAGAAAGGAGAAATATATATTTGACATAGAGTCCAGCAAAGAAAACAGTAAAACTATGTGTGGCCAAGAAGAACATTTACAAGAAGGACCAGGAAATTGATCCAGGCTAATACTTAGAAGTGTATGTATAGATTCTTCATGTTCTCAGACTGAGAACAGAATTGACTTTTTCCTAGATAGACATGTGTAGTAGACCTAAGGCTTCTTTGAAAGTATTTTAGAACTGTAATGAATTTTTACCTGGTTAGAAGGGAAATAGGTGGAGACTAAATAAACTGGGAAGCACATATCCCTCCTAATGGTTTTCAGATTCTCTTTCAAAATACTGTGTACATAAAACCAAACATGTAGTCAGAGAATTGAGCTGCATCCCATGTCCACCAGTCATTAAAAAGGTTGTGTAGAAGTATGCTCACCCATCCAATACATTGCTCTCCACCATCCTGAAGAAAGTATCTCTTCCCAGGTAGTACTCTATTTCATTAAAATTAGCTGAAAGTATACAGTTTATAAAGAAATTCCATGTATTTTATTTCACTGAATCCTTACCAAAAATATCTTTTTAAAAACTTAAACTGTACAGACATGAAGCTGTATCCATTTTAAATATGGAGTTACTCAGAAAGGTTAAGCAACTGGTCCAAGACTGCAGAAAACAATCCAGCTGGGCTTTATATTGGGTCCTCAGTGCACTGCAAATCCCAGGCTCTTTTTATTTGAACTTTCAGAATTGCTTTATTTCTTTGACCATAGCCATTTCTTTTATTTTATTAACTTTATTTATCTTTCTGTTTTATCTCTTCATCAGACTCTAAGCTCCTTGCATGCCTTTTTCTTCCATAGAAGCCCATTTGGTGCTAGCATGTTGCCTTGTTCTTTGCAAAGAAATAGTGCCTGCTTTCTTTAAGTGTATTTTAAACAAGTATTGTGTTTGTTCAGTATACATGTTGGTTTAATGAGGGAGTAAAGGAAAGAATGGATTAAAGAATAAGAAATAAAATTGATCTTATACTGTTATCAATATAGATAGATGGCTTCCATTTTCCACAGCAAATTAATATATGTTAGACGATAAGGAAAAGCCCACCTGAGACACTCACTTAACTAAGAACACATTGTGAAGGAAGAGAAGATAGACAGGTTTATCCAGGAAAACTGTCAAACTTCCTCAAATAGGGAATTTCAGATGGCGAGGGCAGCCATAGTAAAGGTCTAAATGGCAAGAACTGGCACTGGGTCAGAAGTTATTAGAAGAATGAAACTGGACAATCCATTAGATTGCAGGCTTTTAAAAATGGAATTGTGAACTTTTGTAGCCACTTAAACATCTGGGCCTGAACAATTAAAGATCAGCTTTAAATTGTGATAAAAGGATCTACATTAAATAGATACAGCTATTTCATTGGTCCGGTGCATCCTGAGCCCATGTGAATTGGCTAATAAATTCCTTTGGGAAGACAAGGGTAAGCAGAGTTGGTAGGAGGGAAGCAGGATAGAACTAATATCTGTTTTTCTATTTTGTTTTTATTATACTTTAGGTTCTGGGGTGCATGTGCAGATCATTCAGGATTGTTGCATAGGTACATACATGGCAAGGTGGTTGGCTGCCTCCATCCCCCCGTCACCTGTCTCTGGCATTTCTCCCCATGTTATCCCTCCCCAACCTCCCCACCCCCTGCTATGCCTCCCCTAGCCCTTCCCCTGACAGACCCCAGTGTGTGATGCTCCCCTCCCTGTGTCCATGTGTTCTGATTGTTCAACATCTGCCTATGAGTGAGAACATGCAGTGTTTGATTTTCTGTTCTTGTGTCAGTTTGCTGAGAATGATGGTTTCCAGATTCATCCATGTCCGTACAAAGGACACGAACTCATGGTTTTTTATGGCTGCATAGTATTCCATGGTGTGTATGTGCCACCCTAGAAGAAAACCTAGGCAATACCATTCAGAACTAATGTCTCTTAAACTTCCTCTGGGTTACAGTTACTATGCCAGTAGTATGAATACGTAATATTCAACTGATAGGAAATCACGATTCAGAAAGGATCAGTATTGTCAGAAGTGACACAGCTGGTGGCAGAGCTTGGATCTGAATCTAGCCATACCAATCTAGCAACTATAAACCTACTGCTATTTCTACAAACTTCTCTCAGGCCCATGAGCAAACCAAGATTCTTTTTCACATGCTGATCCCTCTTCCTATTTCCTCACCTGATCTCCTTTATGAAGCCAGTTCTTTTATCTCTCAGCTTTCGTGACCACCACTGGAAATTGTTCCCTGACCCTCAAACATGAGAAGAGTCCTTTTTGTTCCTATAGCAACTTGCGCTGCTACCAAGTACTGCTTTAGTGGTGTTTCTCATACTGTATTGTGGTTGTTTACTTCTTTGTTTTACTCTAATTAATTGTGAGCTCCTTAAAAGTCCCTAGCACATGATATAGTGCATGAACACATAGTAGGTGTTCAGTAAATATTTACTGGATGAATAAATAAGTGAATGCTCTTTTTAACTCAAAGCTAATGGTTTTCTTTTTCATTCTTAGTATTTGTTTATTACCCCTCCTCACTTCTTTTTCATGGATAACCATGAAATTCCCACTTGGCTTTGGGAATTCTCTTATTTTCAGTGTTTTCATTTTTCTTGCTTGACTTTTGTGTCTTTTGTTAAATGCTCTGGATTAGATACTAATGCACAATATTCTAAAACATTAGATACTTTACCAAGCTGTCAGTAAACTGGCAGTGAAAAGAAGACAGAGTTTGGTCTACATATGTGTGTTACTACTAACACAGGTGTCTTTTATGATTATTTCGCAGACACCATTATGTGATTCATTAGATGAATTTCCTTACCAGTTAACTTAGAAGTATAGTATACACATGAGATAGCTTTTTGACAGGAGGTGGGAGGGAATTTGATTAATGGTGTAAATGAAAGCTACCATTAATATAGTTTTTTGTTTTCAGCAATAGAAAATCCCAGTCCATATACATAAAATACATTCTGCCTACAAATGAAGCCCTAGTTTCACTGTCAGAAAATTACTTTCTAAAGATAAGTCAATCAGAAAGAATTTAATGAACATTCTCTGCTATTGTGCTTGTCCCCACTGGGAGTAGGGTTGAGGTGGTGACAGAAACAAAGAAACATAGATTGTGGGCCACACCTGAGGAGTTTACAATATTATTGTAGGAATATGATTAACAAATGTGAAACAATTATGAAGGCAAGGAGGCATATCATTTAGTGCTAGCTTATGAACAAGACAATAAATATATATTTTTTAATTCAAAAAGGTTGAAATTTATTCATTTGTTCATTCAACAAATGTTTGTTGATTTCTGGTTATACATAAAACATTGTGCTGTGTCCTGGGGATGTGAAGATTGATATAATCAGTTTCTGCTGCTGAAGGGCTACCAGCTTGTTAAGATTACAATGTATGGCTGTTGTAACAACAATGTGAAGGACAGCATACAAGGAAGGAAGCATAGAGAAGGCTTTGTTCAAGAAGTCAGAGAGGCTGCTTAGAGGAGGTGACTTTTGACCTAAGTCTTGAATTTTGAATAGCAATTTGCACTTTTCTAAGAAGAAAGTGAAACAGTTGATTTTTTTTTTAACCTTACCTCTACTTCTCTTTGAGTGTGCTGATTCATGACTGTTATTATCAGCAGTGGATGTGAAATTATATGGTGCTGAGGAAAATGAAGAGATCAGAGATATTTTGCTACAAGTGTCACAGTTTATAGAAGAACGGAAAGGTGGAAAAGAGGAAAATAGTTGCTTTATTTTGCTTCTTTATGTTCTCCTGTGTTTACTACTTGTTTCCACAAATTCATTATCATCTAGCATTCTTTCCTTGTATCTTCTATCGTTACTTGCATTTTAATATGTTTGTTATAATGTATCTTGACTTTTTCAATATAAGTTGTGCTTTTATATATGTATATCCTCCTATTGGGTTGTATTTCTTTAAAATCAACAAATTGCATTTTGTACTTTTTAGGAGAAGAAGTAGAATTGAAGAAACATTTATTTAATACCTGCTAGGTTGCAAGAATTATGCTAAATGGTTTATATCTGGCTCTTTAGTCCCTTCAATAGTCCTATGAAGTATGTTGTATTAACCCCTTTTGTAGATGTATAAACGAAGGTGTAAAAAGACTAAGCATCTTGACCAAAGTTACATAGCTAAACAATAAGTGCCTGAAATGTGATTTAGACCTAGGTTATCTGCTTCATCTCCTCTTTCTACTATTTCCCACAATGTTAGTTTTAAAATGTGTATAATATATTTTTATTAAAAAGACAACTAATTATTTCTTTTGTTTGAGGGCTTGTCTTATGTATTAATTAATTCACAAAATGTCCTGCCATGTGCCAGGAGTTTGGGATTCTAAAGAGAAAAGATAGTAATTGCTCTCATAGAGATTACCACTAAGTAGAAATAAGATATTATACGACAATTGGGAAGTTTCTTAATTTGTCTCTTTCAATAAGAAGAGAGTTCTGGTAAGGTCCACAGTGCCTTATTTTAACCAAATCTTTGACAAATGTACGATTTTAGAGCCGTTGTTTGAAAGAAAATCTCACTCCACCTTCTCCCCAGATTTCCACTCTCTTTCAAGCCACAGGTGCTTCTATCAGAAGTTGCACTTTTTATAACTTAAATTTTTTTCTCTTTTAAATCAGACTTGCACTTTTCTACTTGTTAATAGAAGGAACACATTTTCTTTTCTGGGCAACTATAAACCTACTGCTATTTCTAAACTTGGCCCTTAGGGATATACAAATTAAAAAAAAATTTTTTTAAAGTTAGCTGGGCATCATGGCTCATGCTTGTAATCCCAGCATTTCGAGAGGCCGTGGAAGGTGGATCACTTGAGCTCAAGAGTTCATGACTAGCTTGGAAAGCATGGAGAAACCTTATCTTTACACAAAATACAAAAATTAGCCAGCTACGATGGCATGCACCTGTGGTCCCAGCTTCTCAGGAGGCTAAAGAAGGTAGATAGCTTGAGTCTGGGAAGTTGAGGCTACGGTGAGCAGTGATTGCACCACTACACTCCAGCCTGGGTAATGGAGAGTAAAACCTTGTCTCAAAAGAAAAAATAGTAATAAAGTGCAATACTATATATATATATATATATACATGCACACTAATGCCAGGATTCTAGTAAGTGAAAACATGCCTGGCTCATGCCACTGCCTCTAAAGCAGTCTACTTCTTTTCCCAGTTTCGGCTCAGTGGCATTTTCAGAGACATGATAGATGGAAGCAGGGTGTATATGAACATGTGCAAAACCCCAGCCCATGGGAAGAAAAGCAGTCTAATGATCTTGTATATGGACAGGTAAATACAATAAAAATGGCTCTCAGACAGAAAAAAAAAAGAAAAAGAGTTAGTGGCTACAAATATTAGGTGAATAACAGCATATTTTTTTGGTACAAACTTTAGAATTGAAATAACAAGATGACAAGCTACAGATTCAAACAACAGGCCGAAGGTCTTGGTTCTTCCTTTAAGACAAAATGTGAAAGAACAGCATCCAACTTAGAGTGTGATTTATCCATGTTGAGATGAGTATAACTGCGGAGTAGACGGGCAGGCATAGCAAATGGGGAATAATTTTTACAATAGAGAATGAATAAAGTATGAAAAATCTGTTAAATGCATACCATTTAGTGTTAAAAATACACTTATTAAAAATGTTTAAAACATTTGCTTACATTTCAGAGAAAACATACTTAAATCCATAGTATATTATGTACTTAGGAATAAAATAAGAAGTACTTCTCTTCTCCGTAAACTGATTCCTCCTCTACCTTTAAAACATTTCCAGTTCACTAAAAAAATCAATACTACTTCTTTATATATTCAAATTACTCACTGAGGACTCACTGTGCTAGTTATTTTGCATAATCGTGTGCTGCCTTGATCTTACCTTCTCATCTCCTCTGGAACCTTGTTTAATCAGTTAACTCCTTTATTGTTTCTTTAATCTCTTCAATCCTGATAGGATCTTCCCATTTAAAAAAGAAACAAAGAGATTTTCTATTTCGACTTAGCCTCTACTTTAGATACTTCCTACTTCCTCACTCTGCTTTCTCCCTTTCTATAGATGCTTCACTTCATTGTAACCTGTCTGTCTCTAACTTTTTTTTCCCCAGAAACTTATTTTGATTAAAATTACCAATAGCTTCAAAGGTGACAAACTTCGTCTTCCTTTGACCTTCTTGCAGCCTTTGAATTTGTTGACATTCCTCTCCTATAGAAATGATCTCTTCCTTTGACTTGTGACAGAACATACTTTTGGTTCTTTTACTTCCTCAATGACTATTCTTTTTCAGCCTCCTTCTCAGATTTATTTTCTTTTCTCTTTTCCTATCTAGGAAGAACTGCAGCAAGGCTAGTATAGAGAAGAGGCAGAAAGAGGCTGAGAAAAGGTAGACACTAGGAGAAGCAGAGCCTTGAAAGTTGTGTTAGGGACTTTTGTCTCGGACCTAAGAGGAGCAGGAAGCCTTTGAAGGGTTTGAAGCAAGGGTGGGGTGTGATCTGATTTTCAGTTTAGAATACAGACTGGTAAGCATGGAAGTGAGGTGACTAGCTGTGAGAAAATTAAAATGAGCTTAGATAAAGGAGGATGATAGCCTAGACTAGGATAAGTAGCATTTAAGTTGAAAATAACTGAATATATTCAAGGTGTATTTAGGACAGGTAATGGATTGTATGTGAAAGGTAACAAAGTGGTAGTGTATAGCTTGAACACCTGTTGGATGACAGAGCCATCTGCAGGGAGCCTTTCCTCACAAGGAAGCCAGTGAAGCTGGTGGCTGATTACCTACAGGGTATCTCCTTCTCTTCCGTGCTAATGGCACCCAACTGTCCTTATTCCCGGTAGCTTTCCCAATGTAGAAGTGCCATGACCTTTTGCAGCCCTTCAGTCTCCTTGGCATTGATGAACTTACTTTCACAGAATGAAATATGTGACATCCCTTTAAATATTGAAAAGACTTTTATTTCGAAGAAGGATTAGAATGATTTTCTGTGGCCCTAGAGAGGACAATGAGGACCTATGAGAAGGCAGATTTTAGTTAAGCATAAATAACTGTAATGAGTGAAGCATAAACAACTTTGAAAAGGAATGTATCAGGAGATGTTAGTAAGATTCTTGCAATTGGAATTGTTTATGCAACCCTCTGTGACCATTTCATGGGAATTGTTTTACAGAGGATTTACACATTAGATGGAGAAGGATCTGGGGAGGGGGGTGACTTGATGATCACTAGGCCCTGTTCTAACTCTGAGATTCTGTGGTTCTATGAAATTTCCACGTTTCTCTCTTCCCATTGTGACAAATAAAGGAAGTTCTGAATAACTATGACCTGAAGAATCTCTCCTGGATGCTGACTGCTAATTCATTCAGAATTTTGTCATTTCTTTGAGTGCTTGCATGAGAGCACAATTTATTCAGAACAGTCACTCAGCAGTAAGACACCAAGAATGTATTAATGAAGCTACAGTAATTGAGGATTTTACCCAAGTGTAACTCCTAGCCCTAACTCATGCATAATTCCTCTGCAGTATGAACTGTGCCTTTCTTAGCTAGCAAGGAGTGACCGCCTTGGAAGAGCTGCATGTTTTAATTATGACAGAAAATGTTTCTTGTTTTTATGACCCAAACAAGGGAATTGTTTTCTTCTAGAAATATGGGAGAGTTGAATGCCACAGAGATAAGGGGAAAATGATGTTCTCCTCTTCAGATTTTTTACTATGTAGCTACATTGTCTCATGTCTGTCTGCTGTTTAATTAAGGAACAAGGCATTTCATTTTTTAGCTATTGTTCACATTAAAATAGCAATTCTGTCAATAAATATAGTTAGGAGCTGCATTCATTATTCTCAGTTATCACTTTGATACCAAAACGTTGTTCATGAAGCAAAATGGGAGTCGCATTTATGAGCAGAAACAGATGCTAGCCTGTATAATATTTGATGTTAAATCCAAGTGTGAGATTCAAATTCCATGACCAAATGCTCTGTTTATGCCAGTAGCAGTTAACATGGGACAGAAACATGATTGGCTGGTTGAAGCTCAAGCTTCATGAATAAGCCTCTCTAGTAGTTTTAAAGGCTTAATCCTCTGAGCCCATCATCTGACACAACCATGGAACTGCAAGGCTTCCTGTCCTCCATTTGAATCGGTCAACCAACAATTATTTCCTGAGCACCTTCTAGATATGAATTGTGCTGGGTAGATACTTAGAGAGGTTTAAAAATAAAGTAGACAGTTTAGCAACTGCCCTTACAGAGCTAAGTCTTCTCAATGAGAGAAGATTTTTGCACAAAAATATAATAGAAATATGTGATGAGTGTCACAGTAAGTGGTATTTCAAAATAAAAGAATCACTGTGGGGTGCAGAGAGCAGTCCATTATTCATGGGTGGGTAGGATTTATACTAGGCTTTAATATGCGGTTTGAACTTGCCTCGGCAATGAAGAATGAAGAAGGTGTTTTAGGCAGAGACAGACATGGAAATAGGAATGTATAAGTCATGCAGAGGCCCATAAGTGACTGAATTTCAAAATGGCTCACACTGGGATTCCCCTTGAGTGCAAATAATTCAACTTCTGAACAAAGATTTGGGTTAATTGGGAAATAGTTTGCTTCATGAAGATAGAAGACAGGTCTTTCAGTGGATGTTTTTGCCTTTGGTAAACTTAATGCTGAGCAGTGAGTCTAGCTGTTACCAAAAATGGTATGATTGGTAGTGGTGGTAGCATCATCTGCTATGTCTCAGGCTTTGCATATGTTAACTTAT
The DNA here is from genome assembly GCA_036589455.1 of Ateles fusciceps. NCBI lineage: Eukaryota > Metazoa > Chordata > Mammalia > Primates > Atelidae > Ateles > Ateles fusciceps. Next base: position 1,708,616 of record JAZHEH010002752.1, read on the forward strand.
TTAATTATCCAGGAACGTCTAGAGGCAAAATACTAATACAATTCTAATCTTGCAAATGAGGAAATGGAAGCTCAGAGGGGTTTAAAAAATATAGAAAAATAAACTTATCCATGCTCACAGATACATGTTTGTCCTACTTGTTAGGCAGGTTTATACTGGGTAATAACAAGAGATTGGAAGAGGGCCAGTGATTTGATGCTGAAAGTTAGTCTAGGAAGTTTGGGTTTTATTCCATGGTTTGTGGATAGTTGTTGAAGACATTTCTGTCCTTAATACCTTGTGAGAACTAGGCTGGAACCCAATTCACCTCATCCTATCAACACATAAGCAATATCTTAGTTAATCCCCAGTATTATGAGTCTGTAGCAAACTAGGTCAGTGGGATTTCCCCATCCTCTGTGGCTGTTAGGGCCAATTGCAGGCCTCCAGAGCTCACAAACTACATTTCAGTTGTTCTCTCACTGATTCTTTAAGGCATCTTAAAATGAGGAAGATCATCTAACTCCCAGTCGGATCAAATTATTTGTTAGTATTCAGTCAGCTTGCTGTTTTTCCCTGTCTGATAAAAATCCTCAGATAACCAAATTACAGATGCCTTATATTGGAATTTCTCTTGAGTAAGATGATTCTATTTCTGAACAAAGATTTGGGCTAATTGTGGAATGGTTTGCTGTGAGAAGAAGGAAGACTAGGGTTTTCAGTGGTCTTGTTTGCTCTAAGTAGAGTTAAGGATTCTTGGCCATGTGGAAAAATAAAGCATTATCTTGCTGGATTGATTTCTCCAATTCCTAAGACAATTCCTAGCACAGTACTTGATGCAGGGTAGGCATTAAGTAAACATTCCTTTAATAAATTAGAGAACATGTAAACTAGAATTGGAATAGAAATTATGATATGTGTTTTATTTTAAGATATTTGATTTGAGGGAAATTTAGTCGGTATTTGGATAATGTTTGAAAAAGACAAATCAGAAATTGTCCAACTGCCTCTCTTATAAGTCTGACTTTCCTCAGGAAGAACTGGGCAGTCCACGAGTTCTCCAGTGAATAATATTGTTGAAAAAGCAGCTTTCCCTTTTCACATTATATTATCTCTTTAGTATAAAAGACCCTGATGATCACTGGGCCAAGTTTGCCTTTCAAAATGGCAATAATGTCTTCTGTAGCCTCCAGAAAAATAATGTAGTCTATTAAAGAAGCAAATAGGGTTATTCAGAATCCGTTGAAAACGCAGACTCAGAAAACCCTGCTCCTCCAATTTTAGTGTAATTCAAAGCAAGTAAATGACCACTCTGAGCCTTAAGTTTTTCATCAGTAAAACTGAAGTTAATACTTCCTTCCTTTCTGGATTCTCATGGTGCTTACTGAGGAAACTGTGAAGCACCTTGCACGTAGTAGGTGCAAAATAAAAATAATTTTACTTTTCTTTCTTTTTTCAACTGAATAGTTTATACAATTAAAAAGTAAGTATAGCTTTGCTAAATTTGGTCTGTGTGGAGGTTCTAGCACTAGTTACTATGGCAACTTTTAATTTTTTTTTTTCTGGAAAGACATTTTCTCTAGTGTTGTTAATTTTAAAGATTAAACTGCTCTCCTTAAAAACTACCAAATATCTGCCAAATCCCTTTTGTATTCCATCCTTATGAACCTATTTGTCTTCTAGTATTTTCATTTTATTTTACTCTTGAATAGAAGTGGGTTTTTCCCAATAAACACGTTTGGTACAATGAATCAGGTTACGGTTTATTTATTTTGTATTTACCTTAAGTATATACTGTCTTATACTGCAACATTCCAGTGAAGCATTTTTTTCTGATACCGTAGATTATTAAGATCAGGACTATTTATTACTCTCTAAATCAAAGATGGCAAACCCGTATCACAAATTCTGGCACTTCCCACATCCATAAGTATGACATTCTTGTCCTAATATTCCAGGTTTTCCTTCAGAATCCTTCTGAACACAACACTACTGAAGCAAGTGTCAATGAGTTGATGTTAGAACCTGAGCTTATACCTATTTTCCTTTCACAGATTAAACCATAAGTAAGATTCAGACTTGAATCACATTTCCTTGATGTTGTGCCTGAAATTATATCATTTGATACACTTTTTTTGGATTGTCTTATTATGTCTTAGATCCAAGGATCCTTTTGAAAATGTTTTTCCTCCATGGAATTGCTAACACAATGACCCTATGCGATCAGTTGCAGTTCATTAGCTCTGATTGCCATGGAGAAGATTAGGGCAAGGGATGATGTGTAAATAGAAGCAGTACAGCTGCAGATTTCCTGCAGGTAGGCTCACCCATTGATCAAAAAAGTAACTATTGACCTGGAATTTGTTTTCTAAATAAATACATGAAAGTTGAGCTATCAAACTGGTTCATTAAAAGTATCCCAAACTTAAGTCATTTGCTTACCACCTTAATAATTTTTGGTATGTTCATTTACCATCTAAAGTATTATTTAATGTTTTTTATTGTGCCCCAATTTTACTTAAAGCTTACTTAAATACAAGATTGTATGTCACTATCATAATAAAAATCTACATCATTTAACATGTATAGAATATAATTTAAATAAAAATACTTTTAAAATGATACTGTATTATTAAATTATAGCTAGAAACCTTGTCTGTTAATGACTCTAAGCAACCTATTATCTCTTTGTTTAAAATACATATATGCTTGTTTATAGTTGACTTTTATTTGCACCAAATGAGACTTTCTTCATGATAAAATTGAAAAGGCTACACGCTCCATCAACTCCACAACAAGTTGGTTTTATAGGTTTACATCTTGCAGCTTTAAACTCATAATCATAGGTGGTACAAATATGAATTATAAGACTGATAATCTCATAAGACTGATAATCATCTTTCTTCAGGCCAGAAATGGAATAGAAACATATAGCTGACAGTGGGGGCTGAAGCCACAAACCTCCTGGGCTGCAATTTGGGCAGGAATTCAATTCCAGTAAGTTAATAGGACCTGAGAGAACTATATGTCAAGGGACCAGGGCCAGGATTACTGCATTACGTGTTGTATACTCATATAGTGGAATACTATATAGCACTAAAAATAAACTGACAGAAAATATGCACAACAATATACATTAAACTCTCAAATATAATATCATGTGAAAGAATACAAACTTTAAAGAGTACACACAACATGATTCTATCCTATAAAGTTCAAAAAACAGCTAAAATTAATTCATCCTGTTACATTTCAGTATAATGGCTACTCTTGGAAGGAAGTGATCGGATTGCAGCACATAGAGGGATTCTGGGATGCAAGTAATATTCTGGATGCTGGTTACATTATGTGTTCTGTTTTTGAATATTCATTCACTTATTCACTATTAATTTGAGTCAGCTTATCAATTTCTGGGTAATAAAAGCAAAAGCAACTGGGATTTTGAAAATGATTACATGAAATTTGTAGATAAATTTGAAGAGCACTGTTATTTTAACAGTATTAAGTCTTTCAGTCCATGAACATGAGCTGTCTTTTTACTTAGTTAGAACTTTAATTTTTTCAATGGTGTTTTGTAATTTTGGTGTAAAGATCTTTCACTTATTTTGATAAGTTTATTCCTAAATATTTTATTTTTTATGTAATTATAAATGAAATGTTTTCTTAATTTCATTTTCATTCTTAATGATTATTCATTGTTAGCATATAAAAATTTAACTGATTTTTGTATATTAATCTTGTATCCTGCAACCCCCTGTTTATTAATTCTATTAGCTTTTTGTGGATGCCTTAAGATATTCTGTATAAATTATGTCATCTGCAAATAGAGATAAGTTTACTTCATCCTTTTCAATCCACGTGGTTTTTATTTTGTTTTCTTGACTAGTTGCCCTGGCTAGATATTCTAGTACATTGTTGCATAGAAGTGGTAAGAGCGAACATCTTTGTCTTATTTCTCACCTTAGTGGAAAATCATCCTTTCTTTCAGCAAGTATGATGTTAGCTGTGAGAATTCCATAAAAGTTTATTCCTCATATCACAGTCCAGTATGGTTTGCTGAAGTGAAGTGGGTGGTAAGGTCTACTACAGCTAGTGATTTGGCAATTCAGACTCTTCCTCCTCTCCGTCTTCAGAGTTTTCTCTGTTCAACTGCCATTTGGGGAAATAATAAGATGTTGCATAGCAAATGTTTAAGGGTTAGGCCTGAAAAAGATGTACATGATTTCTTTTTTTCGTATCATTGGTCAGAATTCAGTAACAGGGCAACATATAACTTTAAGCAGCATTAGTATGTGGCAGATGGGATGACCAACCATTCTAGTTACCCAAGACCAATGGGCGTTTATTAGTCAGAAATAAATGGTGGTTTTTTTTTAACCATCCAAGAATTCTTAGTCAAGACAGGTAGAATTGAATAAATAATTATAAATTCCATATTTTATAAAAGTGTTTTCTGGGGGCAGTTAGGTACCATAATAAATATTTTATAAATAACACCCATTTCTTAACTTTCATTAATCATCCTCTCTTAACGATATGTTACTGCTAATTACATGCCAAAAACCTGTCTAGGTGTAGGAGTGGGGACACACAGCAGTGAAAAAGATAATGTCGTAGTGTTTAAACTTTCTAAGATGGAGACAGTGCCAAAGACACAAATAATTGCAACAATGTCATTGTGATAAGTGCTAGAAAAGAAATGCCTTTGAAAATGTGATATATCATAACTGAAGAAAACATAGTCAAGAAAGACCTAAGTGATATTTGAACTAAGATCTAGAGAATAAGAAAGAACCAACTGTGCTAAGAGATGAGGGGAAATAATTAAAGAATGAAGCAACCACAAGTGAAAGACTATGGCACAACAGCTTGTTGGGGTCTACGGAAAAAAAGGAGATAAATATGGCTGGATCACAGCATGGAGAGGAGTATGGCAAAAGATAAGGCTGGATAGGTAGGAAAGGACAAGTATTATGTGGCAACTTAAATATAATGGGATGGATTTTAGATTTTGGATGGTATTCTATGTGTTAATGAGAAGTCATTGATCTTAGCGGAATGAGTGACATGTTTAACATGCCATTTCACATTTTATTGTTGTATAGCAAACTCCTCTAAAATATAATTGCTTAAAACAATTCTATTTAATAAATAATTATAGATAATAAAACACTGTTTTGTTATCTCTCACTGTTCTGTGAGTTTGACTTGTTTCAGCTATGCTGTTCTTCAGTCTAATTTTAAGTCTCTCATGCTGTTTGAGTGTTGATTCAGAAACTGGACAATTGGCCTCTCTCCATTTCTATGAGGTTCCTTTCAGAACCTCATCTTTCCATTTGTTTTCCCTGTGACCTTGCCAGGTGGGCTCTCCAGCTAAGTAATTAGGCATTTTAAATGGGACTTCAGACCTCCCTAAAACACAAAATTGGAAGTTATCAGGCTTTCTTAAGGCATCGGCCTAAAACTGGCACCATATTACCTCTGTTGTATATATTGGTTAAAATAAGTCTCAGACCACTCCTGAGTCAGTGTGGAAAAGGGACTGCATAAGGATATGGATACCAGAAGTTAGGCTTCATTAAGAATCTCATTAAGACTAGTTAACATAGTCTGTCTTCTGGCCCGAAGTGATCCACATCCCTTCCACATGCAAAATGTCCTTTCCTTCTACCCCAAAGCCTTAAGTCTTATCCATTAAAGCATCAGGCATAAAGTCCAAGATCTTATCAGCTAAATTATATATTGGTACAGATGAGTCTAAAGACCTGTGAACCAAGGACTCAAGTTATCTGTCTCCCACATACCCAACATAAAATGGTAAGACAGGGATAGGGGTACCAAAACAGACACTTCTATCTAAAAATATCTTTTATTTTTTATTTTTTTGAGACAAAATCTCACTCTGTCACCCATGCTGGAGTGTAGTGGCACAATCTTGGCTCACTGCAATCTCCGCCTCTTGGTTCAAGTGATTCTCCTGCCTCAGCCTCCTGTGTAGCTGGGATTACAGGCATGCACAACCATACCTGGGTAATTTTTGTATTTTTAATAGAAACTGGGTTTTACTATGTTGGCCAGGTTAGTCTCGACCTACTGGCCTCAAGGGATCCACCCACCTCAGCCTACCAAAGTGCCAGGATTACAGATATGAGCCAGCATACCAGGCCATCACTGGCTTTTAATAATTCTGAAATGTAGCTAGGCACATGTCACTAACTCACTGTTCTGAGGGCAAGGAATGCATGTTGATTAGAGAACAGTTGTGCTCTCTGGGAATAGTTCTCTTCAGTTCTTATAGCTGTTCTCTGGGCTTCTGGCTCCATCCTCTGATTCATTTTTCCTTTTCCATAAAAAACGATCAATGTTTACAGCTGAGTAGCTTCCTGATCTTTCAGTCTCCAGGGGAGTTGGGGACCCTAGAGGTCCCCTTTCTTTGATTGACCCAACTCCCTAGAGGTTCCTTTCTTTGATTGTCTCTATCCCTTCCAGTCTAGGCTTATGTAATTCTTTTTAAAACTGTGTTAGCTTCCTGTGTATAAGATCTCATTGTACTTTATGAGACAGAAGTCATACCCATTAATTTTTGAAATAGGTCCCCTTCTACCTTGGGCTTAGAATCTGAGGTCTGTAGGACAATATAATTGAGAATCTTAGAAGCTATTTTTCCCAGTCAAGAAAGTGTATTAGGCATGGCCTCACATTTTTCTGAGGCTTAATCAAATATTTATCCTTAGGCCATGCTTTATTGGCAGTACCTTGCATTTGATTCTTGAGCTAAAGCCATTTCTTACTTTGAGAATCTTCTGGTGGCTGGCAAAGCTATGAACAAGAAATACAGATATGCATATGATATTTATTCTTCAACCTAGCAAGTCCTGGATTGGCCATATCTATTCTAGATTTTGCTTGAAATTTGAATAGTTCCTTCATTAGCTCATAGCTATTAGTACTTATTGTACATAGCTAAAAATGTCACAAAACCCCCAAGCCCCAAAATAAACAGTGGACAATTTCAGTATTCTTCTTGGAAGTGTTCTTAGCTAAATAGACAAGTTCATTGGCTATATTTTATATTGGCTATATTTTCTATTTTTCATGTTAATGCAAGAGATAATGTCAAACTTCACACTGTCACACAAACAGTCTTTTCTTCAGCGTCTGATAACAATGCTTCCCCTCACTTTTCTTCCAGACCTCATTAATCATCTTTAGGCCCTTCTTGGCTTCTGTATGCTATCCAGTTCCAAAGCCAATGCTATATATTTTATTTTTTTGTTTCAGTAGGACTTCTCAAATATCAGTTTCTGTTTTAGTTATTCACTGCCATGTGGATATAATGACTTACAAAAGCTGTTTATTATTCTCTCTCATGTTTCTGTGAGTTAAGTAGGCTCAGCCAAGAAATTCTCTGTCGTCTTGTTGAGGGTCTCTAAAGTGATGGTGTTCAGACAGCAGCTGGGACTGCACTCATATGGAAACCTGACTGTGATGCTGAGATGGCTGAGTCTCTTTTACTCTCTTTGTAAAAGAGCTCTATGTGAAAAAAAAAACTCAGGGCTTGCCTTCTCACACACACACATATATATATATATGTGTGTGTGAGAAGGCAAGCCCTGAGTTTTACATATATATATGTATATACACACACACACATACATATATATACATATATATATACACACACATATATGTAAAAGTTTTACACATATATGTATAGTTTTATACATGTGATATTTATACATGGATATTTTTAAATAGCAGCCATAATTCTTACATGGACACTCATGGTGCTCCAAATCAGAAGTTGACAAACTTTTCTTAAGGCTTAGGCTCAAAACTGGCATAAAGTAACTTCTGATACATTACGTTAGTTAAAGTAAGTCATGGACAAGTCAAAGTTCTGTGTGGGAAGGGACTACATAAGGTTCTAATATGGAGAAACAGGATTTGTTGGGGCCAATATTTGGAAACCAGCTACCATACATGTTATGACTCAAGTTTCCCAAACGTTACTGTGATTGCTAGGGAGAGTGGAATGGTAGGGGACATTTTTGAAGTATTACAGGTGAGAGATAGTTATAGTTTATTACAGAGCAGAGGCAACAGAGATAGAGAGCAGTAAACTATTTAAGATACATTTGGAGATAGATTTGGTAGGACCTGTTGATGTATTGTTTGTGAAGGATGAGTAATAGGGAAGAATAGGGGTGATTCTTAGCTTATAGTTATATGTAACAGAATCAAACGTGGTTCCATTTACTGAGCTGGGACAGACTGAGGCAGAAAGAGGTCTGAGGCATTGGTAAGCAATAGTTCTGTTTTGGACTTGTTAAGTTTAAGAGATATGTTAGGCATATAATTGAAGATTTTAGCTCAAAAAGTAGATATATACAAATCTGCAGGACAGAAAAGGCTGTCAGGAATAGAGACACATATTTCATCCTTATAAGAATATGCATGATACTTAAGAGGATAAGATTCTAGAGATCACCTTCAAAGGAGTACAGATAAGACAGCCTAGGACTGAACCTAGAAAATTCCAATTTTAAAGGTCAGAAGGAGGTCAGCAAAGAAGACTGAGAAGACCTTGGGGTACAATGATAATCAAAAGAGTAAAGATCAGTCCAGGTGCAGTGGCTCACACCTGTAATCTGAGCATTTTGGGAGGCTGAGGCAGGTGGATCAGGAGTTCCAGACTAGCCTGGCCAACATGATAAAACCCCATCTCTACTAAAAATACAAAAATTAGCCAGGTGTGTTGCTGTACACCTCTAGTCCCAGCTACTCAAGAGCTGAGGCAGGAGCATTGCTTGAACCTGAAAGGTAGAGGTGGCAGTGAGATGATATCGGCCACTACACTCTAGACTGGGCAACAGAGTGAGATCCTGTGTCAAAAAAAAAAAAAAAAAAAGAGTAAATATCACAGAATTCAAGCAAAGGAAGTATTTCAGTGGGGAAGGATGGGTTAACTGATTAAAATTCTGCCAGTAGATCTGTAAGATAAAGACAGACAGTTGTCCATTGAATTTCATTAGTGAGCTGTAAGATAAGGACATAGAGATATTCATTGGATGTTATTAGTGATGATCTCATTTCATCTGAAAAGTTTTTCATTGATATATATTATTTCCATATATTTATTATATCATTATTTGTTTATTGTCATTGTCTTCTGTTATAATCTATGTTCCAGGAGAGCAGAAAATTTTGTTTTGTGTATTGTACCCCAAAAACACCTAAAATTGTAACTGGCGTGTTAGACACAGATGTATGTACCATGCATTCATATTCATAATCCTAGGAAGTAAGTGTAATTATTCTCATTATACAGAACAGGAAACTTGATAAGAAATGTTAGATTCACACAGGAAATAAATTGGATAACCAAGTTTCAAATTTAGATATCTGAGTCGCAAGTTTCCTGTTCTTTTCGCTAAACCAATCCTGTCTCCTGAGATATTCTGTCACACAGTTGTAGGTTAACTGAGAATATTCTAGTGGTTAACCACTAGGCATATTTTTGAAAAGCAATGTAATGGTAATTGCTGTTTGATTAAATCTGTGATCAGAATAATAAAATTTGTATTTGCTTCTGTGAAAGTTCTTCCTATCTTAAAATGCAAGTGTTCTTCAAAACAATGTTAATATGCATATTCATTTGATTTGCTTATCATTTGCATATCGATCCATTCATTTTGCACTTCAAGTAACAGGGAAAATGTTCACATAAGTAATACATTCAATGATATAACCAAAACAGTCTTTTAAACATATGCGCTGCAAAACAACAAATAATTTAACCTGTTACATGTATCTTTTAAATGTACAATTTGATGTCATACAGGTAATATGCAAGAGAGTTAAAATAAGCATACATATTGCTAACTTTATTTGGTTTCATCTACTGCCAAATTTAATTTATACTGTCTAGAGACTTAGACATAAGATAACTGGTATGGGAATAAATTAACTAGAGTGACACCAGAAGAAATGAGAAAAAGAGCAAGAAAGAAAAAAAGATATAAGGTAGCAGAGAGGTGAGAAGGATAGAGATAAACAAGGAAGCCATTTGAGAGAAGTGAGGAAGAGGTAGAAATAATCCAGAGAGAATACAGTTATCTGAAGATGGGTAGTCCCTGGAGGATAAAGAGAAATTGTGGAATGTGGGAAGGGGACTGTCCTCTCATCTACCTGAGATTACCAACACTAATCATGACTGATATACCCATTTTGTATGTATTCTGTACTAGGCACTGTGCTAGCTGTTTTACACATGTAATCTTCATGTATCAAGATTCCTGCAAAAAAAGTGTGTGTGTGTGTGTGTGTGTGTGTATGTGTGTGTGTATTCTCTAGTATATACAAAACACATTAAATACATTTTAGGTACTACCACCATCATCATATTCATCTGTATAATGGGGATATATCTATGTATAGATAGATAGCACACACACTGTGTACCCACACACGTACATATACATAAATTATATATGGGAACATAATATATTTCTTATTTATTTCCTTTATGTATATATCTATTATATATAATGGGGATATATGTATATAAATATGACATAAAATGGAAATATATATACACACATTCACGCAGATATAAGAGGGATGCATAAATAAATAAGTATACGCACACACAGTCAGCTTTCTGATTCTTTGGTTCCACATCCATGGAGTCAACCTGCTGAGAATAAAAAATATTTGATTTTTTGGGGGGGAAAAATATTTGTATTTTTGGGGAAAAACCATCTGTTTTTCCCCAAATATTTGTAGTGAACATGTATAGACTTTTTTTCTTGTCATCATCTGTGCTAAACATGTATAGAATTTTTTTGTGTCATTATTCCCTAAACGATACAGTATAACAACTATTTCCATAGCATTACCATTGTATTAGGTATTATAAGTAACCCAGAGATGATTTTAAGTATATGGGAGGACCTGTGTAGGTAATATGCAAATACTATACCATTTTATAGGGGGCAACCAAGAGGGCCAAGAGGGGGCGGAGAGGGCCGAGAAAGGGGGAAATAAAGGATATGAGACATCTGTGATTGTTGGTGTCTGGGAGGGTTCCTGGAACCAATTTCCCAAGGACTTTTTTTATATCTCTCCCTATTATAAAAATGAATAATGATGATGATAATGGAGGTGGCTAAAATGTATTTAATGCATTTAGTATGCTGGTGAATATGTTTATCATATTCCAGTAATATAATATTATTAGATACACAGATGAAGCTGACTCAAGTAACTATCCACAGTCATATAGTGAGTAAGTGGTGGAATAAGAATTTAGGACAGATCTAGTACCAAATTCCTTGCTCTGTTTTTTTTCTAACAGCACTATTAAGGTGTAATTGATATACAAACAACTACATGTATTTAATGTATAGAATTTAAGAGTTTGAATATATGCATATACCCATGAAACCATCACCATAATCAAGCTAATGAACATATCCATTACTTCCAAAAGTTTGTACTGCTCCCCCGCTTTTTAAGATGTATCTTCTTTATACATTGTTCAGTATACAATACTGTATGGTTAACTGTAGGCACTATATTGTACAGCAGGTATCTAGAATATATTCATATTTCATAACTTGAAACTTTATAACCATTGAACAATATTCTTTGTGCTTACCATAAAGTCACAGATAACTGGTAGGAATGTATCTATGTTTTCCAGAGCCCTTGCCACTTACATATCTTGACCAATTTTTGCCGTATGTGTTGGGGCTTGGGATAGAAATGGTGGTGGTAAAACATGCCAAGAAATAGTCTATATACACACATACATGTGTGCATGCATGTGTGCATACACCCATGAACACACACACACACATATACACAAATATCTGTCCAGATATTCATTACACCCTCCTCTTTAATGGCCCTATAACTTCTGAGATACTGGACATTGCTCTTCCATTGCAAAATCTCGGGAACCCTTTATTTAGATCCTCCTAGTACTACTTACAGTCTTTCTGTGGAAATGGCAGTTGAGCTGGTGGGTAGGTAAAACTGCAGGAAATGTCTCTCTAACTATTGATGTGCTCTGCACAGGGTATTTGTGTATGGCCTTATGAAGTAAAGTGCATTTGAGAGCAAAGAATGAACTATTGATTTCTTCTGCTATGCTTGTGGTGGTTAGGAACTTCTAGAACTTATTTCTTTGAAGTTACCCTGCTCAATAGTGAAAGTATGGGTTTTGGAATCATACCTCAAACTTTATTCATGTAGGAGATATGTTAAATAATGGACATTGAATCCTGTACATTAATTAATTGGTATTAATTGGTGGCCCTGGATAAATTACTCAACCTCCAGGAATCTCAGTTTTAACATCTGTAAAGTGGCAATAAAGAATGCCTACCAAAGAAGATTGTTTTGAGAAGCAGAGATAATTCAAGTAAAGTATTTTTAATAATGCCTGGTTTATAGTAGAAACCCAGTTAGTGTCTTCATTATTGGAAGGTTAGATTTCCTGCTCTCTATAGTCCCTCTCAATCCCATGATGCTGAGGTTGGGAATCTAGCAAGATTAATAGGTAAAGGAAGGGATGATGTGTTATCCTCATGTGATACTGGTGGCAGTGGAAATATGTATAGCCATTTCAGAATATAGTAAGTGAAAACAGCCATAAAGATAGCTGTTCAAGGCCCATCAATCTAGGAATCTCAGTTTGGGGGTTTATCATTAGAAAATAATTTATCATAAGAAGAAAGATATAGCACAAAGCTGTCCATATAGCAATGTTTATCACAACATTATCTGTAATAATAAAAATATGTAAACCGTTCTAGAGGAGTGGTTAAAAAAGTTATAATACATCAAATGAGGATTTTCTTAGGAAGACCAAAGACTAAAACAGGGAATTGTGTTTATGCTACAATTTTAAGTGAAAAATAATAAAAATGATATATGTACTGTGATTATACTGTAACATAATATACCTATTGGAAAAGACCATAAAAGAATGTGGAAAAATGTAACTGTTTTATGGTGTGTTTTTCTGAAAATTTTAATCTGTTCAAAAATAACATTTATTTGTTCATAGAATAAATATTTGTGGATGCCTACGATTTACCAGCTACTGTTCTAGATACAAGGAATACCTAAAAACAGGTAAACAAAACAGATGAAAGAGTTAGAAACTTATTCCTGGTATTATCAGAGTAATGTTTAATTTTTCAAATAATGGTTATGTCTAAGTTAGCATTTGATTTTTCAATTAAAAATTTTTAAATTACTATTGCAAACATATAGAGAAATATGGAAAACTACACCATTCTCATTTATATACTTCAAACGTAGAACTAACAGATGTTATTTGTTTATTTTTATTTCTTTCACAACCCAACTCCTGGGATACAAAATAGGCACAGCAAAAGAAGGATTTCCTGATCCATTTCTCCTTTCCTATACAAAAGTAATCCTGGTCTTGGTACAGTTATGTATCATACCATTCAGGTTTTAATTTTTTCTACATATGTATATAACTGAATAATATATGGTGCTATTATATGGATTTTAAAAATTTACATAAATGGTATCATGTGATACTCATCCTTACATGATCTTTTTTATTGTACTCATTTTATTGCTGCACAGTATTGCAAAAAACGAATTTATTCCCCCTACTCATTATTTTCATTTTTTTTTTTTACTATTATAAACAATTCTGCAGTGAACATTCTTATATACATTTCCTTGTGCAATTGTGCCAGACTTTCTTGGGATTATGCATAAAAATGAAAAACTGGGGTGTGGGTATGTGCACCTTCAACTTCAAGCACTTTGCCAAATTGCTTTGCCAAGTGATTGTAACAGTTGACAATCTCAGTAGCAATGTATGTTTCCCTTTATCCTCACCAGTGCTTAAATGATTTTTGTCTATTTGATACATACAACATGATATCCTCCTTTTTGTTTTAGTCATTCAATCTGTCTTACGCTTGGGATAAAACACATGAAGACAGGATCCACTCGCTTAAGCCCAGTGTCAGTAATTGGTGAAGAAACATTTTCCAAGGCAGATATAAGGCCTCGCCTTGGGAACTACTAATAAATAGGTGGAGAACACTTTGAGGGAGGCTTGTTATTGAGAACAAATTCAGTGAAAGTTCACGTCATGGTAATTTGAGGTATATAATATTCTAATATGTACATAATTAGGTTATGGGAATTAAATATCAGATGTCTGATTTGTAATAGGAACTTAGTTAGTATCACTTTATTTCCCTATTTAAAAAAATAACATAATCACTAAGTAGACTTTTCTTTGCTTCTGTATGTAAATATTCTTAGATCAATGATGTCAAGCTTTGACGTGCATCATCAGTCTTTGCAGCATTTGTTAAGGCACAAGCTCTGAGTGAGTTTCTGATTTGGTAGGGCTGGTGTGGGGCCTGGGAGTTTGCATTTCTTAAAGGCTCCTAAGCTATGTGCTCTTGATTCTGGTCTGGCAAACCACATTTTGAGGACCTAATCCATATGCATCAGCAAGAGTGGTGTGTCACTGGAGATTGGGGAATGAATGTTTTCAAGTCACTGAGATTACTCTCTATGTAATATTGGGGCTCACCTTGAATGCCTCTATGCTTTATTTGGGTGAAAATTCCAATAGCAATGGGACAGTGTTCTACCTTCCTTCTTTACTCAGCACATTTGTCTGATGATTCATGAAATCACAAAAGGGTTGAATTTCTTTGCCTCTTTTTGTGTGTCTGACTCTGATTACAAATGAGTTAAAATAAGCAGGTTGGGATTTAGGGCAGTTTTTACTAATAGGGAGCTACTTAGTACTGGGAGCCATCTAGGAGAATGGACAGGGATTACCACATATTCTTATTTTGATTTTAGATTATCCACCTTGCTTTCCTTTCCAGCACCTTGCCTTTTCATCAGTATCTTCCAACTCAGATATTCAGTAATCATCCTTATTTAAAAAATAGTCTTTATGAAATATTTACAGTTATTCTTCACTTAAATTTGAGAATTTCAAAACTATAGCGAAGAGAAGCCAAGATGAAATTCAGGGGAACCTATCTACCTCAAGAGGTACACATTTTAGACCATTTCTTCCTATGCCTTTCATTTGAAAGAAGTTTTTATTTGTAAACATATATTGATTGAAATGTATATAGCCAATACAGTCATAGACATATGCTTGCTAGGAAGTGTACGTTTTATGGACATTGGGTATAAATTAATCATTTGAGAGCCCTGTTTATGGTACACTTTAAGTAAAATATTACAATTTTTCACAACAAAAATAAAGTTAACTTTATGACATAACATTGTATGTTGTTATAAATATAAGATGTAAAAGATTTCTTATATTGCAGTCAGCACTGTGTAAAGGTGAGGTGGGTTACTGTATACTTTGCCTGTAAGATCCTTGAGGGCAAAAACTGTCTTCCTTATTTTTGAATAATGCTAAAGATAATCCCTTACATAGAGAAAGTGTTAAAGAAATGAATAGAAAATAATGATAAGGAATGTTAGAATAGTACAAAAAAGGACAAGGGCTTTGATGTCCATGGGATGTTTTAAATCCTGGTTTTATTTTAAGGATGTCCTTGGACAACTTTATCAATTTTTCTGAACTCAGTTTTCTGGTTTATAAAATGAACCCTGGGTACTATTCCCTAAGATCATTGTGGTTGAATTTCAATGAAGCAAGTGACTAGCACATTGGCACTCAAAAAATATTATTTACCCCACTCCTGCCCCACCATTTCCTTCTAATATGACCCATTCAGTGTTATAACAAAAATACAATATTTAAGTTGTATTTTTGGTAAATTACCAAAAATATTGGTAAATTTCTGCCTAAGTATTAAATACTTCACCAGTTTGTATTTTCAAACTCTATTGTGCAATTATTAATTATCAGTCCTCTTACTAGAATTTTGTAAAAATCATCCATATTTTACAGAAATAATGAGAAAGCTGAGCTTAAAGACACTGAGTAACTGCCTCAGGGTAAGTCAGTGAAGCAAAAACTGAGAGGTAGAATTTTGAGTTCAGAGTTCCTGCTCTCCTGTTTTCTTTCTTCTCACGCTGTGCAGCCATACTGTAATTCTTCATTTTATTTTAGTAAAAAAGATGATTTGCAGGCCTAAAGAAATTTAAGGTCATTTGAGTTTTTGTTGTTAAATTCTATATATTCACAGCATAAATAAGAGAAGAGGCAACTAAACATCAATGTAGGTCACTATTTACCATGTTTTTACATATTCTCCTTATTATTACATCTGTATTTATTGATTAAATAGCATTAAAAATATATTTAATGTAATAGCCTTTGAAATAAATGGCTATGATATATATAGATGACTTCTATTTGAAAAAAGTATTTTTTTTGGAAAAATATATT
The DNA here is from genome assembly GCA_036589455.1 of Ateles fusciceps. NCBI lineage: Eukaryota > Metazoa > Chordata > Mammalia > Primates > Atelidae > Ateles > Ateles fusciceps. The sequence goes on from JAZHEH010002752.1 coordinate 1,724,997, forward strand.
AATTGAAATGTATATAGCCAGTATAGTCAGCTGTGTAGTGAAGGCAGAGAAGAAAGAATTTGGGGGCATTTGCACATGTTCAGTAGGCAAAATTTAGTGCTGAAAAAATCATATGTATTGAGACAAATCACTGCATCATCATCATAATGATGATGATAGAATTTATTGCACACTTCCTGGCTGCTGGTTATTATTCTAAGCTTTCTATATGCATTATATAAATTGATCCCCAATTTATGTGTAGTCCAATGAAGAAAATGTTATTAAACTCATTTTGTAGATGAGGAATCATAGCTTTAGAGAGTTTAAATAAGTCACCCAAATTCACATCCATCATAAAGCCAACACAGAAAGATTAAAATGTAGGTCTGTCTACCTCCAGGGCTAGAGCTCTATATACTAATTATATAAATGTTTATTGCGTGTTATGTATATATTAGGCCCTGAGAATAAAGAAATTTTCAAAACAAAAGAATTCCTGCCCTCTTGGAGTTGAAATCTGGCTCTAAATATAGTACAAATAGCCCAGAGTAAGTATAAAACCATTTCCTAAATAATGTTCAACAAGGCTATCTTCAGTGTTTCAGTTTTTGCTTTTAAATGAAAAAGTAACCCAAACTCTAATAACTTTAGGGCACTACATGCTGTATCTCTGTCTTAGAGGTAGATGCACATCACACATTAGCTTGCAAAAGTCAGTGAAAAGTCTTATTAGGAAGTATTAGTATTTTCCAAACTTATTTGATGTCAGACTTTTTCCCCCAATTTATTTTTTTATTAGCACCCTGGAAGCCACCAATATTTCATGAAACACAGGTTAGGAAATACTGACCCACAGAAATTCTTTGATATTTAGTCCTTTTGTTTATTTTATTCTGAGAAAAGACTAAAATTGTTGGCATTTGTGTTTTCCTAGTACTCCAAATCTCGTATAGTGTATATTACAGCAGCTCACCTATAAAGTTATAGTCATCACTTATTCCTCCAAAATGTTTGCCCTGCACCTCATGATAAAAACGTCCCCATATTCAGTACTAATACCCTGCCTCTCTTCCTTATATTGCTGTTTTTCTTTAGAGTTCAGCTCTCTCCATTACTTCACCGTTTTTTTTTTTTTTCACAATGTGTTCTTTTCTGCCTGCTTAATAGGTTCAGCTGTGTGGTGAAGGCTGCGAAGGAACAATTTGGAGAGATTTGCATAGGTTGTTCAATAGGCAAATAAAATTTCAAGGAATTTTTAACATTAGGGAAAAGAATAGGGAAGAGAAGAGTTGTTTATCTTTAAGGATGTCTGTGAACACGTAGGAACAAAGGTAAAAAAAAAAGTTCACCTGGGCCGGGAAAGATCATTCTCAGGGGATGAATTACATACATTCTCAGGGGATGAAGATTGGGAAGTGAGGTATAGTGGGTAGTTTGTCTTTTTCTTTGCTTAGCTTTATTGAGTTTTCAGAATATATTTGAAGTCAAAACTTTTAGTTTGCAAATAACTAAGGGAAATGATGTATTTTCCTTATCACGTTCAATAAAGCATGATCTATTGGTCTAGTATTCTCAAAGCAAAAACTGCTATTTGAAATGGTTATTTAATTATATTAGAAATTATTTCTACTGTCCTTTCTAAAGGGTTTTCCTAAAATTATCGTTTTTAGAAATATCTAATAAAGTTTCTTTCCAGAGAAGTATATTTATTATTTTCTGAAGGAAGTTCCCTTAAACTTGTGCCTATTCTATTTTATGAAGAGTGCAAAGTGCTAAATTAGCATATAGTAGGCGTTGTAACAAATATTTGCCCCATTCCCTTGACACCCAATTTTACAAGTATGTACAAAACTCTATGCAAGTTGCCACTGAGAAGTCCATAGCTATTTGGAAGTCAAGAAATGCCACTTGACTTCAGGAAAAACCTGAAGTTTGTTCTGTGCAAAAAGCAGTCATTTTTATTGCATTTAAAATGGACCTTAATGCACTATCTAACAGGTGTTTGTGGCTTCTAGATTTAAATCAACCTTCCATTATCTTAGCGTGGTTTCATAACAGTCCACTAAGATAAGAATAATTGGTGCCCCCACTTCCTACCACTCTTCTTTTTCTCTTTTTATCACCCTGTGTTATGATACTGATAGTTCCTTTTTAAAGGCGAGAAAAGTGGGGCTCAGAGAAGCTAAATTACATACTAAGGAGTGCATGATGTCAATATGAAAACCCAGTGTGGTCTAAGTCACAATTCTATAGGATATGTGTAAAATACTTAGAGTGTTGTCTAAGTATTGTAGGGGTAAGAAAAATGTATTGTAGGGGTGAGACACATTGTTGGGGTGGGATAAACTCCAGTTTTCATTTCATTCTATTCCCTTTCTTATGCTAAGAGCAGTAAATAAGCATCATGCTGAAGTGAAGCGCTGAGGGACACTGAACTGGTATTGGCTTTCAGCTACCTCTGCCTCATCTGATGATGTGAATTTATTAGCTCAGTAAGCTCAGTAGTTTCAGGTTTCTGGGAAAGTGAAGGAGTTGCGGCAGAGAGTAGTCTGCGCCATGGAGGAAAATCAATGATAATTTTTTTTTTTTTACTTTAGATTTCACTAAATAGAGAAGGCTTTCAGTTACCTTCTTTGGGAGTGAGGATTTAATTAGAGCAAATTTATAAAATTATTCTATAGTTGGTTTTGAAAAGTTTGACTTTTGCTCATTAACAAGTGTAGTCCAATGTACCAATTATGCAAAATATATGCTTTAAACTCACATGCAGTTCTTGTTCTTCATCTTTAGGTGATACGCCCTGGCACAGATTAGCCTCTGGGATACAGACAGTAAAAGCTGGTAGAAGTTGCTGAGCAAAATTGCTATTAGCAGTTTAATCACTTGTGTTAAATGCCATGGATATAATCCAAACTGAGGGAGAAATTGCTTTCTGGAGTGCTGAACTTCAGCAGTTTTGTAAGCTTAAGAAATTTCTATCAGCAGAATATTTAGCTTTCATTCTTAGGTCTGTAAATAACATAAATAAGTAATACAGTCAAGTAGTGATTCATAAATAGAATCAGAGTGTTTATCACTGATCTCACAATGTATGATTACTTATTTATGTTGCTTTTCAGGCCTAAGAATTATTACAGTTATCCAGTAGTTGAATTAAAAAATTGCTTATGTTTGCTGTTCTGCCTTATTTTGCTAAAATCATGGCACCTTCCTCTGCACTTTTCCTTGCTTTGTCTCTGGGGTTGTCCCTTTGTTAGGTTGTAGTTAAGTTCCTAACCATTTGGAAGTTCAAAAGGCCACTTCTTAAATTTCTAGAAGAGCCAGGCTTTTGTTTGTCCTACCTCGAAAGGGTTTATTCTTACTACCTATAAAATGTACTTTAACCCAAAAGACCAAAAGGATTTGTTACTTCTGAACCTAAATCAATCTTACAAAACCTGAGTGTTTCAGCTAGTATTTGATACTAGACTGGTGCTGACCACAGATTTAAGTTTCTGAAGTGAATTTATTTCATTTGATTTCTCCGTCTTAGTTGTCTTTGGAATTCTTGTTTTTAATAAAGTTTCTAACTGTGAGCTTAAAGCAGTTAAAAAAAAAAGGAGGAAAAGAAGAATCCAGAATTCCTCTTCATGTATGGGGTTGGATAGGACTGGCAAATATATATCATATGTTAAAGTTACTTTTCCTATGCCTATGGCAGATACTGAACAACCACAATACTTTTTTTTTTTTTTTTTTGAGACAGAGTTTGACTTTGTTACCCAGGCTGGTGCAATGGCGCGATCTCGGCTCACCGCAACCTCTGCCTCCTGGGTTCAAGCAGTTCTCCTGCCTCAGCCTCCTGAGTAGCTGGGACTACATGCACGCGCCACCATGCCCAGCTAATTTTTGTATTTTTAGTAGAGACAGGGTTTAACCATGTTGACCAGGATGGTCTCGATCTCTTGACCTCGTGATCCACCTGAATACTTTTTTTACCCTAAAGTTCTTAGGAACTTCAACAGTACCTGCCAATTTAGAGGCTGTTAACTAATTGTTGAATTAATGAGCTTGTGCTCTGTTTCCTGAACTGAGTTGCAAGCCCTCTGAGAGCAGGCCATCACTATTTCTGCTCTATTAAGTGCAGTTCATCCCATGAAACTATACTTCTAAATAGTATAAACACTATTTTAAAATAGTTAAACTTATTTTTCTGTGAGGAGAAACAGTCGAACATGAGTATTTGCCTTCCATTTAGACATTGAAGGAGAGTGGATTATTAAATGAGGTGGTAAAGACAGCCAGAAATGCAGACTATAGATGTTTATTAAGCAGTGTTGAGTTAGTAGAACAATAAACCATCAGAAACCCAGTTTAGGGGCAGGGAGAAAGTTATCTTTTGCCTTCTTTTTATTCCTTTAATTATTTTTCCTGTAAAGTGAAGAGAACACAAGTTTTGAAGTCAGTTTAGATTCATGACTTCATTTTTTTTTTTACTTACTTGCTGTGTGATCTTGAATGAAATTTTGAATTGTCATACTCTCCTTTAGCCAGTTCACAAAGATTTAAAGTAGATATGATGGTTATCTCAGTTTATTTTTGAGAAAATCTAATGATATAACATAGATAACATGTTTCTGTGTTTTTCATGATTCACATTGGAGGAGGGGTTGAGTAGATAAGCAGCGGCTATTAGTAACAGATGACAGAGAACATAAAATAGAAATACACCCATGCCCCAAACATGTCTAATCTCTGACTTGCCCTTTTTAAATGACCTAAACTGTCTTTCTCTCAATTACCTTTCTGCCTCTTTGTTCTGTCAGCCTTTATAGAGTTGAAAGCAAATATGAACATCTGTGTCGCTTTGATAGTCAGAATTCTATATCTGTGCAACTCCTAGAAATGCACGTTCTCAAAGAGAGAACAGTTTTTTTTTGTTTGTTTTTTTTTTTTTTAGGAGTTGTGTTGCCCCTTTTTGGTTCTTTAAAATGTATTGTATTATGAAGTGCTTCGTTTTTCAATACTGGGGCAAAAGGGATAGAGACAGAGCTGGGGAGAAAGAGACAAGAGAGAGAGAGGGAGAGAGAAAGAGAGGGAGAGAGAGACTGCTTTCTTTGCTTAATGGTGTAAGTTTTATAGATAACTGTTTTGTTATTTGTTGCAAATATTCTCCTATTTCATTAAGAGAGAGGTAATTTGTAAAGTGAGGCCAGGTAAATATTATCTTATAAATTGAAAAGTAAAGATATTCTAAGATTAAATTTCATTGCTTTCTCTAGGAATCTAGATATGCACTAATTAACATGTTTGCTTATTAACAAGTTCCTCTCATTTTTACAGTTATGCAGGCTGTAGTCAGAGCATCCTGGATTTAAATCTTGGATACAACTCTTCCTCCTGACCCAGTTTAATGCTACAAGTATGAAGGGTGAAGGAGAGTATTTTGCATATTGGAGTCACTTGGGACTTGTGTGGGAAGGCTTTTGTTTTGCCTGATTTCACAAGGTGACAAGAGTTCACTCCTCAGCTGGAAGATAAACTTAGATAAATTAACTGAAAACCATTTTTCACTCTTTCTCACTTCACCTCCAACACACTCTCCTTTTAGAATGGCTTCTGCCTGTTCCTTTAAGTTCCTCCACTTGCTGAAAAAAAAGTAGAAGAGACCTGCTGTCAAAGTTTCATTTAGACAGACTGCTACAGTCTTAAAAAGGTAGAGAGCACCTACATTCTTATTCTATGAAGGCCATATTATCTATGGTACAGAGTAGTTAGGCCTCATTCATACTTGCCTCCTCATACCAGGGCAGGGAATGTTGCTGTTAATGAAGTGGTTAAGTGCTGGGTTTGAATGCAGCGTCTGATAGTGGCAGACCTGGGTTTGAATGCAGCCTCTTTTACTTCCTGGCCATTTGACCTCAAACTTTCTCTATGTGAGCACCAATGCCCTTAACTATAAAATAAAGGGATAAGGAAAAATGTACGAATAAATATCACTAAGCATAATATGCAACATGTAAAAGCTCTGAATACATGGTAGTAATTAGTGTTTGATATTTGTATATTATATATAATGGCATGTGTTTTCACTGATGTTTCCTGTGCAGTTAGTGTTTACCCAATTTTGTTGCAAGTTTATATATATACACACACACATATATATATATTTATATATATATATATATATACACATATATATATATATATATTTTTTTATTGCACTTTAGGTTCTGGGGTACATGTGAAGAACATGCAGGATTGTTGCATAGGTACATACATGGCAATGTGGTTTGCTGCCTCCATCCCCATCACCTATATCTGGCATTACTCCCCATGTTATCCCTCCCCAACTTCCCACCCCCCACTGTCTCTCCCCTAGCCCCCCACTCCACAGACCTCAGTGTGTGATGCTCCCCTCCCTGTGTCCATGTGTTGTCATTGTTCAACACCCACCTATGAGTGAGAACAGGCGGTGTTTGTTTTTCTGTTCTTGTGTCAGTTTGCTGAGAATGATGGTTTCCAGGTTCATCCATGTCCCTACAAAGGACACGAACTCATCGTTTTTTATGGCTGCATAGTACTCCATGGTGTATATGTGCCACATTTTCCCTGTCCATTCTATGATTGATAGGCATTTGGGTTTGTTCCAAGTCTTTGCTATTGTAAACAGTGCCGCTGTGAACATATGTGTGCGTATGTCTTTATAATAGAATGATTTATAATCATTTGGATATATACCCAGTAATGGGATTGCCGGGTCAAATGGAATTTCTATTTCTAGGTCCTTGAGGAATCGCCACACTGTCTTCCACAATGGTTGAACTAATTTACACTCCCATCAACAGTGTAAAAGTGTTCCTATTTCTCCACATCCTCTCTCCAGCGTGTGTTGTCTCCAGATTTTTTAATAATCGCCATTGTAACTGGTGTGAGATGGTATCTCAATGTGGTTTTGATTTGCATTTCTCTAATGACCAGTGATGATGAGCATTTTTTCATGTTTGTTGGCCTCATATATGTCTTCTTTTGAAAAACGTCTGTTCAGCAAGTTTTTTTAATGCAATATTGATAACTTATACTCTCTTCCTCAAATTCTGTCTTTGGACCTAAGTTATAAGTTAAAGGATCATACATTCCTAATGTAGACCTGAGTTAGGATATTCTATTCTATTTATTTTTAAGGATATTTCCCAAATTTTACTACAGAAAATGTGATCACTTTTGCCGTAAGTAATAAAAGCAGGCAATGTCTCATATCTTTTAACTAGCACTTATTGAAGATTTTATCTGTACTAAGCACTCTGCATGAGATACCTCATTATCTTCAACAACCCTTCTGAAAGAACGAATTATTGTTACCTTTGAGACTGGAAAGGAATCTAGAGTTCAGAGAGGTTAATTAATGACCGAAGTCAACTAGGCTTAAGGAGTTAAAGCAGGATTAAAACATAGCCCTGGTTAGCTGTTAAGCCCATGGTCTTTCCATTTCACCATGCTGTCTTTCCATATCTCAGAATAACGTAAAAGTAGGTTTATAATTCATGATCATTTTAGTCAGCACAGCTTATCCAGAGTTGTAATGCCTTATAACAACAAAAGCATAATTTTCACCTATGTTGCACATTCATTATGGATCATTATTCTGATATCCAGGCTAAAGAAATAGATCCTATGGTAGATATGAAAGTCTTCAGGCAGAGAAAAATAGCAAGGATGCGACTGTATGATGAATCTTAAAGCTTCTTGTCAGAAGTGGCATATGTCACTTCTGCCCACATTCCATTAACCAAAACAAATCACATGGTCAAGTCCAATGTGAGTGGGGCAGGGAGATATATTCCTCACACAAGAAGGGCAGTGATTATTTATCAATAACAATAATCTACCATAAAAGTATATATAATTATTTTCCTTATCTAATTATGTTTTACTCAGGCTTATATAAAAATGTTTTTATATAACCTGAAATATCCACTACTGATTGTGGTAGAGGACAGCCTGAAGGGGGCTATGTTGAAAAGAGACTCACCCAGAGACTCATCATTGATTTAGTCTGTCCAGTGAGCTACATTATTATTGGGAAATGATACTATGGTAATTGCATTAACAGCATCAGTACATAGGGACTATCCTACTATTTGCCAAGTTCATTTCTTTCACTGCTCTAAGCAATTTTTAAGCATACCTACACTAGCAGTATAATACATGATTATTGTGTATTTTTACAGGAGTCAGTAGAGCTGAAATTGTGTTTCTAAGATTATGTACTGGGCTAGAATTGTATTTTCAATTCAAACCAAGCTAATGGTATTAAGGAGATTCCGTTGTGTCTTAGCTTTGGCACCTCCATGTCTTTATTTTTCCTCCTACTCTCATTAAAGGAGAATTCCTTTGGCCTCACTGGCAGATTAAATATGAGAAGATCAATGACAGGAGATGAGTATAGGTGTTAACAAGAGAGTAAAATCAGAGGAAAATTGTTCATGTGATTCTTCTGTAAGTGCTCTTTTCCTTTATCAGTACTTACTGCTATTTATCCCTTTAAAATGGAATTCTCATTCCATTTCTTTCTACTGTTTCATTAGCTATTATTCGGGGCTTCAACACTTCAGTCCTCCAGTGCAGTTAAAGTCTCCTAGCTCATCTCCCTGCCCGAGTATCTTCCTCCATTCTTATTAATGAATGATAACAGAAATGGCTGGAGAATTGTTTTGGCTTTAAGAACCAAAGTTACAGAATATTTCAGAAAACACAAAGATGTAAAATGTTAGCAGCTCCAGTGAGCACCAGCCTACCACCCCCTGCCACCTGTTTTACCTAATGACACTTCCCTGCTTTCGCTCTCTCCTGCCTCTGCCTATCCAGTCCTTTTGGACCGCACCATTATTCTCAGCTTTCCATCTTGACATGGCTACTGGACATTCAGTTTTACAGACTTTGCCCACCTCCATGTCAAAAGTTGTCTATCAGCCTTTTTTGTTTCGTTTTAAATGTCTGAAGTATTTAAGGTATTTGTATAAAGGCATACACATGGCATATATCTAGATTATGAAGCATAATAGTAAAATAAAAATCTATGAACCCCTTTCCCCCTATGTCCATGAGTTCAATTGTTTTGATTTTTAGATCCCACGAATAAGTGAAAATATGCAATATTTGTCTATCTGGGCCTGGCTTATTTCACTTAATATAATGATCTCCAGTTTCATCCATATCTTTGGAAATGGTAGAAACTCATTTTTTATTTTATGATCACCAACCAATAGAAGAAACTGGCTCTCAATCTTTGTTTCAAAGTTGTTTCAAAGTCTAAGTTTGTACTTCTGGCCTGGCCCTTTTTTGACTATATGTACTCAATTCCAGCCTATTATCATGTTCCCAGAGCTTTACCCTCTGGCTGCTCTCCTGCCATGCTCTTCTGCCTAACTCTTGAGATGGGGATCACATCTCCCATATTCAGTCTACTCTTCCAAAACTTCTACTTTGATCAGTCAACATTATCCTCCTAAGTTCAAAAATCTAAATTGCCTCCGTGCTTCCTATTGAGTCAAGAGTGAACACTGTCTGGATTTTAAACACCCCATGAAATCACATCAGTATTGCATCAGACATACATAATTTTTTATTTTTTTGCTTTTTCTAGCTAGTTTCTTAGCTGTCTTTTAGTCAATGTAAATCCCCATTCCTATCCTTTTTAAATTTTAATCACCGTCCTATTTAGCCCATTTTATTACCATGATGCCCCCTCTAACATGGTATAGTAAGAGAAATAGAGATTTTAACATAAGGAAAATTTGAATCTTGACCTCCCCCCCCGCCCCCATCACTTACTATCTTTGTGACTTTGGTCAATTTATATGGTCACTCCTTACTTGTATGATCACTTCAATTTTCCTCAATTATATGTTGGGTTACTGTGCTCTGCAGCATTATTGGTGATTAAGCATGTGGTTTCTTTAGAGGCTGTACCACAGCACCAGCTATACTAAAGATAGTCAACAAATTGAATTTTGTTGACACTTTTCAATCCAGTCTCTCCCCCTGTCACACAGAAAAACCTTGTTAGAAAGTCTGTATCCATTCTTTACTGAACATCCAGGCTTAGACTTTACCAAGGAGAAATATTGAAGGATTTTGAATAACAAACTAGAAAAATAAGATTTCCTGTTGGGAAGGTTATTCTGATTGTTATGTGGAGGAAGGACTAAGGAAAATTGAGAGTAGAGACAAGGCAGCAGCAAAGGTGGTCCTGGTTAGATAACATGGCACCTCACACGCTGGCAGTGCCAGTGTGCTCTCTACACAATCAAGTTCTCTCCCATGTGAGGCACAGATGAATAAAGCACTGTCTCTGGACTCTTCCAGGGTCCCAAAACAGGTTTGGATTAGGTAGTTTGGGCATAAATGTTCAAGTTAATAAAAGTAAGTGGAGCATAGCTTGCTGAGAAATAGTATTTCTGATACTGAGGAGTCAAAGAACAATTTCAGAAGGAAATTGCAATTATTTGTTTGGCGATGGGAGTACAGAACTATAGGTCCTGTGATCGGGATGAGTTTGTATTTTTGCCCCCAAGGCTTTCCCAGACAGTCTCTTATACTTTAGCAAGGCCGTTGATGTGGAATGAATTCTGGAAGTCAAAGGTTTGAGCAAGTTAGTAGAAGTTAAAAAGGGGATGGATAATGGGAACAAAAAATCTAGTTAGAAAGAACAAATACGGCCTAGTATTTGCTAGCACAACAGGGTGACTATAGTAAAAATAATTTAATTGTACATTTAAAAATAACTGAAAGAGTATAATTGGATTGTTTTAAACACAAAGGATAAACGCTTGAGGTGATGGGTACCCTTTTTAACCTGATGTGATTATTACATATTTCATGCCTGTGTCAAAAATATCTCATATAACTCATAAATATATATACCTACTATGTACCCAGGAAAATTAAAAATTAAAAAAAAGATAGGATTCATGGCATAGAGCAAAAAACAAAGAGCAAAAAACAACAAAAATCCAAGAACTAAACACCGAAGATGTATGTTATATACCAAATCCTTAAATGTTTTTCTGGTTTGGAGGGGTGGGACTGGAGATGCTGAGAGATAAAAGAAGGGATGGATCAGATCCTAGATGAGACAAGGTAACAAAGCACCATTTACAGGGTAATAAAAGAAGAGAAAGAATGTGACTGACTGATGAAGAAGGTGAACAAGTAAGGCAAAGGATATGTCTATGGAAATGACAGTAATTGAAATGCTATATGAAGCAATACAATTTTTGCATCCTGCTGGTTTATAATGTGATTTGAAACAACAATGACGCTGAAGAGGAGTTGCTGGAGTCACCTGGTAATCCAAACAGACTATACAGTGAGGATATCTCTGGATGAGATGGTTGCCCTCAGTAATTATAGGAGTCTGAAATGTGTCTGACAAGGAGAAGAGAAATAGCAATATAAACAACAGCAGGAGTCAAGAAATACACCTTTATCGCAGTTTACTGCATTCTTGAACTTAATTGCTTTTGGATTTTGAGTGTGTGTGTGTGTGTGTGTGTGTGTGTGTGTGTGTGTGTGTTTTTAAAATGATTTATTTCTCAGAGATGGTGGCTCTTTAAGAAGAAACAGGGTCATTGAAAAGGATCTTATTAAGTCAAGAACTCCATGGAAAATTTCCAAAGTCCTCATGACTTACAGAAGCCTCTGTTGAGTGTGTGTAGCTTGTGAGCTCAGGCCTTAGGAATGTGAAGGGACAGTAAATTTTGTCTGCCTTCACTTTCTCATTGTACCAATGCAAATACAGTAAGATTATTTGATCACAAGACTTTACCATGTGAGCATTAAGCTGACATTCTGGGCCTGAAGTCCAGTCCAGGGTGTGCTATATCACACTGTGTCCCTGGACCCAGAACTTGAGCAGATGATTCCCCACCAAAGATTGTTTCTTCCTGGAGACTCTGTCTCTCAGAAGAGTAAACCATGATAAACAGGTGATTAAGTGAGTTAAGGCATAGGTTTTAAATAGCGTTTCTCACACCCACAGCGATTTTTCCCTACAATTCTAAAGATTCCAAATGTCAAGATCCCACAATCAAGGTCAGTTTGGATAGGAGCAATGTGTCTGGTGGAGAACAAATGCTTGAATCCCTATAATATGGGAGGTGTGGCTGAGGGGGAGGCCACCTGCTAAAAAGAGAGCCCTGGTATGTTGCCACACATGCACTGTGGGCGTCTGGTAATGGTTAGCTCTGAGTGTTGCAACACTTAAGCCTGAGCCACACATTTTGTCTATGACCATACACAGCTCTGTGTAGTCTTCAGAACATGGCCAGTGGCATCTAGCAACTCTGAAGAGCATTTGACAAGTTGTAAAACCTTTCTGAGCCTCAGTTTTTCCAAATGGGAACAATACAGCCAAGTTTGCTGAGCTACCATAAGGATCCTATGAAAACTTAGGTGAAGTACACAGCAGGATACCTTATCATTTGGTAGCTTTCTTCTGGTTTTCATTAATAAGAAGCAAGCTTCTCAAGAATGGAGCATACAACACCTCCAACATCACTCGCTAAATTTCTGCCCATAAATCATCCTGAATAAAGAAATTTGTCTTTGTAAACTCCATAGCATTTACTGTTTGAAACCAAACATTTCACAGTTACTGAAAATCTTTTTTTTTGTTGTTCACTATGTGTTTCTAATTTTAATATTGTTCTCTTCTCTTAGAGATCAGTAGCTATGCCTCAAATTCTCTGAATCCACCGCAGCACCTAGCACAGAATATGGACCTCATTAAATGTTTATCGGCTGCTGGGATTTGTAAAGTTGTGAGCAGAAGATAAGGACATAGGTTGAAGTTAGTGTTTCTCTTGCTGGGCTGCAGTTCTGCCTGCAAAGTGTTTGGTTGCTAGGATTGCTAGGATTTTAAATTTGCTATTGGTGAGAGGGACATACAGTAAGAGTTGAGTTTTGGACAAGAAGGAAATAATGCTGTTCACAATGCCGGTTTGTTCTAACCTTTGTACAGAGATTGCTTTACTCCTTTTAGTAACTCACTCAAGTGCTTCTCACAATGCTGGAACATAGTAACTGCTCAGTCAATATTTTTTGCAATAAATGGACAGAGCCATTCTACCTTTTTATATTTTTATATCTTCTTTTATATAGTCACGTTACCAATTTTATATTAAAATTGTGTATTTGTGTGGTTTATTCATTCATTCATTCAGCAAATATCATTGAGTACCTAGTATGTGCTAGACATTATTCAAATGACTTATATTCTAAAGCAGTGAGCAAAACAAACAAATCCCAGACAGTGGAGCTTACATTCCAAATAAAATAAAATAAGGAATATATATATTTTTATGTTGAGTGATGATATATGTGCTATGGAGAAAAGAATTCAGCTTGGCAGGGGAATATGAAGTGTGTCTTTGTGTGTGTGTGTGTGTGTGTGTGTGTGTGTGTGTGTGTAGGATTATACAACCATCCCATTCTAATAGGATGGTTCAGTAAGACTGCTCTCAGCTTCTGAAATGAAGTGTAGATCAAGATGATTCCTAATGTTTCATAAAAAATCTTTGAGGAGAGTGTAAATTTTTGGAAAATAACTAAATGGACTTTAATAATTGAGTTTACTGCTTTATCATATTTAAACTATTTTCATAATCATCTAATTAATTATTTATACTCATTATCCATTAATTTGCTTTAAAAAAATAACCTTGCCCTTCCTTCCCATTATCATTTGCTAATCATTTCAATTACCTTAAATAGGTAATAAATGCCTTGATTTCACCATTTATAAAATGCCATATCAATACCACTGGGAGTAGGAGGAGGAGCTAATTGGTTTAATTAACTAATAAATAATTGAAAACACCTTCCACATACAGTGTTTTGGATATTCAAAGAGACTAGATCTGTCTCTTGTGCAGAGGTGAACTACAGTGACTGAGTTACTACTTATGGGCTACATCTTTTGGAGGGCAAAGGATATTATTCACCAGAATGGCTTTCTTTCATAATTTTGCTGAATAGCAAAATATTGCTTGTGTTTATCAGTGTGTAGCACATCTAATCAAAAACACCTAGTAACATTTGGCAATGAATTTTTATAGGATATTTTTAATTTCTTGTCAAACAGTCATCCAATCAACATAGACTGATCATCTGCCTTTGTCTTGTTTGATAAGATGGAAAATGTTAGCATTGTTTTCTGTCTTGCAATCTTCATATACCAAGCCAGATAAGCCCTATATTCAATAAGACAAACCATTTATCTTGCTTTTTTTGTGTTTCTAACTCTGTGTAACACAAAAAGGATTATTATTTTCAGTGACACACAATCTTCTACATTGGAAAGGAACTCAACAACAAAAAATGACTAGAAGTTTAACCAAAGTTTTTTTTTTTTTTTTTTTTTTTTTACAGTGTATGAGCCATAGGTCAGCAAACTATACCTATGAGCTAAATCTGGTCCACCACCTGTTTTTGTACAATCTGTAGGCTAGGAATGTCTTTACACTTTTAACTTGTTTAAAAACAATCTCGAATAACATTTTGTGAAACATGAAAATGATGTAACATTCTAATTTCAGTGCCCATAAATAAGGTTTTATTGGAATATGGTCACGTTCATTCATTTATATATGGCTTCTTCTACTCTGTAATGACAAAGTAGAACAGTTATGATGGAGGCATAGGGCCCAGAAAGCCTAAACTATTTTCCATCTGCCTTTCATAAAGCTTTCTGGCCCCTAGTATAGATCATGTTCAGAGTTCTTTATACTGTTGGATCATGAGCTTGTGGTAAGTGAAAGTGGCCTGTCTCTGGGGGAAAACACAATTGTTCATCTATTGTCTCTTTTACTATGGAGAAGAATTATTGTTTAGCACTCAAATTGCTTTGGAAAAATAATTATCACTAAGTAAAAATTTAAAACATCGTACTAATTTATACTGTACAATCTTGTGCTAACATTTTATTTTTTTCTGCATTTCCTTATATTTTATTTGTTCATTCATTAATTCTATTATATCTACTGCATTTATAGTCTATCTACTCCATGCTAAGTTCCCAGGGTAGTAGAACACTTGATCTTCGCCAAAAGGTTGAGAAGCAATTCAGGATAACACAAAGGAGAATGAGAAAGAACTCAGCCCTTGCTAAATTCACAGACTATTGGAGAAGAGACTCACTGGAACAAGCAATTACAATGTATTGTGACAAGAGTTTCACCGATTCTATGTGAAAATCTCATAGGATCATAAGGAAGAGAATAATTCCTTATGGGAGAGTGGGGCTCAGCCTCTCAAAAAAAAAAAAAAAAGTATTTCACTTTGGTCTTAAGGATAAATAATGATTCTTCAGATAGAAAGTATCATTTTAGGAGAAGAAACCAAGGTCCACTGGACAGAGATATAAAAGAATATGGGTGTCCAGTGAATATCAAGGAAGACTGTATGGCTGGAGTATAAATTTCATCAAGGGAAAGGTTAGAAGATAAGTTTGGAATTTGGAGAAAAAGATTGTGTAAAGCATTGTCCAGGAGGCCAGGGATTTTACTGTATCCTTCAGGCAATAGAGAGCCAGCAGATACCCTAAGAGGGCAAAGCATGATTACCTGTACACTTTAGAAAAGCACTCCAGCAGCAGTGTAGAAGATAAAGTGGAACAGAAAGAAACTGGAAAGGGAGACTGGTTATGAGGCTTTAACTATATTTTAATTGAGAGGTGAGGGTAGTTGTGAACTAAGGCCGTCACAAGGACGTTATTGAAAAGTAATAGATTGTATTGTTTCATGCCTTTGTATTAAAATCAGCGTGAGCCCTGATAATGGTTCTGACCATCCAAGATATTAATCTTGGGAGGTAGAAAGAAAGGGAGTCCTGCTGGTATTTCCAGTGTTTGGTATAATGGTCTTAATTGCAGTTGTATTTAATTTACAGCTGTAATTTTTTTGTGGATCACTGTGCTTTTAAATTTACAATGAGAAGAGGCCCTACATCTAATCTGAGCGGCCGCTCTACCCTGGAAACCCTGGTTTTGAAAAGTAGAGTTTTTCCTGAAAATCCTGCCTCTTCATAGCAGATTCATAAATTTCTAAGTAAGACTATGTGGGCACTTACCCAGACAGGTCTCCAGATGTGCTGGGGAGGTTTCACTCTTACAGTAATGATGCTTCAGCTCTGTTCAGGTTTCTCCCCATGACTGTACAGTACACCCCATGTGATCACTAGTCAAGCTGTGGAATTCAGCTGCTGCCATTTTCATTCCTGAGCTGCACAGCCATTTGGCTAAATCTGGGCATGTGCTATCACTGTTTCTAACATCCCCAGTGAGACCATAACTCAGCTATTTGAGAGGTTTCCTGTTAAATTCTTCTCCTGGCAGGACCATGGGCAATTTAGTTGATAGTTCATTTTATCTGGATTTGAAGAGTGAATCTGGGGATTACAGCAGGTTTGGATTATAGGTGAGGTTTTTTATCAGGTTATCTCCAGTGTCTAAGAGATCATGGCATTGCCAGGCATATAGCCATGAAAAGAGCTCATTTTCAGCAAAGGGACTGTTAAGAGTGATGTTAGAATCTCAGATATTCACCTGTGACATTTGAATCTGAAGAGGACTGGTGATGGCTTTTGTCTTCTCTGTGTCACTGAAGAAAAACCACTGCTGACATGCACTGGGAGTCCTGGCAGACTTCCAAGACTTAAGACAGTTGGCTTTTTTCTGTGAGGTGACTAGTTTGCCCAGTTTTGACACAGGAAGAAGCAGTAGCTTTATATAACAGAAACATCACAGACTTCAGAGTCAGGTAGATAGAGGTTTAAATAACACATACTTTCTATTTCTGAGACTTACAGCAAGTTGCTCTTTTAGAGGCTTTCTTCTCTTCTCTGTGTACCTTCACTAGATTATTGTGAGCATCAAAAGAAATTGTGTGTTTGTGTGTGTGTATGTGGAAGTGAGAGAGTGTGGGTCAGTATGTGTATGTGTAAGAAGCCACTGATAGCGTGCCTGGTGAGCGGTGGGCTCTCATTAAATGTATTAGCTTCCGCCCACCTGTGAAAAAAGATGGTTGATCGCAGCAATGATGATAATGGACTGCCCAGAGATTATGGACATGGCAGTGTCATCCATATCAAAGAAGAAGGCATTGTGGCTCAAATCAAAAAGTTCTGAATTTAGAGACAAAAATCTTAGCTTGATTCGTTAGTCTTCCACTCAAGATGAATATTTGGGCAAGTCATATACCTCTGTAATTCTCAAGCTCTGTGTCTATAACATATGTACCTTATAGGATTAAAATACACAGTGAAGTTTCTGTAGAGGTGGACCTATTTTTGTGTGTCTGAACATCATATAATTTGGCATAGAGAACGTTAAGAGAACGACACAAATTATAATTACAAAATTAGATATAGGGCTTTGTAAGGGGTTCATGCGAGTGAGAGACGTTCTTTAGCTTCGTGGCAAATGTCTCTGAAATTCTTGCTTGCTAAGTATATTTATATAATACAGTTAATGTAAGAAATATTTATTGGAGATGTTAATGGAAAAATAAATAAAAATTTATTAATATAACAAGACTAAGGCTTATAAATAATAAATGGGAAGGTTGTGGGAAGGAGAGAGAACTCGATTGAGGATTTTTATTTCTTAAAAAATCTAAACCAAAAAAATTTCCTCTAGCTTTATGCAGGGCACATCCATTTAAAAACAACATACATTTACTGAGTATGTAAGTGCTCAGCACTGTGCTAGGCATAGGAAAACTAGAATGTTTTTGGATGAATAATAAGTAGAGACAGAATTTCTTAAGGGCAGAATGCCTGCCAGTCACTCTCCTCTACATGGAAGTGTTTGAATTCTGCAGTATGCTTGAAGTCATTCTCCTCTGATAGAGAAGTATCATGAAATAGTGTGGAAATATTTCAGAGCTCAAGAGTTGTGAGGCATCAGTTTAGAGTGATAGGAAGATTCATTTATTTTTTCATATATTTATCATCTATTTGGCATATACTAGCACTCAGGATTGAGGGAGGAATGGGGAATTCGTTAATAATATTAATATATAATTATATTGTTATGATTATTTTAGAGAAGAAAATATTCTCAGAAGATGACCTGTTCCTATTGTCCACTGAATTATTTGATCACAGATTTACTTGCATTAGCACCCACACCTTTCTCTTTCCCTCTGGTTTCAGAAATATCTTGTTGAAGGGAAATCCCTCCCATCTGAGCAGGAGATGATTTTTTGGTGATATTCAATGTGAGTACATCTCCCTGCTAAAGTAATGGTCTTAACCCATTAGTAGTTGAAAGCATCGTTACACCTTCACTAGCAAATCATTGTAAAGAATATATGATACGCATTGTCCTGAAAGTAGAATAATATGATAATTCTCTCCCACACTCATAAGCCACAGGTGGCTGTAGTAGAGATTATCTTTGTCAACCTAATGTTCAGAATTTACTGGCTAGAATCCAAGAGACTTTTGTGGATATTCTCTCTAAAACAACCCCCTAAATCTGATATGTAAGATTAAGAATGTGTATCACTTGTTTGCTTTCATGCTGGGCACATCTAGAGCTCTCCCTGGATTGAAAAAACAACAACAACATAATATAAATCCTTACTCTAAGCCTAAAGGGGCTGCTTTTCTTAGGACCTAGGTCGATCCTTGGGGTACAGGAGGCTTTGACTCCACTTTACCTTCAGGAAGGCCCTTTGGCTTTGCATGATCTTTTACTAGCACTTACATTGAAACGGAAGCTACCTAGAAAAAGTAGCTTGCTTTGAGATACCCAAATAATTCAACTGAAATGGTTCCTGCACAATGTAAGTAGCAAATTAGACACCAATCAGAGAGAGTGTTTGTCCTCTTTTAAGACCTAGATTGCCCCGAGTGCCCTAATTTATGATTTCATACCTCAATAAGGGAAACTCATGTTTGCATGGTGCTTTACAGTTTACAAACTACTTTCATATCCATTATCTAATGTGCTCTTAGGATGGATTCTTCTGCAATAAAATATAATAGAAGGTAGGTGATTAAATGAGTAATGGTATACCTATTTTTAGATGCAGAAACTGACCCTTAGGAAGGTTAGGTGACTTGGAAAAGACCATATGGTAACAGAATGGCTGTAAAGGTTATATATAAGCTATTAAAGTCCAAAGTAATTCTCATTTCATTATACATATTTTTGCCTTTGATTTACAGTTTACAAAGAACTTTCATGTGTATTATTTATTTCTGAGGCAATTTGACTGTAATGGTTGAGGATATCAGTGAGATCTTTATTTTAGTTCTGGCATCATTATTTACTATCTTTTTTTTTTTGAGACGGTCTTGCTCTGTCACCAGGCGTCAGGCTGGAGTACCATGGTGCAATCTTGGCTCACTGCGATCTCCGCCTCCTGGGTTCAAGCAGTTCTCCTGCCTCAGCCTCCCTAGTAGCTGGGGCTGCAGGCACACGCCACCGTGCCCAGCTAATTTTTGTATTTTTTAGTAGAGATGGGGTTTCACCATGTTGGTCAGGATGGTCTCGATCTTTTGACCTCGTGATCCGCCTGCCTCGGCCTCCCAAAGTGCTGGGATTACAGACTTGAGCCACTGCACCGGGCATTTACTATCAGTGTGATCTTGAGCAACATACCTCACTTCACTGACCTCAGTTTCCTTCTTGGTAAAGTGAGGGTAATAATAGCTTCCTTGTAGGGCTGTTACATGAATTAAAGATTCTATATATAAGGTACATAGTACAGATTCTTGCACCCAGTAAATGTTAAAAAAAGTAGCTACCATTTTTATTATTAACCATCCTATGAATCAAAAAACTCCTTGCCCACTTTGAAAATGAGAAAACTGAGACCATGAGGAAAAGCAGAGGAAAATTTATTAGATTTCAAACGTCCTTAAGAGAAAAAATTCTCTGTGTATGTTATCAAGATTCTTGGCTCAATTTGATCTGAGATGAAGGTATTTAACAAATTGTGCTCCAAGGTTTTTCAGTGACCAGTTTAGTTTTCAGATGAATGGAGACAGGAATAATAAAATGGTATCAGTTGTTCCGTTTCTCTGCTCCTCTGGAGGCAGCCCTTACTCTGTTTACAACTTTCATAAATCAAACTCAGCCTACTAACAAATCAAGTTCTTTTTGCTTCAAGTACCCAAAAACGTATGGAGCAACTCACAAAGGTGTTGCATTTGTAATCCAAAATGAGCCGGCAACCCCCATGGTGCCTCACTATGATGCGGAGCTTTTGAGACAGTAGGGTTGTGTTGAGATGTGTTACTTCATGTGTTGTCCTTACCCCAAACACATGCACACGGACAGAACAAATGAAATTTGTTTGCAGCAAACTGAAAGAGTAACAGCCAATATCAGTGTCATCCCTATTGGGCAATTGCTACATTAGAGCCTGATACATGAAAAATGGAATGGATGCTCTTTAGGCTCAAGATGAGAGAAGGAACTGGCTTGAGACCTTGCTATGGGTGGCACACTATGTTTAACAGCTCCATATCCTCTCATCATAACTCATTCCCTACATTCCTCCCAGTTAATAGATGTGAGTACTGGGGCAGATAATCCGAGACTCATTTTATATATGACTTTAAAAATCATTAAATGCATTTTTCGGCCAATTGACCTTCTTAATTTAGTTTTCCTTAGATACTTAATTTTCAAGTAATGTAATTCTTAATGAAAGGGTATCTCTAGCTATCTCTAGGATCCAGGAAACAATGCACAAGCTGTCATTCTTTTAAATATACTTTAAACCAGTGATTCATATAGCATATGAATAATGTTGATTTACCTACTGCTTCGTTGAACATCTACAATAAACTAGGTACTGGGATAGCCTCAGTGATGCAGCAGGTGAAGATTTCCCAGGTTAGTGATGGAAGCAGAAAAATGTTTCACATAATTATGTAAGCCAGATATTACTGACACTTTCTGCTCCTTGGAGATATTGTCAAATTTTGAATGAACCAGGATTCCATGTCACAACTAGGACAGTCAAAAACTCTCCTCACAATTTCTTTTAGTTTCTATAAGTTACTTTCTATTCCTTTCTGCTTCCAATGTTTTCTGTATCCACATGGCTGTTTTCCTCTCCTCCAATGAGTACAGGTATAAAGCAAAGCCTCTATCTCAGTTTACTCCTCAAATTTTATTTCCTTCAAACAGTTTGGGAGTTGAGTAACTTTGTGAACTAGATAGTCACAGTGAGGGGGACATCAGATTTGAGATCCTGAGACTTTCCTACAGTCTTGCTCTCCCATTTGACTCTGGTGCTGGTTTTCTAATGCTCTGCTTCCTCTTCCAAAGCCTTCTCTTCTCTTTCAGCATATACTCCCAAAAGCATCCCCCACCAGGCAAAGCATCTATATGTGAAATAGGCTCATCAAAGCATCTCTTTAAAAAATAAAGCAGATCTTTTACTATGAGAGATTATCCTGAGCAAATAACATCTTTCCATATTGTTATTATTATAATACAACAGTGTGTGAGGACTAGCAATATAAGAGTATTGCAGAATACAGAGAAGGCATATTTAACTCAGGGTGACCCTAACAAATGTGTGAAGTTGGCCAGAAAAATGCAGGTGGTGGGGGTGAAGTGGGGAGGTAGATCCTTCTAAGCAGAGGAACAAACATGAGTAAACGTAAACATCTGTTCAGAGATGAGAAGCATGATGTATGGAGAGAATTGCAAGTAATTTAAGGTGTTTCCAAGTATTTAATGGTACGGAGGGAGGGAATGGTAGCAGTGGAGGCTGGAAGGCAAAGGGCTGGGTCAACCTCATGCTAGAAAAGCAGTGGGAAGCCATGCCCTATGGGCTTAAGCATTGGAGAGACATGGTAAGATTTTTGTTTTGGATTGATCGCTTTAGTAGCTAGGGGGTGTCTGTAATCCAGTGATCCAGAGAAGGAAAAGCTTAGATTACTATCTAGTTCATAATTAGTTCACTTCTAAGAGGAAAAATTTGAGGTCTCAATAGTGACTTTCTCCATGGCATACCAGCTACACTAGTATGCTCATCTGCTGCCCAACATGCTGGGTGTAGGCTCAGAGACTCCTTGGCACAGTCTCTAACTAATTCACATACATGATCACAGCTCAGCAATCCACTGCAAACTTTCTTTGAGGGGAGTCTTGGAAAATGAAGAACAAATATAAAAAATCTACAAGCTTATTTTACTAAAGCCACAGCAGTGTAATTTTAAGAGGTTACTTTTTCATAATAATGTTCTAGAAATCAAATAGACTATTTCTCCTAAGGGGGTTACTCTGCAGGAAAATAGTGCAGAAATGAGAAAAATATGTTTTCTTTTTCTTTCTATTATAGCTTCTAGCTCTGAAATGGGCACCATCCTATTTCCAAATGATAGAAGAGCAAGAAAAGTTAAGTCTCTTTCCAGTGAGAGCTGTAAATGGAGGGGGAAAATTAATACTGGGATACTGAGAACCTAAGTAATAAAAAAGTGTTCTGTGAGGTTTGTAATCAGCATTAGAGAAGCCCTGTATCTTCACATCCATCATTTAAATACATAATGTGTAAAGAATCCAGGAGAACATGGATGGAGCCAGTGCTTAAGAACAACATCCCCAAAAAACCAATACTGTGTCATTCTGAGACTTGCCTAGGGTTGTTTCAGTATCTGTTACTCCACCTGGCTTTCTCTGTCAGCTATTCTCCATCAATCTGGAACATAGCTGTGAGTCCCACACCAACCTCTTTCTTCTCTATCTTTGCCCTTTTCTCTTTTTTTATCTTCCTATACATTGTAAAGAATAGTGGAATGAATTTGGGATTTAGAGTAGAAAAACATGACTTTAAATGTTAGTACTATTATTTTCTAGTCAGGTATCTTTGTGGGTGGGAGGGCATTAATCATCTTCTCTGTACCTCAGTTATCTCCTCTGGGAAGTTCATAGTTGCTGCCATTTCTGACGGGGTGGCTATGAAGGTTTATTATAATGGATCTAGAAGGCTAGCATAGAGCCTGGCACATGATGGTTCAATGGCAACGTCTCATGATGTTACCCACAAGTAAATTTAACTCAACACCAGGACCACTCCTCAGGCCTATATTTGAGTGCATATATATTTAATTTTGTAAAAAGATTAAACCTATAATAAATGGAGTTTCTGGGTTTCTCATCTATATATTTCATCTTATATATGCCAGTGAGTCCAGAAGCCTTTTTAAGGATTAACAGTCTTCCTATTAAACATCACAAATGAGATTGATGTAACTAGATGGATAACTGCTCTCAAAAGACCAACAAGACAAGGGAAAATTTCAGCTCAGTTTGGTACCAGCCTTTTAGTGTGAGGCAGGAGTCGTGGCCACACAGTGAGCCACTGAAAAGACAAATGCATCACATCACACCACCATATGGAATTTCAATTGGCAGATTGCAGATACCCCTGCTCAGTCTTCTTAACCCTATCATAAATGTGGTGTGTTCTCAAAGAGTTCACATTTCCAACAGGAGAGAGGTGCTGATATAGTCTAAAGGGAACCACCCAGAGGCTGTGGCATTTAAAAGTTGATGCTACGTGATGTCGTTTTAAAGAAGCATTCAGGGGACGTTGCCAACATTTATATCTCATGTTGCCGTGGGATTGCTTTCAATTCCGTCTCACTTAGGTCTCTGTATGGTAAAGATTCCTAGGTTGCTATGGAAAATATGCACTTAAGTTGACTGCTATGGTAACTAGTCACATATGGTGGAGAGACATCACATGACACAGGATTTGCATAACTAATTTGAGCATTTTAGTGAACATTGCAATCTGTGCATAGGAGGCTAAGCAATTTGAGGCTTTAAAAAATTTTGTGCACATAAAAGTAACGAGTACTATTCTCTGCTTCTACATTGTAAGTTAGTTGTTGACTCATCTTTGACTTCAGGCATCAGTCCACACAGTATGTGGCTTTAAAGGTGCAAGTATGTTTGTGAGCTTATAAAGTTCAATTATTCCGGTATTTTATAGTTACATCTTATTTATCTGGAGTCCAAAGTCTTAAGCCTCTTCTTCTCAACATGAGAGAGATTTAAATACATTTCTGTTAGCTTATCACAAATTTAATTTAATTCAACTCAATGTAATAAATATTTATTTGAGGTGCTGCTGGATAATGCTGGATCATGTTTGCCTGGATCATGCTGTTTCTATCTTCAGTGTCTAAAACAGTTTTATCTATATCTTAACCTAGAATAATGACTTATGCATGGCAGACAGAGAATAACTGTGGAATTATAAATAGGCTCAGTTCTGGTGCTGTGTTCTCTGGGAGGATTCCATGACACCCTTGTTCCTGGCCAGGTTAGGTTCCCCACTCACTGTATTTTCCTGTGATATTCTTTTCATATCTCCTGAACAAAGCAGAACAATTCTACATTGTTCTAAAATTGACAGTTTTGAAAAATCTGCTTCTCTTAATAGATTCTGAGTTACTTAATAGAAAGAATATGTGTCTTATTCAAATTTGAATATCTATGGCCTGGCATAGTTTCTATCAGAGAGCAGGCATGCAGTACATATTTTTAAATAAATGGATAAATAAATAAGTGAATGATAAGCATATCAGTCATATAGCTACATATAATCATGTGGGGGAGAAATGTTATTCAGAATCTCTTATTTTGTCTTCTTTTTAAATAACCTACATCTTCCTTCTAAAATGATGAGACTAGGGGAAGGGACTAATTGTCTTTGCTTTTAGTATCCTCATCCTAATGTTATTTCCAATATCCTTTTATATCATGTACAAAAAAAAAAAAAAAAAAAAAAACAAGACTGAATAAAATGGCATTACTTTCTTACCCTTATATCCAAAGGTTTATGTTACTATGGTGAAGGCAGAATGTGCCTAAGCTCACTTGAGGTCCTTACTGCACTTTCTGCTACCCGACACTGTGCACAACAGGTGTAGCATTGGAAAAGCCATCCTCTTGCTCCCCCTCTTTTTCGCTCTCACAAAAGCATACTCATGCATATGCACACGTGCATACATAACTTATATTCCAGCTGGTAGTAGAATCAGCTACAAGAGATACAGGAGGTGAGGTGAAAGTTGGGGGATGATAGGCAAGGAAATCTTATTTAAATCATCATTTTAGTAAATTATGTTTATTTTGAGATACTTATACGTTCACATGCAATTGTCAGAAATAATACAGAAAGATTCCCTGTACCCTTTATCCAGTTTTCCCCAATGGTAATGTCTACAGCACAATATTACAATCCAAATATTTGCATAGTCAAGATAAAGATAACTCTCTTTATCGAAAGGACCCCACATGTTGTCCTTTCATTGCCACACCCCCTTCTCTTTTAATCCCTTCTTAATCCCCGGGAACCACTGATCTGTTCTCTATTTTTATAATATTGTCATTTTAAATAATGTTATACAAATGAAATCATATATATATTTGGGCTTTTTTTTTTAACTCAGTATAATACTTTGGAATTTCATTTAAGATGTATTTATCAGTAGTCTGTTCATTTTTACTGCTAAGCAATATTCCGTGGTACTGACATACTGCAGCTTGTTTAATTATTCTGAGGTTATCTGGGTTATTTCAGGTTTTTGGCTATTGTGAATAAAACTATTTGAACATAAGTTTTTAGTTCTCTAGGTTAAATGTCTAAGAGAGCAACCACTAGGTTATTTGTTAATAGTTGTATGTTTTGTTTTCAAAGAAATCTCCACACTGTTTTCAAGAGTTGTTGTACCACTTTATATTCCCACCAGGAATGTGAGTGATCCAATTTCTTCACATCCTAAATAGCAATTGGTGTCATATAACCATTTTGTATGTAGTGATGTCTCACTGTGATTTTAATTTGCATTTCCTTAATGTCTAATTACTGTGTCTGTTATAAGTCTTGAAATCAGGTAGAAGATACTGAACATGTTTTCACATGCTTATGTTGCAATCTGTATATCCTCTTTGGTGAAATATCTCTTCCTATCTTTCCCTAATTTCCAATTGGATTATTTTACATTGTTGAGATTTGAGAGTTCCTTATACATTCTCAATACCAAATCTTTGTTGGATATGTGCTTTACAAATATTTTCTCCTATGCTGTAGTTTGTATTTTCATCTTCTTAATATGATTTTTTTGCAGTGCGCCATTTTTAATTTTGATGAAATCCAGTTTATCAGTTTTTTTCTTTTTATGAAATCCTTGATCGATTTTAAGTTAAATTTATATAATAAGATGTAAGTGGAAATTTTGTTTTACTTTTTTTTTTGCTTATTGGTGTTTAATTGCTCCAATATTATTTGTTGAAAAGATGATTTCTCTTTCAGTGACTTTTATACCTTTGTCAAAAGCCAATTGAGCATGCCTTTTCTGTTCCATTGATCTATATGTCCATTTTGTTTTGGACCCCACATAGTTTTAATTACTCTACAGTAATTAAAGTGTTGAAACCAGATAGAATGATTTCTCTCACTTCATTCTTTTTAAAAATTGTTTTGAGTATTCTAGTTCTTTTGCCTTTTTGTATAAATTTCAGAATAAAATTGTTTGATTTATTTTATCAAGGTTTTGTAGTTTTTGGCATACAGTGTTTAGAGTAAGTAAAGTATTTTTTCAGCAATTGTATATGGTATTATATTTTTAATTTGGTTGTCCATATGTAGAAACACAACTGATTATGTATTTTTTTAATACTGTTAGCCTGCTGAACTTATTTATTGGTTCTAGAAGTTTTTTCTTCTTTCTTGGTAGGTTCATTAGGATTTCTTTTCTTTTTTTTTTTTTTTGTAGATGTTCATGTCATATGCAAATAGGAGCAGTCTTCTTTCTTTCTCATCTTATGACTTTTATTTTTTCTTTCCTTATTGCTACAATTTTAAGCATTATAGTAAATAAAAGCGGTGGGAGAGATATCTTGTTACGAATCATAGCAGAAAATAATTCATCTTACACTGTTAAATGTAATGTTAGGTATAGATTTTTTATAGATGCACTTTATTAAGTTGAGAAAGTGTCCTTCTATCCTCAGTTTTTAAGACTTATCAATGTGTGTTGAAATTTATTAAATGCGTTTTCTATGTGGATTGAAATGAACGTGTGATTGCTCTTCTTTAGCCTATTTCTATGATTGACTACACTGATTAATTTTCAAATACTGACCCAGTCTTACATTGTTGGAATGAGCTCCACTTGAGCATGATATCTACTATTTTATGTATTGTTGAATTTTATATTTTTAAGGGATTTTTGGGTCTGTATTCATGAGAGATATTGACCTGTAGTTTTCTTCTTTTGTCTTTTGCCTGAAGTATTTTAATAATATTAGAAATGGATAGGAAAGTGTTCTTTCCTCTTCTATTTTCTGCAAAAGATTGTATCAAATTCATCTTAATTATTTTTGAATGTTTTATATAATTCTTCAGTGAAATCATCGGAGCCTAAAGATTTTTTGTTGGGAGTTTTTAAAATTATAAAGTCAAGTCCATTAATAGTAATAGAGCTATTTATATTATCTATCATATATTGTCTTGCTTGTGGTAGTTTGTGTTTTTTTGAGTAATTGGTACATTTCATCTCAGCTGTCAAATTTGTGTGTATAAAACTGTTTATAGTACTCATTCACTAACCTCAGATTGTCTCCAGGACCTGTGGTGATAACTTCTATGTCATTTTGGGTATTTGTAATTTATACCATTTCTTTTATTTTCTTTGTGAGTCTTGCTAGAGGTTTGTGAATTGTATTGGTCTTTTTAAACAAGAAATCCTTTGTTTCATTGATTTTTATCTCTTGATTATCTAATTTAAATTACATTTGTTCCTGCTCTTTGTTATTTCTTTCCTTCTGTTGCTTTGGGTTTATTTTACTATTTTTTAGGTGGGAGCTTAGATTAATTATTTGAGACTTTTTCTCTTTTCCAATATATATATTTAATGCCTTTAATATCACTTTAGGATGATTTTAACTGTATCCCATAAATGTTGATGTGTTGTATTCTTATAGTAAGTCACAGCAATGCATATTTCTAAATTTGTCTTGAGATTTCCTCTTGACACATATACATTATTTAGTTGTTTGGTTTTTAGTTTCCAAGCACTTGGAGATTTTTCTTTGTGTTGTCTTTAATTTTGCTTCTTTATCATCAGCTAACATACCCTCTATGATTTAAATTATTTTATATATATTGAGATTTGCTTTGTTTCCGTGGATATGGTGTTTAATTAATGTTCTATGGGCACTTGTAAAAATTAGGTATTCTTCTGTTTTGTTGGTGGAATATCCTATAAATGTAATTGGATTCTGATGATTGGTGGTGTTATTATTCTAGATGCCTTCTGATTTTGGTGTAGGTATCTTGTGAATTGTTAATAAAGAAGTGTTGAAGTCTCCAATTATAATTATGTGTTTATTTTTTTTTTTTTAGTTTTATTGCTTTTGCTTCACATATTTTACAACTCTTTGTATATACATGTGTAGTACTGCTGTCTTTGTGGATTGGTTCTATTATTTTTAAATAATGTCTCTTTATGATCTGGTAATTTTCTTTGCTCTTAAGTATACTTTATCTGGTATTACAATAGATAATTCTACTTTAAAAAGATTAATGTTTACATGATACACCTTTTCCATTTTTTTTACTTTCAACCTGCCTCTATTACATTTGAAAGTGAATTTCTTGTAGGCAGTAGACAGTTGGCTTATGTTTTTTAATCCATTCTGATAATCCCTGACTTTGAATTAATAAAGTTAGATAATTTACATTTAAGGTAATTATTAATATGTTAAGTCCTAAATCTTCTGTTTTATTCTTTTTTTTTTTTTTTTTTTTTGAAATGGAGTTTCACTCTTGTCACCCAGGTTGGAGTGCAATGGTGCAATCTCGGCTCACTGTAATGTTCGCCTCCAGACTTCAAGCAATTTCTCCTGCCTCAGCCTCTTGACTAGCTGGGATTACAGGCACTTGCCACCACGCCTGGCTAATTTTTGTATTTTTAGTAGACACGGGTTTCACCATGTTGGCCAGGCTGGTCTCAAACTCCTGACCTCAGATGATCCACCTGCCCCAGCCTCCCAGAGTGCTGGGATTACAGGCATGAGCCACCGCACCCGGCCTTCTGCTTTGTTTCTAATTTTCCATTCGTTCTCTCTGTTTTTCATTTTCTGATTTTTCATTTTGCCTTCCAGTAGGTTAATTGAACAATTTTTTACAATCCCATTTTATTTGCCTAGAGTGTGTTTGGGTCCATCTCTTGGTGTAGTTCATCATCTTAGCTGTTGCGCTAAGTATTAATATTGTGTATGACAGTGTAGTGTGTTGTCTTTCTACCAGTTTGAGTAAAGGATAGAAACCTTAATTGACATTCCTTTAGTCTTCCCTATGTATAATTTTCTTAAATATTTCATCCACATTAGACTGTTACTATTTAAGTTTCTACCATCAACTATAATGTAGAAAATCCAAGATAAGAAGAAAAATCAACTGTATCTACCCACATTATTTACCATGTTTTTTTTTTATTCTTTGATGTTCAAAGCATTCTTCTTTCATTATTTTCTTGCTTTTTAGAGATCTTTCTTTATAAGTTATTTTATCATGGGTCTCCTGGTGACAAATTCTCTTAGTTTTTCTTGATCTGAGAATGTTTTAGTTTCAATTCCTGAAAATTATTTTCACTGATTACAGTATTCTTGGTTGATACTTCTTTTCTTTCAGCAGTTGAAAATGTTGTGTCACTTCCTTATGACCGCCAAAATGTTTTCTAATGAGAACCTTGCTGTCATTCACACTGATTTTTCCCTATAGGTAAAATGTCATTCCTCTCTTGCTGCTTTCATAATTCTTTTTATCTTTAGTTTTCATAAAATTGGCTATAATGTATATGTCTGCACAGTTTTATTTCCATTTATCCTGTTTGGGTTTTGCTCAGCTTCTTGAATCTGTTTGTTATGGTTTACTTGGTTATTTCAAAGCATTTTCAGCCACATTTTCTTTGAGTGCTTTTTTAGGACTCCCCTCTTTCTCCTTGCATTCTGGAACTCTGATGACATAAATATTAGATTTTTAAAATAATACTACAGATCCCTGAGGTTCTTGCCATTTTTTAAATTAATATATTCTGTTTTAATTCTTATTGCTTTATCTTCCAGTTCACTGATTCTTTCTTTTGTCCCTTTTATTCGCTTACAGAACCCATCCATGGAGCTTTGTATGGTATTTCATGTATTGTATTTTTAATTTCTAAAATTCCAGTTTGATTTTTGTATATCTTTTATGTTTACTAAGACCTTCTTTCTTTGCAGAGACTTTCTATGTTTCCATTTGTTTCAAATATGTTCACAATTCTTCTTTGAAGCATTTTTATGATGTTCACTGTCACCTTGGTACTGGCATTTGTATTATTCCATTCTCTCACTGATGTAAAGAAATATGTAAGACTTGGTAATTTATTTTTAAAAGTAAGGTTTAATTGTCTCATGGTGCTGCAGGCTGTACAGGAAGCATAATGTGAGCATCTACTTGGCTTCTGAAGGAGGCCTCAGGAAACTTATAATCACTGTGAAGGCAAAGGGGGAGCCAGTAATTCACATGGCCAGAGCAGGAGGAAGAGAGAGATGGGGGAGGGGCTACACACATTAAAACAACCAGATCTCTTGAGGAATTTATCACGAGAACAGCAGCAAGGGGATGGTATTAAATCAGTCATAAGAAACCACTCCTATGATCCAATCACCTCCCATCAGTCCCCAATTTCAACACTGGGGATTACAATTGAACATGAGATTTGGGTGGGGACACAGATCCAAACCATATCAGCATTTATTGATTCTCTCTTTTTTTTTTTTTACTTTAGCTCTTTCTGGTTCTTGGTAATATGACTTATTTTCTATGGAATTCTATATATTTTGAGGGAGGAGAAAGGGAGGAGTGGTACGCCTCATTACTGTCAAATGAAGATAAAATACCAGGTTTCCCATGCCATCTCTGTTGACACTCAAGGGGGCAAGGCTCCTCATTACTGCTGAATTGAAGTGGGAGTTCCAGTTTCCCATTAGGCCTCCATTTTTAGATCTGTGGCTGGGTTAGGAATGCCCTTTTACTGCTGCTGTGCACCTAGCCTCCACTGACACCATGGTGGGTAAAGGCGGGAAGGTGTGATTCTTTTACTCTTGGACAGTTATGAAAGTTCTGACCCTCCAGAAAGCCTCCTCTGATACTATCCTAGCCAGGAGAGGGAAGGATATTGTTGTCATCATGTGGGAGTGGAGATCTAGGCTCCCCAATTTTTCTCCACTGAGACAATATTGGAGAGATGGCTTTATTACTGCCTATTGTCTATGAAACTTTTCGGCTCCCTACTCGGCTCTTACTGTCTGAGCAAGGGGGGATGGGGGACCTCCTTATAGGTGGACAAGTGTACAAGTCCAGGCTCCCAATTGGTCTTCGCTTATGTGGGTGGGGTTAGGGTCACAGATTGTTGTGTGGTGTTTTTCTGGAGGACAGTTATAATCTAAAAATGTTCTTTTTGCCCTTTTTCTGGACCTTTGTCTACAGAAGACAGGCTTTAGTTAGGGCTGTTCTTGTCTGCTTCTGTTTTCTGAGTTTTGAGCTTGTTCAACTTCAGCCCTGGAATATTTGAAACAAAAGAAAACCTAGCGAAGTTGCCACTATGTTGTTCCTTGGGTCCCTGGATCTCCAGTTGTTTTACCTGCTTCTTCCCAACTTTTAGAGTCTTCTCATGCTGTTTCATATATAAGCTTAGTAGTTTTATTTGTACGTAGTAGGAAGAATTAAGAAAAGCACTTCTATTTCATGTTCCTGGAAGTGGAAATACATAAGGTTTTTTTTTTTTCTTTTATTATTTGTTTAGCACTTGGCATATAGCACTTGGCATTTTGTCCTGGAATCTGAGACATTAATGCCTCTAATATTTGAGAGATATCATTCCAAGCTACAAATTCTGGCTGGCAATGTCACTGTAAACATAAAGTTGGCAGTAGTCAAAGTCTGAATACAAAGACTGTCAGTGTTGTCCTAAGTGCAGGAATGTATGACAAAGACTAGTCAATTTGAAAAATAATATATGTCATCATCAAAATATTTACCATGTGGTATCTCTGTATCCATTATTCTTAGTAGTAGCAATAATAATGAAAACAATAATAATTGCTACCATAGTAAAATGCCCTTTCAAAATTATTTTGAGTATATTATATTGTCAAATTCTCACATCAACCATTGTTGTACGTATGCTTTTCTGTGCGTGTATGTGATCATTTAGTTATCTATCAGGCTCTGTTCTAGGAAATACTAGACATAAAGGAGAATAGGATAGCCTGGGTCTCTGTTCTCGTGAAGAATTCAGAAAACTAAATTTCAAATAGAGACACATGCCTTAAAGACAATAAAAGCTTAAGATGTGTCAGAGAATGCTTAAGATGGTGGGGGGACTCCTTTATGAGCTAATTGGGGCAGACCTGTGCAATACAGCAGTCTGTCAAACATCCATGCTTTTGATGATTATCAGCAACTTTAAATGTAGAATCTAAAGGCATATTTATACTCTCAAAAAGGCAAACTTTTGCTTTCTATTGGAATCATAGTTTTATTTCAGATGTTTCATAGGATAGTGGTATAGTGTAAGTTAAAAGTGGCATGTAGTATAATATTAGAATGCTGAGTCTAAATCACTGCCTGCCCATGTGCTCTTTGTGCAGGATTGTGCTGATCAGAAATATATAATTTACTGTGTTTTCAGGACCCTCATATCAAAGTCCAAGTCAAAATATGATTTACAAAATATGATGAGAAGTAATTTTTCTAGTGTTTTAATCTCTCTGTTCATAGTCTCCTATTTTTGTAAAGAAGAAAACAAAACATCTTTCATTAAAGAAGACTCAGAATAGCTCTCTAAGGATTACATTTATTGGATGGTTGTTAGATTTTAGTAGAGAATATACACTCAACTTCACAATTATTAGTAACTGTTAAAAATAAGATAAGCACTAGCTGTTTATTGAACATCTACAATATATGATACTCTGCATTATATTCTTTGTGTATATTTCAGTTTATCTTTACAGTTTTGTTGGACAAGCGTTGATTCATACCTCCACTTAGAAATGAGGAAAAAGAAACAAAGAAAGTAAATTTCTTTTCTCTGCTTTCATCCCCCTAACACAGAACAATTTCTCTGCTCATCTCTGGCCTTTTCAGTACCCAGAGGGCTTACCACTATTGACTGCACCCCCCAGAGTTTTTGTGCTGGCTTGTTTCTGGTTGTCTAGTTGGGTTTGGCCAAAGGGTGATTCCTGCTAGAGATCAGAAGAGGAGAGAAGGAGAACACCAGGGTATTTATTTTCTGCCATAGTAGTGACTGCGATTGGTCACTCCATAACTGTACTTCCTTCCAAGGTTTCACCTCTCATCAGACTGTAATTCCCTATATCTTCCCTCTTGTCCTAATCCTTAGGGGTACTAAAGGCTTCTTGATGCTGCTGCTGGGTCCCAGAGTGCTTCATTATTCCTTGTTCATTCCCATAAGCTTTATTAAACTATCTTTGGAATTCCACCTGAATTTCCTATTATTTCCTTTGATGACCCTATAGACACAGAGAGGTTATGCAGTTAAATTGCACAATTAGTACAGGAGAAACCTAGAATTCCATCTCCAAGCTGCCTGATTCCAAAGCTTATGCTATTTTTTTTTTTTAAATAAGCTATGTTCCCCAGTCCCTAAAACATTAAATGATAACCTAAGTTATGGAAAGAGTCAATGGCTTACCTAAAATGACAAGTATAAACTTAAGAAGTAATTTTTAAACTGGCAAGTTTTTAGAAATGTGCCCTGTACAGATGCAGAAGCAGAAAACCAGCATAAGCAGATGTAACAAAGAATGTGGGAAATTCTTTTGGTGTGTTCTCAATACCAAATTTGTCCCCAGTTAGAATCCTTTCTGATCATTATGGTTGTTTAATGTGGTAGTTTTGTTTTAATTAAACTTTATTGGATCTATAATCACTGTAATGTAGTTTAAGGCTTTGGCCATTTAAGACTTTAAGTATTTTATAGTTATGTCTTATGATGATCATAACAGCTCTTTTCACTATAGGCATTAATATAATTGACCCTGGCTCCCATGATTTGCTTTCATCTGGGGGACACAGCTCCCATCACCGTCAATTATCTCACAGCAATTCCAACAACAAAAGCAACTTTTGTTCAATTAAGCAATTTTCTAATGACCCTCTTGGACTGGAGAACATAGCATGGCACATTTAATATGGCTGCTTTTGTTGAAATTGCTGCCCTACGTGAGTAACTCATACATAGTATGAAGTATTTCCTGAGACTGAACAATTTAGGCAAATTAATATCATGAAGCCAATTTTATATTGGAGACACTTGGAGGATAAATTAAGATCAGCTCCTATCCCTGGCCTCATGCTCGGAGCAGATAAGACAAACTTGCACATAAAATCCAGTTCTTGCTGCTGCTCCCCAGACTTGCTCATCTGAGATGCTCAGAATTTCTGCAAAGTACATATTAAGAACACTACACCCCCATGTGGTGGCAAAAATATTCCTGGGAAATTATGGATGTTCATCAGGGACACTCCTATTATTTATAAATTTTCTAGTCTCTCTAAGCATGTCATTAAGCTCGTAAAACTGTAGACTAGTAAAAATAACTTTAAAAATATTCTGTGCATAAAATTGTTAAAGTTATTTGTCAAATCTAACTTTTTTCTTGGCTTAGTATAGTCATATCAACGAGGGAAAAGAGAAGGAAATCATAAATTAGACAAACAGCAGGTGTCTAAAGTAGTTTATACTCATCAAAATAATATTTTATGCTTTATCAAAAATAGTAGAAAAATATGATCAACTGTGAGTCAGAAAATACGGTTTCTAGATACCTTGGTCTTCTTGTCAGTTATTTGGCCTTGGACATAGTTTTTAGCTTCAGCATCCTTATCTGCAAAACAGGGCATGATTTCTATTTTAATTTGTCATTTTAAAAATGTCAAGTATAGAGTAATATTTTATTAAATTATGCTTTAAATCCTCTTAATTATACCTTGCAATTTCCAGCTAGAAAATTTTAAACCATACAACCAGCTCATTTAAAATTTCAGAAGCTCTGAGCACTGCATTTTGAAACACCGTCTTTAAAATTATTTTTACATGCATGCTGTGGATTTTAAAACTAAAATGACATATAAACGCCTATGAAATTATATTTATAGGGAATATATGTAAAGAGTGGAGAGAAAAGGAGAGTAATGCCTGAGTCAGCTGTGTTCTTTTCTGAATTTTCTCTAGCTCTTTCATGTTGCTTTGTATTGGTTCTTATTCTCTTGTTCAATTTTGTACATACAGCTTTTTAAAATTTCAGTCTCCACTCAACTTAGGGTAAAGGCTGTTCCTCTGACATCCATGATACATTCGCCCCATCAGACTAGCTGGTGTGGTGTTACTTGGCTCTCGAATTGATGCTCCATTTATTCTATAGAGGTATTTTGAGAATCAGAAAAGATGTGTGGAAGAGCTTTTAATAAAGCATATGCAAATGGAAAGTATTATTATTAATATTCAGCTAGACACTGGTTCCAGAATATTATTTATTGCTGCTACTGGTTTAAAATGGAAAAACAAATGAAAATAGTTAGAGACCAAAGTTAGAAAGCAGGAGGGTGGGAAGAGAACAGAGAAGGCTACTCGGGAAAAAACTGCCTCTTGAATGTTTCCTGGAAACCTTTGGATTTAACACTTTACAGTGCAGTTTGAGAAGTAAAATTGAGAAGGGCAAAAAAAAAAAAAAAAGTATGAAGAAGAAGAAAGAGTCTAAAAAATACCTTTCTTCTATATGTAAGTAATTGGTAGAGGATTATAAATAAAGCCTTGAGGGTGGAGAAAGATAACAGAATAGAAGCCTCCATTCATTGTCCCCCCTAGCAGGAACATCAAATTTTAACAACTGTCTACATAAAAAAAAAAGCACCTTTATAAGAATAAAAAATCAGGTGAGCAGTCACAGTACCTAGTTTTAATTTTATATTGCTGAAAGAAGCACTCAAGAGGCTGGGAAAGACAGCTTGAATCACCAATGCCACTCTTCCAAGCCCTGGAAGCGGCTGCAAGGTACAGAGAGAGAATCTGTGCACTTGGGGGAGGAAGAGCACAGCAGCTGGGAGAATTTGCATTGAACTCAGTGCAGCCCAGTCCCACAGAGAGAGCATTTGGTACCAGAAGAACAAGAGAAGAGCCCATCCCAGCATTTGGAATTTGAGTTTCTTGGCAAGGCTCACCACCATGGGATAAAGTGCTCTGGGATCCTAAATGAACTTGAAAGGCAGTCTAGGACACAAGGACTATAATTCTTAGGCAGGTCTTGAGGCTGTTCTGGGCTTAGAGCCAGTGGACTGGGGCAATGTGTGACCTAGTGAGACACCAGCTGGGGCAGCTGACGGAGTACTTGTGCCATCCCCACCTCCAGACAGTGCAGCTTCCAGCAGTGAAAGTGATTCCTTTCCTCTGCTTGAGGAGAGGAGAATAGTAAAAAGGACATTATTTTGCATTTTGGATACCAGCTTAGGCACAGTAGGATAGGGTGCCAGGCAGCTAGACCCCATACAAGCTCCTAGCTCCCAGACAGCATTTCTAGACACATCCTGGGCAGGAAGGGAACCCAATACCTTGAAGGAATGGATACAGTCCTGGCAGGATATATCACCTGATGGCTAAAGTGCCCCTGGGCCCTGAATAACCAACGGTAACCCCAAATAGTACACTATGGGCCTTAGGTTAGTCTGAGATGTGCTGGCCTCAGGGACCAGCTTGGCCACAGTAGGACAGAGCACCAGGCAGGCTTTTGGGGTTCCTGGGTCCAGGCCAAGGCTCTTGGACAGCACTTCTGGATATGCCCTGGGCCAGAGGAGAGCCTTTTGCCCGAAGGTTGAGTCTCAGACCTGACAGCATCTTCCACAAGTTGACTGAAGAGCCCTTGAGCCTAAGAAAATGTTGGCAGTGGCTTGCCAGAATGTCCCATGGGCCATTGGTGGTGGTGATCATGGAGAAAGGCTCCTTTGCCTGTGGAGAAGAGAAGAAAGAGGAGAAAGGACTTCTTCGTGTGGTTTGAGGGCCAGCTCAGTGACAGTAGAATAGCAGGAAAATTTCTATGGTTTTTTACTTCAGTCACTGGCTCTCAGACAGCATCACTGAACCTTCCTGGAGCCTAGAGGAACTTGCCACACTGAAGGGAAGTACACAGTTCTGATGGCTTTGCCATCTGAGTGAACATAGGTGGTAGCCAGGTAGTGGTTACAGGGGATCTTGGGCAAGATACAGTACTCTACTGTCTCCAGATCTGACCCAGGGCAGTCTCAGTGGTCATGGCTATCCTGGTGTTGTGTACCCTACCTCCAGCTCCAGGTGGCTTAGCACGAAGAGAGAGACTCTTTTTGGAGAAAATAAAGGAAGAGAGCAAGAGTTTCTGCTTGGCGATGCAGAGAATTCTTCTGAATCTTATCCAAGACTACCACAGCGGTACCAGTATGAGTATCCAAGAAGCGTAGTATTACTGAGATTGGGGCCCAGGTCTCTTTGAGTATCTGGAAAGACTTCCCAAGAAAGACAGGTACAAATAAGCCTAAATTGTGAATACAAGAAATACCTAGCTCTTCAGTTCCCAGACACTGACAAACACATATAAGCATCAAAACCTCAAGGAAAACGTGACTTGAACAAACAAACTAAATAAACCCTAGTGACCAAATTCAGAGTGACAAAAATATGTAACCTTTCAGAGAAACCACAATAGCTTCTTTGAGGAAGCTCAATCTAATTCTAAAAAACACAGAGAATGAATTCAGAAACCTATTAGATAAATTTAACAGAGACTGAATAATTAAAAGGAATCAAGTAGAAATTCTGGAGCTGAATTCAACTGACATACAGAAGAATGCATCAGAGTATCTCAATAGCAGAACTGATCAAAAAGAAGAAAGAAATTGTGAGCTTAAAAACAGGATATTTGAAAATTCATAGTCAGAGGAAACAAACAAAAAAAGAAGGAGGCATGCCTAAGATGTAGAAATACCCTCATAAGGGTAAATCTAAGCCTTATTAGCCTTAAATAGAGAGTTTGGGGGTAGAAAGTTTATTCAAAGGGATAATAACAAAGAACTTCTCAAATCTAGAGAACGATATCATTATTAAAGTCCCAGAAGGTTGTAGAACACCAAGCAGATTTAACACAAAGAAGACTACCTCAAGACATTTAATAATTAAACTCCCAAAGTTCAAGGATAAAGAAAAAGTCACAAAAACAACAAGAGAAAAAAAAATAACATACAAAGGAACTCCAATATGTCTGGTACCATACTTTTTAGTGGAAACCTTACAGGCCAGGAGAGAGTGGCATGACATATTTAAAGTGCTGAAGGGGAAAAATATTTACCCTAGAATAGTTTATCCAGTGAAAATAGTCTTCAAGCTTGAAGGAGAAATAAAGATCTTAACAGACAAACAAAAACCGAGGGGTTTCATCAACACCAGATCTGTCTTACAAGAAATGCTAAAGGGAATTCTTCAACCTGAAGGAAACAGATGGTAATGAGCAATAAGATGTCATCCAAAGGTACAAAATTCACTGGTAATAGTAAGCACACAGAAAAACATAGAATATAATAACACCGTAACTGTGGCATGTAAACTACTCATATCTTAAGTAAAAAGATGAAACAATGAACGAATAAAAGTAAAGCTATAACAACTTTTCAAGACGTAGACAATACAGTAAGACATGAAGAGAAACAAAAAGATAAAAAGCAGGGAGACAAAGTTAAAGTGTACAGTTTTTATTAGTTTTTTTAAAATTTATTTTTAGTTTTTGTTGGTACATAGTAGTTGTATATATTTATGGAATACAAGAGATGTTTTGATACAGGCATGCAATGCATGATAGTCACATCATGGAAAATAGGGTATCCATCTGTGATGAGATACTTGCGGTATCATTTTACCAACTGGAAACCTCTGTGGCTAGAGGCACCTTTGCCCAAGTTTTGCTTGGGCTCCACTGGGTTCGTTCTGCCCATGCCCATTTTGCCTGGCAGGCTGCACTTGAGCTAGGGTGAGCCAGGCACAGAGTGGCAAGGGTTGTATGAGCATGTCAGCGTGGTGTCCAGCCACTGCACAAAGCCAGACACACTGGCTGTGGTGGGTTGGGCAGCTCCAGGTGTCAGCATGCATGCTGGCTCCCTGCAAGGCTGTAGTTGAACCAGGTGTACCTCAAGCGGCTTTCACTGTAGGCACCGCAGAATGTGGTGGTGCTTGGAAGCTTAGAGATGGCAGGAACGACAGAGCCTCAAAGAGGGTGTCATATCCCTGGCTTGGGAAGCCCCTACCTTTGGGCTCCCCAAAGGGCCGCAGCTCTTCTCTCCTTCTCTTCTCGTTGCCCACAACATGGCAGGCAAGAGATGTGTGTCAGCCCTGTTTATGTTACAACTCTTTCAGCTCCACCATTTGGTGGGTCCTGAGTTCTTGTTCCATGTCCAGATACATGGAAAAGTGGAGGATGAGCAAGGTGAGGAAGTGCTTTATTGAGTGACAGAACAGCTCAGAGGAGACCCTCAGTGGGTAGCTCCTCTTTGCAGGCAGGTCATACAATCAGTGTCCGGTTCTCAGCAGAGAGGAAACCCACAGTGGGTAGCTCCTCTCCACAGGCAGGGCATCCTGTCAGGTTTTAAGCTTTCAGCATAATGGGGGACCCACAGTAGGTAGCTCCTCTCTGTAGGCAGGTTGTCCTGACATCCACTCAGCTCTCAGCAGAGAGGAGACTCACCTTAAGAAGCTCCTCTCTGCAGGCAGGGTGTCCTGATGACTGTTCAGCTCTCAGCAAAAGGAGACCTACAGTGGTAGCTCCTCTTGACTGGTAGGTTGTCCTGACATCTGCCCAATTCTTGCTAAGTCTGGGGTTTTTTATGGGCTTCAGAGGGGGAGTAAGTGCATACTGATTGGTCTACAGGTAGCCATGGGTGGATCGGGAAAAAGCACCATGAGTTCTCACTCTGGTCCATGGAACTGGCACCCTGGTCCCCAGGCTTCAAGCTGACCCAAGCCTGAAGATGGGGCTTCACTGGGGACCTGCTCCTTTCTGCCCAGGAGCTTGTCTGCTTCCTGCTGCCATCAACCTGCTGTCCATGGTGCCCATGGTACCCAGGCTATTCATGCAGAAGGGTGCATGCAGGCCCATGCTGAGCTGCCCTCAGCCCCACCTCAGCCTCCCTCCTGTGCTCACTGGCAGCCAAAGTCTGGAGGGGCAGAGGCAGCAGGGGCTGGCATGTCAGTGCTGCCATGAGCATGTGCACACCCAGTTGGGTTGTGACAGCACCTGGGCTCAGCCTCAAATTTGCTCTGAAACCAAAGCGGGTGCCAGGAGTGGAGAAGAGACCAGGCAGCAGGAGCAGGCCCTTCCAAGCCTGCAAGGGCAGAGGGCCTTCCTGGGCCCCCGACAGCGCAGAGATGCCTGGGCCTGTAGCCAGCACTGGGTGGCTGCAGCCGCATCTGGAAAGGTGAGTCTTCTGCCTGCTCCCTGCCCACAAGAGCACAGGGATGCCCAGGTGTTGAGCCATGGATGTGGCTATAACTGAACCCAGGAAGCACGAGGCTCCTACTCTGCCAGCTTGGAAGAAGGCGGGTCTTCTGCCTGTTCCCAGCTCCCACTGGCTCCATGGGTCCATAGCCCCAGCCGTACCTCCTCCATTGCAGTCGGCATCATGGCAGTGGCCACTCCAGACAGGCCGCTGCTGTCATCACATTCTCTCAAACATTTATCTTTTATGTTACAAACAATCCTGTTACACCCTGTTAATCATTTTAAAATGTACAGTGAAGTTATTATTGACTATATTCACCTTGTTGTGCTGTCAAATAGTAGGCCTTATTCTTTTTAAATAGTTTTCTATTTGCTTATTAGTTTGTTTGTTTATGTAATCAGTGATAAGTTGTTATCAGTTTAAATGAATAGGTTATAAGATAGTATTTGCAAGTCTTATGGTAACTTCACATCAAAAAACATACAACAGATACACACACATACAACTTAGAAATTAAATCATACCACCATAGAAAATCACTTTCACTGCAAGGAAAGCAGGAATGAAGGAAAGAAGGAAGAGAAGACCACAAAACAACAACAACAACAACAAAATAACAAAATAGCAGGAGTAAGATCTTACTCATCAATAATAGCATCAAATGTAAATGGACTAAGCTTTCCAATGAAAAGACACAGAGTGGCTGAATGTATAAAAAGCAAGACTCAATAATCTGTTCCCTACAAGAAACACACTTCCTTTCTAAGGAAACACATAGAAGGAAAATGAAGAGACAGAAAAAGATATTCCATGCCAATAGAAACCAAAAAAAGAGCAATAGTAACTATACTGATATCAGACAAAATAGATTTCAAGACAAAACCGTAATAAGAAACAAAGAAGGTAATTATATAATGATAAAGGGGTCAATACAGCAAGAGGATATGACAGTTGTGAATATATATATGCAGGCAATGCTTGAACACCCAGATACATAAAGTAAATATTCGTCAGAGCTAAACAGATAGACTTCAGTACAATAATAGCTG
Organism: Ateles fusciceps; assembly: GCA_036589455.1. NCBI lineage: Eukaryota > Metazoa > Chordata > Mammalia > Primates > Atelidae > Ateles > Ateles fusciceps. The sequence continues at coordinate 1,766,635 of JAZHEH010002752.1, forward strand.
GAGATTTTGACACTCCACTGTCAGCATTGAACAGACCTCCCAGAAAGAAAATCAACAAAGAAACATCAGACTCAATGTGCACTTTAGAACAAATGGACCTAATAGATATTTGCAAAACATTTCATCCCATGTCTGAAAAATACACATTATTTTCCTCATCACACAGATAATTCTCAAAGATAGACTATGTCAGGACACAAAACAAGTCTTAAGCCATTCATAAAATTGAAATAATAGTATTAATCTTCTCTGATTATAATAAAAATAAACTAGAAATCAAAGGATGAATTTTGAAGTAATATAAACACATGGAAATTAAACAATGTGCTCCTGAATGACCAGTGTATCAATGAAAAAATTTCGAAAGAAATTGAAAAACTTTTTGAAACAAATGATAATGGAAACACAACATACCAAAACCTGTGGGAAACAGTGAAAGCGGTACTAAGAGGAAAATTTATAGCTATAAGTGCCTACCTCAAAAAAGAAGAAAAACTTTAAATAATGTAATGATACATCTTCGAGAACTAGAATAGCAAGAGCAAAACAAACCTAAATTGGTAGAAGAAAAGAAATAATAAAGATACAAACACAAATAAATGAAATTGAAACAAAGAAAACAATGCAAAAGGTAAATGAAAATAAAGATTTTTTTTGAAAAGATAAACAAAACTGACAAAACTTTATCCAGACTAAGCAAAAGAGAGAAGACCCAAATAAATAAAATCAGAGATGAAAAGAAAACATTAAAACTGATATTGCCAAAATTCAAAGGATCGTTAGTGGCTACCATGAACAACTATATGTCAATAAACTGGTAAATCCAAAGGCAATGTATACATTCCTAGACACATAGAACCTACCAAGATTTAACTACTAAGAAATCCAAAACCTGAACAGAACAATGGCAAGGAACAAGATCAAATTCATGATTAAAAGTCTCCCATAAAGAAAAGCCCGTGACCCAGTGGTTTTACTACATAATTCTTTAAAGAAGTAATACCAATTCTACTCAAAGTATTCCAAAAAATAGAAGAGGAATGAATACTACCAAACTCATTCTATGAGCCCAGTATTAACCTGATACCAAAATCAGACAGGTGCATCAATAAAACTATACACTAATATTTCTGATGAACATTAATGCAAAAATACTCAACAAAATATTAGCAAACCAAATTAAGCAATACGTTAAAAGTGTCATTCATGATGACCAAGTGGGATTTAACCCAACAATGTAAGGATGTTTCAACATACAGAAATCAATCATTGTGATACACCATATCAACAGAATGAAGGACAAAAACCACATGATCTTTATAGTTGATGCTAAAAAGCATTTGATAAAATTCAACATCTTTTCATGATAAAAACCCTCAAAAAACTGGGTATAAAAGGAACATACTACAACATAATGAAAATCATATATGGCAGACCCAAAGCTAGTATCATACTAAATGGGGAAACACTGAAAGCCTTTCCTCTAAGATCTGGAACATGGCAAGGATACCCACTTTCACCACTGTTATTCAATAGCGTGCTGGAAATCCTTAGCTACAGCAATCAACAATAGAAAGATATAGAAGGCATCCAAGTTGGAAAGGCAGATTTCAAATTATCCTTGTTTGCAGGTGATATGATATTACATGTGGAAAAACCAAATGACTCCACCAAAAAAGGTATCAGAACTGATAAATTTAATAAAACTGAAGAATATAAAATCAACATACAAAAATCAGTAGCATTTCTATATGCCAACACTGAACAATCTGAAAAATATATTTAAAAGTAATTCCATGTACAATAGCCATAAATAAAATTAAATATCTAGGAATTAATCAAAGAAGCAAAAGATCTCCTCATTGAAATGTATAAAACACTGACAAAAGAAATTGAAGAGAAAACAAAAATATAAAAAGATATTCCATGTTAATGCATTGGAAGAATCAATGTTGTTAAAATGTCCATACCAGACACAGCAATCTACAGATCCAGTGCAATTTCTATCAAAATAGCAATGCCATTCTTCACATAAATAGAAGAAATAATCCTAAAATTAATATGAAATCACAAAAGACCCAGTATAGCTAAAACTATTCTGAGCAAAAGAACAAACCTGGAGGAATCACATTACCTGACTTCAAATAGTACTACAGAGCTATAGTAACCAAAACAGCATGGTACTGGCATAAAAGTAGATGCATAGACTGATATGGTTTGGCTCTGCATCCTAACCCAAATCTCATTTCAGGTTGTAATCTTCAGCTGGTGTCTAGGGAGGGACCTGATGACAGGTGATTGGTTTATGGGAGCAGTTTTCCCCATACTGTAATCATGATAGTGAGTGAGTTCTCAGGAGACCTGATGGATTTTTTTTCTTTTTCTTTTCTTTTCTTTTCTTTCTTCGAGATGGAGTCTCACTCTGTCACCCAGGTTGGAGTGCAGTGGCGTGATCTTGGTCTCCTGCCTCAGCCTCCTGAGTAGCTGGGATTATAAGCACGCACCACCATACCTGGCTAATTTTTGTATTTTTAGTAGAGACAGGGTTTCACCATGTTGGTCAGGCTAGTCTCGAACTCCTGACCTGGTGATCCACCTGACTCGGCCTCCCAAATTGCTGGGATTACAGGCGTGAGCCACCCCACCCAGCCAAGACCTAATGGTTTTATAAGTGTTTGACAGTTGCTCCTTCACATACTCTCTCTCACCTGCCACCACATAAGACGTGCCTGCTTCTCCTTCCACTATGACCATAAGTTTCCTGAGCCTCCCCAGCCATGTGAAACTGTGAGTCAGTTATAAATTTCCCAGTCTCAGTCAGTTTTTTTTAGCAGTGTGAGAACAGACTAATACATAGACCAACAGAACAGAATAGAGAACTGAGAAGTAAATACACACACCTATGGTGAACTCATTTTCAACAAAGGTACCAAGAACATACATTGGGGAAGGGACAGTCTTCTTAATGAGTGGTTCTGGGAAAACTGGATATTCATACCCAGAAGAATAAAACTAGATTACTACATCTCGTTGTATACAAAAATCAAATCAAAATGGATTAGAGACTTAAATCTAAGACCTCAACCTATGCAACTACTACAAGAAAACATAGGGGAAACTCTCCAGAACATTGGTCTGTGCAAAGATTTCTTGACTAATTCCCTACAAGTACAGGCAACTAAAGCAAAAATGGACAAATTAAGTTAATAAGCTTCTCAACAGCAGAGGAAACAATCAACAAAGTGAAGAGAAAACCCATATCATGGGAGAAAATATCTGCAAACTACCTCTCTGACAGGAAATTAATAAACAGGATATATAACTCTATAGAAAAAAAACAAATAATTTGATTAAAAATGGACAAAAGATTTGAATAGACATTTCTCAAAAGAAAACATACAAATGGCAAAGAGGTATATGAAAAAGTACTCAACATCACTGATCATCAGAGAAATGTAAATCAAAACTACAGTAAGATATCATCTCACCCCCAGTTAAAATGGCTTCTATCCAAAAGGCAGGCAATAACAAATGCTGGAAAGGATGTGGGGAAAAGAGAACTCTCCTACACTTTTAGTACAACCTCTTTGGAGAACATTTTGGAGTTCCTCAAAAAACTAAATATAGAGCTACCATATGATCCAGCAATCCCACTGCTCACTATATACGGAAAAGAAAGGAAATCAGACTATCAAAGAGATATCTGCACTTTCGTGTTTACTGCAGCACTCTTCACAATAGCCAAGATTTGGGAGTAGCCTAAGTGTTCATCAATGAATGAATGGATAAAGAAAATGTGGTACATATACACAATTGAGTGCTATTCAGCTATACAAAAGAATGATATCCTGACATTTGAAATAACATGGATGGAATTGGAGGTCATTATATTAAGTGAAATAAGCTAGGCACAGAAAGAAAACCTTTGCATGTTCTAACTTATTTGTGAGAGCTAAAAGTTAAAACAACTGAACTTACTGGTTTAAGTTCAATTGAGATTAGAAGGATAGTTACCAGAGGCTGGGAAGGGTAGTGAGTGTCCAGGTGGGTAAAAAATAATAGTTAGAAAGAATGAATAAAACATGGTATTTGATAGCACAGCAAGGTGACTGTAGTCAATAATAATTTAATTTCACATTTAAAAATAACTAAAAAGTGTAATTGGATTGTTTGTAACACAAAGGATAAAGGCTTGAGGGGGATAGATACTTCATTTACCATGATGTGATTATAAACTGTTGCATATCTACATCAAAATATCTCATGTACCCCATAAATATATACCCCTACTATATACCCACAAAAATTAAAAATTAGGAAAAAAAGAAAATAAAGCTTCATCCTAAAATGCTTACTCAGTCATTGTCTTGTTGCTCTTTAACAAACTTTGAAAAACAGTAAATGATTCTTAAGGAAGGTTTTTGAGTGCTGTACATAACTTTAGGGAGGGGATCACTGCAGCCACTATAAGAAAGATTGCGGATTGGGTGAAACTGGAGGATGAATAGGAGCAGTCCTGTCAGAAACTCTAGGAAAGGCAGTGAGTGTCAAAACATGCTGCCCGATAATCACCATAAGAAAACTGCAGTTTCTAAGCCTCCACCTTCCTGGAAAGTGCAGAAACAAGGGCATGGAAAATTGATTAGCAAGCTGCTGTGCCAAGATTATTTCGTTTGCGTGTCTCTCTTTGTTTCACTCTCTTGCATTATTTTCCGAGTGATTCTGTAGACAAGGCATAGGGCCCAGTTCATTCTGGATTAAAAAACTCTATTTGATAGCACCATCTTCTGTTTTGGTCTTAGTGAGGAAAACAGAGCTTCCCTGAGTCACCATGATATCTCTTAGTGATGAGGCTGGAAAAGGACCATAATATGAAGAAACCCAGAAGGATCAGATCTGCTAACTTTGATACATTTGTTTACTTAGTCAACATATATTATTATGTGATGTTACTTTTTCTAGGTTTCTGCTAGGTGATTGGAAAGCAAAATGTTTGGACGAAATAATGATAACCTTCCCTTTTTCTGGAGGTTTCACTGTAGTAGGAGAGATAAATAATCAAATAATTTAAACTGTATTATTTAGTATATAACATGCACCTATAATCTATATATATGAGTAGTAGAGGGAAACATTTTATGTATGTTTATAAAATGTATTATAACTACATTATATATTGAAATACTAAGAAAAGTAATATAAATGAAAGAGAAAACACACTCAAAAGTGTGAGTATATATGAAGAATGACTCAAGACCATAGGCACACATGTTATTACCCTTTTGATATTATTAGGTCACAGTGACAGGGGCATTTCTGAAAGTAGCATATGCCTACTTCGTTCATTCAGTAAGCAGTTTTTGACCACCTATTGTGTTGCAAGTAATGTGCTACATGTTGACCACAGGTTGTAGTACTTACAGAGGAGGCTTTTGCTTTCTGACCCTCTCTCAGGAAGTGTAATGGGGAAAGACCCCATTATTTGTGGCCGATTTTGTTTTACTTTAATTTTTGCCTGCTGGCTACTTTATCCTTTATCTGGATGTGTCTTGTGGAGCAAGATGTGGTTTCTCCCTTTTTAAAAAATTTTTTTTCAGACAGGGTCTCACTCTGTCACCCAGGCTGGAATGCAGAGGCACAATCTCAGCTCATGCAACCTCTGCCTCTCAGGTTCAAGTGATTCTTGTGCCTCAGCCTCCCAAATAACAGGACTACAGGTGTGCACCATTAGGCCCAGCTAATTGTTTTTGTATTTTTTTTTTTTTTATTAGAGACAGGGTTTCACCATGTTGGCCAGGCTGGTCTTGAACTCCTAGCTTCAAGTGATCCACCTGCCTTGGCTTCCCAAAGTGCTGGGATTACAGGCATGAGCCACTGCCAGGCCAGTTTCTCCCTTCTTTACATTCCCACAGAATTTTGTGTGAACCACTACTTTACTGGAGGTTCTGTAATTTATCTTCCACTAGTGAGGGCCTTCAAATATTCATGAATGTACTGTGATGTACAGGAACTAAGATAGAAATTGGGCACAAAAAAATAAATTAGGCATGTATTCTTTACACACAAGTCTCAGAATATTATAAAGGAAATACACATATAGGTGCATAATTACCATAGTAAGCGAGGTGGTAGAGATATAAAGACATGGGTATAGATATAAAGAGGTGGGTATAGAGATATAAGGAGGTGGAACAGAAGGAATAAGAATGTATTTCTTCCTCATAGTAGAGATGGAGTAGAGAGAGGGGTTTCAGAAAAACTTTGTAGTGGAGCTATGAGAGTTTAGAAAGAATAATTAATTGTTTAGAGAAGGAAAAGCCTCTGTGCAGAGGGGAACAGTATGTGCAAAGGCACAGAACAAGTAATTGGATTTGGCTAGAGTAGGACATGAGTTTAAAAGACAAAATTCAAACCATAGGAATCTGAAGGATCCCAGGGGGAGAGACTAAGTGGAAGAAAGAGAACAGTGGAGACTTACGGAGAAGCAATAGAAAGTACAGAAGCCTCCTAATGGAAAGCTTACCAGAGAGGCTTGCCATGAGTCAATCTAGAAAAAGAACATGGCTCTACTCCTGGGGTAATGGGGTGTGAGTGAATGTGGGTCACATTTAAGGCAGCCTGATAATGCCTGCTGCAAAAAAGTCATTGTTTCTCCTGTGTTGGTTCTTTGAATCTCATTAGTGAACATCTCAGTGCTCAGACACTCTGATTTGATTCGTTTGGGTTCCTAGTTAGATCTGGATTTTAAAAAATATTTCCTCTCCACCAAAGCCATTACTCTTCAAAAGCCAGAGCAGTGCCAAGACTTGTTTTAGAGAATTTTCCTAGCCCCCTGGGCCCTAATTAAAGGAAGGTATAGATAAGAAGAGAGCTCGCCTATCTTTCTGAACACAGGGTGATGGTGTCACAGAGAGATTTTTACTGCCAGTTAACTTTGTGTCTATAGTAGCTCTTTTGAGGATTTTCTGCAACTGTCTGCCCTATTGCTGCTGCAATGGAAATATTCAATTGAGGCAGCCCTGATCAAGGGGTGGAATGCTTCAGAAGTGATTGATTTTGGCTCCTTGGAACTTAATTCAGATCTTACATGAAGAAGGCCTAACAATGGAGTTGATGTTTTTGGGGGGAAGCCAGTGTTTACATGAGTGGAAGGAATACAGAACAGAGAAATAGGAGCTCAGTGCTCTATCTTAGATGCTTGTGATAAATGTGATTAATCATCCTGTAGTTTCTAGTAGTTTTTTCTAGCTCTATTTAGCTATTAACTTCTGGAATGTTCTAGCTTGGAATTGAGAAACTTTTGGCTTTCAGAATTTCCACTTTTACTTATGATAAAGCCAAATGATTAGTTCTATACATCAGTGGTTTATGGTACTTCCTTATTTTCTGTATGGTCAGGATAGAACAAATATCTTCTTATGAATGCTCAAGTATACAGCTTGTTTTATTAGTCTAATTTTTCAGATACAAAATTGAGGGCTTAGGGTAGTGACATTTTAAATCGATTGTTCTGTAGGCAACTGGGGGAGCTGGGATAAAAACCAAACTTCTATGACTGATGTTAAGTAAAATTTGAAGAAGTCCAGATGAGTCATGATCATGATGTATTTTATCTTTGAAAAAAAATATTTCCTAGTTTTGTCCACTTAAATGGTCTAGAAAATGGTAGTGTGGTAGTTTACGAGCATCTGTAGTGCTTCCAGTGTGGTTTCCAAGTACCATTTCCTAATAAGAAGTGCCAGAGGTTCTTGAGAAAAAAATACGATTTTCAAGAAAAAGACTGGTTCTAGGTATTAGGTCGGAAAATGACAAGATGAACTGAAATCTTTTGTTATGTCAGAAAGTGAGTAACCTATCCACCAAGATATGGAGTGTCATCGTAAAAGCACTGAAAGCCTTCCAGCTTCCACTGTCAAAATAAGGCAATCTGAGCATCAATAAGGATAATAATCATAATGGATTAAAACATAAACATGTTTAGATCCATAATTTCATAAAGATATTATTTAAAAATCGACTGATTATTACATTTGGAAGATACTAGGGAACCTAATTTTTATTTTGAAAATTGATAAATAGGAAGAATAAAACATTTATCTTGTTGGTTCTATACAAAATGAAATTCAAGGTAACCAAATAAGTGAAATGAAATTTCTCTTTTTTAGCAGTCTTCTGCCTAATAAATTAGGAAAGAATAATATAATATCACCATTTTAAATTACTATATCTACAAAATATTTCTCCATGGTTACAACATCATAAAAAGACAATTAGATATTATGTGACTTCGAATGGAAGTACACCTAATCACTCATGAAGGAGTCTTGCCTGAAATATTGAGCCTGAGTTTGACCAAATCTAGATTTAACTCCTAATTCATGGGAGATACAGGGAACCATAGCATAAGAAAATACAATCAGAAAAATATCAGACTGTCAGAAGCACTATAGGAGAACTTTAAAAAAAAAAATGTTTTAAAGAAATAAATCGCAAGAAGAGTGAGAGAGCGAGAATGAAATCCTGTAGGTTAAAAAAATATGTATGACACGCCTGTAATCCAAGCACTTTGGAGGCCAAAGTGGGCGGATCACCTGAGGTCGGGAGTTCAAGACCAGCCTGATCAACATGGTGAAAGCTTGTCTTAAAAAAAAAAAAAAAAGAAAGAAAAAAATTTGGCCAGGCGTGGTGGCTCACGCCTGTAATCCCAAGCACTTTGGAGGCCGAGGTGGGCGGATCACCTGAGGTTGGGAGTTCAAGACCAGCCTGACCAACATGGTGAAACCCTGTCTTTAAAATAAAAAAGAAAGAGAGAAAAAATAAATATGTATGAGACATGCAAACCATATATACCCTTGTTTTGCAGCCTGATCTGAACAAATGTTTTCCTCATCATAAATTTATTTTATTTCTATGTTGACATAAAATTGTATGTATTTATGTGAGCCATGTGATTTTTTTGAAATATACATACATTGTAGAATGATTAATCTAGCTCATTAACATGTGCATTACCTCACATAGTTATCATTTCTGTGACGAGAATACATCAACTCTCTTGGCTTTTTTCAAAAATACAATATATTATTAACTATAATCAACATGTTGTGTAAGAGATCTGTTGAACTTTACCCCTCCTATCTGAAATTTTTTACACTTTGATGACCATCTCCCCAGTGGCCACCGCATCACCCCAGTCTCTAGTAACCGCCATTCTACTCTCTATTTATAGAAGATCATGTTTCTAAGCAAACGTTTTTTAAAATTGGAAAACCAGGAAATGTTGAATCTTCATTAATTATGTGATGATGTTAAAGAATTTTTGTTGGTACTAGAGTTATTTTAAAAAGCAAGAGTCTTTATATTTAGATATTCTTAACAAAATATTTACAGATGAAGTGAAATAATGCCTGATTTTGCTTCAAAATAGTCTGACAGAGTGGTTGGGAGTATGGATGGCATAAAGTTGGCTGTAAGTTGATCATTATTGAAGCTGAGTGAGGAGGTATGTAGTCTTATTTTAATGTGTTTGAAATTTTCCTTAATACAAAATAAAGAATGAGAGAGGGCCCAGATATTTTTGACTCAATGTTCTTATTTTTTTATACCTTTTTTTTTTTTTTTTTTTTTTTTTTTTTTTGAGATGGAGTTTCGCTCTTGTGGCTCAGGCTGGAGTGCAATGGCATGATTTTGGCTCACTGCAACCTCTGCCACCTGGGATCAAGTGATTCTTCTGCCTTAGCCTCCTGTGTAGCTGGGATTACAGGTGCCTGCCACCACATCCAGCTAATTTTTTTTTTTTTTTTTTTTAAGTTGAGATGGGGTTTCACCGTGTGGGCCAGGCTGGTCTTGAACTCCTGACTTCAGGTGATCCACCTGCCTCGGCCTCCCAAAGTGCTGGGATTACAGGCACGAGCGACCGTGCCTGGCCTGTGCCTTTAGTTTTAGTATGTTTATTGTTAAGGGTTTCCAGGAATAAAAATAATTACAAGAGCCTATGATAGAAAAATCTACTTGCTGCCCAACTCCCTTAGCCATAGCTTATACCTAAGCAGATTGTATATGATGGGAGCTTAATATATATGTTTACTGAACTAAATAATAGCTGTATATGTGAAACAAAAAGATACCAATATTTATGTGACATGTCGAACATGTATGGAGGGGAAAACTTTGAAACAGAAATCAGAAGCCTTTAATTCTGGCTCTTTAACTCAGTTGCATTAGAGTTGAGAAATTTTAGGCTTCTTTGGATTTGAGTAGGAATAGTGATTACCTTTATAGACCTTTTGAGAGTCTCCAGTGAAATAATGTATGTAAACATGCCTACTAAAGCTATAGTGCTATATCAGTATAAGATCCTCTTATTGATTAGTATGGAATTTAGATGCCATGAGAATGCAGAGAAGGAAATGCTTCTTGTAAACTTTGGAGTTCTGAAGATTTCATGGCTAGAGAAAGTGGATACGTTGAACCTTGGAGAACGGAAAATGCTTAGCCTGGCAGAGAGGATGCTACAGAAAGAGAACACAGAAAGATCAAGGTTGCAGAGTGGGAATGAATTTAGCATTTAAGGGACACAGGGTCATGGAGTCAGAGAGTGTCAGAACTGAAAGGGGTATCAGAAATTGTCCAGAACAACTAATTTATTTAAGCATTGAGAAAGCTAAAGCCCTGATAGGGTAAGTGCTTTACCCATGATGAAAATAGCTAGTAAGTTACTGAGTCAAGGACTCCAAATCACACCATTTTTCCTCCTATGAGAGCTTCTTCTTAGTGGTAACATTTAGACTGCTAGAGCTGAGGATGTAAGATTGATTAAGCAGGGTAAGATAAATTGATTTTTTAAGTCTTTGACTATTAGATTTTAGATGTTATCTCATGCAATTGAGAGTCTTGGTAGATTTTAAGCAAGAGAATTATAGGAAGGGGCAATGGGTTGAGAACAGTGTGCTTCATACATAGGAAGGAATAAAAGTTGAAACAGCAAGATACTAGAGAATGCTACTGCAGTTCCTCATATGTGAGGATGAGGACTGTCCGAAAGGTATACTGGTGGGATACAGAAAAGAGTGACACTCTTAAGAGGAAAATTAAAAGTTATTGATCACAAATCCAAAATAATTATATAGGACCACATAGGACTGTAACTGTATTCATATATTATAATATTTTACAAGGAAGAGTGTAAAGAACATACATTTTAAATATATAGTCATCCCCATCCCACTCCTCCACGTAATAGATATTTCACACAGTGAGAAATGTGAGATTCAGAGAGGAGTTGATTTATTCAAGGTCTCATGAGTGAGTCAAATGATTGAGTCAAAACTCAAGTCTAGTGTCATTTCCACAATCTAAGATTTCTTAACTTGGAATTCATAGATCTTCCAGGAGTTAATGACTGAGCCTATTATTCACTAGGCCCTGTAGAGATATAGGCAAATAATTTGAATTACTAATTTTAATGTGTGTGTGTGTGGTAGGGGTAATTAGTAGGAAAAAGAATTTATGTGTGAAAGTCAGTGGGAAAGAATGTTCATAACTTTTAATAAATCCTCAAAGTTATCTTTGACTCCCAAAAGGTTAAGAACTTAAAGGCACCTAGTGGCATATTTAAAGCAATATTATTTGGGATAAGTATTAAATGAAGTTATCTTTCTCTCCTCTCAAAAGTTTGTCTCTTTCCCTTCTAATCCACCCCAGATAGTATCTGGGAGTCGGAGGGGGAAAGTTTACATGTCCTCATGGTAATGGGAATGAACACCTGGGCTACACGTGTCTGGCTGGTAGTCCTGGGGCTTTGCAGGTCTCCATGGAAGTATTTCTTGTCTTGATTTCTAGAAATCATATTAATATTGACAAGTGAAGATTGTGACTGGTAATAATATTCCAAGCATCTTGTTTTGGCATGACTAGAGATTGATGACTTGGCTCTATCTTGAGTCCTAGAGGGGCTTCATTTCTGCTTGTTGCATCCTAGGTCTGTCCTCCATCCAGCCTCTGTCTTAGACCCTGCCCTCTGCCATCTGTGTTCACCATAGAAGCTGTGTGGGTAGGCTTGGAGTCTCTCGATTACTAAAAGTTTTTCAACACTGAGAACATGGAAATATCTTGTTTCCCTCCATGATGCATAGCTACGAAGAGTAATTCTGGGGTGACATCTCTGGCCCACTCTAAACCTAAATATTCTTTGAAACCATTTTTGTCTCAACTATAACCACTGCATTGTCAGAGGGTCTCAGTCTTCAATTTTTGTCTCCAAAAGAGGGACAATAACATCTCATAAGATTGTGGTAATAAGAATTAAGGAGTATAACGTTTATAAATGTCTTAGAATTATTTCTGGTACTTAAAGGACAATCTAAATTATTACATTATTATTTTATTATCACGCATTAAATCTTCCTCTTAGTATTCCTGATACCTACCACAAAGCTTGAAACAGAATAGAAACAGTAAGTATTTGATTAGTGAATGAAGTCGACTTAGAGAGAAGATCCTATGTTATGCCAAAATAACAGCAAAAAAACAAACAAGAAACCCTTAAGTAACTTCTCAGTTTACCTACAGTTATTCCAGGAAATATATGTTTGGTATGTCAAAACCAATAAAATATCTGTGTTTCAAATTATATTCTCGAGAAGCATATACTATCTGAAGAAACTAGATGGTTTCTGAATGTTTTCTGCAAAGTAGTTGTTTACCTTGTCCCACTGACATTCAAAAGATAACTTGTTTTGTATTTTTATACAAAACATCTACATTTGGTAGTAGTTCCAAACTTAGATTGAAATTACTTAGAAAGTACACACACACACACACACGGACACACAAACATTAAGTTATTATGAACTTTTGGCAGTCAATGAAATCTTGTGGGGTTTTTTCTTCGTTTTTTTTCAGCCTTGGAGTGAAGCACTTCGCAATTCACAGCTTGACTCTATCCTTTTATTTTATAACTCGTTCCCTTCTTTTAGCTACTCAGCAGTTCCATACAATTGAGCAGTTGCCATCTAGTGGGAAAAAACTATAATGGCATAAAGGAAGCTGAATACAAAACAGTCATTAAGATGAACATACCTGGAAGAAGGAAGTTAAATCTATCCATAACTTTTGCAATAGTGGTATCATTTGTTACTAAATTTGTATATTGGAACTACAGGGAAATATCTGAATTCTAAAAATATTTTTAATTCAATATAAGAAAAAATTATAATCACAATAAGATGTCACCACATACCTATTAAAATGACACAGCAACAGCAATAACAATTGACAATACCAAATGTGGATATGAATGTTAGGCGATCAGAATTCTCACACACTGATGATAAGAATGAAAAAATGTTACCACCACTCAGGAAAACTGTTTGCCGGTTTCTTATAAAGTTAAACATAAAGTTACCATAAAGCCAGCAATCTGAAAAATGTGTCTTTGTTTCAGTTCTTACAATAAATGCTTTCAACTTTTTCCTATTCAGTATGATTTCTGCTGTGGATATGTTATATATGGCCTTTATTTTTTTGAGGTATATTGCTTCTATGTCTAGTTTGTTAAGGGTTTTTTTTTTTTTAATCATAAAGTCATGCTAAATTTTATCAAGTGCTTTTTCTTTGTCTATTGAGATGATCTATGGTTTTATCTTTAATTTTCTTTATGTGATTGGTATCAATTTATTGATTTAGGAATGTTGAACCATCTTTGACTCCCTAGCATAAAAACCATTTGATCATGGTGTATAATCTTTTTGATGTGATGTTGGATTGGATTTGCTAATATCCTAATGAACAAAGATATTTATATCTTTGTTCATTAGGATATTAGTTTATAGTTTTCTATTTTTGTTGTGTCCTTAAATGGTTTTGGTATCAGGATGATACTGGCCTGGCAGAGTGCTCTAGGAATAATTTTCTCCTCTTTAATTCAACCAATTTTAGGAGGATTGGTATTAGTTCTTCTTTGTATATTTGGGAGAATTTGGTTGTGAATCTACCTAGTCCTGGGCTTTTCTTTGTTGAGAGATTTTTGTGTTATTGATTCAGTCTTATCACTTGTTATTGGTCTGTTCAGGTTTTCCATTTTGTCCTGCCTCAATATTGGGAGGTTGTACATTTCCAGAAATTTATCCATTTCCTATAGATTTTCTAGTTTATTGGCATGCAGTTGTTCATAATAGTCTCTGATGAACTTTCATGTTTCTGTGACATTTATTGTAATGTCTCTTCTTTCATTTCTGTTTTGTTTATTTGGTTATTCTCTCCTCTTGGTTTGTCTAGCTAGAAGCTTATCAGCTTTGTCTCTCTCCTACTTAACATAGTACTGGAAGTCCTAGCCAGAACAACCAGGCAAGAAAAAGAAATAAAAGGCATCCAAATTGGAAAAGAGGAAGTCAAGTTATCCCCTGTTTGCTGATGATATGATCTTGTATTTAGAAAAAACTAATGATTCCACAAAAAAACCCTGCTAGATTTGATAAGTGAGTTTAGTAAAGTTTCAGCATATAAAGTCAATGTATAAAAATCAATAGCATTTGTGTGAACCGAAAGATCTAGCAGAGAAAGAAATAAAGCAATATTATTTATAATAGCAAAAAAAAAAAAAAAAAAGAAAAAGAATACCCGGTAAAAAATTTCACAAAGTTTTATTAGTTAGGGTTCTCTAGAGGGATAGAACTAATAGGGCGTGTGTGTGTGTGTGTGTGTGTGTGTGTGTGTGTGTGTGTGTGTATGAAAAGGAGTTTATTAAGGAGAATTGACACATAAAATCAGAAGGTGATGTCCCACAATAGGACAGCTGCAAGTTGAGGGACAAGGAAGCCAGTAGTGACTCAGTCTGAGTCCCAAAACCTTACAAGTAGCAAAGCTGACAGTGCAGCCTTTCCTCTGTGGCTGAAGGCCTGAGAGCCCCTGGCAAACCACTGGTGGAAGGTCAAGAGTCCAAAAACTAAAGAACTTGGAGTTTGATATTCGAGAGCAGGAAGCATTCCTCACAGGAGAAAGATAAAGGCCGGGAGACTCAGCAAGTCTCTTCCACCTTCTGCCTGCTCTCTCTAGCCATGCTGGTAGCTGATTGAATGGTGCCTGTACTTACTGTGGGTGGGTCTTCCTGAGGGTGAATCTTCCTCTCCCCTATTCACTGACTCAAATGTTAATGTATTCTGGCAACACCCAGAAACACCCAAAAGCAATACTTGGAATCCTTCAATCCAATGAACTTGACACTTAATATTAACCATCACAGAAGGTGAAAGATGTCTACAAGGAAAACTACAAAACACTGATGAAACAAATTGTAGATAACATGAATTTAAAAAATCATTCTTATGGATTGGAAGAATGAATATTGTTAAAATGACTGCCCAAAGCAATCTACAGATTCAATGCAATTTCTATCAAAATACCAACATAATTGTTCACAGAATTAGAAAAAACAATTTTAAAATTAATATGGAATCAAAAAAGAACCAGAAAAGTCAAAGCAATCCTAAGCAAAAAGAACAAAGCTGAGAGCATCACATTGCCTGACTTTAAGTTATATTCCAAGGCTATAATAATCAAATCGTCATGGTACTAGTATAAAAATAGACACCTACATCAATAGAACAGACACCTAGATCAATAGAATCCAGAAATGAAGCCACATAACTACAACCAATTGACCTTTGATAGACGTGACAAGAACATACATTGGGAAAAGGACACTCTTCTATAAAGGTGCTGGGAAAATTGGATTATCATATGCAGATGAATGAAATTGGATCCATATCTCTGACCATATACCAAAATCAACTCAAGACGGATTAAATTTGTAAACATGAGACCTGAAACTATAAAAATGCTAGAAGAAAATCTAGGGAAACCTCTTCTGGATATTGGCAAAGAATTTATGACTAACACCTCAAAAGTACAGGCAACAAAAGCAAAAATAGACAAATGGGGCTTAATTAAACTCAAATCTTCTCCACAGCAGAGAAAATAATTGACACAGTGAACAGACAACCTGCAAGATGAGAGCAAAAATTTACAAACTGTTCATCCATTAGGGAACTAATATCCATAATTTATAAGGAACTCAAACAACTGAACAAAAACAACAAATAATCCCATTAAAAAGTGGGCAAAGGACATGAATAGACATTTGTCAAAAGAAGACATCCAACTGGTGTATGAAATAACGCTCAACATCTGTTATCAGGAAACGCGAATTAAACCCACAGTGAGATATCTTACCCCAGTCAGAATGGCTGTTTTTAAATAGACAAAAAGAAGTAATAATAATAACTGATGTTGGTGAGAATGCAAAGAAAAGGGAACTCTTATACACTGTTAGTGGGAGCATAAATTAGTACAACCTCTATGGAAAACAGTATGGAGATTTCTCAAAAACTAAAAATACAACTGCTATTAGATATAGCAGTCCCACTCTAAGCTGTCTACTCAGAGGAGAAGAAATCAATATATCAAAAAGATATCTACCCTCTCATGTTTTTCGCAGCACTATTCACAATAGCAAAGATACAGAATAAATGTAAATGTCCACTTTATTCTGTGGATGACTAAATAAAATGTGTATGATGGAATACAATTTAGCTAGCAAAAAGAATGAAATTACATGTTTTGCAGCAACATGGATGAAACTGGATGTCATTAAGTCGAACCCAGAAAGTCAAATGTTGCATGTTCTCACTCATAAGTGGCTGCTTAAAATAGTGTACATATGGACGTAGACACTGAAATGACAGACACCCAAGACTTGGAAAGACGAGGAAGTGAGAGAGAGTTGAATGATAAGAAATTACTTAATGGGCACATGTATGTTATATAAATGATGGATACCCTAAAAGCCGTGACTTGACCACTATATGATCTATGCTTATAACAAACTTGCACTTCTACCCAGTAATTTATACAAACAAAAAAGAAAAGTATATCTTTGCAGAATATCTCTTACTAATATTTACACCAGATGTATCCCTAATCTTCTGTAGCTGGAAAGATACTAAATGTCCATCAGGTAATTAATGGATAAAGTATGGTACATCCAGACATTGGAATACCCCTCTCCAATATAAGCAAGTGAAATACTGGTGCACATGACACCATGGATAACTCTCAAACGGATTATGTTAGCTCAAACCAGACTCAAAAGACTATATTTTATCATTTCCACTAATATGATAGAATGGAAATGGGAAAACTTTAGGTACAGAAATCAGATCAGTGGTTGCCAGGACATATGGGTTGGGAGGGCAATGGATCATAAACATATATGAAAGCACTTTTGGGATGAGGTAAATGTTCTATCTTGATTGCCTGTAGCAGTGGTTACATGAGTAGAAATGTTAATCAAAAGTCACAGGCCAGGTACAGTGGCCAGTGTACCTGTAATCCCATTACTTTGAGAGGCCGAGGCTGGGGGATCACTAGAGCCCAGGAGTTCAAGACCAGCCTGGGCAGCATAAGGAGACCTTTCAGTACAAACAAATGTTTAAAAAAAATTAGCCATGCATGGTGGTGTGTGTCTGTGGTCCCAGCTATCCCAGCTACTTGGGATGCTAAAGTGTGGGAGGACTGACTGAGCCCAGAAGGTTGAGACTGCAGTGAGCTGTGATCACACCACTGCACTCCAGCCTAGGCAACAGAGCAATACCTTGCCTCAAAAAACAACAAAAAAGTAATAGAATTGTACGTGTCTGAAAGGGTGTACCTCAATAAGCAAAAAGTGGGGGGACAAAATACTTTAAAATAATAGATAAAATAATCAGGCAGTTTTGATCACCAATACTGAAAAACAAAAGAAAGGATATCAGTTATCAGAAGTTACAGTATTATGAGCCAGCAATAAGATATTGAGACAAACAAAAGGGCTCTTCACACACACATCCAACAGAAGTTTTAAATAAATTCATCCCATTCCTAATTCCTTTTAAAAATAATTTTGACTTTCATCTTAGATTCACGGGGTACATGTGCAAGCTTGTTACATGAATATACTGTGTGATACTGAGGTTTATGGTACAATTGATTCTGTTACCCAAATAGCAAGCATAGTACTCAATAGCTAGTTTTTCAACCCTGTCCCTTGCTCTGCCTTCTCCCTCCAGTAATACCCAGTGTCACTGTTGCCATGTATAGCTCCCACTCAGAAGGAGAACATGTGGTATTGGCTTTCATTTTCTGTGTTAATTTGTCTAAAATTATGACCTTTGGCTCCATATTGCTGCAAAGGACATAATTTCATTTTTTTTATGGCTGCCTAGTATTTCATGGTGTATATGTACCCCATTAGCTTTATCAAGTCCAGCATTGATGGGCACTTAGGTTTATTTCATGTTTTTGCTATTGTGAATAGCGCTGCAATGGACATACATTTATCCTTTTGGTAGAAGAATTTATTTTCTCTTGGATATGTACCCACCAATGAGATTGCTGGGTTGAATAGTATCTCTGTATTAAGTTCTTTGAGACATCTTCTAACTGCTTTTCACAGTGGCTGGACTAATTTACATTCCCACCAAAGCTGTACAAACATTCCCTTTTTTACACAACCTCACCAACATGTTATTTTTCACTTTTTAGTAATAGCCATTCTGATGGGTGTGAGATGGTATCTCGTTGTGGTTTTGGTATGAATTTCCCTGATGATTGGTGATAAGCATTTTTTCATGTTTGTTGGCCACTTGTATATCTTGTTTTGAGAAGTGTCTATTTATATCCTTTGCCTATATATTAATGAGGTTATTAGTTTTTGCTGGTTGAATTTAAGTTCCTTATAGATTCTGGATATTAGACCTTTAGTGTAATTGGGTCCCATTTGTCAATTTTTCTATTTGTTGCAGTAGTTTTGAGGATGTAGTCATAAATTCTTCCCCCAAGGTCGATTTCCAAAATGGTGTTTCCCAGGTTTTTTTTAGAATTTGAAGTTGGAGATCTTACATTTAATTTTTAAATCAATTTTGAGTTAATTTTTTTATATGATGAAAAGTTGGGGTTCAAGTTCATTCGTCTGCATATGGATAGCCAGTATCCCCACACCCTTAATTGAATAGAAAGTCCTTTCTCCATTGCTTATTTATTTATTTATTTATTATATTTTAATTTCTGAGATACATGTGAAGAACTTGCAGGTTTGTTACATAGGTAACAGTGCCATGGTGGTTTGCTGCACTCGTCAACCCATCATCTACATTAGGTATTTCTCCTAATGCTACCCCCTCCCCTAGTGCTCCCCCCCCCACCAAGAGGCCCCAGTGTGTGATGTTCCCCTCCCTGTGTCCACATGTTCTCATTATTCAACTCCCACTTATGAGTGAGAACATGCAGTATTTGGTTTTCTGTTTCTGTGATAGTTTGCAGAGAATGATGGTTTCCAGCTTCATCCATGTCTCTGCAAAGGATATGAACTCTTCCTTTTTTATGGCTGCATAGTATTCCATGGTAAATATGTGCCACATTTTCTTTATCCAGTCTATCATTGATAGACATTTGGGGTGGGTTCCAAGGATTTGCTATTGTGAATAGTCCTGCAATAAACATACATGGGCATGTGTCTTTATAGTAGAATGACTTATAATCCTTTGGGTATATACCCAGTAATGGGATTGCTGGGTCAAAAGGTATTTCTGTTTCTAAATCCTTGAGGAATCACCACATTGTCTTCCACAATGGTTGAACTAATTTACACTCCCACCAACAGTGTAAAAGCATTCCTATTTCTCCACATCTTCTCCAGCATCTGTTGTTTACTGACTTTTAATGATTGCCATCTAACTGGCATAAGATGGTATCTCATTGTGATTTTGATTTGCATTTCTCTAATGACCAGTGATGATGAGCCTTTTTTCATATAGTTGCTGGCTGCATAAATGTCTTCTTTTGAGAAGTGTCTGTTCATATCCTTCACCCACTTTTTGATGTGGTTGGTTGTTTTTTCTTGTAATTATGTTTAGGTTCCTGTAGATTCTGGATATTAGCCTTTTGTCAGATGGATAGATTGAAAAATTTTCTCCTGTTCTGTAGGTGGCCTTTTCATTCTGATGATAGTTTCTTTGTTGCGCAGAAGCTCTTTAGTTTAATTAGATCCCATTTGTCAATTTTGGCTTACGTTGCCATTGCTTTTGGTGTTTTAGTCATGAAGTCTTTGCTCATGCCTGTGTCATGAATGGTATTGCCTAGGTTTTCTTCTAGGTTTTATATGGTTTTAGGTCTTATGTTTAAGTCATTAATCCATCCTGAATTAATTTTTGTATAAAGTGTAAAAAACAGGTCCAGTTTCAGTTTTCTGCCTAGGACTAGCCACTTTTCCCAACATCATTTATTAAATAGGGAATCCTTTCCCCCATTGCTTGTTTTTGTCAGATTTGTCAAAGATCAGATGGTTGTAGATGTGTGGTGTTATTTCTGAGGTCTTGGTTCTGTTCCATTGGTCTATATATCTGTTTTTGTACCAGTACCATGCTGTTTTCATTACTGTAGGCTTGTAGTATAGTTTGAAGTTAGGTAGCATGATGCCTCCAGCTTTGTTCTTTTTGCTTAGGATTGTCTTGGCTATATGTGCTCTTACTTGGTTCCATACGAAATTTAAAGTAGTTTTTTCTAATACTGTGAAGAAAGTCAATTGTAGGTTGATGGGGATAGCATTGAATTTATAAATTACTTGGGGCAATATGGCAATTTTCACAGTATTGATTCTTCCTGTCCATGAGCATGGAATGCTTTTTCATTTGTTTGTGTCCTCTCTTATTTCCTTGAGCAGTGGTTTGTAGCTCTTTTTGAAGAGGTCCTTCACATCTCTTGTAAGTTGTATTCCTAGGTATTTTATTCTTTTTGCGGCAGTTGTAAATGGGAGTTCACTCATGATTTGGCTCTCTGTTTGTCTATTATTGATATATAGGAATACTTGTGGTTTTTGCACATTGATGTTGTATCCTGTGACATTACTGAAGCTGCTTATTAGCTTAAGGAGATTTTGAGCTGAGATTATGGGCTTTTCTAAATATACAATAATGTCATCTGCAAACAGACAATATGACTTCATATCTTCCTATTGGAATACCCTTTGTTTCCTTCTCTTGTCTGATTGCCCTGGCCAGAACTTCCAATAATATGTTATACAGGAGTGGTGAGAGAGGGCATCCTTATCTTTTTCCAGTTTTCAATGGGAATGCTTCCAGATTTTACTCATTCAGGGTAATATTGGCTGTGGGTTTGTCATAAATAGCTCTTATTATTTTGAGATATGTTTTATAAATACCTAGTTTCTTGAGAGTTTTTAGCATAAATGGGTGTTGAATTTTATTGAAAACTTTTTCTGCATCTATTGAGATAAACGTGGTTTTTGTCATTGGCTCTGTTTATGTGATAAATTAAGTTTATTGATTTTCATATGTTGAACCAGCCTTGCATTCTAGGGATAAAGCCAACTTGATTGTGGTGGATAAGCTTTTTGATGTGCTGCTGGATTCAGTTTACTAGTATTTTACGGAGGATTTTTGCATCGATGTTCATCAGGGATGTTTGCCTGATATTTTCCTTTTTTTGTTGTTGTTGTGTCTCTGCCAGGTTTTGGTATCAGGATGATGCTGGTCTCATTAAATGAGTTAGGGGGGAGTCCCTCTTTTTCTGTTGTTTGAAATAGTTTTGGAAGGAATGGTACCAGCTCCTCTTTGTACCTCTGGTAGAATTTGGCTGTGAATCCTTCTGGTTTTGAGTTTTTTTTGGTTGGTAGGCTGTTAATTACTGCCTCATTTTAGATCTTGTTATTGGTCTAGTCAGCAATTCGACTTCTTCCTGGTTTAATCTTGGGAGGGTGTATGTGTCCAGGAATCTATCCATTTCTTCTAGATTTTCTAGCTTATTTGCATAGAGGTGTTTATAGTATTCTCTGATGGTAGTCTGTATTTCTGTGGAATCAGTGGTGGTATTTCCTTTATTATTTTTATTGTGTCTATTTTATTATTCTCTCTTTTCTTCTTTCTTAGTCTAGCTAGCAGTCTATTTTGTTAATGTTTAAAATAAAACAGCTCCTGGCTTCATTGATTTTTTTTGAAGGGCTTTTCATGTCTCTGTCTCCTTCAGTTCTGCTCTGATCTTCGTTATTTCTTGTCTTCTGCTAGCTTTTGGATGTGTTTGTGCTTGCTCCTCTAGTCTTTTAATTGTGATATTAGAGTGTCAATTTTAGATCTTTCCCACTTTCTCCTGTGGGCATTTAGTGCTATAAATTTCCCTCTAAACACTGCTTGAGCTGTGTCCCAGAGATTCTGGTTCATTGTGTCTTTGTCCTCACTGGTTTCAAAGAACTTACTTATTTCTGCCTTAATTTTGTTATTTACCTAGTAGTCATTCAGGAGCAGGTTGTTCAGTTTCCATGTAGTTGTACAGTTTTAAGTGTATTTCTTAATTCTGAGCTCTAATTTGATTGCACTGTGGTCTGAGAGACGGTTTGTTATGATTTCTGTTCTTTTGCATTTGCTGAGGAGTGTTTTACTTTCAATTATGTGTTCAATTTTAGAATAAGTGTGATGTGATACTCAGAAGAATATTGACTGTGGGGGTGTTTGCATATTTGGGATCAATCTTGCATCTAGGAATAAAACTACTTGATCATGGTGGATTAGCTTTTTGCTGTACTGTTGAATTCAGTTTGCTAGGATTTGGTGAATAATTTTTGCATCTCTGTTCATTGGGAATATTGGCCTGAAGTTTTCTTTTTTCACTTTGTCTCTGACAAGTTTTGGTTGCAGGATGATGCTGACCTCATAAAATGAGTTAGGGAGGAGTCCCTTCTTGATTTTTTGGAATAAATCCAATAGGATTGGTGCTAGCTGTGCTTTTTATGTCTGGTAGAATTCAGCTGTGAATTCATCTGGTCCAGGGCTATTTCTGGTTGGTGGGTTTTTTTAATTACTGATTCAGTATTGAAACTCATTATTGGTCTGTTCAGGATTTCTATAAATTCCTGGTTCAATCTTGAGAGGTTGTATGTTTCCAAGAATTTATCCGTTTCCTCTAGATTTTCTAGTTTGTGTGCATGGAGGTGTTCATAATGGTTTATGGAGAGCTTTTGCATTTCTGTGGGATCTCTTGTAATGTCACTATTTTAGTTTCTTATTTGGATATTCATTCTTTTCTTCTTTTTCAGTCTAGCTGGTGGTCTTTTGATCTTATTTATTCTTTCAAATAACCAAGTTTTGGTTTTGTAGATTCTTTGTATGGATTTAGGGATATCAATTTCATTCACTTCTGATCTTGGTTACGTATTTTTTATCTTCTGCTACCTTTGGGGTTAGTTGATTCTTATTTTTCTAGTTCCTCTTAGTGTGATATTAGGTCATTAACTTTAGAACTTTATAATTTTTTCATGTAGGACTTCAGTGCTATAAAGTTTCCTCTTACCGCTCCTTTTGCAGTGTCCGAGAGATTTTGGTATGTTGTGTTTCTTTTATTTATTTCAAAGAATTTTTTGATTTCTGCCTTAATTTCATTATTCATCCAAAAGTCATTCAGGAGTGACTTGTTTAATTTCCATGTAATTGTGTGGTCTTGAGAGTTCATCTTGGTAATGGTTTCTTTTTATTGCAATGTGGTACAAGTGTATGGTTAGTATAATTTTGATTTTTAAAAATTTATTTAGACTTGTTTTGTGGCCAGCATGTGGTCAATCTTGGAATATGTTCCGTGTGCAGATGATAAGAATGTATATTCTGTGGTTGATAAGTGGAGTATTCTGTAGGTGTCTATTAGGTCCAGCTTGTCAAGTGTCAAATTTATGTCCAGAATTTTGTTGATACTGCTCTCCCTCAAAGATCTGTCTTATGGTGTCAGTGGGGTGTTGAAATCTCACCTATTTTTGTGTGGCTGTCTGTATTTTCACAGGTCTAGAATTGCATGTTTTATGAATCTGGGTGCTCCAATGCTGGGTGCATATATTTTAGGATAGTTAGCATGTATACTGAGGATAGTTAAGTCTTCTGGTTGAATTGAACCCTTTACCATTATGTAGTGTCCTTTTTTTTTTTGGTTGTTATTATTTTTATTGTTGTTTAAAGTCTGTTTTATCTGATATAAGAATACCAATTCTTTCTCTTTTTTTGTTTTCCATTTGCATGACAGATCTTTCTCCAACCCTTTGATTGAGCCTATGGGGGTAATTACATGGGAAAGATGCCCTTGAAGACTGCAGATGGATGGTATATTATTTTTTGGTGTAGTGATTGTATATGGGATTGTGTTTTTTATTTGGCCCTTAGCTTCATTGTTATTTGTGTTTAGAAATGCTACTACTTTTTGTACCTTGATTTTGTATCCTGATGGGTCTTTTTTTTTAATCCAGCTTGCAATTCTGTGCCTTTTACTTGGGGCATTTAGGCCATTTACATTTAAGGTTAACATTGATATTTGAGAGTTTGATTCTATCATAAAGTTATTAACTGGTTATTTTCTAGTTTCCACATGTTGCTGTTTTATAGGTTCTGTGTGCCATGTATATTGGTGTGTCTTTGTGATAGCAGGTATGGTTCTTTCATTTCAATGTATAAAACTCCCTTAGAATATTTCTTAGGTCATTATTGTGTTACTACAAAGGAATATCTGAGACTGGGTGATTTATAAAGAAATGAGGTTTACTGCAGAATGGGAAAAAATATTTGCAGACTGTGCATCTGATGAAGGTCTAATATCCAGCATCTGGAAGGAACTTAAACAAGTTCATAAGAAAAAAACAACCCCATTAAAAAGTAAGCAAAGGTCATGAACAGATACTTTTCAAAAAAAGGCATATGTATAGCCAAAAAGCATATGAAAAAAAGCTCAATATCGTTGATAATTACAGAAATTCAAATCAAAACCACAATAAGATACCATCTCACACCAATTAGGATGACTGCTATTAAAAAGTCAAAAAAATAACAGATGCTGGCAAGGTTGCAGAGAAAAGGGAACACTTTTACACTGTTGCCGGGACTGTAAATTAGTTCAACCATTGTGGAAGACAGTGTGGCAATTCCTCAAAGTCCTAAATACAGAAATACCATTTAACCCAGGAATCCCATTACTGAGTATATACCCAAAGGAATATAAATTACTCTGTTATAAAGATACATACCACACATGTTTACTGCAGCACTATTCACAACAGAAAAGACATAGAATCAGCTTAGGTGCCCATCAATCGTGGACTCGATAAAGGAAATGGGATACATATACACCATGGAATACTAGGCAGCCATAAAAAGAATAAAATCAGGTCCTATACAGAAACGTGGATGCAGTTGGAGGCCATTATCCTTCACAAACTGATGCAGAAATAGAAAACCACATACTATATGCTCTCACTTATAAGTGGAAGCTTAATGAGGAGCTTAGGAACACAAAGAATCAACAACAGACACTGGGGCCTGCTTGAGGGTGGAGGGTGGGAGCAGCGGACAGGATCAGAAAAAGTATCCATTGGATGCTAGGCCTGGTACTTTGGTGATGAAATAATCTGTAAAATAAACCCCCATGACATGAGTTTACCTATATAACAAACCTGCATGTGTACCCCTGAACCTAAAATGAAAGTTAAAAAAAAGAAAATGATTTTTCATAGGCTTATGATTCTTCAGGATATATAGGAAACATGGCACCAGCATCTGCTCAGCTTCTGATGAGGCCTCAGGGAACTTTTACTCACGGCAGAAGGTGAAGTGGGAGCAGGCATGTCACACAGCCAGGACAGGAGCCAGAGAGAGAAGGAAGGTACCACAAACTTTTAAGCATCCGCATCTCATAATAACTCTCTTGCTACTGCAAGAACAGCACCCAGCCATGGGGAAACTACCTCCATAACCTGCACGCCTCCCCACCAAACCCTACCTCCAACACTGGGGAGTATATTTGAACATCAGATTTGAAGAAACAAATATACAAAGTGTACGTACAAATGTACAAATTTCCAAAGTATCCAAAATTATAAGAGATCTCTTATAATATTGCTCTTGTGGTAACATATTCACTTAGCACTTGCTTGTCTGGCAAATATTTTATTTCTCTTTTGCTTTTGAAGCTTGATTGGGCAGGATATGAATTTCTTGGTTGGAATTTATATTCTTTAGGAATAGGCACCCAATATCTTCCTGGCTGATAAAGTTTCTGGTGGGGAAGTCCACTGTTAGCCTGATTTCGTTTCCTTTTTATATATCTGGCTTTTTTCTGTAGCTGCCTTTAAGATTTTTTCTTTAGCATTGACCGTGAGCAGTCTGATGAGTGTATGCCTTGGTAATGTTTGTTTTGTATAGTATTTACAGGTGTTCTCTAGGTTTCTTTTATCTGAATGTCTGCCTCTTTCAGAAGGACAGTGAAATTTTCTTGAATTATCTCCTCAAATATGTTTTCCAGGTTGCTTACTTTTTCTCTTTCTGTCTCAGCAATGCCAATAATTTATATGTTTGGTCACTTTAAATAATCCCATATTTCTCTGAGACTTTGTTCATTAAAAATATATATTTATTTTATTTTGACTGTGTTAGTTTGAAAGTCCAATCTTTATACCCTGAAATTCTTTCTTCTCATTGTTCTGGTCTGTTGATAAAGCTTTAAATTGTATTTTAAATTTATTTAAGTGAGTTTTTCAATTCCAGAAGCACTGATTGATTTTTTAAAAGAGGCGTATCTTCTTTTTCATTTCCCATATAGCTTTAGAAGTTTCTTTGTGTAGATTTTTAACCTTGTCTTGGACCTCGGCTTCTTTGAAATCCATACTTTGAATTCTTTATCTATCATTTTTGAATTTCCATTTTGGTTAGGGATCATTGCTAGAGAGCAGGTTTGATCCTTTGGTGGTGTCACTACATTCAGATTTTTCATAGTGTCAGACTGTTTGCACTGGTTCCTACTCATGTGAAGACACTGGCACTTCTAATTTTTGTAATTATTTTTATGGAACTAGGATGTTTTCTTTTTCTGTGTTTCCCTACAATGTTATTAATATTTTTTCTTTCTCTTCTCTTTCTTGTTGGAGCATCTTAATTGATAGTATCAGCTTTACAGAGAAATCTCCTTGGAGAGGGGGAGAAGGTGGCCTAGAGAGAGATTCCTCGGAGAGGAGAGATTCTTAGAGAGGGGGAGAACCTGGTCTAGAGAAATTCCTGGGAGCTTTTAGTCTTTCAGGAGTCTGGAAAGAGGGAGTAGAATCCACCAATTTTTAATAATCATATACAATTGTTTTCAAAAATTTCAGTGGTTTATAATTTGTCCTGGGGTTTATAGATATGTCTAGTTTTTATCTCCAGGCTCCTTTAGTTTTACTTCCTCTATAACAATGAATCCACCAAGCACTGTATATAGGGGTGTGCCTTGCACTAGATTTGTCCTAATAATACATGTATCCAGAGTTTTAAGGGAAAGCCAAAGGGAGAGAAACTCAAGGTCAGTAATATCTACCATATCTCAACTAGGGAAAGACTTTCTTCAGGTTTTGGAATCCTGTTATATAGGAATATAAGCTACCTACTCTGGGGACGAAGGTACAGATATTGTGCGAGTAATGCCCTGCTTCTCCAAACCTCTCTTTTCACATTCAGCCTTCTGCATAGGGGACCTCTAGTGAGTGTTTTATCTACCACAAGTTTCCCATTGGAATCAATCAGCCTATCACATAGCTTAATAAAAATAAAAAGTTGACCGGAAACATGTTCCAGGTTAGGTGAGAATCTCATCAATCTTATTTTCAGTTTTAAAATAGGAAGTGAGGACTTTATTATCTCTACTCAGGACCCTTTAAGGCTCCTCATATTTTAACTTGCATTTTGAAGCACTTAATGTATCATGAGCACCTTCTTTCTTTTAAATCCCTGTAGTTATCCTATATACTTGTAAAAATGAAGAAATTAGAGGTTCAAATATGTTAGGCAACATGCTCCAAGCTATAGACCTAATAGTTAATGGAATAACTGTTTGTTTCTGGGTCTGTCTGATTCTCAAGCCTTTGCCCAATCTAATATGAAATTTTAGAAGCTAATAATTTTATTTTCTTTAAAACAATATAGTTTTCTGACCACCATAATACTAGTAGGCTAATATAAGATAGACTTAAGTTGCATGTATAAAATGATTAACATCTAGTAAGCATCTACCATACATTACACTTTGTGCTAAATTTGTTAAAATATGGTTATACTTAAAATTCACTCACACTCTGAGAGGTGGGTAGTATTACCTCTCTTTTAAAGACAAGAAAGCTGAGACTAAAAATGGTTTAACGACTTTCTCAATGCTATCCAGCATACCAGCTAATGCTTTAGCTGAGAATGAAATCCAGGTGTGTGAATTCCAAAGCCAATATTTTACACAGTGAGATGCACATGGTCTTTGGAATCCCACAGATCTGTTTTTGAATCTCAGTTGTCCCCAAAAGTAAGCCATCGTTACTTTTCACTTCTGCTTTGTTCTATGATGATTTATGAAAATATCTTATTTCCCATACTATAGGCAACTTGACCCTAAGCAAGACTATAAAGACTATAAGCATCTTGGGAGTATGAACTATTTCTATTTAACTTTCTAATCTTTCCTCTCATACTAATTACCCTGAATAATAAACATAGTGCCTACTTTGTAGGGATTTTAAAAAGTAAATGATTAAATGCAATGAAAGCACTGAAGTAATGAATGATTTGAAACTTAATGTGAGATAGGTCTGATCCAGTGAGTCAGTTAATTTATTCATACATGTATTTGTTTAACAATTATTTGCTGATGACCTGTTATGTCCTCCACATTATGCCAGTTGCTGAGCTGATATTCTGCTTGTACATAACAATGTGGTATTCTAGGCAGCATCCATTCTAATTGGTTTGTCACTGTGCTAGGCCAATTGCTAGCAATTTCAAATATTACCCCTGACTCATGATAAGCAAGAAAAAAGAAGACATGGTCACTGTACTCATGAAAATGTCAAATAGTTGTAAAATTACTCATAATAGGAAGAAAGGTACACAGTGTTATGACACCTGATCTACTCTAGATAGAAAAGCACCTAGGATGGAAAAGGAAGAGAAAATTTCAGTCAATTCCTGTATGATACAAATTATCTTTGCACTTGTGAAGGCTAAAATGACACTTCAGTTTGATAGGGATCAGTGGTCTCTAAATAATATCATTAAACTATTCATCTCCACAATGTTCCTTCATCCTTTAATGGACATGCCAGTAATAAGTTAGATGATGCAAAAGGCTAGTGAAGGAGTCCTGCACTTTATAAAATGTCTGTCGAAGTGAAATGAAGGTATTGTGGGAATGCTTGTTAGTGTGCTTTCAGAGAGTGTACAGATTATTTATGACTGAATACTGTCATCTGGGTTCAAGTCTGGGAAAACATCATCAAGAAAAGGCAATGCTTGGTATAATAAAATTAAATTGTTTTACCAGTGAGGGAAGGCAGAAAAAGGTAAAATTTCTCCAGATAAATCATTTTAATTGCTATAAAAAAGTTTTACACCAAAATGAAGTGACCTACAATGCTGAACACCTTATTTATGTAAATTATTTTTATGTTTTTTAACTTCATTTATTTTTCAGTAGTAGGATAAAGAATGAGTTGCTTAAGCAGTTTAAAATTAGCTGAGTATGACAAAATTTTTATACCTTTCTGAGATAACAGCAAGGAAGTTGTATATCTGTTCTGGCTCAAGTATTTGTGATATTTTCCTCATAAACCTTAAAATTACTAACAGTAGATCCTGAAAAATGATATTTTTCAGTGGTGTGTCCAATTTCTATGTAACAGGATATGATCCAGGGTTTTGAGAAGGCAGTGCTTGGTTGAGGGGAGACTGTGTTCCTGTGAAGTCTGGGAGGCTGGGTCAATACTATCAGGCATCTAATTATCCAGGAGATCTTTCTTAACCTACTACAAATGTAGCATGTCCCTTAAGTCATTAGTAGTTTGTCCCTGTGCTGAACCTGCTACGACAAAAACAGACATGAGTTTTAAGGGAGGAGTTTGATACAAGTGTAGAAACAGGGATTATTGAATCCAACCTGGCATATATTTACTGAACACATTTGAGTACAAAGTACAGTCTGTTCTAGGCATTATGGAGGATCCAAAGACCCAGTGGTCAAATTTGTTGCCTATTGGAAGCTTAAAATCCTTGAGGTCCTTAGTATGAATCCAGTGTAAATTTATACTAAAAGGTAATATATGATAAATAATATGAAAGGTACAAAATACTCTGGAAGTTTAGAAAAGAAGGCATGACTTGCTGACATTGGATATAAAAAATATAACCATCTTTTTATTCCCTGTCTTAAATTTCCTTTGTTTTCTCCAGCACCTATTGGGTCAAAACTAAGCTGGTTAGCATTACACATGTGATCCTCCATGACCTGAACCTGCCTACATTTCCCCTTTCATCTTTACTTACCAGCAACAATAAGCTGCTTGTAGCACTTCTCCTTCCTTTGCTACCCATCACTCCCAGAATGCCAAACTAAGCACAGTGTCTGGAATGTAACCAATATTCAAAATATAATTTTTGAATAAATTAATGAATATTCATGCTATTCTGCTTCATAAACTCATGCCATATACACATATATTTATATGTCATATGTATGGTCTTCTATCTGTGTAGAATATCTTTCTTTACCTGATTACCATCTATGAACTCATTCTTCAAGACTTACTTGCTTTAACTGCTAAGCTCAGTTTGTTTCTCTTTAAAATGGAGATACTAACAGTGTCTTCCTGATAGGACTGTTGCGAGGTTTAAATTAGCCATTTAATATTACAAAGTGCTTAGAACAGTGCTTGGCAGAAAATGAGTACTATATAAATGTTAACTATTATTGTTAGTTAGTGCTCCAAAATATTGACTAGAACAACTGCAGAACTCTACAGAAGGGAATCATTGAAGTCTTTATACAAGTGGAAACATTTGAAATGGAAAAATAAGTAGGTTTTTGACAAGTAGAGTTAGAGGTAAGCTATAGAAAGAGAGTCACTACAGGGGAAAGGTAGAGTCAGGTAGGGCATAGCACAGGGACATTTGGCCACGAGCCTCTAGCCGCCACACACTGTCAAGAGTCAAGTGCTAGAACAAGTTTGGAAAGCATTCTTCCCACAAGTGTAATTCCCATCTCTTTTACTGTCTCACAGTATCTCCTGGGGGAGCCAATAAAATGGTGAGATAAAAGAAAATTGCATGTTTGTAATGTTGACTGAAGGGGGCATAAACTGCAAGCTCTCTAGGTAGACTCTACACTAATTGTAAGCCAGGAAAATTTTATAATAAATACCTCTAAGTAATATCTATAGTAGAATATTATGGAATAAAGTAAAAATCTTCCCTGGATTTTGCTGATATAGCCCCTATTCCCAACAAACACAGTTTTGTAAATTCCTTAAGAAATTTTGAAGGAGGTAAATTATAAATACATATCTCACACAATATATGTGAAACATTTCATAGAATTGATAGCATTAAAAAAGTTATTCTGAATAAGTGAATTGACGACTATATTCCTGGCACTCAGCTGAATGTTTGTGTAACCCCTTTCTTCTCCTGAGGGAGGAGTCAGTTGAGAAGTTGGGGGTAAGTAGAGAGCAATGGCACTTCAGGGGGCACTTTGTGTTTACATGGCCCCAGGTAGAAAAAATGAGAAACTGTGTCTAAGAGAAGATGCTGATGGTAAAGCCAGAATTGTATTATGTTCAAACCAGAGCATCAATCAGACAGGTTGGGCAGAGAATGTGATCATTAAATTATGGATCCAAATGAGGGGAGAGGTGAAAGAAACAGCAATACCAAGAATAAGAAGCAAACAGATAGGTAGGTAAGTGGAAACTGATTAAACTCAGAAGATAGAATGCGAGCATCAATGAGGACTTAGGATACACTTCTAGCCTAATTAGCATGAAGATTGTGGTTTATTTTGAGGAATAGAAAGAGACGGGCCCTGTTGAGAGTGAGGAAGTGAAACCATTACGGCCTTGAGAAGGCTCTAGTCATGTAAACCAACTATTAATAATTAGAATACAGTATAATTTATTAAATATTCTTTACTTTTCAAAATTCTATCATGCTCCTATATTAGAGTAGGCACTTTGCTAGTGTGGAAATGTGGCAGTGAATAGACAGATAGACTCTGTCCTGAAGGTTGTGTAGAAATTAGCCAAATAAATTGGCCAAATAATGGTATGGGCACAAGTCATACCAGGGGGGAGAATATTCTGCAGAGAGGGTGGCATGTCTGTGAGGGCCTTGGGGAAGCATTGTTATAAGTTTTTTTTTCAATTTGGATATTAAGTTCAACGTTTTCTTTAAGAAACACTCCACACATCTGTATCTTGGTTAGATTTCACCCTGCCTCCTTCCATAGGATTATGAACTTCTCCATCACAGCTCTTAGTATGCTTTATTGAAGTTACTCACTTACTGTCAGATCCTCACTGTGAATGGTCTGTTGGAAGGAACAATCCTCATCTCTGTCTTGTATCTCAAGCACCTACTTCACTGACTGGCACGTGGACATTCAATAAATATTAGATAAATGAATACATTAATGACTAAATGAATGGATACAGGATCTCCAATATGAAATTTCTTTTGGAAGGTAGTGCCAGGATGGTGGATAAGAAGTAGAAGAAAGAAAAAAGGAAGTCCTTGCCTCTCTTTACTTGTTGTAGTCAAATTTGGAAACAAAGCAATAAAGTATGTTAACTTATATGAATAGTTTTCTTGCCTTTATCTCTCTCTGGTCTGACCTAAGCTCCTGCCCTTTGGGAGGAGCTTAAATCCTTTTAGGAAAGAAAATATAGGAAGGAGATTATAATAAATTAAGTTGTGAACAATTATTGTACACAGATTCCAAACACCGTGTTAACTAATTGAATAAATTTTAATTGAACACCAACCATGTAAGACCTTATGCAAAGTACCATTAAGATAAAAGGAAATATAAGAAGAGTTAAGATGTCAAAAATTGTGTATTCTTAATTTCTGAGGCATTCTTTTGGACAGTTGGCAAATATAATAACAAGGTTTAAATGAAATCTTTAGCAGTTACATTTTGATTTCTTACATAAAATATGAAGGTTGGATATGATGGAGGTCCCACTTTGTTTTCAAATATGATGTTTTTATGAATGAAAATGAGTAATTAAAATAATACAATTTTTTGTTCAAAGTAACAAAACCCAACTTTATGTTTAGATCAATCCAAAATATATTTGTTATGTAAAAATACATGTGAATGATGTGATTCGGTGATCAAATGGGCCCTCAGATATGAAACCAAGAAATAAGAAAACATTTTTCTAATTTTACTTAAGTGACCATCTGTATTATTCAGGGTTTTCTGAAGGGACAGAACTGATAAGATAGATGAATATATGAAGGGGAGTTTATTAGAATTGACTCACAGAATCACAAAGTGAAGTTCCACAATAGGCCATCTGCAAGCTGAGGAGCCAGGAAGCCAGTTTGAGTCCCAAAACCTCAAAAGTAGGGAGGCTGGCAGTGCAACCTTCAGTCTGTGGTCAAAGGCCTGAGAGCTCCTGGCAAACCACTGGCATAAGTTCAAGAGTCCAAAAGCTGAAAAACTTAGAGTCTGATGTTCAAGGTCAGGAAGCATTCAACGTGGGGAGAAAGATGGAGGCCAGAAGACTTAGCCAGTCTAGTCTTTCCATGTTCTTCTGCCTGCTTTCATTCCGGCCACACTGGCAGCTGATTAGATTGTGCCCACCTGGAATGAGGGTGGGTCTGCCCTTTCCAGTCTACAGACAGGAATGTTAATCTCCTTTGGCAACACCCTCACAGACACACCGAGGAGCAATACTTTGCATCCTTCAATTCAATCAAGTTGACACTCAATATTAACCATTACACCATCACAGGTAAAAATGCATTCCTTCAATTCTGAAATCCCAGAGAGAGACTCTGATTGGCCAATTTGGTTCAGGTGTTACTGAGTTTGGGGTGGATGCCTGCAACCCCTGTGTTACCCAGCTCTTTCAGCTTTGCCATTTGCAGACACTTTATATGTTAATCAGCTCCACGAACCCTATGCCTTATCACAAGAGTAGAGGGCCATTGTGACAGCCTTCTGTATCCTGAGCTCTTGTCCAGTGACCCAGAAGAATCGGATCACACGTGGGCTTGAAGGATGAGTGCCAGGTTTTACTGAGTGGCGGAGGTGGCTCTCAGCGAGATGGATAGGGAGCAGGAAGAAGGGGATGGAGTGGGAAGGTGATCTTCCCCTGGAGTTGGGTCACCCAGTGGCTGAAATCTGCTCAGACCACCCCGGCCCAACTCCGCTCAGTGTTCAGACATCCCTCCTCTTCTTTCTTTCTCAGCCATGTCATTCTGCCTTTGCTGGGGAACTGCCCTATTCTACTCAGTATTTCCCCTGTCTCCTATCTGTATCTGTACACACAGGACTCCCGAGAAAAATAAGTTACTGTCCCTGTAACCCAAGTACTCATAATGTCACAGAAGAGGCAGTAAAAAGTAATTTAAATTCAGAGTAAAAAGGATAGTAATGAAGGCGTGCACAAAGTGTTGTGGGCTGCTGCTAACTCACTAAGGAGAAGGCTGCAAAGGAAGCACAGATCACATCACAATTAGAACCAGAGATTAAAGAGTTGATTGTATCTGAAACACTTGTTTGGCAGGTTGTTTATTTCTCCCCCTAAGGAGAGGCAAACCCCAGACTATCGGTAAACCTGTAACATTTGGTAATGAAGCCAATTTGCTAAATGGTTATGGGTAGTTTTTGCCCTTTCTTTTGGATGGAAAGGGCAGACAGCCTGGCAAGTCCATTAGAAGAAGAAGAAAGGGTTCTGAAAGGGCAAACAGCCTGGCGAGTCCATTAGAAGAAGCAGAAGGCTAAAGCTGAACCTTTATGAAAACAGTAAGTTTACATGGCAGCCCTGGATAGAGAACACCATTTACTCACAGATTTATTGCTAGAGAATTAAGTCCCAGGAACAAAAATATTAAGCTTACTATGAGCATGAGTGGACTGTTTTGGCTACTATCAATTTAAATCCTTTGGGAAGAGAAGTTGATGAGATGCCTAGGTTTCTAAACTAAAGCATGTTTTATAAAAATGTTGCATTAGAAATCACAATTAATTTTAAAAGCTTAAAGAAACAAAACCAATGACTCTTCCTTCGTGTGAAGAGTTCATTATATCATAACTCTACTGTACTCTAGGAGTATCTTATATGGAAAAAATATGTGCCTGTTACAGGTGTAATTCCACAGATACTGTAGTTACTACTAGACAATATTGGAAAGTATTCATTAAAGATACCAGGATCCCTGTGTATAATTTATTTTAAGGGATAATTATTGTCTTGACTGAACTTATAAGGAAAAAAACGATCACCTCTTTCCAGAGAACCCAGTAGCATGTGAAGATATGTTTGTGTTGCAATGCGGAAAATGTCATCCGTCATCATGCCTAACTCTTGAAAAAATAGATGGTGTTTTTACTAGGGCCTCTTTTGCTCTTGTGTAAACAAACTCTTTTATTTATTGGATCTGTGCTTCCCAATAACGACATTCAGAACATTTGTTTTTGGAATCAGTTAACTGAGTTTATAGCACTGTTTGATTTCAATGAAAGGAGATGTATTATCATAAATGCTCAGGCCTCACAATGAAGTATGACTAGGCAGAAAATAGATGATGCTATGATATTATTATGATAATTATAACATTATTTATCACCACCAGTGGTTCTGATCGAGAGGTTACTGTAAGCTGACAGTGCCAGTGCAGGTAGGCCAATCTATATATGCTGCCTTAACATCCTGCACACCTTTAAACTCATCACAGGTGTTCCATATCTTTCTTCCCCTTTAGCCTAATAGCTTCTCAAAGACAGAGGCAATGACAGTTTTATTCATATCTATATCTCCAGGTGTTAGACTGGCACCTAGTAACAGTGGTTACTTACTTTAGAATTAATAAATTAGGGCCAAGTGCAGTGGGTCAAGCCTGTAATCCCAGCACTTTGGGAGGCCAAGGTGGGTAGATTGCCTGAGGCGGGGAGTTCAAGACCAGCCTGACCAATATGGCAAAACAAAATACAAAAATTAGCCAGGGATGATAGTGTGTGCCTGTAGTTCCAGATACTAAGAGGACTGAGACATAAGAATCACTTGAATTCAGGAGGTGGAGGTTTCAGTGAACCAAGATCGTGCCACTGCGCTCCAGCCTGGGCAACAGAGAGAGACTGTCTCTGTCTCAAAAAAAGAATTAATAAATTAATTGATTGTGTATTTTGTATAAAAGCAACCTTTAGGAGCTTTGAAACTTAGTGCATCTACATGACCTTGTATATAAAGAATAAAGATCTTCAACACCTTGCCTATGAAATGTTAATATGTTCTTCCAGATTCATAGGATTTATATAATATTAATTTGAATCAGAACATGAAAACGTTTTGTAAACTAGCATCTTGCAATATTATGGTCGTTGATGGTATGATTTTAAATAATACAAATTTGAATCCCTGAAGTGGCCCAGGGGAGAAAAGGCCTATAGGGTAAGAAACAGACAGAATGAATCAGTATGAGAAAGCAGTGTTCAGAAGAGTAAAACAATGATTATATATATATATATATATATAAATTAGTTCAACAAACTTTTTAAAGTACCTACCATGTGCTTTTACTTGATGTAATATCTTATTTAATTATCATGACATTTAAGTGAGGCAGGGATAAGTGTCCTCATTTTACAGACAACATTGATGAGGGTAAATAGTTTGCCTCAGGTCATACCTAAGTGTTAAGAGCCAGGATTCAACTCAAGTCTAACAACTCTACAGCTTTCTGTAAAAATCCAGATACACAGCTTGTTGTTACAAAATAGAATAATTCTTCATGGTTGTTTTGCATGGCTCCACACAGTAAAATTGTGCCCAAAACAGTACAGTTACAAAGGGAAAGGTCTCAGATTAATTTAACTGAAAGAATCATTATTAGATTATAAGACTATCCTGAGAATGAGCTACCTCTGTGTGTAGTAACTTCCTGTCACTGGAGGTGTTCAGATTTACACTTGGTAACCAATTGTAAAGTAAGCTATGGCAATGACCAAAGCATTGGAATACAGATTGTAGATTATTCCTAAGGTACTTTGAAATCCTGAGGCTCTATGATTTTAGTTGTCTTTTGCTGGTTAGGCTAAAGGGGAATTCCTATTGGTATTAGAACAAGAGGCAGGCCTTTTGGTTGCTGAGACTTCACAGGTTTGCTGATGTTACCAGATGCCCAGGCTGCATGGGTTAGACTTGGCTAATGACAAGCAATTTTTCTTGGGAAGGCAGTATCATTGGAAGCAACATGGTATAGTGGGAAACATACAGGATTTGGAATCAAATACAACGAGATTTAAAGTCATTTGTGTCATCCTGGGCTTTAGTTTCCTCATTCTATTAAATGGTGTAATAATAGTAAGGAATTCAGTGAAATAATACATGTAAAGAGGTCAACACCTGGCAAACGCTCAGAAACTGTTAGTCATTAAAATCATCATCATCAACATCCTTATCCTCATCTTCATTATCTTTGATGGAGAGGAGGTACCTCTTGGAGGACATTAGGCAACAAACAGCTTATCTTTCTCTGGAGTTGCTCAGCCTCAGGCGACATAGACAGAGAATAATCTTGTAAAATACTAGGGCTAACGGGATTTAAGTGATTATCTGCTCAATGTTCCTCAAACTGTTTGTGATAAAAGGTATGTATGGGTGTGTGTGTGTGTTTAAATTTACAATCTGCTGCAGACCAATACTTCTGTAAAATGCAATAAAAATGAATTACTAGAGAAGTGAAATGGGGAAATAAACCAAAAACATGCAAAATACAATTCTTTTTTTTCACAAGATATACACTTACTTGGCCAAATTGTTATAAAAGTCTCTAAATTCTTACTTTCATTTTCAGTGTTTTGCAGTAGATGGGAAACAAACAGTTTTGCAGGCTAGTATTCATCCAAAGACCACGCTAAGTAGCATTAAGCTAGCTCATTCCTCATTCCTCCTATGCACAAAGGAGGAGAAGCCCGGAGTAGGGAAAGACTTGCCCATTGTTATAAAACAAGCATCCTTCTTCTTAGTTCATTATCATTTAGGGCACCTACAGATCGAAGATGTCCATAAAAAACTAAATGCATACACTGGGAATTATGATTCTGCCAGGTGCTGTAGGCTAATGCCTCTTCTACCAGTTTATTTCACTGGAGAGTTATAATACCCTGTAGTATCTCTCATCAGTTTTAGGGGAAATTAACTAGGGGTGTTCAATCTTTTGGCTTCCCTGGGCCACACTGGAGAATGAAGAATTTTCTTGGGCCACACATAAAATACACTAACACTAATGGCAGCTGATGAGCTAAAAAATAAAAATTTTTAAAAATCACACAAAAAAATCTCATATTTTAAGAAAGTTTATGAAATTGTGTTGGGCTGTGAGTTGGACAGGCTTAGTTTACTCAGAGAAGAAGAAAAAAAATAGTAACTGTTATGTATCCACTGTGTGTATACTAGGATCTACACACACTATTACATTTAATTCTCTTAATAACCCTCTAAGGTAAGGGGAATTATCTGTATTTTTCTAGAAAAGTTAAGCAATATACCCAATTGAACACACCTAGACAGTGGTGGAACTAGAGATGCAAACCCAGGTCTTATTTGCTTACAGTTTTTCTCTTTTCTCCACATCATTGTATAAACATAGTAGTGTGGGTGTATACATGCTTTTGAAGGAAAATGCTCTCCTCAGCAGTTATTTCTAAAGTGCTGGGATCACAGGTGTGAGCCACCATGCTCGGCCTCTCAATGGTTACTTCTGTTTAGAATTTTCATAACATTTTGTGTTTACAAGAGACTTTATAACCACTTATTGCTTTTTTTCTCCTATGCTGCTATAACAAAGCCTTCCACAGAGATTAGAAAACAAAAGCATAGAAAAGTATTCTATAATTACAATCATTAAAAGTTAGTTATAAATACATATTCCACTTTGGAAATGTATGATGATTTACATTTTTTAATGATTTTTTGGAAGATCCCACGTATCAATAGCTTTACTCAATAGTCCATCTTAGCATTTTATACATGTTTCTTAATGAATTTTACAACCATTTTGGAAATTTTACATACTGATGAAGTACGCCAGTCATTCTATTAGAATCATATTTATATATCTAGTTAAAATTAATATTTTTATTCCAAATTATACTTTTGAAGCAGCAATAAACTTTCACTATGATATATTGACTAACATGCCTAATTCTCATACTAAAAGTGACCTGTATTTTCACCCTAGCATATATTGAAAATTGGTCAGATTTTCTTTTGTTTTTAGACAGTTTTCATAATATCAGTTGACCCACCTTTAATAGTCTGGGTAAAAGACATACCCTGAAGATCTCCTTTACTATTAGATGAAGTGTCCAGAACAATAGGCCTAGCACAGAAATTAGCATATGTGATCAGCAAATTTTATCCTGTCAATAAGGAAAAATGGAACTTGTGGCAGATGTAAAGTTTATCAAGATATGAAAATGTATTTTTTCTAACAATCAACAAACAGATATTTATTCATGCAACATTTTACAAAAATTTATTGGTACCTTTTATTCTACAAAAATTTATTGGTACCAAGTTCTGTGCGTAATTTATGTGGGTTAATAGTTTTCTCTGACTCAAAATGAATTTATGGTTAATTCATTCTATGACCTTCAAAGCATTCACTATAACATCTGGGGTTCTTCCAGTGTCTTCAAACTTACATTTTTAAAGTTTGTGTTATTTTAAATCTAGCTTTCTGCTTTGTCTTTGAATATAATAGCAAAACATACGTTGGAGAAGCTGCAAAAATTTGGGATTTTTAGTTCAAGTAGATTATTTTCTCATAACATCCCATGAGTTATCTAAGTCTTTTATTTTATTGATTTTTTTGGACTTTATTTTTTAGAGCAGTTTTAGGTTCACAGAAAAACAAAGAGGAAGTTACAGAGACTTTCCCATTTACTCCAGCCCCCATACATGCATAGTTTCCTCTACTAATGACATTCCCCACCAGAGTGGTAAATTTGTTACAATTGATTAATCTACCTTGACACATCATAATCACCTAAGTTCATGGTTTATGCTAAGTTTTACTCTTGGTATTGCACGTTTTGTGGGTTTCAACAAATATGTAATGACATTTATTCATCAATGCATCGTACAGAGTATTTTGACTGCCTTAAAATTCCTTTGTTCTCTTCTTCGAAAACTCCAGCCTCCCAACCCCTAGTAACCACTGATCTTTTTATTATCTCCATGGTTTAGTTATTTTATTGGTTTTTTTTTTTACAACCAGGATCCTAAAGAACTTCCCTATAAAACATATATTGCATAATGTATTTGAAAGCTTTCCTAATTTCCAGATTCCCCATATGCATACTATATAATTGTTATTTATCTATTCAATAGGATTGTTTACTCATTTCCAGATTATTTTATTTTAGCAGATGCATTATTATATAAAAGTAAAGAAAAAATTTACTTCAAAACATACAGAATAAGGCAGGTAGGTTCAATGCCATAAAGGATGCTGTTCAATAAACTTCCTTTCCTTTCTCTGCACATTCTTCCTGTCACAAAATAGCATATTATTTCTATAGTGCTTTGGAGTTTATAAAGATATTTTACATCCACTTGTTTAATATTCAAAATACTGTTTCTTGGTATATGGGATCACTGTCTTCATTTCTTTTACTCTCTTTCATATTCTTTGTCCTCATTTTTAGCAAAGCTCACCAAAGGATTAGTCTATACTCAAGGTTATCCATTTTCTTACCTCTTCTTTCTTCAACCCACTTTGGTTGAACTTTTCTCCCTGCTGCTCCACTGAAGCAGCTCAGTTCATTCCTCATGTTGTCCAATTTGCAAATTGCATTGTTCAGTTCCTAGTTCTCATCTTTCTCTACCTCTCAGCAATGTCCTACCTAGTTGATCACTTATTCTTTCTTCAAACTTTCTTCACTTGGGTCTACTATAGTGAAATCTGATTTAGTGCCTACACTCCTGGCCACTCTTTCTCAATCTTTTTATTTGACTTTTCCAGCTCTTCTAGTCTCTAAGTTATCACTGTTGACCAAGGCTTAGCCTTCTGGTGATGCTCATTCACTCCATCAAGACCATTCCATGACTTTAGATAATTTAAATAACTTGCACGTTCTTATAACTCCCAAATTCCATCTCCAGTTTCTACCTCTTTCCTGACCTCCTATGTGAATACATACCTGTATATTCAATATATCTGCTTTGCTATCCCATAGTCATTTTAGACTTACCACATAAAAATAAAATTCTTCATTTCCCTTAGCTTTAGGATCTTCCCAGGCCAAAAACATAAATGAATTTTTACTGCTTACTTTCCTCAGAGCCTACAACCAACTTGTTAGAAAATCCTATAAGCTCTATATTGAAAGTATGAAAAATAGGGCTACTTCTCACTACTGCTACCATTGTTCACATGTCTGTGCCTGCCTACTATTTCAAATCTCCATTATCTCTCACCTACACTATGGGATTTGTTTCCTAACTTCTCTCTCTGTTTCCACTCCTTTCTTTATCCAGTCACATCTTTATCCAACAACCAGAAAGATCTGTTTTAAAGGGAAATTGGCTTCAAAGCTTTCCAACATACTCAGACTAACCTGTTTCTCTTCTCTCTTTTCTTGCTGTAGCCACAGTGACCTTTCTGCTGTCTCTTGAATAAGCCAAATTTATTCTTGCCTAAGAATCTTTGTGATTACTGTTGACTCATTTGCTCATAACTTCTGATGGAAAAAATAAATGCTTCTTAACGTTTGCCTTTTAAGGTCTCTGTTCAAATACCCCTTCCTGAAAATGGCCTCTTTGAGTAACTTATCTGAAATAGTCCACATACATCCTCCTCCTCTCTCTTCTTACACTGCTACAGTTAAGAAAAAAGTTTTTTTTTGTAACACTTTTTGCTACCTGACATTTTACGTAAATTGTTACAGCTTCATAGTTTGGCTGTATCTTTCATTAGAATGTAAGCTCTGTGAAGGCAGAACTTTGTCCTTTTTACCACTATATTCCCAGCTCCTAGAACCGTGTCTAGCAAATAATAGGTCTTCAATAAACACATTTAAGTGAATGAAGGAAAGTGAAGTTGAACTAAAGAAGTTAAGTGATCCAAGGCTAGAAATCCAGGCAAGTAAGAAAGAAAGAACTTGAATACAAAACACCTGATTCTAAACCCTATGTTTTCTCCATGACATCAGATGGCCTTTTTGCTAAACGAGGCAGTGGAACATTTGAGTTTTTGAGTATTTCCCTGGACTCAGCCATCTTCTATGTGCCAGTGGTTCTGCCAGGATATTGCCCATTACCTTCCTACTGGGGGAAGAATGTAGTGTGAAACAGAACAATGCTTGCTAAAAACGAAATGAATGAGAGCTACTGCATCCTCTATGCCTGTAACCTACCGTTCAAATCAAGGGAAGAAAAAGCAACTGATCTAATTTTTTCTTTGCAAACCCATGGTTTTTAATTTTCTACCTGGCATCCTAGTCTCTTCTAGGCAACTTTCAAACATAAGATTGCTGCACATTATTGCATTGTGATCAATTGCAATTTGTTGCTAATAAACCACTTATTTACTTAGAAAACAAATTACAGTTTATTTAAGAATATCAGGAAAATAAAGGTTCTTCTACTTCTCTGTGTGCTTTCTTGAGTAGTGTTCAGAGAATTACATGTTAACTACAGCTGATTTTTGCTGTGCTGTAGCATGGTGAGCTGAGGATGTTCAGGAAACTGTGGCTGTATGTCAATGCTGTGATCTCTTCCATGTATGTCACCACACAGAGAAAGGGAGTGAGAACCACCATTCAAAGCTACTTTTTTTTGTTGTTGTATCAGAGTCTCTCCAGCATATAATAGCCTGGGCAAGGTTTTTGTTTTTTTGGTTTTATTTTTTGTTTTTTTTAAGCAGCGCACTTGATCCAAACCTGACTTTTGTTCTCTTCAATTATCATAAATAATGCCTACAATTTTTACAATAATATCAATCACTGTCATGTTATTGGCTGTCTAAAATCTTAAAAGCTTTGTGAATATTGGTTTCTTCATATAAAAAAATGAAGATAGGGATATATGCACCTCATAATTGTGCTTTCGAGGATTAAGTGAGATAAAGCACATATGCTTACAAGAACAGTACCTGACCCAGGAGCCTAATTAGTGATAGTACTATCTCTCCCATGGTCTCTTTGATTAATTGTTTCTGGCTTGGAACTTTGAGTCTATATATTCTTCTCTCCAGAATGCAATCGTGATATAAGAGTCAAATGTGGATTTGCCATCAGTTCCTGTAAAAGTGCAAATAATTCAGCTACCTGTCTTCTTTTTTTCTAAATATCTACTCCATTCTTTTTTTCTAATGCTATCTCTGCCATCAGTTAAATACATTGCCAATAACAGGGAAATTCTTGGCTTAATTGGATACCTCAATGCCTGATTTCAATCTTATAAGCATTACATTTCTCAATTATCCCATCCAGAAACCACTGGGAAGTGTTAATTAGGTACTAAAAACAAATTGAATTACCTTAGGGCTCTTTCTTAACAATTTTGCACTCAATCAGGTGGTAAGATCATAAATTACACATATCAACCTACACATCTGGTCCAGATGTGATTTGAAATCCTTGACTTTCTATGGTTTGTCACTCAACTTTGTATCGTTATAAAGTAATTGAAAAGTAGTCTATGTTAAACACCTTGATCGATGTGATAAAACTGGGAAATAATGACTATGATAGTTTCAGAAATGTATACCATCTCAGCAAAGTTAATTCTGTCATGAACATAAGAGTATAACTTGGTATATAGTTTTTTTCAGTAACTTTAAAAAACATCTTCATTAAGATATAATTTATATATGATATTTAGTTATTGAATAGATTTGGAAAAAGTTTTAAATATGTTTTGAACAAAGATTTTTCTCTGTAAACTCAGCAACAGAAAAACATGTACAGGCCTATGCCAAACCTCAAATTTTAACAATGTTGTGAGATCTAGGGTTAGAATCTGACATCAAATCTCACTTTTTATCTTCCTCACTGTACTTACAGAAATCAGTTTGATTAAATCAATCTTTATTTAATAATTCATTCAACAAATATTCAGGAAGAATAGCCAGTGAATGCAGGGCTTACTATGTACCTGATGAGATAACTTGTGCAGCAAACCACCATGGCACACATTTACCTATGTAACAAGCCTGCACATCCTGCACATGTATCCTAGAATTTAACATAAAAGTTGAAGGAAAAAAAAAGTACAGAACAAAGTCTACCATCTTTAAATAAATCTAATAGTTTCCCTTTACCGTTGGTACAAGTGAGTGGTTGTTTATGCCCAATGAAAAAGATGGCATATATTTAGGAGCCAAATTGTACAGAAATGTATTATTAAATTAAATTCTGAAATCATAAAAATACAGATGTTTCCTGAGAAAGTACTATATGGTATGCACTCTTCTAGGTATTTTGGATATAACAGGTGAGAGAAACAGACAATAATCCCTGCCTTACAGGGATTACTGTGAAAATTTTGGTTTACATTGATTCAACTTTAGTACATGCCTACTCTAGTTCTAAACATGTAAAGGAAACCAACAACAGGGGGATTCCAAAGGGCCTGAGTTTAACTTTCTGTCTGGGAGGAACTGACTCTGAAGGCTTAGTTTCCCTATTTTTTTAAAAAAAAATAGAAATTGTACAAAAACAGTCACGCATCACTTAATGAGAGGGATATGTTCTGAGAAATGCATCATTAGGCAATTTCACTGTTGTGCAAATATCATAGAGCCTAGATGGTATAGCCTGCTATATACCTTGGCTCCTAGACTACATCTAGGACCCATTGCTCCTAGACTACAAACCTATACAGCATGTTACTAT
This sequence comes from Ateles fusciceps, assembly GCA_036589455.1. Classification (NCBI taxonomy): domain Eukaryota; kingdom Metazoa; phylum Chordata; class Mammalia; order Primates; family Atelidae; genus Ateles; species Ateles fusciceps. The sequence goes on from JAZHEH010002752.1 coordinate 1,811,626, forward strand.
ACTGCATACTGTAGACAATTATAATATAATGGTAAGTATTTATATACCCAAATACATCCAAACATAGAAAAGGTACAATAAAATATGTTATTATAATCTTATGAGACTACCATCGCATATGCAGTTTGTATTGAACAAAACGTTGTTATGGCAGGACATGACAACATTTATATCTCAGGGTTGGCTATAAAGGTTCTAGACTTCAGTTATAATCAGGTCTGTTCCTTGATTTGATTGAGAAGTATGCAAAGTGTGTTTTCACTATAGCTGTGTAGAGAACTTTTAGCTTGTTTGTTTGGACATGGGGAAGATATTGCAGGTGAGACAGTTTGAACAAAGGCTAGAATCAGGGAAGATCAGGGTTTACTGAAAGACCAACAGAAATTCTAGTAGACCGAGGCTAGTAAACATGTAAAGGAGTGTGGGTTATAAAGCTTGAAAGATTATTTAAAGTCCTTCTCTACCATGTCTCTTTCATTTATTTGTTTACTTATTTATTTTTAAATTATTTTGTTAGGGATGGGATATTGCTGTTTTGTCCAGGCTGATCTCAAACTTTTGGTCTCAAGCGATTCTCCCTCCTTGGCCTCCCAAAGTGCTGGGATTATAGGCGTGAGCCACAACACCCAGCCTCTCTCTTTCAAGCTAATGGAAATTCCACCATAAATTTTTTCTAGTTTCCATGAAGGAAGATAATCTTTGTGTAAGCTCTCATAGCCTTCTTAGAAGCCAAGTATTTTAAAGGAGAGAACGATGAGTCAACAGAAGACCCTGCAGCCAAATATGCAAAGATGACTTAACTTACAGTCTGCATAACCTTTGCTTCTCTACCATAAACCAAGAATAGCATTATCCTCATCTCAATAAAGGACCAAAATTTATTTATGTTTTAGGTCACTTTTGGAAGGACATATACAAATAAGTTGGTAAATAAGCAAATGAATATCTTGCATACTTATTTTTTATATTCCCTGATAGCACATAGTAGGGGCTCAGCAAAAGTTTGTTTAATAAATAAATCCAAAAATACATGCCGTATCTCAAGAGAAAGGAGATGAAGTATATAAAATTTTACAGTGTTATGCAAATGAAAATGTTATCACCTCACTGTTTACAACTTCTCGTTATGTAGTTATTGGTATGCATGCTGTAATGAACATAAATGTGATTATGAGCTACTTGAGAGCAGGGGCCAAGTTTTCCTCATCTCTGGTTCATTAATGTCTGGTATTCTGAAGGTCTCAGTGAAGACCAATTGGCATATGGGGGCCTCAGCAGAATTTGGTGAATATTCTAGTTGGCAGGCCTCCCCAATGCACCTTATCTCTAAAAAAAAAAGAGAGCAGGTTTACTCAGACATGATTTCCTGTCCTGGTATCCAAATGGGAGAGCCGTGCTGCTGCACAGCCTGAGAGCAGATGTTGCCCTGTCAGATGTCTTTGATTCTACTCAAGAAACCATGGGAAACTGGTTGTAGACAAATCATCAGCACTGTAGGATCAGGGGAATGGCAGCCTATATTGTGTGCTCACAGAGGAAATATGGCACTCCGCCACAGAGGGGGAAAATGACTCATCTAGACTAGAAGTGCAGATAAGTGGGGCCTAGCTGTTGTCTACTTCTATTAGGTGTAAAACTTTTTTGTTTTGTTGTCAAGTTGACTATTGAGACATCTGTGTCATGTATTCAATTAAAAACCTTTTGATGACAAGAATCACATTCTAAACATTTATGATACCCAGCACCTCAATTAGCACAAATAAGAAGTATGTACCATAAAATATTTTTCTATTTTAGTTATTTGAACTAAACTGATACCTTGGAACACTAGGGATGGAGAGAAAAAAAGGCAACTCTTGAGACATGAACTAATAATTACTGAGTACCTTAGTGCAAGGATGAGTATTTTCATATTATGTCATTTTATTTTATAGCAATTCAATATGTTAAGTAATTTTATTCTTGTTTTACTGTGAAGAGGGTTGAAATATTTCTAAATTGCCCAAGATCACATATCTAGTTTATTACAGAACTAGAATTCAAACTTATATATGTCTGACAACAGACAATTGCTTTTTCTTCTGCCTCAAAATTACTAGATTGTTTCCTTTGGTATAATGGCTGAAATTTTAGTTCTATCATGGTAAATGTATTTTTACTGCAATTTTATCTGATTATGTGCACAGGTTGAGTGAATATGTATGAATATTTGTATAATTTAAAAGTTACGCCAATATTTTTAATAATTAATATTGTTTTCTAATAAGAAACAGAATTGTATTCACCTTTATAGGTATGGGGAATGCTTTTTGTCGTCTATTCATCATTCACTTGCCCTCTTCCTTCTTCCTCAGAATTTGTCGTACAAGTATTTATTCCTCAACCATAAAACCCATGCACTTTAGGAGAACACTGCCTGCTCAAACTCCAAGGGGTTAGCCTGACTTGTCTAAGGTTAATGCCATCCGCCTTGCCAGTGTTTGGTTCTGGACTGGCCATGAGATCCATTTGAGGATCTATAAAACGCAGGAAGAATTTCTGTGGGGTTTCTGGGAAACGTACTTGATCTTCTGAGAGACCTTCTATATACCAACCTCCTTTCTTCTGCACATTGTTGCTCAAAGTCTAGAACTGCCGCAGTCCTCTGACTACCTTCCTGAGGATACTCCATCCCCATGCAGAGGAAGGCCAGGACAAAAGATTGGCAAGGAAGTGAGCCTGAACTCTTTGCAATAATGACCTTAGTGCTGTGGATAACAAATATTCTTATTGTTTAAGCAGTTTGAATTACTGGCTTTTCTGTAACTTGTAACGAAAAGATCAAAATATCCTGCATTCCCAGGCCAGAAAATAAGTAATAAAATTGATTCTTTTTGCATATGTAATATTTTATTATTAACTCACTGAAATCTACCTTCTTGTATCCTTTTCATTGGCCTCATTTTACAGATATAGACACTAAGCCTCAGAGTTAAGTGACTTGTCCAAGGCTACAGCCCTACAAAATAACTTAAACTTTGGGTTTCAGACTCTGAAATTAAAATCCTGTGTTTTTTTTAAAAAAAATCAAGTCTAAACTTAGCTGAAATAAAGAGCAAGAACAGAGTTAAGTTCATTGCTAATTTCAAATGTAAAATAATACAGTATATTAATTGTTACCTTTATTCAATAGTAAGTAATTATTTTGAAGCATCAGTTTCTCGAATGAAATAAATAGAATGGCTGGTTTTTGCTTTTCTTTTTGTTTTCATTTGTGTTTTCCTTCTCTTTACTCACAGATTTCCATTCATTCTCAAGTCTAGTCTAAACACTCTTTCTCTGAGTTCCCAGGGACCCCTAGCCCACAACTATCAAAACATTTTATTATAATTGTCCTCTTTTCCTATCTCACAGACTATCTAAGCTCCCTGAGATTAGAAGCAATATCTCATTCATTTTTTGTATATCTCACTTCTGGCACATAGTAGTCGGTCAATTAATCTTTAGAGAACTGAACTATGCTTCACCAATCCACCTGGAATTTTTGAGGAGCAGGTCATTCCACACAGCTAAGCTTTGTAGATAGCTAAGGGCTAAATATTGTCAGTACATACACTTTTATATTTCAATTCATTTCTGAATGGAATATTTATTAAGTACAGTGCATCATTTTCTGTTTTCTTAAAGCATAGGGATTACGTTTTAGCGACTTCATGTAATGATGTCCTCAGATATTACTCAAATGTTGACAAATATTTGACCTTATGATGGCTGAGCCATAATCACTTATTTTTTAATTCTTACAGCTACTGTTCATGTTTTACTTCACTCTTCCTGGCTCTCTTCATAATTGCTTGTAGAGGAGCTCTCCCACTTTTTTCTTTTTAATCTAAGATGGGCTTAGAATTCTAATATGAACTATTATTAGGCCTTTCTTATATTGCTGCAAAAAAATACCTGAGACTGGGTAACTTATAAAGAAAAGAGGTTTAATTGGCTCACAGATTTACAGGCTGTACAGAAAGTATAGTGGCATCTGTTTGGCTTCTGGAGAGGCCTCAGAAAATTTGCAATCATGGCAGAAGATGAAAAGGAACAGACATGTCACGTGGCCAGAGCAGGAGGAAGGGTGGAGGGGATGCTATACACGTTTAAACAATCAGATCACCTGAGAACTCACTCATTATCACATGAACAGCACTAAGGGAATGATGCTAAATCATTCATGAGAAACCATCCTCACCAATCACCTCCCACCAGACCCCACTTCCAACATTTGGGATTACAATTTGACATGAGATTTGGGAGTGGACACAGATCCAAACCATATCATGAACTTTATGTATAAAGTTAGAAAACATTGTTTTTGAGTAGAGGGCTAGCAACCCCTTTTTTTCATGGATTCTAGAACAGCGAACTCTAACATGTGAACTTTGGGTATATCTATTTGAATCTTTAGGGTTTTTTTTCACCTTTATTCCTACTTCTCAGTGTTTGGTGCAAGAAATCTTTTGGAGACCTGATTGCCCAAAAGATAAGGAGGGTGTTTTATGGAGGTGATTTGTCCAGTTTGGGTTTGTTTTTTTTTTTTAATTCTTTTAATTTCAGGATCTGGAGAGACGAAAGTTTTGTAGTTTAAAAAAAAATCCTCAGGCCTGCTTCCTTTCCTATAAATGCAGATGGGCTTTACAGCTTCCCATCAGACTTATTTATTTGTCTTTCTTCTCAATTTGTTTTGCATTTGTATCCAGCTGTGGGAGAAAGCTTTCTGAGAAACTCCATGTACTTTTTCTATTAGTAGAAAATAAGAATGTCCAAACATTACCTTAGGTGGAAACTTGACTTTACTCCTGCATTTTTCATTTTACCTTAGCATTTCAATTTTAAAATACATTTAAATATGTTTAGTATTTTTATAGAAAAGTACTGCCTATTCCTTTTGAGGACACAGAACTGCAAATTCTCTAATTAGTACAGCCAAAACTGAAGAGTTCTTCCTGAAAAGCTATATTCACATAGGAGGAGTTTGCATTTTTTTTCAGTTAAATTTTCAGATTTTCTTTCATGTTGAAATTTGCCACAGCATGGTACATAAGAAAGAACATTCAAGATGTTACAAGGCCTTTATTTTACAACCCCAGCTGTACTTCAGATGCATTGTTCAGGAGTTAAAAGATTTTTCCAATCTTAGCTATTTCTGTATAGAAATGACATATTGTTGGACATATAGAGAATGTGATTCATTTTCTCATAATTCAATATATTTAGTACCTCATTGAAGATCCCTGGCCTATGTCTTGTTGTTGTTCAGGGCTCTTCTATATATACAATAACAAAAAGATAAAATCTAAACTTTTTAGGCTGGATAAAGTCTACCTAACCAACCTCTAATTTCTTCGCTTCCCAGAGAGAACCTTGTGATTCAACCAGATGAAACTTCTGTTTCCATAAGTATATTAGACTTTCTTGGCACATGCCATTCTTGACTTGAAACTCATCCACACTTATCCATATAGCAAATTCCTTCTCCTTCGCAAGACTCCAATGCATACATTAACTGTCAATTCTTTTCTCACATTGTCATGTAAGTTGCCTGTTTATAAGACTGTCTTCTCTAATGTGTAAGTTGTTTACAGAGACAGAGCATGTTTTATTCATCCTTGAATCCTTAGCATCTACTTTAATATCTGAAGTGTCATAGAACTCAATGAATGCTAAATGGGTGGATGGGTTGATTGCCAAATCAGAATATAAGTAAATACAAATAACTGCAAAAAAAATTATTCTCACTAAAGATGGCTGGTATACTAAATGGCCTCTTAAAGATCTTTCAGAGCTATAAACCAATAGAAAACTTCTTGATTTTAAGTATCTTTAAAAGTTGTAACCGTGTTAATAGATGTGAATTTTCGTTCCTGGGAGTTTTCAGGAATAAGAGAAACTATTCACTCACTTTACACCGATGTCAATGTACTGGTTTTGATATTGCTCTATAGTTATATAAAATATAACAGGAGAAACTGGGTAAATGGTACAGTTACAACTTCCTATGAATTTACAATTATTTCAAAGTAAAAAGTTTAGAAAGTGAATTGATTTTGTGAATTCTTTAAGAACTCACTACTAGGATCCCTATGATATCTATCAGTAAATATTTTCTTTAAAAGAAAAAAACTCCATATGAAATTAAAAGTGTTTTTTTTTTCTAATTCTGTGAAGAAAGTCAATGGTGACTTGATAGGGATAGCACTGAATCTATAAGTTACTTTTGGCAGTATGGCCATTTTCATAATATTGATTCTTTGTATCCATGAGCATGGAATATTTTTCCAGTTGTTTGAGTGCTCTCTTATTTCCTTGAGCAGTGGTTTGTAGTTCTCTTTGAAGAGGTCCTTCACATCCCTTGTAAGTTGTATACCTAGGTATTTTATTCTCTTTGTAGCAATTGTGAATGGGAGTTTACTCATGATTTGGCTCTCTGTTTGTCTATTATTGGTGTAAAGAAATGCTTGAGACTTCTGCATATTGATTTTGTATCCTGAGATTTTGCTGAACTAGCTTATCAGCTTAAGGAGATTTTGGGCTGAGACAAGGGAGTTTTCTAAATATACAATCATGTCATCTGCAAACAAACAATGTGTCTTCCTCTCTTCCTATTTGAATATCCTTTGTTTCTTTCTCTTACCTGATTGCCCTGGCCAGAACTTCTAATACTATATTGAATAGGAGTGTTGAGAGAGGGCATCTTTGTTGTTTTGTGCCAGGTTTCAAAGGGAACGCTTCCACCATTTTTCTATTCACTATGATACTGGCTGTGGGTTTGTCATAAAGAGCACTTATTATTTTGAGATATGTTTCATCAATACCTAGTTTATTGAGAGATTTTAGCATGAAGGGGTTTAAATTTTATCGAAAGCTTTTTCTGCATCTATTGAGATAATCATGTGACTTTTGTCATTGGCTCTGTTTATGTGGTGGATTACATTTATTGATTTGCATATGTTGAAACAGACTTGCATCCCAGGGATGAAGCCGACTTGATCATGGTGGATAAGCTTTGTGATGTACTGCTGGATTCGGTTTGCCAGTATTTTATTGAGCATTTTCACATCGATGTTCATCAGGGATGTTGGCCTGATCAGGATGATGCTGGCCTCATAAAATGATTAGGGAGGAGGCCCTCCTTTTTTATTTTTTGGAATAGTTTCAGAAGGAATGGTACCAGCTCCTCTTTGTACTTCTGGTAGAATTTGGCTGTGCATCCTTTCGGTCCTGGGCTTTTTTTGGTTGGTAGACTATTAATTACTGCCTCAATGTCATAACTTGTTATTGGTCTATTTAGGGATTTGACTTCTTCCTGGTTTAGTCTTGGGAGGGTGTGTGTGTCCAGGAATTTATCCATTTCCTCTAGATTTTCTAGTTTATTTATGTAGAGGTGTTTATAGCATTCTCTGATGGTAGTTTTCATTTCTGCGGGGATCAGTGGACATATCCCCTTTATCATTTTTTAATGTGTCTATTTTATTCTTCTCTCTTTACTTCTTTATTGGTCTAGCTAGCAGTCTACCTATTTTGCTAATCTTTAAAAAAAAAGAAAAAACAGCTCCTGGCTTCATTGATTTTTTGAAGGATTTTCATGTCTCTGTCTCCTTCAGTTCTGCTCTGATCTTAGTTATATCTTGTCTTCTACTAGCTTTTGAATTTGTTTGCGCTTGCTTCTCTAATTCTTTTAATTGTGATGTTGGGATGTTGATTTTAGATCTTCCCGCTTTCTCTTGTGGGCATTTAGTGCTATAAATTTCCCTCTAAACACTGTATTATCTGTGTCCAGGGATTCTAGTATGTTGTATATTTGTTCTCATTCATTTCAAATAATTATTTATTTCTGCCTTAATTTCATTATTTACCTAGTAGTCATTTAGGAGTAGGTTTTTTTAGTTTCCATGTAGTTGCATGGTTTTCAGTGAGTGTCTTAATCCTGAGTCCTAATATGATTGCACTGTGGTCTGAAAGACTGTTATGATTTGGGGTTGTTGTTTTTTTTCCATTTGCTGAGGAGTGTTTTATTTCCAATTATGTGGTCAATTTTAAAATAAGTGAATATGTTGTTAAGAAGAATGGATATTCTGTTGATTTGGGGTAGAGAGTTCTGTAGATGTCTATTCAGTCCACTTGGTCCAGACCTGAGTTCAAGTCCAGAATATCCTTATTGATTTTCTGTTTCATTGATCTGTCTAATTTTGACAGTGGAGTGTTAAAGTCTCCCACTATTATTGTGTGGGAGTCTAAATCTCTTTGTAGGTCTCTAAGAACCAGCTTTATGAATCTGGATGCTCCTGTATTGCCCATATTTGCCTTTTTTGAATCTGGATGCTCCTGTACTACCCTTATTTGTCTTTTTTGATCTTTGTTGGTTTAAAGTCTGTTTTATGACAGACTAGGATTGCAACCCCTGATTTTATTTTGCTTTCCATTTCCTTGGTAAATATTCCTTCACTAATTTAAATTTCATATGGAAAAAAACTACTTTAAATTTCATATTGAACCAAAAAGAGCTCACATAGCCAAGACAATCCTAAGCAAAAAGAACAAGAACAAAGCTGGAGACATCATGCTATAAGCAATGGGGAAAGGATTCCCTATTTAATATATGGTATTGGGAACTGGCTAGCCATATGCAGAAAACTGAAACTGGACCCCTTCCTTATACCTTATACAAAAAAAATCAACTGAGGTGGAATAAATACTTAAATGTGAGACCTAAAACCACAAAAGCCCTAGAGGAAAACCTAGGCAATACCATTCAGGACATAGGCATGGGCAAAGACTTTATGACTGAAACACCAAAAGTAGTGGCAATAAAAGCCAAAATTGACAAATGGGATCTAATTTAACTAAAGAGCTCTGCACAGCCAAAGAACTATCATCAGAGTGAACAGGCAACATACAGAATGGGAGAAAATTTTTGCAGTGTATCCATCTGACAAAAGGATAATATCCAGAATCTACAAGGAACTTAAACAAATTTATAAGAAATAAAAACAAATCCATCAAAAAGTGGGTAAAGGATATGAATAGATACTTCTGAAACGAAGGCATTTATGTGGCCAACAAATATATAAAAAAACAGCTCAACATCACTGATCATTAGAGAAATGCAAATCAAAACCACACTGAGGTACCATCTTACACTAGTTAGAATGGCAATCATTATAAAGTCAGGCAACAACAGATGCTGGAGAGAATGTGGAAAGACAGGAATGCTTTTACACTGTTGATAGGAGTGTAAATTAGCTCAACCATTGTGGAATACAGTGTGGCAATTCCTTAAGGATCTAGAACCAGAAATACCATTTGAACTAGCAATGCCATTACTAGGTATATATCCAAAGGGTTATAAATCATTCTACTATAAAGACACATGCACAGATATGTTTATTGCAGCACTATTCACAATAGCAAAGACTTGGAACCAACTCAAATGCCCATCAATGATAGACTGGACAAAGAAAATGTGGCACATATACACTATGGAATTCGATGCAGCCATAAAAAAGGATGAGTTCATGTCCTTTGCAGAGTTGTGGATGAAATTGGAAACCATCATTCTCAGCAAACTAACACAGGAACCAAAAACCAAACACTTCATGTTCTCACTCATAAGTGGGAGTTGAACAATGAGAACACGTGGACACAGGGGAGGGGGACATCACACACCAGGGCCTCTGGAGTCGGGTGGTGAGCTAGGGGAGTGATAACATTAGAAGTTATATCTTATATAAATGATGTGTTGATAGGTACAGCAAACCACCATGGCACGTGTATACCTATGCAACAAACCTGCATGTTCTGCACATGTATCCCCATACTTAAAGTATAATAAAAGAAAAGAAGTAGAATCAACATTAAAAAAAAAAGTTTTAAAAAAAGAAAGGATACAGACCTAGTTACAGAAAATAAGAAAATAAAAGAAAATATTACAACAGCTTTATTTATAATAGGTAAAATCTGGAAACAAGAAGCCAATATGAAAAGGCTGCATATTGTATGATTCCAATTATATGGAATTCTGGAAATGGTAAAACGATGGACACAGTAAAAACCCCAGTGAGTTGCCAGGGGTTGAAGAAGGCAAAAGGATGAATAGGCAAAATAAAGAGGATTTTTAGGGCAGTGAAAATGCTCTATATGATACTAGAATGATTGATACCTGTAAGTATGCATTTATCCAAACCCACAGAATGTACAATACCTACAGTGAACCTAAGGTAAACTATGCACTTTGGGTGATTATGATGTCTCAATAAAGGTTCATCAGTTATAGCAAATATAACATTTTGTTGAGGATGCTGATAATAGGGAATGCTATGCATTTGTGGGGGACAGGGGTACGTGGATATCTTTGCACACTTTGCTCAGTTTTGTTGTTGAATCTAAAATTGCTCTAAAAAATTATGTCTTTTGAAAAAAGCCTATAAGTTTTCTGCTGGGTAATCCATTGTTAATCTAATGGGGATGCCTTTATATGTGACTTGACACTTTTCTCTTGCTGTTTTTGAAATTCTTCCTTTGTCTTTGATTCTTTGACAATTAGGGTATAATGTGCCTTAGAGAGAACATATTTGACTTTAATATATTTGGATCTGAATGTCTATGAGTCTTCCAAGACTTGAGAAGTTATCAGCTATTATTTTATTGAATTTAATTTCTATACCTCTTCTCATTTGTTCTGGAATGCTAAGAATGTAAAAATTTGCTTAATGGTGCCCCATAAGTCATATAGGCTTTCTTCGTTTTTTTTTCTTGTCTGCCTGTGATTATTTCAAAAAACCTGTCTTCAAATTGAGAAATTATTTCTTCTGCTTTGCCTAGTCTTTTGTTGTTGAAGCTCTCCATTGTATTTTTCATTTCATTAAATTCTTCAGTTACAGGATTTCTGTTTGGTTCTTGTTATGATATCTGTCTCTTAGTTGAGATTCTCATTCAAATCATAAAATGTTTTCCTGATTTGTTGAATTTTCTATTTTGTATTCTCTTGTATCTCACTGAGTTTCCTTAAGATAATTATTTTGAATTCTTTTTCTAGCACTTTTTTCATATACTTCCTTATGAGTAGAATCTGTTACCAAATAATTATTATGTTCTTTTAGAGGGATCATGTTTCCTTGCTTTTTGGTGATTGATATGTCCCCACATTAATTTATGTGTATCTGGTGAAACAGTCACCTCTTCCAATTTATGAAGTGGGTTTCATAGGGAAAGATAGTCATTTAGATGGATCTTGGGGTGTTGGGTCAGTAGGTGCATTGACTTTGGTTCTAGGAGGGTGCAGTAGTCTTTATTTTCTTTTGGTCTTTAGTTTATTCAGCTGTAATTCATGCTAGTGGTGTTTGTGAGTATCTCAGTGATCTAGGCTGAGAGAGTTTGTGCTGATGGTAGTGGTGTGGGTTTGCCAGAGGTAGGCTCATTAGGTTGTTTCTTAGATCAAGGGTACATGTATACACACATGTAGGTTGATGAACTTGGGGTCTGTCTCAGTGGGGTTGGGATCATAGGGCTGTTACTCTCACTAAGGGCTCAGGTACATAGTTGTTTGGCCAGACTGGGGCACATTCTGCTGGGGTAGTCCGTGGGGATATTTCTCAGGCCCTTGATTGTAGATGTGTGGGTTTTGGGAAGGCCAGGGGCATGCCCATAGTGGGGTGGAGGACACCATGAGGCTATTTCTCAGAACCTGGGCATGGCCTCATAGCCATTTTGTTAACCTGGGGGATGTGTCAACTGTTCAGTTGCTCAAGAACCTCTCCTACTCTGGGAGGGTGTAAAACAGATTGGCTGGCTCAGGGTGAGTTTGCCCTCAGTAAGACTTCCAGACTGTTCATCTGTCTGGAAGTAGAGGTGGCAGGGGTTGGTTTTCCTGCTGTGCAAGATGACAGTCACAGTTGATTTTGGCCTCAGGTTCTGCACAGCTGGAGTTGTGGTGTTCAGCCACTGGTGTGGGATTGGTGGAATGAATATGGAGCCCCAGTGTTTGAGAGGTGCAGTAGCTACTGGCCTTCAGAGGAGGATGCACTGCAGAAGTAGCTTTGGTCTCTGTATAGCACTGTATGACTGCAACTTGGCCCACAGGAGCTGGGTGGGGCTTAGGGCATCTATACCTTGTGCTTCTAATTTGGAGCAATACAGCTGTATGAATTTCCAGCAGCTCTCCCAGCTGGTCTCAGGTCTTGTAAGAACTGTGGAGTTCTTCTGTAGTAAGGACTGTAGGTATATGCAGTGGCAATGGAGCCTGGTGGGATTCTTCTGCTTACCTTTTTGTTCCCTCAGGAGGATGTTCCTCTTGTCTCTGGGCTGATCTGCTTTGGATGAGGGGAGATGGGTCTGCAGAGGCTGGGTGCCTCTACACTGCACCCATTGGCTTCCAATTAATACATGCCTTTCCATTCCCCTACTGTACTGTAGCCATCTCCCTTTAGCACTCCAGTAAAATCTTAACTGTTTTGCTATTACCTTGGTCCTTTCTTGAAGCCTTCCTTCTTTTATCTAGTGGATGCCTGGGAAACTAATAGCAGTGGTAACCTCCCAATTTCTGAAAGTTAGGGTAAGTACAAAGTAGACCTAGTCACTGTGAGGCTGAGAATCTGGTTAGAACTCCCTTGACAATAGACTGTAGGGCCTAGCTGGGGCCTGAGCACAAGGACTACTTCATCACATCCTGTAAAAAGACTCCCCAGGAGGCTACAGTAAATTAAACTTTGGGATCACAGGATGGTTATGGCACATAAATAAAATATTATTCAAATAAGTATCAGTGCCCATGGAAGTGAGTTAGTTTTGTATACTACTATATTGGTTTGATAATGCTTTGTGTGAAATGGCTACATACTTCACCTAGTTTGTCTTCCTTTGACCTCCTGTCAGATGTGAGAAAAAATCGAAATTCTGATCAACAGTCAAATGAAAGTCCCACGTTCCTTAGCCAGGTAGTTTTATTATTTAATCATATACTCACTGCCTCATCAATATTTCTCAACTTTAAACTCTAAAACTTTAGGCTGTTCTCACCAGCAGCTTTTCATTTTTAAAGATATATCTTTTCCTAGTGATATAAAATGTTTTTAAAAACTCAGGTAAAGTGCACATAAGAGTGAACAAAGTAATTGTCTGAGTGATCTTGGCAAACATGAAAGAATCATCTTCCAGTTCTGGAAAACTGAGCTTTATGTGGAATTCTATCTTCTACCAAAGTAGAGAATCATCAGTTTATGTAATAATACCTGTGTAGGAAAAAATTGATTTGGGAGTTACTTTGATTAAAAAAAAGAAAAAAACTCTACTATTAGTGTTTAATTTAGTACTTTACCTAGAAAATTAATGTAATTCTTTAGTCTTGAGTTTTAAACCACCTAAGATATATAATCTACATTATTGAGTTTACATATAATAAAATGCATCTATTTAAAATATACAATTTGATGAAAATTTTATCTATTTTGAGAGATATGTACATCTGAGAAACCACTGCCAAAGTAGAGTTACAGATAATTACCATCACCCAGGATTCCTCATGCCTCTTTTCAGCCCTTCCCTCTCTATCTCTAGGCCTAGGAAGCAGTGGATCTACTTTCTATCACTATATATTGATTTTTATTTTACATATTTTTGAGTAAAAGGATTTACACAATGTGCACACTTTTCTGCTTGTCTTTCAATTGGAACAACAATTCTGAGGTTTTACATATATATCTTGTTTTGTTTATATATTCATTTGTTAATGTATCTGTTGGTTATTTCCGATTTGGGGATATTATGAGAAAAACTGCTAGTCTGTGTAGACATATGTTTTCATATGTTTGAATACCTAGAAATGGAATGACTGTGTTGTACAGTACCTTTATGTTTAAATTTTTAAGAAATGCTGAACTGTTTTCTGAAGTGGTCACACCATTTCACATTCCCACCAGTAGTGTATGGGAGTTTCAGTTCCTCCACATCCTCATCAACACTTGGAATTGTTATATTTCCAAGTTTTAACCATTCCAATTAATAACAGTGATAAATAATATTGGCCTTTTTCTTGATCTCTTCATCTACTAACATTTTAATATCTCAAAAATAATAATTTTATAAAATCATATAGGAAATGTCTCTGTTGAGAAACAAATGAATGAAACAGAATACCTAGTATATTGAAATCAAGAGGGTGGCTAATTGTAAGAACCACACATATTGTTGTTATGATGTCCTTAGGGTTTTTTTTTTTCTCTTTGCAATATTTATTTTATCTCACCACCTTGCTGCCTCTCTGGCACCAACTAAGGCCAAATCTAGATGCTATATACACTATTGAAAAATGATGTATTATGGTTTCATTAAGCAGAATCAATAGAGTAGCTACTAAGAAAAGTAGTAGTTTCCTGGTATTTTTTAAAAGGCAAAAAAAAAAAAAAAAAAAAAAACACACACAAAACAAAACAACAACAACAAAAAAAAACAAGAAAGAACTAGAGTTCTTCAAAGCCTGATTCTAGGTAATTTTTTATTCTCATGCTTGTCTCTCAGGTTGGTTGATATCATCTATTTTTAAGCCTTTAACACAAACTATTAACAGACACTTCATAAGTTTATATTTCTATCCCAGGTTACACTGAACTGTAGAGGCATATATCAAAGCTAGAGTTACAGAAAGCACTGTAGTTTGCAGGATTGTTTAGCATTCAAAGATCACCATATTAATCACCTTAAAGAATCTAAGGCTGGGCGCGGTGGCTCACACCTGTAATCCTAGCACTTTGGGAGGCCAAAGTGGGTGGATCACCTGAGGTCAGGAGTTCAAGACTAGCCTGGCCATCATGGTGAAACCCCATCTTAAAAAAAAAAAAAAAAAAAGAATCTCAGGCATAGAAAAACCATGTGACAAAATCTAATATCTAATATCTATTTCTAATTAAAAACAAAACAAAAAAAAAAAACTCTTAGCAAAGTACAAATAGAGGGGAATTTCTTCAACCTGATGAGGAACACATGTGAAAATCCTGTAGCTAACATAATACTTAATGGTGAAAGGCTGAATATTTTCCCTTAAGATCAGGAACAAGACAGGGATATCCACTTTCACTATTTTCATGCAACATTGTTCTGGATGTTTTAGCCAGCCCAATCGGTAAAGAAAAAGAAGCAAAGGAAGATGTAAAACTCATTTTTGTTTACAGATGACATGTGATGATCTGATGGAATCTATTTAAAAAGCTACCAGACTGATAGGTGAGTTTAACAGAGTTGCAGAATAAAAGGATAATTAATTAACCATTTGTATTTCTACATACTGACAACAATTAGAAATTAAAATCAATAAAAGAATTCCATTTAGAATAGCGTAAAATATGAAATACCTAGGAATAAATCTGATGAAATATGTGAAAAAAATCAGTACATTGGAAATCATAGAATATTGCTGAGTAAAATTAAAGAAGATATAAAATGTAGAGAGATACTTCGCTAATGGGTTGGAAGAATCAGTATCATTAAGATGTTCATTCTTTCTAAGATAATCTAGAGATTCAACACAATTTAACACAATCAGAATTCCAGTTGAAATTTTTGTAGGTATAGAATTAGCAAGTTAATTCTAAAATTTGTATGAAATTTTAAAGTACCTAGGAGAGTCAAAACAGCTCTGAAAAAAAGTGAATAAAGTTGGAGGTCAAAATTATCTTGATTCAAGAATTATTATAAAGCTGTAGTAACTGAAACATAGTATTGGTAGAAAGATGGAAAAATGGATTAACAGAATAGGGAATCCAAAATTAAACCATACATATAAGGACAACTTAATTTTTACAAAGATATACAATTAAATGGAAAAAGGATAGTTGTTTCAACAAACAATACTGGAACAATTGACTATACAGGTGGAAAAATAAATGAACTTGGATCCATACCTTATACCATACACAAAATTTAAGTCAAAAATGATCATAGGTAAAACTGTAAAACTACAAAACCTCTAGAAGAAATAAGAGAATAACATCCTTGTCACCTTGGGTTAAACACAGGTTTCTTAGATATGAAATTAAAAGTATGAGGCATAAAAGGAAAAAATAATAAATTACATTCATCAATACTAAAAACTTCTGGTATTCAAAAAATACTGTTAAGAATGAAAAGGCAAACCAGACTGGGAAAAACTATATGCAACATATATCTAATATAGGTTTGAATCTAGACTATATAAAAACTCTCAAAACTTAATTAGAAACAACAACTCAATTTTAAAGATAAGTAAAAGATTTGAATAGATACCTTACCAAAGACAACCCCCTCACAAAAAAAAAAAAAAAAAAAACACATGAAAAGATGTTCAACACAATGAGTCATTAAGGAAATGCAAATTAAAACTACAATGAGGTACTATTATACATCTATTAGAATGGCTGCAACTAAAATGACTGACAATACCAGATGATGGTGAAGATGTGAAGGATCTAGAATTCTCATACACTGCTTATGGGAATTTGAAATGGGACAAGAACTTTGAAAAAACAGTTTAACAGTTTCTTAAAATGTAAACACATATTCATCATGTTATCAAGCAATTCCAGTCCAAAAGAAAAGGAAATACATAAGTCCATACAGAGACTTATACACAGATATTCATAGCCACTATATAACTTCAACATGGAAGCAACCCAAATGTTCTCAACAGATATAAACAAATCATGTAATATATCTTTACAATACGATATTACTCAGCAATAAGAAAAGAAGTAAACTATTGGCAAGTGCAACTGCCTAGATAAACCTCAAAATAGATATGTTGAGTGGAAAAAATTCAGACCCAAAACACGTATTGTATGATTTTATTTGTATCAGTCTCTTGAAAATGCAAATACATCTTTAGTGACAGAAAGCAGTTGAGTGAATGCTTTGGGATGGGGTATTGGGGAAAGAGTGGGAGGGGGTGAAGTTTACAAAGGGGCACGTGGAAATGTTTGAAGGTGATAGCTGTGTTTATTATCTTGATTATGTTAGTGGTTTCCCAGATGTATATATATGTTGAAAATTACCACATTTATACTTGAAATATTTACAGTTTATTGTGTGTCACTTATACGCCGATACACCTGCTTTAAAATATTTCTTGTGTAGTTTCCTAAGGCTTTTAGAATAAGAGCAACTGTTTTAAATACAATCTGTATAGTCTCTCCTCTGCTTTCTTCTTCAGCCTCTGCTCACTTGATGTTTCCCTTGTTTTCTGTATTCTGTTTATCTCGGTCCTTCCCATGTTCCTTGTTTGCTGGTACCACATATTCTTTGTATATTCTATTCCCTCTATTTGAGATGCTTTTCCCTCCTCTATTTGTCTGGTTAATATCCACTTATTTTCTTTAATCTCAACTCAGTAATCACTGTCCCCATTATGCCTTCTCTATCTCCACTTTTAGATTAGATCCCCCTACATGTGCTTTTATAGAGCCATGTGGCTCTCCTCAAAGCACTTATCCCAATCTGTCTTCTCCATTGGTATGTAATCTCCATGAGACCAGCAATGCATTGGTCTGTACTTAACCACTGCATCCCGAACTTGGCCCAGTGTCTAGCACATAGCAGATACTTGAAAATATGTCTTTGAGTCTGGGCGCGGTGGCTCACACCTATAATCCCAGCCCTTTGGGAGGCCAAGGCGGGCGGAGACACAAAGTCGGGAGATCGAGACCAACCTGGTCAACATGGTGAAACCCCACCTCTACTAAAAATAAAAATAAAAAATTTTAGCTGGGCGTGGTAGCATGTGCATGTAACCCCAACTGCTCGGGAGGCTGAGGCAGGAGAATCGCTTGAACCAGGGACTGGGAGATTGCAGTTAGCCGGGATTGTGCTACTGCACTCAGGTCTGGTGGCAGAGCAAGACTCCATCTTAAAAAAAAAAAAAGTATCTAATTGGTAACCAAAAGGGGGGATATAAAGTTAATGTGCTAACATCATCAATGAAACAAAGTTATTCCATGATCAGATGCAACTAAAGCAAATACAATGCACATCTTCCAATCATTACATTTGAGGTTGACTGTCCTTGTTTTAAAGGAAGAAAGCGAAAGCACCAGCATTCTTGTAATAGGACTAACTTACACACTGTACCAAAAGGTAGTTTTCTTATAATAATCTTATTTTAAGCAAACTGGACATAAGAATCTAGGGAGGACTTTAACCATTATGCTTGCAGATCATTAAGAGAAAAAGTGTTAATGGTATCATTATCTTAAATCTGTGATATATAGCTGGATATTGTACAAGAAATCTGATGTCTTCACAGTTTTAGGGGATAAATTGTTTCATTCCTGTAATCATGTAATCATTCAACTTAGTATATGATTAGCTGAGGGACCTTTCTTGTGACATAATAGAGTGGTGTTCTTGGGGGGTTTGTAAAACACCTCATTTAGTTCATGCAGCTAGAAGAGTCATCTATTGTTCAGATGAAAAGGAGCTGATAAGGAAAGTCTATTTGTAGTACAGAAGCACACAGTGGCAAAATAAAGCCATTTAAAATGAGCCATGTTCTTGTCAGTCCTCCCATGAATTGCTGCTTTCAAAGTTGAACTCTGATTTAGCATAATTTTTTGACAATGATCAATTTGCCTTCGTTTGACAGATGGGCAAGCACAATATAAAAATAGAATTAGTGATTTCACAGGAATTTTGCTGTGCTTGGTTGACATTTGTTTTAAATAAAGTTTCTTGGCTAGCTTTGGTGTGTAATGAATGAATGAATAAAATAATGAATGAGTGAATAAATGAGTAGTATTAAGCATTCATTAATAAATGTGACAAGCACTTTGATAGGTACTTTTACATGTGGCATTTTAGTTAATTCTCATAGGAATCCTGTGGTATAGGTATTATTATTCAACAACTCCTTCCGTTTTTTAGCGGTTGAGAAAATTAACTTTCAGATTAAGTAACTCAGAATTGCATAGCAAGTGTCCAAACTAGGACTGGAACATAGACCCAAATTGTATTATTCCAACATTGACATCAAATTTTGTGAGCATTAAGACCTAAAAGGGGATCTTGTTTTGTTTGAATTTTGCCACTAAGAAAATTCTCACAGGTGGTGTAGAGGGTGGTATTTTGGCATTGCTTTTTCAAAATGACAACAGGTTGAAAGTGACTGTCATGAGAAGTCTCAAGGCAAAATTTTGAGGGGACAATAATTATTTCAGAAAATACTTGCTGCTAAAATAAAATGTCAAAATTGATTCAGAACGAATAGGCTGGCATTTCTTCGATAAAGAGTATATTCCTTCCAACTAGGAGGTGGCAGGGAGAGGAGCTAGGTCACTACTCAGAGAGCTTCACAATATTTCACCTAGGGTATAAGTGGAAGCAGTGGAAAGCCTGGCCGAGATCACTTATTTACTGGTTCTTTATTCATCTATTTATTAACTAATCAACTAAATAGGAAAACTATTTCAAGTGAAGTTCATGCAGACATGCTAAGTATGACTCTACAAAGGCCAACCAGTCACTACATATGACTAGCTCAAAGGAGTCTATACTTAGGGACAGGTGAGTGGACATAGAGGACTTAGAAATTTGGCTGGGCGAGGTGACTCACGCCTGTAATCCCAGCACTTTAGGAGGCTGAGGCAGGTGAATCACCTGAGGTCGGGAGTTCGAGAGCAGCCTGACCAACATGGTGAAACCCTGCCTCTTAAAAAAAAAAAAAAAAAAAAAAAGATTAAAAAAAAAGGAAATTAAGTGAACACAAAGGGTTAACAATTATGGGGGGAATGTGATAGATATTGGAGTCCATTTATATGGGGCCTGACAAAGTATCATTGCAGTTGTGTATTCTTCAGTAAGAGGAATATAGAAGATCTGAGAAAGGGTCTGAGACAGTAAAACTTGTGAAGAAAGGTTAAAGACTTAGTATTGTTTAGTATAAAGAGATTATACATATTGGGTGAATCTAATAGGTTTATTCTTCTCTGTTAACTTGCACTGAAAAAAATCAGAAAAGTGACCCAAAGCCCTTCTAATTTACTGAGTGCCTATTACAAACCAGATAAAAATGACAGGCATTTTGCAATATATTATCTCATTTAAGCCTTATAGCAATGCTATAGAATTACCACCATTTTATGAAACAAAAAATGGTAGCTTAGATAAGCTAACTACATTGGTCCAGCATTCATATGGACTTTGAGTACATTTAGTAGTTCTTAATTATGGACTTTCTTACTGTGAGAAAGTTTCTGTTACTCTTATTTCAGAGTAACCTTGTCAACTGGTTTGTAAACTCATTGATGGCAGAAAGACATTCACATGCCTCTCTGCCTTACATATTTCAGGAAACTCAATGATAAAAATACAGTGTTCCACTTGCGTGAAGACATCTCTACTAAAGATTAAATGAACATAAGTGGATTTCAATTTACAGTGAGAGAAGAGAAGGAAAGGGATTTAAAGGTTGAAATCACACAGCTAATAATGACAAAACCTTACGTGTCTGATTGTCTCCAAAGTTCATATGTTACCTAAAGACTATGCTTTCTTCATAGGGGTCATAAGGAAGAATTCCCCTCAAAGAGTTACTAAATAGCAAACAGTATCATAGAGAATAGATGAAAAATTGGGATGTGTTAGCTGTAAGTGATAGCTGGGGTAGTCTACTTGTTAGGAGCTTAGATCTTCAAATCAGATGGCTTGACTTCAAATCTCAGTTCTATCACTCAAATAAGCCATAGTCTCTTATATTACTGTTACCAATATTTTCTCTTTCCTCCCTCTGAAAGAATTATCTTTCCCCAATCTTTTGTCATCAAGTTGGCCACATGACATTCCTCAGCTAATAAAATGTAAGCTGGAAGATGTTTTTAATGTCTGAGCAGATATTTTAAGATCCGCTGCATATTCAGCCATTGATCGTTTTTCCTTCCGCTATGAGAACATTAAATAGAGGCTACTCTTCTGACAGAAGCTACTGATAGAGGTTACTCTTCTGTCCACGGACAGCATGGGCCAGAATGATAGCTAAGCTATGAAGGACATCTAACGTGAGGAAGAAATAACCACTTGTGATTGAAAGTCATCAAAAATATTTTTGTTAGGTGATTCATTTAGCTGTTACTTAATCTCACTCTGTTATTCACTTACCCTTTTGTGGTAAAATTGAGTGATTGTGATGGTTAAATATGTTAATATAGTTAAAGTACTTAGGTCAGTGCTGTGCTGGTAAAAGTTTTTTTGCAGAAAAAAGCCCTGAATTGTAGCGTTTGTTAATTTACGTGGTGTAAATACTCTCTCATGACTGATTCAAAGCTACCAGCATTATGTCACTGAATGTGGAATTAGACAGAGTTACACATAACCAGCCGTCATGAGTAGGATCTGGCTGTAGCATACTGTGGAATTCAGAACAGTGTACATAGCAAGCATGATATTAGTACCTATCAAATAGTAAGTACTGTAGAAGAGTGAATTCTCTGAAGATAGGTGACTGAAAAAAAATGGTTTCTCAAATTTCCTTTACATTCATAAAAACATATTTAGAAGATCACTCAAAGAACTTCAGCATTGGAAGCGAACTTAGAAATAATCTACTGTAGCTATTTCATCTTAATAAAAAAGGGAATTGAGGTTCAGAGAGGCTGAGTAGCTTGCTTAAAGTCACACAGAGAGTACGAAGTAGCAGCATGGCTCCTAGCAGCCAATCTGCTCTTTTCCCTTGCAACATGAGCAATGTCTTTTTAAAAATTGCTATGAAAAGGATCAGCAAAGAAAAAAGATGAATAGTTAATGCGTCTTACTGTGTCCCAGTTTCTGATTAAGTAAAACAATAATAAATAAATGATTAAAATTAAACCCTGGTTACATTTATTGATAATCCTGTGTTTTATAATTATGGGTCCATTTTGAGGAAAGTTGTCATTAGGAGAAATGTTTAATAGTGTATTGTTGTAATGCATCATTTTATACAAGTGGTAATTATTAGGAGGAACAGTAAATGTTATCAATCATTGAAATGTCTAATTAAGGGCAGTTATTTTTACTATAAAAATGAATGCGTCATCTCCTTACATTTCCTAGTAATATCTCCTAAAAATATTGCAGTACACCCCCATGCAGTACACTCTCAAATTAGTGCTTTTCAAACCAATAATGAAATGTGTTTATATCTTAAGGTAACAGTGATTCATTTATTTTAACCATAGTGGTTACTGGCTCTAACTATAGAATGCATTGTCATGGAAACCACTTTCCTCCTCATCCTCCCCTTCAATCTAGCCCACAGTGATTATTTGCAGACAAGAATTAAGGGAAAACATTTTATCTAATAGAAATAAACAGATAACAGATATATACACACATACATACAGAGAAATGAACTCCCATTGATTAAAGTTAAACATAAAAAATAAAGAAAATGAAATATACATTTTGTTTTATATTTTGTCATTTGGCTTTATCAATCTAAACTAGCACAAACTGTAAAATGGGGAATAACTTGAACATAGCAGCTTTAATGCTGCCCTAGAATAGGAGGTCAGCCTTAGCTTGAGTAATTCATTAGGGAAAGACTGTGTTAGATATTATTGGAACATCACAATATAGAGCATACAATACTTTTGGGGTGTTTGAAATCCAAATTATAGGCTAATGAATAAGGGAAATATTGTACAACTTTTTTAGAATCTATTCTCTTTTGGAAAAACCAGCCATAATTATAGATGCTTTGTAGGTGGAAGTGCTCACACAATCACACATTTTATGTTAACATAAAGGAATAAAATGGTAAGGGATATACTTAATCTATAAATGTGACTTTCAATTTCCACAGAAGGCCTCAGACCAGAGTTTTGCTCCTAAAATGTGACCCAGTATGTTTAAGAACATATAGATTAGAATCGCATCTTGGCCTTTTGGCTAAGATCAAGTGTGAAGATCATATAAATTAGATTTCCTGCATCCCAGCAGGCTCCAGCTATTCGTTAGATTTGAATCGGTACTGATTCCTAATGGAGAAATCTACTAGGCAAGGATTCCTGCACTTAGTGTAAGAATCCCAAAACCTTAGGCATGGCTGCCCTCTACAGTTAGAACCAGGTATAACTGAACTCTAAGGGTCTTTCCATGATGATTTTTGCTCATACTTTGTTTCATACTGATTTCTCTTCAGAGAAGTCTTGTTTTATAAGAAGGACTTGCATTCTTCTCACAAGAGGGCTGATTTAGATACGGATTTATTGACATTCTACTGGCCTATGGGATGAAATGTAGGGTTGGGCTTCATAATCCGTATTTATAATAAATATCCTACAGAACTATGACATAATCAGGTTCATTTTCCATTAACTTGGGAGACGAGAGGAGAGTGTTTTGGACATGGGTAAGGGAAACAAAGTTTGTAAAGCACTGTCTTTGGCTTAATGGTTTGCAAGTTGATGTGTTCTTTTGTTCTTACTAACATATTTCAGCTTTCTAAGGAGGAAGCACATCACGATATTGAGGCTCTTATTAGTTTAGAATATAAGTGGTCTGGCATTCTGATGGAACTACATCAGGAGGATGTGGTTCTGGCAGTTTGCCATGGATATTTTGGACTATGTTGTTCCTGTATTTCAGGTGGGATCCCTGAGTTTAGCACCCAATTAGAAAGAGTCTTTTGGAATTATCACATTTATGTGAATGTGACAGTCCTGATCCTTCCCAGATAAATCTGAAGACTTTGGAACATGTTTCTGGAGCAGTGTGTTATGTCTCTCGTGATGTTGTTTTTTAAACTCTCTTCCTCTACTTTTCTTTGAACGTAAACTTCATCGCTTATTGATTATGTGACTTGAACAAGTGATAAAACATTAAGAGGCTCAGTTTCTTCCCCTAGGAAAAAAATGTGTCCAATAATGTCTACCTCTCAAGCTAAGAAATGAAATAAGCTATATAAGTTAAAAGCAGCTACCATGTGCTGGGGCTTACCACAGGAATGTGTTATTCACTGTATCTGTCTAGTCTTCCTGACAACTCTATAGGTTAGGGGTTAATATCATTAGTTACAGGTAAGCAAACAGGGGTTGGGATAATGTAAGTGACTTACACAAAGCCACATCTAGCACCAGAGCCAGAATCTGATTCCAAACTCTGATGTTTTGCTCTCTTTCCACCAACCATCTGTGAGGCATAGTGCCAGGCACCCCAGGTGGCACCCAAAGAGTGCTAGTTTTACCCACTTCCTACCCCCCACACCCTTCTTATCACATTTGTTTTTGTCTTCAATAAGCAGTTTTGCAGCTGTGCCAGCCAGCCACATGCTGATTTTTTTTTTTTTTTTTTTTGGTCCTTTTGCAATTTTGACAGCCTCAGTTAAAAACAAAAAACAAAACAAACAAATAATAAAGCATTCATCAGTCGTGTCATTCATACTTCCAGAACAATATAAATACTACTTCTGAGGTTTCCCGGAGCCTCAAAGACATCAAGGTGGGGAAGGGGCAGACTCTTCTTTTTTGAGTTTGACAAATGTTATATCAAATAAAGCCTTGGTTCTGAGGCCGCTTCCCTACCCAGGGAGTGAGTAGGTTCGTTGACCCAGAAGTCAGAGGCTTAGGGGCATCAGCGAAATCATTTTGAGCCCGTTTTCTACCCCAGATTCTTTGGCTGGCCCTCCGCCCTGGGCAGGCTGTTGTCCACGGGCTGGGAGGATGCTCCCTGCAGGGCTGCGCGAGGGCCTCCCCTTCCCGGGAACTCGGCCTCGTACGTCTTGTACCCTCAGGCAGCTGTAGCGGTGAGGGCCAAATGTGGTCTCGGGGTCACGTCAGCGTGGGGAGGTCCCGCGCTCCTACGCTGGGGGACTCCTCTGTGGCACCAAGAGCGCCCAAAGGCAGGGCCAGGCTGGCGAGCACCGTGCTTCCTCCCTACCTCAGCCCCTCCCTCCCTCCCACCCCACTTGCCCAGCCAGCGCTCCCCACAGTGACTCTGGATTGCAGCAAGCCACTGTCTTTTTACCAAATCGGGAGCTGCAGTATGTTTTTTTTTTCCCTTCTTCTTCTTCAGAGGGAATAATTTCAGCCCCCTTCAGCTCGCATGACAATCTTGTGTGACTGGGGGAGAGTAGGCGGGCACATCCTTTTACATGCTAATACTGCCCCACCTCCTTTGAACCCTCCTCTAAGTGCCTCGCTTCCTTTTATTTTTTATGGTTTATTTTTATTTTATTTTATTTTTATTTTACCTCCCCCAAATTCACCATAGGGGGAAAAAATCCTTTCTTGGTTCTGTCCCTACCCCCCACACGCCTCGGTCCCCCTGGGAAGGGAGACCCCGAGACGCTCGGTACTTGCCCGCGGCGTTGCTTCCACCGGGGCTCCAGGATGGCCACTGCGGGAGCAGGGGGCAGCGATCGAAGCGGCAGCTCGGTCTAGGCTCTCGCTCCATGTGCCCGGCGAGCACCGCGTTCGGGTCCCCCAGCGAGCTGCCACTGCCGCAGCCCGGAAGGAATGTCCCCTGTTGTTAAGGACCCTGACTGTTTTACACCAATGATTTGCCACTGCAAAGTTGCTTGCACCAACAACACTTTATCGTTGATGTTTGGATGCAAGGTAGGAAGTGGTTCATGTCTTTTTAATGCATGTTGCCTCCCTCGGGGGGAGAGAACAATTCCTTATGTTGCTTGTTTATGTCTCTGCCTGTTGGGAGAGTGACGGAAGCTGCGACTGCTCTGCCCTCTCTGGGAGCCAGCTGGGTTTGGGGGCCAAGAGGTCGCACTGATTTTCCGGTGTCCGATGTTGGGCTGATAACTCAATGGTGATGGGACCCTGGTCTCTAACATGCAAGCAGATGCGGCTGGGAAATGGGGCACCTTGGGTGGCTGTCTGCTTGGGATCTCCTTGTGCATTTAGCCACTGACTGGGCTCCTGACTGCTGATTTGGGAGCTCCTGAACTCATCTCAGGTTACTACCACCTATAGCCCCAACCCACTGGGCCAACTAGCAGGAGTAAGTGGGGGTGGTCGATGAACTCCAGATGGAATTGAACACATCAGTTTGCTATTTGACATTTTTTAAGATAAAGAGCTTATTTTTATTTTAGACAGAAAATCTGGAGCTAGGCTCAGGTTGCCCCCAGTTGTGTTGGGTGCTTTCGACTTTTATACAACCCACTTGAAATCAACAAACAAATTTTATCAAGAGGTGGCGCAGTTACTCAGTGAAGTTTGTAGTGAGTAACTCTCCCACCCCAGATTTTTGTAAAGGCGATTGGTGTTCCCAAAGAAATGAGGTTTGAAGGTTTTTAAAGCAGGTTATCATTCGTTGCTCCTTTTCTGAAATATATTAATGGTGCTTGCTTCTTGGACCTGATGATGCACTCCCTGAAAAAGGTGCATAGAACTTGATGTTTGCACAGTTTTAGCCCTTTAATGATCTGAGTGCATGTCCTGTTACTGTAAGGCACAAGTCTTTACTTCTTTTTGTTGTGAAAAGCTGGTGGATTTGTCTAGCTTATTTATGTAAAATACTTCATGTGGCTACTATGGTGACTCTATAAAGAGAGAGAGAGGAAAAAAAAAAGAGAGGGAGAGAGCTTGCTTCATCTGAAATAACTAAAATTTGACTTTTCTAGAGTGAATAAATATCACATTGTACCTATTTTTTCTTAAAGATAACACCAGAGATTGGATTGGACAGCTGGTAAGCACCTTGGGCAGTAAAGTTAATGAAACACACACACTGAACTTCATGTATAGCTCAGAGGAGGTGTAGGCTTAACAGAAAAATTGGGAGTCAGGATTTTAAGTCTTATATTGGTTATGTCTAGACAATCTGTCTTCTCTGGGTCTCAGAGTTTTTTTCTGTAAAATTAGGGTTGTGGATGAGATTACCTCTGAGGCACCCACCAGCTCTAACAATCTCTGATTATGTCTTTCATGAAGTTGTTGAATGATAATGTTATTGCCAGAGATTTTTGTTTTTCTACTCAATATGATAGGTTATACTTTAGGGTTAGTTAAAAATACATATTGCCCATAGTAAAGAGTAGCTGGTTGTTCCTTTTTGAAACCTCGAAGAGTTCTTAGAATGGTTGAAGGTTTGTGTGTTCATCACTGTCAGGAAGATGTATGTGAATGAATAGCACCAATAACCGAGGAGTTAGATCCTCTCTCATACAACCTGTCACCCCTACCTCATGCTCTTAATCTCCCTCCTAATTGCGTTTACAGTAGCATCTTTACAGTGGATACTGTTTAAAATCCATTCCCATGAACTTACAAGATTTGCTTTGCTGTGCTAAATGATTATTAACAAAGGTGAATGATTTGTCAAGGGAAATTAAACACAAGCTAATAATCAAATAAACATAACTGTCATACCACTGTACTGAATTTATTTTACAACAATGTAGAATTCTTTAAAAGTTAACATAGAACATATCCAAAAAGCAGTATTTCTTTCCCTTGGTTGTGAGAGTACCTAATTATATTACCTCAAAAATACATACACTGGCATCACAAAGTTTTTCTAAGATGTTTCTATGTTCTGAAAGCTAAATATTAAGTACTAGTTTTCCATTCAAATATTCATTTAGAGTTTCCTTTAGAAGGTGGCAGTGATTGTAATATTAATATGATTTAAGTTGTTCCTGTATTTAGACATGAAATCATCTTCCTTGTCTTATAAAACCCTAAATATTAAAAAAAAGAAAAGAAAAAAATAATAATCAAATAAGAGAAGCCATTGGTATAGAAAATGTTGTTGAATATGCATTCAACCCTTCAAGTTCATTTACAAACAAGTTTCTTTTATGCTGTTATGTTTTCCCCTGATTTTCAAATCATATTGGAGGGAATTGAAATAATTACAAGCACACACATTTTTTAAAGCTAAGGAAATACATTAGTTTAACTTCCTTGATGTTCTCTTCTTTTTGATGTTCTGCTTTAATAAATTCATGTTACTAGAGAGATTCATGCCAATAGAGTGAAACAGCTACATTATGTGTGTTGGCAGACTTTGTTTCTTGAAAAATAAATTAATGTTATATGAAAATAAAATAACACTTGTAGAGAGTCTAACCTATCCTATTTTGCAAAGTATTTCAGTAAGATAATTCTCAAAGCCCTTTATAATGGGATCAATTATCTTATTGTAACCATACTTAACAGATGGTTAATTATAGATTATTTTATATATATATATATATATATATATATATATATATATGGATTCCATTTTATAATCTGAAATATGGAAAGAATATTAGAACTTTTTACTGTAGCCTTCCTCCTAGTGAAGTTCTTCA
Organism: Ateles fusciceps; assembly: GCA_036589455.1. Taxonomy (NCBI): domain Eukaryota; kingdom Metazoa; phylum Chordata; class Mammalia; order Primates; family Atelidae; genus Ateles; species Ateles fusciceps. The sequence goes on from JAZHEH010002752.1 coordinate 1,839,902, forward strand.
ACACTATCTGACAGATGACAACAGAATATAATATGAAAAATTTACCTCACAGACAGGCTTAGGTTTCAAAGCTAAATTTTATATTTACTATTGATATGATTTATGTAAGTCTCAGTTTCCTTATATGTAAAGTGGCCACAGTAATAACTCCTGCAGTATATATTGCTATGTCTTTGTGAGAAATAACATTTAAATGAGATCCATGCAATACTTACTATGTATACATTCATCAAATGTTTGTTGCTTTTATATGGCCTTAATTATTTTCATATCTTCACTGAGGAGGAACTTGTTACTTATAGGAGAAACTGCTCCCACTGTTATTAAGATAGTTCTTTTGATAAATTCTTCATCCTTATTATGAAATGAGTCATTACTTTTCCCAAAGTTATTATTCTCTGCTCTATGCTGTTTATGTAAAATATAGAAACCATTTGTATATTGACATGACATTCATAAAATGAAGTACATTTCTGAAACTTGATGAACAAATCATACTATTATTCCATTTGCTCATTTGATCAGCAAATATTCATTGAGCACACAAGAAATGCTATACACTGGGGATGTGGCCATAAAAAGCTCTTGCCCCTTTGGTCTCAAAGTTAAGTGATATGGCAGATGATTACATTTCTTACAATATTTATTTAAAGAAAAAAATAAAGATTTTAGTTGCATCTTTTAGGAATAAAATGGGATTTAAAAAATTATTGAAAAAAATCATGGAGACACAGGTTTCAGAAAGGATCCTCCAAAAACCCGCATTCATTTCAAGATTACCTAATAGGTGTGAAAATAAGATTATTAGGATGTATATTTATTTCCTTTTCTGAAATATATTTACATGGCAGTCTAAAAACATTTTCATGTGTAGGTCAGACGGTCAGTTTCAAAATAACTGTTTGCTCCAGTTTATCTCAGAATGACTTGAAGGATGCTGAGTAATTTTAGCTTTCAAGCTAGAAACTCAAAAGTTACTTTCTTTTGTCACTTAGCCATCTCCAGGTTCCTCCCTATTGCATCCTGAGAGCTATTCAATTTAGTTAACTGACTATATGACTTACAAGTGTAACATGGAGTGTCTTTCTGTCCTAGACACTGTGATGGGCATTAGAGATACAAACGTAAGTACAACACCAATTCTTCCTTCCAGGAATTAATTCCAAGCCTGTCGAGGAAGTAATTTCACTTCCTTTATTAAAATACAGATCACCTCCAATCCCACCTAACCTTAAGTTCTCATGACAGAAACCAAAATACGCTTGTTCCAAAAAAAGTTTTTCTATTATATCAGTTTCCCCACTTTCTTTTCCCCCTGCCCATATGCCATTATCACACCTACAAGGTGATTTATGGGAATGGACTTTTCATGGGAAAGGAGGTATTTTAAAATGTTGTGTTTTTTTTTTTTTCTCATAGTAGTTTCTATGTCATTATCAGAAAATAGGCATCAACTTAAACTATTTTCTCCGTCTACAAAGATTAAAGCATTGAATTTAATTTCAAGGCCCGGTGTATATAATATTTATCTTTCCTTTATCTTGTCTGTAGCTGCATTGCAAAGGTCCACAGTCCATGTGTGTGTGTCTCCCTTCTTTTATTCCCCTTTTTTTCCCCAATATTTCTAAGACAAAACAAAACATATTAACATAAAAGGAAGAATATTTGTTATGTGTCCTAATATTCTAAAAATACTTCATAAACTACAGTATTATCTACAATTATTCCATTTATTTATTTATTTAGACAGAGTTTTGCTCTTGTTGCCCAGGCTGGAGTGCAATGGCGCGATCCTGGCTCACTGCAACCTCGTCTCCCGGGTTCAGGCGATTCTCCAGCCTCAGCCTCCCTAGAAGCTGGGATTGCAGGCATCCGCCATCACACCTAGCTAATTTTTTGTATTTTAAGTAGAAACAGGGTTTCTCCATATTGATCAGACTGGTCTTGAACTCCCGACTTTAGGTGATCCACCCACGTTGGCCTCCCAAAATGCTGGGATTACAGGTGTGAGCCATCACGCCCAGCCTACTCTTTTAATTAAAAGGAAGATGGAATTGAAATATGGTTCATGTTTTTAAAAAAATGGGCAAGGGACCTGGATTGACACTTCTTCAAAGGAGACATTAAAATGGCTAATGAGTACATGGAAAGGTGCTCAACATCATTAAGCATCAGGAAAATGAGAATCAAAACCACAGTGAGTTATCATCTCATATTATTAAAATGGCTATTATCAAAAAGACAAGAGATAACCAGTGTTGTCAAGGTTATAGAGAAAAGGGAACCTATGTACACTGTTGGTGACACTGTATGTTACTGTGATCATTATGGAAAACAGTGTGAAGCTTTCTAAATGTATTGCAAATAGAACTACCATATAACCTAGCAATCCCCTTTGGATTTATAACCAAAGGAAATGAAATTAGCATCTCATAGCGATATCTGCATTCTCATCTTCACTGCAACACTATGTATAATAATTCACAATACCCAAGATATGAAAAAACCTAAGTGTTCATTGACAGATAAATGGATGAAGAAATTGTGGCATGTACCTATCTTTATATAGAGAGATACATTTATATCTATTCTATAAATGGAATATTATCCAACCTTTAAAAAGAAAGATAACTTACCATTTGCAACAATGTGGATAACCCTGGAGGGCATTAAACTAAATGAAATAAACTGAAGGTAGAAAGAGAAGCACTGCATGACCTCACTTATATGTGGAATCTAAAAAAAGTGGAATACATACAAACTCAGTAGAGTGATGGTTATGAGAGATGGGGAGGAAATTGGAAGATATGTGTTGCCACAAACAAAGTGGCAGTTATGTGGAATGAATAAACCTAGAGATGTAAGGTACAGTGTCAGGACTATAGCTAATATTGTATTGTATACTGGAAATTTGCTAAGAGTAGATTTTAGGTGCTCTTACACACACACACACACACACACACACACACAGAGTGTGACAGAGATCATGGGTATGTTAATTGATTTGACTGTAATAACCATTTCACTATATAAAAACATTATGTTTTATATTTCAAACATTTACAATTTTAAAAGAAACATGGCTAAAACTTGAGCACATCTCTCTCATGATAGCCATTTGTTAATATAACAGCTCAACTGAACCACTGTGAAGCCCCTAGAACACATAAGGTATATTTAATATTGTTTTTATATATTAGGGTAGGGGAAAGTCTTTGAAAATATTATCAATCCCTGAAACTTGTTTTTTTTCTTGTGAATATTTGGACATTTTTGTAACTGTCCTACCCCTCAAAGGAAAGGAGTCACCTTCAAGAAAGCAGCCTACCTTTCTTCTACACAGTGACTCTCCCAAAAGAGAGAACAGGGAAAGTAAAAGGAAGTTTAAAATGAAAGAAAATGGAATAACAGAAAAAAAGGAGGGAATCAAAAGAAGAAAGGAATGAGTTCAAGAACTAAAAAAAGCAAAAGGAAGGGATAAAGAATTTGATTTTCTTAAACATGTATGCACGGTCTTAGGTGTCTTACAAATGTTATTTCTTCCAATCTGCATAGTTACCGGGCAGACAGAAAAAGGAGCAGGGAAGGCAGTAAAATAGAACAGAATGGAACGGAAAGATATTGGGGGGAAAAGATGAAGGGAAAGTGGGTTGTGGGCTCGCAGCCTCCAGAGGGTGCCCTAACACTCACCCAAAATCCAAGGGCCTGTCAGCACCTTCTTGGTGGACAGTTCCCTAGAATCCTCTGGCTTTCTCCACTTCTCCCAGACCCCTTTTTCCTTCCTAGATAGTCTCTGTGGCAGAGAAGTAGTTTTGTTTGCCCGTTTGTTTATTTAAATGTGGAAAACTTTGTTATAAAACTTTAGTGGTAGCAGAGGAGCCATCAATTCATATATCATTATATATAGTTTTGTCACTAGCAGAGTAGTTTACCCTTACATATTTTAAATATTGCCAAAGTTTGACAATTTTGGTATATTTCTGTTTTTATTTTATAGTAATATGTGTTCATTGAAATACATTACAAAAAAACATAAATTCAGAAAACAAACTTTAGAAAATACTTTTTGTTTCAGAGCACTAGATGTAAAAACTGTTAATATTTTTGTGTGTATTTTCCTAGTTTCCCAGTATTTTGGTTTCCTTGGTTTATATGTGACTTATTTTTAAAATGTAGTTGTAATCATGTTGAGTTTGCATTTGAATAATTTAAATTTATATTAGGCTTTGTGAATGTATTTTAATTGCTGTATAACAGTTAACCATCCTTTAGATATTTTGGCTTTTTTCCTCTTAAATTTTCTACTATTAAAAATAAAACATCTTGGGGAATAAGTCTTTTTGTATTTAAAATTATTTCCTTTGGATAGGATGGAATAAGTAAAATTACTAAGTCATATTTTTTAAATAATTTAAGATGCTTGATGATGGGTATTGCTGCATTTATTTTAATCATACTTGTATAAATTTGTACTGCTTCAAGCTATTTTATATGTCATCACATTCTTCATCTTTATGGATTTGTAAATAAGAGGTAGTCTAGTTTTTCTCCTGTGAATTGGGTTAAAACTCTGTTTGACTTTGAGTTAATAAGAGTCTCATGACTGTGTTGGTTTGTCTCACCTTAAAAATAATATGCAAAAAGTCCAAATGTTCAAAATTGGTACATTAAGGAGACGACTATTTATATTGCCAAGACTTCAGTTTGTCTCTCAACACATGCACACACTGACCTGCTACCGGTTGTCAGACACTGTTTTCACAAATGTCAACTCACTTAATCTTCACAGTGACCCTTTGAGATGGGTATAGTAGTTATCCCAATGTTACAGATAGAGGAATTGGGGCACAGGCAGTTTAAATAATTTGCCCAAAGATATATAGGTCTTAAATAGCAAAGCCAAAATTTGAACCTAAGCAGGTTAGATCTAGAGTCTCCACTGATTTCCAATATAATTTTTGTACTCTTTCAAATAGCAGGATCCTATACTTAAGTGCCTTTAAGCTATGAGTCAATTTGCAAAGATGTCATTTACCCACACCTGAATTTGAATATAAGGTACACTGATCAAACGAGTCAGTTTTATTGTACAAAAATTTCTTTTGAGAGGAGTTTGATCCAAACAGCATTTCTCATAGTATTCACACTATCATTTTCCACATGAGGTTATTAAATCATGTGGACAGGAGGTGACTTACTGAAGGTCACACAGCAAGTTACACAGCCATAGCTACAACTAGGTCTCCTAGTTTCTAACTCAATGTTATTCTTTTTATGTCATGACCTCTAACTCTGAACTAGAAGTTTTGGAAATCAAGGTGAGAAAAGAGAAACTGACAAGTTTTATCTGCAAGAAGCTGGAGAAATAACACCCTGTTTTTAGGACTGTTGTAAAAATTAAGTGATATATCACATATCAAAACATTTAGCACAATGCCTGGTATGTGGTAAATATAAAATACGTGGCTTTTTTCTCATTTTATGAAACCACTTTGCATATTGCTGAGAAGGTGGAGATTGTTGTTAGAGTCAGCTGAATAGTGTTAAATCAAACACTTTGAAATTCATCTATTAGTAAATTGGAGGTATTTTAAGCTACCAACACATTGTTGAAGTCTTCTGATGGTACAAAAGGCAGAATCTGGAAGTTTATATAATTCACACCAAAAACAAAAATCCTACATTATACCTGACCCAGAAACAGAAAATGAAAAATGAGCTAATGAGTTAAACAGTTGCTGAATGTCCCAAACAAGCAGGCTGCATGTACTGTTTGTCCTCTTTGACAATATAAACTTGCCACTTCAAGGTCTTTTACAGTTTTTATTTGTAACAGTAGAAAACTTGGGAGAAAAACCCTGAATGTAAAAAAATAAGGAGGGTTAATTTTTATGCCACGATTAAAGTATGTTCACAGAAAGGGAATGTTGAATTGCGGAATTCAGGATCCTGAAAGAGCTCAGACTTTAAGAAGTCTTTTGCCTTGTACTCATTTATGGATATCTAGGTAAAGTTTTAAATAAAGTACATATGGAGAAATCATTGCCAGTATCTTTTGAATTAAATTACCCCTGGACTCTAATGGTACCTAATAGTTAGTAATTGCATACTAATTGTAATATTCAGTTGTAAATTCTGTTTGCTTATTCATTTGCCCATCTAAACTGTAAGGTTTTTAGGGTCAAGGACCATATTATATTCATTTAGTATAATGCCTGGAAGATCCAGTGAATATAACTATGCCTGTTCCACAGAACACAGTTAATAAATATTTGTTGATTGAATGGGTGAGTGATATAGGTGCTCATAAATGTTAACGTAGAAGTGAAAAAGTAAATGGTGCCTATTTTGTTATTTATTTGTCCCTTTCGTTTAAAATTTGTCTTTGATAACTTAACCTCTTGTGTTATCAAACTTCCCAGAGATTATGTTCCCTGAAATAAAGACCAGGCATTACTTAATGTGCTACCTTGACGTGGTGGTTAACTTTATGTGTCACCTTGACTGGGCCAGACATTTGGTTAAACATTATTCTGGGTATATCTGAGAGATTGTTTCTGGATGAGATTACCATATAAAGCAGATTGTCCTCCTGGGCGGGTGAGCCTCATCCAACCAATTGAAGACCTGATTAGAACAAAAAGGCTGAGTAAGAGGGAACTCCTCCTGCCTGCCTGATTTGAGCTGACACATTGACATTTACTGGCCTTTGGGCTTCAAGTGAAGCATTGGCTCTTCTTGGGATTTGAGCCTGCTGGCTTCTGTGCTAGAACTCATATCATTAGCTTTCCCAGTTCTCAGGCCTTCAGTCTAGAATTGGAACAGCATGTTGGCTTTCCAGGGTCTCTGGCTTTCTGACTGCTGACTTTGGGGACGTAACCTCCATAATCATGGGAACCAATTCATATCTGGGTGGGAGAGGATAGAGAGACTGATATCTCTCTCTTTCTCTCTCTCTCCCCCGCTACTGGTTCTGTTTCTGTGGAGAACCCTGACTAATACAGTTAGTATCTGGGGTGAGATGCCTGGATATGTCATCACTAATAAGCCATTCTTGTCTAGTAAGGCACAGAGAAGCTAAAAACTCATAAACACAATCGGATCTTCATGTCATGGTGATCTTATTGAAATTAAAGGTGTTTCCTCATAAGGTTATGGATTTACTTTATTATAAGTCACAGATTATACTTCCAGAGACACCATAGAAGACATTTAAAACTATTTTAATGATTTTTTCAGATATATATATATATATATATATGTATGTGAATGTAGTTGCCAGGCAAATGAACACATTATATATTTCAGTGATTATAAAGAATACAATTTTTTTCTGTGTAAATTTAAATGATAGGGTCAGACAGAGTAAGAATATTGTCTTAAATGGTGGCTTCTGGAAATCTTATAAATAAGGTAATATTTTTGAAACTTCACTTTGTTCTGTGTATATGTGGTATGTAATTTCAAACATAAAATACATAATTTTGATGGTGTTTTATTGCATTATCTTTATCGAAAATTTTTTTCCAAATTCCTAAAGTAGTTTAAATTGTTTAATTTGATGAATGAGCACACTAAAAGCAGTCATCTCTAAAATGCTGGTCCAGTGCACTGTAACTGCCTTAATATCCACATTATGGATTAAACCAGCAGGGATTAATGGTATCACTGCATCATATCTCAAATAATGATACTATCGTATTATCAAATAATAATATTACTTTTATAAGTTCTCAAATAATATGGCAGCTACTTACATGTCAGTTGGCTTATTACCTAAGAGTAGGAGACTTTGATTTTTCTCTTGGAGCCATTTTTCCAAATATCCTTGTTATGGTTTGGTGAACATCTCCATTTGCAGAAATGTAGGCACACTTGTCTATTAATCAATTTCTAGTTGTCTCTTGAGCATATCTACTATGCTTACTTAACGTTGTAGTGGGCACCTCGGGTTAATACTCAAACATGGTAAAATAGTTCCTGCCTTGGGGCCCTTTCAATATGGCTGGTGAGCTAATACTAAGGAATGCACATGTAAAAAACTATTCACAGAGCAGATTGGGCTAAACCTTTTTGGTTAATCAACATGCACAAGGTTTTATTCTAAGGACTTTACATGTATTAACCTATACACTATTCAAAATAGATCCATTTAGGAAGTCATTAATTGCTATGTAACACTATCTCTTCATAAGTATAACCGGTATCAAATGAGGGCCCATACAATAGTTCATACTTTAAAAGTCGTCTCATACTTCAGTAGGTTGCAAGGCCTTCCTCCAGATAAAGAGAGGACAAAAGAGCTAATGATGTCCTTAGGTACAGTCAGAGAAGGATTTTTGGAGGTAATAAAACTTAATCTTGGTTTTTTAAAGCCGTGTAGTATTTCAGAAATGAAAAATAATTTGGCTTTGGATTCAAATTTACCATTGATCTCTACAGTCCAACACTTCTTGAGAAGTGTTGAAAGAAAGTAGTGGTGTAACATTGAAGGTATGCCTTTCCCTTGCATAGAAGTGGAAAGGGAGAAAGGAGGGAGGAAGAGGTGAAGAGAATGTTAGGTTATATATCCTGTTCTACCCTCTGTTCCAAGCAGAGATGCTCTGAGTGTGCTCTTGGTTAGGCAGACATAGATGTAAGAAGCAAGTCCTGAGGGTGAAGTTTGGCATTACAAAGTATCATGACTGAACCAGTAGCCCTGTGACTTTGGGGAAGCTTATTCACTTCTCTGAGCTCCAGTTTCTTCATCTATATGAAAGAGGTAAGATTTATTTAGTTTGTTTGTTATACCAACTAAATAAAGCAACTAATATAATGTGTCACATGTAGAGCCATTAAGTAAATATTAGTTTTCTTTCTTACTCTCTTAGATGCAGTCTTTCTCTTTTAACTTTTATTTGCGATAACATAGTATGAAAAAACCTAGAAAGAAGTTTTTTTATGTTCATACCCAAGATTCAGGAGTGAGAAAGAAAAGAGTTAACTATGTAAACCAGATCATATATTAACTGTATTCAGTCTTCCTTCACTGACTATTCACCAAGTGCCATCACTTTGCTAGATAAGGTTTCATTTATCATCTCTAGCATATTATTAGTATATCCTGTTTTCTCCTATTTGAAGTGGTTGGCATAACCCTTCCCGTCTTCATTATTTCACTTCAGAGTCTGCTAGAGAATGCTCCCAAACCCCAGAGCTGCTTCCACATGAGCACAGATTCAGTAATGTGTGTGTTATTATAGCTTTTGTTACCAGATGTGTTGGTGCCTAAAGGTATTCAACTAGATAACTCTTTCTGTAACATTTGCTGCCTGAGAAAATTTTGTTTGAAATATTGGTAAACTTTATTTTCTTTATTTAAAATGCCAGATGACAATCCAAAAGATATGCTCCTTGGGATTCTGCAGGCCTGCCTAATGCCTAAATAAACCTTTTATGAATTTTGTAAAATGAGACGTTTTCTCTCTGTGCTTGTGCATTGCCCTTTGCTGGAGCTGTTTCCCCAACAAATTGCTGTGGTTGGTCTCTCAAGCCAGAGGAAAGAAAAGGGTTTTATAATACAAATGCTGACAGGTTCTTATCTACATCAGTATGAGTGGGGATGCTGTGATCTCATTTATTGTAGAAACCAGATGCCTGTTTTGGCTGAAGGGAGAACAAGCCATTTCCAGAGCTCTGGAGTTTAAAATGTTTATCTTAAAAAGTTTGCAAAGGAAAAAAAAATGTAGCTGTAGATAAATAGGAAACCCAGAATATGCAAACTGCACCTTTGTTCTTCCAGTAGAGGTACTAAATTGAATTTCAAAAAGGGTCTTAGATAAAAGTGGTCATAAGGTTTAAGAGACTAAATATGGGGATTGTGTATGTGCTTGCTGTGTACATGACTTGCCTCTTTGTGATGGTTTTATCTGGCAATTTATAATGTACTCTCAATCTTAATCTTACTCATATGTTAAAATAATGTTTATTGTTATTATATAGAGAGCCTTCTGAAACTAGTTATTCTTTATCCCTCATTACAACGTCTCTGTGAGGTAGATATTTTTATAGACAAGAACACTAAGGCACATTAAGGTGAAAATCATCTTTACTAGAAAGGTTCAAGCATCAGGCTGAAGACCATTTCTCCATAATATTTTTCAGATGATCAAAGAACTATTTGGGGGCTAGACTAGATGGCCCCAAATTAAAGTTCCTTTAATATTAATACTTAAATTCAGCTATGCTGTGCCTACAGTGACCAACCCCATAGTCTTGGCACTTGGGTTTAAGCCCAGGTTTCTGACTCTGAGCCCAGGGAAAGTCTCTGTTTTTCTTGTTTGTCCCTCTTTGAGCATTTTCTAGGACTGACCATGATTCCAAAGCATTAAACCAAATTATGGATGCTACCAAGAGCAAATTTTCATGTACACATTTGTATGATCAAAATGAGTGCATGTTACCTAATCTGAAAGCCAGAGGATACACAGCACAGAGGCCTCAGCAAATGCATACTCTCAGGTAAAATTCCATCTGTGCAATGAAGGCTGACAAATGTTTCAGATAATAAGGGCAGAAGTAGGGCCAAATGACTTCAGGATATTGGTCTCTTCTTTCCTTTGGCTTCTAACCTTTGACAGCCAGCTCCTGGCTTAGGAATATAGCTTACTTAGTCTTATAATAGATAAGAGTATTTAGTTAGGCCAGTGGAAGTCACTGCTGGCTTTCTCTTTCATTCTTTTACATCTCACTTCGGAAGTCCAGGACCTGGATATTACCTTGATATTTCCAGTTAAATTAGTTTCATGTATACCTCCATTATCAATTATTTACACTTTCAGTGTCAAGCCAGGAAATTCAGCAAGAATTTGCATGTGCCAAAAGCCCTGCTACTTATCCTATAGAGAAGGAGAAGATTTGTGGAGTCAAATATATCTTTGAATGAAAAAATAAAAATCTTTATCTCTCTGTAAAAATAGCTTAAGTGGTAAATGTTCTGTGTTCTAGGGAGGCGGATAAAAATCGCTTATAGGTTTGATCTCAGATTAATCAGCATTCTAATAATCAAACTCTACGTGTTTCCTTGTAGAGCTATATTTGCTAGGTCTGGCCAATTTTCAGATATTGCTAGACCCTCATCCATGTTTTTTGTTCCATTCATTGGACTCAGGAAGATAACTTTGAAATTTTTCTGACCAGAATGGATAATCTGAAATGTATTATTTTTCATTATCACAGCTAGGTGTTCTGAAATTTTGAATAAGCATGTGGCATTAGTATACAAGTCTCCTTTAAATATAACTTTAAAGAAGAGATCTATCTAGAAAACTTTAGACTTCATTTACAGTTGTTAGATTAACGTTTTTCTTTACATTTAATTGATAATATTTTACTTAGTTTCTCTCTGAAGCAGTTTTGGAAAACCGTATAGCAACTTCAACACCAATGTAATAAAATTTGTAGTAAAGTAAGAGATAATGAATGGACTTAAATAGGTTTATAAAAGTCCTCCCTCCCTCCCTGCCTCCCTTCTTCCCCCACCTCCCTCCCCTGCCTCCTTCCCCTGCCTCCCTCCCTCCCGTCCTTCCTTCCTGTTTTTCTTTCTCTTTCTTTCCTCCTGTCTGTTTTCTTGCTTATTTGTTTGTTTTACTAATTATATGTCAAGATTACTTTCTTACTTTCTGTCTGGAGAAGCAGATTTTCTAAAATAAGTTTCATCAGTCTCAGGGTATTAATGTTCAGGACTTGAATGTTGTGTTTCATAGCTGATGGTGGTTTTGGAGATCCTTATTACCTATCACAGGCTCAGTTCCATTTAATCTATTTCTATGTTGAATTAAGATATTTCAATATGTCACTCAGAAAATAGTAATGAGATGATTTATACAGTACATCTAAAGTTGCTTACTTTCAAATGAATAATCCTGACTTATTGAACAGTTTGAAATCTTTCCCTGTATATAGTCTGGCTGTTCAGAGCCCCCAAGGCACTCTCTGTATAGTTGCATTTGGCACTGAATTGTGTTAGCACCTTGCGCTATTATTTAATTGTTCCATATAAACATTTTACTTATTGCCAGCAAGATCATTCTTTTTATTTAGCAAATACAGTATTGATTCTTTTCTACACTTGCCTAGTACCTTACAATGATATGGACTCTATCCAAGAAGGGAGGCCATCAAGGAAATATTAATAGTATTCCTTCAGGACTCAATTTGTATCATCTTCTCATAGAAGGTATTCCTGGACTTGAAATCATCTCTGCTCACATGGGGTCATGGACTTCGTTCCTTCATATTGAACTCAGTTGTCACAAGGTTGTAAATATCATGTGGTGTCAGAGTCTGGGACTTAACATCCAGAACACCTAGCTACTATTATAGTGCTTATAGCATAAGCTCAATTTATCATGTTTGTTGAATGAATGGTTTATATAATCTTTATGTTTAATTATTTAGGCAATTGAGACCTAGTGTTAATTTCAAAGAAGGGCCTGTCCTACCTTTGTTAAAGCTTCCCATGCCTCCCCAATAATAACATCTGTCATACTTCATTCTTAGGGTATTTTTATCTGCATGTAATTTCTACTGAACTCCACTTCATGACAGCAGAAGGAAAATGCCTCATTTATCAAATGAGGTATTTGATAAATATATATTGAACGAACAAATAAATGAATTCCTTGGTCACCAAGACTGAGACCTAGAGGTTGGTTGATAAGTCCTTGGTGAGGGAATGAATGGATGCATGAATGACTATAAACATAATTCCGTGGTAACCTATATTTTGTGAGTTAGTTTAAATCTATCTTAAAACAATTGTAGTTTTTACCACTAAAAGGATTTGTTTTGCTTTTATTGCTTATCAAATAAGCAGCTTTTGTCTCTCTGACGTAGAATTCATGTATTGTCTAGTGTCTTCAATATAATTGATTTGCAATAGGACTGGTAAGAAGAGTTGGTCATGTACTTCATAGGATGAGGCCAGATTCCAGTGCTGCCACAGGAACCTGACAGCCATTGTGTTCTGATCTTCTGGGTTTGTTAGACATGTAGGCATGAAATGGTCCAGAGAAAGGAGATCTCTGGAAAATTCCCCAATGTGTAGGGAGCTTCTCAGCACCATTGTCTTCTCCATCCCAGCTACACTAGAATTCCAAGTCCTTGTGTGAGTCTTTCTGAAGTAAGTCATTTATTTTCCATTTGTGAAACTACTTTGAATGCTTCATTCCCTTTAAGAAATTGTTATGGCCAACTAGGCAGAACTGCTAAAGACTGTTGCTAAGAGCAACCAGCTAAAAAGTTTGTTCTTAAATTAACTAACAAGCCACCTCAAATTTTTTTCTAGAAATGAGTCTGTGCACGTGTGTGCATGCTCACATGTCTACTTAAATTTAAATTTATATATATATATATGTGAATTAACTAGTTACTACCTGTAGATTCAGCTTAAATCAGGGTTCCAGTCTAGAATAACAAATCAAGGAGTAGGAAATGACAATGCTTTGTGAAAGTTACAAAATTAATAAATTAATTACTTAGGAAAAGCTCTGGTCAGTAACAGTTAAACCATTTGAATAGCAAAATTCTCCATATTTCCATATTTTTAAACCATTATGTTGGTGTGAATTTGAGGCTACATGTGGAAAATATAGGTTGTATACTCCATGAGGGCCATGGCTGTCTCTTATTTATGTATCACTTTACCTCAAATTTTCAGCATGATACCTCACGCATAGTGGGTGCTTATTAGTATTTGTTGTATAAGTGAAGGAATGACTGTATAGATGGTAGTCCCAGTTTATCAATGAGAAACTAGAGGCCCAGAGTAATAAATAATATTCCATAGATTTATAGAACTAAGCAGGCTAAGCTGGTCTTCAAACTCAAGTCTGCCAAACTCTGAAAACTGTACTCTGAAGCAAAGTGTTGTTTGTTCTTTTAAATACTTTGCAGAACCCAGATTTAGACTCTTTATGATTTAAGAATCAGTATCTGTCAACATAGTGTGTCATAGAGGTACAGATGTGAGTTTGCAAATTTAACAGATCTGGATCAAAACTCCTACCGTTTATTAGCAGTAGAGACAAGGGAAGGAAACTTCCTGAAAACTTGTCTTCAAGTGCACAGTGAAGATACTAGTGGCATATTAAAACACATATTGTAAGACTTAAATGAGATTATAAATTAAATATACAGGCAGTTAATATGACATATGCTAAGAAATACTGCCTATTATTGCTGTTATTTAAAGCAGAGGAAAAAACAATATAGTAATGTGCTATTCCGGGGAATGTATTATCCTAAAATACATGCATAAATACATATATATATATATATACACACACACACACATGCATATATACATCTCATCACTACATACTTTCAGCACAATTTTTTAAGCTCAGAAGAGACTAAAAATATTATCCAGGAGCTCTTATGGACGTTTCTAGTCTAAAAAATGTATTTTTATTCTCTTATTTAACACTTTCACTGAGAGTATCTTCAAAATTAAAGATCTGGCTAATTTGCTTATGTTAATTGTTATCAAATTTACATGTCCAAACTTGTTTTTTTCTCTTAACTCAATCTCTTGAGACCAAAGTAACTAATTGTATGTTAATGTTTTGAGAAAACTATAGTTTTGTGTGGGGTATTTTGTGGAGTTGAGTTTTATTTGTTTGTCTCCTACGTTTGTAGTGGACAACTGTGTGATCCTTGTAAACATGAATGTTAAACATTTGTTTCCTTCATTTGTTTAATGACTTTTTTCAGCACCCACAGTTTATCTTGGTAGAGATCATCTTCAGTATCCTATGGCTTTGTTCAAATCTAATCTGAGGAAAGAAAAGTTGATGATGTAGAGCAAGTCCGGGTCTCAGGGTTTTCTTCAGAGAAATTTAGCAAACCTTACTACAGCAGACACAATGGAAACTGTGATTCATGTGTACGGTAGCACCTAACAGACTTTCTGGTAAAGATGGCACATTCATTTTTTTTAAAAGAAGGATGACTCAATTAATCTAAGCATAGGAACCCTTCATTCATCTAGCATAATAAGGAAAGTGTGGGTTCTGCTTAAGCACATTTTTCTCAAATAAGGTAAACCCCATTTAAGTGTATAAAATATTTTTTATTTTTAAGAATTTTTGGTGAAACTTTTTAGAAGTATAAACTCCCTGTTTCAGTGATACTGTAAGGACCAAATGATATCAGCCCTGAAAACTCTGTTGGAAAAAGTTGATTATCTTAATAAGTAATTATTAATTCATTTGCTTTTTAACAAGTATTTATAGATGTTTTCATGTGCCAGACACTGTGTGAGGTTCTGAGAAGGCAATAATGAAGAAAATAGTTGTAATCTCAGCACTTTGGGAGACCGAGGTGGGCAGATCATGAGGTCAGAAGATTGAGACCATCCTGGCCAACATGGTGAAACCCTGTATCTCCTTAAAAAAATGCAAAACTTAGCTGGGCATGGTGGTGCCTGCCTGTAATCCCAGCTACTCGAGAGGCTGAGGCAGGAGAATCACTTGAACCAGGGACTCAGACGTTACAGTGAGCTCAGATCATGCCACTGTGCTCCAGCCTGGTGACAGAGCAAGATTCCTGCTCAAAATAAATAAATAAATAAAACAAAATAGATGTAGTCCCTCCTTCACAGAGTTTATAGTATAGTGGAAGAGACAGAAGACTTAAATCCATATACAATAACAGCTAGAAAGAAGAGAAAGACATGATAGGGATTGTATATCTAAGGCCTGATTTAAACTGTGAGGTCCTTAAAGGTTTCAATGTGGAAGTAATATTTGGAAAGGATGACTTAGAATTAGAAAGGTCACAAAGAATACCTGGGGGTGTTAGGGTGAGGAGTGCTTCCAGGCAGAGCAAAAGGAAATATTTGAGAGGATAAGCAAGGCTTAATGACTGATTAATGGGTAAGAAAGGTGAAAACAAGAGAAAAATCAAAAGACATTTTACATTTTAAACCTGGAGGTCTGAAAGAATGATGTTCTGTCAACTGAACTAGGGAAATTAGAAGTGAGTGAGGAATTTTATGTCCATTTGCACATTAACTTTGGGGTGATAGTGAACCACTCACATGGTTGATGAACCTGCCCAGTTGAAATACAGCACCAAGAAAATGAGAGTAAAGCCGTAGCTACAGATTTGAGAGTCAACTACCATTACTGCCGTCAGAATGGGAAACATGTAGCGAGAACCAGAAGGTAAAAAAATCCCAACTTTGAGAGGTGCAGGGAACAAGGAGTATAGCAAAGAGGACCAAGAGATTTAGTACTACAACAATCAAGTAAGTCAAGGATCCGAAGAGTAGGGGAGCTGATGTTAGGGATGATTTATTTATTCATTCATTTAGCAAATTTACATATTCAATACTATTTTCCAGGTTTGTGCTAGGGATATAGAACATTGATTTTTTAAATTTATTTTTAATTTTTTTTTTATTGGGGGATGTAGAACATTGAAATGAACAAAGCAGACATATGGCCTAGGGAGGAGAGTAATTTTTGAGAAAACATGGGATTTGGTGATTCCATTAGAGTTGATAGGATGAAAGCAGAATTGTGGGTGATTCAGGGGAGACAGAAAGGGAGAAAGATGGAGACCACGGCTGAGTATGACTTGAGAAAACCTTTAGAGAAAGAAAGGAGAAAAATAAGGTGTGATCTGGATAGATCTGTAAAGGCAAATGAAGGCACTGTTGAGGGCTTTAGGCACTTTAGGTAGAGCCACAGAAAGAAGACAATGAAGACACTGCAAGTTGGGCATGAAGGAAACTGCCAAATATTGGGAATTATAAAACTTGAATTCCAGATTGAACTCTGCTATGAGTACATCTTTCTATTTTCAGGGCCTCAGTTTACTTTTCAGTAAAAAAAAAAAATAAGATGTGTGTGGGTAGGGGGAGCACAAACACTTCCAAATTCCCTTTTCTATTGTAACATTCTGAAAGTCTACGAGAGTGGGGTATTCACTTCAGGACACAAGTCCCACAGGAAGTGTCCAGGGTGAGAATGGAAGTACAGGACTTCCATTTAAGTACATTAAATATTTAAGTGCATTAAATATCTATTTTGTGCCTTAAATAGATCTTTAAGTGCATTAAATATCTATTTTGAGCTAGGGGCTATGCTAGATGCATTTTCCATCAAAATAACTTCTGGAAGTAAAGGATAACTTGAACAAAGAAAGGCAGAGGCACCTACACTATCATTCCATAGTTCTCATGTTAAAGAATAGAAGCTTGAGATTATAGAGCTTAAGTGACTTATCCAAAGTCACCAGCCAGTGAGTGGAAGAGCTGAAGATTCAAATTCAGGCAGACATGAAAATGAGAGGAAATAGTCTTCTCTGTTGCCTGAATTGTGCATCTTTAAAATAACATGAAAATATGTATTGGAAGCAAGAGAAATGGTTTGGGAACAGGTTTCTGTGAACAAGAGAAAAAGTCTAGGTCAACTGTGATTGGGAGTGGATCCAAGAGGAAGACAAATGGTCTCACTGAAGTGGCTATGCCTAGACCTACAGTGTTCACCCAGCCCTGTTATTGGTCTTGTCTGTGGCTTTGTTCTACATCCTGAAAGCCAGAATGGAAAGCAGAGACTGGAGGCAATCCAGGATCAAGAACTGCTACATACGTCTTGGGGAAGTTTAAGTGGGAAACTGGGGACTCATGGCGGGATGTCCCTCAGTGGCTGACTACAAGCTCAAGGTTGGGCAAGAATTCAGGGTAGCCAGAAGCCAGCTGATAGTGAGGATGTCTTTGCCTTTCCTTGTTCAAGCTATGTTGTGTGTCTTCTGTAATAATTAAAAGAGCAAACAAATGGAGGAGGATGTTAAAATAAGACAGACAGAGCTTGCAATCCAGACAACATTCCTACTCACTGAGTGATCTTCAGCAAGTTATGAAACCTCTGTCTTTGTTTTCTCCTCTGGAATGTGGGGCTATTTATGTCAACCCTGCAAATATTATCTGAGATGAAGGAATAATGTAGCTTTTAAAATACAATGTTACCATTCCATGCTTGTTCTTGATGTTATGTTTGAGTTTTTGGAGAAATTTTCATTCTCTTGACACTTTGTTTAGCTAAACTTGATCAGTTTTTTTCCTCACAGAATAATTTTATTCTCTAACTTCAAAATCTTATAAAAAGATTCTCAAAGTGTCTCAATACACATCAACTTTTACATGCCTATGAAACTGAAGACCACTTTTGTTGCTTGCTTTTTTGTTTGTTTGTTTTGTATTTAGCATTCATTTATGTATTCTGAGGCTGGCTGCACTGGACACTCCTATGTGATTTCCATGTACTCCAGATTATCTTTCTCTTGAAGCTATAATTTATAAAATATTATTATTTTATACTGTACGAATAATGTCTTTAGTGAACATTGTAAGGTTTCAACCAAGTTCTTCTTGCTAGGTTAGGAATTAATAGCAAATAAAGTAAAGGAAGAAAAGTAGCATATATTATCTACCTATTATATATAAGAGCCAACCTAAGTGTTTAACAAAGCATATATATTTAGTACTCATATTAGCATATTAGGTAGTTATCAGCCCATTATATGGATGAAGAAATAGTCTCAGATGAATTAAGTAATTTTCTTCATGTCATGCTGCTAGGAAGTGGTACAGCCCACGTTTGCTCGAAAGTTGTTGAGACTCAAGATCATGCAATTTCCCAAACATAGCCTATTTACTGCTTTCATGAGTGCATGAGATTTGCCTTTTTGGATTCTTGAAGCTATCCCATATGCAGCTCTTTTCCAATTACCTCAAAACAAAAAGAGGTAGAAAAGAGTCCTTTAGAGTTGCATGTACCAAACAAGAAAGAAAACAGAGCCAGTACCCAGCCCATTAGGAAAAGGAGGGGGAGGAAGATAGAATGGAAGAGTTAGAAAGCAAGTTTTTTGAGCACTTTCCCTGTACCAGATTCTAAGCAAGACATTAGAATTCTAGGTTAGGGCCAAATCAGGTGAGAATTATTTTAGAATGTTGGAGTAAGAACCCCAATAGTCATTTCTTACTTTGCTTGAATTAGTCTAGGATTAGTCACTTTGGCTTTTTCCAAGGCTTTTTAGTGACAGAATGCTCTTTCCCTCACCATACAGCTCATCCTGCTGTTGGACAAGTCTGAGGGCTTCTTTAGAGGGGCCTTCTTTTATTAATAATAGTTAAAACCAACAATTATATTTCCCCTGTGCATTGGACACTTTAATGACATTGTTTCTAATCCATACCCTAGCTCTTCAAGATAAGTAAATTTCTACACCACAAACATTTGGAAAAAATCAGGGAGATACCCAAGCACTTACTGTTAATAAGAATCAAATCCAGGTCTTTTTGACTCTTCCTTATACAAAGCTGCCTGGCTACAAAACTTTTCCAAGAAGAAATCCAGAATATAGATGTGTAGCTGAGGTCTGCGGGGGACTTGGGAATTTTGAATACTGGGCAAAGACATTGGAAGGAAATGGAGCTAGAGAGTGGGGCACAGAGGGTAGTGATAAGCAAATGGACAATTGTAGTGGATCACAGACTGGGGACTTTATTCACCAGAAGATGACTGAAAATTCTGAATTAAAAATAGCGGTGCAGTGGAGATTGATAAGTATTTTAAACTATATGTATGAAGACATTAAATTTTATTTTTAATGTTTGAATAACAAGGTATTTTCAGAACTACCTAAAACGTCCTATAAGAATTCAACAGTGATGAATTGTGGCAGAAAAAACCCTCAACACTATGGTTGACTTTTATAAATTAACAGTGTCTTCATCGTTAAAGCAATATGTATGTAAAAGGGTTCTTATATATGTCATTAATTCCAGGTATCTTATTTAATACTTAGAAGAATGCTTAATATTTTTCAGATGCACACCTTTTGATATAGGCTATAAAAGAACAGTTAAACTTAGAATGAAGTATATATACTTATTACATATGAGAAAGTGGACTCTAAAGTAAATTAGATTTCATAAATTTTGTATTTTACAAATACTTATACCAAAAAAGTGGATTGCATTTTGTCATTTAAATCATAGATGTTTGAATTTTTTTTCTACCACTTATTTCTTTTTAGCCCTGGACAAATATATTAATCTTTCTGGGACTTGGTTTCTTCCTTTGTTGACTCAATTTAAGATCTCTTCTATTGTGTCATTGTAAGAATGAAATGAAATAATACTTATAAAGTACCTAGCACAATGTTAACAGGCAGTCTGACATCAGAAACAGAGAAAGTGAGATAATTTTGCACATGAAAGACAAACATGAATTTAAAAGTTCGGATCAGATGACTGTATCTCACTATTTGGCTTTCTGCCTTCATACTACCTTTATATCATCTATTTAGTGACTTATCAGAAAAGGCCCCGTACAAGCACTATTGTGTATTTTTTATTAAGCAGGTCAAATCCCCCAGACACATTTAGAATAATTAAGAATTTCAAGTAAAATATGCTTAATGTTATACTGCTACATTCTTCTTTGATGATACACATTAAATAAAATATCTAATTGAACTGAATAATTGAGTTTTCAAAGCAATTTGGTGATAGAAATTAGCTGAACAAATTAACCGTGTTTCCATTAAAAGATATGACTAAACACGTTATCTTTTATTGTGGAAAACAAATATACCTTGTGCTTTTGAACAGTCCTAGGTCTATCTAGCTATAACATAATTGATGTGTGCATGATTAATATGTACTTATTATCAAGAAAATACTTTGAAAAGGAAAACTGTGAAAACCTGTCAGTGGCATACATTTTTGAGCCAGTGATTGTGCTTGAATACTCACTCTTTTTCAAAAAAGATTTTGGATAAATAAAGGCTCAAAGCTTTGGTTGTTTAACTGTAAAATAGAGATGATGACAGTACCAACTCATAGGATTGTTGTGATAATTAAGTGAGATAATACATGGAAATGGTCTGGTACATTGCCTGCCTCAGTGTGTAAGCATCAGAGATACATTGTATTTCAGATCTACATGATTGCACTGGAAAAAGTATACAAAGACAATTTTATTGTGTGTTTTTCTAACAAAATTTGTTTTTGAAAGTAAATAATTATTACCTGATTGTGTTTTATAAACTTGAATAACTATACCTGAATTTGATTAAAACCAAGTTCACCTTAATTAAGTTGTTTTGTATTCAAAATGTGTGTATTCTTAGGAAGAGATTGGATACCAATTAGGCTAGGATGAATAGGTTTATGCCATAAGCGCCTTGTCGTATTAGATTCTTGCGATTGTACTGCCTCAGGGAATCTAGCTGTAGTCACATAATCTCAGAAAACAGTACCATGTTCCTTTTCCAGCAATAGTTCCTTAGGGTTTTTGAAACAAAACCTTAGTAACTGATTAGGTTTCTTGTATTTTTCCTGCGGTTCCCGTGATGCTTTCATTTGTCCTATAAACACAGGCAGCGGGGGAGATCATTTTTCTCTCTCTAGTTGCCCAAGGTAAAAATTTGCAAGTTATTGTCAACTCCTCTATTTCCCTTAGCCCCAAAGTCAGCTGAGTCACCTTGTTCTCCTGAGTTAATATTTTGGAACCCTTCAATTTGGGCAAGTTATTTAATAGTTTAAGCCTCAGTTTCCTTATATGTAAAACTGATATAATAATACCTATGCCCCTTGGAAATTTTGAGGATTAAGATAATGTTTACAAATTTACTTACCAATGTGACATTTGGTAAGAGGTCTCAAATTTAGGCTCCTTAACATTCTTTCTCACCTCTTCCTCCGTTAAGTATCCTTAATATTATTTCTCCATGTGTATCCTCAACAATATTTCCTCCGTAACATCATTTCTCTCTTCTTCCTCCATATGTCTACATGGTAGACATAACAAAGTGCCTTCTGTTTGCCTAACAAGTGACACTCTCTTATGTTTGCTTCCTTGAGTTTGTGTTCAGTTTTTTCTACCTGTTTTGTCGCCACTCACCTCTGTGCTCCTCAACCCTCTTGCCTCTGCAACATATGCTGCTCACTTTTCAGACTTAGCTGAAAGAGAATTTCTTGTTGGAAGATCCTCTAAACACTCCACTGACAGGAAAGTCAAGGTCAAGAAACTACAGTCTGGAGTTTTACTGCCTTAACTGAAATCCTTACTCGATATGTGATCTTGGGCAAAATAACCAACTTCTCTAAGCCTCAATTTTATCTATAGATTTGGGTGAATAATAGGGCATACTTAATGAAGTCGTGTGAAAATTAAGTTAGACAACATATTTAAGTGCTTAGCATGGTGCATGACAAATAGTAAGGGCTCAAAAACCATGATTCAGTAACTGTAATAAGTAGCATAGAGTTCATTGTTCTGACAGAGCACACTTCGCCCTATGTTGTCTTGCTTATTTCCATGTCATTTTACCAACGAGATTATTAATTCCTCCCAGACCTTCCACTCATTCAATTTTGTTTTCTCTGCATTTACTTTGCAAATTAGCCCGTGAAAGACAATTGTTACATGTTCATTGAAGGAAAAATAGGTGAATATTTCCATTGATAGGGGTCTTATTTGAAAACTGGTAGGATTTTCTTTTTTTCTTTTTAGCAATATTTATGGAGCAGGCAGCCTAGTATAAGGAAAAGCATTCTATTTCAGTAAACAGTACTCACTATGTTACAGTATCCTTGAGGATAAGGTCAGTCTTGTATCCTTTTCTGTACCTCCAAAACACCTACATGTATTACTCAATATATGTTAATTATTAAGTAAGTAATATATATGTTGATCTCCCTTACTAAACTCTAAATAGATTATAAGCAGAGATATATTCTTCCCTTTCAATAATACCAATCACATAGTATGTGTGTAATAAAATTTAAGTACTTTGTTGTAATTATAATCCAATTTATAAAGATTATATTTAAAATGCTGTTACAAAACCATTCTATGTAAAATGTTCAAGTCTCATTCCATGCTTTCTGACAATGCTTTTATAATTTTCTTCAGTACCAGTTATTTTAGTAACTTTATTTCTTTTAGTTATAACTTCAGTTCTGTCTGTAATTTTTTAAAAGTGCATGCTACATTTAATTTGGGGTCCATATGTTAAATACTTTCAATGTGGTATTCCTTAAATTGAGTGTTCAGGATTATTATGATTCAGAGGTGCTTCCAATGTTGTGTTTGCTGTTATATAAGCCAAACAAAGCAATGCAAATTGAACAGAGTGGTTTGAAGCTAAAAAGGTCAAGGATTAAATCTTACCTCTGCCAGCAGTGCGTCTTGGACATGTCACTTAACCTCTATGAATTCAGTTTTCTCTGCTGTAATATGAGCCTGATAAAGCCTTGGCCTATTCTGCAGAACTATGCAAAGGGCACTAGTAGATGTATAACGCTTGGAACACAATAGCAGCTTTGCACAGATGGCGATTGTGATTTTAAGCAAAGAAGGGGGGGACCATTTTACCAAAGCATATTTTTTTAATCTTATAGAAATTTTGACCATTAAGAAGAAATTCATTCATAAGCATCAATATACTAGACGGTACCACAAAGCCCAAGAGAAATGAGGTGAACAATTTAGCATTTTCTACATGTTAACTGTTAATAAATTACATACAGGAGACAATTTGGATGACACAAAATGTTCTTGGAAACGATTCCTAACTTAACAATAGCTAAATCCATCTGCTTTCCTGGAGTTTCATTTGTATCACCCCCACTCTGTATTACAAACCCATATTTGGACTTAATTGATTCTGGATTAATATCTAATTTAGTGTCTAAAAAATAGAAAAAGAAGAGGATCTGAAAAAGAGATCAAAATCAGGTTACATGACCATGGATATTCACTCTTTTTTTCCCTCTTATCCAAAAGTTTTGCAAGAAAGATTTTTGAGATCATGGCGTATTTTCTGATAAAACAAAGTAGGCCAGTAAAACACTTTTTAGGATTCATGTCATAGATCCACAGAGAGAAGGAATAAGGTTAGTGCTGTCACTCTATTACTATGCCTTAGTTTCCCAATCAGAAAAGAAAAAATTACCTACCTCAGAATAACGAGGATATTATATGAATTCAATGAGATGGGTAAAGTGGAAATGCTTAGGAAATAAAAATATTGTATGTCTACGATGTAGTTTTCTTACAAGTATCAGTTGCAAAGCTGTATTCTCAAATTTCTAAGATTGTAAAACTGATTCATTCAAGTGCTCACATGAGCATTTTCTTTTACATATGCAATGTTGTGTTTCCATGGTGTTTTGTGTTCTCCCATCATAACATAACAACAGCTCTCTTAAGGAGAATAATTTTCTTGAGGAGAAGACACAGTGGCTGAGATGACCTCAGTCTTAAGAACCAGATCAAGGCTTCCGTCCCTTCTCTACCTGCTAATTTGCTTCCTTTCTTTCTCCAATATTTGTTTGGCTTCTATGATGTTATAGGCAATGTAATAATTATTAATAATATGATGCAGAGATGAATAAGGGACCGTGTTCTCTTAGTAGACCTGTAGCCTATTTGAAACTTCTACTTAAAGCAATTACATATATGGTATGTAAAAGCATCAATCATGGGACCATGAACAAAAGAGCCATAGAGAAGAGTTCATCTGAATTTCCAGTCTGGGAAAGTCTTAGAGAAAAAGAACTGAACATAATCTTGAAGAATGAGTTACAGTTTTCCTGATGAGTAGTAGTCAAGAAGAACATTTCAGGTGGAAGGTACTGTATATTAAAATCAGACTTCTGAAGCTGTGTGACTCATAGAAAAATACTAGAAAGACCCATATGGTGTGAGTGCAGTGTTCATAAAGGGGAGTCCTCGGAAAGGAACAGAGAGAGGTGGTTGGGAGTCACAGTGTATAAGCCACGTGAGACAATTGGGGCTTTATCCTGTAGGCAGTATGAAACAATGGAGTTCTTTTACTGTGAGAGTGCATAAGCTTGTTTTTAGACATAATCTTACATTTTTCTCCTGCAGCATGTGGAACATGGACATGCTGTTATGGAGAGGCACTGGTAGCAGGAGAGTACTATAACAATATGGAAAGGAAAATAACAGTTCAGAGTAAGTTTCAGGTTATAGATTTCTCTCTAGGCCTTGGTTTAGCCACAAGAACTCAAGTTTGGCCTTCATGCCATGTCATTACATGACAACACTTCAGGATATCCTGGTGACCTGAGTCAGCAACAGAATAATCCCAGCTGCCAGCATGGCTATATCTAAATATTAATTACAGTAACCACTGTGACTCTATGAAGAAAAATAGTCTTCATGCTATGCTACATACATTAAAAGGGAAATTGTATCTAAATGTTATAAGCCTACAAACATACAAGATATGTATGTCTTACTTTCCATATCAATTAACAACAGTAGTACACTGCCTAACAAGATGTTTTGAAGATTGACTAAATGAATATTTATGAGACATTCTTCACAATTTTGATTCACAGACCATTTGAGAAACTAATGAAAGCAATGAACATTTCCCAGGAAAATAGAGGTAATTGATATAGTGGTTAAGATCATGGAGAATGGGTCAAATAAATCTGGGTTAATTTTCCAGTTTGGGCGCTTATTAAGAAGGTGGCTTTCAGTAAGTTATATAACTTCTCTACATCTCAATTTCCCTTTGAGTTTTAGTGAAAATTAAATATGGTTATTCATGTAAACTGTTCAGCTTAGTACCTGACAAATGATGTCTTCCATAAATGTTAGCTATTATAATTGTTATTATTACTATTATAATTATTGTATATCATATAGCACAACATTTCAGGTGATTTGAGCCACTCTAAATCTAACATAGTGGCCAGTGAAGCCTGGTTAAGAACCATAATGATTGTGAAAGCTCTTTGCATAGTGTTTTACACTTTGATGGTTCTTAATGTTTAATTTGAATTTAACTTGCTCATAATAAATACTTCATTTATAGCCTTAATTTTTTGTTTATTTAATCATCCAATTGACCTGGACCGTAAAATAATGGTTTCAGGCAAATATGTTTACAACCAGAACTTTTTCAACCTAAATCAAATATAGAGGAATATACCTGGTATAAACTGGGAGAAAATCCAAGCAGATATATTTGTTTTGTTTTGTTTTAATTTGAATTTCTGTTTTTATAGGCAACAAAGTGGGTAGTTCTGCTTTTCCAGCTCCTCAGAGGGTTATAATGGACAGCTACATATTGCCAGAACTTTTAAAACAATTTATTTAATGACCAATTAAGACTAAGTATGAAGATAATTATAATTATATAGCCTGAAAAGGTAATATCCTTAGCATAACACGCTAAATTTAAAGCTTGTTTTAAAGAGCAGGAGGTGGGAAAGGAAGGTTTATTCTTTTTGGATATCTAAATGAGTCCTGAGTTTTGGGAATTTTAAGTAGGCTCACATTCATTAATTCATCTGTTGCGCGCCTACACATGCTGCATGCTGAACATGATGCTAATCACTGTGGCTAAAAGAAAAGTTTCTGGTCTGATGGTGGAGATGAACATGCAATAAGTACCAACAGAAGTTTATAAAAAGTACCGAATGTGGAGAGAGGAAGCCAACAAAGGGAGCTGAAAGGCAGAAATGTGGAGAATGGCATGTTCAGGGAATGTTAGGAATTGCTTTGCTAGTACTATAGAATACCAGGGGAGGCAGAAGTTATGGGAAAGAAAGGGAGGCAAGAGTGAAGTATTGAATAATTTTGCATGACATGCTAAGTTGATTGCATTTTCAAAAATAGTAACAATTTCAATCAATGTTCACCCTTAATAATAACTACCCAAATCAAATTTGTAAGAACTAGAGTGCTGTACATCTAAAAGTAGCATGTATACACATGTAATTCTAATGTGGATTGCCACTATGGTTGAATCAGAAAAAATAAAAAAGCTAAAATGAATTAATAAAAATGTACAATAGATTATTTTTCTATTTCCAAATCACTTTGTGTGAGAAAAATTAGTTTTTAAATTTTTTTATTATACTTTAAGTTCTAGGGTACATGTGCAGAATATGCAGGTTTGTTACATAAATATATATGTGCCATGGTGGTTTGCTACATCCATCACCCTGTCATCTATATTACGTATTTCTCCTAATGCTATCCCTCTCCCTAGCCACCCACTCCCCTGTGATCCCTCCTCTAGGTCCCCATCTGCTGACAGGCCCCAGTGTGTGATGTTCCCCCTCCCCTGTATCTATGTGTTCTTATTGTTCGACACCCACTTATGAGTGAGAACATGCAGTGTTTGATTTTCTGTTCTTGTGTCAGTTTGCTGAGAATGATGGTTTCCAGCTTCATCCATGTCCCTGCAAAGGACATGAACTCATCCTTTTTTATGACTGCATAGTATTCTATGGTGTATATGTGCCACATTTTCTTTATCCAGTCTATCATTGATGGGCATTTGGGTTGGCTCCAAGTCTTTGCTATTGTGAACAATGCTGCAATAAACATACATGTGCATGTGTCTTTATAATAGAATGATTTATAATCCTTTGGGTATATACCCAGGAATGGGATTTCTGGGTAAAATGGTATTTCTAGTTCTATATCCTTGAGGAATCGCCACACTGTCTTCCACAATGGTTGAACTAATTTACACTCCCACCAGCAGTGTAAAGTATTCCTATTTCTCCACATCCTCTCCAGAATATGTTATCTTCTGAATTTTTAATGAATGCCATTCTAACTGGCGTGAGGTGGTATCTCAATGTGGTTTTGATTGCATTACTCTAATGACCAGTGATGATGAGCTTTTTCTCATGTTTGTTGGCTGCATAAATGTCTTCTTTTGAGAAGTGTCTATTCATATTCTTTGCCCACTTTTTGATGGGGTTGTTTCTTTCTTGTAAATTTGTTTAAGTTCCTTGTAGATTCTGGATATTAGTCTTATGTCAGATGGGTAGATTGCAAAATATTTTTCCCATTCTGTTGGTTGCCGGTTCACTGTAATGACAGTTTCTTATGTTTTTGATGAATAGTGATACCCAAAAGACTACTTTAATGAATATGTAAGAATGATTTGTAGTTATCAACTAATGTGTATAAGTGTATATAAAATGCTTTAATATAGTTTTTTAAAGTTACTAAAATTTTTCTACTGATTTATTTTTCATTTGTTTAACATACTCATATTTCCATATGTAGTTTAAGGTAGAATTTTAGCCAGTTAAAAAATGTATATAGTGTCTGAGTCGTTGCCTGTTCCAAACACTTACAAATGTTTTCTGAACACACAGAAGACACAGGCATAATTTAGTTATAGATTACTACCGCTGGAAACTTGAAGCCTTATAGAGGAGATGATATGTTCCTACTAAAAATGATTAAAGACAGTAAGTCATATTATAAAAGTGTGGGAATTCCAAATTGGGAAAAATTATTTTTGACTGGAGAATATCATGGAGAGCTTAAAAAGGAAGTGACAGTTGAGCTGGACCCAAATGAGATGACTAAAATTTATGCACTTGGAAAAATGTTAAGATGAAAGGGCAAAACCTTATTTTAAAAAGAACAAAGATATTAGAAACTGTTCTGTGGACTATCAATAATATTTTATCTTACAGTAGAGAGCCATTTCTTTATGCCAATGTTATAAGAATTCTTATATGGAGGGAAAGTATCAAAGTATCATATATACCACAGTTACAACGGCACTTATCAATTCCATTTATTTTCACTGCCACTGAGTACAGTGGTTATTGCAACGTCTTTGGAATCAGATAAACCTAGATTGGAATGACCCATTCTGCCTGTTATTAAGTATGTGATTTGGAGTAAATCATGTAAGCTCTCTGAAACACAGCTTCCTTAAATGAATATGGTTGGGATGATAACACCTAACTCACATAGTTGGTATAAAGATTAAATGAGATGATGAATATTAAGTACCTGTTACCACTGTACCTGACACATAATAATTACTCAATAAATAGCTGCCATCAAGTAATACATCTTGGGGAAAATTCTTTTTTTAAATTCTTTTCTTTAAAAGGAATTAAAACTTTAATTTCTTTCCCACACTCTACATTGTTTTCAATGAGAAAAGGAATAAAGGATAGGAATATGGCCATAGTGACTTTTCTTTTTTTCCAATCTAAGTATTTTTAAATACATTTCTTCTAATTGACAAATAATTGTGTTTATTTGTGGAGTACAATGTGATATTTTGATATAGGTATATATTGTAGAATTAAAGTTCTATGTTATATGTTAAATAAACAACATATCCATCATCTCACCAACTTACCTTTATTTGTGGTAAGAGCATCAAAAATCTATTATTTTTTTGCAATTTTGGAAATATACATATAGTATTGTTAATTATGACTACCATGTAGTGCAATAAATAACTAAAACTGATTACTTCAGTCTAAGCAAAACTTTGTACCCTTTGATCAATATCTTTCCTTTTCACATCTCTTCTTCCCTCCACTCCCACCCCCATCCCTGCCAGTTCAGCCTCTGGTAACCTCTGTTGCGTCAACTTTTTTGGATTCCACATATAGGTGAGATCATACAGTATTTGCCTTTTGGTGCCTGGCTTATTTTACTTAGCATAGTGTCCTCCAGGTTCGCCCTTGTTGTTGCAAAAGACAGAATTTGTCTTTTTAAAAAGCTTATAGGCTGAGCGAGGTGACTCACACCTGTAATCCCAAAACTTTGGGAGGCTGAGGCGTGCGGATCACTTGAGGTCAGGAGTTGGAGACCAGCCTGGCCAACATGGCAAAACCCCATCTCTACAAAAAAATACAAAAATTAGCCAGGCGTGTGGGTGGAGTCCTATAATCCGAGCTACTCGGGAGACTGACACAGGAGAATAGCTGGAACCCAGGAGGCAAAGGTTGCAGTGAGCCGGGGATTGCGCCACTGCACTCTAGCCTGAGCGACAGAGTGAGACTCCATCTCAGAATGAATGAATGAATGAATGAATGGTGTATGGTATCCCATTGTGTATATATACTACATGTGTATTGTCAATTCATCCAATAATGAACACTTAGATTGCTTCCATATCTTGGCTATTGTGAATAATGGTGAAATGAACATGAGACTGCATATATCCTTCCACACGCTGATTTCAAGAGATGTAAGGAGAGTGTGAAAGAAGGAATAAAAACACTTCAAAGTCCCTGATCTTTGTTTTCTTCTTATTCTCTGTAACACACTGCATTTTTACATACATCTAATCCAGGAAATATGTTTTTTGACTGTTTATTATTTACATGGCTGTAGTTAAATTTGAACTTTTTTGTCTCTTTTTCTTCTCCTTAGTTTAATTATGTGCATGGTCTGCATGCACACACATGTGTGTGTGTGTCTGTGTGTCTCTGTGTTGTGTGTGTTAGCTTAGCTATTTGTTTCTGCAACTTCTTACTGACCTATATGGTAGTATCAAAATTTTGGACATCTAGTTCCCTGCTTTAATACTCTTTTAGCTATGATAATGAGAAAAATGACGTATAACTGATTGTACCTAGAGAATTGTCAAACCTCTTTTTAACTTCTATAATATAAGTAGGACAGTGGGTAAAATAGAATTAATTACAAGAAAGATGATGTCAATGGTGCTCATACTGGAGTACTTAACTATTTAAATGCATAACAATTACCTATAAAGTTATTCATTCTTATAGTTATCTTTAACACCAGTAAAGTGAGTCATCGCCTCATTATCCGTGGCTCACTAGCTGCTAAAGTTAAATATTCTATTGAGATGGAGGGATGATTATACAGTATATTTTATGCGCTATTTTTTTGAAACTTAATTGTTTCTCAATGGCCATATTCATTAATACATTCAAAGTATCCAAGTAGAGTCTTGCTTTATTACATTCCATCCTGAATGTTGGTCCCACTTGAGTAGAATGGATAAAAATTACAAGATGTTAGGCATTTCACCTGCAGAAATACTAGTAAACATCACAAAATGATAATTTTCTACATATTGGGAAGTTCAGAACAATATACAGATTTTCTTCAGACAAAACCATGTAGGTAATTTCTCATTTCATAGTTATTTAAATTTTTGAATGATGAAAAACCCAGGTAATAATGAAAGCAACAATTTGGTTGAGTAACTGCTACATGTCAGCAACTGTGCTAGCATTTTACTTACATAGTCTCCAGTCTCCTTAAAAGCACTGTGAGGGAGGGTTTATCCCACATTCTAAAGGCTGGGTAATTCAAACTCAGGATCATTTGATTTCTGTGTAGCTAACTAAGTATATGCAGAAGTTGTTCAGAGAAAATAAAGTGTCACTTTTGCTTTAGAGGATTTCGTAGTCATAGTCCTCCACTAGCGAGAGGGTGGAGGTGAGAGAGACTTCTAAAAGTGCGCAGTGAGTAAACTGTAGAGATGTAGGGATGCAGATGATGGAGACTGGAAGGGTCACATCTGAGCTGTTCTTGTCTGAGGGCCTTTTTCCCAGTGAAATGGAGTAGGATGGACATTCTAGGCAGGGAGAGCCAGATTTATGCTTAATAAATTTTAAGCATATAGTATACATCTTGACACTTCCCTACAATATTTATTTAATATTTGCTACTTTAGCACAGTGCTTCTCTTCTTAAGGGGAAGAACTGTGTTTTATTTATCTTCACATCTCTAATACCTGAAACCGTACTTGGAAGGGAACAAGGGCTCAATGTCTATGTAAATCAATGAATGAAAGGAATGGAATTTTTACATGTAAGTATATTTTTTAATAACTGAATCATATACCTTTGATGCCAAGTCTTCTAAAAGCTCACCACTCTTTATGAGAAAATATATTTATTCAGATATATGTTCTTTTTCTTAATTTTAATATAGTGATTTATTTTATATATACTTTGACTGTAAGGGTTATGGGCAGTGATGAGACATATCACTGCTGTCTGGTGAAGTTCCAGAACTGTCAGTAACTATTTTCTGCTTTGTCAAGAGGTCTTTATATTAGGCTCTTCTCAAGTTTATGGTGCTTTATAGGTTCACAAATTTCTTCTATGCTTTTTACTATTTCTTGTTTCCATGCTGTTTCCTACTGCTCAGTGATGTCTCTATTTAGCTAAGTAATTGGAAGACTGAGGACCGCATCTGAGTTTCTCTGCTCTTCCTCATCTATCACGCATATGCACAATACATCCTTGGGCATGGTGTTTAGTTGTACCTGACAGGGACAAATGCTATATCTATGAAGTTCAGTACTTATGTGCAGTACTGTGGAATGTACCTGGTATTTTATTTGCACCTGAAATCCTTGCATCCTCAGTTTTCAATTTGTGGAAGAAAAGTGCAGCAAACACTGTTTTCCTGATTATACATTTGTTTCACTCAATAACTAGCATTATTTTTTTCATTATTTTTTGGCATTTAACATGTATCTGCATGAATTGGGGAAAATTAATAGAAACTATAGTTACGATCCTCAAGAAATTTACTCAAATGAAACCTGATATGTAGGAAGAAAGGTGATGTTAGTCATTTAAAAATATTTCAGAAGTGCAGGGTGACCTTGTATGTTTTGAATACCTGGAGGCTATTGTACAAATGAGTCACAAGAGTGAAATACAGTTTATTTAAGAAGGCAAGTAGGTTTAAAGAAATTCATAGCATGGACTGGAAAAAGAGCAGTGTTTTTAATAAGAGTAAATGATACAAATGGAGGTACCCATAGAGGAATTAGAAAATTTTACATCGGAAAATATGTTGAAAGCTAGGTGGCTACAGTTATGGTATTCTATCAAGGCTGTGAAGAACTGAGTTTGGAGAAATAATAAATAGAATTTTTGGATGTTATACACTAAGGATTCATACTCATTCATAGTCTCATTTAATCTCCACAACAACTCTATAAAATGAGTTATGTCATTATGTTTTACAGACGAGGAAACTGTAGACTGAGTCCCAGGCAGTGTTACTTATTACAGCAGAAGTAGTTAGAATTTGGACCAAGTATGTCTGATTCTTATTTAACATTTCACATAATGTTTTGTAGAGAGCAAAGAAAAATGAAATGGAGCATATAACAGTTAGTTAGGGTCCAACCAGGAAAACAGAAGTCCTTCTAAGTATTTGAAATAAAAGGCACATCATAAAATGAATAAGTTGCACAATCCATGAAAGAGCCTAGAAACAAACAGAAGATGGCAAGGCAATCTAGAGATTAACCACAGCAGGAAAACACTCCCACCCCTAAACTGAAGGATTAGAGGAAGGAACTTGGGGCCAGAATCAACCACAGGAAGCTGGGACCATTGCAGACCTGTTGAGCAGAGTAGGCGCCAAAGAAGAGGTGCCACTGCTCCTGGAATTATCACAGGAAGAGGAAACACAGAGAAAAGTGCCTTGGCTTTCCTCTTTTGTTGTGCACCCCAACCCCCAAGTCTCTTTCTTGAATGCAACAAAGTAAGGAGTGTGGTTTCTTTATGAGTGTTAGGCAGTCCCTGTCGACTGTTAGAATTCTTATGGGATGAAGGTTTTAAGGTTATTATATTTTACATGGTATAGCATTAAAACAAACAAACAAAAAACACCTCAAGGCCAGTTGAATGAATTTGGTTACAAGGTGAAATAAAACATAGTTCAATTGCCTAATCACTTAGTTTTTCAGGATTTTGATACCATGTAACTTTAGGGATTGGAGAGAACCATGAGATGTCACTGAGTGGTGTTAATATAACAACAGACTAGGTTAGAAGTCCTGAAATATGAGAAACAAAACCAAATCCTGGTTTGTTTTTTTTTTTTGATTCTGGGTAATTTGTTGTTTTAGATCTCCAGACATGAAGCACTGTGGTAAGGTTGCTTTCTGCATGCCACAAATTGATGTTAACAAGGAAGTCGTGTATTAAAAAATGATTCAGAAAGAACCATGCTGGGTTTTTGGATAAAGGCCTTTACCTCAACAGACATGGATTTGACAGCCTCTTCTGGAGAACTGCACTCGCAGGCATTTCATGTCTGACCTTAGGCAAGCAGGCAGAGCTACAGTGAGGAGGTTGACTGAGTGCCTATCCATATGCTGTCTGGCTCGAGCCAAATGTCCTGTTCACGAAAATGATTGACTCACTAGGTACTGTTCTTAAAGGAAGAAGATGCTCTAGATCTTGTAAACGAGTGAAGAGGCTTGAAGCATCAGAACGGCTGCTGGCCTAAAGAATACAGAAAATATAGAACAAAAGATGACTTTGAAATATGTTTTCATTTTTGGAAATTCTGCTGTGTTTTTGATGTCTTCCTGATGTGACTCATGTATTTGGAATAGTCCTCTGACAGATAAATGAATCTCTAGCTCAAGCTCATTAGAGCAGGAGTAAGCTGCAGGGAAAGAAGGGTTAACATATGTATGGGAAGACGAAAGGGAATTAATTACTTATTGGATCTGGGAGATAGGCTGTACTTGATTTAGCTTGCTCCTGCTCTGTGAAACTACTGAAGTGGCAGTGGAACTTCTGGCACAATAATCCTGGGATCATGTCTAGATTCTGTATATAAGACTGGCTATGGTTCTTATTAATGCTTCCAGGCAGGACACTCATTCATTCATCAAAGATTCATTGAGTATTTCCTATGTGCCAGGAACTTGGCTGGACATTAAGGACACAAATATGGAAAGGCTAGCTTTCTAGGAACTCACAGGATATTGGAGCTCCTAAAACTGAAGTTGGATGGTATGGTGGACAGGTTGTCAGAAAACTGGAGGTTAGCCCTGGCTCTGCTTCAAACCAGCTGTGTAACCTTGGATAACTCATTTGTTTCCTCTGGACCTCAGTTTCTGTGTCTCTCAAATGGGAATGACTGGATGCTTGTAAATCCCTTAAGAGAGTGTTGTGAGAATGAAAAGAGATACTGTCTAAGTAAGAAGCAAAAAGAGACAAAATGCAAATAATGAAAGGAGTGCTAATCACCTTAATAATGTCAAAATTTTATATGTTCTTCCTCTAGAATCATCCAGTGAAATTCTCAAAGCCAAACACTGTCTTCCACTTAATTCTGTATCTGGGAACACATCATAATAATTACATTAAGTGGAAGAAAGAAAAGTAAGTAGGAGTTATTAGATTGCAGCAGTAATTCACAGTAAACAAAAAAATGTGACTATATGCCAGGCCTTGCACATTGTGATTTATTTATGTGGTATCATGGAAATCTTACAACAATTCTGAGAGGTGGGAATTGTTATTCTCACTTCACAGAAGAGAAAATAGTCTCAGAGAGGGTATTTTAAGGATCTGGTCAAAGGTCACATGGCTTTGTAAATGACTGCGTTGAGATTTGAAAGCAGGTCTGACCCACATATTCAGGTTACCTTCAGTGTACCACATGCAAACTGAACCCTAGAGAAGGGATTCCTGTAGAGTTGATGCTGCTTTCATTGTCAGATAGGCAGCCCATCAACAAACATGTTCTATGACATGCTGTGTAATAGGCCCTGGACACCCTGTGTATTGGTGAGTGGAGTGAGGAGGCTTTAAGACTTGATTTCTGGAGAGTGAACAAGAAAAAGAATGCTGTATAAAGGAAGTCAAGACATTGGAAACAGAGACTATGGTGCAAGGGGAGCAAGCTGGGTGCAGATGATACCAAGAATAAAATTAGCACTTAAGGAAAGACAAAAAAAAAAAAAAAATACACCTGCTAAATGCCACAGGGGAATTATCTCCTACCACTCAGCTTGTCATTTCTGATCTGCCAGTACTTTTTTTGAGTCCTTGATATTGTAGCCAAAGTAGAAAATAAATACACATTGCACCTATCCTGTGCCTGATGCCTGATTAAATATCTGAGATGTAATAAAACCACACTTTTCCAGGACATTTTTTATTCATGAGGCAATCTCAACATGAAACAAATTGCTTAGGGGATTGAAAAGCTATATTCATGCAAGCTAAATCAGATGTTTTCTATTTGAAATTTGTAAATTCAAGATGCTTTGTTCCTGATTTTGTTGGTATAGATGTTTTCTGAAACTTGACTCTAAAAATAAGTCAACATTTATAACTGGGATGTTTTGCACTGTAAAAAAGTCAAGAGCTTTCTTGTTCACATTAAGGGCCTTTTTCTTTTTTCTGGGTTCAGCAATAGGACATTGTGGAGCTTTGTTTCTCAATGAAATTGCTTCTCAAAACCCATCCTTCCACCTCAATACCCTGTCTCTCAGGCTTAATTGGTACTTTCAGTGCACCTGCAGATAATGGCATGGTGCTGCGACTTCAGCCCATTTCCTACCAGCTGCATGTGCTCATCTGCGAGTCTCAAAACCCTTCAGTGGTTGTGTCATTTGAAGGCTGATGAACTTTGTGTACAAAGCTTTTAGTTAATCCCTGTTCTTTGGAGGCTTGTATTTTCAGCAACAGTTACGGCAAGGGCAGTTGTTTCTTCTGACAACTTACAGCACTTGGTTTTGTAATTCTTGGATTGAAGTCAAACATTTGGCCTATGATTGTTAAGCTTGTCTACCAATGCTTGTTTCTAAAGCAGTGAAGAATTTACTGGTACATATGGGCAAAATTCCGTGTAATACCTGGCAGGGAATCGCTGTTTAAGAAAGATCACCCCACAGGCATAGGAGAGTAAGTCTGGAAGGATGGAGATAGTGCTAAGAAAACCAAGGAGAACCTAAAATTCATTTGAATTCTCGTAGTTGGTCACAACACATATTAAACTTGATTATTTAACATGTCTTTCTTCTCAGTCATCCTACCACATGGACTCATTTCTGCTTCTTGTGTTCGTGAAATCTTCCTTCTTCCAGAAATGCTCTTCCTTTCCTTCTTCTTGGATAACTTAACGCTCATCATTCACACCAGTATATTTAAGTAATGTAAATGTTACTCAAATATATTCAGAGACCCCACCACAAATTCTCCAACCTCATGTTGTCTTCAGTAGCTATTTATATCTGCGTTTTGAAAAAGAGAAAAGCGAGGTTCAGAAATTTGGCCTTTTTATTTAAAACCAAACCAGTGATAGATCTGGTGTTGGAATCCGTGTTCATAGAATTCTAAAACCCATACCTTCTTCTCACTACTCCTCTGACCTACAAGAAGAAGGGTCTGAGATCAGAGCAATAGAGGCAGTAGAGCAGCTGGTGCTTTGACAGCTGTGCCACCAAGTCACTGAGTAAGGGCTTCCTAGAGTCCTCTGAGTAACATTAGACTAATCCTAAAACCAAACTAGTGCTGAGTTTGTGGGGCGTCATTTCAAGGTCCCAGTCACGGGGATTGTGGGTCAAGGAGGTTGGCTTTTTCCACCAATGGCGGAACTTTGAAAGATCTTCCTCCAGAGCTGTCAGCCTTCAGCTCTGTTCACCAACCACATCTGAATGTTAGTACTAACCACAGGAGGCAAGCTATGGAGGAGCACCAGGCCCCCCACTCTCCAGGGCACCTCTCCAGGACCCTTTCCTTGCCAGCTTCCACACAAAGCCTCTGTTGAGAGAGAACCAAAATATTCCTTGCCTTTGCATTTTGTGTGGTAGTGTTTCAAAGCTCCTTTCCATGATTATTTCATTCAACCTCTCAACAGTTCTCTAAAGTCAGCAGGCCAGATACCATTATCCTCTTTGTTCTTACAGCTTTCAAACAGTCACTGAGTTACTCAGTATTACATAGCCAGAAAGTGACTGTACTGGGACCGTGCTATAGTTTGGTTTGTTTGACTCTTCCAAATCTCATGTTGAAATTTGATGACCAATGTTGGAGGTGGAGCTTAATGGGACGTGTTTGGGTAATGGAGGTGGACCACTCATGAATAAATTAATTTCCTCCATGGGATGAGTCGTGGGGTGAGTGAATTCTTTCTGTTACTTCCCATAAGAACTGGAGTTAAAAATAGCCTGGGACCTCCCTCCCTTCTATCTTACTTCCTCTCTCACCATGTGATCTCTGTATATGCCAGCTCCCCTTGACCTTCTGGTATGAGTAGAAGCAGCCTGAAGCCCTCACTAGAAGCAGATGCTATAATAGCAATATTTCTTAAATGTTCTACATCAAAGTCAGGTCTAAAAGTCAGCAAGGAAAAGAGGGTTTTTTTCTATAAGGTTCGATTTTTTAACATTGGTTCTTGCTTTTTCTGGCAAGTGAGCAGCAACAATCACTGAGTCTGAATCCCAGCAGGGGCGTGACTTTAATTGCCCTTACTAGCCAGGAGTTCAAGACCGTGAAGTGGAGTGATTACTGACTGCAGATGGATTGTCTCATCTGCAGATTCCCACCTGCAGCAGATCCAAGCATTAATTGAAAGCATTTAAAAGTGATGGTTGGAAGAGCCAGCATGTCTTCTTCTCTGTGTTCTGAAGTTTTATGCTGCCATTAAGAGACCTTGGAACCCCTCACTGTGAGCATAAAGCTGCATGTTCAAACACTCAAACCAGTACCCCCCGCTCCCTAATGTATATTACACATTTGAAATTACAAACCAACAGTGCCTCAACCAGCTAGATGGATCTGGCTTAGATTTCTGGCCTTCATCAGGTACCTAAGCTTTCTGAACTTCAGGTTGTCCAACTTTAAATGGTCTACTTTATAGAGAAATAAAAATGAAATGAGATAAATCACTTAGCATAGAGATGGGCACATATTCTTTGATAACACTTATACTCTCATATCAGGAGGAAGGATTGTGAGGAGAAGTGTTTAGTTTGAAGTGATCCTCAGGAGAGTGAGTCACTGTTTTCCTATATGATTATTGAATACATTTCTCAAATTGACTTTTACATTTAAAGAAAATAGAGATTTAGCAACTTTGTGAAATAAATTAAATGGAAATGAACTCATTTCACCAAAGTCATATAATTTGATAGGCAGTGCTGTTCTAATAGATATTTATGGATCTTGTTGGCTACTGCATCCCAATGTCCTGACTAATGCCTGGCACATAGTTGATGCTTGATAAATGTTTGTTGAATAAATTAATGAATGATATACAGTCATGTGATCCAAGGCATTGATTAGAAGGTGAAAGAATCTACTGTTCTCTGTGTGCTCAACTTAGAGTCTAGCATTTAAAACTTTAGAAACTAAGGATTATGTATAAAACTGCTAGAAGACAACTGACCTGAAAAGACAACATTACATGCAGAGACAACGTTAACATTTCCTTTTAGTCTCAAAACCAGCAATACAAGCTATGGTATTTGGTTCTGCTCTATGGAGAGGCTACCTTTGTCCAAAGACACATAGCTAGGAAGGAGAAGAGCAAAAATTTGAATCTAAATATGTCTGGCTTCAAATCAAATGTTTATTTCAACCACATCAGATTAGCTAAATTTTTAGATAAATA
Source organism: Ateles fusciceps (assembly GCA_036589455.1). Lineage (NCBI taxonomy): Eukaryota > Metazoa > Chordata > Mammalia > Primates > Atelidae > Ateles > Ateles fusciceps. The sequence goes on from JAZHEH010002752.1 coordinate 1,879,148, forward strand.
TTTGGGAAAGGTTTTAATAAAGAAATGCCACCTTCTCACACCCCAGAGAAATGATTTCCTGGATTTCAAGATTAGCTTGAATAATAGAATAATATCTCTTCTGAGAGGAACAGCACTAAAGGATAGGTAGATTCACCTTGGCCTTATGAGGAATTAAGGAGGCAGGGTGTTGGTTAGTCCAAGGGACAATGATTGACCTTAAGAGAGATGACTCTTTGTACCGATACTAGTGCAATAGGCGAATTGCCATAGTCCTTTTGCAGCCTAGATTTTTGTTCAAGAAGCAGAGTTGTGGCAGGGTCAAAGGGATAGATGGAACTGGTGAAAACAGCTTTAAGAAACAGCTTTGAAGATGACTGGGGTGTTCTACCTAGAAGTCTGTTGAGGAGGAGGAAGGAGGTTGACTATAGTTTGAACAGAGGCAAAGACCATATGCTGGAAGAGACAAAGGGACCCTGAAAGATGTCACTAACATGTATAAAGAAGTGAAGAGCTGGAAATGGCTCTAATGTTGCTTATTTGGAAACCTGATAACCTAGTATTGTTGGATGATCAAATTATGCTCATGCAAAGCACTGCCTGTTGGCTCAATACAAGAGCTAAATTGTAAGCTCCATTAATACAGAAAATGTGACTGTAATAGTCACCTGTATATACTTTCTGATATTAAATATTGTGGCATGAATAAATGTCCCAAACCCAATATTTTTTTCTTTTTCATAAGAGTCTGGAGTCTGGATCCAGACTGCCTGAATTCAAATCCTGGTTCTACAACTTACTGTATTTATAACTGCATCTCAGTTTCCTCATCTATAAAATAAGGATCACAATCACACTAGTTCATAGTCTAAGTGTGAAGACCAAATACCTTTAATATGTGAGAAGCATTTAGAACACACCTTGGCATAAACTCTCAATAAATGAGAGTTTATAGGCAACTATTATAGGCAACTTAGTTTTTCTTTATTCTTTATCTCATAATCCTGTATCACTGATCATAACTCTTGAGATTCTTCTTGAAGTAACTCTCCTTCACATGAACTTCCATATTCTTTCTTGCCGTCTTATTTCTTTCTTGATTTATTTTATTTTTGTTCATTATCTCAGGAAAATCTTAGTGTAGCTCTCCCTTTCATTTTGAAACCTAAAACATTGAGAAAGAAAAAGTAATTCTCCAAACATTTTTAAAACCCCAACTGGAATCTGCCATCAATTGCAAAAATTCCTGAAAATCTCCATATATTGACGTCAAACTTTCACATTTCAATTGAAATGTGAAATATATCACTATATTTTCTTTGCCAACATCAATCATTATATTCTACAGATGTCTATCATTATATTTTCTCTGCTCCAGCATCAGAACTTGAGACAAAATATTTTTTGTTCAGCCACATTGTTCTTTTTCCTATTTTATTTCTCGACTATTACTAGAGTCATTGCTGTTATTTTGTAATATTTTTTATTTCAAATACATTGGGTTTAAACTATGCTTAAGTTGAATACATTGCTGTAGGCTATCCTGTGAACTTAATAGCATTAGTAACATAATTTCTATGAGAATAATTGTCATTTTTTCCTAAACGCTGACTCAAATAGGACCTTTTTTAATGTAGAATCATACTTTACATAACTATACATTGTCCTGTTTAGCGTTCCCAATTTACTTATGCAAAAAGTATTATTGCCATATCACAAATTACAAATCTGAGATTTAGAAATTTAAATAAATTACCTAAGTCACATGGCTAAGAGGACAGGAAAAGGAACTAGACTCCATTTTTGTTTCCAAAAGACTTTCCACTATACTACCTCTTCTACTGCACATACAACATACTCAGTCAGGATATAAATATGTATTTACAAATGAGAAGTTGGCTAGCTATTGAGCAATGATGATGATAGAAGCTACAAACCTCATTGATCATTATGTGCCGGGCATAATTTCAAGTGTGTGATCTTAGTTAAGCTTCGTCTAGTCATGTGGGATTGTTTTTATCCTCATTCATCAGTATAGAAAATGAAGCTCCTAGAATGAAAGAATTTGTCAAAATTTACATTACAGTTAAGTGGCAGGTAAATTGACTGTAAATTCAGATCTGTTTGACCCCAAATTCCATGCTGTTATTTACCTCCATACACTACTTTTTTCATGGCTAGATGAGATGCATACCTTCTATCCCTGGTGTGCCATGTTAACTCAGGGGTATATTAGATTGAAAACAGACAGAGACTGCTGTTACCTTTGATGATGAGCAAAACAACCAGTGAAAAAACTCAGAGCTAAACAGAAAAGATGTGTATGTCATTAGTTTACATATGATTCACAAATCCTTGGGAACAGATGGCATTGTCCATAGTCTGAGAGAAAGGAAGAGAAAAGCAGCTATGGAGGCCTAGGTTAGCTCGCACCATCTGGTTGTAGATGGAGGAAGAAATGATTGGATGAAAGAAGCTGCTTTTCTAGGGAGTCTTTTAATGAATCCTCAGGGAGACAATTTGTTGCAAGTGAGCTTTTGAAACTCATTAATTGCCTTGACACTTATGGCATTCTGCAGACTTGGACTTCCTTCAGTCTCTGAAGAATTTTGCTTTGTATGAATATTAGATTAATATTGTTCTATATGCAGTTCACTTATGCATTGTGAGGTGGTAGACATTATTAGCATTTTTGAGACAGGGTCTCACTCTTTCTCCCAGGCGGGAGTGCAGTAGTGCTGTCACAGTTCACTGCTTTCAAAAACTCCTGGACTAAATCCTCCTGCCTAAGACTCAGAACAGCTGTAACTACTAGTGCATGCAACTGCACCCAGCTAATTTTTTGTTATGTGATTATTAATTTTTTGCAGAGATCAGCTATGCTGATCAAGCTGGTCTCTAACTCATGGCCTCAAGTGATCTTCCCACCTCAACCTCCCAAACTGCTAGGATTCCAGGCATAAGCCACTATGCCCAGTGACATTTTTAGTGGTTCAACTGATATAGTGTTTTGTAAAAATATGATCTGTGTCCAGTTAGAATGATTCTGTGCAGGGCTATTCTTATAAGGAAGGATTTGTAAGTAGTTCTCATTTCTAGGTAATAAGAGATTTTTGTTCCACTATGGTCACTAGAGAAATATGATGGCTTTTTCACTACTATTTCTTATAATGATGTCTTCACTGATTTACAAGGAGCCCCATGATTTAGGTAATAACTTCAAAATCCTTTATAATCAGCAGGAAGATGCCAGACTATGAAGTTTTAAACTTCTCTCATAAACAGGTATAAGTGAAGCTACTGGTATTTCCTGAAATTCAGTTATCTTGGGAATGCTCCAAATGACTGATACGATTTAAAAGAAGTTAGGCAGATTCATTGGCCCACCTTCATACAATCTAACTTAATGAATGCCTTAACCAAGATTTTTGATATCCATCCCTGAAAATTTAGTCAGGCACCTAACATTTTTTCTTCTTTGTATTGCCAAATTACTGACATATCTCTTCAGTGGATTTCTGTTACTCTTGGGTTAAAATCCCAAATTCTTTTTGTGACCTCTATGGTCCTTCATAAGCTGTCTCAGTCTCACCTCTCCATCATTATCTCCAGTCACCAACCCTGCCCCATGCTTTTGCAAAGGCCCTTTTCTGCTGCAGGCTTTTCCCATTGTTCCATCTTCCTGGAGCATCTCTTCCTGCTCTTCCCCCATCCTAATTTGCTCCTACTCTTCAAGTATCAGGCCTTTTATTACCATCTGTCATGAAAGTCTATATTTCTTTGAGCACATATTGCAGTATAATTAAGTAATGATTTGCTAATCTGCATGTTTATGGATCTCACGTCTACTAGAATGTAAAGACAGGAGCCACTTCTGTTGTTTATGCCTGTATTTTCCACAGGTAGTACAGAATCAGGTACACTATTGGTTCACATGAAGTATTTTATGAATTAGTTAATACTTCAAGGCACCTAGAAGAGTGTCCGGCAGGAAGTGCTCTATATGTATAAACTACTTTATATGTTGTTACCACTGATGTTTTTCTCATTTTCCCTTTATTACTGGATGTTGTGATAAAGGACCTCAGATCCCAATCATAGTTATGCCATATGATCCTTGAAAAGACATATAATCTTTCTGGGCTTCAGTTTTCTTACCCCTATATACATTTCTTAAGAACTTTTATTTTTGAAATCCCTGGAAACATAGGTTCTCTTAAAAGCCAAAGCAAAGGAGGGAAAAAAAAGAACTGGCTAATTATGAAGTTAATGTTTTCCTTCAGGTTTCCAGACTTTCAATCCAAAGTATTCTCCACATCCAGGGTGGCCTTCATTTCTTATACACAAACAGCCAACCTGTCATCAGATTATTCTCATTGGTAAAGCTCAGATATATATCATTTGTTGTGCTTAATACATAGCTCTCATCTTTATTCTGGAATCTGTATCAATTGAGAAGCAAGTCAGCAGGAGGAGAATTATAATACTACCCTTGTAACTAGTAAAGGTCAGCTGGAGTATGTAGTTCTTATATGAGATTCAAATACATCTACTGTCTTTCTGCTATGTAGATACTACTACACTTGGACAAAGAACCCCCAATGGCCAGTATGAGTCCCCAGAGGAGGCACACATATCCAGGAAACTACCTCCCACTGGTTTAAGTGGAGAAGGGGAAGAGAAAGAGGCCAGAGTCCCTGTGCATAAAACCTTTGGCGATTAATTACTCTCAGCTGGGAAACTTGGACCAGCCATCATCCAGAACCTAGTAATTCAATCTTCCTCAGTGGAAAGGGGTAAGAAGTGAGACAATCAGCTAAGATTATATAGCTACCAAAAAAGGAAGGCTAAAATATTGTCCCTTGTAACGTCAGTTATCTAGTGAATTTCAACTAGGGTGTAGGCAGTTTCTAGAATGTGTCCGGCAACGGGTGCTATAAGAACCAGAAAATGCATTTATTGGGTGGGGGGTAAACTAGAGCAAACAAAACATAGCCCAGTAGCCTCTGGGATTTATGAGATGTAACAAGCAATCTCCGTTTCTCTGGGGCATTTGGGTTGAGAGGCTGAATTCCACTGGTGGAATTTTACACTTCGTCTCATTTGTTAAAAACATCTTGAAGTCCCTGAGGAAGGTTTTTGGCATGGGAAGCCTTCCCAGAGCCTCTGACATTATTCCCTAACTGTAATGGCAATTCCCCAGGAGAAAAGCGACTCTGCTTCTTAGAGCCACTGCTGTACTTATATTTTCTCTTTTCTAATTTATTTTAGGTTTTTATCTCAAGAGGCTTATTTTCATGATGAGTTTTGTTAAAGCAGTCAAACACAGGTGGTGTTTTCTGAGGCAGTTGCCATAATACTGGAAGTCTTTTGAGAGTATGTGTATATGTATTGATGGGTCTGTGTATTTATATATATGTATACATATATTCATATTTACGGTGATTCAGGTATATATACATAAATATAGTGCTATATATGTGTGTCTCTTAGTTCAGGGAGACTCAACCAACAGGCCTGCCATGACTTCAGCCTCAGAGCTAGCAAGGAGAGGAGAAAGAGACAATGGTAGCAGGGACTAGGCCAGCTGTAGGACTAGCTTCTAAGGCAGAAGGCCAGCTTCCCAACTGGCAGTGTCCAAAAGGGCACAATGAATTTGACATTGTTGCCTAAGAAGATCTATTCTAGGAGGTAGAGGTTGACCAAGGATTACAAAGAGCACTAATAATGAAATTAAGACAGCCTGTTCATTCATTCATCTGTTAAGAGCAAGAATCCAAGCAGGTGCTGAAAATCAAGAAAGCAGAATCAAGACCCTGGATAGAGGGGGCTGAAGGATTAGACTGGATCATAGAGTCCCTGCCTGGCTGGCAAGTTTATTTCAGGCCTCCAGTTATAGCTTGATGCAAATAAAGAAAGAGAGGCAGATGCTGTATACTGGGGTTACGAAATAATAGTTAACAAAGAGTTCTGTTAGAGAACCTCCATAAATCCAGGAGTGTCCTACAATACAAAGTCGGTGACAGTACAATTAATTTCAACTATCTTGTGAGAAAAAGTCATTCATATATGGGAAGGCTTACTCAGAATTGACTCAGGATCTGGGTGAGATGGAGGCTGAAGTCATAGATTTTAGAGATTAAAGATGAACCCATGTAAGGAAAGTAAAGACATGAAGACACACATATCCATGTGAACACACACAAAAGTAGTATGTACATGTTTATGGACATATAATCACATATTATGGTCATGCTGCTCAACTCATGACTGTTGTACCTATAGTCAAAAACTGAAAGGAGGTCAATGAGACGTTGCAAATAAATTTGTATTATTCCTAATAATCTTGTACACTCAACCAAAGTGATGGAACATGTCTCAGGGGTCAATCGATGCAATGATGACTGAAGTTCAGTTTTGTTTTGTGTAAAATATTGTCCAGGGATATCTGGTTCTGTAATTTAATAAGGAGCTACGGTTTGAATGGGGGGATTGAAAAAGTTCATGCGTCTCCAGTTAGCAGGATAGAGGATCACTAATTTAGAAGGCAGGATAAACTACCATAGTGCCTTTTACTTAGTAAGACTCAATAAATACTTACTGAATTAATTCTACTCTTCTCATTCATGTAGTATCACAATGATGATGACTGCTCCAGGATTTAAAAAGTCTTCTCTTGGTGATGTATTGGATTTAAGATTTTTAATCAAGTAGACTGTGTGAGGAGCTGTTACCAATTAAAAAGCAACCAGTGGTCACACATATTTTCTTAGTAGAGTTTACTGTTGAATACGGTAGCACTGTGAGCAAATAGTTGTCTTCATGAAAAATAATTCAGAAAGATGAATAAATTTAGAGGGACACTTGTCACTATGTGGGTTTCACTACTGTGCCCAATTCTATTTTTGTCTTTCAGTTCTAGAAAAGTTTTTCTAAGAGTTACCCTTACATTATGTGAGTTTTGTGGCATTATTCTGCACCTCTTATAAACTGATGATTCAGGGTCTGGGCCTAAGGCCAAAGTTAATTAACTCTGAAAGCATATGAAAGCTGTTACTCCTATTCAGAATAGAGCAAACCAGCATTCGTATTTGCTTGCTGGCCGTGTACTGAGGTGCTCTAGTTGTTGTGAGTAAGTTGCAGGTAGCATGACTTTCAGTAGCTGACACGTGTAAGATATTAATGAGGAAGTCTCTATAAGTTATCTTTTTAAATATCTTGCAGACTGTGATGTTAAGGAGATACATTTAATTTGAAATGCACCTAATTTGTTAATTTTTTATCAGCCCAATTCAAGTTTTCTTCTAATTCTTCCATAGAAAATTTTTATTTTTGTCACAGTCTTCACTACATTAGTGAGGTTTTTTTTTTTTTTTTTTAGGATCTGGGGCTTTTGAATGTTTTGTTTGTAGATTTTTTTTTACTTTCCACCTAATCCAGATAATAATGTCATACATATGCAATATGGTAGGCACTTGTTTATAATATCTATAAGCCCCTTACTCACCCTCTATATATTAGTCCCATTTTGATAGGAGGAAACAGCTTATAATTGGCAAAGCCAGGATTCAAATCCAGGTCTGTATCCAAAGTCTATATTTTTTCTTAATCTATATTGTGCTACCTCTCTAAATTGGTTGGAAACTAGGTTCTATTGTATATAATTTAAACCTCAAATAATAGTAGCTTAGCAATGTTTATTTCTCTCTTATGTAAAATAAATTTAGAGGAAGGCAGTTCCTTGATTGTCAGGCTCTTTCTTCCTCCCTACCTTTTATCCTAGCCTGTGCATTCCATGTCCAGGTGATATGGTTTGGATCTGTGTCCCTGCCCAATCTCATGTCAAATTGTAATCGTAATGTTGGAGGTGGGGGCTGGTGGGAGGTGAGTGGAACATAGGGGTCAATTTTCTCCTTGGTACTATTTTCATGATAGTGAGTGAGTTCTCCTGAGGTCTGGTTATTTGAAAGTGTATGGCACCTGCCCCCCCCAACACACCTTGTCCTGTTTGCCATGTAATATGCCTGTTCCTGCTTTGCCTTCTGCCATGAGTGAAAGCTCCCAGAGGCCTTCCCAGGTGCTGATTCTGCCGTGCTTCCTGTATAGCCTGTGGAACCATGAGCCAATTAAACCCTTTTTCTTTATAAATTACCCAGTCTCAGGTATTTCTTCATAGCAGTGCAAGATCAGACTAATACACCAGGATCACATCACGGCCCATGAGAGCTGCTAAAACTTTTGTCTGTTACATCTGTATTCCTGGTAGCAGGGAAAAATGAGAGGGAAAGACAAAAGGAGTGCCTTAGTTATCGGTCTCCATTTGAAGGAGCTTTTCTAGAAGTCCTGTCCATTAATTTTCACTTATGTATTGTATGACTTCTTCATGTTTGTAACTCCAGCAGCTAGAATAGTTTCCAGTACAATGAATGGATGGATGGAAATGAGTGAATAGTAAACTTAAACTTATTGTAAGCCTAAGGCACACTTAATATAACTTCTCTATTTAAAAAATCTTAGATTTCTAGGCTTTTTGTATATATATTTTTTAAAATTTATCTACCGAATCTCTTTCTGTCTCTGTTCCTGTCTCATTTGGCGTTCTCTTTGCCTGAAATATGCTTCTATGTACCCTACCTTCTCAATACATAGATATGTCATGTGGCTCATTCCAACTCATCATTTAGGTTTTGGCAGACTCGGATCTCTCTTGTAGAAGCTTTCTATCTTCTGAAGGACAGAAATAGACTACACATCCTCTGGGCTATTAGCTTCCTCCATTTAGTCTAACTAAAGCATTTTTTACGCTATTAGTTACGTTGCCATGAGTTTACTTAAGGTTAGAACTTTGATTTGTTCACCATGTTATCACCAACATTTGGAACCAGGTCTAGAACACAGTTAGTACAAAATAAATATTTGCTTAAAAATGAGGTCTGTTCCAATGAGGTTCTGGATAACTGACGGGCTTGTCCCAGGTTACAGAGCTAGATACTTATATAGCCTTAATTTCTGCCTTTGAAGCTTACCTTTCATCAAGGGAACACAGAGATGCAAATACAAGAAGAAAACGAAACAAAAACCCCCAAACCAAAAAGTCTCATTTCACAAATTTGCTGGGAGTCAGCTGTCCTTCACTTGCTTCTTATAATCACTTTTCAGTCTGCTCTGAGTAGTGACTGACTCAGATGAATTTTCAGAATCCAAGATTAAACCAAGAGACGTCCATACCATTTATTAAAAGTGGTGAAACTTGCCAGACTTCCTGCAAAAGAATTTCTAATTATTCCAGAATTTTCTGCACAAGTCACTTTTTATTTTGTCTCTTTTCTCTGCTAAGAGCACATGCAAATGGGCAGTAGCCAACACAAAAGTCATTCTGTTTAACAGAAGCAGGAATTTTCAGCAGTGTTTATGTTATAGCAGGTTCCCAGAGCAGAAGGCTATACAACTAATCTCCTCCCCATACTGTCATCTTGCTCTTCCAGCTGTAGGACGTTTATAGAGTTGTAAAGTTTTCAGAGGAACTACTGCTCTGAGGTCAAGAGTAGTACTGTCAGGCCAGGCACAATGGCTCATGCTTGTAATCTTAGCACTTTGGTAGGTCTAGGTGAGATGATCGCTTGAGCCCAGGAATTCAAGATCAGTTTAGGCAATATATTGAGACCCTGTCTCTACAAAAAAAAAAATTTTTTTAAATAAGCCAGGCATGGTGACATGCACCTACAGTCACAGCTCCTCAGAAGGCTGAGATAGTAGGATTGCTTGAGCAAGGGAGGTCAAGGCAGGCTGCAGTAAGCTATGATCTCACCACTGCACTCCAGCCTGGGTGACAGAATGAGATCTTGTCTCAAAAAAAAGTATTGTACTAGGTAACCCCCAGAAGTGTGGAAAGATCGTGACAGGGCTACCTGATGTAGCCCTTATCTTCATACTCCACAGGACATGCACTAGGGGGATGTGTGGCCACATGTCAGAAACGTAGTGTCCAGGGTAATCATGGCAGGTCATTGTTTTTTAAAGACTTGCTGGGAATAGGTTGTACATTTGTAATTTTGTTCTTATTAATTTAAAACATGAAACTAATACATATAAAAAAGAATCACCCCTGACATTAATAAGAATACTATATTCATAGGAATGTTTAAGATAAAATAGGAGTATCAAAACAAATAATGCTTTGAACTGTGAGTCCCCAGCAATATTAAGAGTGGGAGTGATATGATGGAAAGAAAAGAAGGGGGACTTTGGATCAGGCAGACTTAAGTTCAAGTCTTGGCTTCACTCACTCAGTAATTGTGTGACATTAAACTCTTGGAGACCGTTTCCTCATCTGTAAATGGAGACGTATTGTGATTAGTGACAATTTATGTAAAACAACACATATTCAATCAATAGTGGTTTGTATTGTTGTTTGAATTATTATATTGTGCCACCAGAGGCAATAGATACAGAACTGGAAATTGTGGTGAGCCTGTTGTGAAATTGCCGCCCCTTGTGTGTTCTGTAGCATCTGGTGGACATGCTAGCATCCCATCATAAGCACCCTACTCTTTGATCTCCCTCAGTCCTGGGCAGAGACTACATATCACTGAAGTTACTCTTTTTCCTCGTGATTTACATCAAAATCATGTATAACAAGATTGCTTTTTTCTTTAAATATGAAAAAATAGCTTGAATGCTGACTTCATGATCTGAAAACCAAATTTGAAGGAGAGAGACAGGGCTTGCCCTCTGAGAGTTCACAAACCTCACTGAGAATATGGACGTTTTGTTAATGAGAAATACAGTGAGTGGTGGAGAAGACAGGGAAGGCTCAGAATGGTGTTAATGTGATCAGGAGGAAGGTTGGAATTGATCTGAGCCATGTTATTTATCTTTAGACCTTATTCAAGAAAAAGTCTTAATTTCTTTGAATGGTATACAGGATCTCTGAAATCTAGTCCTTATCTATACATTTGCCATCATGCCATTCACCTTATTCTCCAGTCCAGAGAACTTTTTATAGTTCTTTCTACAACAGACCCTGTTTAGTTGCACCTCAGTGCCTTTGTATGCACTGGTCTCTCTTCAGGGAAGGCTCTTGTCTTACCTTTCTTTATCAGTTCAATGCTTCTCTCTCTTCAAGTCCCCAGTATTTCAGAATTCTCCACTGATTCTCTGCCAGCAGACAAGGGAAAGGAGAGGTTATGGAGGCTCTTCAAGGAGTAGAGGGCCAAGCCTAAAAATGAAGTATATCACTTCTTCTGACAGTCCATTTGATCAAAATATTGTCAGGTGGTTCTACCTGACTACAAGAAAGGCTGAAAATGTAGTCAAGCTATGTATTTAGCAGAAGAAAAAAGGGGTTTGGTGAATCTTTACTGTGTTATTTGAAAGCATGTTGTTTTTCCCTACATATCTAGTATCTTACACCATACATGCTAACACTTTGTCAAAAGAAGTGAAGGGCTTTATATAGTAGTACACATGAGTTAGTAAATGAGTAAATATATGATGAGTAGAATACCAGAGGCGATGGTAGTACATTCACTTTGAAAATCAATTACTGCTAATAAAATATAGACAGTCTGTTATTTGGAGAGTACAGCCAGTGCTTGCCATTCTCCTGCTTTGGTGCATGGAGTTAGTCTTTATGACTGGTAAATGTTTTCCTCAGGATCTGGACAGCCCCATCCCTGTCTCCAGCCACACTCTCCCTTGTTTCAGCTTCCTTGACATTTCTCAAACACACCAAGCATACTGATGCTTCTACATCAGGGTCTTCACCCTTGTTTCCCTGGTTTGAAATGCCAGACCCCAGCTCTGCCTTTATTCCCCCCAGCCGCAAAACACATGCTTGCCCTTTGCCTCATGTAGGTCTTAACCTCTGGTGTCATCTTCTCAATGAACCCTTCCCTGGCCACCCTAACTTCCTGTCCCATATTCTGTGTTATTTTCCTCCATCACATTTATCAAGACCAGATATACTATGTACTCCTCCATTTGAAGATATACCTGTTAGGCCAAGGAATATTGTCTAATTTGTTTGCTTATCTTTTTTCTGTCATTGGCACCTAGAACAGTGCCTGGCACATTAAAGATGCTCAAATAGTTTTGAATGAACAGTATAACGGTTTGTTTTTCCACAGTGTTTTGTGTCTTCTTGTCATGAAAATGACAGACACTAATTTAAAAATTGAATGTAAAAATATTTTCAAATTTTTTGACAATTGGATGTAGAAATGGAGAAGGAAAGAAGAGGATAGAAATTATTAGTAAGTGGAGCTGGTGACTTGACTGACAGACTCAGAGATAAAGTATTACTGCTCTAGAAAGACACACTAGAGACGATAGGGATGTTTTGAAAGTGTTTTGGTGTTTTTCTTAGAATGCTGATTTTTATGCTATCCAAACATTCAGTGGCTGCAGCTTGAAGGAATCAACTGTGGAGCTCAGTAAACCTATAATGAGTACTTAAACCATTTCAATTCAGTTTTATCAGAAAGGTCATTCAGTGAAGAAGGCATTTCGATCACAGAAATTCTCTTCACAGAAATGCTATCTGGGAAGCTGGTCTCCTTCTATTTGATAATTCGAAGATGCATTTGGAATGCAGAGAGCACTTGACAAAACCTGTCTTTAAACTCAACTGCTTAAGAAGAAACAAAAGATACGAACACACTATGGGAGAGAAATCGTCAGAAGAATTCATTCAGCAACTTTTTTAGTAAAGCCACCCTAGGATGTAGGGTACAGATCACGGCATTTTAGAAATATAGACTCAGAAGGGATCTTTGGGTGAGAAAAATTGGGTCTGGAGATAAGGGCACAAAGATTTATTGAAGGTACCCTCTGTTGGGAACTTTAGAAAGCACTTCATTCAAAATGGGTGTTGCTATCTTTATCTGGGGCTTCATACTCAGAATGATTAACTTGCATACTCTCATATAGCAGGTGTGTCACAGAGCTGGGCTCACACTGAGATCTCTCTCACCCAAAGTCCTTATTATTTCTATTCTGCCTTCTCAGGGCTAAAGATTACCCTCAAAATTGATTAACTGTTAATTAATATGTCTAAAATAATGACTCAAATATTTTAATTTCTCATTCTGTGCTCTGTCCACTAGAGTTAATTTTTTTGGGTAGGGACATAAGGATAAATTTTTGCAATGGAACCTAGTTACTAAGAATCTCTTTAATCTGGCCAGGCCAGGTGCAGTGACTCACAGGTGTAATCCTAGCACTTTGGGGGGTCGAAGTGGGTGGATCACTTGAGATCAGGAGTTCAAAACCAGCCTTGCCAACATGGTGAAAACCCATCTCTACTAAAAGTACAAAAATATTAGCCAGGCGTGGTGGTGAGTGCCTGTAATCCCAGCTACTTGGGAGGCTGAGGCAGGAGAATTGCTTGACCCCAGAAGGCAGAGGTTGCAGTGAGCCAAGATCGTGCCACTGCACTCCAGCCTGGGCGAAGAGCGAGACTATGTCTCAAAACAAAACAAAAAAATGTTTAATCTATATTCCATGCTCTCATATTTCCTCTCAATTTTTTGATTTTAAAGAAATTGTTTAAGAATAATACATAAATTCATATTTTACCTTTAGTGTGTTTTTAATATTTGTGCTTATATTATCCATATTTGAATATTCACCATGTTTGTACCTCCATAATACATAATAATGGTATTTTGTCTCTCAAAGACATGCATTAGCTTTCATCACTGTGTGGAAATATCTTGATGGCCTAATGTTTCTATTACGTTGCTTACTTACCTGCCTGGTGAGAATGGTGTTAGAATTTAGAAACAGATTTGTATTTTTTGTTTAAGTCATCTCATAAATTGCAAATAAGAAAATGAATTCAGTATTAAAAATAATAGGTAACACTCACATAATGGATATTTTAAATGGTGGCATTCACATCAATAAGTAAGTCTTACAAGATAGACCAATATATAAAACAAAACTCAGGCAAAACTGGGTTAAAAAAGAGGGCTATGTATATAGGACAACACGTAACTTTTGCCCACCATGAAATGAAGCTGATATTCAGCAGTGTGTAGTGTTTAGCAGCTTAGACCTTGAGTGTCATGTGAATTTGGATTTAGATCCCATTTTGATTCCAGTTTGTATTTGTTGATTATCTGTCCTTAGGTAAACCTTTCTAAGATTTGTTTCTTCAGCCATAAAATAGGGATAATTATAGTTACCTCAAAAAACCTTTCTGAGATTTGTGATATTATATAAATATAAATACATATTGTCTGTATGTATAAATGTGTTTATATATGTAATTATAAACATACATACTTACATGTACACGTATATGTGTATACACACATCCAATTGTATATGGAGCTAGCTGTTTGATAAGTATTTTTTGGATATCAAATTGTTTTGCTGATGATGAGAGGGTCCCTAAATATTTGATTCCCATAAGACTCAGACTTCTCCAGAGAAACAGAACCAACAGGGAGTATGTATATACATATACATATATAGTTATGTACATATATAGATGTATATATAAAGAGATTTATTATAATGAATCAGAATACATGATGATATAGAGGCTGTCAAGTCTAAAATCTGTAGAGTCAATGTCTCAGTTCCAGTCCAAAGACCAGAAGCTGCTGTAGAAGTGGGAAGAGCTGATGTTCCAGTTTGAAGGCTTTTAGGTAGGAGAATTCTCTCTTGCTTTGAGAGGAGTCAGCCTTTGTTCTATTCAGGCCTTTAATTGATTGGATGAGAGTCACTCACATTGTAGAGGGCAATCTGCTTTACTCAGTCTACTGATTTAATTTAAATGTTAATCTCATCCCAAAACACCCTTACAGAAACGCCCAGGGTAATGCTTGACCAAAAATCTGGTTGAGTGGCAAAGAAATGTGAATGGGAAGAAATGGATCTGGGGAACTATGTGTTAGCCAAATTCCTAGTGATGCCAATAGGGGAGGGAAGGGCAACACATGCTAGAGAAATTGTTCTACAGGTAAAGGGGATGTAATGTAGTAAATCCCTATTATATAGTTTATAATATGAACTCAGTTACAAAATAAAACCATAGACTAATAGAATGCTTATTTATTCCCACATCTTCCTTTGCTTGGGTTTAAATTGAATTTGGTCACTGGAACCTTATATTCAGTCATCAAATGTTTTCTGATCATTGACTGTATCAGCCACATTGGCTCTAGAAATTTAAAAATAAGTTAAATATTTTCCTCACTCTAGAAGAGTTCAACATCTAGAAAGGAATATAAGCACCACAAAAGCAATAACACTGTTACAACAAAACTATTTATGAAATGTTATGCCATTATAGGAAACAGAAGCGCCTGTCTCCAAGAAGTGGGGGTGGGGTGAATAAGAAGCAATTAGACTCATAGAAATTTACTCTCTTAGATGGGTCATGGGGATGAATCAGAGTTTTCTAAGTGAGAAAGGACTGAAAGGGAATTCCAGATGGAGGATTAGCATGGGGAAAGGCATGGGGGTATGAAAGAGTTTTGAGTATCTGGGGAATATCAAAATATGACTGATGAATACAAATATATGTAGACAGGCATTATAGCCTAAGATCTTACATAGCTTCTGAAGCCAGGGTGCCTAAGTTCTAAATCTGGCTTGGCTACTTACTATGTAATATTGTGCCAATTATTTGACTTTTTTGCTTTAATTCCCTCATCTGTAAAATGGGATTAAATAATTTAACACATATAAAGCACTTAAGACAGTGTGTGACACATTGGAAAGCTCCATCAATACTATTATATATCATTATCAATGTATTGGTCAGCTGTGATGACAAATGTACTTAAAATTTCAGCACTTACAAATCTTAATTTTCTTGCTCATGTTACTTACAGGTTTGTGTTACCACTATAGCTAGTCTCTGGCTAAGGGCCTGCTCCCCTTCCTTTCCCTCCCATTCTATAGAAGGATCTCCAGCTAAGATTCTCATGGCAGCATATAAAAGCAAGATGAGTAGCAGAAACTCATGGTACTTCTCCCAGCTTCACTGAGAAATAGCATATGTCATACCCACTCATATTCCACTGATCAAAGCATATAACCCCAAATCAATGTGGCAGGAATATATAATTTCCTAAGGGAAAGGACACTGGAGGGGTGTTAATAATTATAAACAGAAATACAGTCTACCAGAGTCATCAAATATCAGCATCTACATATTATTCTATGTAGGGTGCTCGTAGGGAAAGGGACGAAGTATGACAGAAAGTAAGTCTGGCTAGGGGAAAGTAGAGTCAGAGCGTCTCTGAAAATCAATCCTATTTTCTGGATATATTTGAAGCTTTTTGGCTCACAGTGCTCTACTTCCCATCTATCCTGCTTGGTTTTCTGATTTTTGTTCTATAAGCCAATTACTTGACCTCAAAGCATACGTTTGAAAAGCTGGGGCTTTTGCCATGTGTTACAATATGTGGTAACTTGGATTTGAATTATAAACAGGAAAAATGAGTTTATGTTACCTCTGTAATTGATGTCCTGATCTCCTGTTTCGAAGCACTATAAACATTTCTCAAAGTCTTCTGTTAATTATAATTGTAGTTGCTAACTTAGAGTCAGTTGTTATTTTCATTATATTCCATGACTTTGTAATTAAGTCATTTGAAATAGATGGAATTTGTAATTGTAGTGGGCAAATTATTTTAGGCTTTGCTTTTTTTTTTTTTTTTTGAGAGAGCCAAAGAGAAGACTTGGAATTCAAAACTTTTCTTTAAAAAAGGGAAGAATATGTACACAAATGTCATTTACAGCTAATATTTATTACTAAATTATGATTATTTTTCATTAGTTTATCCATAGAGCAAAAAGATCTTTTGAAAAATGTTAAGAATATATTTAATGGAAATGTGCCTGTCACTTTTCTTCACTCAGAAGGAAGCCTCTCAAGATATAAAATAGTCTTCATTGTTCTGCTTGTAACTTTACTTTAAGATTAAAAAGCTGAATTCTGATTGTCAGGAATTCTAGTCCAAAGAGGCCTAGGACTTCAAAACAGGTGTCCTTTAGTAATGGCTTAGCTGCTGGAGCACCAGGTCTGGAGACAAGACATTTGCAAGGCCCTTTAAATTGAGTAGGGGAAGGAAGGGATAATGGCAGAAGTGGAATTGGCTGAAGTAAAAGATCTTCGTCCTGTGTCAGTCCATGATTAAGACTTAAATATGAGAACTTGGATCTAAGGATGAGAGAACCTCAGGGTCTATAAGGGGTCTAAAAACAGGTTCAAGCACAAATAGTGTGACTATATAATTTATCATCCAAACCCATTTGTATTTTGACAGTAAAAGGTAATATATAAGTGTGCCGAGTAAATAGTGATAAATCAGGACAGTCCTAGAGAAACTAGAGTCACTCTACGATAGAAAGAATAAGAGATACAGTAAATAAATATCATCCTGTGTTCTTGACCTATTCATTCATGCATTTTTCAAGGAATATTTGCTGTGATCTGTGTCTACTCTGGAGATGCACAGATTTATAAGACATGCTTCCCACCAGGGATATCCTGTCAATAGACTGTTAGAATAGATTTTAATTTATTGGAGATAACCACCAGAGTTCACTCTTGGAGCCCAGGATAGCAATCTTTGATACAACCTTGGGTCAGAGAAGGGAGAGAGAAAGAGGAGGTGGTGAGTGCCCTCAAGCCAAGAAACTGTCTCACAAAATCTCTAGACACACCTTGCAGAAATTTTTATATATATATATATATATATATATATATTCTTATTTATAATATATATATATATATATATTCATTATATATACATATATATCCATCCTGTAAAGGCATAATTACAAATTAGCATTATTTCTGTATGGAGAAAATGTAATTTAGAATATGTGGAATAGGTAATATCTGAGGTAATCTTCAAAATGGAGAAGAAGGTAAAGAGTGGAAGAACATACAAAATAAAACATATTTTCCAGTAATAAACAAATTATTTAAGTCTTAAAGTGGTCTTGTTGGCTAGGAAATTGGAAGAGGGTGATGTTATCCCATAATCTGGTATTGCTTTTCGTTCCACGTTTTTTCAGTTCTCAAGTTTAATCCCTGACTGGAAGGATCTGACCAGGACCTTCAAACTCAGAAGTGACTGCTTTTAAAAAAGAGATTTACAAAAAAAAAAAAAAAAAAAAAAAAAAAAAAATGATTTTAAGTACCGAAGATCTGATACTAACATCTGAATGAATGACTCTGGAAACCGGGATGATATGAGGGGAGCTGGCCCTCTACTTCCATGTTATAATGTCACATGTGTTTCCATCTGTGGTTCGCTGGCACAAGCTGACCCTTTCTGAACTAGAGAAATTACAGAGAAAAAAATTAAAGCCAAAACATGCATGGGAGAGCACATGTATTTTGTCCAGGTGAGATTTTACTCCCTGTCTTGTACTCCTAATTCAGTATATCTTGTGCTTCTTTAAGGAAACTTGAGATGAGTAATCTCTGAATTTGCATTACATGGTCAATATATAAACATTTACATTGAACATCTTTAATGATCAAGGGCTTTGCTAAGTCCTGCCAAGTGGTTTCTAGATTCTGGAGAGTGAGAGACATCTCTTTCTCAATCTCTCTGAATCTCTGAATCTCTCTCCTCCCACCCCATTTCCCTCACTTTACATACAGACACAAATATACTGAATTGTGAGGAACTCATAGAGAAGGATCATGTCTTATTTACTTTTATATGCCTCGCTTGTACTTCAGCTCTTGGTCCATAGTGAATTATTAAGTGATGATAAATTTTCACTGAGAAGGACACACAATAACAATTAACATTTTCGTGTCAGCACTTTACAAACGTGTCATATTTATAATCCTGATGAAGTAAGCATTAGTTCTATTTCAACTTTATAATTGAGGAAGCTGTTGTTCAGAAGATAAAATGAGTCCCCCACAATCATATAGAGAGACAGAACCCAGGACTCCTGATTTTTAACCTGGTTCTCTCTCAGCTAAATTACATTGCTACATTTGAGACTTTGTAATCCATTCTCCAAGGTAAATACTTCTTCTGATCTTTCAGCCTTCACTGTTCAAGTGCCTTCAAGTCAAGAAATCATCTCATCTCTAGACGATGCAGTAAAAACAGAAACAAAAACTACCTGCAAAGGCATAATTACAAATAAGCATTATATCTTGGTATTTTTTTTCTGTATGGAGAAATTGCAGGTGACTTTACCTGTAGTAAGTTGAGTGGGAGTGTAAATGGTAACAAAGTCATAAAATTTTATTTTGTGATATGTCTGTCCATCATAAAATGGACAAAGTATTGCAAACTAACTTTAATTAATTGTCACTGCTTGAATTGAATTAGATCCTCCCACTCCCACATTAAACTGTAATGTATTCTTTATAAAAACATACGACTAGAAATTGAGTCCTTTAGGCCAGAGAGTTTATTTATAACATGCAGTGAAACATTTTATGGCCTCAATTTCATTCCGGAAGTCACAGAAAGAAACAGGCCCACTCAGTCACCTTGGCTTTGTCAGAAGGCGTTTAAGATCTGCATTTGCAGTAAAGTTTCGATTGCTTGGGTCAATGTGTATATTTATATATCTCTTCCTATTCAATACTGCTGATGAAATGGCTTTCATATGAAAATGCATAAATCAAAAGACTGGTGTGGGATGTAGATTTTCCTTTTACAGCATCTTCCATCATAGTCTAGTTCAAACTGAGGATTATTTTCTTTAGGCCAGGACAAAAGCTGCCCTCTGCTGCCCTGCCTCAGATCCTACTGTTTCTACTCTGGGTCAGTTTGGTCTGCCCATCATATTTACTTCCTTAAGAGAGGTATCAAACCAGTCCTCAGAAGGTTATAGAGATAAGACACACTATTATGATGATGCAGATGCCAGAAATAGCACAAACCGTAGACAGTACATGTTTTCCCAGAGCAAATGGAGTGTCAGGGTGCCCGGTGAAATATCGGAGTTGTCAATGTCAAATCCAGGATACTGAGAGTTAAGAGGAATGCTATATAAAGAAGAATTTAACCTTATCCAAAGATAACCTTTGCCCTCACTTCCTGGGAGGTAATCTCTAGATTCTTAGAATATGATATCTGATAGGAATGTCTTTGTTTGCTTGGGGCTTTTGCCATTGGATAGTCTAACACTGTGAATTTTAATGGGGGTTTTGGGTTATGTGGTATCAATTCTGTCTCCAGATGGACTGGAGACTAAATTTCAGTCATGTGGGCAGTACGTGACGCATTTCCAATAAAAACTCTGAACACTAGGACTCAAGTGAGCTTCCCTGGTTGGCAATATTTTGTGCATGTTGTGAGACATCAGTGCCAAGAGAGTAATGTGTTTATGACTCCATGAGTAGAAGACAGAAGCTCCATGTTTGGCACCATTTTTGGACCTTGCCCAGTGGTTATCTTTCTTTGACTGATTTAAATGTCTATCTTTTTCCTATAATAAACTATAGTTGTGAATATAACAGCTTTCACTGAGTTCTGTGAGTCTTTCTAGTGAATTATAAAAGTTGAGGGTAACCTTGGAAATCCCCCCAAACTTGCAATTGGTATCAGAAGAGAGGGTGGTCATGTATGAACCATGGGCCCTCACATACCTCATAGTTGGCTTAGCATCTTATAGAGACATTATTGAAAATCAATATCCAAATGATATTCATTCATGCATACCCAAGGATAGTCATTGGGTAATTTATTTGATTTCACATTTTTTATTCCTAGGATATATGATATCTATTTGTAAATTGTATGTTTCTTGCTCCAGATAATCATAAAAGTACTCCCATGCCCCAAAGAGATAGTAGAATTTCTAGTATATCTTGATATCTGAAAACATCAAGAAATTTTGTATCCAGAAATCATTGGTAGTTAAGAGATACATTAAGAGGATTACACTCCAAGTTAGACCTAGTACAAGCTGAAAGGAGTCTTGAAAAGGCATTATAGGAAATCTAATGGGAATTGAGGAGTACATTAGAGAGATCACACTTTAGGGAGAGGGTCCAGGATCAGACAGGACTTCAAATTTTAAAAAGTGCTGAAAAAAAAAGACAAAGCTCCACCCAGAAGATATACAATTAGACTGAGGCTACCTACAAGTTGGACTTGATATTTGTGTCAGTTAGAATTAAATTTGTCTGTGAGTGACAGAATACTTGAAATAAAAGAAAGAAGTTCCTTTCTTTCTCATTATCTTAGCCTATTCAGACTGCAATAACAGAATACTATAGACTAAATGGCTTATAAACCACAGAAATGTATTTCTTACAGTGATGGGAGCTTGGAAGTCCAAGATCAAGGCACCAACAGATTTGATGTTTGATGAAGGCTCAGTCCCTGATTCATAGATGGCCATCTTCTTGATATAATCTCACATGATGGAAGAGTTTAGGGAGCTGTGTTAGTCTGCATTGCTATAAAGAAATACGTGAGGCTGGGTGATTTATAAAGAAAAGAGGTTTATTTGGCTTATAGTTCAACAGGCTGTACAAGCATGGTACCGGCATCTGCTGGCTTCTGGTGAGATCTTGGAAAGCTGTTACTCATGGTAGAAGGTAAAAGGGGAGCAGATGAGTCATATAGCCTAGAGAGAGAGCAAGAGAGAGGTGAGGAAGTGCCCAACTCTTTTAAACAACCAGTTCTTGTATGAACTAATAGAGTGAGAACTAACTCATTACCATGGGGAGGGCACCAAACCATTCATGAGGAATCTGCCTCCATGACTTTAACATGTCCCACCAGGCCCTACCTTCACATTGGAGATCACATTTCAACATGAGATTTAGAGTGGACAACATTCAAACCATATCAGGAGCCCTCTCATAAATAAATCCCATTTGTGAGGATTCCAGCCTCATGACCTAATCGCTGCTCAAACACCCCACCTTTTAACACCATCACACAAGGGGTTAGATTTCAACATATGAATTTGGTGGGGATACAAATATTTGATCTATATCACTCGTGTAAATGAATCTAGAAATAAAGATTCTAATCAAGGTTGATAGCTCCATGATCATCAGGAACCCAGGATCCTTCTATCTTGTCACTCAAACCAACCTCAACATAAATAGTTCATCTCCTGTCCAAGATGGCAGTTCAAAATTTAATCATCATGTATACATTTTATCCTATAGAAAGAAAAAAGGAAAGAAGAAGGGAGAGAGAAGAAGCAGTAAATAAGCCACCTATTGCATTCCCTATTTTGGAATAGTTCCTACACAGAACATGTTTACTTAAATTATATTGTCCAGAAATAAGTCAGACTGCCATACTGAAGCTTCCAAGAAAACAGAGAAATGTAATTTTTATTATAGATGGTTATATGCCCAACTAAAAAGGTGGAGGACAGTCCTCTAAGGAAAAAGAAATGAATGTTTATTGGAGGTTAATTAGCAGCCTCTGCTGCAGTGTTAGATCAGTCAACAACTACATTAAATTTTGACTGCGAACAGTATTGGAAGCAGATCCCACAGTTGAGCGTGACCTAATGGTACTGGTCTCTGGCCTGTTTAAAATCAAGCCACACAGCAGGAGGAGAGCAGCAGGTGAGCAGCAGGTGGCTGAGTATTATCGCCTGAGCTCCACCTCCTGACAGATCAGCAACAGCATTAGCTTCTCATAGGAGCAGAAAACTTGTTGTGAACTGTGCATGTGAGGGATTTAGGGTGCGTTGTCCTTATGAGAATCTAAAGCCTAGTGATCTGAGGTAAAACAATTTCATCCTGAATCCGTCTCCCCCACCCCTCTGGTTTGTGGGGAAAAAAAAATGTCTTCAACAAAACAGGTTCCTGGTGGCAAAAGGGTTGAGGACTGTTGCTCCAGTGTGTCGGCCATAGAGCTGGTCTCAGAAAAAGAATGCTGTATGGACAGGTAGCCAGGCTGGCCAGTGCCATGGCTATGGCTCTTTGCTCTTTTCTGCGGCTCCGTATGGCATTTCTGTCAGTAGTCATTCCATCAAAGCCTCCTGTTTGCTATTTCTTGGCTATATCCCACATTTTTAGTTGAGTTCAGTAAGCTGCAGTGCTCTAAAGGATCGCTGTTGTGAACTTTTTTGCCATTAGATTAAAATAGGTTTATTTTTATTATTACTATGATTATTGTTATTACAGGTCCATTGGGAGACAGATTAGCACATTAAATCAGTCATATCTGGTTTTTAATATCTGCTTTAGGCTTTACTAGCTGCATGATCCTAGGAAAGATTCTTAATCTTTCTGGCCTTCAGTTTTGTCATATGGTAAATGGAGACAATAATGACTACTTGAAGATTCGTTGTTAAGATTAGAGATAAAGATAATACCTGGCACAGAGTTGGTGCTCAATAAATAGCAATTATTACAAACAAACCTCTTAGCTTGAACTGATCCTGACACAATAAATAGAAAGATAAACTCGTTGAGGGGTAGAGAATTACAATAGTTCAAGTACCTACTATGCTCAGGGTATTTAAAATGCATTTTTTTCCATTTCCTATAACAATATTTTGAAGGAGATAATCTTATGTCCACTTAACAGAAGAATATACCAGGGGTCTAATTATTTAGAGATTTTTTCCTAAGGTGACTTCATTAGTGAGTGTTAGGACTGAGATTTGAACTTTGAGCTCTCTGTTGCCATTACTGTCTAGATTGTTTAAATTCAACTATCCTATTTCACAGTTAAGGAAATGGGACAGAGTACAGTCAAGAGAATTTTTCATGATCCTAAACATAGGAACAGAATATTAGATTTCTGACATCTAGCCCACAGTATTTTTCTTTTCTCCCTGGTACTATATTTAACTTGTATTTCCCTTCCACTACATTTGGCTATACTTTTAGTATGATAAAGTTTTTCTAAAATTTCAGTGTATTATATTGTTTCACTGATTCACATTTTTAATACTGAGTAGCCTTTTTAGCAAGCAGGCCTATGTTTTATATGGTGACTTTTGTTTCCTTGGCTCGAGTGAGTCAAACGGATGTCTTTGCAGAGAAGTGAACAGATGTTGGATATATTTCTGAATACTTCAGAAAGATTGGACTGTTATACACATAGAACAGTTCTTTGCTACTGATGATGAATTGGAACTGAAAGCATCATGATTCCAACCTGTCGATGCATGCCATATGGAACAACAGTCTTCTCTTCAGTAGAACTGTTTCTTTCCATGTAGAGGTTTTGTGTCATGAGGTTTGCTGTTCGCCGAGTCTTTATGGTTTCTTTGTGTTTCTTGTGCATGGTGAAAACTGACCTGAGGTAGCACATCTTTTCTTTGTCTCTGTTACTAAGTCATGAATATATTAGTCTTGCTTTCTACTCTGAGGCCCAGATCAATATTCTACTGGAATGTTGATTGTTTTAGTGAATGGAAATGAACTGGCAGGATACCATTGAGAACATTTGAGTGCAGGCTAATGAAACATTTGCATGGGTGGATGAAAAGGCCCCCTGATGGAAATTAAGAGTAACATTTGCATAGTTTCCTGCTATTTACAAGCACTTGCACATACATCTAATTCTCACAATCACTCTATGAAAAACACAAGTACAGTTTGGTTATCGTTTTACAGATGAGGGCAAAGAGGTTTAGAGAGATTATGACTTGCTCATGGTCACAGAATGTTGAGACAAAATCAAGAGTTACACTCAGATCTTCTGGCTTTAAATCCTGATGTTCTTTCTTCTGGGAAGCTCCATCTCTCCAAACCTGGCCCTTTCTTCTGAATATTTCTTTTCTCTGTGACTTAGTATTTTTTGCTTAAGAAATAGCATGTAGTGGCCCATTAACTTTATTTTTTGTTCTGTTACTTACTAAATCACTCAGGATAACAGAAAAAATTTAGCTCTTGGCTCAAAGGAGATTGAGGATTATTTGTGCCATTCGACAACCCCACCAGGCTGCTCAGCATTAAAGCATATGGAGTCAAAGTATGCTTGCATTCTCTTGAGGCTTTTACTATTCTTTGTAGAAACTGAGTAACTGCCTTATAGGTCAGTGTTCTGCTTATGTTTCCAGTTTTTGTAAAATATGAAATGAGAGGAGATTAGAATGGGACAGGAGGAAATAGAGTGGTTAAATTACCCTGCAAACCTATTAGTAATGGGTACAACATGCAGGGCAGATCAGAGCCTTTCATATATCAAAGATATAGATATAAAGACAGCTGGCCAGCATTTTAGTTTTTCTAGGGAAAAAGTGATGTATTGTTTACCTATCTATACATTACAAACGGAACTTCAATTAAGAGAAACAAATTCAGAAATGCTATAAAATTTAGATATATTTCTATCTCAAGGAGACTTCTGTTTAAATACATCAGGATAGGAAAAACTGAATTTCCCAAAGCTCCTGTCTTTAAAGAGACAGGTGGTCTGCTGAGGACAAAAGATGGAGAGGAAGATAGTGATAGGAAGTCTGCCGAAACCAGAGCTACATCAGGGTCCCAAGAGAGGAGTGTCAGCAAACACTTGCCTCTGAACTTCATGCCGGCAGACACTACTGAAGTAAGGGAATCAATGTGATGAAGCAAAGGGTTAGTGTCAGGCAGCTTTGGATCCAACAAACATTTTCTTTGTGCCAAGTACAAAAGTAAGATCCAGCCCTGATGTTGGACATAGCAGCCAGCTAGAGAGGGAAGCGAATAAATATTCAAAACAGCACGTCCTTTAATACAGTTGGAATAATGGTATGGATGACAGGACTTACTAAACAGTGACCATGGGCAAGATTGATTCTATACCATTCATTATTTGATTATATCCTACTAATGAGCCTGTGAGGAGCTACTATTTTATTCCCAATTACAGATAAGAAAGTAGGGATCAAAGGTTGGCTTAGCTAGCAGGTGAAAAATAGTCCCTCCCCCCCCCAGGAAAGTGATCCATAGTAGACTCCAATTTTATGAAAACATTTATGAATGTCCAGTTATGCTTTAGATGATGTAGGGTATTTAAAGGTAAGTAATTCATAGCTGCTGCCCTCACAGAGTTTATAAAAAATGAGAAGAAATATGATAGTCTTCAAGATTCAGTGAGAGATGGGATGAGGCGAGGGTCACAAAACCTTCACTTCCTGGAGGATATGGGGGTCACAAAAAAGTTCCATAGGTGAATTGCTTGTGATAGCAATGGAGAAGAAAGCTTTTGCATCTCTGGAAGAGAGGGTCCTCAGGTTCATGGTGTGGCTTGTGGATGCTGTATAGTGTATTGCTAGAGTTACAAGACATAGTCTATTAGGCAAGCATTCAGTCTTATACACTTGGTCATCTACAAACAGAACAGCTGAGTTATAATCAGCACTGAATTTACATGAGGAACCTAAGGCTGAAAATCTTTTCTGTAGTAATGCCTTAGAATTCTAGAGTGATGGAGATCCCAAATGCCTCTCCCAAGAAAGGTTAGAAGAGACAATAAGCTATTAATTCCTCCATCTTCTTCCTCACCATGCCCCATCCTGTTATTGTTGAAAGAGCCAAGAGAATGCCTGACACTGAGAGGAACAGGAGACATTTTCCTGAGACCCAAGTGGAAATATTTTCCGTAAATATCCCATAGCATAGGAGGACTTGAACATATACTGATGTAGTTATAACTTAGGGAGCAGGATCTCCCTCTTGAATGCAGAATGTGTTTACTTCAGTCATCACTGTGCAAGAGAAATACTCAAACAGAAGCTGGCACATGTGAGGGCAGTTCAGGGTGATCATGTAAGAGACTATCTAAAGAACTAAGGATATTTAACTGCAGGAGAGACGATGTTGAGGTCATAGGGGAGTCATTAGTGGAGGCAGGAATATGGAAACTGATTACTTACTGGTTTCAAATAGCTAATTATGTAAGGAGATTTTGGTCTTGCTCTGATGATTGCAGAGATTTCAGGGTGGGCATTGGGTGGAAGTTACCAGGAGGCTCATTTCAGTTTAATATAAGTTCAATCTTTTTGAAAGAGCCTTCAATTGGAATTGAAACTGCTCTGAATTTCTTCCTGCATCTGTCAAGTCTGGAATCATATCTACTTTAATTATTAAAAATCTAATATTGGGCCAGTGGCTCACTCTTGTAATCCCAGCACTTTGGGAGGCCAAGGCAGGCAGATCACTTGAGGTCAGGAGTGGGAGACCAGCCTGGCTAACATGATGAAACCCCGTTTTTGTTTAAAATACAAAAATTAGCTGGGTGTGGTGACGCATGCCTGTAATTCCAGCTACTCGGGAGGCTGAGGCAGGAGAATCACTTGAACCTGGGAGGCAGAGGTTGCAGTGAGCTGAGATCATACCACTGCACTCCAGCCTGAGCAACAGAGCAAGACTCCATCTGAAAACAAAGCAAACAAACACACAAACAAAATCTCTAGTGTTGTATTCTCTTATGCCTCATCATTGTCCTGCACTAGCTTGTGAAGCACACTGATAGGCACTTTAGATTTGGAGTTCCTAGATTAATATACAGGTTCTTCCTCTTGCTAACTCTGTGCATTGGGTGAGTCACTGAATAATTTAAGCTTTAGTTTTCTCATCTGTAAAACGAGTCTAACAATAAAAGTTGAGAGTTTTATATGAAATAATACCTACAGCAGTTGAGCCTTGTCCATGGTATTCACTAAGTACTAAAAATGATAATTAATTTTATTTTTCTTGGCATATCTATTAGGAAGAAATAAAAGAGTTAAACTGCACTCTATATTGTTTTAGAAAATCTTAGCCTTTTCCTGTTATTATGTAGTATTTGTGTAATGTTGAACCAATTAATTATGTTAATAGGGAGAACTCAAGTGACACCCTTAATAACTAAGATGTTCAGTAAAGTCCAGATCCAGAAAACTTTTCAGAGTTCATAGGATGATGCTGTGTGTCTTAAGAGAAATAAAAACAGAAGCTTTTAAAGCCATGAAGAGAGCAAAAGTCACTCCCCTTCTGTCTTCTGGTGAATTTCACACTACTTGAGATGGTTACAGGTTGTTGAAATCTGAAACCAGATGAAGCCATTAGTATTGGAAAACAGACTATGGCTTGTGAATTATTATATTGATATGACGGCATTTGTAACTAATAAGACACTGGGAAATGTTTTAATGGGAAAAGAGATTTTTGTGACTTGTATAAGCTATGGGAAAATGTAACCTTGGGGACTAAACTAGAGAAATCTATAACTTTGCTTCCATAACACTAGTAGGCACCATGAAAGGTGAAAACTCTGTGAGCCAGTTCAGCATCAAACTTTTTCATGTATTCTAAGACCCCAAAGAGTCATGAGTACCAATATACAGATTTTAATGCCAGTAATAATGTAGTGGTCAGAATTATTGGAAGGTAGAAGAGGTAATTGGGAGATAAAGAATATCTCTGTAAATATATAAGAAGAGACTAGATTAATATATAGCAGGAGAGTTTTAGAGGGAAGAGAGGAAAAAAATAGGCTTGCCTGGAAGAATGATAGCCAGATGATTATGAAAGAAGCTATAAAACTTAAGAAAGAAGCATGAAAATTTTGAATTAATGAAGAATATTTTATGCTCCTGGAAGAGTAAATATTGTAAACATGTCACTTATTTCCCAAGTTTGTCATAGCTTTAATGCCAAACCAAGTTAGACATTTGTGTGTGTCTGTGTGTGTTTCTTGAGTTTGGTAATATCCAGTGAAAGATAATAGTAGAGGAATGGGAGATATACTAGAGTTATTTGAAAGATAGATTCCTATCAACGACTGATTATTGATTAGGTGTATGGGCAATAGGAGTAAATCTAGGGTAACGCACAGCCTTCTGTCTTGAGAGATTGGTTGGATCATTGTGGCATTCACTGTCACAGTCAAAACAGCAGCAGGAATATGTTAGAACATTAAAGAAGGAACATTAAAGAAAAGGCAATGAAATCAGCTTTTGTCATTGGAAATCAAACCGTTTATGGAATGTGTAAGGAGAGATTTTGGCAATAGCTTTGGGATAAGATCTAAAGCCAAAAAGATAGGTCTGGGCTAAGTTTATTGATTTGGACATTAGCATATAAAAGTTATAGCTGGAAAAATAAGTATAATGCAATTAGTTGGGAAGAACTTATAGATGAAAAGAAAAGGACTGAGCCCGAGAATGCCCAGAGTTTAAAGGGTAGATAAAGAAAGAGGATAATCTAAAGAAGATGGAGAAAGAGCAGGTAGAGTTAGAGATCAAGTGGAAGGTAATGGTATCATGAAAATGAATACATTGTTGAAGGAAGGAGTCAACAAAGTCAAATAGCTCAGCAAGGTCAAGTAAGATAATATTTGCTTTCAGAAAAAAAATGGTACCAACGTCTTTGGAGGGTATTTTGTTAGTATCCATCACTTTTTAAAAAGCACAGATCCTTGAGACTTAGGAATTCCATTTTCAGAAATTTATCATGAAAACCCTACTTCAATAAATGCGCAACAATTATACCTATAGGAAAGTTTATTATAACTTTTCTGTTGTGGTAAAATCCATTATATCAGCATATTCACACAATAAAATACAGTGTAGCTGCGATCAGTATATACTTATTGGGAGAGTCTTTGAAGGGTATTTTTGAAAATGTAACAATATAAGAGACTATGAATAGCAGTTT
Source organism: Ateles fusciceps (assembly GCA_036589455.1). NCBI lineage: Eukaryota > Metazoa > Chordata > Mammalia > Primates > Atelidae > Ateles > Ateles fusciceps. The sequence continues at coordinate 1,908,690 of JAZHEH010002752.1, forward strand.
AATGAGAGGTTAAGCAAGAAGGAGCATATATCTCTCTGGCTTCAAAGTCGAAATCTGCTACTTACCAGATATAGGATATTGGCTCAAAAAAGCTTGAGCCAACTGGAATAGTTATACAAAGCAAAGAATAGTGAGAAGGTGGGAAAAGCTTGTTTATTTTGTTTATACTGATGTAGTGACAGACAAAGAGAGAAAGTGACAGACAAAGAGAAAAAGTGACAAAGAGAAAATGACAGACAAAGAGAGGGAAGTTTCTAAACCTCTCTTTGTCTGTCAATTCATCAGTATAAACAAATAAGATTTTCCCACCTTCTCACTATTCTTTGCTTTGTATAACTAATCCAGTTAGCTCAAGCTTTTTGAGCCTTTTAACTATAAATAATGATCTCAATTCAGTAATTAAGATGTCCAATTTCTCAATAATAGTCTCAATTCAGGAACCAACATGTCTAGTCTCAGGCCAAAACTCCTACATCTCCAATACCTACAACAAAAGAGAGAGAAGGTTCTTTTTATTTGGTAATCAGGAAGTCGTTGATGATCTCCACATGGGTGGTTTCAGTGGAGTATGAGGGAGCAGAGTCCAGTTGTAGTGAGAGAAGGAAGGAATGAAAGGTAAAGAATAGATTAAACAAATGTAAACAGACTTTTGGAGCAGCTTAAGAGCAAAAAGTTAAAATAGAGGAAAGAGGTATATTCCTGAGGAGGTGGAAAGAATAGATGCAATTTTCAGCTCATGGGGTACATTAGTTTTGGAATAGAGGCTACTAGAGTACACATCAACTGGAAGCTGAACGGGTTCTTTCTTGGTACCTTGTATTTACTCTCTACAGGAGAGAGATAACATGATGGCTCAAAGAATATGGTGGAATTTAGAGCAGTCTGTGAAGGAACATGAGAAAAGGGAACTTCCTAGAGTCATCTCTAAGATTTCTGAGCACTTTTAAGAGCAGATCTGAGTTGGCAGAGAGGTTTATGGAAGGGCAGGATTGGTGTGGCTCCGTGATTTTCCCTGGAATCCTTCCTTAGAACTAGAATTGCAGGCACAAAGCATGCCCTCAGGGCCATGCCAACAGGCAATCTCAGAGGAATCAAAACACAAAATGGGTCAAAGACAAGATCTGGCCACCTCAAAATTTTGCTGCAGGCCAGTTCCAGTAGACATCAAACCTATCAAATAAAGAGTTATACAAAACACATTTTCTCATAACTTTCCTCTTGAAAATGCTAGGACCTTGATTTTCCAGTTTAAAAACATATTACAACACACAAATCATAGCCACTCTGAGTAGCTTTATGCATTAGTATCTAATTCATCAACACACTGAAATCAAACACATGGGTTTCTTTATTTAATACATGAATTTCTCTCCACCCTATTCATTACACAGCCTTTCGCCTTCACTACTAATATCTACGTCATGGGGCTTTATTCTGTAAGATGCCGAGTTGGTCCCATTATATAAAAACACATATTTTCTGCTGAGTATCACAATTCATTTTAATGGGTTATTACCACCTTTTTGAAAATGGAATAGTTGTACATTGTGACACTGTATAAAGAAACTGTTACTAGGGAATTAGTGGTATGTTCCTTTCATCAGAGAATCCTTAATGGTCACATTCGAGAGCTCTAAGGTTTGTGGAAATTTTGAGTGCCTGGCAGTACTCGCAGTACTCAAGATCCCGAAAGAAAACAAAGAACAAAACCTGCAAAGAAAAATGGCCCCAATGCAAAGCTTATAGAGCTTAAGTATTTGAAAGCTTTATGCCTGAATCATAGGAGGAGAAATAAAAAAGAAACATACATGTCATTTGTAAAAATTCACATTTTATTCATTTTGTTGCTTTAGAAAAAATAATAATTATTAGGAAATCATAATTACTCAGAAATGAGGCAGTGTGACACTGTCTTTGTGTTATTATAAAGGAGTACTTGAGGCTGAATGATTTATGAAGAAAAAATGTTTATTTGGCTCATAGTTCTGCAGGCTGTACAAGAAGCATGACAGGAGCATCTGCTTCTGGTAAGGCCTTCAGGTCGTGTTTGTGTGCGTGTGTGTGTGTGTGTGTGTATACATATATATACACACACTGATATATATGTGTATATATATATATATATGTACACACACACACATTGTGACTCTCTTTCTCTCTCTCCCATTCTGAATCCATTTAACTATAGCACAGATACCCTAGAATGCATGTGCCCGTTACACTAGTGACAAAATAGGCCTTTGGTTATAAATACACAGTGAGAGAGAGACTGAGCAGGGGTGGGGGTGGGGGGAGGTATGCCAGGTTCTTTTCAATAAGCAGTTCCAGCAAGAACTGAGAATGAGAACTCACTAATTATCAAAAGGAAGGCACCAAGCAGTGCATGAGTGATCCTCCCCCATGCTCCAGACACCTCCCACCAGGCCCCACCTCCATCATTAGGTATCACATTTCAACATGAGATGTGGAGGAGACATGCAGAGGAGGCAAATACCCAAACTATATAGAGTACAATAGAAAAAAATGAGATAAAATGGAAGTCAAGAAGTTAGAGTCTTGCCCTTAGATTTCAGTGTCTCACACAAATTTTATCTACTTGGGTCTCTGTATTAGACTGGGAAGCACTGGCATTCATTCAGGATCCATTTAACTGTGGCACAAACAACCCTAGAATGCATGTGCCCTTTGCACTAGTAACAAAATAGGCCTTTGAAAATCAAGGTTAGAGAACCAGCCTGTTTCTTCTTTTGCGAAGGGGGTGAATAATTCATCTCTACGATCCCTTTTAGTATTGACACTCATATCATTCTAAGTGACCTCTATTCTCAAATGCTTATAATCAAAAGGGCCAAATAAGATGACTTGGGTATAGAGCACAGGTTTTGTCAGCAGTAAGATCTTGTTCATAATCTAATTCCTGTTTTTACTAGCTATGTTACCTTACGTGAGTCACCTAAGCTTTCTAGACCTCATTTTCTTCATCTGTAAAAGAGGCTAATAATTCCTACTTTATGGAATTATTGTGAGAATGAAATGAAGTATGCTATGTACTAAGCACTGTAACTATCACATGGTAGAAGCCCAGTAAATGGTATATACAATTAATATTAATGAATACTCATACGACTAGAGAGGTGCATGTAGTATTTGCTTCGCATGGAAATCATTTCACTCTACATTCACACAAAATTTGGGTAATAAATGCTAGAAAGCCTAGTAGGATCCTCTCTGTTCCCCAAATACCGTTCACATCCCTATGACAGAGGTTACTGAACCAACTGTGTCACAGACTAGATGTGAGCTCTCATCTGCAAGTCATCTACCAACATTTAATGAGAACATAATGCATCTTCAAGGAGTTTATGATCTAATGGCTACCTGACTCTCCGTAGGTGTTTAATAAAGATTTTTTTTTAGCTTAGCATCAAAAAGTTTATTACAAGTGTTTCAAATAAGTGCAGAAACAGGTGAATAGGTTGAGGCAATTAATCTTGGAAAATTTACACAGGACAAAATTTTGGTGATCAAACTTAATTTTGAAAACATTTCTACCATACCGATCTATTGAAATACCTAAACAACAATCATTGTAGTCTGACGTGCCTAGCATTTTATTCATGCTTGCCTTCCTTGTTTATATTTCATTGACTATATTATGGCCCAATATTCATTATCACTTGTTTTATAAGAAATATTAATTTGGTGATGATGATAACTATAGGTCTAGAGAAGGCATCGTTGTCACCATTTACATAAACATATGTATACAAAGATGTTTGAGCAAAACCTTCTCTCTCACTATTTCTTCAACTGGCAAAATTGTACATACCTTTCTAAGTGCGGTTACTATATATGTCCTTTAGGAAGCTTTTCTTAATTCATTCTTAATGGTTTTATAGCTCTTATTATGTCATTAGTACCTATAATATTTATTATATATGTCATGCCCAATAGATTTAGATAATATTAATTATATGTTATAAATGCCTCTAGCATTTATACATTTGTATTATGTTTGTTTAATATTTGCCTGTCTTACTCTCTCAATACCCCCACACACAAGTCGCATATAAAGACATACACTGTAAACCCTTTAATGACAGAGAATATGCCTGGGTTATAACTTGTGCTGCTAATGTGTGAAGAGAGGATGTCCCATTATTAGACATCTGCTGGTTAACATTTTGTATTTCAGGCTCTAGCACAGTGCTTATCATATACGCATGCAGTAAAGGTTTGATTATTTTAATGAAATGAAACCCTTGTATATATTACTCAGCAGGGACTGACTAAAAGCTTTATATTAATATTTGTTTTCTTCCCTTTTTTAAGTGTAAAATCTTGTGCTCTGAGGTTTTTGTTTTTTAGACAAAGTTGACCTTCCAGGCCACTGGTTTCCAGAATAGGGCTTTTTTTTTTTTTTTTTTTTTAACATTATGAAGCTTTGGATTCTGGTTGTTTTGTCAGACTGAAACATCCAAGTAATTCATGCTGTGCCTGTCTTCTGGGTGATGCGAAGTCTGCAGAAATTATGCTGGCCCCCTGCCTGGCTCTGACAAAGATATCAAGTAAATGCCAAAGAATTAAGGTCTCAAGAAGTTGTCAAGAAGTTACTTTCTTCTGTTTACCCACATACATTTTCTTAATTGCTAGCTTCTATAAACAACTGGCATATTTTATTTTGAATCTGATTTAAATTCTTTGACAAGTCCTTCTTTTCATTTACAGCCACGGAGGTGGTCAAACCCTGTGGTGTCAGCTAATCTATACTGAGTCATTTGAATTTAAATACCTGTTTTTTTAAGGGAAAGGGATTATTTTCTTCCATCTACTGTGTGCATAGATTACTTGAAGCCGCGTAGTTTCTAATTAACCACTGCAAACCAGTGCTAGAGAATACACCTGCATCCCCCACCTTGAGAATTTTTAAGAGCCCACAGCTTTGCTTTTTATGGATAACTGAAAACAGATAAACAGAAAAATCCAAAACAAACCTTTGGATGTTTCAGAGCTGACCCTCTTCCCAGAATTTTTCAGGAAGATGTCTCACGCCGTCATCATTGTGGAGGAAATGTGACAAATTACGTGTAGTTCTTTTTACTCAGTTAGTCTGAATGTTGTGAATGAGGTTTCCTATGTCCATCCAGTTGTGGAGATGCCCCACTGGCAATATGTTCTACTGGTGTAGATGAAATTAATAAAATCAAGCATGGGAAATATTCACCTGTGGTGCTCACCATTTTATGCAAAAATGTTATTAAAGATAATTATAAATGTTCACTTAATAGCTTATGCTTGTTAGATGAGAACCTTTCCCAAACTCTCAGAAGAATTGAGCTGCAATCTGCTTCTCAGACTTTGGGCAAAAATAACTAACCTTCTTTTAGGCCCCATTATTTATCAGATATTGATAGTTACTTGACATATTTTATTTAACTCTTGTAAAAGGTATGTATTACAACCCCCATTTTACTGGTAATAATTTGAAGTTCAGAGAAGTTCAATAGTTTGCCCAAGAGCACACAGCTAGTAGTTGGAATGTGAAGGGTGTGAACAAAGCCTGTCTGCCTCCATAACCAGTTTGCACTCTCTCATTCCTGACTGCTTCCTCTTTATCCAATTTTGAAAGTAGGAGTGCCTGGAGGGTAAGGTCATGGTTTTGAAACTCTTTGGTAAATTTTCCATGCTAAGATATTAACTCTCTTAATGCAACTCTGCAGGGATATGGATAATCCAGAATCTGCTGCAGTATGGTTTTTCTGTAACAGAAAGCTATGTGTTTCTTTAGCATTGCAGGTTCCAAATTCCAGAGAATTTGTGTGTCTTGAAACAATGGCAGAGGATAAGGGAGAGGATTTTGACTTAGTCATCCAAATCTGCGTTAGCCACACAGTGCTCAGGAACCCACATCACCCTCATTATTTTGTACATATAAGAATTAGTATTTTTCTGTTCTCCCCATTTTCTTTTCTTGGTCTACTTAAAAAATTACTCCGTTCCAATAAGTCATCTTCCATGTGTTTATAGTACCTTTTGCACTGTAATTTCAAGATGCTCTTTTGAAAGAAAACTTTACCAGGTAGTGAAGTAAGGTAATCTCTTATCACTGGAGGAAGTGAAGAAATATTTTTCATCCCAGGACATGCTCACACAGATATGAGCCTCTCATTTTTCTGAATTGGGTTGAGATTCCACGTGAAGCACTGCGATAGGCTTAGAATATGCAGATGGATCTTCTAAAAAGACCTATCTCAGCCTGCGGGAAAATTCAGGAATTATTTTCAGATTCTTAATATACCGCACCTGCATATATAGTCAGCCACTTACTGAGGAAGCAAAAAATAAACTTTTAGAAACAGGCAGGTTTGGGTTTAAATTCCCCATCTACCACTTACCAGCTGTATCTCTCTGGGCAAGATACTGACTGTTTGAACTTCTTTACTCATCAATAAAGTGAGAATGATATAGCAACACTTATGTGGGTGATTATAAGCATTAGAGGTAACATATGTAAACTACCTGGCACAATGATTCAACATGTGGTAGGGCTTTAACACCAGGTAGCTCCTATGGTTATTTTCCTTGTCATATTTTTAAAAACATCAGATATTGCTTTATAAGAAGCAGGCTTGTATGCCCATTGGCTCCAGAGGCATTTTTGCTGTTGTGCCAAGTAGCGAAAGAAAAGTTAAAAGCCCTGTATACCTATTCTTCCGTAGAGAAGTCTTGGCCTAATTAAACAAAGAAAAAACCCAAAGCAATTCATGGTCTAAATTGGTTCTCAAGGTATGGGTGAAATCTCTGCTTTGTATGACATAAAATTCTCCCATTTTAAGAGAACCATCCTTTCAGACCTGAGGGAATAATAATTGTATAGAACATTTCAGAGTGTACAAGGTGATTTCACTAACCTGCATTATGTTTTTTCTGCAGAGGAAATCTATTTGGTCCATTAGTATTGCAGGTGCGGAAACTGGGGTAATACCTGGGAAATAAAGAGCTGGGCCATCAGATTCTACATCCTATGCTCTGAAGCTGCTTATGTAATAGTTATAACTGCTCTCTCTTTCTAAGGGAAGAAATTGTAAAGACTACATTAGTTGTTTTTGGTACACAGAGATTTCCTTTAAAGTTACATCTTCATCAAATTCACTAAAAGGGCCCAATTCCTGAGTAGGCCTTCCAGGACAGACTGATTTGGCAATCTAATCACCTCCCATCCTGGTCCCCCCAAGTAACTGGCATAGCCTCCAAAGTGCCTACTGTGTACGCAGAGACACATAGAGAATCTACCTTAAAATGTATTAACAGATGTACACAGGGTGATGAAAAAGAATCAATTTAATTGTGACCAGAGCTTGAATAGAGTAATTTAGAATGAAAGCTGTTTCACTCTCTTTAACCACCAGCTTAGACTGGAGAGGAAAAAAAAAAAAATACAGGAGAAGAAAAAAAATAATGTAGCATTATTTTAAGTACTCTTTTTAGTGCAGGTAATTTCTCTTGATTCTTTTAAATTAGCTAAATCAATTTGCAGGTGCTCTCTGGGGTTTCTTGATAGAAAAATAAAAGACCTTGTGTTTTCTTTGTGTCATTTCTCAGGGCTATTACAAAACTGTGCACATTGACTGTTCAATCCACATTATGTTGAAAAAAGAAAAGCACTTAAGTCTCCCTCTCTGCCTTATTCCAATTAGGAAGTAAAACTGTCCATGTAGAGTGGGGAACCTCTAGCCCTCATTTGCAGGTAGCACAGCAGGCAGGTAACACAGCAGGCAGGTACATGTCCTCTCTTCTGCTTCATTTATGGTGGAGTCTATCTTACTTAATTCCTATCTCCTTGTCCTCTTGATTGTAAGCAACGGGAAGGCAGGCACTCTTATTGTTTCCCACTATACACCCAGAGATTAATATGGCGTTTGGTACATAAAAGCAACTTAACATATAAAGTTTCTTTGATCTATGAGTGATTGCAGAAATTTAAAGTGCATTTCTTTCTATCAGTTTAAAAGTTCTCATTACAGCATAACATATTTATCTGGATTTGATTAATACTCCTTACAGATTTATTCCTATGCAATTTAGCTAGGAAAAGTTTTGTATATACAAGGCTGCAGGAGTTGGCTTTAGTTTACTATAAGTATTATTTTTCAGGGCTTTGCTATATTAATTACTTGGATGAATGTGGCTACTGTAAGTTTGAAAGTCACTGAGGAAATTTTAGTGGTAATTTAGGAGTAAGGTTTGGTAACTTAAACTCCTGTAGAAGCTTATAAAGAAGTCAACCTTTATAATATACAGACAATACACAGACATGCACAGACACACACACACAGACATACACACACACACACATATCTATATATATGTAACATATCCACACATGCACAGTATCCTTCTTTGACAAAAATTGGCATTTCTACTTCCTCTAATAGGAACTGGCATTTATTCAACAAACTCACATAGAATTTACTATATGCAGGTAATGTTCTAAGAATTTTACAAATATTAAACTAATATATAATCTTCATACCTCAGAGGTAGGTACTGTTATTATGCACAGCAAAGGTAAGCTCTTGCCTAAGGTAATCCAAGCTTTAAAGTAGAATGGAGCCAGAGTTTTTAACTGAGTAGTCTGGCTCTGGAGCCATTTAAATTATGCTGCCTCAGGGAAGCAAAGCATCCAGGGAGGAATAGGTCAAACCCAGGCTAGTGGAAAGGAAAACACCACGTTTGGAGTGCCCCAGTGTTGCTCACTCTCTTGGAAACATGCAGTTTGTTTCATCATTAGGCTTTAAGCTTGTTTTAAGGATGGAATCAGAAGGAAGGGGAATCTTTGAGAAGCCCATCTCCAGAGATCAAAGTGAAGGGCAACTGAGGAGGATATCACTGAAGGAAGTCAGTAGTAGTTAGTAATAGCTAACACTTATTGAGTGCTTGTTGTGGGTTAGGCAATGTTCTAAAGACTTTATGTGAATTAACTTATGTCATCTTCAACATAACCCTTTTAAAAAGTATTATTGTTATTTTCATTTCATACATGGTGAAGCTGAGACAGAGTTTGAATAATTTGCTGAAGGATATGCAGCTGAGTGGCAGAAGCTGAGATTGAAATTCAGAAAGCCTGGATTTGTCCTCTTAACCACTGTACTATTATGGTCTTAAGGAAAAGAGACCATGGACTGTGTGTGACTCTAACACCTGGTTCCCCAGGTCAGTTTCCCTAGAGGAAAAAGTAATCAGAAGTAAACATTTTATTTATTTTTTAAATTTAAAACATTTTTCCAAATCAATAGATCTTTTTTTCTTTTTTTGAGACAGAGTCTCACTCTGTTGCCCAAGCTGGAGAGCAGTGGCACTACCTCACCTCACTGCAATCTCCGCCTCCTAAGTTCAAGCGATTCTCCTGCCTCAGCCTCCCGAGTAGCTGGGATTACGGGCACGCACCGCCACGCCTGGCTAATTTTTTGTATTTTTAGTAGAGACGGGGTTTCACCATGTCGGTCAGGCTGGTCTTGAACTCCTGACTTCAGAATCCGACCGCCTCAGACTCCCAAAGTGCTAGGATTACAGGCGTGAGCCACCACGCCTGGCCATCATAGGTCTTTTATTGCATTATTTATATATCACAAATAGGTCTTAGGAATCATCCAGCATCTTGTTTCGGTGGCTAGATAAATCTTAGATTTTATTCATCGTCCTGCTGAAATGTTCCTTTTTCAGAGACATAGATACCATCCAAAAGTTTTCTGATATCCTTGTTTTTAACTGTTGTGCCTTGCTGAATCAAAGCAGCTGAATTTGAAATAAGCTCAGTGTTGTTTCCTTCAAAGATTAATTCATCCTTCTGGGCTTGAGATACCAAACAAGCAACACTGGGCCTTATCCAAACCCTGAGGATTTATTTTTCATCCAAGAAATTTCAGACGCCAATAAAAGACCCATTCTCCTTGATAACGACATTGATGGGGAATTGAGCATGCGCAGACCTCGTCTTGTAACAGAAGCCCAGTGTAACACCCTTGATCATGTTCGTGCATGACTACAGAGTGCAGACAGTGGCCAGGTCTTTTCTGTTTCCCCATTTGACAACTCGAGCCTCTTCCTTTTCTTTCCAAGGAGAACGGGTTCTACATTGATACATAGAAGTCCCTTCACAGGGTTCCTCTGGGGCCCTTCACAATAACTGTGTGTCCCTTCAGGATAATGTTGACATTTTCTGGAGTGTCGACAGTCTGATTGCTGAGAATGGTCTTCCTTCTTGCAGTAGATGTGGCAAAGAGCAGAAGTAAAAATTTTAGAATTGAAATAGCTCATAGGCTTATTATCTTCAGGAAATCAATAGGATGGGGGTGATGAAGAGACTCTCTTGTCAGTCTGGATGGATGTGGAAGCCTACACAGACAGGTGTGGTGAGCAGCCTGAGAGTGGGAGGCCCACTGAGCATAGGAAAGAATTGAATATATCGAGAAGAAAGGGAACTGAGAAAGCACATCTGACCCTGGGAGGGAGCATTGACACTGAGCAACCCAAGGCCCATGTGTGATTTTCTTTGCTGATTTGGGAAGAGTCACTAATAATGTTTGAAATTAGGACTCCAGAGGCACTACCGAGTAGCAGGCAGGTGTTAGCCGAGGAATTCAGGAGTATTAGGTTTTAGTCTTAGTAATTAGTCTTATAACCTCACCAATGCCCTGGAAGTAAATGGTCTAATGTTCCTGCATACAGTTTACAAGGCTTGAGGTCAAACAAACCTTTATAATAATTATTAAAACTGTCAATGTTATAAGATGGCAACAGCTATTATTTGTTTATGCTTTATTTATAGAACGCTTAATGATTCTTTGGTTTTACAAAAAGAAAATAATCAAAAGGTCACTTTTTAGGCAAAAAATCTCAGATATCTGGAATATGCTGAAGTTGTATTGTCATTTCAGAACATGAGAAATATGTTCCGTACAAAACATTCAATGAAACATAAAGTATGGCTAGTTGAACAATTTCAAAAAGTAACACTCAGATTGTATGAGACCAAGATGTCAAAAAGAAGCAACTATTTCCAAATTTAGAGTCTGGGATCCTATTATCATAATATTGGTTTATTGAATGAGGAAACTTAAATAAATGATAAGGAACTCATAACATGCTTGATAGAACAACTAAATTCAAAAGGCAAAGAGAGCTAAAGATGTAAGCTGAGTATATTCATGCAGATGTGATGTGAAATCACACTGAATGCTCTCAGATTTTATCAGTGGTCCTCAGGTTGGGTATCCCTGAAGTGGCATAGAGATTCTTGAGTTATATTCAGTGTTTCAACATAAATATGCTGGCGATGATAGCCAACAAGCTAATGAAGGTATGCAGTGTTATACTAGAATTCCATTAATGCACTATCAATGGCATGTTGACCAAAACTCTGATTTGCTGAAAACACACACACACAAACACACACACACACACATGAAATCAAACTAATAGTTTCTGAAGATAATACAGAAGTTCTGTGTTAAGTTCTATTATGAGTTATGGAGTCTCTGGAATATTTGATTTCCTCTGTTCCTTCTACTCTATACTATGGTTCTATTATTAAATTTATAACTAAACAAAAACTATGGCTAGTTGAACAATTTCAGTAAATAACACTCATTTAACCTTATAATGGATAAAGTATGTACATTAAAGCCAGACAGTTAAAGAATTTCATATTATAGCTCCATCATTTTGTTGCTTTTAATCTTAAATGATTATTCATCTTAACTTGTTTGGGTCTGAACTTCTTCCATTGCAAAAAATAGGACTGTCACCTATGGGATGTAAATGAGATAACATAGAACAGTGCTTGGTACATAGTAGACACACTAAATACTGATATCATTTCTATTTCGTCTTGTCTGTGGTACTATTAATCACTGAAGTTTAGTGAAAGTGAAATTATCTATTTATATTTCCTCTTCACCTTCCATTTGGTGCCAAGGACACATTTGGACCATGTAGGAGGTTAAGCAAGGATTACAATTGATGTTCTTCCTTATGTTCTGTTCATTTTTATTACTCTCGTTGAAATTGCTTATTTGTAATCTGGCCAGATTTCAAGACAATGAATTGAACAACACATCTAATATTGGATCAAAATGAAAGCGGAGGTCAGAGCTGCTAAATCAAAGATGAAATCAGTCAGCCAGACAAACAAGTTTTCATTCCAGCTCTCTAAGGCAAATATAAGGTAGAGAAACCAGAGAGAAAGTAACATAGTTAAAAAACGCACTGAAGTCATTAGCAGAGGCTAAATGAGCTTCATATTGGCATGTTGTAAATGTTTAACTTTTTATAAGCCTCACAAAAACTTAGAGCTCTGCTAGAAAATCCTGTAAGAATTAGAGTTGTACCTCTTACTTGTGCCAGGGTGCCATGTTTTGAAGAGACTACATTGCATTGTAAACCAAAAGCTTCACGCTATGAATCATCTCAGGTCATAGACCTCAGATCTAAATCAGAGTTCAGTCACAGGCCACAAAACAAAATGAGCAGAGGTGTCTAGAGAGTAGTGCCTGGCGCTGTTGCCTTTGGCATTGCTTTGCTCTGAATCTGAATTTGTTCTTAGACAAGAACAAATGAAGTCATCCTTCTCCCTCTCCTATCTCCCTTAGATCCCAAGCAGCTGCAGTTTTGGGTTGTAGTTTGTCCTGCTGTTTAACCACCTGCCTTTTCAGAGGTCCATGACAATTCAATTCAGTTCTTTTCGGTATTTATCAAGCTGCTTCTCTTGGTTAGAACTTATGGGAGATGCTGAAAATTCATCTTAGTCAAAGTCATGGCCACTGCTTTCAAGTTGTTCACTGTCTAGCAGCAGAGCTGGGTAATTAAACATTCAGTTCAATATGAACAATGCTATGGTAGAGATACAAATCATGTGGTGGGTTCACAGAAAACAGTGATCACTTAGCCTGGAGTTTTTGGAAAACTTCATAATCTTTGTTGTATTCTTTGTAAGGGAAACTCCTTATAATCTTCTTGAGGTGGTCTTCTCTAACTCTCCTTGCAGCCTGTCCTCTGGCCTTAAAAGCCCACTGGAGCTCACTTCCTTTGTACACTTACCACACTTCACATAATGGTCTGTTAACCTGTCCATTAAAGTGGGCATTCCCCCTTGGGCACAGTGGCTCACGTGTAATCCCACCACTTTGAGAGGTCAAGGCAGGCTGATCACCTGAGGTGAGGAGTTCAAGACCAGCCTGCCCAACATGGAGAAATCCCATCTATTTCTAGGCAAAATCAATTCCTAAGGGCTCCAAAGATATATTTAAAACTTTGATTTTAACATGCATACATGTGCACATACATACCTCTGTGATTATATATTTGTTTCACTCATAATCTATATGAAAAAGTAACTTAATCTGCATTTACCAGATTAGCAAAGGGTAGAAAGGGAAATTTAACATGCATCCTAATTTAGTCACTCAGCAACACCAACATAGTTCCTCCCAAACAATGTTTCAAACCATGGTAAACTACCAATTTCTACATTTTGTCCCTGACTTTTCACTTTTTCTCATTTACCCTTTAATTAAGGAATAAACTGTTCATTGTTAAATGTTATGGTACACATTTTTGTGTGAAGAATGTATGAAGAAGAATCTGGTAATACGGTGCTGTGGCTAAGAGCATCGATGTTACAGATAGACTTCAAATCCTGACCATACCACTTTCTTAGCATGTGATCTTGGTGGGAGGAGGTTACTTAACTTCTCTAAGCTTTACTTTACTCATCTGTAAAATGAGGAAGACAACAGGGTGCTTGAGGGAATTAAGCAAAATAAATGTGTGTGAAGGCTTAGTATAGTGCCTAGAAATATAGGTGCTTTGTTTTTCATATTTGTTTCTATCTTCATAGTTAAGGTTCTATACAAAATAATGAGAGAAACGCATAGCTGAATGGAAAGAAAATAAATATACTTGTATATGTATGATATGCAAAAATACATAATATACAAGTATATAATAATTATACTTGTATATTTATAGTTCAAATAAAATATTTAACATGTATGTATTAGGTATTTATTACAAGGAAGATGCTCAAAGTTCAAAATGCTTTAGCTTTCCATGCATGCCTGCAAGTTTTTTACATTCCTTTTAAAGCATGTACTGGGCAAGAAATTAAGACCACAGTGGGTGTTGGGCTTTTAGGTTAAAAGCCCAGAGTGGTAATGGGCATCAGTGTTGGCCCCAAAGGAGGGTGGGTAAGGAGTATAAAAGGGTTGTCCATCGAGCCTTTATCAGAAAGGCAGCATTAGACTTCCTGCCAACAGCTGCCCAGTGGTCCTGGTCATATGGGCACACCCCAAGCTGAGGCTTTTGAGGGCAAATGTGCTGATCTTCTGTCTGAAATTCCCGCTGCCTGGGAAGAGTGAAAGCAAAGTTTGTTGTTATTGTTTTGCTTTTCTCTGAAGAGCGTCTTAGGAAAACTAAAGCTTTGTTTTCTTCAAAGGTTCACTTGCTTGCTCTTTTCAGAGGCCCCTGTTGGCATCCTTTCCTCCAGCAGGTTGAATTATTGTGCCTTTCTGATGAACTTCTGGATTGCCCCTGTAATCTTCATCTATTGCCTCTCCATTTCCTTTCTGACTTCGAGGACGTCCAGTATTTCCCCACTTTGTGTTCTGGTGCTACTTGGTTAAAAGGTTTGTTTAAGCAGATTGAGAGGAAAGTGGGAGCTGCTGAAGCTCTTAATGCTTGTGGGACACAGCCTCCTTCAAGTTTGTTCTCATGGTTTGTGGCTCATTCTGCAAAACCCCAAAAGCAGACAGATAAGGAGAGTGACATTTATTCATTCATTTAGTCAGAAGGATAACTTTGGATAAATTAAAATTTAACAGAGTTTAATTGAGCAAAGAACAATTCACGAATGGGGCAGTCTGTCCAACCAGAATAGGTTTAGGGAGACTCTGCGCAGCTGTATGGTCAGAGAAGATTTATGGACAGAAAAAGGAAAATGACATACAGAAAATGAAAGTAAGGTGCAGAAACAGCTGGATTGTTTACGGCTTGGCATTTGCCTTATTTGAACACAGTTTGAACAGTTGTCTGCCTATGACTGGCTGAAACTGTTTGGTAAAAGAGTAAGTTATAGTCTGTTTACACATCCAGTTAAATTACAGTTCCTGAAGAAATTTTTAGTATGAACTTCAATAAGTAGATAGGTTTAGACTAAACTTAATTTAGCAATTTGTTATGTATTTTTGAAGATATTTTGTGTATGGAGGGCTCTACCAGCTCCGAATGTCAAAATGAATGAGACTTTTGAACTAAAAAGGAGATCAAAGATCATGTAAGAGGAAGAGACTGAGAGCCAGGGAGATGAAGGGGCTGATTCAGGGCAATGCAGGTGGCTAGAAACAAAGTTAGATCTCAAATGCAGATTTTCCAACCCAAAACACCTGATACATTCTTCATGTATGTTTTAACGCCTAAACTGCAGATTCCTTAAGTACAAATAGAGCAGCTGTACAGAGCATTATTGGTATGCATGTATGTATTTTTTTTCTTTAAAGTATATAGTTAAATGTGCCAATAACCCTTATTTCCCCATTATCCTGCTTCAGTTATTAAGGTGAGGCAGCAAGCTGCCCATGATTACTTGCTTTTTATTATTTTAAAAATTTTTTTTCTCGTTGGAGTTGCCTTTGTTATTTCACTCAGTCTCAATTTTACTAAGAACCCAGCAATGAAACAGGCCATTGTGTGGGATCTGTTCAGCCCCTGCGTCATAAGGATGGCCCTGAACTTGTATGTTTCTAGTAAACGAGCCTGGTCCATAGTCAGCATTCATCAACAACAACAACAACAGTGTATTGAGCAACTACTGTATGACAGGCTCTGTATCAATATATAATGAAGAATGAGACACAGAGCCTACCTTCAAGGAACTTACTTTTTAACAAGTAGTCATAATACATGGTAAGAAATGCTATGATAAAGGTAAAAAATATTGTGGGAGACCAGAGGACAGATCCCTATTGATGTCCAGGGGAGAGGGGGAAGAGGAGGAGATCAAGAAATATTTCCTGGAGTAAGTGGTGTACGAGTTGATTCTTAATGAGTGAGTAGGATATATTTATGCCCCAGAAACCTGTGTTGCAGGAGGTAGGGGCGGGTAAGAAGAGGAAGCATATCCCAGAAAAAGACAACAGAATAGAAAAAAGCGCAGAGGAGTCATGGTAACGGCTGGTAGTTAAGTGTGGCTGAAATGAAATGCCTAGGAAAAATGTAAGAGTTTCAGATGTTATTGGGAAAGGTAGGAAGGGGCCAGATCAAGAAAAGCTTTGTATAATATGCTGAGGAGTCTTAACTTTATTCTAAAAATAAGAACAACCAAAGAGTTTCAAACAGGGAAGTAACTGATTGGAGAAAGTCCAGAATGATTATAAATAGCCCTGACTTTCTCTAAATGGCTACACTGTTAATATACATTGATCATAAACATCATTTTATTTGAATTTTTCTGGGTGGCTAGCCTTTCTTCTTTTCAACTCAGGTGCAGAGTCCTATTTGAGGCTGAGGTGTTTACTCAACAAAGAAAAGCTATGGAATTGCTCAAAGTCATTCATAGCTACATTACGAAAAAGGTGTACATTTAATGTGTCCTTTTATTTGTGAATTAGGAAAGACCCTTATTACCCAAAGACAGGAACTTGCCTGCACTAAAACTAAAGAATGTGGAAATTTTGGAGCGTTGCTTTTTTCTTAGAGAAGAAACTTTAAAATATAATCTTATTTCCAGTAGCAACCAAAAAGTCTAAGGGCAAACCCCAAGGCGCAAAGCCTGAAGCTTCAGTTATTAAATAATTTTAACATTTACCTTCAGGAATGGCTTAACCGTATTAGAAGAATGATCTGAAATTTGCTTGAATCATCGGTCTCCGCTTCTAGACGTGATTCGCTTAGTGGAAGTTAGAACTCTTTGAACTAAAACCTGACTTTAGGCTGCCACCTTACTATGGTAAATGCTCCTTTTAGCTCCATTTGTAAAATGGGATCACATTTACATGTTCCAGTGTGCCTCTTTTTAGTCAAGAGTGTCACTCTACTCTCAAAGGCAGCATTCTTCTGTTTCTAGGTCAACTGACCTTAAAATTCAAAAAGTAGATAGAGATCTTTAGATCCAGTAATTTTTTTTTCTTAAAACATGGTAAAATAACCTGTGATTTTAAATATATTATTTTGGAGAGCTGGAGCTACCTTGGTAGAATGATCAATGAGGATTTGTCTATTTCTGTCTTGGAAAAACAAATAGCAAGACTGACAGGATTTCTGGAGTCTGCTCTTCTTTTGACACATGCTAAGCTTTTGATAGAGTTACCTCTGAGTTCTACGTTTGAAGTCTGGTGTAAATATTTCAACACAGCAAATTTCCATTTGGCAGTTTGGTATTCAGGTCTGATGGTGGGCAAGGCCTTAGGCAAAACTGTTCAGTAAATAAATAATATATTCCTCTCATTGGTTCAGGCAAGGCCTGGGGTAGGGCAGCGAGGAAAAGCGAGTGAAATGACATTTATTGAATACATATTATGTTAGAGACTTCTCATCCTTTTATTTAGTTCTCATAATAATCCCAGGAAGCATAAGTTGTTATAAGAATTTTACCAAAGAAAAAAACGATGCCAGAGAAGTTAAACAACTTCTCCAAAGTTATACAGCTAAGAAGTGTTAGAACCTCTACCTTTGTGCCTAGGTCTGTCTCCTAAGTCTGTAATTTTTCTCTACTATTTCATGTTACCTGAAATAGCACCAACTGATACCCATGTTTCTTGCCACCCATTTTAAAACTTTCTTTTCAGTGAAGATATTTATTTTGTTTTATGGTTATTGTTGTCTTTTTATGTGTATGTATCGGGCAGGGGAGGGTGGTAGTGAAGTATGTCCTACGGTAATATCAACTTGATGCTGAGATCCTACGACACTTTGAAGTTCCATGTTTCCCTGCTTTACAACACTGTCATCTCATTTGATCACTGCAACGTCTCTGTAATGACACTGTATTGGGACAATTTGACAGAGAACAGAGGATTAGTAACATTGTATCGCTATTGTGTGTCTTAAGGTGAATTTTTGTCTAAATCTTAAATCATTTTCTCTATAGCACATTGTTTATTTTTCCCAAAATAATGTGATAGGGTCAGAAAATTTTATTATCCTATATCAATCTTCTTAATTATCTCTTATGTCCGTTCACTTATTCATTCATTCATTAGATAAACATTGCTTAATGGATTGAATTTTTTATGGGCTAATTACTGGTCTATGCCTGAGAAAAATAAAATTAGAAAAGATAGAGTCTCTGCTCCATAAGAAACACACTTAATCTAGTGAATTATTTGCAATGTGCTCCCTGCCATTACTTTTGGTAGGCTTGTTTACCATTAAAATACCGATTTTTCTACACTGATACTCCATAGGAATGGCTCACAGTCGAAACAAAGTATGGTTTTGTATGAGAAATGCATTTAAGAATCACCCAGACCGAGTTCACAGAATTGGCATCATATTTCCTGAAACAAACAGACAAACCAAACAAATGCTAAGGTGATACTTCTGACTGGCTGTTATGCTATGTCAGGAAAAATAGGAAAAGTGAGTGCAGGCTGAAGTGAACAGTGAGGCTGACTGCTAGAGTTCCAGAACTTTCTTCACTCCCTCCTTCCTTATAAGGAATTGCTGGAACGTGGAGAGTTATGCCATCAGAATAATACTGAGGTGAATTTTTAATGAAAGAAAATTGTTATAATGTATTACCCAGATAGAAAAAGCAGATTAGAAACTATGTACAGTATCATTCTTAAGACAATAAATATATGTGTCAATGCACATTAAAAAGACTGACATACTAGCAGTGGCTCTATTTAATAAATAAGATCATGCATTTATTTTTAAATTTTTTTTATTAAGTTCCTACAGTCAAGCGTAATAGCTTTTGTCACATAACAGATGACATTTAAATTCTTACAATGTTTAAAATTGTTAAGAAAATGAAGGCCTTGCAGTTAAAAGCACAGCAAATTCTGAAGCAAAAGAGGGTTGGATTGAAAATTCGATCAAAGGAGGAAACAGTCATAGTAGCAAAAAGAGCTACGCCAAACCTAACCTCAGGATCAAAAGAGTGGGGCAGAAACGTTCCAAATGGTTTCTATAAGATTCTGTTGTCCCTTCTGAGTTATTTAGTCAGACATAGGCTCCTGCAGTCTTTCCTCTACCCTGGAGGCCATTAGGAAACCAGCAGATCTTCTGAGGCTGAATAGATGATGCATCCAATACCATGCGGCATGGTAGGAGAATGGTCTTGGGTGGTGTTAAGAATTTCTTGATGCCTTAGTAAGAGAAAGGGTTTAAGAGTATCATTCATTACTTAAGCCTGAAATTCTTCTTAGGCAGGTCAAGCCAAAGGGCAGGTAAAGCAAGCATGATACATCTGGAATGCGTCTCTATTGTACCCCAGTGGCTCTAAGAGTCAATAACTGCCTGGAGAGAGGCTTTGCCCTCACAGGAACTGAATATTTTGGAGGCATTTTGTATTTATTTTAAGATTCTCTCTCTTATAAAGTTATGAGAAAAAGGTATGAGGAACTTACTCTCCATATTTCCCTTTCTCTTTTTCTTCTTTCCTCTCTTTTCCTCCACTTTTGCTTTTTCCCCCCTTAACAGCTATCTCTGTAACTTTCTCTCCCTCTCTCTGTTTGTCTGCCTTTTCCTTCTTCCCTTTCTCAGTCATATCCCCTTGCCTGAGCTTTTGCATATGTATGTGAGCACCTAATTTGTCAAGTTCTGGTAGGTACTGGGGGACACAAATGAAAAAGATGGGCTCAGTATCTCTCCTGAAAAAATAGAGAATGACAGAGGGATTGTTAGAATACTTGTTAGGGTATTAACAAGTATTCTAATACTTGTTAGAATGTTATAACCTAAGGAAGAACTTAAAATCTTCGAAGTTTTCACATGAAGAGCAGAAACTTTTCCTAGGCACTTCTGCCATTGTGATCAAATGGACTCTGCAGTTGAATCTCTCAGTTGGTTTCTAGGAACTGTCAGCTTCAAGAGCTTGAAGATGCTTCTAGTCTCCAGTGACAGCTTCCCAGCATCCCCCACAGCTACTCTCTAAAGCAGGTTGGTTTTTACAATTACATGTGAATAAAAACAACAAAAAAAAGGAACAAAGGGGAGTATCTTTTCAGTTTCAAATAATTTTTATTGATCTTATATTTACTTTTGCCTTTGAACTCTGAACAGACACTTCTTGTTTTCTTTATTGTTTTTACAAAAAGGTGTGTGCAGGAAGGAGTTGCAGAATTTGCTTATAATGGCCAAAATCCTAAGTAAATCAGCTATTGCATTTCAGAGATTAGGAGACTGAGACAAGACAGAGCAAAGGTGGCACTATAATTAACAGGCAGTTGCAGGAAAGGAAGGATTCATGCTGTGCAATATGTAATTTGGAAACCAAATGTTCTTGTCAGGGAAACCTGGCCTTCTGCGGAAAGCTATGGGGGCTGTTCTAGACAAATGAACTGACAAAACCTGCTTAGTGTGCTGGAGAACACTGGTCATCTTTTCTCTTTTTGCATCTTGGTCACAGCCAGACTATTCATTATTTCACTCAATTATGCATTTAACAATTATTGATCACCAACTATTCATCGAATACTTTGCTAAGCATAGAAATACAAAGATGAATAATTTAAAAATTCTTGCCTTTAGGTTGGTTTCTGTTTTATAAAGAAGAAAAACATAGAACTGACATCTTTCTCTCTAACCCACCAAGTGACTTCTGAGACAGGAACTCACATAGATTGTCATGAAAGTAGAGAGGCTCTTCAAATTTCATTCAAGTTTTAAAAATAGCTTCTGAGAAAGACTTGCATATCTGGATAGAAATCATTTCTAAGCAGATGTAGCACGTGCAAAGACGTGAAGATGAGCAAAAATGCATCATTCAGGAAAATTTATACAGTTCTTATAATAAAATTACATAATAGAGTCAAGATTAGTATATGAAGAAAGAGAAATATTCTAGGATAACTTGGAATATAGCTAAGTTATTAACTTTCTTACTAAAATAATTTTGAATCAACAATTTGTTTAAGGGTCAGTTTGATTAAGGAGCGTACAATCAATTTACAAAAACATCTAAATCTTTCAAGGGCAGACGTTGTAAATCTCTTTATTCTTTATTTTTGCATCTCCAGCATATAATATAGTGCTTGACATATAGTAGGTGCTCAATAAATGCAGAACTTGGAATAACCAGAGAATAGTTATTTGGTAATGTTGAGTAAATGATTTTAAAGGGGAAGGATAGAGGGAAAGAAGGAATATTGGGCTCCTGATCTATGCCCGGTGCTGTGTTAAGAGTTTTGCAGGTGTTATCCTAATTAATATTCACAATAACCTCCTGGGTGGTATATATATCTAATCATTTTTCAGAAGGGACATTTGAACTTTTGAGAGGTCTAGTAATTTACCATTGTCACTGGTATAGTTTAAATATATGTCCCTGCCAAAACTTATGTTAAATTGTAATCCCCATTGTTGGAGGTGGGGCCTGTGGGAGGTGTTTGGGTCATGGTGATGCATTCCTCATGGCTTGGTGCTGCCCTTGCGAGAGTGAGTGAGTTCTCATGAGATCTGGTTGTTTAAGTGTGTGGCACCTCCTCCCACCTCTTTCTCTTGCTACGATTTTCACCTTGTGAAGTGCCTGCTCCTGTTTCGCCTTCTGCCATGAGTGAAAGCTCCCTGAGTCCTCCCCAGAAGCTGAGCAAATGCTGGCTTTTGCAGCCCAAAAAACTTTGAGTCAATTAAACTTCTTCTCTTTATAAATGACCCAGTCTCAAGTATTTACAGCAATGAATGGCCTAATAGAGTTATATAGCTAACATCTGACAAGAGGCAAGATTCAAACTCAAGTCTTTCTCCACAGCCTACGTTTCTACTTTTGGGTACAAATCTTTGCTGAAATTTCTGCTGCAGTGCTCTGGGGAAGAATGCTACAAAGTTTGTTCATTTACAATAATAGAATAATATGGGATTATACAATCAGGTACTAATTTAATTTTTGTAGTAGATTTTGTAAATTCTGTAAGAGTTCAGAAATATGATTGGAAATTAGGGATTTTTGTGTATTATGTGGGTTCAAGAAGGCTTACATTTAACTTATTACTGGCAAATGATACAGGATGCGAAAATATATAAACAACTGAAACTGTTGAATAAATGATTGTGCATAGCCTTGTGTTTAAAGTGAATGTTTCTGACATTACCAATGTTAGGTTGCTAATATACTGTGTTAAGATATTTTTAATGTGTAATTGGGCTGGGCATGGTGGCTTATGCCTGTAATCCCAGCACTTTGGGAGGCTGAGGCAGGCGGATGACCTGAGGTCAGGTGTTCAAGACCAGCCTGGCTGAGATGACAAAATCCTGTCTCTATTAAAAACATGAAAATTAGCCGGGTGTGGTGGCTAATTTTCTGTATTCTGTAATCCCAGCTACTAGGGAGGCTGAAGCAGGAGAATCACTTGAACCCGGGAGGGGAGGTTGCAGTGAGCTGAGATTGTGCCAATGCCCTCCAGCCTGGGCCATGGAGTGAGACTCCATCTCAAAAATAAAGTAGAATAAAATAAAATCATAAAATAATGTGTAATTGATGACTCACTTGGCCTCCAAAAAGAGCATATAAATATAACAAGTGTGGAGGAAAAAAATGCTTCTAGAGCACTGCTTAGAAAACTTTGGGTCGTAGTTGGGTCTTGCTGCTCCTGTACATGTTTCTCTTGCACAGCTCCTCCCTGTTAGTGCAGAGCTGACTTTGTGTTCCCCCACCTTCAGCCTTGTTGCTGGTTTTATAAGCAGTGCTTTTTTCATCTTAGTTAATAAGGACTGAATCTTTTCTTTCCTTTTTCCCTCTTAGTTTCAGGCCAAACTATGTTTAGCCTCAAATATCAAGAAGCTCTGCCACCTTCAGACCTCTGAGTCATGGGCAATGACTGGCTCCACCAGCCTTCTTCCCTAAGTACCACATGCTTCCCAATGTGCACATTTGCTGGATGAATCAATGATGTGGAGGAGGATTCCAGATACACAGACCTTCCCAACTGTCTGTGCAACCTACCCATGGTTTCCCTCCTGCCCCAGCTTTCAAGAGTCAGAAGTGTTGTGTCTTGAAGTAAAGAGGAATCGTGCTCAGGACCTTGTTGCCAGGGGTACCAGAGATAGGGGCTCCTCACAGAAAATGATCTGCCTCTTACACCACACAATGTAAATTTAGAAACCACTGATAGGTTATATATATATATTCTTTTAACATCTCCTAGTACTATTGATAGAGAACCATATTATTTAATGCACAGGCAACATACCTGCCTTATATTGTCATAATAATAAAAGATAATGGATCTAAATCATCTGAATTAGACTCAAAATAGTGGGCCCTCAATTGGTAATAGCAGTTACTGTTGTAATCGTTATGATAAAAATGATAAAGACAATGGTGATGAAGACAAAAAATACATTCTGTGCTTAGTACCTAATTATTTATCCCTGAACTAAAGATCCCAGTAAATTTCACATGTAAAATTGAAGAGAAAAGAGAAAATATTGATATGATTAGAAACTGCACCTGTGGTTACTCTCTTATAATCTAAATGACTAGCCTTTACAGATTACCTGATTTTCTTTCACATTTTACACTCTAGTCTGGCCCACCATGAGAAAGGTACAAGATTGAGGAATCAAAAAACTAGTCAAAATTTTGGATAACCTCAGACTTCAAATTTTTAACATATTGATATTTTTAGGAAAGTGTCTGCCACTTGGGTCTTGAATGAGGGTAATGTAGGCCAACGGTGTTTCCACTTGAAGTTTCAATATTTTTATCATTTTCCTCCAATAGATATGAGGTCTGGCTTTTAGTTAGGAAATCTATTTCATTGATCATAAGATTGTGTTCTCAGAGTACCTGAAAGTTATAAGCAGATGCTCCCAGAAAAAAACCCAGATTCGATTTGATTTCTAGGTGATACATATAGAGTAACCTTGAGTAGAGAAATAACATATTTATCCTGTTCTTGATGGGAACTAGTCATAAGTAATGCGGAAGCAGCTTATTCAGGAAAAATGGAGCAGCCATTTGGTAATGCAGCTCAATTATGGTTTCCAGTTTCTAATACAGTTGCCAGTAATAAGTAGTCTGTGATAAACAGTTATCTGTGATGAATAGTGTCCTAGGAACATTCACTGGCTTCAGGGGGAGTAATGTGAAATTTCAGATGTTTGATTCTTCAAATTTTTAAAAACCTTTCCCTTGAATAAAAGATCGAATCTCTTCTGAAAGGTAGCTGTACTATTTGATGATTTTACCATGCTAATCTTAAGATGAGGGAGTGGTGTGGGTCAAAGGGGAGTTCATGTACTATCTCACCTGTGATGTCACCGAAAATGCTGATGACCAATAAAAGGAGGAATGTCATGGGGAAGAGTGATGAGAAATTCTTTAGTCCTTAGTTTCTGTCTCCATTAAATGGGAATGATAGTGAAGATCTTGGAGGATTGTTGTGAAGGTAATAAAAATGTGTTTGATAGACCTCATATAGTACCTGAGCAATAAATGCTCAATATATGGCAACTCCTAGGAGGAGTTATAACTACAGTAGTCATTCTGACTGTTATTTTAATAGTGATAATAAGAAAAATAATAGAAATAATCATGATAGCAATCAATTGTTAGATGTTTACAAGGTTTTAGTTAGTGTGTTAAAGTTTTATATGTGTGAATTTCGTTATTGAAATAACTTCTTGAGGAAAAGTATTGTTATCATCACATTTTAGAATTACTTGTAAATATAGTGGTGGTGTTAGCGACAGTGGTAGTAATAGCATTAGGAGTATTATGATAGCACTAATGCCTCAGATCCTCTGTAGACATGAGGCATGGTATTAAAAAACAGGAAAATACACTGCTGAACTTTCCCAAGTTGTTTGAAAAAATAACAAAATCAAACAGGAGATTTTTTAGAACCTAGATGTCATCTCCTGATTTCTTTCCTCCATCTTTGACTCAAGTAGAAGAGCTGAACACATGGATGTCTGACCATATCCTACATTATTCAGAGATTATGTGGTATTATTCATTATTCTAGTAACCATCTCAACAAATAATCCTTGAGAACATATTACGTGTGAGCACTTAGTAGGGCAATGAGGATACAAAAATGAATGTACTGCCATCACTGGACTACTTTAGGGCCTAGCAGAGAAAAATAATAGGATAATAAATGAATTACAGTATAATATGTGTTACAATACTGAGGTAATTACACAACACATGGGAGAAAAAATATTCTCTTTATGGTGGAAAGGCCATATGTATACTATGGTGGTTGGGAACAAACCAGTGTCTATTTTAGTTTGGAATCATTTGAATTAGGTACACTGACATTGCATATGTTTCTTAAATACTATGTGTATGCATTGTATTAAAAACAAGTAATTAAGGTAATGACTATTAAAATGTTTGTAGTTAATATTTCTCAAGAATTCAATTGCAGAAGAATGATGTACGGAGTTTAGACAATGAGATTTGGAGTAAGAAGATCCATAATTAACACTAAGTCATTGAACCTCTCTAATCATGCCCTCATCTGTAAAACTGTGATAATAATATTCTTGCTCTATTTCTGCCATACTTTTACTGATATAAGTGATGCATAAGCTGTAAAACATTATACAAGCTAGAAAGTGCTGTATAAGCACTGATTATTATTATACATAACTGGAAAGATCTGGGAAGTTTTCATGGAAAGAATTTTCCTTGAGTTGAGTTTAATGAGTAGACTTTTGATAGGGAAAGAGCAAGTTTGTGCCTGGGAGATCAGAAAGCCTCCCAGCTCCCTCTTGAAAAAGCATGGGGTCATTAACTTGATTATCCTCCACATGGTGGAGGGAATGGCGTAAGTAAATACACGCAGGTAGGAAAACTCAGGACTAAGTTATTAATAGTTTGGATATATCCAGTCATCAGTATGGAGTCATTCAATGATAAGCAGAAGAGCAGCATAGTCAAAAGGGTGGTGTTTTGGGTAGTACTCTGCATGCAGTTGATAGGATGCACTGGAAAGCAGAGAAACTGAATGCAAAGTTAAGAGGCTAGAGTTAATAAGGGCCTGCATTAGCTTGGAGGCTATGGAACTAAATAGGAGGAAGTGCATGTAAGGGATATTACAATGATAAAATTTCCAAAGATTTGTTTAAGCTTCTCTGATACCACCATAGCCAGCATAGATTTGAAAGACCTTTGAGGAACTATCACAGTGGATGACAGATATCCTCTATCTCTGGCAAAACAGAGCTAGAATATGCATGGCATTCAAAGCTTTCCATGTTTAGGTCTTGATCTATTATTTTGATCCTTCAATTAATTCTAAGCTATAGCCATAGTAATTCTTTCCTCAGTCGTTGACCATGTCTAATGTTTTCTTTATGCCATTTCTCTGCCTGGAGTATTAGTTCCAACCCGTATAGAATGCTCTTATCCTTCAATCACAAGCTAAGTAGTCACCTTTGCTATAAAGTATCCCTTACTGGTGTTCTCTCCTCCATTTCCCCGAAACACTTTAACATGTGTTGCTGGTTCCACTGATTCTCAAAATCAGTGTGTGCAAAAGTTGATACTATTCAGTAAGCAGGACTGATGTATGAAGTTTTCGGTCCACTGTGGGATCAGACTCTTATGAAGGAATCTGATTTTTGGATTTCATATCCAAGAATGCTTGTGGTCAGTCTGATTCTGCTCATAATACCCAATATCAGTAAATCTGTGCTGCTGTCAGAGCTTGTTGTATAGCATTCTGTATAGCCATATACTCCTATGAAGAAAGACTATTTCTGGTGGCAAAATGAAAATATACCAATTTATCTATCAAAGTTGTTAGAGAAAAAAGTTATTCAGGATAATTTCCAAAATATAAATGTTTTTCTCTGACACAAAGGAAGACACTCTCTATGTCCTTAATCATGCTAGGTTTTCCAAAGATTGCTTTTGTAGCAAAATTCCTAAATACAAAGCAGCCCATTCTCTGTGGACAAACTATTAAGTAGTAAATTATATCAAACAATGCCCCCTTTGATGTGTGTGTGGGAAAGTGGAGTCCATACAGTCACTTACTTATTGACCCTTAAAGAGTCCAGTAACAGCTTCAAAATGTTGTCCTATTAATGTACAGTTTCAACAAGCAACTTCCTATTTATAGGTTACCTGTGCTTTCTGCTGCATAGGTAGAATTATTTTTCAGCCCGATGCACAAACAATTTTTAGCTTGGCAGTGTTCTGAGCAAATAAACTCCTACTGCCACTGCTCCCCCAAGGATCTTATAGCCACACACTCTCACCCTTGCCCTATTCCTATGACACAGTTAATACTGATACTCATCAGTTTAAAATCCCCAGCAGCCAGTTGGATGCTTTGCCCAGGTAATTGCAAATGCCCATTAGAAGGAACTGACCAACCAATTAGTGAGTCAGCCAGCAGCCCCCTGCTTTTAATTCTCTTCCAAATCACTTGTGTATTTACTTCTCTCCAAAATCTTCTCGGTGACCCCTTAGCAAGTTTCTTTATGTGCCTAAATTAATTCTGACTCCCCCATAAATATTTGATTCAATTAGCAAGTGAACAAATGAGGCATATATGGGAAGCTTGTTTACTTTTCAGACCAAAACATCAATATATAATACAGTGTTTCTGCTCATTGGGGAAATCCATCCATTCCTTCTCCATACTCACACTACTGCTTATCTTTTTAAAAACACCATAATCTTCACCATGACAATAATTTCCTAATTAACCCCCAGCTTCCAGGCTTCCTCTACTCCGATTCATTCTTCTCACAGTAGCCAGAGTAATTTTTCTATGTTGAATTTTTTCTATAAAGAAACTTCCATAGGTTTTACTCTGTCGTATTTAATCACTAAAATATGTGTGTGGAGATGATATAGTATAATAATAAAACAATAAAACACCGTGAGCCCCCTCCTCCAAGTTAAGAATTAGAATAATGCTAATACCTTTGAGAGTGACTTTTACCATTCCCTAATTCTGTTTCTGTGCTTTTGTCTTCTGCAATTTGCTTTTCTCATTTATTAATGTTTTTAAAAGTCATCCCCATTGTTGAATGTAGTAGTATATTGTTCATTTCTATACTATGCAATATTTCTGGGATAATGTTTATTCATTTATTCATGTTCTTGCTAATGGATATTTTGATTCTGTCCAATTTTTTGCTACTGCAAACAATGCAACAACATTTATTTTTGCACATATTTATTGGTGTCAGTACACAAGAGTTTTCTTGGGATTGAAGTTACTAGGTCATATGGTTTTCATCTATTCAACTTGACAAGATAACATCAGATTTTTTTCTTAAGTAGTTATGTTGATTCAACTGCCACTAGAAGTGTTTAGGAGTTTGCATTGCTCCCATCATCAACACAAAATTTTATCAGACTTACAAAGTACAAAAATATCATTGAGTTTTTTTCTTTATATTTTCTGAATGAAGAATACTTTTGAGATTTTAAAAATATTTTAATTCAGCATTCATGTGTCTGCTTCTACAAAATAATGGTTTATTACTGTGTGCTTACATCTACACTGTATTATCTTTTTCTTATTGATTTTAAGAGTTCTTTATATCTTCTGGATACTATCGACTATTGATCATAGGTGTTACAGATATCTTCTCCCACTTTGTAGATTAAGTTGTTCGTTTTAATATAGTCAAAATTATCAATTCTTTCTTTATAGTTGACATATTTTCTGTCTTATTTAAACAATATTTTCCTATCCCAAGATCATAAAGATATAAAACTGTAATATTTTTGTATGTAAGTATTTAATCAGTCTGATGTTGATTCTTTTGTATTCTTATTTTCCAAATAACTATATCTTATAGCAATATGTATTAAATAACACTTCTTTCTCCTTCCCCTACTTATCTGGAATGCTCACTTTGTCCTATATCATGTTTCTATATTATGTAAGCCTGTTTCTATGTTCTCTGTTCTGTTCGATGGTTTTCTTGTTTATCTCTGTGCCAAATCAATACTATATTGATAAAAATTCTTTATAATAAATTATTATTATATTAAGTAACAATTTAAGTTATTATTAAAATGGGTCTGCTAGATCAAATTCTTCCACTTTCTTTTTCTTCAGGAGTGTCTTTGGCTAGGTTTTATTCTTTCATGTGCATCTTAGATAAACTTGGAAACTCTCACAAGAATTCTTAATGGAGTTATCATTGGAATTTCTTTGAACCTATAAGTTAATTTGGAAAGATTGATTTCTTATAATATTGAATTTTCCTATTTATAAATATAGACCATTTTTGCATTTACTTAGATCTTTAATGTCTTTAAATAATAAAATTGTATAATTTCTTTCTTAAATATTTTACATTTTAAAAAATCATTAATTTTGAAAAACTTTGGAGAAATTTTTTTTTCATCAGATATCTTCATTTTTGTTGTTGTTATTGTTGATAATGAATAGTATCTTTTTTACTCCTGAATAAATATTGAGAGGATCATGATTTTTCTTTTCTATTCTATTAATGTGATTACATTGATTGAGGTCTGCTAGTTGAAGCAACTTTGTATC
Source organism: Ateles fusciceps (assembly GCA_036589455.1). NCBI lineage: Eukaryota > Metazoa > Chordata > Mammalia > Primates > Atelidae > Ateles > Ateles fusciceps. The sequence goes on from JAZHEH010002752.1 coordinate 1,938,392, forward strand.
CCTAGTGTTAAGTCATTTTCTCTTTTTTTCTTTTATTCTTACTGTTATTTTTGTTTAAATTTTATTGTTCTATTATTATTATCTCTACTTTCGGGGGTTTAGCCTCTTTTAAAATAAATGCTTAAGATGGATGTAACATTGAGTTCTGTCACTTTCTTTTCTATTAACAGTTTAAATTACAATAATTTTATACATTTATTTCAATATATTTTAGGTACTTTGGTATTACATAATATATGATATGCAGTATTTTAAATTAACATTCCAATTCACCTATTTACAAAGATTTGTTTGAAACAAGTTATTTAGAATTTTTTTAAATTTCCCAGATAATACTCTTTTATTAATTTCTAATTTAATAACATAATGTCTCAAAAACTTTATATGGTAACTATTCTCTGAAATTTATTTTAATCTAGAATGTAGTGAATATTTTGTCACTATTCTTTGTTTGCCTAAGAAAAATGTGTGTTCCGTAATTATTGGATTCATGTTTCTAACTATATTCATTAAGTAAATTTACCAATTATTTAAGTTTTTCAAATCTTCTCTATCTTTACTAAATTTTTACCTACCTCATCTATCACTGAGTCAAAGAGATCTGTTTACGGTCTTCTTTTTGGATACTGGATTTGTTGATATTTGTTAATATTTTCTGTATTATTTATTTAAACATTACGCATGACTATTTTAAGTTATGTGTCTGATAATGTTAATATATAAAGTCCTTGTAAGTCTAACTCTGTTGTTTCTACACTTTCTCACTCATAGTAGTCTGTTTCATCCTGTCTCCTTAATGGCAATCTCATATTTTTGCTGAACTTAAATAATGGGAATTTTCAGGGTCAACATTGAGAGATTTCCTTCCAGAGAAGATTAGACTTTGTTTTTGATTGGAACCAAAAGACTCTTCTAAATTGGAACTACTTTGGCCCCTTTTGAGAGTCTTACTTAATTTTAGTTTCTCATATTTTCTGATCTCAGACCTGAAAAAACTATTTTTCCTCAGGGCATGCTAGCTTTCATTTTCCTACAGCCCACTTTTCTGGTTTTAGCTGATAGGATTTTGTGTATCATTTGGTTTGGTCTTGCTGATTTTCTCACATTCTTACGTGGCTAAGATTCATTAAAAGCGTGATGGTTAGAATTTATTAAAAACATTGATGTATTATAGCAAAAGGCTCACCAGAATGAGGGCCTTGTGTGCTCTAATGATGGAAGTGGGAGCTTTTTGATATAGATTTTGATCATGTTGCTTCCCTGCTTCAAAATCCTCCTGCAGCCCCCAGGGATTAAGTACAATCTCTTTAGCAAAAGCATCAAGACCCCAAGTTCAGTCTCTTTGGATCTCTCCAAGCTCCTTTCCTTCTGCTTATTCATATGAACCTATATACTCCTGCCCAAATAGTTACAATTCCCTGAATATGACACACTTTTTAAAGCTCTTTCTGCTGCTTCAGTTGCTTTTTACTATTTATCTACCGGGATACTTCAGCCTTTAAGTTTCAGTGCACAGATCACTTCCTTTTTTAAGTGTTTTCTAAACCCCCAAGACTAGTTTAAGTGCCCTTCTTTCAAACTCCCGTAACTACCTACACATACCTATTTTAGCCTTTATAACACTGCATTACTTTGACTGTTTTTTACCTATTTTTTAAGTCAGACTCTAAGGACAGAGACTGCTTTTGTTTGTTCTTTGATTTCCAGTGCATAATACTTAGGGTGACCATACGAGTTAGGTTTCCAGGTGTGTTAGGTTTCCAGGAGAGTCCAGGTGTGTACCTCCCTTCTTCCCAGTGTACCTATTAGTAGTGCTCACTTTTATTTTCAAAAGCGCCCACATTTAGTGATGAGTTATATGACTATCCTGATATTCTAATGTTTGTTGAATGAATGAAAACATAAAAGAAAGGGAAGAGAGGAGGAAGAACTGGGTAATGATATCGGATTCACATTTCTAGCAATGCTTCTTTGCAGAAAATATTTACCTTCTCTGTGCTTTAGTTTGCACATTAGAAAAATGAGGGAAATGTTATCTGTCCATTTTAAAATGAAGCTAACAATAATAAAACTTCAGAAACCTTAAATTTATGTTATGCTTTGAGATTTATTAAGCACCTTCTTGAAAGTGATTTCATTTGTCTTCATAATGACAGTGCGAAGGTACGCAATTTAAGTGTTATTATCATCATTTTTTCATTAGATGAGAAGCTAATTCTCAGAGCCTAAGTGGTTTACCAAAGATTATACAGCCAACAAGTAGTAGTAAACTATATTGTGAGTTTTCTGATTTAAAGTCTAGGACTCTTCTCATTTTAGCACATCATCACTGTGAGATTTTATGAGAGGCTTCAATTCTACTGGACAGTGCTTTGTGAATTACAGACAGCCACCAAAATGTACGGTCATGCAACTATTAGTGCTAAAATTCACCCTAGTTGTTATTTTATAGTCATCATTCTAACAACACCCCAGAAAAAAACCCTGCCTTTACAATTATTTTCAGTAATTTGTTTACTGAAATAATGTTTCATTGTACATAAAACAAATACCAAAATCCAGTCCCACAAACTGTATAGTTTATTAAATTGGAAAGTAAATGCTCAAATTCATTAGGTTATCTGTAGCTACAAAGACCATGTTTTCTCAACTGAAAATTGGAACATAAGCTCTTCCTTCTTATAACCGTCCCAACTTTTTACTTTGCTGCTTCTTCTTGGGCTTCTAACCTTGACTCCATGTCACCTTCTTAGATTGGCCGCCTCTGACCCCCTTTGCCATTCCAGTCTGAAATAGATCAATCCTGTTCTTTCTCTTCATAGTATTTTTTGTCTTTTGTAGAAAGATATTAATTTGCCTACTTATGTCTGTCTCAATCACTGAATGGTAAATTCCATAAGAACATGAACCTTGTCACTATATATGTTTTTCTTCATTTATTTCCAGAATGGAAATCTGGCATATGTTGAATGTATATTATTGAATGATAAATGACTGAATGGAAATATTATGTGGCATACTGAAATGAGTTATTTTTTTTACTGATGTCATCCTGAAATTTTCTCTGTGAGTAGGGATTTAAAAAATTTCATAACCCCAGATAATTTGGAGACAATATGTAGGGCCCTTTTAAAACAGGTCATCAGCCTCTATTTTGTGGTATTTTTTTAGATAGCAATATTTTAGATGGAAACAGAGGACAGCTCTGAAATTCAACTGTCCCTTTATGACCCCTAAAAAAAATGATACTGGAAGAGTCTATGCTATAATGACAGCCTGGATACAACACTTATATAGCTAAGGACTGTGTCCAGGGAAAGATCATTGTTAACTTACTATTCTGAATGGCAAATTCAGTTAACAAAGAATGCCTTATTGAAGACTGTATTGTTTACCTAAAATTGAGAAGAATTATTAGCTACCTGGAAAAATGAAAACCTTTTCCAGCAAACATTTTCATACCTTCAACATTTCAGGTGACCAAGAGCAGTAATTATTGGTGTCAGATGGTTCTGGTAACTCCATTTGCGTCCATATCTGTGTTTATTGAGGGTATACTACACGTGCAATGCTGTGTTAGGTAATGATCAATGTCACTTTTGCAAATCAAATTTATGTCATGTTTAATGTGGCTATTAGACTCATCCAGTAAAAATAAAGTTACATTTATTTTTCATTGGTTTCTCTACCCCAGAATTAAAATTATGACACATAATACTTTTCATGGATTTCACATAACTGTCATTCACAACATTTAGAAGTACGGAATAAATCAAGGGGGGAATACTCCATTGAAATTGTATCATCCTTATGAATTGGGTATTTGCTTAAGTACTTGGCTAAGTAATTAAGTGTGGGTTTCACTTAAGAGTTCTATCAGTTATGTTTATTTCTTTCTTACTAGATTAACTCATGAAAAAATGAAAAACCATGGCAGAGCTCCTATAACTACTTTGAAAGTCCTGTAACAGCTCATGTAGATTGTAGCACAATTGATGTAACTGCTATAGCTGAATTGATTGTCCAGATGGTCAAAATGGCAAGACAAAATAATAGTAATCATGATACATCTTGTATTATATAGCATTCTTCATCTTATAAAACTCTTCCACTCACATAATCTCAAGCTGCCTTTGTTTATCATAACAGCTTTGTTAAATAGACAGGGGGATATTTTAAAGATCAACAAACAGGTTTAAAAAAGTATATATATTTGTCATTCACTATTTAGCACCTACTTGTCTTACTCCAAGACAAGTCTGGTCTCCCTGACTACAGTTCACTTCACAGACAGAAAGATTGTTCTAAATGCAAATTTAACCTGCTTTCTCTATTATGTAAAACCTATTTCTTTCTGTTGGTATTAGTTAAAATTCAGTGACTATAACGTCTGTCTATAGGCAAATCATGATCTAGCTTCTCCTTGTCTCTCTGACCTTGATTTTAGTTGCCCCTTCCACAAGTGTGTTAGGCTTTTACACGTCTTCTTTTGCCCACCCAGTTTCTTCTGCTTGCTCATGCTATAGTGTCAGCTCAGACATTATCTCTTTCATAAAGCCACCACTGACTTTCTCTGTCTCTCCCCAAAGATACTTATTTTTCCAGTCTTCCAGCTTCTATTATCTTATATCAACACAGTACGTATTGGTTTATAGTTTGCTTCTTTTTTACTGGACTTACTGTTCATTTATTTTCCTATCATCTGGCAGGGTTCAAGGCACATCATGTGCACTCAGAAGATATTTGTTGAAAAAATTAATAAATGATTGAATAATATACAGTGCTAGTTATCTTACTTTATTGAAACTGTTGTTACATATTAACAGATCTTTACTGTTGATCAAATATGTTCATATCTTTTATTCCACCTGATTAAAGAAATAACATAAGGTCTATAGGCAAGGTTACATGTTACAAATAGGATAGAGAGGATCAGTAAAAATATTATAAGTGACTGCCTTCAACTTGGTGACCATATGATATCACTTCAACCTAAGAATGTGCTTTCTAATGTGAGTTCTCTAAGTGTGATTAATTAGCTACTCTTAGGCAAGGAATCTCCATTGTTGTGTTTAATGATTTGAGATAGCAAGTGTTAGAGTAGTAGATTCTGAAAGAGATTGAAGCATTCTGAAGAAGGATTAAAAACTTTTATTTGTATCCTTCTTAGCTCATCATTTTGTCTTGGTAATTAGGCTTTGAATCTGTGGCATTTAGTAAAAGCAACAAAAACAACTATGGCGCAATAATAAGAATAGTTGATGATTAGTGAGTGCTTACTGTGTTCAGGGCACCATGATAACTGTTACGTGTGTCTTCTCAATTAACTGGCAAAATCATTTTTTTAAAAATAGATACTATTTTCTTCCCTTTACAGTTGAAGAAACCAAATCTCAGAGGGGGGACCTTATCCAAGCTGAGTAGCTAGGTTATGGCAGAGTCAGTAATTCTCTCCTCTGAAGGGAACTGGCTGTGTCTGTTAGACTAGTCTGAAATTTTCATAGGAACTTGCCATTAATGGAGTGTCTCTTTGATGACTTAGATCACAGAGACTCTTTCCTAACATAGTTGTGATAAACTGTAATCTGGTGTTTTTAAACTATCTCATGGTATTATTGAATATAAAATATCCATATTTCCTTCCTGATTTGGTTTTCCTGAACATCCTGTGAAGTCTTAGTGCCTCAAGAGAGAGCAGTTGTCCTCATAGTGTTGCCAGGAGGATTCCAAATTAGATCAAGCCAGTCCCCAGCGTCTTGCAGTGTTCTCGATCAGCCCAACTGCCTCATGGAACACTGCAGTACAGAGTTGTTCAGCAGAAGTTTGATCATTTATATTTGCATTTAGAAATTCATGAGGTTCCGTCTGTGTGACCCATTTTATATAGATATGTGAGCTGCTATCCATGATTAAGAATTCACATATTGGAAAGAACAAAACCTTTGTTGTGAGGTGGACCTGGACTCAAATCACAGCCACACCACTTACTAGCTCTGGTGTATTGGGCAAACGACGTAATCATTCTGAGTCCAGACTGAGTCATCCATGAAAACTGAACCAATAAAAATTATCTAATGAAGTTGTAAAGACAAAACGGAATGTGTGTGTATGTGTGTATGTGTATATACATAGTAGTTGTTAAACAAATATTATTACTCCTTTTAAAAAAAAATAAAAATAATATAACCGTATTATAAAATATTTATGAAATAAGAAAAGAAAAATAATTACCTTTAATCTTGTCACAAAAATTAAACTACCACTCTAGCTTTAATGTATTAATTCAGTGTATTAATTTAATGGATTATTTAATTAATGTATTAATGTATTATTTCATTTTCATATGGCTATGTTTAATCTTACCTTTATATAATTTACGTAATATTATATCATAAGCACTTTCTACATTGCTAGTTATCATGGAGATTATATACTAAACAACTTAGTTATTCTACTCCTAGTTATTTACTGAAGAGAAATGGATACATATGTCTACATAAGTCAATGAAGACTTCTACTTAAATGTTTATAGCATTTTATTTGTAATAGCAAAATTGTGGAAATTCCCCAGTATACATCAACAGGCTCTTCTGAAAAAATATTGTAACACATTCATACATTGAAATACTATTCAGCAACAGAAAGAAATAAACTATTGACACACGCATGCAACACAGAGATCAATCTCAGAGTAAGTATATCAAATGAAAAAAGCCAGGCTAAAAAGGAGTACATAATATATACTTCCCTCTACATGAAATTCTAGAAAACTCAAATTAATCTGTAGTGACAGAAAGCTTGCTTGAGGATGAGAAAAGTTATATAGGGGAAGAGTACAAAGGAAATTTTTGAGAGCAATGAATATGTTCATTAACTTGATTAAACTAATGGTTTCATAGATGTTTGCATGGCTCAAAACTTTTAAATTGTACACTTTAAATAGCTTGTTGTTAGTCAGTTATACCTCAAAAAATTGTAAAAAATAATGATGTATCTTTTAGAAAAAAAAATCTCACTGTAATGGTTCCATTGCATCATTATTTTTACAGCTATTCCCATAGCTTTATTTATATGCTTCAGATATTTTGCAAGCATAAACCAAATTGTAATGAACATCTTTGGCATAAAGGTATTATTTAGTCTTTGCTTTCTCTTTGGAGTCTACTAATGGTGAAAGTATCTTTCTTTGGGCAAGAATGGCACAGAAAAATCTTTGTAGTCACTCCTCAAATTTAAGTTTCTTAAGAGGTGGAGTTGTGTGTATAGCTAACTCACCAGCTATTTTAAAAAAATAATTTTAATTACTGGTTTCTAGTCATCACCACTTGGGCCACTGATAAAAATAGTAGCATAGAGGCAGTTGGGTGACAATTAGAGTTGTAAAAGCAAGACTCTCAGTCAGGAGACCAATAATGATACAATTTAAAGCTTCTCCAAGCATCTGAACCCATCAGGCTTCCAGGGACCTCATGAATTCTCCCTGTTCATCTGTATATGCTATTAACCACATTGTTCAATAGTTAACTACCCTGGTCACTCAGTCACTACTCAGCATTTCCTTTTCTTCTTAGTAAATGGCGTTTTCTCTATTGTAAATGTAGAAAGTGCCACATGGACCTTTGTCTGCTGCCTTTAACACTCATCATTTATTTATTCATACAATAAAATAAACATTTACTGTGCTCAAAATATATGCCCAAACTTTGATTGGCACTAAGGACAAAATTATTCATAACACATGGTCCTTGGCCTGAAAAATTTGACAGTGTTATTTGAGAAATCAGTAAGTAAACAGTAAATTTGAATAGGGGGTGTTCAGCTCAATTAGAGGCATAAACCAATGGGGAAGATATAATGTACATAAAGTGTTTGTGTGTGTGTGTGTGTGTGTGTGTACACATATATATAATCTAACAGACAGTGGATACACATGTCCCAGACTAAAGTGTTAAGGTAGACTTTCTAGAGTAAGAGGTACCTGAGTTGATAACTAAAGAAGAAAGATTCCGGTGAAGAAACTTGGCAGGAGAGGGAGGAGAATGTTTCAGGGTAGAGGAAACAGCATGTATGAATTCCAGAGGGAGAAAAGGTGCAACAGTAATCTGTGGCTGTGTATGACTGGGGTGCTGGTCTGGGAATGAATGGCCTGTGTTACACACTCAAGCTGCTACCCTTGCCTTGGGCCACCTCTCCCAGAAAAGGTAAATGGGCTGAAGCTATAAAGGCAGAATTGTCAAGGGGAGGGAAGCAAAGGTGAAAATGGCAAGGACACTGTCAGTAGGTTCCGGAGGCCAGGCCGGGGGCAGGACTTGCCATTGACCTGGTAGTTCAGGCCTCCACCATTGGCTTACCCCCTGTTCCCTTTCTTCATCAGTAATGGAGTAGATTTTGTGTCTTTGAGTATAGGACCTGCCAACCCACCTGGCTTCTCTTCCAGAATTATCTGGTTTTGGTCACTATCTGGAACCTATATGACTTAGTGATATGACTATATTAATGAAGTTGTCATTTAAAAAAAAAAGTTTGCTTTAATTAAAGGACTCATGGGAAGTACTAAGGGCAAAAAAATACTGCTGAAAACATTTTTTAAAATACTGGTTTCCTGATTGCAAAAGTACTATATGCTCACTACAGAATAATGAGTATTAATTTTATGATAGTATTAATAGGTTTATTTTAGAAAAGTTATAAAATATAAAAATATAAGAAATAAAACAAACATAACTTCTGTATATAATATTCAGAAGTGGCATCATGAAAAGCTTTTCTTTCAGTATCATCCGTATATCTCATTTTTTGTATTTCATCAGAGCCCCACTGATAAATATTGGATTACTTTCAGCTGTTTGCTATTACAAGTATTGCAACAATGACAATCCCTACGTATATATCTTAGCATACAAGTATTAGTATGCCATAAAATAAATTTACAAAAGTGGAATTGTTGGGTGAAAGGCAGAAAAGCATAATTCTAAAGGATTGCATAGACTAACTATTCCCCCAACATATATATATATATATATTTTTTTTTCCACGAAGCATACACAAGTTTCAATAGCCGAATTGACCAAGCAGTCCCCAACATGTATTTAACTACCCTGCCTTCTATTACTGGACATTTAGATTGTTTCCAAATTATATTCTTACAGGTAATTTAAAATATTCTTAAATACTGACATTGCTTTGGGCCTAACCATTGAATGATGCCAGTCCATGAGTCATTTCATGTTGGCAAAAGATGCTGGAGGGAGTCTGGCTAATTCATTCAACAACCTCTACTAGTATATCCAATCATAAAAAAGGGAAGGCAGGGAATCTGATAATCTTATTTGATCACCAAATTATCAGTAATAAAAGGTTTCATTTTCCATATTTTTATACATATTAACTCATAATTTTCAGCCCACCTACAGCAGAGGTGTGTTAATCCAGTCTGCAGTTGAAGAAACTGAGGCCTAGTATAATTAAGTGACTTTGCCAAGGTTTCCGTTGACTTGAGTTGATCTTAACTGGAGTTCATCAGATAGCACAGTTTATATTTTCCCAACTACATGTGTCTTCTCACAAAAATCTGTGAGAGTTATGGTGCTGCTTCTGTAACTCAGAGACAAGATAGTATCTCTCTTTTTAATAACACTTAAAAACTATTGACTATTATTACTACTTTTCAAGTAATGTTTTTAGTACTTTATAGGTATTTACTCATTTAGTCCTTCAAACCCGCTGAGATAGAATCTATTATTATACCCAACAAACAGATAAGAAAACTGAATCACAGAGAGGTTAACTAACTTACCCACGAACACTTAGCTCATGAGATCAGAATGCAGGGTTCAAGCCAAGCAGTTTGCTCTGGAGTCAGCATTTCAAAGCACTCCAATGCATTGCCTCCCAGAGACACTTTCTGCCAGAAACCAAATGGTAGGTGTTGTCTTTCTGTATGTAATAACATCATATAGCATTAAGAGGCAGTGTAGGGATCAAGAACACAGATTCTGGAGCCAAACTGCTTCTGTTTCAATTCAGATTCTGCCACTTACTAGATGTGTGGTACTCTTTCTATTTGAATTTCTTTATTTAAAAAGTGGAGAGGATAATAGTAAGTACCTCATAGGGTTATAATGGGAATAAACATTTATATAGCACTTGAAACAGTGCTTGGCATATACGTATCACTATTTAAGTTTTTGCTTAATTGTTTGTAGTTTGAATTGTCCTCTGATTTCTGTCTCACAGAGCACACTCTAGAAGACGGTTATCTCAATGGCAACCTGAAGTGACCAGACGCATCTACAGTGTCTGGCTTTTTCAAGTGGCCCTACTCACTATGGATGCCATGGCAAAAAACTGGGCCCTGAGGCTTCATAGTATCTTATGTTTCTGTGAGATCTGTTTTAAAGGGAAGAATCGGCCTTGCCAACTTTCCAAATTTAGCCATAACTGGGTCACCTAAAAAAGTAGCGCAGTGTTCCCTCAAGTAACCTTTTGCTTATGTTAATTTTATATGAAGTATTCCTCACCGAATCTTAGCACGTTGTGAATTTCATGAGTCACTGCTTCGGCAGATAAGTGTGTGAAGAGTGCCTTTTCAGAACCATTGCTAGAGGTGGTGCAGCTTGTTGCTGCCCTAGGTCAAGTCTGTATCTCTAGGGATTGGTAGCAAAAGTAAAAACAAACATACAAAGAAGAAACAGGATCAGATAGGACTATGTTTTTTGTGTTATAAAATCCTCAAGAAGAAATTTTGCCTTCAATGAGCTGGGCCACATCTCTAATATTGCTCACTGGCCAGTGCCAGGGCCTTTGTTGGGTGCTCTGAGTATAGAAAGGAATTGGATCCTGGTCCTGCCTTTAAAGTCAACACAGTCTCCTGTTGCTCATTGCCTCTGGAGAAATGCTTATAAGGAATTGTCTTCAGTATGGGGTCAGATTTTGCTTTTCTCAGGCCTATTTTGGCACAGGAATTGTTGTCTGACTCAAGGCGTTCTCCTTAGGTCTCCAAACCAAAGAAAAGGTGTTCAGAGAGCGTGGTTGTTAGAGTCATGTGTTATGTCTGCGGTAAAGAACTAGTCTTATTCCAGAGGACAAAGATGTTAGTGTGAGGGGGAGGCCACTAACATTTTCAGAGCACTTACCAGAGGCCAGGTATCATATTAGAGATTAGGTTACTTTACTTCAACCTTGAATCAACTATGTGGGGTGATTGTCTGTTTCATTAGATGTGGGGGATCAATACTTACTAGAAAATCTTAAATGAGATAAATTGATTAAAATCAGAGATAGGAGGAGGTAAAGCCCAGAATTTGAACTTAGATCTCTCTAGCTCTGGAGTTCATGCACTTCCCACTGTGGGAATTACATTCATTTAAAAAATGTAAATTGACTTAGAATATTAGAGATCCTTAGTCTTTAATAAGTTCAGGAGCCAGAGTGTGAAATCTTTGAAGTCCACTGGCCTCACTTTCCTGGAGAAATGACATTTACTCTTGTGCCACGAAGAAAAATGTTACATCTTTCCTTATGAGGACATCATTATAGCCTGTTCTAGTTTAGCTTAAGCCAGGTCATGCATCAAGAAGTCGAGTTTTATGTGGCTTTCTCAACTTTACAGGGCAGACGAAAGGACTGTGGAGCCTCATGGACATAAATTATATGTGTGCTTGCCTCTGACTCTCAAATGGAGACAATACCTTGTTTAAGAGTTAGCATAAAATATATAATAGTTATTGTAAACCACTCGAATTGTAGTTGCGGCTCAATAAATTTTAGAACCTTTCTCTTTTAGAGTAAGACATCTGAGGGACTTATATCTGAGTGAAAAGAGCTCATCTGAAGATATTTACTAAGCATGTAATGTGTCTGGCTTTTTCAGATGTTTGAATAACCCTAAAAAACTTAAGTTCTATGGGACCCTGCTCTTGATTACCTTGGATCCTGGATACGGAGAAAGAATTAAAAAGTAGAAACTATTTAGAAACATATTAAATGCTTTCAAATGTGACACTTGTAGTAAATAAAACAATTCAGAGAAAGTAGAGACTGGTTCCCGCCCAGGCCCAAGAAGGCCTTCTAGAAGGGAAGGGTTTGAACAGATCTTGGGGCAGAATTGATACTACACCACCGGGTAGAAAGAGGAACTTAAGGCATCCATTTCTCTAATGACCTTTCCCTTCCCCTTTTTATTTTCTTCTTCCTATAGCAAGAGCATAAAGATCATTTTCTTTTTCCTTCCCACTCCCTTTTCATAATGCTAGTGCATTTGTTTTACTTGAATACAGAAACAGAGGCATTTATCTTCTTGTCAGCTGTCCAAAGGAATTTAGATAGATTCACTTATGTGTCACAATTGCCATTTAATCCATCAGTTAATATTTAAAATTTTTATCTTGCAGCTTTGAAATTGTACTTAAGGGAAAGACGAAAGTAAAGCTATTTAAAGTAAAATCATGCATGCCTAATATAGAAAATTTAGAAAGCATAGGAAGTTATACAGAAAATATATTTAGAATGGGTCTACCATACAAAGATAATGGTAATTTATATTTTGGATTATTTGTGTGTGTGTGTGTGTGTGCGTGTGTGTGTGTGTGTGTGTGTTTTGTTTATTTTATATAACAGTGACACACATTATACATATTTCTGTACTCTCTATAAATTGTTATATAAGCATAAAATTCCATGAATGAAGCCATGATTTATCCATTTTCCTAATATTGTACATTTAAATTATGTATCGTTTCCACTGTTTAAATCCTGTTGAAAATGTTAAGTGTTTTCATTTTTTAAAAAATGCACTCTTAGGTGTGGAATAAATTAATATACTTTCCACTGTTAAATCCTGCTGAAAATGTTAAGTTTTCATTTTTTAAAAAATGCACTCAGGTTTGGAATAAATGGAAATTTTTGGTAAAGTTAATCGTTTCTTTTAGATGTATTTGAGTAGCTACTGTCTTTCAGGTACCATGCTAAAGGAGGCTTTGTATAGTTAACAATCTACTAGGAAAACAAAGAGAAGTAGAACGTGATCAGTGTCTTAAGAGCAGAACAAGAAATGCACTGAAGAAGCTCTAAGAAGAGGTCAGTTATGACTAGAGTGATGAAAACGGTTTCTTGGAGAGAGAGAATTTGATCTAAGGCTTGAATGATGGGGTTGTAAATTCCACAGCAAATTACAAGTGCAGATGTGAGAAAGCGAAGTATTATTAAAGATAAGTGAGCAGGTCTATTTGCAGAGAACTTAGGAGCCATGAAAGAAAAATTCAGACCAGAAGCCTAGAAAGGTAAATTTTAGGCAGAGAGTCATGAATGGCAAATTAAGAAGTCCAAACACCTTTTTAATAGACAGTGAGGATTTCTGGGATTTTTGCAGAAGATTACATGGTATTATCAATTGTTCCTTATAAATGGGTGCAATAGACAATGAAGACTTCTGGGATTTCTTTTTTGCAGAGGATTACATAGTATTACACATTGTTCCTCATAAATGGGTGCTTATATGCAAAGATATTGAATAGCGCTAGTAATGGAGTGTGAATTAAAGCAATGTGGCATCATTTTCATCTGTTATATTAATAAATGTTTTAAAAGATTAATAATGATTAGCACTGACAAATAGGTAGAAAAATAACTATCATCACTGATGTAAATTACGCGTAATTATGAGACTATAACTTGGTATAAACTTTTTGGGAAACGATATGCCAGAATACATCAGTTTTTAATACATGCATACCCTTGTAGTTGGCAATTCTACTTCTACATATGCATGCTAAGGTAACAATTGAGAAATACTCAAGAATGATCATACATAACAATCTGTAGTAGTATGTTGTCTAGTACTGTTACATTGGCATCAGTGAAAATCTCCATTAATTGGAATATTTTAAATAATTTATGGCATTAACCTTGAACAAAATGCTTATAATTATGGTTTTCCAAAACAATGAATTATATTTTTATGTACTAGCCTTGAATGTTTATCATATGTTAAATAACAAACTGAAACAGATACCAAACAGTAGCTTCTATCTCATTGATGTGAAAACAAATCTTTATGTTACTAATTTCGACAAAAACTATCAAGAAGAATACATACCAAATAGTTAACGATAATTATCACTTGGGAGTAGAAGTTTTTTAAAAGTTCGCTTTTACTTTAAATCTATCGACCTTTCTTAAAGGACCATATAATTTGTTAAAATGTGTTTTGAAAAACTATTTAGAAGAGATTTATCAGGAACATTATTTTGGCTAAGGTTTTGAGTGTAAACCATAATGACTATAAAGGCAATGATGAAAATCCATGTCCTCTGAGAGACCTTTTCATCATCTGATGTTGACCTTGTCATTTCCCGTCACATCCTATTTTCAGTCCATTGTGGCACTTAGCAATACATTTTACTTTCTGATTTATTTTTTAAATTACCTTTCTGAGATTAAGGACCTTATTTATTTTGTTCCATGCCATCTCTAGCACTTAGAACACTGCCTGAATGACAGTAGCCTCACATAAATTAGTCGGATGAAATGAACGCCAGTAGGATAGCTATTGCAAAGTTGCCTTTAACATAAAGTTTAAATACCTTAATTTGACTTATGAAGCCCTATATAATTTAATTTCTGCTAACTTCTCTAGCTTCATTATCTTACCATTACTTTCTCTACCCTACTCCCCCACTGCTCCAGCATCTGTACATGCTGAACTTTCTTCAATTACCTTAACATATTCTTCTCTCTCCTGAGTTTTGTACACGTTATTCTTACTTCTGGAAAATTAACTGAGCTCTTCTTTTTCTTACTCCTGTTGATTCCTCTGGTGTCAGAATACTTTAAGCAGTATTACTGTTCAAGGTCATAGGCTCAGGAGTTAAATGTCAAATTAGTAATGTAACCTTAGTCAAGTTACTTTTGCTTAGATACACTATCCTTATCTGTAAAGTCGGACTAATAGTACCTATCTCCTAAGGATTTAAGGATAAATTAGTAGCAGCTTATTATATATTAGGATGATAATGATGGTCCCTTGTGTGTTCATTGTGGTGATAGTGATATCATTTTTTTAAGAAAATTTCTTTATTCCAGTATGTGATAGGTGCCATTTTTGTATGTCAAAAATGAATCATTGTGTATTATTGAACATTTGTTTGTTTTCAGATCCTACTAGAATATAAGCTCCATGGGAGCAGAGGCTGAAGCCATTGAGTTCATCAGAGTCCTCACAATACCTAGCACAGTGTCTGGCAGATAGTAGGTGCTCAATAAACATTTATAAAATGACTGAATTGGATAGTCTTGTCATAAACCAATAAAGAAGATAAGATACATTGGGAGAACTGAGAAGACAGATCTTGGTAACAAAGAAGAATGAGAAGGAGTGAGAATCAAACATGACTCAGGTTCAGAGATTAAGAACTAGGAAAATGAAGTCATTAAGAGAGAGGAATAAGGATGAGTGACTAGTTTTGAACCTATTGTTGATCCCTAAGAATTGTCTTTTATCTTTTTTCTTCCACAGTCATCCTATATGACTCGTAGATTGAGTGCATCCTTTCACATCTAAAACTTTATGTTAGAGGTGATGCAGATGTCTGTCTTCTTTTATAGATGAGCAAATTGAGATCTAGATGTGTATGGCTTAATCTAGGTCATATTCATATAGAGGAAAAATCACATTTCAATAGAAAAATGTAATTTTATTTGAATTATTCATTTTTTCATTTAGAAATATGTATGGAATATCTGCTATGTTCAGACCATCATGATCCGGGTGCATAGAGAAAATTCCCTTTTTAAATTCCTGATGAATAAATTTGAAAAAATAAACAAGGTGTGTTAAAAGAGCATTATATTTGAAGACAGATATATTCTAGCCATGGCCTCATAACCAGCTTGTGTTATAGAACAAGTTCCTTAGCCTCAATAATCCTGGATGTAACCTGGCCACTGCCCTTTAATAGCTCAATATTTATTGGTAGAAACAGTTACATAAACGAGTTCAAGATAGAGTAATAAGCCTTCTAAAGCATTCATAATGTCCTCTGGGAGAACCACGAACAGAACAATTAATTCTCAGTGGAAGACTTAAAGAAGGTGCTCGAATGATGTTACATTTGACCTAAGTTTTTATGCTAGCTATTCATTGTTCAGTATTTTATTCTGTTATATTTCCTTCAAAGATAAGCTGGACTTTGTTTCTAAATTAGAATTTTCTAATTTCACCAATGCATTCAGAAAAGAACATTATCTAATTCATGTCTATCATTTATCTTGGGTTTTAGTCTATTTTAAATTGCTTTACACTTTTCTTTTTTTCTTTTAATTTAACTCAGCAACAGTAATTCTCTGTTGTGAAGAAACACTGAATGAATTAATGTGTGAGGTGAAAATTGTCAGCAGACTTTTAAGATCTTCTGCAGAGCTGATAACATATTGAGGAAGCTGACTTTTTAAAACAAAATCAAAAGTAGACTCCAAATGAGAATATTCCAGAGCTATTTCTCCCACTGCATCCTTAAAGGGACATTAAAACAAAATCAAATTACACTTGCTTGTTGGTGATAATAGGAAAATAGATTGCTTTAATATATGAAGATGGGATCACTGGTATAAGGTTTAAAGAACTAAATTTAAATTGAAAATAGAATCATAGGGTTTATGAATTGAAAGGAAAGCTTAATGGAAATCTAGTACAAGCTTTTGTCTCTTTCTTATTTAGAAACTGATAGAAAGATTGAATGAATTGCTTAATATCACAGTTTTCATTATTTAATATCATTTCTTTATATTTTTTGGTTACTTAATACCTTTATGAAATTGGGCAAGTCAGTTAAATTCCCTATTCTGTTTTTCACCGGTGGAATGGGGAAATGGAGAAAATAACAAGTATTTCTTAGAGCTGGTTAGAGAATAAAATGAGATGATGCATGTAGAATATTGGTTTTATCGTGGCTATTTTATTGTGTCCTACTCTACTCCTCATCTCTATGACAATATTAAGATTCGATCACAATATAAGCAGCTAGCCACTTCTGTTTCTCCCACTGCTGTATCCCAGGGTCCAGCACAGTGCCTGCCATCTAATAGGCACTCAATAATTCTTTGTTGAATGAACATCTGAATCGGATTTTCCTGATGGTTTTATATTATCTGATGGACCTCTGGAAATGTTTGAATTCTAGACCTCTGGAATTTTAACAAACAAATTTACTCTTTTAACAACAGGGTAAACTAAGACCCCCAAATGTTAAATAATTGGCTTGTGATCACAAAGATGAACACTCAAGTGAGCCAAGTTCACATTTTAACACACTCAAGTGTATTCATTTTTGTGACACCTGGGACTCAGGTTTTCCTAACCACGAATTCAGTCTATTTTCTACCACAAACCTTTAATATTAATAAATGATGTTTTCCCAATACTCTATCTATAGTCATGATCATTCAAGAAAATTTGTAAAATACAATTGTGTAAGAAATGAGATATATGTTTTAAATTTACTTATATAAACATTGTCAAAATGTAGGCATATTTTCTTTGGATCTTTCATTTAACATCATCATGTGTAATTATTTTGTCACTATTCTTTAAAAACATTTTCGTTGGTGATTAGGATTCAATTCTACAGAGATACCAAATCTTGTCATTTTTTTTTATTGTTGGATATTAAGATAATTTCCAGTTTCTCACTGTCATAAGTCATGCTCTCTTCAACATACTTACGTAAAATCATTTGTCTTATCTTTTGATTGCTTAGAATAAATTATTGGATATGAAATGATTGTTGGATCAAAGGCTAAGTCCATTTTTACAGCTCTTAAATGATACATGGTAGTACTGCATTTCATTCCAGAAAATTTACCAATTTTTCTCACAATTGTAGTGTCCACAGGTATTTTTCCTAATGTTTCTTAATTACATGTTGATGCCTCTCTTTATTACCAGAAAAAAATGTGTCAATGTTGAAGGACAATATTCTCTGTATGTGTGCCTGTGTGTTTTTTCAAAACAATTCTTTCAGGGGCAAATGCATCACTACAGCTTCCAAAATAACCTGTCAACACCAAATATAATTTCTCCTTATCCTTGCTTGATAATATATGCTGGTTATCTGTGTAAAATCCACATAAAAATAACATGCAGAGATTGCTTCAGCATAGCTGAATCACTACCTTTATACATATAATCCAAACATAATGCAGTGAGCAAAGTCCGTATTTTAAATAGTGAAATATAAATATTCCCTACCGTAAGTTTTTATTCTTACCTTGTGTTAAGCCATTTATCCTTTGAGCATTTGAACTTCTGTAGCAATTATCTAAACATTCCTTGAACACCTAGCATGTATCAGTTTGGGGGGGATAAATGGTAATTATAAGGCAATTATTTCCTCCTTTTTCTCATTTTTTAATGAATAATGATAATTCATAGTTTAATTTCACAGATTTCTTTGGTATTCAAAGAGCTTACTATTGTTATGTGAGAAATACCCAAGAATGCTAGCCTAGGAATAAAGTTCTGGTTTTGTTAAGCAGTGAGGTCTTGACACTAAATACTGCTGTTATATTTATACATGATAAATTCCCTTTTTAAATTCCTGATGAATAAATTTGAAAAAATAAACAAGGTGTGTTAAAAGAGCATTATATTTGAAGACAGATATATTCTAGCCATGGCCTCATAACCAGCTTGTGTTATAGAACAAGTTCCTTAGCCTCAATAATCCTGGATTTACTAATCTGTCAAATATTTCTGCTGTTCCCACACTGTTGTGGAGAGAATGGAGGAGGGGGAGGAATCTGTCATTTAAGTGATTAAAAAACTACAAATACAAGTTGATAATAAATGCTTAGTGTTTAGGTTGAAACGTATTTACTCCAATGATGGTGTGATGACTAGAAACTCAGAAATGGCACCTCTTTACCCTGATACTCATCCTCCTCCCATTGGCATTTCTTTTTCTTTTTCTTTTTTGAGACAGGGTCTTACTCTGTGGCCCAGGCTGGAATGCAGTGGCTCCATCAGGATTCACTTCAGCCTCAGCCTCCCAGGGCTCTGGTGATCCTCTCACCTCAGGCTCCCAAGTAGCTAGGACTACAAGTGTGCACCACTACACCTGGCTAATTTTTGTATTATTTGTAGAGATGGGGTTTTGCCATGTTGCCCTGGCTGGTCTTGAACTACTGGGCTCAAGCAATGTGTCTGCCTCTGCCTCCTAAAGTGTTGGGATTACAGGTGTGAGCCACTGCTGTCTTCCCTTGGAATTTCTAATTAAGAAATATATACATAAGGCATAGAAGCTAAATTGGCTTCAGAGTACCACTTCATACCTGAATACTAAATGCTCTCAAAACACAGTTCTGGCAAAAGCTAAGAAATCCATATGGCTTAAACCTGCAGGTGTAAAATAGGCATCCTATTCCCTTCTTCATGAACTAAGATGTATGAATACACCATTCAAATTTAGATGCAAAGCATTTAAAATAGAAAGAGTAAGTCCTAGATGAGTCTACCCAGATGGGCACTTTCTGCTCAGTTCTTCACAAAAACAAAGCACAAAAGCAAGAAAGAAGAGAACAACCCAACATGCCTGGAGAAAGCTGATTCTACCTAACAGGTCTGTACTGTGAAATCAGAAGTAGAAGAGGGAGCACCGCCTATGAGTGCTGACACATGACACAATTTTCATAGTCCCTGGTAAAACACAGCTCAGTTAATGTCCTGAGACCTCATTTATCAGATTATTCTTTGTGTGTGTGTGTGTGTGTCAGAGTCTTGCTCCATCACCCAGGCTACAGTGCAGTGGCATGATCTCAGCTCACTGCAACCTCTGCCTCCCGGGTTCAAGTGATTCTCCTGCATCAGCTTCTTGAGTAGCTGGAATTATAGGCTTGCACCACCACGCCCAGCTAATTTTTGTATTTTTAGTAGAGACAGAGTTTCACCATGTTGACCAGGCTAGTCTCGAACTCCTGACCTCAGGTAATTTGCCCACTTCGGCCTCCAAAGTGCTGGGGTTACAGGCATGAGACCCTGTGCTTGGCCCAGATTATTTTATTTTTAGAGGCAGGGTCTCACTCTGCCACTTAGGCTGAAGTCCAGTGGTGTGATCATGGCTTAATACAGCCTCCAGGGCCTCCAGGGCCTGCCTCCCAAGTAGCTAGCACCACAGATATGTGCCACCATGCCCAGCTAAGTTTTTTTTTTTTTTTTTTTTAAAGATGGGTCTCCCTGTGTTTCCCAGGCTGGTCTCAAACTTACTGGGCTCAAGCAGTCCTTCTGCCCTGGCCTCCTACAGTTCTGGGATTACAGGTCTGAGCCACTGTGCCTGGCCTGTTGTCTTAAATAAATAAATAAAATAACTATTATCAGAGAAGGTATAATTCCTTTCATACATTGATATTTTTTATATAGTTTAATTAAGGCTGGTATCTGGGAAGAATTCTCAGAATTTAGTGATGAATGGGATTAGATAAAATGGAAAATAGTTTGAATTGGATTAGGGAAATAATCATAACATCAGTGTTTCAACCTTGGCTGCAAAATGCAGCAACCTGGGGGACTTTAGAAAATATTGGTTTCTTAATCCAACCCTCAAAGAATCTGATTTAATTGGTCTATATTGCAGCTTGGGCATCAAGGGTTGCCCAAATTTATAATTTGCAGAGACACAGGAGCACTGAATTTGGAATTAAGGAATCTGTACTCTATACCTACAACCTGCAAGTACTAGTTGGTGGTTTCTGAGCAAAGGCCTTAGTCCTTCTGTGCTGCTGTAAAATGAGAGTTTGGATGAAATGGTCTCTCTGGCAGCAGTGAGGTCTAGAACAAAACACAACCTATTTATTTAGGTACGCAACTCCCCCAAACTCTATCTTAGCTGATCACTCTGCACTTTGAACATCTTACTAAAACTCTCTGAGCTTTGGTCTTATTATTTGTGAAAATTCACCATAATGGTTACCTTATTGGGGTCTTATTAATGTTAAAAGAAAAGCATAGATTGATTAAGCACTATTCTCATGATATCATTTAATTTGTTCTTTTGTTGCTAATTAGGAGTAGAGGCCTGATTACAGTAAATGGGTTTTGTTGTTGTGACTGTTTCAAATGGCAAGAATACTTCATAGATAGTGCTAGGTACTTCCTATTGGAGGCAAATGATGCTTTCTTGTCCTCCTTTTACTGATGCTGTAATTAACAAATGGATTCAGATGGTCTTTGTGAAATCCACCCATTCTAAACTTCAAAAGCAAGGTTGTGGAGATATTCTTTATTTACATCTAGTAACTCTAACTGCTGTTCTAATGGTTCATGGCTGCCACTGCCATATCATCTTAGCCTTCCTCTTGAAAAGCATCCATACCTTACAAATAATACGAAAACCAGAGATTAAAAGAATGTATGTATCCTTTCATCTTCTTTACTCATTATCATTTCACCCATCAGTGACATCATTGTTCTCATTTTATAAAGACATTTTGACATAATTTTTGGATTCTAGCATTTGTAGAAACAGGGTGCTTTTGAGAACAATATCAATTTTTCAGAAAAGAAAATGTTTGTCTAATAATAATAGTGGTCATAAGAAGGAGAAATATAAGTACTTCCCCCATCATTACTATCATTATCTATCCTTGTAATTAGTGCTTACTTTACTGTCTTCACATCTTCACAGTTAGACTGTAAAGGTCCATAAGCATAAGAGAGTCATGCTTTTTCTTTCTTTCTTTCTTTCTTTTTTTTTTTTTTTATAGGCAGGGTTTCTCCATGTTGGCCAGACTGGTCTCGAACTCCTGACCTCAGTGATCCACCCGCCTCAGCCTCCCAAAGTGCTGGGATCACAGGCATGAGCCACTGCACCCTGCCTCTTTTTTTGTTTTGTTTTGTTTTTTTTTTTTTGAGACGGTCTTGCTCTGTTGTCCAGGCGGAGTACAGTGGCATGATCTCAGCTCACTCTGCCTCCCGGGTTCAAGCGATTCTCCTGCCTCAACCTCCCAAGTAGCTGTGATTACAGCTAATTTTGTATTTTTTAGTACAGATGGGGTTTCCCCATTTTGGCCAGGCTGGTCTCGAACTCCTGACCTCAGGTGATCCTCCCACCTCAGCTTCCCAAAGTGCTGGGATTATAGGTATAGTTACTGCACCCGGCCACAGGAGATTCATTCTGTCATTATCATCACTGAATCCCCTATGCCTAGCATAGTACCTGATACATAACATAGTAAGTCTTCCAGAAATAGTATTTTGATTTAAAGATTAGGAAAGTGATAAATTTCATACAATAAAGTTTAGAGTTCAGACTTCAGTCTTAGTCTCATTGAGAATATGTAATCCCAAAATCAAAAAGTAATTTAGAGGTCATCTACTTCATCTGTAATGGTTTCTATGGCAAACACACAATGGTCTCGTAGCTTCTGCCAGAGTACCACCCGCAAATGACTACACACACTCTCTCAAATACTGCATAGACCATTTGAGAGAGTGCTAATTGTTAGAAATGCCTTCTTTAAGTTAGCCAATATTTGCCACTGAAACTCCATTATTCCTTTAGAAATTTCAACAGAGTAGGCCAAGCGCAGTAGCTCACACCTGTAATCCCAGCACTTTGAGAGGCCAAGGTGGGCAGATCACCTGAGGTCAGGAGTTCAAGACTAGGCTGGCCAATATGGTAAAACCCCTCTCTACTAAAAATACAAAAAAAAAAAAATTAGCTGGGTGTGGTGATGCACATCTGTAATCCTAGCTACTTAGGAGGCAAGGCAGGAGAATCACTTATACCTGGGAGGCAGAGGTTGCAATAAGCCGAGATTGTGCCATTCCACTCCAGCCTGGGTGACAAGAGCAAAATTACAGCTGAAAAAAAAAAAGAAAGAAAGAAAGAAAGAAATTTCAACAGAGTAAGGCTCATAATTCTTTCAGCTGATGAGAGAAGTTTGTAGTTTGCCTAATAAATGTGTTCTTTTTCCCTTAAAATTAACAGATGTTAGGTGTTCATGTAGAAAAAAATATTTTCTCCTATGAGATTTAAGTCAAATTCTTCAGAGTGGCTCCTATTTATTCCATATTAATATTCCTTTAACTCTTACTTTCAAGATACATTTTTATTAGGTGTTTTTGTTGGTTTCTCTATGCTGTAGAGTTCAAGTATTCAAAAACTCCAATTATTTCTTTAAAGTAAAAAAAAAAAAAATCAGAGCAGCAAATGCTTGTATCTCCTGCTTTAAAACCAGTCTTCAATCTGTGACTTTAAAACCAAGAAAGCACCTGGAATATTTGGATGATTTTCTGATGTCTCTTTTCTTACGTTTTTATTTATGGTTAAAGAAATCATGTAAGCTTCCTTCAAGCAATCTTAAATAAAGCTTGAAATAACTTCCAGAAGAAATGAAATAGTAATATCTGTGAAATCTTCACTACCTTGAGAGGAAAATTGCGTTTTCTCTTTGCAGAATCTGTCTGTGCAAAGCCAGGAAGTTCCTGGTGTCTGTAAACTCTCCCACTGGGTCTCACACCAGGTTCAGTTGCTGGCTTGCATGCTTATTTCATTTCAATATGCAAAAAATAAGACTTTGTTTTCTTTTTTTTAGGAAAAGGAGCTTTATCTCTTCATGAGGTAGCTCTGACAATGACTAAGTCTTTCATTAATGCACTATTTATTGTCAGGCCAGGTCAGTAGCTCACACATGTAATCTCAGCACTTTGAGAGGCCAAGGTGGGTGGATCACTTGAGCCCAAGAATTTGAGACCATCCTTGGCAACATAGCGAAACCCTGTCTCTCAAAATCTCAAAATAATATGAGAATTATCCCAGCATGTTGGTGCACAACGTTAGTCCCAGTTACTCTGGAGGCAAAGGTAGGAGGATTGCCTGAGCCTGGGAGGTGGAAGTTACAATGAAAAGAGATCACATCACTGTGCTCTAGAAATAGAACTTTTTCTAGCAAAACTATATATTCAAGATAGGTATGAGACCCCCAAAATAAATCTAAAATGAATCTAAAGTGAGTATCATCTTAAATCTCCATTTTACAAAGCGCTGCTGTAATTTCTTTAAATGACCTACATTTTGTGATCTACTTTTTGCATGAAGGGTCATCTACATGATCCCAAATAACTTTCGTAGCAGCAGTTGATATAAATGCCGAGTTTATATTTTGGAAAGGTGCCTGAATCCTTAGGTAGGAGGTTTGCTTTAAACCTGTAATGATCACATGATGTTTTATGCTCTGTTACTAAATAATACTTTATATCCAGTTGTATCCATGGAAACCTGCAACAGTTCCACAATTGCAATCGGCTCTAAACTAGTCTCTCTGTGGCAGGTCTCCAGTTTATCACTCACACTGCTGTCAAAGTGATTTTTCTGTAAGATAAATATAGCATGTCTTTCCGTATTTTATACCTCATAAATCCCAAACTGTTTGTTGTACATGTCATTTAAAGTTTTTATATATATGTGGCCTAGTCTAATTTTCCAGCCTCATGTTCTACCAGACCCACCCATATTTCAGCCACAGTTTTTTTGGACTGCTACTTTGTTCTCTCTTGTACTTTTCTCATACTTTCTTCTGTCTTTCATATTCTTCTTTTTCTTCCTAGTAAATTCTCCACTCACTTTTGAAAAAGAAGTTTAAATTTTATTTTTTGGGTGAGGTCTTTGCTGGTATTCCAAATAAAATAGTCATCTCTTTTTCTGTGTCCCCTTTGTACAGAGACCAGACATATAGAAGATGCTCAATAAATGTTGAGGCATGAATGAATGTTACATTAGAATGCCAGTCAATGTTCTCTTGTCTTCTGGACTCTGTGAGGTCATCAGTGGAGAATAGAGGCTTGAGAAAAGAGAACCCACCCACAGTTTAACTGTGCATTTCTTACCATGGCTAAAGAAATCAGATCATTGTTTGTTATGGCATCTTCAATTTCTCCCTCTCCTGTGTTTCATTCTTTTCATTCTACAAATGTGACCAAGTCTTTCCTATTTTAAAGATATAAAGTCTTTTCTCAACCATTCTTTCCCTCCTCTAAGCTACATGATTTCTTGCACAGCAACTCTTTTGCAATTTCTTGAAATTAACAAAAAATTGTACTGGCATTTCTTGGGAAAATTAATAGGTGTTAGATGGGAAAAACAGTGTTCTGAAGTCAAATAAATTTAGAAAATATTCAATTAGGTCATGTTAAACAGGTCTCTTTGTTGAATAATTGCTCAGCCTTCAATATGCTAATGTTACCAAAGATGGGGCATGAGTCCTAACAAAGCTGGCTATAGAAAGAGGCTCCAGAGACTAGCATCCTGCTGGTCTAACACTTGTTTCTTTTTGCTTTCTCATTGCTCATACTTTAATTCAGTGAGTTCTTGCTTATTGCCCATATCATATACCTTAAACCATAATCACAAATGTCCCCATAAATAATTGAACCCTTAAATTAGTGGGTGCCAGTCTTGATTATACTTTGCAATCACCCAGTGAGCTTTAAAATTCCTGCCGCTTTGGCTGGGTGCCGTGGCTCACTCCTGTAATCTCAGCACTTTGGGATGCTGAGGTGGGGGGCAGACTGCTTGAGCCCAGGAGTTCAAGACAAGCCTGGACAACCTGGCAAGACCCCATCTTTACAAAAAATACAAAAGTCAGCCAGGTGTGGTGGCTCATGCCTGTGGTCCCAGCTACTCAGGAGGCTGAGGTGGGAGGATGGCTTGAGCCCAGGAAGCAGAGGTTGCAGTGAGCCAAGATCATGTCACTGCACTTCAGCCTGGGCGACAGAGTGAGACTGTCTCCAAAAAAAAAAAAAAAAAAAATCAATTAAAAAAATAATAAAATTCCTGTGCTTTGGGCCCTCCCATCACAGAGATTCTGATTTGATTGTGGATGCAACCTGGGTATCAGGGGTTGTAAATGCTTCCCAGGTAATTCTAAGTGTAGCGAAGTTGGGAATCATTTTCCAGTACCTCAAGCTATTAGTTCTTTTTTTTTTAATGGAGTCTTTCTCTGTTGCCTAGGTTGGAGTGCAGTGGCATGATCTTAACTCACTGCAACCTCCACTTCCTAAGTTGAAGCAATTCTCCTGCCTCAGCCTCCCGAGTAGCTGGGATTACAGGCATTTGCCACCAGCACATTTTTGTAACTTTAGTAGAGGCAGGGTTACCTCATGTTGACCAGGCTGGTTTGAAACTCCTGACCTCAAGTGATCCTCTCGCCTCCACCTCCCAGAGTCCTGGGATTACAGTTGTCAGGCACTGCGCCTGACTGTTAGTTCTTTCTTTCTTCTAAATGTGGAAGAAAAAAATATGGCATGGTGTTGTATCTTCCCTGATCAATTTTATCATATAGTGGAGAAAGACACACACACACACACACACACACACACACACACACACACACACACACCCGATACACACATACATATATAGCAGTGTTTATAATAAAACTTTGGGATGGGGGCGGGAGTATAAGCATGACAATGGCATGGAGTATGACAGTATGGTTGTTGAGGTAATTGCAGCAACACATCAGAGGTACTAATAGGAGAACACAGAGAGGATGAAAGATAACATTGGAGCAGGACCTTCATACTGGAGAGTTTAAGTAAGGTGGACTCCATCGTGAGAGAAATAAGCATAGCAGTCTTTGAATCAGAGAGCTGCATGATCCAATTTGCATTTTTCATTTGTCACATCATTTTCTACCCAATTTGTACCTCTTAGGAACAGGCTCAGATCTCATAACTGTGCCCCATCACCCATCATAGGCTTTACATTTCTGTTATTATTTGGTTAATCGGTATATCAATATCCTCCTTCAAAAGTTTGCGTGCTCTATGAGAGGTGAACTTCTGTGTTATTCACAGCAGTACAGTCCAGAGCATCTGTTGGGAGAGAAAGATGCAGCATCTATTGGGTAAACGCACAGCAATTTGAAGGTAAGGAACACCTTCATATGTTAGAGTATAGCACTTTACCAGTGACTTAAATCACAGTGTTTGGAATTATATCTTTATTTTCTATTTTCCTCCTACAAGCCATTATCTCCCATCCCCAGAAGATAGAAAGTAAATAGTTACAAAATGTCATTTAAAACTTTTTTTTTGCTCTAGATACTGTTAGATTAATTAGTCATTGTGTGTTTATTGAGTGACTGCTTATTCTTCTGCAAAGCATGAAGGCACTGGCAGGAATTTTCAAAGTTAAAGTTATGTCTCCTAATATCAGAGCTTATTTACTTGGGAGAAAATAAGTGCCAAGCATAACCAACAGTTTAAAAACACAAAGAAAGATATGTGCTAAGTATCCTAAGATTTTGGAGAAGAACGGTATCTCTTGGGGCTTGCTGGGCAGCAATAATTGTGGCAATTTTTCTGCCATTACCACATTTAAACGGTAATTCAGAAGCTGATCCCAATTGGACACTGTTCATTACACACTAATTACTATCTGTCCTGCAGTGATTGTTATGTGTGTCAGCAAGTGTAAATGCAAACCTAGATCCCTACCATTGCCCTTCCAACGAGGGAAGAAATTGATTATGCAAGTTGACATGTCATATTCTTTCCTGTTTTCTCAGACAATATTTAAAGGTGAACATTTCCAAAGTGCATGTCTATGTTTAGTAGAACTTTGACTCTATACAAATATTAAAGGTAGATGATGCACTCCAGTTAGAAAAGACTGCAATATTTGCTTTGCACATGTGTATGGAAGTATGAGGAAATACCTCAAGTGAAATGTATTGTAAGAAATGAGTTTTAAAATAAATTTCATCTTGGTAATTTATTTCTACGTATATTTGGTCATTTTGGACAATTGTCTAATAAACATTGAGCTCTTCCAGTATGAAAAATCTTGTTATAGCCTGAGGTGACAGAGATGATTAAGACATGACCCCTGTCCTCAAAAGTTCTGGCAAACAGAGAGACAGGTAAATATATAATTATAGAACAAATTGATGCATATTATAATAGAAGAATGTATAATTGATGAGACTTTCAACACAAAAAAAATTAGATTTGCATTAAGTATCATATTTTTTAAAATTTCATTTTTTATGATCAATCTAAATATTCTCTAGGAGAATTCTAGACATTCAGTTATAAGGGATTTGTTCTCCTCTTCCCACCCTAGTACTGCAAAACGTTGTTAGCATTTTTCACAATACTGACTTTTCACAGGATTGAGCTTCTAGAGTGACTGATTAATACCATACACTGATTTTCATGAAGATGCAAGTACATTGCTTAAACCTCGATGATCTCATGCCTTCTTGCTTCTCTGATATGCTTAGGGTGTAGAAATCATTAGCAAAGCTGAGAATCCCATTCTCTAGGTTTTGACTTCTCTACAGGCATCTCCCAAATATTTCTCCAGATTTGCTGTCTCTCTGAACTCACAGACCTTTATTTTCATCTCAAGCTCCTGCAGTCCCCCCCTGCTCACTTTCCAGCATCTCAAAGACACTCTCTTTCTTCTTTACCTTCTACCTATCAGCCACAACCTGTCCACTCCCTCTCCAAAGTCAGGACACCTAGAATTGTACTTTGAAAGTGTTGCCAGACCCCACCACTTACCTGAAGTTAGTCTTTGGGTCAGGGGTTCCTCACTATTGTCCCTTCTGTGGTCACCAGAAAGACACTACCAGAAAGGTCTCCCAATCCAGACTCCAAGAGAGGGTTCTTGGATCTCAGGCAAGAAAGAATTCAGGATGAGTCCATAGAGTAAAGTGAAAGCAAGTTTATTAAGAAAGTAGAGGAATAAAAGAATGGCTACTCCATAGACAGAGCGTTCCCAAAGGCTGCTGGTTGCCCATTTTTATGTTTATTATTATTATTATATGCTAAACAAGGGGTGGATTACTCATCCCTCCCCCTTTCTAGACCATATAGGGTAACTTCCTGATGTGGCCATGGCAATTATAAACTGTCATGGCACCGGTGGGGAGTGTAGCAGTGAGGATGACCGGAGGTCACCCTCGTTGCTGTCTTGGTTTTGCTGTGTTTTGGCCAGCTTCTTTACTGCAACCTGTTTTATTAGCAAGGTCTTTATGACCTGTATCTTGTGCTGACCTCCTATCTTGTCCTCTGTCTTAGAATGCCTTAACTCACTGGGAATGCAGCTCAGCAGGTCTTAGCCTCATTTTACCCAGCCCGTATTCAATATGGAGTTGCTCTGGTTCAAATGCCTCTAACAAAAGGGCTTCAGAGTCTGTAAATTTAGGTTGATTCGGCCCTGAGCCTTTTCAGAATCCAGAGGCCTGGGATAAATCATAGGTACCTGTTTGGAATTAGGGAGTAAGAAAAAAATTAGTAATGCAAACACAAATTCTAATTATCTTGTCACCATCATAGAAACACTAAGAATACGAAAGAATGATGATTCATTGTGCAAATGAGGTGGTTGGGGGGTGGGGCTAAAAAGAAGATGATGTGTGAGTATGTTTTGGAAGATTAGTAGGAGTTGCTAGAGGGTTATTTTAAACATGGGGGGGACACCATGGATTGAGGAATGAAATTTCATCATCTTATTCTCTGTATCCCCAGTGTTTGGCACATATTAGGTGCTCAGTAAATGTTAGTTGAATGGAGAGGCAGAATAGTGAGGCATATTTAGGGAAAGTCAATAAATTTGGTGAGCCTGGAACAGTGTGTGTGGGAGGAATGAGGAGGAATGATGCTGGGGTTATGGCATTCACAAAGCCGATAGCTATGTAGGTCACCCTAAGATGTTTGGACTTGTTAAGCAGAAGAATGTTGCTGTCATAATAGGAAGTGCACTGGAAAGAGGAGTGATTGAAAGCCAAATCTAGTTATGATCCCCCACGGTTCAGGTGAGCTGTAAGAAGGCATGAAGTAGTGGGGTTCATGAGAAAAATGGTATCAATTTCTTTACAAAAATGCAATTGATTATTTTTTAAAACCAGTAAGAATAAAGCTAAATAGCAAAGACTGCATAATATAATGAGCAGGGTTTTCATGGAATTCTTTAAATTCATAAGAGTGAAAGCCAAATTCTTAGAATATTTTGCCAAACACTGCAGGAGTGAATCTGACCGAGGAATAAACCTGCCCACTCAATGGAGTTGGGAGCTTGGAGCAAGTCAGCTATCAGATGCACTGGGGGACTTTTAAATGCCAGAACTGCATTTTTAAAAACCAGAAAAACATATCTAAATCTTGTCAAGAATAAATATATTATTTTGTTTGGCAAAATAAATGTTCATGAGAAAAAAATTAAAATCATGACAGAAATACATCTACATAGTAGGCTGCATACATCATGAAGCTTGATTTGCTGTTTTAATAGTAATAAATAAATGTTGGCTCAGAGGTCATGGGAATGTGTAACAGAGGTGTCAGGTATGATGGAATGAGAGAAGTCTTGGGTACCTTTTCTTTCATTAGAAATTATCCCATAAAATTCCTACAAGGGAGAGAAATGAAAGTAATTAGTGACAGACTCAGATCCTTTCTCAGTTAAAGCCAGAACACATAAGCCAAAGAAAATAAATTCGGGATTTTCTAGCTCTGTAGTGCAAGTTCCTTCTGCCACTTTCTAATCACAATAGCCGAAAGGGATTTTTCTTCTTAAATTGAAGAGACAAAAGGTTATTACCTGGATATGTCCTTCTTGCACTCTAGCATAAAAACAGTGAGCTGAACTAGACCAGGGAGCAGTGACAAATAAGATATTAGGAGGTTAAAGTTCCCTTGAAGAAAATGATGCCAGTGTCTGCAAAAAAGCGATTGATCTTTCTGATTTTACTGATAAGCTTTGAAAACCTAACAAGGTGGGAAACTGAATGTAAGATTACTGTATTAACGTAGAAGTAATCAGATTTCAAGTCCTTGTACTTGGTGGGATGGCAAGGCATTGGTTAAGATAGTAATAAACTTTACATTTTATTAAGATATGAATGTATGACAAAATTTTAGAAGTAACCATTAAAAGATTGGAAATAGCATATAAATGTCAAATGAGTAGAGGAATAAAATGTAATAAACAAAAAATTCTAATCAATCTAAAAAATCATGAAGAATACAAAGCAAAAGAGCATGACAAAAACAAATATATAGAAAAATAATTTCAAGTGTAACAATACTCATACAAATGTAAATAGATTAAACTTCCCAGTTAAAAGACAAAACTTGACATTTAAATGATTTTAAAAGTTCACCTAATGTGCCATTTGAAAACACATAACCTGCACTTGATCTTAGCCAAAAGGCTACGAAGCAATGAGACAGGAGCCTAAAATATAAAGACTCACAAAGTTTGAAAGTTAACAAATGAAACAAATATGTACTAGGCAAATGCTAAGTAAAATAAAGCTGAGGTAGCTTATAAATGTCAGACAAAATTGATTTAAGACAAAATAGATTATTATAGTTAAAGATCATGATATAATAACATGCTTATTTCATAAGTATATATTGTAAATTTATGTACATTTAATAAAATACCCTGATGTATATAAAGAGAAACAGTACACATAGAGAAGTTAATAAATCCACCATCACAATTAATATTTAATTATAAAATACCTTTTTTATTTAAATTTTTTGAGACAGAGTCTTACTCTGTCACCCAGGCTGTAGTGCAGTGGCATGATCTTGGCTCACTGCAACCTCCACCTCCAGGTTCAAGCGATTCTCCTGCCTCAGCCTCCCAAGTACCTGGGATTATAAGCATGCACCACCATGCCCAGCTAGTTTTTGTATTTTTAGTAGAGACAGCGTTTCACCATGTTGCCCAGGCTGGTTTCAAACTCTTGGCCTCAGGTGATTCACCCACCTCAGCCTCCCAAAGTGCTAGGCTTACAGGTATAAGCTCACAGTGTCAAGCCTATAAGATACCTTTTAATGTCAAGGGATAAAAAATTAGTAAAGTTACAGAAGATTTAAACAATGTGCTGCTGTTTCTAGTAGTAGTATGGTAGACCATCTCCTTGTAAAATACAAATAAAACAACAACAACAAAATAAGTTACATAGGAGTTAATCAAACTAAATATATGCAAAAAGTATATAAAAACATTTATTGAAATTTACTAAAGAAGACTTAAATACAATGGCGTGCTATGGTCATAGATATAAAATTCAACACAACAGAGATATTCCTTCCAAATTGATCTGTAGATTCAATGCAATTCCTACAAAAATCTTAACAGGATATTTTGAGGAGCTGGACAACCTGATTAAAATGTACATGAGAAGAGTTAAGGGAAAGGAATACATACCTATGATACTTCCAAGAAGAAAAATTAGGTGGGGGGTACTTGGCCTAGCAGACATCAGTTATACTAACAAATTCTACTGGTGACAGTGTGGTTTCAGGGTTACATAAACATATCAACCAAACAAACAAAAAACCTTGAAACAGAAGGTAAGAACACCAGTTCTAGAGCCAATTTACTAACCTATACATGACTCAATTTCCTTATTATTAAAAAAGTAATCCTAATAGTACCTACATCGTATATGAGGATTTAATGAGTTAATTATAAATCACGTAAAAGAGTACCTGACAAATAGTATAAGTATTTGCTAACTCTATGAAAACTTGATATGTGACAGAAATATGATATATCATATGGCTCAGAAAAACACTGAAAAAAAGAAAGCCAATTCATACATAGTAGTGGAACAAATATATGAAAATATGAAAAATAAAATTATTTTATTTGCTTATGATTTACCCAAGCATATGCAAATAGAAAATTAAAATAATTCCTATCTCACATCATACATAAAAATGAACAAACTCTCTGATTAAATACATCAATAAAAGGCAAAATATTAAACATTTTAGAAAAATATAGCATAATATTATTACCACTCTGTCACTAGGAATTGTGTCTTAAAAGAACCATGAACTCATAATTGAAAAGATGTTGAACTCAACTATATTAAAGGAATGCTGGGCTGGGTACAGTGGCTCATGCTTGTAATTCCAGCAGTTTGGGAGGCCAAGCCAGGAAGATTGCCTGAGGCCAGGAGTTTGAGACTAACCTGGGCAACATAGCAGGAAGCCATCTCTACAAAAAAAATAAAATAAAATAGCCAGGGATAGTTATACATAGTCATACTACCCACCTGTAGTCCCAGTTACTTGGGAGGCTGAGGATGCAGGATCATCACTTGATCCAAGATATTTGAGATTACATTGAGCTATGAATATATGAAGAACTCTTGCAGGTCAATAAAAATAAAAATAGAAAATACAACAGAAAAATGGTCAACAGACATCATCAAACATTTCAAAAAAAAAAAGATAAACAAATAGCGAATATACATATAGTATGTCAAAATGCCAGACTTCAAATAAGAAAGGAATCCAAATTAAGCCCGATACCATTTTAACTCAATTATATAGGTATCAAACTAGGAATCCTGATACTGTGAAATGCTACTGAGGTTGTTTCTTTTATACTACTGGTGGGCATAACCATTTTAGAAAACAAATTGACATTATATTATAAAGCTGAACATTATGACTTAGCAATTTTACTCCTAGCTATATACACTATAGAAAAATTATTGTAAATGTCCATTGCCCATAGTAGCTTTGTTTCTAAAAGGAAAAAGTAAAACACGATGTGAACACAATACAAATTTATATCAACAAGAGAATAAAAATATAATTTATGGAATATTCACATGATGGAATAATGTATAGCATTAAAAATAAACATGAATGAATCTTTGACACATAAAATTGAATGGAATAATGTTGAGTAAGTCAATAAAAACTATATATAGTCTGACACTTTCATGAAGGTCAAAAACAAGCAAATTTGAACAATATATTAATATTTGGGGGTAGATTTGTATATAAATGCTAAAATCATAAAATCAAAAGGGGAGCTAAAAAATTTAGGAGGGCTGTTAAATCATAAGAGATACAGACTCCAAAAATGAAGCAGAACTCATACAACAATATTTATCATTCTGATTTTAAAGTTGATGTTAATTTCATTACTGTGCTTCAGAACTTTCCCTTACTTTCCATGTATTCTTTTGCATACATCAAACATATAGTCAAAAACCATAACTTTAGGGTATGTTAAGTTAGAAAGTTTTTCTTTTAGACTTAACCCTTAAAACAAAAATGGACCTTGTAAGAATTCCTCTCTTCATTTCACTGGAGTTGCCTGAAAGTGGACTTGAGCTTTACTTTAAAGAGATGACAGACATGAAATGCAGCTCTTTCAAACAAAGCAGTTTTTCATAGTGACATATCTTCTGCGTCTGTGATAGCAGATGCTTTTAAAAGCAACAGGGAGAGGGAGCAGTGGTGGGGTGGAATTAGAAGCAAATGCTCTTATTCATATGCTGCCATGTGAAGCAGATCGGCCATGCTGCTTTCAGATACACTTAAGAATAATATTATCTTAGCTGGAATTGAAAGATCTGGAACCGCTGAACTGTCATTGATAGGATCTGCCACCA
This sequence comes from Ateles fusciceps, assembly GCA_036589455.1. Classification (NCBI taxonomy): domain Eukaryota; kingdom Metazoa; phylum Chordata; class Mammalia; order Primates; family Atelidae; genus Ateles; species Ateles fusciceps. Next base: position 1,972,829 of record JAZHEH010002752.1, read on the forward strand.
TTCTGAGTATTTCAATGATGAAATGAAGCATAAAAATTATAAAACCATCAGATTAGAACAGACCTCAAAAGGAAACTTGAAGTTCTCATTACTTTCTTTTATTGGGTCAAGCATAAGCAAAACCATGAAACTGACATTTCTTACTCTTGACAGCATCTGATATTAGGCAGCTCCTTTAGGAGAGATGAAATAGAATCAGGAAGACACCTGACCCTTAGCTGAACTACTTACTGCAACACCTGTACTACCCTGCAAGGATAAAATTGTGTCCAGTCTAAATCCCACTTTCTGCCGTTCCCATTCAAGACTCTTTTTGTTAATCTTGACCTTATTAGAATAGGACATCTAGTCTCATAATTTATGAAATAGTCTTTTCTATAGTCGTAAGGTTGCAAAGTCACCCCCTCAAGTTTTTGCTGCTGTGATTCATTGATAGACATATAGATAGAGCTATAGAGGTTAATATATATGGATATACACAATTTTATATATATAATTGGCCCTAATTTATTGCCACTGTGTAATTATGGTTATACTTCCTTAATATTATTTTGGAAAACACTGACTCTTTTAACTTAAAATGCATGTTATATATACCTGAAAACCAGGGTATATATGACATATATATGTACCCTTTTCAATGTAATGATAAATATAATTTTCACTACATTGCCTTTTTACTCAAGAAGTCGTTACATTGCCTTTTTACTCAAGAACCTACCGTGGTTTTCAGATATTTATTCAATCGAATTCAGCTTCTCGGATAGAATGTAAGCGATGGTAAATCTCACCTAACTTCATCTTGCAAGCTTTTCTTTTTTATCAGACAGGCCTGAGTTAAATCATAGTCCTGACACTTTCTAGTAGGTTTCTACTTTAACTGAGAGCTCTAATTTCTTTATTTGTGAATGTAAATACTAAATAAATGTTGATTTTTTTAAAGTTTTCCCTTAAAAGATGGCTAAATTAATTTTTAAAAATAATTAATACTCAGATTTCTCTTGTAATTCAGTATAAATTTTGCATGAGAGCTACATTATAAAGTTGGAATAGTAATGTCTATCATATTTTTAAAATTAAATTAAATTTGAGAAGTAGCTTAGCAGAGTTGTCCCATAGTTGTACCCAATAATTTCTTTTAAATGATTCTTATCCTCTTTCCATGTTCCTTTATAGAAATATATATATATGTAGTCTTAATCCTACAGCAATAATCACAAAAATGGTTTATGGAGGAAATAAATATAGTATGTGGTGATAAGATTTTCCTTTACTAAGAATAAGGCTGGAATAAGGAAAATGAGAGAGAGAAAAACTGGCCCCCACCAGACTTCCAAAGATAGAATGTCTTTTGTGTTCATATCATAATTTGTATCATAGGTCAAGAAGGGAAAGTTTCTAATTGAAAAAAGACTACTGAACTTCTCATAATTATTGTTTGCTAATGTGGTACTTCAATTCGTCAAATATTTGTAAAAGGAAATAAAATAATGAGTTCCACCATAAAAAAGGGAGAGCAGCTGTTTAATCACAAATACTGGAGTCATTTTGTGTAAAGACAGAATGGCTTTTTCATGCTTCTCTCAAACAGAAGATCTTTCATTAACTGGTTTTAGCACTTCTGAAAATACCCTTTCTACTACTGAAACTCTATTAGTTGCACACTCAGTATTCTGACTTTCTTTACATTTAGGGTACCTGATGGTAAAAGGAATTTTTTTTACACTTTATCATATGTATTTTGCAGGCAGCAGGTAACAACCAAATATAAAAGAACCATCTGACCTCTTAGCAGGTAACTCCTAAAATGAATTGGAGTGAATGATTTATCTTGCATAGGGTAAGGATGAAATTGAAACCCAAATACTATATTCACGACAAAGGAACTATAATGTCCAAATAGCTTGCTATTCCTTTCCACATTTTAGTGTTTCAATGGGGGATTCTTTCAGTCTTTCAAAATAGGAGGAGACAGAGCAGAATGAGAGAACAGCAGCAGCTTACTGCCTTTTACTCGCAGCTAGGAGGTGTGTTGAATTCTTCTAGGTTGACCTCTTGAATGGGCTGCTCACTGGGACCCAAATCACACAGAGCCTGTGAACTGCTTTAGTACAGTCTTGTTTCAGTGTTTCCACCAAAGGACCAAAGACAGAGGAGGGTGAACACATTCTCAAGAGTTCTGTGTGTAAGAGGTAACGTAGTCTGAGACTAAGACTGTACAAGTCAAAGAATCAACAATTTGTTTGGAGACTGGTTTTATCTTAAAAATCCGTGCAAATTTTATAGTCTAGGCCTTAGATTATTTATATTTGTTTTAATATACATTTTTTCCATATCTTTAAGCATGATTTATGATCCAAGAAAATGTCTGAGGCTTGGTGAAACCCATAGCATATTACTGCAAACCCTTGGTATATTGCATTTGGAAATACACACTTTAATTAACTACTGAGGATTGAAGGTGCTCATACTATTTCCTCACTTAAATCAGTAGCCCAGTTACTCCCCCTGAGTTCTGGAAGTCTGCCAACAAGACATATTCTATAGGATCTCAAACTTCACATGCACAAAACTTGCTCATCATCTTTTCCCTCCTTCTCTTATACTCACTTTCACGGTGAGTGGCACCTTCCAGGCATTCAGCTGCTCAAACCAGAGATTTGGGAGTTATCCCAGACATCTCGTTCTCCATCAGCCCCCACATTCCACCAGCCACCAAGTATTGTCAAGTATGCCTCCATCTGTTATTCTCTCTCTGGATTAACATTGTTTTAATTTAGTCCTTTATCACCCCTTGCCTAAATTATTCTTATCGGAATCACTTAACTGATCTCTCTGCTCTTCTACCTACTTCCTGTATGTTCCCTAGTTTATGGCTGCCTAATACTTTATGATGTAGTCCAAACTCCTCAGCATATCATAACTTTTATCATTTGAGCATCTTAAGCATCATATTCATATCCCATAGATTCACCCTGCCAATTTCCCCATATTCTTACCATTTTATAGCAACATATACTTAACGTCCTCACACTGGTCATTCTTTCTTATGCTTCTGGGCTGTTACTCATATGTTCTATTTTTGGAATGTTCTCCCTCCCCTCTTTTCATTGTATGATTAATTACTACTAATCTTTCATTATAGTTTAATGATGGAACTGCTGAAAGTTTTTCTTTCCTCTTCAACAAAACCCCAGCAGTTTTTATACTGCTTCTCACAGGAAACCATAAACTTTTGGCACTGTGTATTATTGAATTTTGAATAAAAGTGCAATTGGTTAAGGTCTTATGGAAAAACTGTATTTTTACAAAAGAAAAATCATGGGACCCTTTTTATACTACTAAAGGTTAGGATTAGTTGTGTTGAAAAGAAGACACACACACACACACACACACACACACACACACGTGAGTGATGTAAGGTGTATAGTTCATTTTCACACTGCTGATAAAGATATACCCAAAACTGGGAACAAAAAGAGGTTAGTTGGACTTACAGTTCCACATGGCTGGGGGAGATCTCAGAATCATGGTGGGAGGTGAAAGGCACTTCTTAAAAGGCAGTGGCAAGAGAAAAATCAGAAAGCAGCAAAAGCAGAAACCCTTCCTGAATCCATCAGATCCCTTGAGACTTATTCACTATTCCAACAATAGCTTAGGAAAGACTGCCCACCATGATTCAATTATCTCTTCCTGGATCCTTCCCACAACACGTGGGAATTCTGGCAGATACAATTCAAGTTGAGATTTAGGTGGGGACACAGCCAAACTGTATCATTCCACCCCTGGCCCCTCCAAATCTCATATCTTCACATTTCAAAACCAGATATGCCTTCAGTCCCCCAAAGTCTTAACTCATTTCAGCATTAACCCAGAAGTCCACAGTCCAAAGTCTCATCTGAAACAAGGCAAGTCCCTTTCACCTATGAGCCTATAAAATCAAAAGCAAGCCAGTTACTTCCTAGATACAATGGAGGTACAGGTATTGAGTAAATACAGCCATTCCAAATGGGAGAAATTGGCCAAAACAAAGGGATATAGCGCCCACACAAGTCCAAAATCCAGTGGGGCAGTCAAATTTTAAATCTCCAGAGTGATCTCCTTTGATTCCAGGTCTCACATCCAGGTCACACTGATGCAAGAGGTGGGTTCCCATGATCTTGGGCAGCTCTGCCTCTGTGGCTTTGCAGGGTACAGCCTCCCTCCTGGCTGCTTTCATGGCTAGCAGTGTCTGGGGCTTTCCAGGTGCACAGTGCAAGAGGTTGGTGGATACCATTCTAGGGTCTGGGAGATAGTGGCCCTCTTTCACAGCTCCACTAGCAGTGCCCCAATGAGGGCTCTGTGTGGGGGCTCTGACCCCACATTTCCCTTTTTGTGCCACACTAGCAGAGTTCTCCATGAGGACCCTGCCCATGCAGCAAACTTTTGCCTGGGCATCCAGGTATTTTGATACATCTTCTGAAATCTAGGTAGAGGTTCCAAAACCTCAATTCTTGACCTCTATGCACCCGCTGGCTCAACACCACATGGAAGCTTCCAAGACATGGGGCTTCTACCCTCTCTGAAGCCACAGCCTGAGCTCTATGTTGGCCCCTTTCACAGGACAGGGCACCAAGTCCCTAGGCTGCACACAGCATGGGGACCCTGGGCCCAGCCCACAAAACCACTTTTCTTCCTGGGCCTCTGGCCCTGTGATGGGAAGGACTGCCATGAAGGTCTCTGACGTGACATTTTCCCTGTAGTCTCGGGGATTAACATTAGACTCCTGGATACTCATGAAAATTTATGCAGCCAGCTTGAATTTCTCCTCAAAAACTTGATTTTTCTTTTTTACTGTATTGTCAGGTTGTAAATTTTCTGAACTTTTATGCTCTGTTTTCCTTTTAAAGTGGAATGCTTTTAACAACACCCAAGTCATCTTTTGAATGCTTTGCTGCTCAAAAATTTCTTCTGCCAGATCATCTCTGGCAAGTTCAGAGTTCCACAAATCTCTAGTGCAGGGGCAAAATGCTGCCAGTCTCCTTGCTAAAACATAACAACAGTTACCTTTACTCCAGTTCCAAACACGTTCTCATCTCCATTGAGACCACCTCAGCCCGAACCTTATTGTCTGTATAGCTATCAGCATTTTGAGCAAAGCCATTCAATAAGTCTCTAGGAAGTTCCAAACTTTCCCACATTTTCTTGTGTTCTCTGAACCCTCCAAACTGTTCCAACCTCTGCCTGTTTACCAGTTCCAAAGTTGCTTACATGTTTTTGGGTATATTTTCAGCACACCCCATTCCTGGTACCAATTTACCATATTAGTTCATTTTCACACTGCTGGTAAAGATATACCCAAAACTGGGAACAAAAGAGGTTTAATTGTACTTATAATTCCACATGCCTGGGGAGGACTCAGAATCATATCAGGAGATGAAAGTCACTTCTTACATGTTAGCAGCAAGAGAAAAATGAGAAAGAAGCAAAAGCCAAAACCTCTGATAAACCCGTCAGATTTCTTGAAACTTACTCTTACAAGAATAGCACAGGGAAAGACTGGACCCCATGATTCAATTACCTTCCCCTGGGTCCTTCCCACAACATATAGGAATTCTGGGAGATACAATTCAAGTTGATATTTGGATGGGGACACAGTGAACCATATCACAAGGTATATGTTTAAACTAATAAGATATGGGCCATAAGTATATTAATGATAATAAGCAGCTCTAATAGTTTTTAATATTGTAGGCAAATCTACAATAATTAAGATACCCAAAACCCATGTAGATTCTTTATATCATTTGCAGAAATAAATTATCTAATAAACAAATTATGTAATTTAGCCAAAATTTATCAATTCAACCTTTATCTTTATTACTTGCACACTTCACCTATCCCGAAGAGTTCATGTCTTTTCTCATTTTTGGGTACTTGCTGTTTCCTCTGCCTGAATTGTCTTTTGGGGTTAACAAGACTTTAATAAGTGACTGCAATGTGTTGCACTCTGACCTTGGTGCTTACCTAGACATTTGATTTCCATAACTTACCCTCTTTCTCTGTCTAGAAAATTCTTCAAGTCTCAGCTTGATCATCACCTCCTCAGTGAAGCATTTTCTAATTCCTAGAAGCATAATTAATCAGCTTCACTTCTACAGGCTTTCAGGACTTTATAAACATCTGTTTCCACTAAAATAGATTATAAATATAATTCATTCATTCTTTTTAGAGAAATATAGATAAATAGATATAAATAGGTAGAAAGATAGACAAACACCTATTATGTGGCAGGCATTGATGCTACATTAGTAAACAAAATAGATTATGCATTTGGGGAGGCAGACAGTAAACGATAATCAGATTAAAAAATTGAATTGTATTATATGGCAGAATGATATATGTTATTAATTAAAAGATTGGAAAGCTTACTGGAAAGGTGATAATAAGTTTAATTAGAATGACTAGAATAGACCTCTTTGAAAAAGCAGCATCTGAAACAAAGACTTAAAGAAAGGGGAGTGAGCCATGTGGAAAAGAGGTTTTCAGGAATAGGAAACAGCCAGGTCCAAAGTCTTAGGCAAGGAGTGTGTCTTGCTCTGCCTCTGAGATTCTAATTAGTTTAGAGTGAAGCTTGAGTACTGTTTTTTGTTTTTTCTTAAATTTCCCAGTGATTCCACTGTTTAGCCAGAGTTGAAAAATACTATACTAGATATGGGATGACAGAAATATCTCAAGTCTCAAGAAGCCTATAGTTTGTGAGACAGAGGCACACAAACCCTGATGAATATCTAGTATTTGATAGGAAAACAAAGTGACTATAGTCAATAATAATTCAATTGTACATTTTTAAATAACAAAAGTTGTATAATTGAATTGTTTGTGGCACAAAGGATAAATACTTGAGATGTTAGATATCCTATTTACTATGATGTGATTATTATTCATTGCATGCCTGTATCAAAATATTTCATGTACCTCATATTTTTAAAGATACATTTAACATGAAAAGTGCTATGAGAGAACTTTGTACAGAATCAAATGGGAGGACTCATTCCACTTTACCCAGCCTGGGAATGGAAGGAGAGTACCAAGCTGCCTGGAAGGATCCGTGTTGGAACTAAGTTTGATGAATAGGAGGTAACTAAGAAAAGAACAGTTGAGGGAGGGGTGGAGAACCTGTAAGTGCTCCATAGGGGGTGTGGGGGGAGGCATGCACGATCAGGAGGAACTATAAGTAATGTAATATTAATAAAATGGAGAGTTACAGAAGATGAAGCTAGAAATGTGGGAGAGGGATAAGATCTCAGAGTGGTTTGTAAAAACTGCTAAGGAGCTCAGATTTTTATCCTGAATGTATGGGACACTGAAGGTGTTTATAAAGCCACTGATAAGAACTGGTTAACTCAAGTGGCTAATTTTAGTGGCAGTGAGAGAAAATGGATTTTAAAGGAACTCATCTTAGAGCAGGGCAGCCATCGTAGGAGTATATCAGTACTTCAGCAGAGAGCTGATGATGCTTTTAGCCAGGGAAGTTTTATAGAGACAGAGTCAGTGTGAGGAGGGGGTGATCTCAAAGACATATTCAGAGGGTGTAGTTTGATGAACTTTCCATTAGTTGGCTGGGTAAATGCTGGTTAAGGGTGGAAGAACAAACAGTGGGAAAAGTCAGATGATGCCCAGGTCTCTGGCTTGAGCAAGTCTGGAGATGGTGGTTCCAGTCACTAATATAGGCAACAAAGGAGCAAGAGCACTTTTCAAAGGAAGAATGGTAGGATATTCCATAACTTAGGTGTCAAGAGCACACTGAGGTGGTGACCAACAGGCAGAAAATGTGGAATGCTATGGACCTCTGTATCTTTCACTATGATAGTAGGCATAGTTAAGTATGTGCTAACCTGAATTTTCTTCTAGATGGATTTATAAGTGTTAATGTGTGTCTAAAATCATTATAGACAACCTTCACAGCTCAGGGAAAGATTTTAAGGAGCTTTAGCTTGGCTCTTTAATTTTCTATAAAATGTAAAAGTCTAATTGGTATCAAGATCCCAAATAGTGAAATGTAGAACATGTATAGCTAAAGCCTTGCCCAAAAAGGAAGAGACTAAATGAGTAAACACTGACATTAATGTGTTGGTTTAGCACTACTGTTTAGGAAGCTTAGGGTTTTTTGTTTTTTGTTTTTTTTTTCTGCTTAAGAGAAATATTTACTCTGGGGAATAATATGGGTCCTATAACATTTTTAGGATATAAATTCTGTAACATTAACAGTATGGAGACCTTTCTCTTCTCTTTGCTAAGGAAAAGCAGTTTGAGGAATGATACCTGCTTTTTCCAAAGTTCCAGTCTACTTGTGTCTCTGTCACATACTCTGTTTCACCCAGGGCACCACCAGGGGTAGGGGAACACTGAATCATGGAAGAAAGCTGAATGGAAAGATAAGACATCTGGAGTCTCAGTTCTCTCCCTACTGACTTGCTGTGTGATTTTGAACAAATTTTGCCCCTCCCCTAGTCCTCATTTTCTTTCTGTGAAATAAAGGACTTGGTTTGAATAGTTTAAGTACCTTTCAGGCTATCATATTCTATGAATCTCTCAACACAGCTGTTTTTAAGAAGTCTTCATAGTTCTTCTCAGTTATTCATAAGTTTTGTGATTGACTCAGAATTTTCCAGTCTGGAGCATAAAGATGGATGATTGTTATGGACTAACATTTTTACTGTGAAGAAATGTTAGGAGAAAGGGACAGTGTCATAATAACACCCAGAGTCATGGACAGCTTTGGCTCCCCATGAATCTGGTTTTCCTCTGATTTAATAGAAACTGAATATTTGCTTTTATGTTAAATATATTTTTCCCATTCCAAGAGAATGCTTGTAGTTCCAATAGCATTTAGTTCTTTCCCTGAATGCTTGTATTTGAGAAAGACTATCATAAATGTGTATGGGTTAAGGTAGGATAAATTTTGCCTCAAAAGTATCTGGAATATAGCATCATTCAGGATCTGCCAGCCTACCTTAATGTTAATGGTGCATCCTTTTTTGGTATCCCATTTATTTCAATAGGAAGCAATATGGATATGTACAGTGATCGCTAATAATCGGTCATTTATGTTCTGTCATCATAGTCTTTATGTTATAAAAGTATCACTTTGAATTATGGTTAATGCTTTCCTTTAGATTAATTCACTTTTCAGTTTAATTTTATAGGTGTTACAAATGGAAAACTGATAACAGTTGCTACTTAGTAGATAACTAAAAATAGTTAACATTTTAATAATAGTAAAATTTAAAAGAAAAATTTTTACATTTGTAAATCACTTACCACATGTTGAATTCCACTAGTGGAGAAGTTCTACTGCAGGTGTTTTTATCAGTTATCTATTGCGACCCACTAAAAATGCAGTAGCTTATAACAACAACCATTTGTTTAGCTTACAAATGTGTGCTAAGTAGATTGTGTTGTGTTTGTAGGCTAAAAGGTTAGCTTGTACTGAGTCTTAGATTTTTGGCAGAAGGCATAAGACTCCTGGTTCATAAATAAAGAACTTCAAATAATTACGACATGGAAAGCAGCATGAACATTAGTCAGCACGTTGGTGTACGTTTCTCTTGGTTCCTGAATTCCATGGAGGAAACACAGAGGGACCCAATGGATGCTGCATGCGCAGTAGTTTTGAATGACAGCCATGGAACACTGAGATTGGGAAATTTATTTTTACAAAGACGCCTGTTTTTTGCCTTGGAGGGGGAATAATATTACTTCATTCTTCAAGGTTGCTTACTACAAATACAACCTTGAGAAATGACCCAGGCAAAGTATAGTCAGGGTCTTGCCTTCTTTGCATATTCCAGAATAACATGAAGAATCTTTTAGGGACTTTGCTGAATTTGCCTCTCCCAGTGTTCTAAAAGGCAGGATTTAGGTCAGATTAGCTGGATGTATTCTGCTTACTTAGGCCAGGCTTGGTTAATCGCAGCTTAAAGCCTGCAGGCCTAAAGTGTCTCAGTCAGAGTGCTCATCTCCGCTCCACATATTCTCTTGCTCTCCAGGACGCTAGCTCAGACTTGTTTACATGTCTCTGATGGCAGGGGTCTCAAGAAGGAGAGAGGATGCAGACCTCTTGAAGTGTATACCCCAACTACTACAACATCATTTTTGGCCAGCCCATTTTCAAGAGATAGATAATAGACACCACCTCCTGGTAGAAGGTACTATAAATAATTGCAATCATTTTTGTAACCTAACACATCAGGTTTTAAAATATGTGGATTTAAATCTAGAATCCACTTAATGCCTCAGAGCCTCAGTTCTCTAGGTAAAATGAGAATGGAAGTATTTACCTCAAAGGGTTGTTATAAGTACCTAAGCAAACTGAGAAGAAGCAAAATAAGTATCCAGAGTTGTGCCCGATACATAAAAAGTATGCAGTAAGTGAAAGTGGTTATTGTTAAACTCCAGACATTCCCATTTTTAAAACTCAGCTGTGGTTTGCCATGTCTTTCATGCTTGTTTTCTATCTGTTCCCTAAATTTATGAGCATATTTGAAAATCAGACTTTCCATCTATCCCATATCCACACCACTCACTCTGTTGTTCCAGATCTATACTATTAACTGTAACTGGAATTTGGCAGCTTTTTATATCTACATGTTATCACTCCTGGAGCTGTGTAGAAGAAAAGCCACTAAGAATGTACAGAAAGGACACTGTACACATTGGCTTTTGACATTTGGTGAATAGGATGAGGGGAAGGGTTCCGTGTTGAAGCGCCAAGAAGAAAATATAGTAGAGACCAAGCCTGGCCTTTGCCTCTTCATAAATAGTAGTTCATTGTAAGAGTTCTGTTGGGATGCTACACTGCCAGATGCATGTGATATAGTCTTAGGTGTCTTCTGAATACAAAAGAAGGAAAAGATGAAGGAGGAGGAAGAGGAAGAGGAAGAGGCACAGATGTCGAAGAAGAAAGAAAAGAAAGAGAAATAAAAGGAGATAGGGATGGAGAAAGAGATGGAAATAAAGATGAAGAAAAAGAAGAAAAGGAAAAGAGGATGAGATGGAAAGAGAAAAAGAAGAGGAAGAAGAAGAGGAAGGGGGAGTGAGAGGAAGAAAACAACCATTAAGAATAAGAAACAGCATGCCTGTTAGCTTAAACCTTGTATTTATGACAAAACAGGGTATCTCCTTTCTTCTTCTTTACTCCCTTTTATAGTATAGGTATGTGTGGCCAGTGGGAACACAGAACTGGGGTATTTTGGATGTTCATAAATGTGTGTAGCCTCATCTCACTATTAAACAGAAGTGCTAACTGTTCTCTAATTTTAGCAAATACTTCTAAATGTCAAAAGACAGATTTTTCTCCAACCCCCCTTTCCTAGTCCTCAAACTTTGAGTCACAAAGATAACTTTCCTCTCTGAAGAAATTGGCAGAAATGAATAGAATAAAATGCAGAGGAAATTTTTTTGACAAATTAATTTTAAGACACAGTTCTAGTCCAGCATCTATCTAGCCAAGCAGGCACCAAAATATATTTTCTAAACTGAGATGATCAAGGGGAAAGGAAAGGAGGAAGGAAGATGTCCTTAGAGACAAGAGTAACGGAAATCAAGAAACTGTCTTCTGTCATGGGATTCAAGACAGATCTAGGCTCTAGAAATTGACAAGGGGTGGATTTTAGGTCTTTCCTAAAGTGGAAAGAACCATTAAATAAGTGGTTCTTATATGGTGTGGACTGTGTACCAGATTGTATGTACTGTGTAGCACCTAATGTGTGCCAGGCACTGAAATAATAGTTGATGAAGCCATACCATTTTATCTTTCAGGCAGCTCACAATTTAGAGAGAAGAGACAGACACAAGAACAAAAAATTATAATTAAATGAGATCAGATATAAGTCAAAAGTGTGTGTTGAGTGCCATAGGTGAACAAGGGTGGGATACCTAACCTGTGAAAGGAAGATGGGAAAAGCTTCCTATAGGAGCTAACACCTGAACCAAATCTTGAACAAGAATAAGCCAGATAAAGAAGTGGGCAGGGACAATGTAATGTATGGCAAGGAGACATGAAACTGCAAGTTGATGGAGGAGGGGCTTATGAGTAATTGAATATATTTAGAGGCTGAAAGTTATGTAGGAACTAGTTCTGGAAGGCACTATATGCCATAACATAGCATTCATCTTTTTCTACAAACACAGATTAATAGCTCCCTAGTTAAATATTTGGTTATTAAGTATTTGAAACTTCATCCTTTCCAACATTCAGAATTCCACCTAGCTATTCACCACCCCACCTCACCCATAACTGAGTTGAGAACACAAATGTCAACACAGGTGATTAGTTAGAACTTGGCATTGATACCAACCAGCAGGAAACCAAAATAGAGGTAACTTAACTAAAGTGAATGTTCATTTCTCTCTCACAGCAAAGCCCAGGTATTCAGTCCAGGGATAAAATGCTTCACAGTGTTAGTGATCCAGTCTTCTCCTATCTTTTTGTTTCCCCCTAGATGGTCTCAATCTTAAGTGAGTATGGCAGGACAAAAAGAAATTGGCCAAAGGATACATGAATACCATATCTTAAGAGATGTTCCCAGAAACTGCCACAAAACATTACTGCTTGCACTAACTTATCATATAGAAAAAACCTTTTATATGGCCACATGTAGCACATGAAAGTGGTGAAATACAGCCTTATTGTGTAACAGTAATGAGCCTTATTTTGCAACAGTAATGAAAAATAAGTTTGGATACATAAAAGAGTTATCAGATATATGAGCAGCTCTTTTTTAAATGCTATACAACACTTAAGATTTCTTTTAAACCCTAATCGAGAAATATTACCTTTCTTCTCAGAATCATCATTCCACACTATACTGGGCTACTGAGCATTGTTTATTAACAACCATTTACAGCTTATTTTCTTACTGCCTAAATTGTCTAAGCTCTCTTATAGAAGAAATTTCTTATTACCTCTTTATATACATCTAAAATTTTGGGCTTCTATTAATATAGTAGAAAATATGAGGTAGTCACAATATAGACTAATAGACTAAGATTGGGCCAATTAGTACATTTTATGCAATATAGTGTTAAATAACTGGTTGGCCATTGGTGGCTAGGTAAGGCTACAATTTAGGGCTTCAAACCAGTAGCAGTCCAGCAACATTTGATTCTGACTTTCAGATTTGGGGAGTCACCCTTTCTTCTTATATTGCCAAACACAACACCTGACGTATAAAAGATGCACAACAAAATAAAAGTGTGTTGCACTAAGATTACTTGCACACTCTAACAACAAAGTTGAACACATAAGGATATACATTTCATTGAACTATTTATTTATTTGAATGAATTAATTCATATATATTTATTGAGTTCTTTATTATAGCCTAGATTATTCTGAATATGGCTCTGTTTTACCATTGAGTTTGTGCTTTTGTATTTTTCATGTTATTAATTGGTGGCTTTTTGTTTCATTTAAAGAAATGAAACAAATTTCATTATCAATTCCTGTAAGATAGGTCTACAGGTGGTAAATTCCTTTAGCTTTTGTCTGAGAATATTATTTCTGAAGAGAACTTTGCCAAATAAAGTTTGTACTGGTTGTCAGCAAAGTATATTCAGCACTTTGAATATGAATATATCATCCCATTCTCTCCTAGCACATGGTGTCTCTGCTGAAAAATTACTGAAAGTCATATTGGCACTCCTTTGTTTATGTTTCTTATCTGTTGATACTCTTAGAATTTTTTCCATGTCTTTGATTTTTGATAGTTTGATGATTATGTGTCTTGGTGCACTTCTCTTTGAGTTGAATCTGCAGATATGTACAGTTCCTGTACGTCTCTCTCTTCTCTTCTCTTTCTGCAACTCTGCTATGCAAAGATTAATTTTTTGATGGTGTTCCACAAGTCCTGTAGGTTTTCTTCATTCATATTTTATTCTTTTATCTTTTTTCTCTTCCAGCTGAATAATTTTAAATAGATAATTTTGAAGTGGTCTTCCAGCTCACTGATCCTTTTTCCTCTTGATCAAGTCTGCTGTTGAAACTTTATAATAAAATTTTCAGTTCCATCTTCATCTCTAAGATTTTTATCTGGTTCTTTTTATTATTTATATTTATTTGTTAAACTGCTCACTTTTTATGTATTATTTTCCAAATTTCATTAAATTTTCTATCCATGTAACCTTCTTGTTCACTGAACTTTGTGAGTATTAATCTAAATTCTTTGTCAGTTATTTTAGATATCTCCACTTTTTTGAGTTCTGATCCTGGAACTGTATTAGTTTCTTTTTGAGGTGTCATGTTTCCCTGATTTTTCATAATCCCTTTGTCCTTGTATGTTGTCCATGCATTTGAGGATACAGCCCTGCTATGCCCTTTACAGGTGTTCTTTGGCAGGGATAGGCCTTCACTATTTGGCCTAGCTTGTGATTCTAGAAGGACCAGCTGGTGATGACCCCAGACAGTTAGAGTTCACTGTGAGTCTTCTTGTTGGCTGTGTGGCTGCCTTTGCTCTGATGTCATTAGGGGTGCTGGCTGACCTCTGCTGTTTAGTGAGACCACTAGCTGGGCACTGCTGTCAGGCAAAGCTGCTCGCTGGGTACTGCTATCACTTCTGTATCACGCTGATAATAGGATGTATTCTCTGTATGGGCAATTTAGCTCTTTAAGATCTGCAGTTGAGCAGGGCTGCAGCCTAAGCTCTAAGGTTAGGTGGAGATACTGTTCAAGATAAGTGGGACAATAGGTTATGCTCCTTAGAATTTTACAATTAAAGATTGCCTCCCTGTCAGGTGGAACCATGAGGTAGCCTTTTGGCTGAGTGGAGTAGCTGTTTGACCTTCTGGGCAAAGCTTGTCTAGCTTCTTTGAAATGCGTTGAAATGGAACTCTCCCTGCCTAGGTAAGGTTGTTGGCTGAGTGACTTCCCAGGTTAAGGCAATCTAGCACCTTTGCTTCTCTGGAATGCACAAAGGTGGTAGTCTCTTTGCCTGGGCAGGGTTGTTGGGGTAGGCTCTGAGGCTGGGCATAGATACTAGCCATCTAGGGACAGAAGTTAGGTTGAACCTCCCAACATGTTTCTGAAGGTGACCAGCTCAGCTTTGCAGGTTGATTATGAGGTTGGTTGCCCTTTTTGATTTGTTTGAGACAGAGTCTTGCTCTGTCTCCCAGGCTAGAGTGCAGTGGTGCAATCTTGGCTCACTGCAACCTCCACCTCCAGGGTTCCAGCAGCTCTTGTGCCTCAGCCTCACAAGTAGCTGGGATTACAGGTGTGCCTCTACGCCTGGCTAATTTCTGGTTTTTTTTTTGTTTGTTTGTTTTTTGGAGACGGAGTTTCACTCTAGCCCAGGCTAGAGTGAAATGGTGCAATCTAGGCTCACTGGAACCTCCACCTCCCCCGGTTCAAGCAATTCTTCTGCTTCAGCCTCCCAAGTAGCTGGGATTACAGGCATGCACCACTATGCCTGGCTAATTTTGTATTTTTTAGTAGAGATGGGGTTTCTCCATGTTGGTCAGGCTGGTCTTGAACTCCTGACCTCAAGCAAACCATCCACCTCAGCTTCCCAAAGTGCTGGGATTGGGTGTGAGCCACCGCACCCAGCCAGAGGTTGGTTGGCATTTCTGATCTGGTGTCACAGGAACACAGAAGTACCACCAAGATCCATGCACTGGTTACTTGTCATCTATGACTGCTTTCCTAGTTTCTATCTAACTCCAGGTGGCCTAGCCATGCCATTTCCTCTAGCATTTCCTGTGAGGTAAAACGAAAATGGGCTTCCTGAGAAGCATCTTGGAATGCCAGGGATGCTAGATGATTGCCCCCAGTTCTCTTTGCCCATGTAGAAACTGGGCCCAGGAAAATATTCTCAATCTGACTTTGTGCTGAGTTGGGGGAGTGGGAGGAGCAGCACAGTTAGATTAAGGCCATTCTTTTTGTCATTCTTAGATTTTCATTCAGTTCTATAGAGCCACTTGGGTATTTCATGCGTGTTTTCATGTATGGGGGTTTTCAGAAGGATATTTTCATCTGTAGATAGTGCTTGTTAAATTTTCTGTGAGGAGGAGTAGAGCCTAAAACTACCAATTCTGACCTATTTCTGACATAATTATTGACCTTTTCCTAAGGATTTGTGTGATGCTAATTTCAGGGATTATAAAAATGATTAAGTAACAGCCAGTATTTTCAAGGAGTTTATACTTTAGCATTATGGCAGATATGTATACAGCTAATTTTAATAGTTTGTCAAGCACTATTCAACACTGAGGAAGTGCAAAGAAGATGTGTTATTTCAGCCTAATTGTTGGGAAAGATTAGAAGAGGAGGTTATACTTGAACTTAGCCTGAAAAGATGATTGAAGATCCATCAGGGAATCATCAAATATATGAGTAATTTCTTTATTGTCACACAGTACTTAGTATTTCTTCCAAATCCTGGTTAAGCAGTATAACCTCTTCTTCCCTAGACTTTATTCCACGATAACTACACAACTGAGTCATCATCCAGGAGCATATTTTTCAGCTTGCTTTCTAACTGCCTACAGCAATTTGAATTTTCAGGTATACAGAAATCCTTTGTCACTCTTTAGGCATTAGAATCATAATCACCTAAACCAGATAGTCAACAGCTTCCTTTTATGCATTTCTTCCATTCTTCCCTTTTATTCTTTCAATAAGGCTAGTGTGTCTAAGTTAAAGGCTAGCATTTATACCCCACAGCAAGACTTTCCCCTTGTTGTATTTCCCGAAGTGAAGTTGGTTTTTCAGCTGCAGTGAGCATACCACTGGAAATGTGTCACTGCTGCTCTCCCCCTCACCAGCAAGTATTTTCTATGTTTTTCACCACAAAGTCGTATGCGTTTCAAGCTTTGAGCAACATCTGAGTTTCCACCAGCTGTGTTTTGCATTGTCCTCATTTTGTATAATTAAGAAAAACAGGAAGTCAATCACTTAAGTAAAGCTGACCCTCTTCATTCTGCAGACCCGAGAAAGGACTGCATCAGGGTTTTTTATAGTACAGTTTTTAAAAAATTTATCCTGCAATCCACTTCAAAGTGGAACAAGGTTAGAGGAACTGTGGCAGTATGACGGCCTTCCTCTTGACTACAAACAGCTGTGCTTTTCTGAAACTACACAGTCCAATTTAAACACACTTTTCTTAAATAATCAGTTATCAATTCAGTTAGTCACATTGTGACAGAGGATTTCTTCTGATTTTTTTTTTTCTTTTACAGTAACTCAAACCTTAGGAAGCCAGGGAGACTTTTGACCTTAGTGTTTAAATCTCTACATTCAGCCTTTTACCTTATAGGTCCTGAGCATACAGTTAGACAAACAAAGCCGTGTTGCAAGTCACCAGGTAGATGAGAGAGAGGGATAATTGTATTCACTGGGTATTATCTGCTCTTCTAAGGAAATGAAAACATTTTTGACCCCAATTTATGTAGATACTTGTGAATGAGTTTCTGCTATTTGATTTTACTAAAAGTTAAAACCAATAGTATATATCTGGGAAACAGCTTCTGATTCTACTTGACTAGAGTTTCATTTTTTTTAAGACAGCAGATAAAAATCATTACTTCAGACCAGGCATGGTGGCTCATGCCTGTAATCCCAGCACTTTGGGATGCCGAGGCAGGTGGATCACGAGGTCAGGAGTTCAAAACCAGCCTGGCCAACATGGTAAAACCACATCTCTAGTAAAAATATTAGCTCAGCATGGTGGTGTGCACCTTTATTCTCAGCTACTCTGGAGGCTGAAGCAGGAGAATCCCTTTAACCTGGGAGGCAGAGGTTGCAGTGAGCTGAGATATCATGCCACTGCACTCTAGCCTGGGCAACAGAGGGAGACTCTGTCTCAAAAAAAAAAAAAAAACTTTATCATGTTAAATTTAACATAGAAATAGTAGTTATGTTGGTGTCAACAATACTCTATTGAATGATATATTTATTGCATATGTCACATTTGCTGATTATAACAGTCAGTATGGGAGATATACAGATATTTAAAATATTGCTCCTGCCTTCATGGATTTCATAGGCTTATGGGGGAATCTCACATGAATACAACTAAATGTAATCCATAGCAATGTGTTACATGATCTGAGTCCTATTCTCATAAGTACCCATTTTGTGATCAGACCCATCTCTTATATAAATTTGAGGTAGAGCATCAAAGCCTGTAAAGGGAGTCTTACAATATGACATTTGAATATGAGTAATAATCATTCATTCAACAATTATGTATTGAGCACATACTATGTTCTAGGTATTGTACTGTTTAAGGATTGGAAACCTTCTTTCAGGGGCATCTATAGTGCTCTGTATGACTCCCAGAGTTTTCTAATACTATTATGTTCTAATTACTTTATATTTCCAAAGTTCCATGAGGTGGAAAATTTTGTACCTATGTGCAAATGGAAACTGACTTAGTGAAATTGATTAATGTTTACAGTGTTATACAGCAAATAACTGATATATTTAAACCCAAATCCCTGCAATTATGCTGATTCCCTCTTCTACTACTTTTGGCAGCCCATGCTTTCAGCTAATAGAGACCCCATTTTACACAGTACTGACTTTGAGTGCACAGTACTGACTGAGACCTATTTTATGTGTCAGAACCCCCGTTAACACCTGTGTATATGGACAAGCTGGTCATTTACATGTTCTTTTAATTCCACCTAATAAAAATGTAAATATTTTAGTTGCATTTTGGAGGTCAAAGGGAATGCTTTATAATATAGTGAGGAATATATGAGGAAGGAGTAATATCAGGAAGAACTTAAAATGTAGTGAAACACAGAAATGGTGATAAAGAAGTTGGAGAATCTACCTGTAGCTGTCTTTAAAAATAGAATGTAATTTTTATGTTTCACACAGTCACGTGAACTAGATTTTCTGTTGACATCATTTCAGCTTATAAAGCCATCATGTTGCACTGTGATATCACTAAATTGGACAGAATCTAACTTCCTAGATTGGTAACTGTAGTTCAGGTAACTGACACCAGGTGGCAGCATCCAGACACTAGCATCTTTTTGAAAAAATCACTGAATCATACTCTTTAAGAGACACCTTAGGTAATATTTAACCCAGACCATCTCACAATTATGGAAACTCGATACCCAGAGCCATTATTCAGCATAGTTCTGTAAGAATAGCTTTTTATTAAAGAAAAACCTTAACTAAATATTAGTTAAATCACAAGCAGAATAAAAAAGAAATGGAAGTGCTATTTAGGGCAATATTTAAAAGCAAGCAATATTTTATGCTTATTCAAGAGTTATCTTTCTTTTTTGGCACAGACAGAGTCTCACTCTTTCGCCCAGGCTGGAGTGCAGTGGCGTGATCTCGGCTCATTGCAACCTCCACCTCCCGGGTTCAAGTGATTCTCCTGCCTCAGCCTCCCTAGTAGCTGGGACTACAGGCACACGCCATCACGCCCAGCTAATTTTTTGTATTTTTAGTAGAGACGGGGTTTCACCATGTTAGCCAAGATGGTATGGATCTCCTGACTTCATGATCAGCCCGCCTCTGTCTCATAAAGTACTGGGATTACAGGTGTGAAGCCCCACGCCCAGCCAAGGGTTATCTTTCTTATTATTCTTTCCCAAGCAAATCCCCTTCCCTGCAATCTCACCCAATAAAGGAATAGTACATTCTTGGATGGGATCTTTCACGGGTTTAAAGACTTCCTTCAGGGATATGTGTAGTGTCTCCATGGATACTGTAAAGTCAGTTCCCTGAGGTCGACTCTGATCCAAATCCCCACAGTTGAGGGCTAACAGGGACTTTAGACAGCTTCTTGTTCACTCTTCTCAGTATTTTTTCTTCTGTGACAAGCACAAAAGGTAACTCATGCCTATAAGGCTATCCAAGCTTTTATAAAACCCAAATACTGCAGAGAAGAGCATTTGCAACCACCTGTTATTGTCACAGCCTCAGTTAGGGTCACTTGCAATAGATCTAACCAACATAAAAATAGGCTGTGCTTTATTAGAGTTGCATTAATTGTAATCTCACTTCTTTTCCTCTAAAGCAAACACACAGAATATAAGTGAGTGAGATTGGAGTTGTCTCCTTTTAAATCTGCTCTCCTTTATTTTTTTTTAAGCAAATGATCTCCAATCACCATATAATTAATATCAGTATCTGAAATGATTCTCACAGATGAACATGACCTTTCAGTGTATTTCCACAGCACAACAGAGAGCCACTCTTCTAGCCTAGTTCTCTAAACACATTTTAGATGAGAAATTTGTCTATCAGAGGAGGTCACATAGCTACTAAAATGTCACACAGCTACTACTTAGAGGCAGAGCCAGGACCAAGATCCAGGTGTTATAGTAATGATTCTGGCGCACATTTAACTACTTTACTTAAACTTTCTTGAACTCAAAGCCAGCTATGCAAGAGTGCATAAACAGGACTGATTTTAGAGTCTGACGTTTCATTGCTTCAGCCTGAAACACAGATAGCATCTGAACCTCACCTGGCAGCTGTGCCATTTTGCCCTGTGCTCTGACACATTTTGGCTTTTTAAATGAGCTCCCAGTGCCACTGCTTGCAGCCAAAATGCCAGGTTCTGTAAAAAAGCATGATTCCTTCCAGCCCTGGGAATTGTTGTCAAAAGGTCATCCAGTCATTATTTCTCACTAATTATGTTAGAAGAAGGCCTCAAAAATGTCAGGTTTTTTTTTTTTTTTAAAGAAGAAACATAAACATCTAGGGGAAACATAAAAAACATAAATCACAGTAGTATTATGTATAGTGTTCCCTACAAATGTTGATGTGTTGTGGGTGTAGAATCATTTATTTATTTACTCACCATCATGTTTTGAGATAGTTCAATGCCAGATGGGGTTGAAAAGTCCACAGGTGCCAATTGGATTCTTCCTTCGTTTGTATATTCAACATATATGTATTTATAACCTATTATATGCTAGTGACAGTACTAGGCACAAGGAATGCAGCCCAGTATGAATGGTTTTTAATAGAAATCTTAAGATAAACTTACTTAAATGGAGTTGAATTATGGTTTTATAAAGAGTTGGTAATCACAGCACTTTGGGATGCTGAGGTGAGAGATCGCTTGAGCCCAGAAGTTTGAAACCAGCCTGAACAGTATGTCAAGACCCCATTTCTACAAAAAATAAAAAATTATCCAGATACAGTGGCACATGTCTTCAGTCCCAGCTATTTGGGAGGTTGAGGCAGGAGGATCACTGGAGTCCAGTAGGTTGAGGCTGCAGCAGTCAGCCATGTTTGTATCACTGCACCCCAGCCTGGGCAACAGAGCAAGAACCTGTCAAAAAAAAAAAAAAAAAGAAGAAGAAGGAAAGAGAGTTGGATATTTATTCTAAGAAATAAATTTTAAAGATTTTTTTCATTATTACTGGAATACAAGACATACTTACTATAGCAGTTGCTTGGACGAATCAGAAAATATAAGACAAGACTGCTGTTAAAAATTTAGTTTTAAGAAAGGACTCATAGATTCTTATTTAAACAAATGACACAAACAATTCCAAAATACAGGCTATAATTTTCAAGCTAACTCTTGTAAGCATTGAGTAATAAAATGTAAAGGGAGAGATCACTTGCAGATGAGGCAAACCCAGAAGGCTTCACCTAGGTACTGGAAATTTGAATTGGACTCCCCCTTTGAATCCAAATGTGAAGAGGGAAATGAGTCCTCCCATTTTTTTTCTTTCTTATATACGTTTACATTTTATATTATCTTAGAAGCTAATATTGGATAGAGACATAGACACTCATAGAAAAAGCTGACTTTAGCCTAGGAGTTAGGAACTTAAAATGATAGTCATTATTTAATCTATAACACCGATCAGGTCTGAGCAGGTTTTCTCATAGACAGGGGACTGAGCCAAAGAATATCTTGGAGTTCCTTCTGGATCCAGGGTCACTGATTCTATTACACATTGTTTAATATTGTAAACATGTAACCTTGTGAAAGTATATTGTCACATTACTTTTACTTTTTTAAATTTTTTAAAATTCTTATGGGTACATAAGGGATACATATTTATAGATTACATGAGATTCTGTCACATTTTAATAAGTATAAATCAAGATAGAAAGCAGGGCAAGGCTAAATTATCTAAGTGAATTCAATTTGGTTTAAACTCAGTTACAATTTTATTTGACGTATATAGTGTTCATCAATACTTAGAAAGTAAAAAAGAAGTCAATTTTAAATCTTCAAATTAATATGTATTATATACAAGGTTCATGGTCTATTGTAGGTAATCATTAACTAAAATTTGCCTTTCAAATATTTTTTTAGCATTTCAAATGAAATGCTCTCCTTATTTTCCCATACGTATTGCATTCTTGCTATAGATTATAAGAACAAACATTTTTCTCTCAACAATGAGGACTTATAAGTGTCAAGCACTGAGCTTGCTGGATGCAAGAGGTATAAAAGTAAATGAAATATAGTTAAAACATAGTCTCCTTCTCAAGATTACTGTCTGGTGGGTAAGTCAGACTTATAAGTAGACCAATTACATTTCTAAATATTAGAATTTAAAACAAGAGCTTTGGAAAGCACAGAAAAGGGGACATTGGCTACTTTACAGAAGGTTTTACAGAAAGGTATCATTTAATCTGAGTCTTAAAGAAGAGATAACATTTAATCTGAGTCTTAAAAGAGAAGATGAGATGGCAAAATGATGTACCTTAGGCTATGGCTTGGTGGCATCTGCCATCATGAAATCTATAGGATCAGGAGTTCTCATCTGTGACAGAGGTCTATTTTATTTTTACAGGGTGGTTATGAAAATTGGAAATAATGCAAAACACTTAGCATAGTGAACAGAAGAGTATAGGTGCTCAGTAAAGCACATCTATCATTTATATCATCACCTAAACCTATTGAACTATATGTCCTGCTACTCACTGTGCATTCTCCAAATGCCCAGTATACTGTTTCACAGCTAATATTATGGCTATAATTAAGTAGTCAGTAGTCACTTATGCATTTAATATCTGCCTCCCTTACCAGACTAAATACCATGACAGAAGGGAATGAAATTGTTTCATTAACTATTGTGTTTCTGGAATCTATCAGAATTCCTAGCTGATGACAGATGCCCAATGAAAATTTTCGAAGGAGTTATTTAAAATTGCAATATCAAGTCATATTGTAAAAGTGTGAGCACTCTAACTCCCAAATATCAATTTATTAGTTTTCCTTCATGGCCAAGGGAGGCACTCAGACCTCTTGAAATAATACCTACTCCATCTGGAACTCAAGTTCATACCCCGTATTTTCTTGCCTCAATTAACTCTCCATTATGGTCATGCATAAATTAGCTTCAAAGCTCATAGTAGTCTGTGGATGGCCAGAAAAAAATAATTTTATGATTTTTCTGGTGACTTGAACACAAAATGTAGATTACATTTGTTTTATTTTACCTTTCCACAGTCCAGAATATTTCATAAGAAGACCTCTCTCCTCTCTCAACAAATCTGCCGTGTCTTATAGAAAGTTTATTAGAGGAACACATTCAGATCCCCTGAGAATTCATTACTTTCCAAAGCTGTGATGAAGCATTATTCTGAATAAAATTAAGTTCTACTTCTTCCAATTAACAGCAGATGATAAAAGTGCCTGCCAGTTCGGTTGCTTTTCAGCTGGGTGTTTTTCTCTTGCTTGGTCATTTGTAAAATGTGAGCCCTCCTAATGGGGACTGAGTAGTCACTTGAATTAATGAGTTTCAGCTGATTTAATAGTACCTCGCACACTGTAGGTATTCAATAATAGTCAACAGCAATTTGTAAGCTGACTTAAGTTGCTCCATTTGAGAACATTGGCTAAAATCAATATAATATGGCTTTCCTACTAAATTTGACTTAAAGGAAAGATGAAGCTCCCACATTTGGGATCCCGAGTATATACAGTCCCGTAGCTAGTATTCTCTGAAAGAATCTAAAAAGATTATGCAAAACCTGCTGGGCTGAATTTCTTCCCATTATTTCCCAACAAGTGCTCAAGATGATCCAGTCTACCGCTATAAATCTTTTGAGCCTTAGGTTCTTCCTCGTAGAAGAGTATCTGGCACAGAGTAGGTCTTTATCAAAACAAAAGCTAAAAACAAATAGGATAACGTGTCACGTGCTACAGATTAGAACATAGCCCATTTTCTTGTATCTCATAGTCACTCTGTAACTATTGATTTAACCAATTTAAAATTAAAATAGAATTGAAAAGCTAGCATAAACTAACTTAGGAAACCTTTAGATCTAAACCTAGGAAGATAAAATGCAAAAAAAAAAAAAAAATTTGATCACGAAAAAGTTATATTCAGAGGGCCAAAGAGGCAAAGTTAGCAAGTTTAGATTACAGTACAGCATATGGTGCCTAATGTCTAATGCATGTATTTGCATGTTGAAGCTTTTAATTAGAAGGTATTACAATTCCACTGAGATTCTCATAGCTCTGGATGGAGAGCTTTAAAAAAATCAATATTATATGCTTGTTATATTATAACCTTTGTGGAAAATCAATAATACGTTTGCTGGAAAAAAAATCTGATGTGTCAACTGAATTATGGAAACTTCTCATACCAACGGTGAAACCTAATGATTTATTTACATAAATTAAATGAATTACTTTATTATATCAGTATATTATACTAATTTACATATGCACACCTTGTCTGTGTCTCTAATTGTTCCCTGAATTATGCCATTTCCCTAGGTGCCCTTGGCTTACCTCTTCATGGCAGAAGCTGTATCTTCTGTCTTGTTAACAACCAACTCAGTGTTCAATTATTTTTAAATGATTTTTGTTATAATGACGACAGTAATGATAAATAAAAGTTCAAGCAATGTAAGTACTGTGTTGAGTACTCTACATACTGATAGAAAATATACATCACTCAAAATTAAATGTTTGCCTTTATACAATTCCTATTTATTCATTCAATTATTCAGCAAGCTAGTCAACATCCATTGAGCTGCCAGGCATGAAACAGTCACTGACAGAGTTAAAGAAAAATCTGTCATGACTCCCTGTTGGTAACAAATTTTAGGGAGCAAAAGATAAAAATGCTATAATAAAGTGTGACAGCTCTAATGATGGTGTAAAAAATGTTTTGAGTGGCTTAGGGGAATCATAGCTAACTGCTGGAGGAGACCCTGAAGTCTTTGGAAGCGTAGCCTTGAAGCTGAAACTCAAATTTGCTTTTCAATTGAATAGATGCAAAAAAAGAAGATAAGGAGTCAACAGCCCTCACCAAGTCATGAAAGTGTGAACTATGAGGTATACATATCTGAAAGGAATTTGGTATAGCTGGACAATGTCCCGAGAGCCAGAATGTGTAGGGAGAGGAAGAAAAAGTGGTGTACGTGTTGGGGGTTGGGGAGCAGTATGTGTTTGAAGTAGAAGGAAATTGGAAGAACATGAAGTTAGAAGTGTAGATTCAAGGCAGTTTGTAGAGGGTCTTGGATGGCAGGATTAGGAGTCTAGAATGTATGCTGTGATTAAAAGAAGTCAAATAAGATGTTAAGCAGAGGACTGACAGCTTTAGAGTTTTATTTAAGAAAAAAGGAAAAAAAATAGTTTCTGCTTGTTTCCTTATACAAGGGGGAAATATATTGCAAAGATGTTACAATTTTTAGGAAAGAAGTGTGTGTGCTGTATCCATAAGAATTCACTACTGGGGAGTAAGTGCTCGCTTTATAAACTTTCTAAGAATAGTCAAGTTCACCCAGACCTGAGTTGAGCTTTAGATTTAAGGATGCTTAGCTTGCCACCTTGTGGCTGACAGTGAATCCTGCACACAAGGGATGTAATCTGGGAAATAAACCAACCCCAAACCAGTTAGTGAACAAAGTATTTGTTCAAGTTCATCACAAGTATTTGAGATAAATAGTAATAAGAAGAATGACACTTAAAATAATATTAATGAATACTGGAGTCAAAAATCTTGAATGAGCCTTGAGTCCTTTCTCTCACCCCTCACATATGTTTCTGTAAATCCTGTTGATTAGATTTTCCAGATCTGATATATAGTCTTGTTAGAAGTGTTTTTCTTGATAATTCCAGGTTTTACTGAGAATATGGAACAACCTTAGTTCTCATATATTGCTGATAGTATGTAAATTGGTATATTTCTGACAAAAACTACAACTACTTTGTAGTAAGATCCTTGGAGAAAGCAGATACCAGTTTAGTTATCTCGTAAAATTGAAGATGCATATAGTCTATGACCCAGAACTCCTCTACTCTCCTAGGTATATATGTTCTAACAAGAGTCTTACATAAGTACATCAAGAAACACATGCAAGGAATTTTTAGCCCCTTTGTTAGTTTTGTTATTCCAGAAAGGAACACAATAGAAAAAGCCCAAGTATCTCTCTTAGAAAAAAATGGTACATTGTGATACACTAAATAATGACATACTGTAAAAAATTTTAAAAAATGATCTAGTACTGCATACATCAATGTAAATTTCTCAATGAAATGTCGTAGAAAAATAGCCACAATATGATAGTGCTTAGATAAAGTTCCAAAACAGATATAAGCTAAGCATTGTCTTTCTTACAGTATTCCTTAAAAATGCTTAGCTTATATTTTCTTGCAGTATTGTTTAAAAATATTTAGCTTATATCTATTTTGGAAACAGAACCAGTGTGTGTGTATGTGTGTGTGTGTGTGTGTGTGTGTGTGTGTGTGTGTGTGTGTGTGTGTGTAAACGCATTTATTTTAAGGAATTGGCTTTTGTGATTGTGGGAGCTAAGATCCACAGAGCAGGCCGGCAGTCTGGAAACTCTTCAACAGGCGCTAAAGCAGCATCCACAGGTGAAATCTATTCTTCCTCATTGAAACCCTTGTTTTGCTTCTAAGACCTTTTAACTGGTCAGATGAGGCCCACCAAGATTATCAATGATAATCTCCTTTTCTTAAAGACAACTGATGGGAGATATTAACCACAACTACAAAATGCCTTCATAGCAACACCTAAATTAAGTAATTGTGTATACAATTTAGCCAAGTTGACACACAAAACTAACCATTACAATCTCATGTCTATGTAGTAAGACCATTAGGGAAAACAAGGAAATTATAAAATTCCACAATTACCTCAGGGGGAGAGGCAGACAGATATGACCAGGGATGGGATACCTGGGGCCTCCATTCTGTTGGTAATTCTTTTTTTTAAATGGATGGCAGTTATGAGGAAGTTTGCTGTATTATTCTTTATAGATTGCATAGTTGATATAAATTGCTTTGTATGTGGAGGCCATTATCCTTAGCAAACTAACATAGGAACAGAAAATCCAATATTGCATGTCCTCAATTATAAGTGGGAGCTAAATGATAAGAACACACGAATTATTCCATAATGAGTTTTAAATATAATTTTAATCACAATACAAAATAATTGTTTGCTAAGGGTGTGGGGAGTACTACCTGTGTAATCTGGGAAACTGAGGTGCTTCACTCCACCCTCTAACCCAAGCTTGTCCAACCTGCAGTTCGTGGGCCACATGTGGCCCAAGATGGTTTTGATTGTAACCTAACACAAATTCCAAAGCTTTTTAATAACATCGTGGGACTGTTATGTTATTTATTTGTTTATTTTTAACTCATCAGCTGTCAGTGTGTTTTATGTGTGGCCCAAGATGCTTCTTCCTTGTGGCCCAGGGAAGAAAAAGATTGGAGATTGAACACTCTTGCTCTAACCATTTAGGGTTGTTGCTATGAGCTAAAACAGAAATATGAGTCAGGAAGGACTGAAACACAGTGTTAGACCAGATGCTCAAGTTTATAAAAAATAACTGGGGTGCATTTTTGATGAGTGACTAACACATTATCTGATACCCACTGTCCACAAGGCCCCAGACTCAAAGCTGGATATGGTTGCTTAAAGTCCACCTGCTACTTGACCATGTCCTTCTCACCTATTAGGCAAAAGATGGGCCCAGCTGGGAGTGAACTTAGTCACCAAGTGTTATAAAATTCATTTTATGTGTTACTTCTTATCTCCTGTGAGAAAAGACATTGGAGGGTTGAAAGAATAAAACACACCTACATTTGGAATGTTTTGTGGGTGGGCAAAAGAAAACGTGGAGTTTGTGGGCCTTAGATGCTTCCTACTGTGGGAAATGCAGGTGGGCAGGGGCCAAGCTCATTGGCCTATAGACTCTGCCACTTGCTTGTCTCAGCGTCCGGCACAGATTCTCTAAATGTCTCCCAACTGGTCTATCCAACTTCTGCCCCTCCTTTTGAATCCATTCTCCTTTGACAGCTAGAGTAAGCTTTTAAAAAAAACTGTAGTAAAAACAACATAACATAAATGTTTACTCTGTTAACCATTTTTAAGTGTACAGTTCAGTAGTGTTAATTACATTCACTTTGTTGTACAACAGATCCCCAGAACTTCTTCCTCTTGTAAATCTGAAACGTTATATCCTTTAAACAACTTCCTGTTTATCCCTCTCTCTAGTCCCTGATAAATATCATTTTACTTTCTGTTTCTATGAATATCACTACTGTAGGCACTTCATATAAATGGAATCATACAGCATTTGTCTTTTTGTTCAGGCTTATTTCACTTAGCATAAGGTCCTTAAGATTTGTCCATATTGTAGCTTGTGACAGAGTGTCCTTTCTTTTTAAGACTGAATAACATTTCATTGTGTATGTATGTGTATATAGATACTTTTAACCACATTTTGTTTATTTATTTATTCATCAACAAACATTTGGGCTCCTTCCACCTCTTAGCTATCATGAACATGGGTGTGCAAAAATATTTTCAAGACCTTGCGTTCATTTCTTTGGGATATATACCCAGAGGTGGGATTGCTAGATGATATGGTAGTTCTGTTTTTATATTTTTGAAGAACCTCCATACTGTTTGTTCTTACAGTTACATCATCTTACAATCTCACTAAGAGTTCAAAAATGAGCTTTCGAAAATGTAAATCAGATCCTATCACTTTCCTCTTGAAATTCTTTGTTGACTTCCCATTTTTCTCAGGATGGGGACCCAAATCCTTCCCAAGGCTATCAAGGTCCTGTGTAATCTTATTCCAGGTTACCTCTCCTGCCTCATGTTTGCTTCACTCACCCCCTCTTCAGAAAGCTGTGTCAATTCCTTGAAATTACCACACTCTTTTCCAACACAAATATTCTCATGGTTGTTCTTCCTTTCATTTGAAAGGCAGCTTACTCAACTCTTCAAATGGGAAATATGCTCATTCCTCTGACTTCAGTTAATATGTCATTGTTTCAGAAAGCGTCCCTGACATTCTCTAGCGAATATAGTTCCTTCTTTGTGCTCTCATGGAGCATCTTATTTCCTTGACAACCTGTGATCATTTCCCTCCTTATTTAATTATGTTTGTCACCTTCACTAGAAGGAAAGTTCTACAAGAGAAATAATATTGTCTATGTTGCTTGTTCACTATTGAATCCCTGCAGCTAGTGCACCTAATAAAACTGGTAGTCATTCTGCCCTCAAGGTTAAGCAAGTCCTGTCCAAATTAGGAAAAGGGTAATGATTTTTAAGATTAAAAATGGCCCCATTTGGGAAGATTCACTGTGATTGTTAATTTTGCATATTCAGGTGAAACCTAATGGTTTAGATACAAGGATGAATAGATACAAAGACAAAGAAGAAAATAAAACACACAGAGCTACAAGTGAAGCCATGAACTGAATGGACTAAGATATGCCCAAGCAGAGGTCAGAAGTTGCTTATGGATTTTAGAGAATTGGAATTTAATTCAGTTTAGAATTGAATTTTCTGTGATGAATAGGGAATGTGCACTAGGTGATTTTTTATCAGCCTGGCCAAGTCTCTAGAAATGAAAGTCTAAGCTTTACGACAGTACAGTCATTAAAGTCATAACTTCATGGTTGATACTTTATCATTTATATTTCAAAATTTGATCTGAATATTTCTCCCAAGCTAATTCTTCAATGTTTCCTGAAACCTTAGATCCATATTGCCAATTTTAAGGAGAAATTATCAAGCTTATCTATATTGTAGCATGTAAATGGCCCACAGTACATGTTAATTTTAATCTAACACAACTGTTTAAGACTGTACCAACCTTCTCAAGGAAAGAAATGTAAGAAACTGCGTTCAAGCATCTTAACATCTCAAGAAAGGAAGTTTACTTCTATCATCCCTCCTCCATGGTTTCTGGTCAGCTGGTCCTTTGAGAGTATTGTTGCTGTCTCTTGGACCCATACCTTTCCATTCTTTAAGAGTAATCTGTGATATCTTATTCTCCAAGAAACTGTTTCTTTACACTGTCAAAGCTAGGTTAAATGACCTCCAGGGGAGCATGTGAATACTATGTTTTAATATGATATTGCATTGATTCTAAGATGTACTTTTTTACATTAGTATCTCTGAAATCAGCATGTGTCTTAACTGTGACATTTTAGATTGATAACATTTGTCAGTCTTATCTACCGAAAACAGAGCTCACTGGGGCACTGTGCTCTCTCTAAATATTACCAGTGTCTATTACAGTGCATCAGTGACTCATTTTAAATGCTCAGTGAAGGGAGGGATGAAAAACAGATTACACACTTGGTGGTAAATTTTATTGTAAGGACAGTATACAGTGACAAAGGTAAACCACATTTTGGGGGGGAATAAGATTAGGAGAGACTGGGAAAGGTGACATATGTAAAGAACCTTAAAAGAGCAAGATATTTCTCACCTGTGATTTGGAGAGCATCCTTCAAGACAGAAGGAAGAGCGTGAGACAGGAAGGTGAGAAAAGACTGGAAAGATGGGATGGCTCCAGTAAAGAGCGGCTGACCTAGTTTGAAAGGAATGTAAATGAGTGGAAAAAATCAGTAAGAGATAGTACTTTAGCAAGACATTGAGAATGTTGTGAATTCCACATCCAAGTGCCTGTGTTTTATTCTGGAGCAGTAAAAAACTACTGAAGAGTTTTAAAGGAGTGAGTGATATGGCCAAACTTGTTGTTAAGGAAGATACATCTGGGGTTGCTTAGTTAAAAGAATTGGTTGATTCAGAGTATATAGATAAGGAAACCAGTTACTAGGTGGCTACCGTTCACTTAACAAACATGTGTTAGGACTCACTGAATACCTGGCACAAGGGCTACAGCCATAAACAAGACTCAATCCTTGCATTCAAAGATCTTATAGTCTATAAAAAGCAAACAATCAAATAAACAGACAAAATGATAGAATAAAGTACATGTCCTGCAGGTGCACAGGTAGCTATGAGTCATGACCTCAGTCTGGGGGGTGAGGCATATATGATTGATGGAGGAAGTGAATAAATTATGGAGGCTCCTGGAAAGAGTGTCGTCTTAACTAAACTTGATGTTAAAGAGATGGCAAAGACATCTGGAAGGTAACAAGTACAAAATCCTGGAGGTGATCCATTCCTCTTACTCTGAATTGCAAATAATTCAGAATGGTGAAATTCTAGCTTTTGGGGAATGGGATGGGGGGAAGATGAAGACATAGAGAAAGGAAGTTTGGTGTTTTGGGGTAGAAAGAGGCAAGAAATATGGTTAGAAAGATAAATAGAAGGCAAGTGGAATATTCTAGGGAGAAAAATCAAGGGTGTGATGGGGGGAATGGACAATGGAGATAAACGAATAAAAAACAAGAACAAATATATCTACTGATTTACAAGTCCATTAAACTTGTATTAGATTCATTCATCTGGTAAAATGTACTAAACCTCTGGCCACAGTTGCAGTATTGCTACTTTCATCAGGGGAGCTCTCAGTCTAATGTAAACCATCTTGGCCTTCACTCTGATATTAGGAGTCATGTTCTGCCAACTTAGATGGACCCCACTCTGGAAGACTTGAGAGGGGGAAAGATGCTGAATGATCATCTTCATCTGTGTAATTTTGTATTTGGGTGAACAGGGGAACTGGCAGTGTCATTAACTAGGTTATTTCTATTTATACTTTCCCCCAATTGCATTCTATGGCCCAGCAAGGATAAAGGGAAGCTTCCAGACCTTAGTTTTTGAACCAAAGGACCAAAGTATCTACAATACTCAGAAGAAATATCTGAGTCAGAGAGTAATAAACGCACAATATCTGAGAGACAATATAGTATATGAATTAAAGTTGGGATTACAAGGATAATGAGGTATAGATCTCATTCCATTCACTAGTTGTGTGAACAAGGTACTAACTTAATTTATTTCTCCATATATTTTCTCATTTGTTAAATGAAGGAAATAAAACAGTAACTACTCCATAAGTTTGTTATAAGGATTAAATAAATTAATGCTTGTAAAGCATTAATACATATGCATGTCCCATCATAGGCACTAATCTGAAAGATGACACTGTCAGTTCCCAGCAGGGCAGCAGGACAAGAAAATTAGAAAACTTTCTGGGTATTCTTGATTTGGAGCTTACATCTTAAGAGTGTAATAAGAACAAAATAATATTCTACAATTGCACATTCAGTTGCACATTAAGCATCTAGATCAAGTATAACTATGCCTTTCCAAAAGTAATTTTATTACATACTGTTTTATTTGGAGAACATTTAAACCATCACAACCAAGCACGGATTATAAAGCAACTTTATTTGAGGAAACATTAATATTTTTATTACAGTGTCTAACTGTGAAATAAACCTCTTTGATTGAAACCCACTAGTAACAGGGCTGAAGTTAAGACCACACTTTCTGCCTTATTTTTAGCTGTCCCATGTTCCAATGCCATTGACACCAGCTCATTATGGGGTGCTCTAAAACAAAGGCGCTGAATAGATCAAGCCCATTTGTACCACCACCAGAGACAATTCATGGTGGTTGCCTAGCCTGGACCACTGAGTGTGTTCCCATGGAAAGACAGCTGTTCATGATTGCTTCTTGGTACAGGAAGCATGTTGAAGAAAAAGGGAGCTCAAAGAGTTGTATTACCTAATGCAACTAAGAATTTAATTTCTATAAGGTCATAAATTTTTGCATTTTTTTTTGCTACCATATTCCTAGCAGTTAAAATTTGGTGATTAGCATATAATGTGCTAGATGAGCATTCTGTTGTATGAATCAATAATGGTGCTTCCTACTAGGAAGGAACTTTAGTCTTTATAGTGTCACAGAGGAAGTATGTACCAACAGGCCACCCAGGAAGTCCCAGGACCAGGAACAAAGTCTGCTGGAGATCATCCAGGAGATATTATAGGTTCACGTGGGTAAGTGATCTCATCCTTGGAAGTGAAATATAATGGGAGGGCTAGGCAAGTGCCAATTCCACAGGCAGGTTCTGAAGTCCAAAGCTCACATGGCTAGGAAGAGTAGCTTGAATGAGCAGTGAAGGTAACTTCAGCACCTGTGTCTGAGACTTTTGTTTCTCTGCCTGCTCGACAGAAATGATCATCATAGGCAGAAAAGACCCAGAGTGGGAGTGCTGACCTAGCTAGACACGTGAGTAGAAAGGGTAAGATGGCCTCACACACAGAAAAGACACTGGATCTAGAGAAGTGGCAGCAAGGCCTTAGAAGCTCATTCTACCTCCTTAGAAGGTTTGTGCCGTTCTGTAGGGATGCTACAATACTTGCAGTAACTTGGTGGAATCCAGCTCCCCTATAACGGTGATAAACGGTGAGTAGAAAGGGTAAGATGGCCTCACACACAGAAAAGACACTGGATCTAGAGAAGTGGCAGCAAGGCCTTAGAAGCTCATTCTACCTCCTTCAGAAGGTTTGTGCCGTTCTGTAGGGATGCTACAATACTTGCAGTAACTTGGTGGAATCCAGCTCCCTATAACGGTGATAAAGCTGAATTGAGCATGTACATGCATTGTGTGTGTGTGTGTGTGTGTGTGTGTGTGTGTGTGTATGTGTGTGTGTGTGTATATCAACTCTGTTTATAATACTTGAAAAGATTACTTCATGACACTGGTACAGAAATAGGAAGGCCGGGTGTGGTGGCTCATGTCTGTAATCCCAGCACTTCGGGAGCTTGAGGCAAGTGGATCACTTGAGGCCAGGAGTTCGAGACCAGCCTGACCAACATAGTGAAACACTGTCTCTACTAAAAATGTGAAAAATTAGCTAGGTGTGATGGTGCAAACCTGTAATTTTAGCTACTTAGGAGGCTGAAGGGGAAGAATCACTTGAACCTGGAAGGTGGAGGTTGCAGTGAGCCAATATTGCACCACTGAACTCCAGCCTGGGTGACATAGTGAGACTCCATCTCAAAAACAACAACAAAAATAATATAAATAGGAAAAGTCTTATATTTCCTAAGCACCTACCAGGAGACAGGTCCTATGCCAAAGCATTTATGCATATTATCTCATCAATTTCCTATAGCAACTCTGTCATACATTATTAGTCCAATTTTACAAATGAGAAATCTGAGTTTCAGAGAGCCTCTGTACTTCCCTGAAGTCACATTGCTGGTTAGTGCAGGGACAGGATTTAAACCTAGGAACTGAGTTGCAGGGAATTTGCATCACTCAAGGAAGCATTTTTGCTGAAATGAACATTTCCTCTTTTCTAGGCACCAGGTGCACTGAGCAAAACATGTTTCTAGCTTTTAGTAGTGAATGATTCTCACTCACAGATGCTGTACCAGTTGCACAGCTGGTGGATTGAGTCAGACAGGGACTGCCCACAAGATCATACAGTGCTCGATTGAATCCAGTGGCAGTTATCCCTGGAAAATTACTCAGACTATATTTGAAGTTTTTGCTTCAAATGGATGAACTACTGTCGAGTTTGCTCTCAGATCATTGCTTTGATTTCTTGGTGCCAAAGCAATCTGACTTAAAGTCTGGCCATCCCCAGCAAATTTATTCCCAGCTCCTCCCTCTTTCATTTGTCAGCTGGAACCCCCTTCCCTTGCATCCTTCAGCTAGTTCTCAAGATTAACTCAACTGAAGATGGATAAACCCTTTCCAGGAAGAGAATGTTTTCTTGCCGCAAAACATACAATACACTGAACCTTCTCCATTGCAACAAAGCAAATATTTGATCATGTCTAACGTTTTTTATTTTGTCAATTATTTTTGCTCCTCAAAGAAATGTATGTAGCTCCAAAAAAATGAAATGATCCCCCCAGAAATAACCACTGTCAACATATTAGTATATTCTTCCACCTCTTCCTTGCCTTGCATACACTTTAATGTCTTTTACTGGGCTTATTTGAGGTTGGTACACTCCAATGTGAATCAAGCTGCTGACCTGGGGTTTAAAAGGGCTCATGTAAGAATACTTAGGTTGGTCTCATTTGTGTGCTGTGCTTCCTTAGCTGCTCTAACTCAGTGCTGGCAGAGGAGAAGGACAAGGGGAACTCAGTTCTTCTCTGCATGTTGCCATTTTTCTTTCTCTCAACTCTTTGTCAGGTACATCCTACCCAAAGCTGGAACAAGTCTTCCTGCTAAAGGAAAACCTTCAAAGAAACCTGCTTCATTATCTGCACTACACAATGTAAACCAGTTTTTGAATTTATTGTTGAAAAATTTACAGGGTACTGTTCAATAATCAGTTCTCCTGTAGAATCCCAACAGGTTTCTTGAGTACACACTGCTTCTAGGATGTGCTAGTCATGGTGGAGTATACAGGAGTCTAAGGAGCTTATATTTTTACCAGGGGTAGTTCCATTTAGTAACATTTATTGAGCACCTACTAGGTCCCAGGCAGAATATTTGCCACTGGTACAAAAACAAATTGTGAACTTTTTCCCATTCCCATGAGAATGGCAGGGACGTACATGCTTTGAGAAAAAGAGGGATTCTCAGGGAGTCAGACATGGGAGCACAGAAGAATAATGCTTAGCCAAATTTGGGTGTGTGGGGAAAGCATCTGGGAAGATATCATGTATGAACTAAGTTTTGAAGGTTGAACAGTATGTGAAAAACAGTTGGGAAAGTTATGAGAGGTAGAGAGAGACATCAGAGAGCAAAGGGCAAGGATGAGATGTGTCTTTCTTATTCACTGTTGTATCTCTAGCTCTTAGTACAATGCCTGGTATATAGTTGGTGCTCAGTAAATTCTTGTTGCATAAAAAAGTGCAAGGAGAAGGTTTTCAAGCATTTATGATGGCTAAAGTGTACTTTGTGAGACCAGGAGGACTGTGAGATTAGATATACTGTCTATGTGGGAAAAGTTGAAGTTGGAGACTTTGAAAAATTCAAAACAGTAAAAGGCAACATTTTTCCTTCAGTTTTTTCTATTCCCCTAATTTTTTATAATCAAATAATATATCTATTTTTCCAGTAAAACAATCATAACTGATACTAAGTGACTACTTACCAGATCACAGATACTCTTCTAAGTGCCTTCCATGCATCATCTCACTTGGCTTTCTAAAAAATGTCGTGAGGTAGTTACTATTCCAATTTTACAGATAAGAATATCACATCACAGAGTGTTTAATCAGTTGCATCACATGACCATGTGGTGATCAAACTAAGAATTGATGCAGGCAGTCTCTCCAGAATCTGTGCTTTTAGGCACTATTCTGAAACTGAGGTTTTAGAAAGCTATTCTACTGAGATACTTTGATCATCTTACCCCTTTTGGCCCTGGGACGTCACAGAGGAAGCATCACTGAAGTCTGTCTTTCTACTGCCATCATGTCTGAGTCAGAGTCTCTGAAGGAGCCCAAATGACTGTGGAAGGTCTTCACTGAAGGGTTGAGCTTAGAAACAACCCATGAGAGTCTGGGGGAGCCATTTTGAGCAATTGAGAACACTTGTGGAGGTAATGGGATAGCCAGACACCGAGTGCTCCAGGGTCTTTGGGTTGGTGACGTATACCGCTGTGGAGGAGGTGGATGCAGCCCTAAATGCAAGGCTACATAAGGTGGAGGAAAGAATTGTGGAGCCAAAGAGAGTTGTCTCAAGAGGAGATTCTCAAAGACTAGGTGCCCACTTAACTGTGAAAAATATATTTGTTGATGGCTGTATCAGTTCATTCTTGCACTGCTATCAAGAAATACCCGAGACTGGGTAATTTATAAGGAAAATAGGTTTAATTGGCTCATGGTTCTGCAAGCTGTGCCAGGAAGCATGATGCTGGCACCTTCTGGGCTTCTGGGGAGGCCTCAGGAAACTTTCAATCATGGCAGAAGACAAAGGGGAAGCAGACTTGTCATACATGGCCAGAACAGGAGGACGAGAGAGGGCGGGGGAGGTGCTACACCCTTCTAAACAATCGGGTCCCGTGAGAACTCTGTCATGAGACAGCACTAGGAAGATGATGCTAAACCATTAGAAACCACCCCCATGATCTGATCACTTTTCACCAGGCCCCACCTCCAGCGCTGGGGACTACATTTCAATATGAGATTTGGGTGGAACACACATCCAAACCATAGGAGTGGCATTAAAGAAGACACTAAAGAACATTACCTACGAGCCAGGCACAGTAGCTCACTCCCACAATCTCAGCACTTTGGGAGACCAAGGCGGTGAATCACTTGAGGTCAGAAGTTCGAGACCAGCCTGCCCAACATGGTGAAACCCTGTCACTACTAAAAATATGAAAATTAGCCGGGGTTGGTGGGTGGGCGCCTTAATCCCAGCTACTCAGGAGGCTGAGGTGGGAGAATCGCTTAAACCCAGGAGACAGAGGTTGCAGTGAACTAAGATCACACGATCGCCCTCCAGCCTGGGCTACAGAGCAAGACTCCTTCTCAAAATAATAATAATAATAATTATAATAATAATAATTATTATTATAAAGAGAAAGAACATCACCTAAGAGATTACTTTGAAAAGTATGGGAAAATTGAAGTGACTGAAATCATGAATGATTGAGGCAAAGGCAAGCAAAGGGACTTTGCCTTTGTAACCCTTAAGGACGGTGACTCTGTGAATGAGATTGAAATGCCATACTGTGAATGGCCACAGCTGTGAAGTTAGGAAACTTCAAAGAGTGTTTCAGAAACTTCATCACTGTCAAAGCAACAAATGGCTCATGCTTCATTCAGCCAAAGAAGCCAAAGTAGTTCTGGAAACTTTGGTGGTGGTTGTGGAGGTGGTTTTGGCATGAACTATGATTGTGGAGGAAACTTCAGTGGTCGTGGTGGCTTTGGTGGCAACTGTGGTGCTGGTGGATATGGTGGCAGTGGGATGGCTATAACGGATTTGGAAATGATGGAAGCAGTTTTAGAGGTGATGGAAGCTACAATGATTTTGGCAGTGACAACAGTCTTCAAGTTTTGGACCCACGAGAGGAGAAAACTTTGGAGGCAGAAGCTCCGGCCCCTATGGTGATGAAGGCCAATCATTTGCCAATCCGTGAAACCAAGGAGGCTCTGGTGGTTCCAGTAGCAGCAATAGCTATGACAGTGACAAAAAATTTTAATTACTTCCAAGAAACAAAGCTTAGCAGGAGAGGAGAGCCAGAAAAGTGACAGGGAAGCTACAGGTTACAACAGATTTGTGAACTCAGCCATGCACAGTGGTGGCAGCGCCTAGCTGCTACAAAGAAAATATGTTTTAGACAATACTCATGTGTATGGGCAAAAAACTCAAGGACTATATTTGTGAGTAATTGTACAATGGTTATTTTTGTTTCTATTCTGTGGAAAATGAAGAGCATTCCACCAAAGGGTTTTTAGCCATATGAAAATTCTATTGTTAGGGACCACATTTTTGTTGTTATGACAAATCCACAAAGAACAAAGGTCTTGAGACTCCAAGCAAAGGATTAACATTTGTCAAGCAGCCACTGTGTGCCAGGAATACAGCATCTCATTCAATCTTCTTGTTTCTATGAGACAGATACTGTAATTCCTGGTTTATAACTTCAGTCAACTGAAGCTCAGATGTATCCAGCAATCTCACAAATGTCTCCCAGATAGCAAGTAGTATAACCAAGATTTGAAATCATGTTTCTAATGCCAGAATCCATGCACTTTCCGCTATATGATGCTGCCTCTTGGAATCAGAGGACTATGTTGGTTTGAAACCCAGCTTTGCTATTTATTTAGCACTTTGGAAACTCTCTGATCCTCTGTTTCTCATTTGGCAATCAGAATTATGATACCATTTTAATCTCTCCAATTCTTGAGAGAATTACTTGAGACAGTGTTTCTGAAAGTGCTTTGTAAATTATAAAGAGCATCTTCAATGTGTGGCATCTTACACAGTTTCATTTTGCAATTCCATACTCATTATTTTCCCAGATCATAGGTCTGTGATTCCATTCTGACTTATACTCAGAGATCTTGAAGTCTGTTTAATTCTAGTTACCTGTCCTGCGTTAGCCTAGCCTTCCCTAGAAAATGGGCCTGGCGCATTTTATGGCAGAAATTGCATTTCTATCGGGCTCCATTTCTAATATCTTCAGTTAACACATGGAGGGTAGCACCGAGCTAGAGTAAGTTCTCTCGTAGTTATTTAAATCATCAGTTCCTTAAAAAGGATCTTAAGATTCATTAAATATTCATGAAGCATCCTTCCTGGCAGCTCCTCCATAGTAGGTAATTACATAGAGTTTAAAATATCTGACGTTGCTTGGAAGCACACAAAGCTCTGTCAGCTGCAAGCAGACAGCTGATTTGTGATTTAATTAACATCCTGGCTTGTCCTATTCTTTGTGGAAAAAAAGCAGGAAAGTATTTCCTTTCACTTGTGAGTTTTATTTAAAAAAATTCAAATGGAGCACCTGGGAGAGCTTTTCATTTCTCACATCAGTGCTGTTACTTACATCCTGCTCCAAACTCTGGAAAAATTCCTCTTTCAAGGGTTCTTTGGGCAAGCCATATTGCTGATTGTGGGTCATTTTTTTTTTAAGGGTGATTTTACTTTGGGAAGATCTGTGTGTAATCAGTGAGCTTTGACCCACTTTTTTAACTCTTTTTGTAATTATTTTGAAGGTAGATCTGGCTGCAGACTACTTATTTATTCAACAAACGTTTATCAAGTACTTACTATGTGTCAGGCACAAGAGGTCAGCAGTAAACTGAACACATAAAAGGTCAGCAGTAAACTGAACAGGTTGGGCTCTTGACCCCATGGCTTTGTCGGGGGGTGGGGTGGTTAGTTCAATGGAGGAGACAAACGGTAAGCAAATAATCACAGAAATAAATGTAAAATAAAAATGTGGCAAGCTTTATGAAGAATAAGGACAGGGTACCCTGAAAGCCTATGGAGCAGGGAGCAGTGTGCAGAGGCGGGGGAGAGAACTTCCTAATCTGAAAATTCAGGAGGTCACCTTGAGGAAGTGAAGGTGAAAATTATGTATAGTCTCTCTTACCTTTCCTTCTCCTATTTTTCTCCTATCTAAAACTACCTACACCCCCAGATTTGCAAACTATATGTAACCATTTTGAAAGAATGGATTGGAATAATAGAAAGAATGGACAGAAGAGATTAAACTCTGCTCCAGTCAAGACTTTATTCAGAGAATTCATTTCAAATTAAAGAAATGGATATAAATACTTATCACTGCACTGAACTATCCTTTATATCTCTTATTTTCTTTTTTTTTTTTCTTTTCCTCATGTTTTCCCTCCAGAGAGGAAGGCAGTGAGTAGGAGTGAGAACTCAGTAGGTAGGTAAATGTGACGAGACACAGGTCATAGATAGGCTAAGGCATCATGGGAAAAGGAAGAAGCTGGGAAAAAGGATCTGCTGGCTACCTACTGCAGAAGTCTTATTAAAGAAAATCCCTGAAAGTAAATATCAACGTGTTTAAATAAAACATTGTCCTCAGAATAAGAAGGTGGCTGGCAGGGCCTAGATGGCAATACTCAATTATGGAACTTAAATTTCTACAGCCTTGAGATGAAATGAAAACCCTTTGTTTTCACGTCATTCATTTTTGAGCTCATTTGCTTTGTCCCTTTGGTTTTTCTCCCTTTTCTGAGATTCACTCACCTCTTCATCAGGGGTCCCTTTAAAATTCTGTTATTTATTTATTTATTTTTTACCAACTTCATGCTTCTAGAATATGTGATTCCTTTCAGCCAAAGCACATTTTTTAAAATTAAGAGGCTTTCTTCCAGGAGCAGCACTCTATCAGTCATCCCAGGCCTATTGGACACACACTATGTAGCATTCTAGCCTGACCACTCTGCAGGATACAAAGATGTAAGTCAAGGTTTTTACACTCAGAGAACTTGGATTACAGAGGGTGACATAAGACTTGACACAGAGACATTGTTCGTCAGTATAGTTAACAGAGGCAGTGAAACTAACAAGTTTTTAATGTCAGGCTTTGAGTAAGGAACTGTAATTATTTAATTCTATACCTGCTTTATAATGCTGCTATGAGCCTTAAGTGGGATAGTTTCTGTGACATTCTTAGCAAAGTGTTCATGGATAGTATTCACTATTAGGTATGATAATATACTGACTATTCATATGCACACAAACATGTTCTGGCTCTCTTCCGCTTTTGATTTATTCTCTCTGTCTCTCATCAGTACAGTGCCAACTCCTGCTACAAGGGGGAGGTAGAGCACTTTTTATGCAGCAACAGAGATAAACTCAGATTTTTATTTATGAGGCCTTGAAATATTTCCGATTTCTGGATCAGTTATACACTGTGCCAGCAAAGTGCCATCTTTCATATTGCACCAGAGAACCTCTAGTGACAGATCAGGCACATGTAGGATTCTGTGTTTAAATTCTGGGAAACTCAGGATGGTTTGTTCTGACTCACACAGGCATCAGCAAAATATACTTAGCAGAGCCTGGTCAGACTTGCTTAGCCTTTTCTGTCTGTGTTGGCGGGAGTGTGGTAGAAAGGAGTATGAGTATGATTGCATGCAGTCTCAGCTGGGAGGGCTTTCTGATCAGGTGTTATTGCTCAGATAATTACAGTTTAATTCAGTTAAAGTTACATGTACCGGTTTCTTTCTATGTATCAGTTGTCAGATAGGCATTGGAGATTCAGAGATGCACATGACTCTACCTCTGCTCTTGAGGCATTTTTAGGCTAGTAGGGGGAGACAGGCACATGGACAGGTCATTACAATATAAAGTTCTTATTCATTGGCAAAAACCTGTGCAGAACACTACGGGAGCGTAAAGGAGACATACATGTCCAACCTTTGAAGTCAGAGAATGCTTCTGAGGAGGTAACACTAAATCTGATAATCCAGGACCTAAAACAGTTTGCATGATGGAGGACTCTGGGGTTGGGGGCAGTGTTAAGCTTCAGAAGGGGGATGAGGATAGAATTCCAGAAGTCAGAGGCAAAATGAACTAAGATAGGAGGACATAAGTAGTATACCAGGCATCCCTGTCTTGAGCACTTCTCCTGCCTCTACTCCCCTTAGAGCTGAAAGAGGAAGTATAATCTGTTTACAAAGTTTCTTTTACTCAAGTCCCCTTCAACAGACCAGGCTGAGGAGAGAAAAGAAGAAAGCATAGATTGTGAAACAGAGGTCTTCTGCCAATGGCCTTCATTTTGTAGGCCATACAGAAACCCTCAAAGGTGCCCAGAATGGCCTTAGTACCTACCAGACAAGCCCTTGAATGAAAATTGACTCCAAATTGCCCAGAATGTTAGGGCTGATTCTTACATCAGGGTGTTAGAATATTTCCTAAAAATTTTATTTCCTGAAGATAAAGTTGGCCTCTAAAGACCTTTGAATCCTAACTAACTTAGAAGACTGTTTAAGTGCTCTTCCTCTAGAGTGAAACTAACATGTATTTGAAACCTGGTTTGCCACTTACCAGCCGTGTAAGCTTGGAAAAAAATGCCTAATTATCTGAGTCTAAGATGAATAGAGTAACACCTATCTCTCATATGGTGATGATGCATGTAAAGCATTTAATACGGCTCCAGGCACATTAACTGTAGCTGGTATTATCATTGGTTGTGACATTGCATTAGT
Organism: Ateles fusciceps; assembly: GCA_036589455.1. Classification (NCBI taxonomy): domain Eukaryota; kingdom Metazoa; phylum Chordata; class Mammalia; order Primates; family Atelidae; genus Ateles; species Ateles fusciceps. The sequence goes on from JAZHEH010002752.1 coordinate 2,015,624, forward strand.
GTTAGGATTAGCATTTTTATTAATATTAGCATTAGTGTTGGTGTTAATATTAATCCTAGTATTATAAATCATTACTTTTGTTCAGCCAAAGGAAATAAAGATTTGAATACAAGCAGAGAAAGTCTGCAATGCCATATCAGGGTGATTCCTTTGAAAACCTGAGTTTGAGTTAAAGATAGTACTTTCTCATCAGTTGTTGTCATCTCTTGCTTAGTTATAGGCTGAAGACTCGAAGAAAAAAAACAGGAGGGAATGTCTGTTTGGCACTGGGCAGAGTATTATTTAGGTCCAGAGTCTTGTGGATGACTCCTTATTGTCTACAGTGGACACCGATCTGCCTTCCAGCATCCTCCTGCCATACTGTACCTTACATCCCAAGGTCTATCCAAGTCTTACACCAGCTCACTAGAAGCAGACCTAAGGTGGGATTTCATGTGTGCGTGATTTATGGAGGGCAGTTCCAAGAAAAACAACAACAACATAGGGGTTAAGGGAAGCACAAAGGAACTCTGCAGAAATGTAGGTCCAGGTACAGGCTAAATTTAAGCTAACTCACTGGATACTTTGTAGTGTAATTCACACCACAGGATTTATATCACCATGAGGTATGAGAGTTGGGGTTCACATATGACTGCTGTGTATATACAAGAGAGGAGGCTTCCATCACCCAAGGGCAGTCTTCCTGAGAAGTATGCAGATGTGAGCCTTCAATGGGTAAAAGATATCTTCATGGATTTGCATGGGTACACAATAGCATCTGCTACAATCCACTTTAAGACCTCACTGTTCCTTCAAACATCATGCCCTCCTATCACATGTCTCCTCTACACATGTTGTGCCTTTGCTTGGAATATCTTTTACCTCTTTAAAGTATTCCAGATTCTGTTTCAAACTGGGAAGCTGCAGGCAGACAGCCACAGGTGTTTACCCATTTCTGCTCCCGCAGAACTAAGTTTATCATGAGGTATGGTAGCTTATCTGTGCACAAGTATAACTCAGTAATTTATGGTCTTGAGGACAAGAGCTATTCTTTTCAGTTCGTATTCTCAGCATATGATGAAATGAATGATGAGAAAGATATCTAGTACTTAATAGTCTGATGTCCTTTTAGATTGTGTCAAGCAAATGACGTGATTGTCCTTTTTTACTTGAACCTGGGCTCATAGCATTTTATAATAAGAAAGATTGCATCTGATAGCCAAAATAGTATTGTGGCTTAAGCAACTGATACCTATTTCATCCATTTGTGTAATAGTCATTCATAACTGTATTCAACAAACACTTATTGAGCATATGTATCGTGCACTTGGCTAAAGACTGGAGATGTGAGGATAAAGAATACGAATGTGGTCTCAGTTCTTACAAGATTTTACAGTTTTTTCTCTTTATTTTCTTCCTTCTTTCTCTTTTTCTTTTTCCTAAAGAAGAAAAAAAAAACAATAAAAAAAAAAAAAAAAAAAAAAAACAAAAAAAAAAAAAAAAAAAAGATTTTACAGTTGAATGGAAAAACACAGAAAACACGCAACCATATAGCATGGTAAGAGTTGTAACTGAAGACTATAGGGAGTTATGAGAACATGCACAAGAAGAAGTAGTTCTGGAGATTTGCTGCACAACAAAGTAAATATAATTATCACTACTGAATTGTACACTTAAAATGGTCAAAATTTTATGTGTATTTTACCACAAATTTTAAAAGAAGATTAAAAATGAGAAGTAATAATTTGTTTATATTTATTTCATAATTATTGGAGTGGGAATGGTGAGAAAAAAAGTAATTCAGGGCCGGGGGCAATGACTCACACATGTAATCCTAGCACTTTGGGAGGCTGAGGTGCACAGATCACCTGAGGTCAGGAGTTGGAGACCAGTCTGATCTCCAAGATGGTGAAACCCTGGCTCTACTAAAAATACAAAAATTAACCAGGCATGGTGGCACATGCCTATAGTCCCAGCTACTCAGGAGACTGAGGCAGGAGAATTGCCTGAACCTGGGAGGTGGAGGTTGCAGTGAGCAGAGATCACACCATTGCCCTCCAGCCTGGGTGACAAGAGACAAGAATTCATCTCACCAAAAAAAAAAAAAAAAAAAAAAAGAAAGAAAAGAAAAAGTAATTCAGAAGTAATGGGGGTACAGCTCATTTAGTGAGGTTGAGAGGCCAGCTTATGACAAAGTAAGAAAACTTGTACTCTGTCCTGTAGGCAGGGTGAGCCATTGGAAGCTTTCAGGAAGGATTTTATCAGAATGTGACTCAGAAAGTCCCCTGGATCAGTGTAGAGTATGTATGGGAAGGGGGAAGCTAGCCAGTTCAGATGCTGTTACTATGGCCCAGCTCAGAGCTTATGGGATCCTGAACATGGACAGTGTTGGTAGAGGGTGTGGGAAGAATAAGGACAGAGTGGATATATTATTTAGGATATAAATCAAGCAGACTCAGTAACTTATTAAATTGGCACATGGCAGCAGGCAAAAGACAGGGTGGAGTCTGATTGACTCCTTCTTTTCTGGCTCAAATGACAACATAGATGGTAGTGCCTTTATGAGAGAATCGAAAATGGGGGAGCAGATGTGTGAGTCAATGGGTTGAAAGCCAGAGAAACTAAAATGGGCATATGTATGACATTATTCCAGTCACAATGAGAATAACTGATCAAGAGTGAATGTAAAATTTGATCCATGTTTCTGAGGCAGATTACATCCCAAATTATTCATAGGGTTAGATAAACAAAAGCATGGTATTTACAGTTCACAGAAATGTTCTAACCTCACTGTGTTGTGTATTCTCAGTGACTTTTTTTACCAAGCTGCCAATTCAGTTTTCAGACTTGGACTTCATCTCCTTATGGGGGTAGAGGAGAGACTGATGATGATTGAAAGAGGATTCAGTTTCAATGATCTGGATAGGGTCTGGCTCTGATGCCTATCAGTTAAGGTGACTTGACAAGTACCTTTTCCTCTTGGAGTCTTACTTTTCTCATAGGTAAAATGGCCAAGAATGATTGCAATGGAACAAGTGTGTGAGAGTCCTTTGGAAACTGCAATTATGACGTTGTTATTTTCATTGAAACTGCTCTTACTTGGGTCATTGCAGAAAGCCCACCCCACCACAGAAAGTATAAGTACTGATAATCCCTTTCTGAGGAAGAGTCATAAGATTGAATGACCAATCCCAGAGTGGTTCTTGTGACTTTTATATTATGAGTCAGTCTAAGAGCTGATGTCCAAGAAATTTTACACACACACGCACGCACACACACACACACACACACAGACGGCAAAATAACCATTGATAACAATAATGGGTCACTGGGAAGAGGTGAGACATCACAATTAAGCCTGAGATGGTGTTATAACAATGTTTACATCCCTGCTCCCAATATCCCTGTGCTATGCACAAGGAATATAGGCAAAGTAAAGCAAACTAACACTTCATTATCTGAACTGGGGGTCAGATGTAGAAGATTCCCTTTATCTTTCCCAGGTAGGACAACAGCCTTGAACAATGGAACTCTAAAGGGACAGATCCAAGGGAAAAGGGGTACAAATTAGAAAGAGAAAGAGAAATAGCAATGAAGAACCAGGCTAAGGCTGAAGATGGAGATAGACCCTAAGACTAGAGCTGACTTCCCTCAGACCATTCCTTATCCTGAACCTTTTTTTCTCTCTGCCAACTTCTTTATATCTGCTTGGAAGACTCAAAAAATGATCTTTACTGTTGTAGTCATGTGTAAGCAAGATGGTTGAGAAAAGAGGAAAAGGGAACAAGAGAGAAAGAAGTATTTACCTCTGTCCCCTCAGGGAGCCATCAGAATATAGGCAGATGCCTTGCCTTGATTTTTAAAGTTCTTTAAAAGCTAGCTCTTCTAAAAATTGAGATATTTTGTCCTGGAATCTGGCTAACCCAAATCAATACTCCTTCTCCTAGGGCGTGAAGTAAAGAAAGATAAGATTGTCTTCTCTTTGAGTCTAATACGAATAATGCGTGTGGCAAAATTTTTCCCTCATTGCCAAAGGAACTTAAATCACTCACATTCTGAAATAAAATTAAGTTTTCTGAATGAGATATATCAGAATTCTGTTTCTTCTTTCTCAGCACTTTTTTTTCTTCTTCATTCATGACCTAGGATTTTTAACACATACTTAGCTACTCTGGTCGGGAGGATTACCTCCTCATTTACTTAAGTGAAGTAAATGTTCTGTCTCATTTGTTATCACCTTTCTGTAGCTCATAAACAAAGAGTATATTGTCAGACAGAAACAAGTCCTGGCCATTGGTCAATATTGGTTTTTAATTTGGTCTTGCTTGCATTTGACCTGGTCTATGGTGACCGCCAGAGGAGTCTTCAGCAAAGCCCATTTGGTGAAGTCAACAGTAGGTGCACACTGTGTCCTATTGATGTTAGAATATGAAGTTCAGTCTATATCCTTTACAAACACTGATATATATGTATTTTTCCTTTCTTTTCTTTTCTCCTAGAAGTATCGATATCAAGATGAGGACGCTCCACATGATCATTCCTTACCTCGACTAACTCATGAAGTAAGAGGCCCAGAACTCGTGCATGTATCAGAAAAGAACCTCTCTCAAATAGAAAATGTGCATGGATACGTCTTGCAGTCTCACATTTCTCCTCTGAAGGTCAGTTATATTGCTCTTCCAACTTTATAGCTGGCGACAGTGGTTGGTCTTCATTGCTAACAGAGATATTTGCTTGTCCAATTAAGTGAGGCTCTTTTAAAACATGATAGAGCACTCTGGTTGCCAAAGGGTCTTTCTGTGCTTTGGAGGCTAACCTTGTATATTTGGGACATATTTTTATTGCAGTTGTTTGAAGATCTGGGAAAATCCTTTCAGTTGTTGAGAATGGACTAAAGCGCCAAGAGTGAAAAATTGAAAGGGAAAATAAGCTAACCATGTATTTTTAAACCCCAAGTACGTCAAGGTTTTGCTCAAATGCTCTGTGTTCATCAGTATTCCTGGTCCAACAAAGGAAGCAAATATAAACGTGATCACATCTAACGACTGCCTTACTGTGTAAACTGTAAAGGACAATGTGTGAGTTGTCTAATCAATGCCTCTATTTTATCCTAGATAAAACTGTTTACTATATTTCTTTCAATTTGATGTCACACTTTTCCCAATACTTTTTTAAATTCTACTTTTTAAAATTCAATTTTAAACAATTGCTTGATAAATTATATGTTAACAAGAAGGGATAATTAAATGAGAAAAATACTTTTTGTGCCCCTTGGTTGTAAATTACTCTGCTTTTCTGGGAGCTGAACTGGCACTACTAGATTTTGTGTTTTGGATAAAATGCTTATAAAGTTTGATTAAAGTTTAAAAAGAAAAATCAAAATACAGCTGAAATAGAAGAGAGTTGAAATGGAAAAAAGAAAAACACCTACCAACTAACTCCTTAGTAATTATTAGTAAAGAAAAATTTCTTTTATCACCTAGAACATTCATTTTACCAGCACTTCTATATAGCTGTGCTACAATAAAAAGTATAGACAGAAAACTGTCTCCAGTGTTCTCTGGATCTTATTATACCTGCCAAAACATCTAAGAGAGGTTAAATTATGCTTAACCTTATGTTTCAAATTTTGGTACATTCAAATATTCTGGTATGCTAAAAATGTACTGTCAAATAAATTAGCTATAGCTACTACCAATACATAAAAATATTACACCAATTGTCAAATTCCAGTAAATATTATATAATAAGTAAAAATATGTAAATATTAATATTATACTTCTGGGATTCATTGTGCAAATCTCCAAAGTTTCTTTGCAAGTAGTCAGATGACTGGTGAAAATGAGTGTGTTTAACCTGGAGAAGAAAAGATTAAGAATTGGGGGACATAGGACTTAACCTTTTCACCTTAAGAGCTGTCATCTGAAAAACATGACATTGATGTCATGCAGAAGGTAGAAGCAGAACCTCTATGCATAACTGACAGAAATGTATATATTTGAGATCATTTTAACACCACAGCTTCTGACATTTATAGTTACTCAAAAAAATTACAGACTACTTCATGAGACAGAAGTTCCCTGTCCCTAGAAATCTTTCAGCCATAGATGATGACTTGTGAGAGATTTTGTAGAAAAGACTCCTTCTTTCACAGGAGGGTAAACAAAATTGTCTCTAAGGTCTCTTCTCTAGGAATCAGAATTCTGTGTTCAGTATAGAATCATTCTGATTCCTAGAGTTAGACAGGACTCTAACGTTTTCAAACAATTGCTGATCCCTACTCTGTGTACCAACCACGGTAAATTGAGAAGGGCAGGGCTAAGAGACTGAACAACATTGAGAGTACTTAAATTTTGGTTTTATTCTTTCAAACTAGTTGAATAACTCCCTATAAGAATCTCTATAGGTCAGGCGCAGGAGTGGCCTGCACCTGTAATCTCAGCATTTTGGGTAGCTGAGGTGGGAGGACCGCTGATCCCAGGCATTCAAGACCAGCCAGGGTAACAAGGCAAGATCTGCCTCTGCAAAAAATTTTAAAATGTAGCCAAGAGAGGTGGCATGCAAATGTAGTTGCAGGTATGTAGGAGTCTGAGATGAGAGGATCCTTTGAGCCCAGGAAGTTGAGGCTGGAGTAAGCCATGATCACGCCACTGCACTATATATAGCCTGGGTGACAATGTGAGACCCTGTCCATGCTGCAAATCCCAGCATACACATATACAAAATTGCTCACCTTTCTCCCTTCCCAACTTTTCCTCCTTCATCAACTCTAGAGAATACCTCCCAAGGGTCTTTAGGCTATGTAAGTAGGATAATCAAGGCTACCATTTTAAATCTTTCTCTTAGAATTGATAATATGGTGATTATTAGTACTATGTTTAAAATCAATTGATAATGATACATGAAATATTTGAAATTGGTGCCTCTTTTGTCATTTGAGTAGGATTATGCCTGAAAGTAGTGAAATTCCTTGTGTTAATTCTGGTCTCAAAAATGGAATAGGGAGAGTACAAATTTTATAATTAGTGCTATTGTAATTATGAGGGATGCTAGCCTGCTTACAGAAAAAAAAAAAAAAAAAAAAAAGAGCAGAACAATGAAAGCACCATGGGAGCTTCATTTTGTATATTGAGTCTTCAGCATATACATAATAATATAATTATCTGAACATCTGCAGTTTTGGTGATTGCACCATCATTTATTATGCTACTCGCTGTCTCATTTGGAAAATGTACATCAGAGTTGAGTAAAGTGTGCTTTTTCTAAAGCTTGGATCTCGTATAAACAAAGAAATTTTTTCTATTTTTCCTTTATCCTTTGCCTTCCAAGAATCTCAGAATTAACTGTATTCAATTTCAGTGGGTTTATCTTAGCCTAGATTTTCTGTTATATTTATGTCACTTCTAACTAATTTCCTAGCCTTTTATTGAGGGCACCTCATGTCAGTTTTAAAAGCAGCCACCTAGGAATAGCAAGCCCCTGAGATGAAACACCAACATCCTACTAGGTTTTTCTCCTTTTTCTAACCACCAGTTCTGTGGTATGGCCCCAAGGTATTGTGAAGAGGAGGGAAAGGGAAGCTCATCCAGGATTTCTACACTCAGGCTGTGAGGTAGCTATTTTGGGGCCAGGATTTTTTCATCATGACCTTCTAGAGGTGGTGTTTGTACTAAACAAGATGTGTTTGAGTTTTTGTTTGTTTATTTATTTATTTTTAAACTTGTATTTTAGGTACAGGGGTACACGTGCAGGTTTCTTATGTAGGTAAGCTGCATGTCACAGAGGTTCGATGTTCAGATTATTTCATCATGTAGTATCCAATAGGTAGTTTTTCAGTTGTCACCCTCCTCCCACCCAACCATTTTCAAGTAGGTCTCAGTGTCTGTTGTTCCCTTTTTTGTGTCCATATGCACTCAAAATGTTTAGGTCCCACTTGTAAGTTAGAATATGTGGTATTTGGTTTTCTGTTTCTGTGTTAGTATGCTTAGGATCATGGCCTTCAGCTCCATCTATGTTGCTGCAAAAAACATGACCTCATTCTTTTCATGGCTGTGCAGTATTCTGTGGTATATATTTACCACATTTTCTTTATCCCAGCTACTGTTGATAGGCATTTAGGTTGATTCCTTGCCTTTGCTATTGTGAATAGTGCTGCAAGGAACATACCTGTACATGTGCCTAAACAGCAGAACAATTTATATTTCTTTGTGTATGTACCCATAATGAGATTGCTGGGTCGAATGACAATTCGGTTTTAAGTTCTTTGAGAAATTGTCAAACTGCTTTCGACAATAGCTGAAATAATTACATCCCTACCAGCACTGTGTAAGCATTCCATTTTCTCTGCAACCTCACCAGCATCTGTTATTTTTTGACTTTTTTAAAAAGCCATTCTGACTAGTATAAGATGGTATCTCTTTGTGGTTTTGATTTGCAATATTCTAATGATTAGTGATGTTGAACATTTTTTTGTATCCTTGTTGGCTGCATATTTTTCTTCTGAAAAGTGTGTTTCCTCATGTCCTTTTCCCACTTTTTTATAGGATTGTTTTTTGCTTATTAATGGATTCTGAATGTTAGACCTTTTTTGGATGCATAGTATGCAAACATTTTCTCCCATTCTGTAGGTTGTCTGTTTACTCTGTCAAGAGTTTCTCTTGTTGTGCAGAAGCTCTTAAGTTTAATTAGGTCCCATTTGTCAAATTTTGTTTTTGTCACAATTGCTTTTGGCATCTTTGTCGTAAAATCTTCACCAGGTCCTATCCAAAATAGTATTTCCTGGGTTATCTTCCCAGGTGTTTATAGCTTTAGGTTTTGTATTTAAGTCTTTAATCCATCTTGAGTTGTTTTTTTGTATGTGGTGTAAGGAAAGAGTTCAGTTTCAATCTTCTGCATATGGCTAGCCAGTTGTCCCGGCATCATTTATTAAATGGGGAGTCCTTTCCCCATTGCCTGTTTTTGTGGACTTTATTGAAGATCAGATAGTTGTAGGTGTGTAGTATTGTTGCTGGGCTTTTATTCTGTCTATGTGTCTGTTTTTGTAGCAGTATTATCCTGTTTTGATTACTGCAGCCCTGTAGTATAATTTGAAGTCCAATAATGTGATACTTACAGCTTTGATCTTTTTGCTTAGGGTTGCCTTGGCTATTTGGGCTCTGTTTTTATTCTATGTGAATTTTAATGGTTGATTTCTAATTCTGTGAAGAATGTCATTGGCAATTTGATAGGAATAGCACTGACTCTGTAAATTGCTTTGGTAAGTATGACCATTTTAACAATATTGATTCTTCCTATCCATGAGCATAGAATGTTTTTCCATTTGTTTGAATCATCTCTGATTTCTTTGAGCAGTTTTTTTTGTGATTCTCATTGTAGAGATCCTTTATCTCTATGGTTAGCTGTATGCATAGCTATTTTATTCTTTTTGTGGCTATTGTGAATGAGATTGAGTTCTTGATTTCGCTCTCAGCTTGGTTGTTGTTGGTAGATAGGAATGCTACTGATTTTTGTACACTGATTTTGTATCCTGAAACTTTGTTGAAGTTGTTTATGAGATCATGGAGCTTTTGAGCAGAGAGTAGGGGGTTTTCTAGGTATAGCATCATATTGAAGCAGGATCGGCCGCGAGAAACAGACCTCGCGAACACCGAACTGGGAAGCAAGTGGTGTTTTATTATTATTATTATTATTATTATTATTATTATTATTACTGCCGGGAGCCAGGTGACAATTTGTCTAAATGACCAAGCTCCCCTAACAAAGAGAAGCTTGGCCTTTATATAGGCTTCCACTCTAGATATTACACATGAAAGATTCTTAGGTTTACAGCCTTAGGAATTACAAGTGAAAGGGTCTTGGGTTTACAGTTTTAGAAATCACATATGAAAGGGTCTTGGTCAATGGAGGAGTGGGGTGCGGTTTTGATCTTATTTAAGTGAAAACAATGAGATTGCCGCACACGCTGCCTGCTATTTACAGGAAGGTGATTTAGGAGGTGCCAGTCGACCAGCCTTTTCTTCTATTGAAATGCAGTGTGGAAGTCAAGGGGGAGGTGATCCTAGATGCCTGGGTATCATCTGCAAACAGAAATAGTTTGACTTCTTCTCTTCCTATTTGGATGTCTTTTACCTCTTTCTCTTGCCTGATTGCTTTGGCTAGGATTTCCAGGACTCTGTTGGAAAGGAATGGTGAGAGAAGGCATCCTTGTCTTGTTCTGGTTTTCATGGGGGAGTGCTTCCAACTTTTGCCCATTCAGTATGATGTGGGATTTTATAGCTCAAGATATGCTTTTAGATTGTCTTAGTAAAGAGGCTCTGTGTATCTCTCCTTCATCACCAATAGTAATAGGAATAAATATGCACCATTTTTCTAGGAAAAAAAAAAAAAAGTCCTGTTTTAAGGTTGGCCAATTTTGTGATGTAAATATTCCCAGCATGACTGATTTCAGGCTACTAACCTAAAGCTACTTTTAAAATACTTGGAAATGTAGGCACTGGAGGCTCTCATGAGCTAGTATGAGTGAGCTCCAGCACAGCACCATGATATCAGGTTCAAGCACTTGTATTTTTATAGCAACAGGATATATTTCTTAATCAAGTTGTTATATTATCACAGTGGAGCTGTTGAAAAACCTACCACAATTAAAATCTAATGGATTGTTTCTCATAAGGGAAGCTTATTAGAGTCAGGGAACTGCTAAAAAGGTAGAAACTCTCCATTAGAACTGTCATATTTTCAACTTCTTTGCCTTCTTTCATCTGTTTAGTAGTATTCTTGGGTCAAGCACTAAAAGGAAGAAAAGGAGGCAAAACACATAATCAGATGCTGCCCCAGAATCCTGCTGAGAATGGAATGTGACTCTGTAGTATTAATTGAGAATTTACATATGGCATGCCTAAACAGAGTGTGAGATTGCTGGATAATAGTTAAAATGTCACATTGAGTGAGCTCTGAATCATTAGCTGAGTAATCTGACTGTCACAGGTTTGAGTGTCATTTTCTCCATTGTCGTGTATCACTTGAAGCCTTGGTTCTAAGATTCATCTGTCTTTGGTACACACCAGCTGCCTAAGTGGTAGATGGGCTCTCTTAGCCCATTTTCATTAGAGTGCCTTGGCCAGTGTGCAGTATGGAGTTGGAAGGAGAAATGCAATTTAGTGGTAAATTCAAGGGAATTTGTTTTCCTTTCCTCAAAATGGGAATGCATTCTCTTCAGATGCTACCTAGAAACTTTCATAAAAGGAACTGGCCTATAATAAAGCATAAACATTTTCTTTTCAGTTTAGGTATTTTTCACTTTAGGTCAGTTCAATAAATATTAATTGAGTGCCTACTATAGTGCTAAGTGATGGGGAAACAAAGGGCAGTAAAACATGATTTTCAGTATCTAGATTACTCTCTTGGGGGACTTGATTCATAATTATTTGTTTATTTGTTATTATTATTCTGAAACTGAAATTTGAACTTCTCAAACTTAAAACCATAGGGCCCCTAAGCACCTAGCAGAGTACCCTGTAGTATTTATTAGAGAGAGAGAGAGAGAAAGAGAGAGGGAGAGAGAGAAAGGGAGGGAGTTAACTGCTCTGCTTCTCTTCCTTACCGAATCATCATTGATACAAATTTCATAAATTCTGGATCTCATATTTTATCACATATTAGCATACCTGAAATCTGGATATGTCCTAAAATTGATGACATCTTGCAATTAAAATTGGCAGTATTTTCTAGGGCATATTAAAAAAGAAATGTGTCTTACAGTCAAAGCCAGCTTAGATCCTTGGGTTCAGTGACTAATTACAAGGAAGATTAAAGCCTCCTTTTATAAATTGGTGTGAATTTCTTTAATCAGATAAATATTATTGTGTGTCCTTGAATTTTCACAGGGACTAGAATAAACAGTTCTGGGAAACTTTGCTGGAAAATAGGAGTACGTGGGGTTTGGGTAAACTTCAATACCCTGGACAACTGGGCACTTGTTGAATATCTATGAGAAGACATTGGAGAATCTGTAGGCAATGCACGTTTGGGAAATTATAGGAAGAGAGCCAAAGCTTGAGGAAGTCAGTATAAACCTACAGACAAAGGATAACAATGTATATTTTTAAAAATTATTTTATTACTAGAGTTGCCAGGGCACAATCATAGGAAAGTATGTTTTAGCCAAAAGTATAGTAAACCCTCTTTGTACATAAAGCCTTTTCTGTTAACTCTTGCCCAACTCCAACTGGTCATACAATCCTATGGCACAAGGAATTATTGCATCCCATATAGTCGACATTTTAAAATATGCTTTATTCTATTGTTGTAAAAATGATTTATTTAACTATACAGTAGTCCCCACTTATCTGTGGGGGATATCATTTAGACCCCCCCAGTGGATGCATGAAACTGCAGATACTACCAAATCCTATATACACCATGTTTTTTCCTATGTTTTTCATACGTATGTTATCATATACGTATGATAAAACTTAGTTTATATATTAGTCCCAGTAAGAGATTAACAATAATAACTAATAAAATGTAACAATTATAACAATATACTTTAATACAAGTTATGTGAATGTGTGTGCTCTCTCTCTCTCCCTCTCTCTCTCTCTCAGTCTCTCTCTCTCAAGATATCATGTACTGTATTCACCTGTTTTCAGACCATGGTTGACCTCTGGTAGCTGAAACTGCATGAAAAGTGAAACTTAAGATCAAGGAGGACTACCATATAATGTTCTTTCCTCTAGACTTGCCTTTTTTCTTGCTCTTAGTAAATGTATAAGCTCCCATGACCTGGACTGCATCTTATTTTTGTTTTGTTTTATATTTCATTTTACTCCCTTATTGGAATTCAAAATGATACTAGACTAGCATCTCCCAAAATATGTTTGGTGGAATTTTCTCATCATTGTAAGAAAATAAAGGTATGAATACTTAAACACATTTGAGGAGTTAAATCCATTAACTTATTGAAAGATTTCTCAGAGCCTTTAATATGATGATATGAAATATAAACATCTAAGATGGAAATATGGTTAGTACAAAGTATTTCACAAACATATTAGGTGATAGAATTATTTCTTTAGTATAAAATTATGTTTTGGTTGGACACATATACTTTTGGAGTGTACAATAAAGAAAGCAGAGAAGAGGTCTCTTATGACCTGGAAAAACTTTTAATTTTTTCTGGAGCTGGAGAGTTTATGATGGGTGTTGTCAGAGAAAAAAAATACTATATAGGAGATCATTTTTTTACTTGAACAAAGTGCGAAATAAGGGAGAAAAATCAAGGTTGCCCTATTCTCTAGCAGTCATGTAACAGTATGGAAAAGTTCTGAGAATTGCCAAGTAGTTGACTAGAATACTGAGACATAATGTAAGAACTAAGGAAAGGGGCCTAAAGTGGGCCTAAGCATCCCATAAAGCAAGAGAGATGGGCATGAACAGGTAATGAAGGGCCTTATGTAGAGACTGTATTTCACCTTGTAGGTAATGAGGGGTGACTACAGAATTTTTAAAAAGGAGAGTAATGTGACCTGATTTGCAAATTAGACCATTATTCATGTCATGTGGTACAGTGGAAGAAAAAATTGGAAAGATATGACATCAGATTCAAGGGCATCAGATAAAATGTAAGAGACAGATAAGCTCTGATACAAAGCAGAGGTATTGGGGTTGAAGGGAGAGATAGGTTAGATAGTATATTTAGGAAGAGATATCATCAGGACATTGAGACCTATTATATATAGAAGCTGGAAGAGAGAGAGAAATAGAAGATAATTTACAATTTTTAAAATTTGACCCCTGGGTAGAGGATGTATCATGAAATGAAATCAAGAATGCCAGAGGAAAAGCAAATTTTAGAATGGCAGGGGATGGAGTGAGATAATTTCTGAGTTTATGTTGGAATAACTGATTTTGAGTATTTATGTTATACCGAGGTAGAGGTGTTCAACAGTCAGTTTGAAATAAAGATCTGACCTAGAAAATGGAAACTTCGAAGTTATCAGCGCAGTTGGAGTTGTGAGAATGGGTGGGATTGCTCAGGAGAGGGGGAGGAGAACACAGAGGACTAAAATGCAGGTACCCCCACCAAAGCCCTTCAGGGAGAAAGAGGTACCTACTGAGGATAACATGCAGTGGCAAGAAATTTACCACAACATTCAGCCCTTAGTAGCTTGATGCTTCGATTTTCATAACTAATTTATGAACTTCTACTAAAAGAGAATCATGTCATTTAAATACAGAATTTTTTAACTCCTCTATAATGCCTAAGATTGTATTGACCAAACAGCAGATATTTTTAAATACTTCTTATTTGATTAACTTTTTTAAAAGAAAAAATAAATACCTTATGAGTTACATTTGACCCCAATAGTCATGAGGCCCTGACCACCAACTGAAAATAATGTGTTTATTTTTCCTTTTTAGACATAATATTTTTAGTAATAGCACTAATTAGAAAACTATTCTGATTCTTGATCTTTTAGGCAATTATCTTCAAAAAATGTAAAATTCTTTCGTTTCTGTCTCTTGCCACTAGATGGCGGAAGTAGCTGAGATGATCATCCTGGAAGCATCTAGTCTTGAGGAAGAAACAGATTTATGAAGCTAAATTGAGAAGCTCTTAGTTAATAAAAACATAAGGATTTGGCAGAGATCTGTGACTTGTGCACAATGCGTTGTGTTCCAGGACTAGTCCATGGTGAGAGGAAGTAGTTGAGTGAAATGTGGCCTTGACAGATGCATACTGAATGTAGGTACAAAATCTCCTGATCGAAATCCTGTGCAAATAAAGCACTTCTTTCTTCAACTATCTTTAATTGGAAAGGGTACCAAGAGCATACCCCAAATAATTCTGGCTATTTAGGCCAGATATTGAAAAGCGGAAAGAAAGGAACGTTAGGCATAGGACCGAAGCAGCATCTCAAAGTGTAAGAATTCTTTCTAGAACCAAAGTTATCAAGGGTTAAGGCAAGCTTGTCCAACCTGCGGCGACGGAACACATGTGACTCAGGACAGCTTTGAATTGACCCAACACAGATTTGTAAACTTTCTTAAAACATCATGAGATTTTTTGCAGGTTTTTTTTAAGGCTCATCAGCTATCATTAGTGTTAGTGTGTTTTATGTGTGGCCCATGACAATTCTTCTTCCAATGTGGTCCAGGGAAGCTGAAAATTGGACACCCCCAGGATGGGGTTCTCTCCATGGGTTTTGAAAGATGAGTTTGTGGGATGAAATTCAATTTTTCTACTTCTTTTATCTACATAGTAGCAATAACAATAATAATAATGAAAGTTTTCTAAGAAATATTTGGTTATCAAAAATCATGTTTTAAAAAGAAGTTTTTATAGAAAATTCTAGATAAGCGTTATTATTATTTATAGCTGCAGATATTTCTAGAGTTAACTCAGTTACACAGAAATTTTTCTCAAAACTAAGATTTCAATATTGCCAAAACTTTCTGTAACAGTTAGAAATAATGTACTGAAACTCACAGAGGCTGCTCATCAGGCACCTATTGTTACTGTGGTTAAAGATGATATTGTTAGTTACCCTAAAATGATACATAACTTCTACATCCCTCTCATATTCCTGAAAAGTCTAAAACTGTAACCTTTATGTCAGCATGTTTTCAATTCTTTTTTCTTAGCAAAAATATTCAGAAATTTTTTCGAAGTCTGCAAAAGTTAATTCTGACACTGATAGTGCTATCAAATTTTTAACTCTTTCCCAGCTAGTCCAGAAAAGTAATAGCATATAGTGGAAAGCAGATGGACTTTAAAATCAGACTTACTTGTGTTTACATTGTGGCTCAGTTGCTTTCTAGCTGTGTCTTTTAGCAAACCTATTAATTTCTAGCCTCTTGGAAATAATAGTCTGGAATTCACATGCCATGCTATAAGGGTTACTTGAGATAATACATGGGAAATCTGTAGTACTTGGCACCTAGTAGTTGCTCAGTAAATGATAATTATTTCATGTTAAAAAATAAAAAGTGCATGTGTATATAAGAACAAATCTAAATTTAAGATTAATAAACTCTTTGAGCTCTCAGTATTGATTGAAAATTGTTATGTCTTCATCCTTGATGTCCTTCAGAGAATGGTTTTACACTATAGAATATTTCCATATCAGCTAAGCAAGGGTGTATTATTCAACGTGTTATCTCTTCTGCAAAATTGAATGTCACATTGGTTAGCTCGATTTGTAGCAAATGAGCTGGGGGCATTTTTAGTGGTTTAAACAAGAATTTACTAAAGCATAAAGAAATGGGCTTTCTTTTGAAGCTAGTTGTGGAAGATATTAGAACGTATGCATAATCTTTAAAGATGGCCACTAGGAAGAAAGTATTAATTTAGGTATATAATTCCTGCTATTTTCATTTAAAAATTATTGCCTTAAACATTAAAAAGCATTACTTCATAGGAACATGTTGATATCTAGTGAGCTTTATGTAATAAAATAATAGAGACATTTAACAAGTATTGAATTCACATATAAAACATACCATAGGTCTAGAGAATATAATTATGAGCCTATGAAAATGGAACAAGTTTTTGTTCTATGTCTAGCGATGTATTCATAAACATACTCTACTAATTCTAAATACAGATGCAATTCCATTTCTCTAAACTCTAAGAGATCACTCTAATACCATTTGATATGTTATACAGTTATTGTTATTAAAATCAGGTATATATTAACCTGGGGGACATGGAGATTTTGATTGTATCAACAGTCTGTATTTGTTCATTTATACGTATTCAACATAACTACTAGGTTTCTAGTGGAGGAAGGTAAGAGGCAGCAGCTAAGCTCTAAAATTTAATTTCTTGAGTTTTTATTTATTTGTATCCATATCTGCTCACCTCCCTTTCTGTCTACAGACTGTTTTAGGAGAAATAATAACAATAATAAAATGTAGTGTTTATTGACTTCCTAATATATTGTGGAGACTATTCTAAATGCTTTACATGTATCGGTTTAGGAGACTGAACAACCCTATAAGGTAGGTTTTCTTATTATTTACACTTTGTGGATCAGGAAAGAGGGCATAAAGAAGTTAAAAAGGCTTTTCTAAGGTCACTCAGTGAGTATCCGATATATCTGGGATAGAGTCCAGCTAGTCTGATATCAGACCTCTCGTTCTTAGTCACAGTTACATTATTTACCAGCAAATGAGAATTGTACAATGTTAAGACAGAAGGAGACAGAAATTATTAAATCCAGGATTTTCAAAATGCAGCCTACCTATCAGTACATGTGAAACAAATTTAATTGCTAATTTTAGAATAGCATAAAGGAATAGAATAGAAAATTGTGTGCATCACAAATAAAACCTTTCTTTCAGTTTAGTGTGGATATGTGTGGGTGCATATTGCCTCACAATGTAAAATGTATTTCTTACTGTGATCAAGGTCAAGAAATTCAGGAAGCCACTGATCTGGTCCAGCTTCCCCACATTACAAATACTAGGGAAGGGATTGGGGGAAAACCTTAGGCCTAAAGAAGTTAAATGATTATCCAAAAACGCACTGGTAGAAATGGCAGAGCATGAACTTGAATTCTTTATAGTATTTTCTACCTGTGTTTTCCCTTCACAGTGTCTGTTGTGGCTGCCGTTACTACCAGTTAAGTTACTTAAACTGGTGGTTTTGAAATTTTGGTGTGTATCAGAATCATATAGAGGCCTAGCCTCATCCAACTTCACCAAGCTTGGGGCTTTGTGTTTCTGCTTAACTCTGCAGGGTGATTCTGTTACACACTAACTTTGGAGAATAACTGTCTTGAATTTCATAAGGCTGCAGTATTTATTAAATTTAATTGTATTAAATGATTGTCACGTGTGTTACCAGCATTATGCTAAACACCACAAGCGATAATAAAAAAGTAAGAGATAAAGCCTCTCTCGATGAAATACTTAAATTCTGTTGGGGAAATCAGGATGTGCAAGAATCATTTAGTAGACAGAAGCTATACAACAAAGCTCTTATTTAATCTTTTTTAATAAGTACAAAAGATAGTCCAGAAGACAATTTTTAAATGCCTCTGTAAGTATCTACAAAGGAAACTTATATAATCTTATTATATAAGACAGAATGTTGCATAAGAAAACATGGTAGAGAAAGTTGAATTTATTTTTCTCCAACTCATAGGGGAATTGCCAGTGTCTAGCAATCAGATTTAATCCCAGTGCAGCTCCCAGGATATATTCTCCCAGGCCAGCTGAGTCACCAAAGTCACTCTGAAGGCAGATGATTTGTTTCTTCTGAACTGGCAGAACATTGAGTATGTTAGTTTGTGGCCAATTTTGGGTCATAGGTAAGTTCATTTAAAATGCTTCCAAGAGGCTCTTATTAAAGTTTCGTTACATAGTATAGAACAACTCCCCACCTCCCACCTTGACCTTAAGCCCATTAAGCAATAGGGCACATACAGAAGTAATGGGTCGCTTACAAAAGTTAACTTGAAATTATAGTAATTGAAGGTAATCTAGATTGGTATTCCAGAGATTTTCTGGTTTCAGGACTGGTGCTCCAGAGATTTTGTGGTTTCACCTCTTCATATTACATGTGAAAACTTTTTTTTTTTTTTTTTTTTTTGAGACATAGTCTCCCTCTGTCCCCCAGGCTGGAGTGCAGTGGTGTGATCTTGGCTCACTGCAAGCTCTGCCTTCTGGGTTCAAGTGATTCACCCACCTCAGCTTCCCAAGTAGCTGGGACTACAGGCATGCACCACCACTCCCAGCTCTTTTTTATATTTTTAGTAGAGACAGGGTTTCACCATATTGGCCAGGCTGGTCTCAACTCCTGGCCTCAGGTGATCCGCCAGTCTTGGCCTCCCAAAGTGCTGGGATTACAGGCTTGGGCCACCACATCCAGCCCAAAGAAATTTAATTTAAAAAGTTGTTTCTGATGGTGGTTTATTTTCTTAGTGGGCTATAAGATATATTACCTGCTTTTAATCATAAGCAAGCAACATAAAACTATTTGAAATATCATTTCCAAGAGTAGGTTTTATTTCTCTTATGAACAATTAAAGCAGAGCTGCCACTACTCATTCAACATAATTATATAAATTAGAAAAGGGAGCCCCTTCTCAAACAAGATACCTTGTAGTAATTTAGATAATGTGCTGCATGGACCCAGGCAAGAGACTTTTAAGTTTAGCAATAAATTCCTTAAATAATCAGATATCCCAGTATCCAATAGCAAGCCTCATAGAATCACTGAACTCACATCTCAGCAGAGGCATTAGGAATAACATATTCTAACTACTTAATTTTACAAAATAAAGAAACTAAAAATCACAGATGTTATAAGACTTTCCCAAGGCAGCCACCTAGTTAACACTAGAGCTGAGACAGGAATCTTCATCTTGAATTCCTAGACCTGAGTTTATTTCTCTGTTTCACGAGAAGAGTAAACAACAGGTGTTTTCAACTCAGCAGGTCACAGGGGTTCACTTATTTCAGTTTCTAGGGAATTTTATTGAAAATTGTTATCACTGAGTTTTTATTTCTTTATGCCAATGTTCAGCTTTAGTAAAGGGCTGGGTTGTTGACACTAGACTAAAGTTTCTCTCGTCCCAAATCCCTCCAACTAAATTGTGTGCATCAGACTGATTCAGTAAGAATAAGTCTCATTGTTATTTAACTCTTATGTCCGTTTGTGTACTTGTGCAAATTCTGATGAGATAGTTTTGTAAAAACAAAAGGTAAAGGAATCATATCTCAAAGCCTAATCTACATAGTAGCAATCCTATTTTTTCTCTATGGGATACTTTCCCAGAGCTGTAGTCCAGTGTGGGGGGATAAGAGCTAGGCATGGCATCAGAAATGTGCTATTTGATAATTCACTGAATGCTCCTAAATTTAATTTCCACATTTATATATCGATGATAATAGAAGCACATTGAGGGCAGTAGTTGTGATTAAGGAGGTTATCAGTTGCTGGCTTGAATTTTGCTATCTACGCTGAAAGGACCACTTCCTCCACACTCAGATTCCTGTGTGGCTACCTCCACCTCAACTTCTATTTCTCCAGCCCCCATTTTCCATTCCATCCTCTTTTTCTCGTTCCCATTTGGTCAAATGGTCAATAAGATAAGTAAGAGAAACATGTGATAAAGAAAAAGGAGCTGGGTGGGGAGGGTGGGGTGGTGGGTTGGGGTGCAGGGGGGAATGTCAGCATACAGTCAGTTCAAGGAGTTGTCAGTATATGGGACTTCCAAAAAAAAATAAAATTTGATTTTAGGCTGCATTAATGGAGTTGTATACCAAGAACAAAGAGATGACAATTCCATACCATGCTAGAATCATTAGGATCTGAGGACCATATTTCAGAAAGAATGGTACCAGATTGAGTTGCTTCCAGAGGGGGGGTAAATAGGCTAGCAAGGCTATTAAAACTATGTCAAATGGGAGCATCAAAGGCCATGAGTGATTTGGTCCTTGGAGAATAGACTCATCTCACAAGGACATGGTAGTTCATCTTCAAATTGTTTAAAACAAAGAACTAGTCCATACAGTTTTTGTAGACATCAAGACCTTTAGTGTAAACAGTGAAAGAAAAGCAGAGTTTATGTAAGTTTAAAACTTTTTGTTTTGAATAACGTGGTCCAAAGATAGAATAACCTGCCTCATAAGGTAGTGAGCTTCCTTTCATGAGGTATTCAAACAGAAGGTAGAAAATCTTCAATGAGATATTGTAGAGATAATTCAGGAAAGAGAATGTTGAATAGTATTTTCAACCTTTTTCCAGTCTAAATTGCTTTGAGAAATTGATTTTAAAAACTGTAAGTCCTTTTCCTAGATAAAAACAATACTTACAAAACTATACCCACAAAAATATTTCATAAAACTTCAAAAATGATATGAATTATTCAAAGGACATCTAAGAACTTCCTGTGGACCATAGAGTTAAGGTTAGGAATTTCTGGAGGGAATGAATTTCAAGTTTTCTTTTATCTCGGAGAAACTATGATTCCCATATTTCTGCCTCACAGTTACTGCTTGGTTAAGGAATGCTTGTCGTTAAGAATAAATCTTTTGTAAATTTCAGAAAAAATGGGAGAAAGCATCCCAATCTATTATGTCTGTGAGGCATGCCCAGTTACACAGCAGCCCTCAGCAGCAAAGATCAACAGGTTCCTCTAGATGAGAAGGGTTTTAGGGTACATTTGCTTTGGGAGGGTTCTCTAAATGCAGAAATGCTTCTGATTCCATTCTCCTCAGTATTTTTGGTATATTCTTATAAGGCAATTTTCTGTTTGTTAGTTAGTGCCATAAGCTTTTACCATCTATTCAAGCCAAGAGCGATAATATCTTGCCTCTCTGAGTTTGGGTTTTAAATGTCATAAGACTGTTTGCTTTATGCTTGATGGAAGTTGCATTCTAGCAAATAACTAATTTTGAATTACCCCAAACTTGCTAAAATGATGATATGCTTTCCATATAATTCTATTATAGAGAGTTTCCAATATGCGGCTAGACTCTTCATAGAAATATCAGTCATAAAATGTGCACTGGGTATTTTTTCATCAGAGTCACAGAAATTCACTTGAATTGAATTCTTCTTCTTTTCTCTGTACCATTAAGATATTGACATGTTCAGAGTTGCTGGGTTTGAAATTTTAAGAATAGCTAACTCATAAGATTCACTTTCTGCTCCAGGGCAGAGTGAGTTGCTTATAAATCAGCCTGAAAATATGATGAATTGGATGTCTCCAACTCAATTAGCTTAATGTGGGTAGGAGGATTTCCAGGCTTTCTGGCCTCTGTTTTACTAATCTACTGAGCAGACTGTTATATAAAATGTGTCTGAGTATTAATGTCTGAGTCTTACAGAAACATGGTTGGTATTTTTCACTTCAGCATCCAATGTCATTCTGTATTTCATAGCTTTGATTTGGATCCAGAACTACTGAGTGATAGTTCTTAACATGATTTATATTGTTGCAAGCCTTACCTTGTTATCTTTCTGCCTACTGACCGAGTTAAAAAAAGTAGCCTAATAAAATAGCTGCTGTCACTGGGTGATTTAATTGGGGGGGAAAAATCTCAGCAATTTAAGGAAAACTGCAAAACTGGAGCTATTCCTCTGTCAAATAAATGATCAAATGATACGGGCCTCAGCAAAGCAGATACTGACAATTTTGATAGCTTCCAATGCACTCATACTTCAGTTGTGAGATTTTTTGGAAGAATTGATGGTGGAGTTTGTTTGCTTTTTGTTTTCTTAAGGTGATTTGCTTTTTGTTTTCTTAAGGTGATTATACCGGGGCCCTGGGAAATGTTTATATTGAAGAGAACATTTTGGATGTAAATATATTTTGTTTCTAGGAATATCATTTGGCATTTCTTTATATTAACTGTCTGTGAACATTCATTAGCTAAATTATTATCTCTGTGTTTTCTTCTTCCCTCTTTTCTCTTTTAGTTTCTCTGTCAATCCCTGCTCTCTCTTGCCCATTGTTTTTCTCTCTCTGTTTTTTAACAGATAAAATAGTATGTATTGACCATGTATTGAAGTATATACAAACTATGGAGTGACTAAATTTATTTAGAAAACAAATTTGTTTTCTAGCTAATTAATGTATGCATTACCTCATATAATTATTTTTGGGGTGAGAATATTTATCCCCTCTCTTAGCAGTTTGCAAGAATACATATATTGTTAATATGCTGTACAATAGATCTCTCAAAATTATTTATTCTAAGTAAAATTTTGCATTCTTTGACAACATCTCCACAACTTCTCCTCCCACCAACCACCCCAACTGGTAACCACCATTCTACTCTCCACATCTATGAGTTCAAATTTTTAGATTTCACATATGAGTAGGATTCATGCCATATTTGTCTTTCTGCACCTGGCTTATTTCACTTAACAAAATGTCTTTCAGGTTCACCCATATTGTGGTAAATGACAGGATTTCCTTCTTCGGGGCTAAAGAGCATTTCATTATGAGAAACTTAAGTGATTTAAACACCATCATTACAATAGTAGACTATTCTGAAATGGTTTGCATGCTTACTTTTACCAGTGCACTTTATACTGTTAGATGTTCTTTATCCATTCATCCATTGATGAACATTTAGGTTGATTCCATATTTTGGTTATTGTGAATAAGGCTGCAACATACATGGGAGTGCAGATATGTCTTCAACATGCCGACTTTATGTATAGTTTGAAAATATTTTCTCTCATTCCTGTAGGTTGCCCCTTTGTTGATTATTTCCTTTGGTGTGCTGAAGCTTTTTAGTTTGATACAATCTCATTTTTCTATTTTTGCTTTTTTTCCCTGTGCTTTTAGGGCCATATCCCTAAATTATTGCTCAAACCAATGTTGTGAATCTTTTCCTGTAGATTTTCTTCTAGTAGTTTCATAGTTTTAAGTCTTGATCACAATGACAAGGCCATGACCAAGACCACCTGATCATGGCAAATAAACTTTTTAATGTACTGTTGAATTTATATTGCTAATATTATGTTGAGGATTATTTTATCTGTGTTCATCAGGAATATTGTTCCGTAGTTTCTTTTCTTCTTGTTTTTCTTTTTTATATATAGTGTTCTTATTTGGCTTTTGTATCAGGTTGATGCTGTCCTCATGAAGTGAGTCTGAAAGTATTCTCTCCTCTTCAATTGTTTGGAAATGTTTGATAAGAATTGGTATTAATTGGTATGAATTCTTCAATAAATATGTCATAGAAATTTAACAGTCGAGCCATGAGATTCTAGCCTTTCTTTAATGGAAAACTTTATTACTGTAGTATAACTTGAAATCAGGTAATGTAATTTCTCCTGTTTTTTTCTTTTATTCTGGATAGCTTTGGCTATTCTGGGTCTTTTGTGATTCTTTTTAAATTTTAAGATTGCCTTTTTTTCTGTTTCTGTGAATAATGTCATTGGTATTTTTATAGGAATTTCATTGAATTTGTAGATTGCTCTGGGTAGTATGGACATTTTGACAACATTGATTCTTCTAATCCATAAACATGGAATATTTCTAAATTTTTTTGTGTCCTCTTCAATTTATTTTTATTTATTTTATTTTGTTTTTAAGTTCCAGGATACATGTACAGAATGTACAGGTTTGTTACATAAGTATACATATGCCATGGTGGTTTGCTGCACCTATCAACCTGTTATCTAGGTTTTAAGCCCTGCATGCATTAGGTATTTGTCCTTGTGCTCTCCCTCCCCTTCTTCCCCATCCTCTGATAGTCACCAGTGTGTATTGCTCCCCCTCCCTGTGTCCATGTGTTCTCATCATTCAACTCCCACTTATGAGTGAGAACATGAGGTGTTTGGTTTTCTGTTCTTGTGTTAGTTTGCAAAGAGTGATGGCTCCCAGCTTTATCCATGTCCCTGCAAAGGACCTCATCTCATTCTTTTTATGACTGTATTGCATTCTATGGTGTTTATGTGCTACATTTTCTTTATCCAGTCCATCATTGACGGGCATTTGGGTGAGTTAAAAGTCTTTGCTATTGTAAATAGTGCTGCAGTAGACATACGTGTGCATGTGTCTTTATAGTAGAATGATTTATAATCCTTTGGGCATATACCCAGTAATGGATTGCCAGGTCAAATGGTATTTCTGATTGTAAATCCTTTAGGAATTGCCACACTATCTTCCACGATGGTTGAACTAATTTACTAATTTACACTTCCATCAATAGTGTAAAAGCATTCCTATTTCTCCACAGTCTCACCAGTACCTATTGTTTCCTGACTTTTTAATAATCACCATTCTGACTGGTTTGAGATGGTATCTCTTTGTGGTTTTGGTTTGCATTTGTCTAATGAGCAGTGATGATGAGCTTTTTTCATGTTTCTTGCCCACATAAATGTCTTCTTTTGAGAAATGTCTGTTCATATCCTTTGCCCACTTTTTGATGGGGGTGTTTGTTTTTTTCTTGTAAATTTGTTTAAATTCCTTGTAGATTCTGGATGTTAGACCTTTGTCAAAGCTGTCAACAATCTGGAAAAAAAAATCAGAAAAGCAATTTCATTTACAATAGCCACAGATACAATTAAATACATAGGACTTAAATATGTAGGAATTAACCAAAAGATGTGAATGTTCTCTACAATGAAAATTTTAAAACACCTGTGGAGAAGTAGGAATGCTTTTACACTGTTGGTGGGAATGTAAATTAGTGCCAAGTTGGTACCTAGGGTGAAAGGTAAAGTCCTCTTTAATTTTCACCTTGCTTTTCTTAAACAGAAGAATTCTCACTGTAGCTACCACAGCTAGGAATGTTCTGGGTCATCCCTAAAGCCAGCAGGCCTCAGAGCTCAAGTCCCATGGCATATTCCCTGGGTATCACTGCTGGTTATTCAGAGCCCAAGTGCTATTTAGTCAGCAGGTGATAAATGTTGACAGAACTGTATGCTTGCCTTCAAGGAAATGGTTTCCCTTTTGACCCAGGGTATATCTATAAATGTTGCCTAGGAACTGGAGACTGGAACGGAGGCTTCATGACTCTGTCCAGTGCCCTATCCTACTGTGACTGGGCTGGTATCCAAGATATAAGACAAAGTCCTCTTTGCTCTCCATTTTCCTTTCCTTAAGCACAATAAATGAGTCACTTTCATGGCTGCAAGGTGCGCTGCCTGGGGTTGGGGGATGCACTCCTTTAGATATGCTAGTTAATGTCTCCCTAAGTCACATGCCACCCTAGTCAACTACCTCTAAGCCAAGCCTAGCACCAGGAGTTGACTAGGAATTTCAGTCCTTCTTTCCTAGACTTCCTTTCAAGTTTATGTAGGACCCCAGAGCACTTCAACCTGCAGTGGTGAGGCTTGTTGAGAAACTTAAGTGATTTAAACACCATCATTACAATAGGAGACTATTCTGCATTTGATTGCATGCTTACTTTTACCAGTGCACTTTATACTGTTAGATGTTTTGTGTTACTAATAAGCATTATTTTCTTTCAACTTGAGGAATCTCTTTACATCTCTCTTTTAAGACATATGTGGTGATTATGAACTTCTTCAGCTTTTGATTTTCTAGGAAAGTCTTTATCTTACCTTGATTTCTGAAGGACAGCTTTGCTGGGTACAGCATTCTTGGTTGTCTTTTTTTTTTTTTTTTTTTTTCCACTCAGCATTTTGATATATTATCTGATTTTCTCCTCTCCTCTAAAGTTTCTACTGAGAAGTCTGCTGCTAGCTGCATTGAAATTCGTTTATATGTTATTTGTGTATTTTCTCTTTTGCTTTCAGGGTCCTGTATTTTTATGTTTTATAGCTTGATTATACTATGTCTTGGGGGAAGCCATTTGAATTTTATCTGAATGATGACGTTTGACCTTCTTGAACCTGGACAAATCTTTCTCCATATTTGGAAGGTTTTCTGCCACTATTTATTTATACATTCTTATTTCCTCCTTAAACTCATATGACCCAATTATGCTGTCCCATGAATTTCATAAGCTTTCTTTATTCCTTTAGATTCTTTTGTCCTGTGAATGTGTATTATCAAGTAACCTGTTTCTGAGTTCACAGATTTTTCTACTTGATCAATTCTATTGTTGACTCTCTATTACATTTTTATTTTGTGTTTTGTGTTTTGTATTTTTCAGGTCCAGAATTTCCATTTGATTTTTTTTCCATCTCTCTATTAAATTTCTCATTCTGAGAACTTTTTGTTTTTTTCATTTTGTTGAATTATGTGTAGTTTCTTGATTTTTGTTTTGCTTTTTAAAAACAAGTATTGGAATTCTTTGTCAGGAAATTCATATATCTCCATTTATTTAGGGCCAGTTACTAGTACTTTATTTTGTCCATTTGGTGATGTCATGTTTTTCTGATTGTTCTTGTTTCTTATTGTGTGGGGCTATCTGTGCCTCTGAAGAAGCAGGTACTTAATCCAATCTTTTCAGACTAGCTTTGTCTGGAAAAGCCCTGAAGTACTTGCAGCACTGGAGTGCACCAGACCCTGTGACAGTTGTGGCTATCATAGCACTGGAGCACACCAGAAGCTCAGGCCACTGAGGGCTGCCTGCTACTGAGGGCTGTGCAGAGCCCAGGACTGCTGAAATTGGCCCTTCAGTGACATGGGCCATCCAGGCAAACCTGAAGCTTGGGAATGTGTGGGGTCATCTGGCACCAGGGTAAGCCTACCATAGGGTCATAAAGATATGCCCCGTGTTGGGTTTTATTGTGGCTGGTCCAGTGTCCGGGGCTGAGGGAAAGTCCTGTGTTCACTTCCCTTTCTTTTCCTCAAGCAGACAATATTGCTTTCCATGCTTTGCTGCCTAGAGTTGCAGGAGATGTGACACAGCTTATGTAAAACTACCCTTCTTACTTTCTCCAATGCTGATTTTCTTATTATGGTACTACAGCCAGATATTGTGATCTGCCATTTGGTTTTCTTAGCTCTTATAAAGGTATTTTCATGTGTGAAGAGTTGTTCAAATTAATGTGTCTACAGTGGGACAATCACTGGCAAGTTCTGCTCTGCTGTTTTCTTGCCCCTCTGGTCTGCATATTAATTGAGGAAAATTACTTTGAAATAATCTTGGATGATTCTGTTCTAGCTTTTTCACAGCTCATTTTATGGCACCTTGGGCAAGTCACTGGTCTCTCTAGTCTTTGCTTTTTCACCTGTTAAATGATAATACCAATAACTACTTTATGAAGTTGAAATAAAAATTAAGTGATATTGGGCATTGCGCTATGTGGCCATGTTCATGGTAAGTTAAGGTTAAGCCTAGCTTAATTTACTTAGTTCATGGTAAATTAAGGTTAAACCTAGCTGTTAAGCATTGTTTGATCATCAACTCTGGGCCAGGTATTGTGATAGGAACTGCACAATGAGTAGAATGATTAATGGGATGTAATCCAAATACTATGCATTCACATACGATATTCTGTGGCTTATGGGGTACCCTCATTTGCCTCTTTATTAACATAATAACCCTTTGAAATATGTGGCTAATTATTATAACTTAAACCCCTCAGAGAGAGAAACAGGCCATATGAGACTAAGCTATTTGCTTAAGGCCACATAATCAATAATTATTTCGTACTTTCATAGGACAAATGTATTGTGCTTCATTATATTCTGCCCTTTGCAAGGCCCTAGAAATCCAAAGATGGTTGAGAAACAATTCTCACTCAAAAGAAGCTTCAAGTCAGTGGCAGCAGAAATACAAACAAATAAAAAAGTGGAAGTACACAGGACAGAGTTATAGTAGTCTTTTATTTTCTGCAGATGATCTCAAATCTGATTTTTTTTTTAAAGGTACTGCATTCTAACAGTTCTATTTTGCCTGCAGTGCCCTCTATGTTCCTAGAAGTTCCTGGTAAATATTTACATTGTTTACTCAGAAATCTGTGGACAGGCAGAGATTTACATGCAGAAAAACTGAAGAAAGCTTAGCATGCCACAAAAGGTGCTCAGGTGTCCCTATTGGGAGGGCACAGGTTGTTTTGTCTTTGTGGCTTTACTGAGAAATGCCTATTGCTTTTGGAAATGCCACGTGGTCTGCTGCTCATATGTGAAAAGGAGGAGAAATAATCCTAAATTTTGCTTGCCTTGGCTGAGAAAAAACAAAGGAGGGTAGTAGACTTGTAGGCTTTGAGGAAATCAAAACTAAGTTTAAGTACAAGCTCTGTCATTTGCTAGGTATGTGACCTTAAGCATGTTACCCAATTGTTCTTAGTCTCAACAAATTCACCCTACCTCAAAAGGTTGTTGTGGGGATTAAAACAGTTTGTACCAAATCAGATATATATATATATATATATATATATTTTTAAATCTACATTTTAAGGTCCTGTTAGTTTTTACTGAAGCAGAAGCTCCAACCAGGGGCCAGATAACCTGCATTTTACCATATATCTCAGATGAGTTTTATCATCAAGCAAGTTTGGGAAACACTGAGATAGAGTACATAAAGAAACAGCCAATTATTTAGCACGCAGGTGCCACAAGTAGACTCCTCAGTGGTTACTTTATCATTTAAGATTGTTTTTGATGTTAGCATTCAAATAAGCAGTGGATTATTTAGGCCCTAATATTGTTGGCAATTTATATATTACTTAGCACTTAACTGGTTATTAATATAATTTATTAAATGGAATCATGTAATGGAAATTTTTGTAGAACCTAAGTATAGGCATTATTTCAGATGCTGTAGAAGAGTCAAATACATACGAACTCTGATATAACCTGAAGTGTAAATGTTATCATTAATTCTCAGTAGTTCCTGAAGAAGGTATTCATTCAATTTGTGGTCCAAAGAAAAGTTGCCATTTGAACTGAATTAAAAGTAGCAAAGTTATTAAAGATTGTGTTCATTTTTATTATTCATACGTGCATGCATACGATTTGATTAGTCAGTCCTACAATAAATTGAAGTGAGAATAGAATAATACTTTATTGTAGCCTAAGAATAAAATATTATGAAAGGTAAAATTAGAAAAAAATGTCCATACTTATGTCAAGAAACTGTAAGTTGGACACTATAATCCTCTCTTTATGTGTTATCATTTTCCCAGCACTCTTATCAAACTCATTTTATATATTGTTGTTGTTATCTATTTTTCTCATCCAGAGGAAACTTTCTCAGAAATAGATGTATTTTCTCCTTCTGCAATCTAGTTGATACTTCCTTATCCATAAAATTCTAAACATCAGGGAAGGAAATGTTCCATGTAAGAAATTATTCTGGTAGGGGGATCTCCTCTTCAGCTTTGGAGCCCCGCTCCCTCTGTCTCTGTACAGGGGGAGCTTCTTCCTTCTTCCTTCTCCCATCTTTCTGTCCTATTAAACTCTCCGCTCCTTAAAAAATAAAACAAAACAACAAAAAGTTATCCTGGTAAATTCACTCTTCAAAGTGCTGCAAATTACCACTTTGGATGAGAAAGTTTCTAAGTGGATTACTTGGCTGTTCTAGTCTTAGAAAATACCAAACAAAATTCAACCTTATTTGTTATTTTGTGGCTAATGCTATGAACATAAATTATTGCATTTTAATATTAATAATAATTCACTCAATATAATTCCCATTATGCAAGGCTATAGAGAATAAAAGATGAATAAAACGTCTTCTTTCAATGAATGACTGCTAAATATCATAATTAATTATAAATAACTCAACCAGTTAGCATTTAAGAAACACTTAGTATGTGTCAAGTTGTATTATATAACGCCTACATTTGGAAACTATTGCTCACAACAGTTCTGTGAGGCTAATGCTATTGTTATTCCCATTTTACAAATGAAAACACAGAGGCTCAGGCTACATTACCTATTTAAAGTCGTACAAGATTAGTAGCACAACTATATAGTTATATTCTGTTCTGTCTTGTTTTGAGTTCTTATATTTATTTAGTGTAATTTGGAGCCAAACCCTTAGGAATTTCTGGCTCTTTCGTTTATTGATAGTATGATTAGGCAAGATTATTATTTCTAAACTCACTTTTACTGTATAAAATGTGGTAAATATGATCTTAAGAATTATTGGGTAATAAATGACATGTTATGAATAAAAATTTGAAATCATCTAGCTCAGTAACTGGCACATAGCAGTTACTCATCAAATGGTACATTTTCCTTTCCAATTTTGACAGTGCAATAACTACTACTTCTTTTGACTTCCAGAATGGCAACTTTACCTTATTCTAATTTACTGTTTTTAATTATTTTCTGATAACCATAATAATAATAAATAAACTCATTACTTTCTGATTGTTTTTAAGATTTCGTTTTTATTTTTGGCTGTCTGCAGTTTTACTAAAAGGTGATTAGGAGTGAATTCACTTTTTTTGTTGCTTAGAATTTGGTGTGCTTCTTCATATATAAAGATTAATTTCTTATCTTAAATTTTAAATTTTCCAACCATTGAATTTTTTAATAATGTTTCTTCCCCATTCTCAATTATCTCCTTCTGACTAGATGTAATTGGGCTTCTTGTTCTATCATGCATATCACAATATTTTTCATATATTAGATCACATTTTCTTTTTATTTTGTATTCTGCACAATTTTTAATTTACCAATTCTCTTTTAGATGTGAAAAAAAATCTACTTCTCAATTCACCCACTATTTTGTCATTTTAAACATAGAGATTTTTGTACTTACTGTCAAATTATTTCATTTTTATTTTCAAATTCTTTGTAATTTAACCTTTCTGTTTGTTATGTGGGCTGGCTCTTCTTCCTGGTGGGGCACCTTATCATGTAGTTTATAACTTCTTATTGTGAGCTCAACTTTGATAGAAACTGGTTTATCAGTGGTAATTTCACTTGCCATGGGTTGGAGAGAGATCACTAGGGAAGAATTGCATAATTTCTTCAGCTGAATACTCCAAAGGTTTCAGTTGTCCAGAATAGTTTTTTACATTAATTTATCAACGTAGGAGATTCTCATACTAGATGGGAACAGTAAGTTTGGCATATATATTCACAGGAAAATTTGCTTGAGGACTGAAGTTTCCTTGAAAGACTCTTTTTTTTAAATTTAAAGTAGAGGCCATCTTCTTTGTAGCTTCTTAGAACAAGGTCATGGGTTTTCTAATTCCCTTTATCTAAAGGATATCTTTTCCAGAATTCAGACTTTATGCAAGGTCACAGTTTCAAATCTATGATATATCTTTTATCCTCAGGTAGGCATTCGAACTCCAGTTTTGAGTTATTACGGTTTATATAGTTCATATATATTGGCACTGGCTTATAAGCTGATTGATCTGGCTTCAAGTGTCTGCTGCATTTCTGTCACCCAGAATCTATCTATCATAGAGATTTCCAATTCTTGTGTTTGAGCTCAGTCATATATTTAAAATATTTATTTCCACACTTTCTGCCAAATCTTTACACGTTGGTAGTAGGAGGGTCAGTCATTTATAAAAGTCCATATAGTCTATATACCTGTGTTCAGTCAACAATAACCATTTATTGAGCATCTGCTTCATAAAGGCACTGAAGATACAATGATGAATAAAACAGAACAACTTCCTGTCTTCACAAAGTTTGCATTTGAGTGGGAGTAGACAAACAATAAACAAATAAGGAAATAATGTAAATGTCAGATGATGGTAAGTGCCATATGAAAAAAAAGGTCAGGCATGGTGTCTCACGCCTGTAATCCCAGCACTTTGGGAGGCCTGGTCAAGCAGATTGCCTGAGGTCAGGAGTCCAAGACCAGCCTGGCCAACTTGGTGAAATCCCATCTCTACTAAAAGTACAAAAATTAGCCAGGTATGGTGGCAGGTGTCTGTAATCCCAGCTCATAGGGAGACTGAGGTACAAGAATCTCTTGAACCCGGGAGGCAGAGGTTGCAGTGAGCCAAGATCACACCGTTGCACTCCAGCCTGAGAGACCAAGGGAGACCCAGTCTCAAAAAAAAAAAAAAAAAAAAAATGCAAGCAAGTAGTATAAGAAAACAATAATGTGGTAAAGTGGTAGTGGGAAGATGTGATGTGAAGAATGACAGTGGAGATGTAGATAGAAGGGTGAGGGAAGAAATTTCTATTAAGATAGCATTAAACAAAGGGCCTAAAAAAGATGTTAGTCATACATGATATATTGGAGAGAGAATATATCAATGAAAGACAACAGCTAGTGAAAATGACTTGAGGCAAAACTATGCTTATTATATTCAAGAAAGAGCAGAAAAGGTCAGTGTGGCATATGAAGTAGGCAAACCAGTAGGAAATGAGGTCAGAAAGGTATGTGGAAGTTAAAACAGGTGAGGCAGGCAGCATGTCTGTGTATTTTCTGGCAAAGTAAGGACTGGTGGTTTCGTTAGCATGAGATGAGAGACCAGTGCAGAATTTCGATCAGGGGGAGGAAAATTATGTGATTTATATTTTGAAAAGTATCATTTTGACTGCTATATAAAAAATAGACTATGTCTCTATCATAGAAATCAAATATTGTTACCTTGTTTGCTAAGCATAAAGTAGGGGCAGAAAAAGAATCGCTTAATAAAGTTTCACATTTTTCAATCTGAGATGATTTTAAAGGATGCAACAGTCCTCAACAAACTCTAGCAAACCGAATCCAGCAGCACATCAAAAAGCTAAAATAACATCATAAAGCAGGCTTTATTCCTGGGATTCAAGCCTTGTTCAACATATGCAAGTCAATAAATGTAGCCACCACATAAACAGAATTCAGTGCAAAAAGCTTATGGTCATCTCAATAGACATAGAAAAAGCTTTGGCTAAAATCCAGGATCACTTCATGATTAAAAAAAAAACTCTCAACAGACTAGACAACAAAGGAATATAACTCAAAATAATAAGGACCATATATGGCAAACCTACAGCCAACATCATACTGAATGGGCAAAAGCTGGAAGCATTTCCCTTGTGAATTGGAACAAGCCAAGGATGCTCAGTTGTTATTTATTAGCATCTAGTACTCAGCTTTACAAAAACAAGGGCTCAATTTTATCAGTATATCTAGAAGTCATCAGGTTTAAAGTACCACTTCATGTTAAACCGACAAATAAGATTTTAAATCTCAGTAAATCTCATCACTTCTCTTCAAAGCCTTCCCAGATTCCCACAAATATTAATTAGCTGCTCTCCTGGCACTTTGGTCGCACATTATTTATATTTTAGCAGTTACCATGCTGAACTGTGACTGCTAGTTTATGACTCTTTCGACTATTTCCTTCTTTTAAACTGTGAGCTCCTTGAAGGTAGGAACTATATCTGATTTATTTCTGTACCTGTAATAGTACGTATGTGACATATAAGAGAGGCTCTATGAATATTCATTGGATGTATGAGCGAATGAGTATATAGAAACCTGATGCCAACTAATTAACCTGCTAAGCAGGAAGAAAACTTCATTGGCAAATCAGTTTATCTTTTCAGTAGAAATGTCTACTTTGGAAACTAAACTATAATAAAAGGATTCTAGAATGAGCAGAAAATTAGATCAAAGGAAGTAGGATGACCTTAGCCAATTAATACTTTGGTTTTCCCATGACTGTCTGTCTCCACTAGAGATAGACGGCTGAAGAAGCAGAGTCATTGCCAGCACTCTGCTGGAGTATCATCTCTTCTGGCAATTCTTGAGGTTCCAACAAATTCTTACATTTTTCCTCCCCATTTTTTCAGATACTAGACATATAAATATCATTTGCTTTATACTATCCACCATTCTTTTATTGGTTTTGTATTGTTACTTTAAAAAGTTACCACAAGCTTCGTGATGTAAAACAATGCAAATTTATTATCTTACAGTTTGAGATGTCAAAGTCCAAAATAGCTCTTACTGAACTAAAATCAAGGTATCTGAAGGGCTATGTTCTGTCTGGTCTGAAGCCTTTAGGGAAGAATTTGTTTCCTTGCCTTTTCCAGCTTCTAGATGAAGTTTCTAGAATATTCCTTGGCTTATGGCCTCTTTGTCCATCTTTAAAACCAGAAGCACGGCATCTTTAAATTTCTCTCTGAAGCACAGCATCTTTAAATTTCTCTCCAACTATGCTTCTGACTTCACATATCTTTTGCTAACTCCCTTAAGAACTGAACCTCTGTCATAACATTAGACCAAACTGTGTAATCCAGCGTAAAGTCTCCATCTCAAGATCCTTAATTTAGTCATATCTGCAAAGTCACTTCTGTCATATAAGGTAACACAGTTACAGGTTTCAGGAATTTATAAGCGTCAGGAATCTGGACATTTTGGGGAGAACGTTCTTTGGCCTACCACAACCCAGAAAGTTAACCTAAGATGTATGAGATTGGACTATAAAATACATCTTTTTGTTTGTTTGTTTTCCATTCTAATCCTGAAAATATACCCAACACATTTCTTGTTCCCCATATCTCCTTGATCAATGCAAGCTGTATTCTAAGGTGTCTGAAATTGTCACATTTTTTGTACTATTGCTACTATTAAATAATGGTAATAACGATTACCATTTTTATTGCTGAACATATGAATTGCTAGCCTAGAAACATCTTATGCCATTTAATTCCTTCAATAATTCTGCAAGGCAGATGTTTGCATCCTTATTTTGCAAATTAAGAATCTGATGTTGTTGAGAGACATTTAAACACTTGCTCAAAGCCATGTAACCAGTAAATTATAGAACTGGAATTAAAACTAAGTGTCTCTGACTTAATACTTGCAGTGATTTTTACTAGGTCTGTACTCTCAAATGTATTACTTAACCTTGTTAAGTCTAAGATTGCCTAATTACAAACACAGAGAAAGCAATTATCTCTTAGGATTCTTATGAACACAAATGAGATGTTACAGGTAACTATGTAAGTATTTGATGCAATGACTAGTATACAGTATATGCTCCCAGAATGCTACTTTTAATTTAAAAGCTGAAATTTAAATTTCACTTATATTTTGATACCTTATACCAAATTTGTGGGAAGGCTCACTTACCATTGTTCCATTGCTACAGAACTACTGATTGTTTGAAATGAATAGGATACATTTTAATACTACTGTATCACCAGGGTCATGACTGAGGTACAGAAAGATTAAGAAAGAAAGGCACCAACATAGCCAGTTTTCCTGAATCCAAGTCCAGTGCTCCTCCATTGGCAATTTGAACTAATTTGGCATAAAAGAATATAAAAGACTGAATGGCAAGCATGCTATTCATAATATTACATCGCAATAGGAGCAAATATTTGTGTTGTCTATAGTTGTATGCGTGGTTCTGTTGGCAGAAGGGTGTATTTGAACTTACTTGCAAATAGATAATTCAGCCAAAGAGCAATCAAGTTTTAGAGTCAATCTGTAGATATTGCTGCTTAAACATGGAGTCAAGACATTGACTTTTTATCAGGTTAAGTTCAAACTGTCAGTTTCTATTGTCTATATATAATCCTCTGGGTCATTACTTGTATTTATAACAAGCACTAGCGCCACATGAAGGTTTCAGTGTTAAAAATGGCTTTTTAAGAAGGTTAGTTTAAATGCCTGGAAAAAAACATTATACAATTTCTTACTTTACTTATTAATCAACTTGGGTTTCAGGGAAAAGACTCTGAAGATGAAAAGAATGTTGGTAATTAGGTCAGCACAATCTCAGGTTTTATCTTTGAAGTAGGGCTTAAATTGTATCTTTGATAAATAAGTAATGAGGTTTCACATGCTGAACTAAAATATCTAGTGGTAACAATGTTTGATAATAAAAGAGATGCCATTAATAATTGAGAATTAGTAATACCCAGAATGGGTTCTAATAAGCCAAACACTTAGTAGTTAGGTAGGATTTGGCATTATGAATACAAATAATCATGTCCGTGATTTATCTGATGGAAGTTTAAGTAAGTAGTTGAAATATTTCACGCCTTTGCAGATGAGGGTAGTAGAAAGACAGGGGCTTAAATGTCAAACAAATGAGTTTAAAAGTTGGGCTTTAGTGTATATCTCTGAGGTTCTGTTTTCTTAGGTTTAAATTAGAGTAATATTACTTCTTCATATTTACTAAATGAGATAACACACATACAGTTTGGTCCATAGTAAGTGTTCAGCAAATCATAGCAGCTATTTTTTTATTGTTTTCAACAACAATATTAAAACCGTGTTTGGCAAAAGATCTACATCTGTATTTCAGTGATGGACGTGACAGATTTTCAAAGTCATATGCCAATTTATCAGAGTGCACTGCAGGGAAAAGAACATAGTAATCTCTTTACAGGGTGCTTGTGAAGCTAAGAAGGAATGGACATTGAGAAGCCACAAAATGTAAAAGCATTATTCAAACCTGTTATGAAGGTAAGAATGATTTAGTAATGCTTACAGAATAGTATTTCAGTTTCTTTACTGAGGTCTATTTTTTGAGTAGGTCTGGGTTTTTATTAAAGTTTAAGACAAATGCATATACTGTTGAACCTGCTGACTCAGGCTTTTCTTAAGGACCATCTTTCATTTTAACTCACCAGGCAGTCTAGCCCTGGAGCTGGAACATGTGGCAAGAATAGATTGCTTTGTTGGAAATAAGGGTAACTTGGCCACAAAGGTATCTCAAGTCACCTGTTCCTATGAAAATATATGTGACATACTTTAAGGAAAGCCAAAAGACTTGGTCCTAAGAAACATGTGGCAGACTGCCCTTCGCTGGAGAATTCTAGGGTCTCATTTAGCAGGCTGTGTTAGAAACAGTTTAATTTTGACAATAAATTCACCTGCTTCAAATAATCTTCACTCATTTGTTCTGATCTTTACTCACAATCTTTTCCCAAAATGTAATCCAGGGACATTTATTATGTGTCTACTCTGCCAAGCTCACTATTATGTCTTTTACACATAGTCACTCATTTGATCCCCAGACAGCCCTATAAAGTAGTATTGAATATTCAGACAGGAATAAAGCAGTTTTCTTATGTTGGAACATTTTCTCTGTCTACCAAAAGATACCAGTGCAAAAGGTTATTACCTAAGAAATTGTATTACTTCTTGCTCTCACTTTTCCAGCAGGTTACACCTGTGTTCTATTCCACTAACATTTACTGCTATCCTTCAAATCCTTACTAGAACCACCACTTCCAGGAAGAGTTTTAGAATATATTACAGGAGAATCTCTTCGGTCCCACTTAGCACAGTCAGTTTTTGTTAGTTCTCTATTGTGTTCCTTTCTGACTATTCTAATTAGGCACTTACCCCTGACCTTCCCTCTCCATGGAGCATTTCCTCTGGAAATGTGAGCGATGATCCATTTACTTTACTGTCCAGATTTTTATTAGTTATGATTTTTGTTTTTTATTTTTCTCCCCCTTGCATATTTGCCTACTTCTGTGCCTTCCATTTTTAAAAGTAAAATCCTTAAAGGGCCGGATAATCTGTAGCTCTACATAATGAATTAAGTAAACACTCCATAGAAAGTGTTCAGAGAATTTTAGGAAAATCTGGGCCGTCATGCTGTGGCTCATGCCTGTAATCCCACCACTTTGGGAGGCTGAGGAGGGTGGATCAGGTGAGGCCAGGAATTCAAGATTAGCCTGGCCAACATGCTGAAACATTGTCTCTACTAAAAAATAAAAATAAAAAATTTACCCAGGAGTGTTGGCAGGCTCATGTAGTCCCAGCTACTCAGGAGGCTGAGTCACAAGAATCGCTTGTGCCTGGGAGATGGAGGCTGCAGTGAGCCCAGAATGAGCCACTGCACTCCAGCCTGGGTGACAGAGTGAGATTCTGATTTAAAAAAAAGGAAGAAAGGAAGGGAGGGAGGGAGGGAAGGAAGGAAGGAAAGGGAGGGAGGGAGGGAAGGAAGGAAGGAAGGGAGGGAGGGAAGGAGAGGGAAAGAAGGGGAGGGAGGGGGAGGGCAAGGGAAGGGAGAGAGGGAGTGAGGGAAGGAATCTAAAATGGAGTAATTGAATACCCTCATTTTACAAATGAAACTGCAAAATGTGTTGTACAGCCCAAGGTTCATAGCATTGCTTGGGGCAAAAGCAGGTTGTGAAAGTAAAAGTCTTCTGCGCATTAGTATATTTAAAGCTTAACAAAAATCTTCTACCCTTATTCTCATGGTTTTTCCACTGTATCATTTATCTTCCTTTAACAAATTACTCTTTTGGTGGCTTGATCAGATAATTATACCATACCACTGAAGATAATTTTGGAACTAAAATGTAATTTAGAGAACATTAATCCATTTTTTTCATTATAGAGGATAATATCCCTTATATTTGCATTGTACTGGAAAGTTTACAATAACCTGCATATACCTGATAGTTTCTCACAAAATTCCAATGACATAAGAAAAGTATTTGTATTCCAATTCCATAATGGCGAATTAAAAGCAAAGGTACATGTAAAAAGAGATAGTCATAGAATGAAATTGCCTATCAGTAATTAGCTCATGTCCAGTTTTCCCTACTTGCTCCCTAGTCCCGGATATCTTACCATTTCTTTTTCTTTCTTTCTTTTTGCTTTTTTTGTTTTTGTTTTTGTTTTTAAGACAGAGTCTCACCTCTGTCACCCAGGCTAAAGTGCACTGGCATGACCTCAGCTTACTGCACCCTCCGCTTCCCGGGTTCAGTCAATTTTTCTCTCTCAGTCTCCCAAGTGTCTGGGATTACAGGCATGTGTCACTATGCCTGGCTAATTTTTTTAATTTTAGTAGAGACAAGGTTGCACCATGTTGACCAGTCTGTTCTCAAACTCCTGACCTCAGGTGATCCCCTGCTTTGGCCTCCCAAAGTGCTGGGATTACAGACATGAGCCATTGTGCCCCGTCTACTACTTCTTATGCAAACATTTCAGAATCTACTTAGGAAATAAGTGACTGTTTTGTATAATTTGAAGTTTTTCATAATTAAAACCTTAAAATATAAATTTTATATTTAGAGACTTATATTTCCCATATTGGAGTAGTTGGGTGGTAAAAAATACAAGATTTGAAAAATCCACATCCTGCTATTACTACCTTCTGTTTGACAACCTATTATGGGTCAAAAAACAAAGGAAACTGAGTTCAGGGACGGGGTAGATATACTTGCCAAAAACCATATTGTTTAAAGCCAGATGAGCCAAATTCTACAGATAATTAACTTTTTCCATGTAAGTGAGAATCACTGTAGGGTCCTTGAGAATGTATTTGTGAATTACTGTATGAGATATCATCTGGATCAGGAAATAAGAAATTTTGAACTGTTTTAGGGCAACTTTCTGTCTGCCTAGAAAAACTGGTTAGCATGAGACATGATCTCAATATTTCTACTACATTGTGTTAGGATCCATTACTTTTTAAATTATCTATCTGGTTTCTGATCCCAGTGTACCTTGGACCTTGAGGTTTGAGGGCATTGATACCTGCACATATCTTCTGCTTCTTGTCTCCAGTTCAAATCAGAGACACTTCCTAGATGCTCTGGAGCTCTGAGATGCAGGTGTCCTAGCCTGCCTTAGGGGGAAGTGAGTTTAGGTGACCAAAGCTAGATTACTCTTCCTAGCCAGATTACAGGGAGTACAAGGATGAAAAAATGCTCTGAATAGATAGATGTTAAGCAGCTTCTTCTATTGAGACCCCAGGTGCTTTACTTGTCCATGGTTGAACCTAGTTTTACAGTGTTTTCATTGATTCTTCAAGCTATACAAGTTTGCAGCAACAACTTTATTTTTCCTAATTTAGTCAAAGCCATTTGTTGTTTGCTTTTTTCCCCCTTGCAACTAAATAACCTTGGCTGAGACATCATCCGTGTATGAATAGAGTATATTGCATGCCTGGGTGAAAACTGTCATTTATCCCTTCCAGCTATCTAATCAGGAGAGAACTGAGCTCAGAGCAGAATGTTCTTTCTCCAGTATGTTTTTCATAACCACCCTGTCCAATGGTACCTTTTCAAATCACTCTATCGTATGACCATGTTTGTTTTATTTTCTTTATCGCAACCTGATATTGTTTTATTTATTTATTTTCAGTTGTGTCTTTCCTTCCTAAAATGTATTCTCCTTGAGAGCAGGGACCTTGCCTATTTTATTCATCTCTGTATCTCCAGAAAAAAAAATTACAATGCTTGACATGTAGATCATCAGTAATTATTTTAAATAAGTGAATAGATAAATGAATAAGTGAATGTATGATCTTACCCACAATCAGACAGTTTCTGAGGGGCAGAGAATGGATTTAGACCAAAGTAACTTGACTCTAGTGTCTACGATCTTACCTCCTATGCCAGACATGCAGATATAGTTAATTAAGTGGTTAATCTATGTGTGGGCATGTATGCATACGTGTGTGTGTGTGAGAGAGAAAGAGGGGGAAGAAACAGAGACAGAAACAGTGAGAGACAGAAAGAACAATGACAAAAATGAAAGTATCTGCTTTGATCTGCTAACTCGGCAAATGTTTATATTTAGTGTCAAGCTAAGGCTTTTAAGTAAAGTAAAAACTGTTAATCTTTGTGTTATATTGAACCAGTAAAGCATTTTCATCCAAGATATCCATTAAGGTGGCAAGTATCTTTTACTTTACTATAACAGTTTTGGTAGTGTTATGAATCTGTAGATTACGCAGAGCCTTCCACTTGCAATATGTATAGCACAGGCCTTGTATTTTAGCACCTCTTTAGAATAAAGGTCATGGGAAAGGGTGGTTAAAAGTGTGATGTCTCTAAGTCCTGTGTAAATCTGAGTTACTAAATTGTCACTACCATGTTGTTTATTAAATAGTTATTCAATGTGAAATCTGCCATTATCAGGGATTATGTTAGGCACTTAATACCTCACCCAATCCTCGCAACAGCCCTGTGAAGCAGACATTACTATTCAGTTTTACAGAAGAGAAAACTGAGTTTCAAAAAGTTTAAGTAAATTTCTAGGTAGTGTCACAGAGCTGGAATTTCACATCAGATTTGATATTCCCTGCTTCCAGCTATTAACCACTTAATTATGTTGGGAAGATGTTAAAATTCTTACAAAAGAACATCATTTATATTTAAACAAATTACTAAGAATTAACAATAAGTAAGAATCCATGTTTGTGGTGGAAGCAGCCTGGGGCTAAGAAGTATGAAATGTGGGTTCTAGGTGAAGCTTTGACACTATGTGTCCATATGACTTTAGGCAATTCATCCTGCAGTATATTAGACAACAGCACTGGACCTGGCCCTCACACCTCACATACCTGCATCCAACCCCAGCCTCAGTATCTTCTTTCTCTATTACCTTGTACAAATCAGTTTATTTGTAACTGCTTCAGATCTATAACTGTAAGATGAACAAAATAATACCTGACATGTGGGGATTAAGAATGATAATATGTAAGAAAGTGTTTTGAAAACTCTGGAGTGCTCCAAGAATGCAGGAATTAAGATTTTTAGGCCAAAATGGCTGCCTCAGCATTTAATAGATATCATTTTTTAAAGTAGGGGTTCTTTTGGCACAAGATTACTGCTTTGCTGTTTCAGCCAAAACTTCTATTTACACCCAGTGTTTTTGCTGTGTTTTTATTTTTATTTTTTTGGTTTTGACTTGTAGTTTTAGCATATTATTTAAGTGATTAACTATGATTGGGGATATTTGTATTTGTGGCTGTTTCCTTAGAGAATGTTAAAATGTAGTAGTATTTTTGTTCTTGGTGGTGGGGGTCGTGATGATGTCTCAGTTAGAAGATGGGCTCCATTAGGATGGGGATTGTGACTTATTCATCTGCTTACCCTGAGCCACATGCCTTGCCTGGCATCCAGTCAGCTCCCTGTCATTGGATTGACTGAATAAGTACCTATTACATAGTGTCTTTGCGTCTAAGTTTCTTAATCATCATGGATTAAAACAGAAACACAATGTAGGCATTTCTGAGAATTTAGCCCAAACCTAGAAAATGTTGACTGTCATGCCAAAATACTTTATAAACTACTCATTGTTGCCTATCACTAGTTATCTCTTTTAGTTTTTGTGCCAGAAAACACACTACATGGATAGGTAGGCAGTGAGGATGCCAGTTTCCACTCCAACGAGCAAGTCTACCTTTGGAAACAATCTGCGGGAAGCTGTCATGTAGAAAATTATTGCCCTTTTGTGTGTGGTTTGTAGTCATTTGCTTTTGTGCCCTGATTTCCTGGGTTCTGTCCTCTAGTGTGTCGTGTATTTTGATTGCCAGTTGGTTACAAGCCATAGCTCAATCAGTGGATACCTTTTAATGTCTCCTTCCATGAAACTTATATGGCTGCCTACTGTCAGATCAAGATAATGTGGATCCATGCCAGGCCTGAAAAGAACTGACATTCAGTGGAGGAGTACTGGCATTTGAATGTCATTGATAAGAGATGATTAGTTATTTTAATTTCCATAGGGGTTGACACACTTCATTATGCAAAATAATAAACATGTTTTATACGAATTCCATGGTTCCTGAACTCATGACATGAGAATTCTAATTTGTATTATGTGAGCCATGCACAGGACAAATAAGCTTAAAATTTTGCTTGAATTAACATTTCAGAGGTTTCCACAAGAGTCTCCTTTAGAGGTAACAGTATGTTCTCAGGAGAATCAATGGCCTTATGAATCTCTAATCCACATCCCTATCTCTCTTAGAAAAAAGATTGTCTCTCTGATTGGATAGTGGGATATATACTCACATTTAGGATGCTTCAAGTAGAGTCCCAACACTGAGACTATAGGGACCATAGGGTACAGTTGTAGTAGCAATAATCTAATATTGGGAGAGCTCAGAACCAGCTCCAGCTCTCCTACTTATTAGCTGAGTGACTTCAGGCAAGTTATTTAATGTCTTAACACCCTCAGATTTCATATAATAAAGTTGAATATCTAAATTCCTCTGAAATCCCATAACAATTTATTTATATCTCTCCTATGGGAAGAGAGAGGAAGGGGCACTAATATTAATTGAACATCTTCTATGTGCAAACCTTGTGCTAAACATTTTCCATGTTTGTTATTTAATCTGCGTGACAGAGCTAAATGCCATTATCTATTTGTTTAATTAGTGAGGCCAGTGGGAGTCAGAGTTTAAGTTCTTATGCAAGAACAGAGAATTGGTCAGATAATGAAGGGAAAAGCCAAACCTAAATTCCTGACTACTTCTTAACCTATTATTCTCTGTAATTTCCTGTTTCTGGCATATTTCGCTTTCTACTTCATATTAAGTAAATAGAATGAAGCGTATTCCTTCATTCAAAAATTGTCAATTTTTTACTATGTCCAGATACTGCTCTGAAAATTTAAAATACAGTGTGAGGGCAACTAGTCACATTTCACATGGGGCTTCATTTTTATTCTGGTGAACTGTGAACCACGAGGAAACAAAATAGGTTAACATAAATAAAAAAGCTTTGGAAATCATGAAATACTAAATAAACTTTAAGGATTGTTTTTTATGTATATGGAGTTTTCCCCCTGGATTGGCTTTGGACATTTTTAGTAAAAAGCCTCTTACTTTCCCCTTCTATTACAATAATGCAGTCACTGAATAAAAATGTTCATGTTGGAAAAAGCAACAATCAGTTCAACAATCTTGGCTCCATTAATTAGATTCTAACAAAATTTAG
The DNA here is from genome assembly GCA_036589455.1 of Ateles fusciceps. Taxonomy (NCBI): domain Eukaryota; kingdom Metazoa; phylum Chordata; class Mammalia; order Primates; family Atelidae; genus Ateles; species Ateles fusciceps. The sequence goes on from JAZHEH010002752.1 coordinate 2,059,558, forward strand.
TACAGTGCCTGGCATGACATATGCACACCATAAAAGTTATGATCATTGATTTCTAAGGTTAAGGCCATCTATCTGTGGTCCATTCATGTAGCAGGCACAAAACGTAACAACCAACAGCAGTGGTTGGGAACTCAGCACTCTGACTCAGGCTTTTTTCTCTCTGAAAACATACAGAGCTCACCCTAGGCTATATGATAACACATTTCTTAGAATATAGTAGTCATTGTTCATCAGCAAGTTCTGAACCTCATTCAAAGCAGGGTTCTTTCCAGGCAATTAAGTAAACGTGAAACTGGATGAAATGATCATTAACTTTGAGGTTCAAGACGTTGGTACTTTCTGAACTTTGATACCTTCATCCATCCAGGAACTTTCAGTGAACCTATTTCCTATAGTGAAGCAGAATATTCTCTCCACCTACACAGAGCTGCTCAGTTCAGCTTAGCTCAGCCCAGCTTGGATGCCTGGTGGTACTCAAAAAGACAGAGGACATAATGACCTTCTTGGTCTCATATTTTACCTGAGTCCCATCTGGAAACTCAGCCCTGCTCTGGACCTAAATGCCACCACAACTATGGGAATTTGAGAAGCATTTATTCTGTGGTTCAGTGGAATCAACATTACATCATCCACGCTCCTCTGACATTGTGCCTGTTTACTACCCTTCATTTATTCTTCAAACATATGTTGATCATGTACTATGTACCACATCTGCTTCAGTGAGCCAGGCTGAGTCCATGACTTCACAGAGCTTGGAGAATAGTAGGGAGGCAACATAATTAGAGGTCATTTCTGCCCAGTGTGCATGTGGTTAGTGTTGATATAGGGATAAACATAGGGTATTATGGAACCACAGAGTAGAGAACCATATCCAGTTTGAAGGCGAACAGAGAGTTTTCCCAAAATAGAATAACTGAGGTGACATCATTTATTCTTTTGTTTATTCAACAAGTATTTATTGAAGGCATAGCAGTGGCTGTTCAGGTAACTAATGACATGGTGAAAAAATGAACAAGACCCTGTCTTTTTTTTTTTTTTTATGAAGGGGGAGACATACATGTAAAATGTTATAAATTTGAAGGTAGTTTTGAATGTTGTGAAGGAAAACAAGACAAAATAAAGCACATAATGGTTTATAATTGTGCACTGGGTAGTGTGACACATTTATGTCAGGGTGGTCAGATCAGGCTTCCCTAACTCTTAGGTGATATATTGAGCTGAGACTTCAGGAAAATCAGATATTAGGTTAATTAAATATCTAGGCACAGGAACCCAAAAGCACAAAGACTTTGAGGCAGTAGTAATTCCTGTGTCAGAGAAACAGGAATTACTCTAAGGGGAAAAAAGTCTTACATTTTAGCATTTTACTTTCAGGACAACCAAGAGGAGAGAGAGTAGTAGGATATGAGATCAGAGATGGTCTTAGGGACAGATTATATAAGTATGATGGTACTTCAAATGAAAAATGTTAGAGAGAAATTTTGAGCAAAGGTGTGACACAACTGGTTTATGTTTAAATGGGTGTGTGTATGTGGGTGAGCATGTCTGCAGATGTGAGCATGTGTATGCTTCTGTCTCTATGCCATTTTCAATGGTGGTAGAAGCACAGGAAAGTGATGCGAGAAATCTGAAATGCTAAATAATTTGGGAATGATTCTCAAGACAATGCAAAGTCACTGATGGGTTTCAAAAAGAAGAAAGGACTGAAAATTGGTAAAACTGGGGCAGGGAGACTCCTTTTGGAAGACGCTGCAGTAAGTCAACTTGGCTCCCAGATCTTTTCAGGGATTTCCCCCTGTACACAGCATCCAACACTTAGATCCTGTGGCTTTGCATAGCTCTTGCCTCTTCTAGTCATGGTTTAGGGTCTTCTACTTACTGCCTAGTGTAGCTGAAGCTCATGCCTGGATATAATACTTGCTTTCCGCTGATCCTAGTCCCTGAAACCATGTTTGTCCATGAGACATTATTACTTCTTGTCCCCTTGGAATTTTGCTCACACGGATCACCAGCCTAGGCTGTAGCCCACTACCTGACATAGTCCTGACTCTGTCTTCTCCATCTGCCTGGGTCAGTTTTCAAGAGCATGTTCCACTCTGCTGGGAGTGGCCCAAGGCCCTGGATCTCTGGCCTTCCTTGTGTGAACAGTCTCTGAGCAGATACTCTAAGGGGAAGAAAGTTTTACATTTTAGCATTCTACTTTCAGGACACACTTTTTAGTATGTCCTAGACAAAGGCAGTATTTCTTTTCACCCTCATGTTGAGAGCACTTTTTACCTTCTTTCTTCTCTTCCCCATTAGCAGGTGCACAGAGTGGTTCAAGTCAAAGGCATGGGCTGCACATTCTTTCCAATTAAGAGCTAGGAAGCATATGTAATATGTCTGCTTTTTCTTCACCACACACAAGAAATGTTTGCCTTTTGTAAAGGGACCCTGCAAAGAGATCGAAGGCAGAATATACAGAAAAGTTGCCAGTCTTTAATGATGAATATTCAAACATATAAGAGGGAGATAATTTTGAGCATAGAGGTCTTCTCTGTCTTTTACATGCCATGACACTGGTGGCTACTGCCCACTCTGTCTACTTTTAAGCCACCTCACTTGTATCAGCTGAATCAATTCATGAATCTGTCTAGATTATACTTTGACAAGGCTCTTAAAAATTCCTCATTAAATCTGTTTGAGGCCAAGATGCTTACCTCAGCAAAAATGAACCTTTCAGACTGCATGTTTCTGATAAAATTAATGAAGAGATGTGAAATATTATTAGTTTTTTTAACTTCCATTTTTTGAGTGTCCATTATGTGCCAGCCATTGTTCTAAGCACTTTGTATACATTACATTAGCAGGGACTTATAAAAGTAGAAATTATTATCCTCATTTTACAGTTGGAAGCCTCCATCATGTCCTAAATGAGCCTACGTAATCTTGCTCACCAGGCTATCTCTTACCTATATGAGTGATGGAGTTGGGATTTGCATTAAGTTTGAGTGACTCCAATGCCTGCTCACTGTTTATGTAGAGATAAACACCTTGATGGGACATTATTCTGACTACTACTGTATCCAAGGACCTGACCAATGTGTGATGCATAAAAATGCTCCCAAAATAGAAGCTATTATTATGACTCAGGCAGGGGCTGGCTTGAGAGGATGGGAAGGGGGTGGAATGGGTGGGGTGAGTTTATGGGTGACTAGGAGGAGAGTTGCCAAACACACCAATTGCAAAACCCACCACTACTTATATTTAGACAAGCAGAGACTGATCATTGTCTTTGTTCTGCTTAGCAAAACTAATTTCACTGCTTCGTAATGGCAAATTACTTTCAAGCAGGTGGAAAAATTTGTCAAGAATCTGAGCCTCTGCCAAAAGCAAAGCTCCCCAATGAGTCAATAGTAATCAGTGGGATAATATTTGAATCTAACCTGATAAATCCACCATCACACCATGTCCCTCAGCTGATGGACATTTCAGGTAGGAAAGGAAATATGACTGTAACTCATGTCTTGTCATCCCATTTTATCTCATATTGTCCACCATTATTCTCCTACAATCTTCTTTCTCATACTAAATGGCCGTTTCATTTTGAGATCATAGAAAAACTGTTCCTTTTGTCAGAAACATCAGGAATCCCACCAGTAGGAATATGACATAATTCTATAAGCATGCTTTTAAAAAGTTGGTATTCCCTGGGAATTATATATATACATACATATATATGTGTGTGTGTGTGTGTGTGTGTGTGTGTGTATATACATGTGTATATATACATATATATCCACATATATATGTGTATATATATATATATATTCATATTCCTTTGCTTTGATAGTTAAAAATATCTATTGGAACTTAAGTGTAAAATCACAAGACACTTCATTTAAAACTACTTCTCATCCTAAAGTTTCCAAGCCTGCTATACTTCTTGAATCCACTAACGATAAAGATGACATGATGATAATGATAGTGATTGTGGTGAGGATGACGATGAGCATGACAAAAACAGCAACTAACACTTACTAAATATGCTAGGTGTTGCACTATGCATTTCACATCATTATTCTACTCTTCACACTACTTTTGTGAGTTATACTTGACTATTTTCTTCATTATACAGCTGAGGAACCTGAGGTTTAGAGAAGCTAAATATATTTATAAAGTCTCAGAGACATTAGATGATAGAATCAGTATTCAAACTCTAATTTACCTGCTACAAGGCCCGAGTCCTTAATTGTGCTACTTGCAATATTTCAGAAAGCCTCAGTCAGTAGAACATTGGTTCTACAAACCCTGTGCCTTCTAAATAAAGAAAGCTGACACCCAGTCTACTGACAATAGTTTGCTTGGACTGATTAGAAGCTTGTCTTCGTTATGCTAGATATACTTGAATGTAGTTAAAAAAAAATCAAATCATCACTGATTATATGCAGTTAGCTTGGCAGAAAAATTCTTCAGCACATATATTCTATGGGGTACAGTAATTTTTAAAATCATTTTATTCTTTCTAGAATGGTTGGTGCCTCTCTTCTCAAGTGTAATATATTTCAGCCTGAAAAGTCTTAAATTTATCTCTCTCATATATAAAATTAAATCCACACCCTATTTTATAAATTCTGTTGGGTCATAATTTTTACTTCATATTTACTTGAAATGCCTGTTTTAAAATCTCTGGAATATAATAATCCTTATTATTTCTAGCAACAATCTCTACAATGCAATGGGAAAGTAACACACTTACCTTTCATAGGAGATAAAGTCAAAAGATTGAAATGTGAATGTGGATCTTGGGAAAGGAGCTTAGTCGATGACCAGGCCATAGTATCAGGGAAAGTGTATTAGGTGAAACATGTTTGACATTCAGTGTGAACGTTTGAGAGAGGGTTGTAGCAAGAAAAAGATTTCTGTAATTTTTAAAACCATGAAACTTGACTGCAAGTGGAAGTTGGAAATACGTATAGATCTTTGAGGTAGGCACTATCAGTGATGAGCAAAACTGCCGCTTGCTTTGACAATCTGAAATGGTCTAGAGAATACTTCTTAAGGTTCATTTCTTTGTGGCAGCTGTGTTAGCCGTAATAGACACCCAGTTAGAACAAGCAAGGATATGGTCATACAGTCATCTTCCTTCTCTGTCCTAGGCAATGTCTCCATCTTGATAACCATATGTATTAGTCTGTTTTACACTGCTGATAACGACATACCCAAGACTGGGAAATTTACAACAGGAAGAGGTTTAATTGGACTTGTGGTTCCACATGGCTGGGGCAGCCTCACAATCATGGCAGAAGGCAAGGAGGAGGAGCAAGTCACATCATATATGGATGGTGGCTGGCAAAGAGTGTTTGTGCAGGAAATCTCCCTCTATAATAACCATCAGATCTCATGAGACTTACTCACTATCACAAGAACAGCTTGAGAAAGACCTGCCCTCATGATTCAGTTACCTCCCACCAGGTCCCTCCCACAACACGTGGGAATTCAAGATGAGATTTGGATGGGGACACAACCAAACCATATCTGGCTTCAGATTTCTCCTGACTTTGGCAATGTGCTCTGAAATTCTACCTCTTCCTATTATTTAGGTTTTAGGTTGAGGAGTAGTTCTGGCATCCTGCTCGATTTCACACTCTAGCTCTACCACTAACTCTGAGATGACCTAGGTAAATGTCTTACTCTCTTTAAGCCTCAATTTCACAATATGCCAAATGAAGATAATGCATTGGAGAGCTAGTGAGAATTAAATATGGTAACACATATATGCACATACATACACACACAACCATTCAGATCTGGTAGAGTGGGTTTTTTTTTTTTTTTTTTTTTTTTTTAGTTGTTACTATGCCTACTCTTCAGAACTCTAGAATAGAGGATAAAAATAAGAAAACTTAGGCACCATTTGGTCCCACTGGGTTTTGATATACTCATAGGCTCGTATGTTTCTTATCCTTCTCAGGAAATTCTCATTGTTTTTACCAAAACACATTTAGATCTAATCATTAAATCTGTGGTTTTTTGTTTTTTGCTCAGGTCTATATATCTATATAGCCTGTTCATGTTGACCAACAGCTAGTTGTTATTCTGCTTGTTTTCTGTCAAGATATCAGTAGCCTATTACCAGGGACCAAAAATTAAATTTCCACCGAGAGTCATCAAGAGCCATGATTAAACAGATGCCAGTAGGTTATTAAACCAGGGCTCAGTTCTCCTGAGCTTTTCACTTAAGGATATTGCTCAATCAGCCCTGCCAGCTGTCCAGAACTTGGTACCTTTACGATAATGGAATTTAGAAGCTGGGAATTTCATGTTTTCTACTGAATCCAAGCTACAACTTTCCTGGTTCAAGGGAACTTGTAAAACCATACCTACAACAATATTAAAGCAGCATCCGTTTAAGGAGCTTGAAACTATGAACCAGATAATCTGTTAGTGCTTTACTAATATAATCTTACATAATCCTCACAACAGTTCTGTAAAAAGCTGTTATTGTTTCCATTTTACAGATGAGAAAACTGAGGGCTAAAGAACTTTTCTTTCCCAACATCAAAGATCTGTTAAATCATAGAGCTGGGAATAAGCTTATGTTCTTCTTAACCACTGAATGTCCTGATTTCTCAATATTTGTTAATGATTATATTTTAAATAATCATTCTTAATAGCATTCATTCAAATACTTCTGAAAATACCTTCTTTTTTTCATTTTTTCTTTTGACACTTTCTCTTCCTCTCTTTTAATTTTTTTCCATCCTCTTTTTTCCTCTATTTTCTTCCCTATTTCTCCTCTACCATATCATCTTCTTTCTTATAGTCCTCAGGCAAAAATAATTCCAAGAAATGATGGAAAATAAGAAATTTTATATATAAAAGATACTTTGAATATGGATGATTAGAAAAGGGTTTAATGGAGGAGTTGAATTTTGAGGTGGGCATTAAAGGTCATGTTGCATTTGGATGCATGAAAAAGTCTGTATTAATCAATCTAGAAAGAAGGAATGATATAAATACAAGCATCATACTGGCATATAATGTGAGATCCTGGAGCCAGTGTTTTGCTTTGATTGAAATGAAGGTCAACTGACATACATTATTAGGGGATAGGTTTGCATAATAAAATGGGGGATAGATTGAGGACAACCAGGTATATCAATGTGAAGGATTTAACCTTTGCTTTGTAGATTATGGAGAGCCATAGGTTATTTTTGAGCATAGGCATTATGCTATCAGAGAACTGTCTTTTAAGAAAAATGATCTCTGGCAACACATAAAGTGAATTTGAGTAACAGAAAATTTGAAGTAAAATGGTAGTTTGGTTATTGTAAAACTTGGTTTCTGCTACAACTGAAGAATGACATTCACATTCATATAAGACCAAGGATATAGCTTAGGGAAGGTATGCCCCCTCATTTTAATAGCTAGAACTCTACCCATTTATGTATTTTTAAAATGCCTACAGATAGGGATGCAAGTGAGTTAGAATCCAGTTATTATGGGAATACATTTAGATTTTGTTAATTTATTTTTTGACTAAATTAAATCCAAATTTTGCTTTTATCAATAGTAACAGATTTCTTGAACTCCATCTTATTGCCCTTTACATGATACCAGAATGTCAAAGCTTCATGTATAAAAGCCACTGACATTTATTAGAATCGTAGTGGAAAACAAAAGAGAATATGGGTGTGAGAGAAATTATAGAAATAAAATTGAAAAGACATGACAGCTTATTATATTTGGAACAAGAAAGGAAGATTCAGAAATTCCAATTGGAGTAACTGGGTAAATGGTGGTGCCAATGAAAAGTCTGGAAAACAGAAGTGGGAATTTGTCTGGAAAGTTGAATCCAGGTCTGATAAAAGAAATGTTATGTCAATCAGACATATACTGCAACTAGTATGATTCTTATAAAAAGGAGTACATGTGGCAAGTATATACTGAGGATTTAAATAAACTTGCAGTTCTTCACCCTAAGGGACTGTGTGTTCCTTTCACGGGAAGCAGGGAGTGGAGTGTTCAGTGAAATATATTTAAGAAACACAGTTTTAAATAGGGATAGTAGATGGTTTAGGAAAAAAATTAAGTGATAATTCTCAAAAAGTAGTTAGTATACAAATGAAGTTGCCTATACCTAAAATGTAGACGAAAGATGAACTACCATTATCCTTGGGAACATAAATAATAAATGCTGAGACTAAAGATAGATAATAGCTAATAAAAGAGAAAAATACTGCAGTAGTATTTTTCTCTTTTATTAACTATTATCTATTACTATTTGTTTTATACTGTCATAAGCTTTGAAGTATCTTTATTCCATAAGCCCCAAACATAAAGCCATGCAGGATGAAGCTATAGTATAGATAAAAAGAGGCAGAACAACTGATTTGAGCCCACTCTACAATCTGTTAGGTTTACAATATTACATGAAATTATTCAGTATTTCTGAGCCTTAAGCACTGGTATTATTACTGAACACTTGAGAAGTAGTGGTGAGTTAGATCTCATCTTTGAATATTCCAGTGAATATACTTTACCCGGATACTCTCGAAGAGAGGCAGCACGTCTTTATGCCCCAGATGATATTTAGTTTATTGGATCAATTCTACAAATATTTACATGTATTTAGATGTAAAGTTACAGACTTTTTAAAGTTACAGATACACTACAATGTTTGTTAGTTTTACCACCCTTTTGGAAATCTGCAGTCATCTCTCTTCACCTCCTGTGGGAATCTAATCCCTTTAAGATTACTTGGTGTAAAAGGCCTCTTTCACATATAGCCATGACTCCTTTGGATTCTAGCTCACTTTCTGGCTCAGAAGCAGTTGAAGTGGTGAAGGGGAAGCAGAGTAAGCTGTCTTGCAAATGTCCTTAATGATGGAAAATGTGAATGCTGGTCATATGTAGGACAGCAGTTTAAATAGGAATACATCCAAGTGTCTGAGCTAAGGAAGGAGATCCTTCTGTTGGACGAGTCATAGTTTGGAAAAACCTATACCCTACAGCAAAGAGGCTGACTTCACTCAGTTAGCAAAGCTTCTGTGAAGCAAAATGCTTTTGACCATGGCTATCAACTAAGGCCTTCCCCATTTTCAGCCAGATCTAGAGGTCATCTTACCATCCTTACCCCAACCTTATTCTCCTACCACCTCCCAAGATTCTTTTCCAGTGAAGTCACTGAGCACTTGGGGCCTCCTTCTCTTTCTCTATTGTCTTTTCACTTCTATTGCTATGATAAAACTCTTTTATTCTCTGATCCTCCTTTTGACTTTCAACAGGTTATTTTCTAATTCTAAAAACTAAAGGCTGCCTCTTTCTCCTAATTTGAATTTCCTTTGGGTGTTTTCAATACCTAAAGCAGAAGTGTGAGTGGGGAATGCTGGAAGTTTCGTTCAGTAAAGTGAGAGAAACAGAACACAAAAATTAAAGATAGTATGTCTTGATTTCTAGAGCTTTATAATTTTGTTTATTCTGTCATTCAAATTTATCTCTAATTTGATCCAATTCTACCTCTCCAGCCATACCTTCCATGAATACTTTGTCTCCAATAAAATGGGATTATCTTCCTGAAATATATTAGGTGCTTTTTTGCTTCCATATTTGTTCATGTGAAATGTATTCCCTCTTCCCCCAATTGGTTCTTCACCTTTGTCTTCACCTGTTGAAATCCTCCTATCAGTTTTTCAATGACATTTTAGTGGTACCTCCTTGGTGAAGCCTTTTCTCATTTTTCCCTGCTGTGTCCTTTACTGAATCCCCATGGCTTTTCTTAATTATCCTCTGGCCCAACATCAGTACAGTTATCTCTGTATTAATATTCTCACTAGCTTGTGAGCATCCTGACGGCTGGGGTGATATGTTACCGTATCTTACAGAACTTAAAATATCTTTCACAATACCTCTATTTAGAAAGGATTTAATTTGAAAGTTTTCAGAAAATACCTAAGTTATTATGCCATTCTGAAGTGAGTAAAATGTATATTATTTTAGATATTTGGCAACAAAAATGCATTTGACTCTTTCCCCCTCGGTGACTGTCAGCTGTGTACCCAGAGAGATTTTCTGTTACTCTTATTTTTCTTGAGATTTTTATGCCAATAAGTATTAATTCTTGTGAAACTATATTTATAGTGGCTAAATTTTATCAAGAATTTTATTTGTGCTAGGCACTGTGTTAACTATTTTAAAATAAATAATAATTTTATAAGCATTGAGTTTATGGTTTATTTTGAATTACAAGATGAGTTTAATTGTCATTGATACTCATATATTTAGAACCAAGTAAACAAATTATAACTTTCAGATAAACACAGACTCTGAAAAAAGAACTAAATAATCATTGGTACCTTCTGGTATAATTCTGTACCTTTTTCCATAGTTTTTCTTATGTTTTTTGGTTGCCTAAGCAACTGGGTAAATTAAGTGTAACAGCTGGATATTGCTTCTGAAAACAAAGTTTCTGTGTAAGTTTACCTATTGCGCTCACTCCTAATTTTGGGTAGTAGGTTTCTTATGATTATTTTCATTGGACTTCTTAGATCAGAGTGAGAAGAATCTATATCCTCCTTCTAGAATGCTTTACATATGCATTATATCTTCAATTTGTCAAGAGGTACACTGTATTGCTAGCAACCTGCTCAGAGGCAGTGTCTTGAATATCTTTATATGTTTAATGTTTAACCCAGGGACTGACTCATAGCAAGTATCAAATAACTATTGAGCTATTAAATGTATGTATAATTAGAAAGATATTTCACTCCCGTGTCTTGGGGTAGCTGATTTTTTAAGCCAATGATGATGAACTTGATTAGTGTCTGATACATACATTACTCCAAAAACAATCACAGGACACTTTCTTGCCTTTGTTCAAAAGACTTTCCACCTTCTTTTCTGTTTCTGAGAGTAAAAACTTATTTCAGGCAGATTTTCACATCTATTTCCGATACAAGGAAATCATCTTGTCACTCACATAAACATGTAAATAATTAATGCAGTGGTTCATGTCACCCTGCAACTTTGGAACTTTCGCTTGTTGTACTTCTAGGAAGAACTTAAACAAAAAGCAGAATCAATAAGATCATTTGGCCTAGATGGTCAGTTCAAAGAGGCCTCCAACTTTGGATAATTTGGTCAGAGGAGAAAAATGAAACGGTGTTTGGTGATTCTAGCCGTGTCTAACCAAAACCTAATTCATTCTGTGTTAAATCTGGGACAGATGATCTGACAGCTGCTTGAGCCTTGCTAAAGGTCTCTTAGAGGGCCTACTTGCAGATACTATTTTTATCACTATCCTTTATTGAGAGCTACCTCGTTTATAGGGATAGAGAAGGCATGGCAAAGACAGTGAGGCTATCCCAATCTGCCACTCCACATTACTAGGTCCCCTTACAGGTGACAGGACTATATGATTAGTTCTGGCCAATAGATTGTAGGAAAAGACATATATGTCTCTCCCAGATCAAAGCATAGAAATGTCAGGTTGCCTTCCCTCTACCATTCTCTTTTCCTGACACAGGGATCAAGGAGGCCTCATGTCCTAGATGTTGTAGCTACAAAATGTAGAATCTGTTAATCTAGACCCTTGAATGGCTATATAGATCTAAGTGAGTGCCTTAACCTGCAATGATGTAGCATGAGTGAGAACTAGACTTTGTATTATTAAGTTACTGTATTCTTACAACAAATCTAACCTATCCAGATTAACACAAAATAACAAAAGAAACAGGAAGAGAATTAAGATTTAATGAGCACCCATTTTATGCCTACGCTACACTAGGACCTTCATATGGTCTACTGTTTGTTATTGATATATTTATTTCTTTATCAAAGTTGGAGGAACCAGATGGCACTGAAAAACACAGGCAAATGATGTGGAATCTGTATTCACGATTGCTTTGATCCTGTCTCTTCTGTAGTACCATATCTGTCTTAAAGCAGAATATTATAGACCTGTCTTCTGAGAGCCATATATATTGGCTACTTATTTAAGAAAGATTACATTAATTAGTTCAATGACCACAGAGTCAGGGAAAGCCATTTTGGAATGAATTAAGCAAATTTGTGTCAAATACATATTCAATTATCATCCTTTAGAGTTATTGGGGGTTTCTGATAAATTATTGCATATGACTCACTTTAGCTCTGTAGGAATTATGTTATTTAGTCTCATTATTGGGTATTGTTTGTTATTGCTAATGAATAATATCAAAAATAGAAATATGTATTCAGCATATAACAAATTAAGTACCATAGAGAAGAGGTAAATAGGGACATGTTTACCAAATTATTGCATACAGGAGGCTCTTTTAGCTGAATTAGAAACATCCAATTAAATTCTTTAGAGTGTGTAAAGACCTCTGGACCTAGAATACCTGAGTTGAAATTCTGGCTTCATGTTAGCTATGTAATCAATTACTTAAGTGAGCCACAATTTTCTCATCTGTAAATTGAGGATGGATTAAATTTACCTTAGGTGGCTTTCATGAAAATTTTGAAGTTGTATTTGTATAAAACCAAATGGTCTGGTATATAGTAGATGTGCAATAAAGTTTTAGAAACTCAGATTTCCCTTTAAAGTGTGTGGAATATAAGACCCCAGTAGGTTTTTCAAATTTAAAACATCAATGGCTACTGTTAACTCTTCTACTAAGCAGATGTGGACATGGGTTAGATGTGGTTAGAAAGAGCCACATGACTTTAAAGATTCTTCAAAGTGGGAAAGTTACCTTTGTGAACTCATCAAGCCCCAGGGTTAAGCTTTTTATTTTGCAAGTTCAAAAATTCTTAATTTGCTAACATCCCAGAATTATTCAAACTTGGGGATACTGCTTCATAATAGCAAAGCCTACAAGACACTGCTGGAGATGAAATAGACACTTATTAGAGTTTATTAATTTTAAAGCAAAAAAGCTTCTAAGCTGACTAAATCTCCATATACCCTAACTAGTTCATTATCCCTTAGTACAGAAATTATAAGGGGAGCCAAATGGTAACCCTAAGCTTACCTGTGTCTGAGCAGGCTAGCTTAATGCCAGTTCAGATAACCACAAAATCTCAGTATCCTTAAATTCTAAGATGCATTTATCTCTCAAAAGTTGTGTCCACAGTGAGTGGTGAGTATCTGGCTCTAAGCCATCTTCACGTAGGAACTCAAGATAATAGAGGGTGTACTTCATGGAATTGTTTCAGCATAGGAAAAGGAATGATAAAGGATCTTTCACTGCCTTTTACAAACCCACCAAGAGGTAATATATATTGCATAAACTCACATTCATTGGCTAAAGTAAATAAAATGGTCATAGGTAAGTTTAAGGAGGTGAGGTGCAATCATCTCTGTGTACCCCACAGTAGAGAGGAACTGAATATTGGTGAATATACCGGGTGACCATACTTGGTCTGAAGTTTAATGATCTCATGATCTGAAGCCTGCTGTCCGTCTAGCCACATAAAGGATGTAATTACTAGATGCCTATACCCTCATAAAGTTCTATTGGTAAAGCCAATAGAATAGAGGGGAATAGAGCTATGACATGCACTGCCAAACACTGCCTCAGAGACTCTTTGCCTACACCTCACTGGCTGAGCAACTCTCCATTGCATAGGTATATTCTTTCCTTAGATCCATTAATGAACTCAATTAGGTGGCATTCAGGTCTTGTTGACCTGGGAGTCCTTCTATCTCTTTCAGATGATTTACATACAGAGATCAATTAAGTCTTGACTTTATAAATTAATTTTGAAGGTAACACTATTTTCTTCATTTTGTAATTCAGAAGTACCTGTTTTTCCTCCCCTCCAACCACCCTCTTCCTACAGATTTAAAAAGGTTTGCTCACAGATTCAGAGGTTTTTAGATAAACATGTAATGATACATTATCTCAATTTAAGAGTGTTGGGGGACCTCAGGTCCTATTCTTACTTAATGTGTGCTTTTCATGCTATTAATTGTGTCAGGACAACTGTGCAAAAAGTAATTTCAGCTTTCTCATTTGTCTAGCCTTAAGTTTCTTTCTGCTTACAGAGATTAATTGTAAGCAGGATTTAATTGTATTTCTTTTCTTTTCTTTTTTCTTTCTTTTTTTTTTTTTTTTTTTTTTTTTTTTGAGATGGAATCTCATTCTATTGCCCAGGCTGGAGTGCAATGGCACAATCTCGGCTCACTGCAAAACCTGCCTCCTGGGTTCAAGCAATTCTTCTGCCTCACCCTCCTGAGTAGCTGGGATTACAGGCAGCTGCCATCATGCCTAGTTAATTTTTGTATTTTTTGTAGAGACAGGCTTTCACCATGTTGGCCAGGCTGGTCTTGAATTCCTGACCTCAGGCGATCTGCCCACCTTGGCCTGTCAAAGTGCTGGGATTATAGGCATTAGCCACCGTGCCTGGCCAGTTTAACTGTAATTTAATCATCACATGCAGATGTCCTTCTTTATGTATTCCTTAGTGAATAATGATCATTTGTTTCCAGGTCATATGAGGCCAAAGAATTGTGTGACTTTTACATTGAACACTTTTGTCTCTATGAGTTTACTATATATTCTATGGCCCAACCTTTGAATAGTTCTCTATTTGACAACAATAGTCAACATTTTTTTCCTCTACTAAAATATTTTGGCAAATATTCTCCCCAAATCAGAAAAGGAATTTATTCATTTAATTTTTTTGTTACCATTATTCACTCATTCCATTCATCTTCATTTATTCAGACATTCAGCAGACTTTAGAACACCTACTATTTTCACTTACTAAGTCACAAACTTTAGGAAGCAGACTATGGATAAGATAATATCTTTGCTCTCAGAGGACTTCATCTTTGGGGAAAAATAGACATGGGCCCAAATAATATGAAGCAGTGTGCTGTTGCTTGCAACTGCTGAGATTAAGGGTTTTACCATGCTTAAGCATTCTACTAGATTTATTCTTCACCATTTACAAAGTACTTTCTCATTAATGATCTTGTGTAATCCTCTCAACAGTGCTGTAGGAGGTGGTGTTACCCCCATTTTACAGATGAGGCAATACTAACTTATTGAAGTTAAGGAGCTTGCTTAAGGTATTATTATTATTATTATTTGAATTTTTTATTTATTGTACTTTAGATTCTGGGATACATGTGCAGATCATGCAAGATTGTTGCATAGGTACCTTCATGGCAAGGTGGTTTGTTGCCACCATCCCCCCATCACCTATACCTGACATTTCTTCCCATGTTATCCCTCCCCCAACCCTCCCTCACACTATCCCTCCCATAGCCCCACCAACGGACCCCAGTGTGTGATGCTCCCTCTTTATGTCCAAGTGTTCTCATTGTTCAACACCAACCTATGAGTGAGAACATGTGGTGTTTGATTTTCTGTTCTTGTGTCAGTTTGCTGAGAATGATGGTTTGCAGGTTCATCCATGCCCCTACAAAGGACACAAACTCATCGTTTTTTTACAGCTGCATCATATTCCGTGGTGTATATGTGACACATTTTCTTTGTCCAGTCTATCATTGATGGGCATTTGGGTTGGTTCGAGGTCTTTGCTATTGTAAACAGTGTCATGATAAACGTGTGTGCATGTGTCTTTATAATAGAACGATTTATGGTCCTTTGGGTGTATACCCAATAATGGGATTGCTGGGGTCAAATGCAATTTCTATTTCTAGGTCCTTGAGGAATCGCCACACTGTCTTCCACAATGGTTGAACTAATTTACACTCCCCCCAACAGTGTAAAGTGATCTCAATGTGGTTTTGATTTGCATTCCTCTAATGACCAGTGATGAAGAGCATTTTTTCATATGTTTGTTGGCTTCATATATGTCTTCTTCTTTTGAAAAGTGCCTGTTCATATCCTTCGGCTATTTTTGGATGGGTTTGTTTGTTTTTCTCTTGTAAATCTGTTTCAGTTCTTTGTAGATCCTGGATATTAGCCCTTTGTCAGATGGATAGATTACAAAAATTTTTTCCCATTCTGTTGGTTGCTGGTTCACTCTAACAACAGTTTCTTTTACTGTGCAGAAGCTCTTAAGTTTAATTAGATCCCATTTGTCTATTTTGGCTTTTGTTGCCATTGCTTTCGGTGTTTTAGTCATGAAGTCCTTGCCTATGCCTATGTCCTGAATGGTTATGCCTAGGTTTTCTTCTAGGGTTTTTATGGTGTTAGGTCTTATGTTTAAGTCCTTAATCCATCTGGAGTAATTTTAGTGTAAGGTGTCAGGAAGGGGTCCGGTTTCTGCTTTCTGCACATGGCTAACCAATTTTCCCAACACCATTTATTAAACAGAGGATCTTTTCCCCATTGCTTGTTTTTGTCAGGTTTGTTAAAGATCAGTTGGTTGTAGATGTGTGGTATTGTTCCAGAGGCCTCTGTTCTGTTCCATTGGTCTACGTCTCTGTTTTGATACCAGTACCATGCTGTTTTGATTATTCTTGCCTTGTAGTATAGCTTGAAGTCTGGCAGCATGATGCTGCCAGATTTGTTCTTTTTGCTTAGGATTGTCTTGGCTATGCAGGCTCTTTTTTGGTTTCATGTGAAGTTTAAAGTGTTTTTTTCCAGTTTTGTAAAGAAGGTCATTGGTAGTTTGATGGGGATAGTATTAAATCTATAAATTACTTTGGGCAATATGGCCATTTTCACGATATTGATTCTTCCTAACCATGAGTATGGAATGTTTCTCCATCTGTTTGTGTCTTCTCTTATTTCCTTGAGCAGTGGTTTGTAGTTCTCCTTGAAGAGGTCCTTTACCTCCTTTGTTAGTTGTATTTCTAGGTATTTTATTCTTCTTGTAGCAATTGTGAATGGGGAGTTCACTCATGATTTGGCTCTCTGTTTGTCTGTTATTGTTTTATAGTAATGCTTGTGATTTCTGCACATTGATTTTGTATCCTGAGACTTTGCTGAAGTTGCTTATCAGCTTAAGGAGAGTTTGGGCTGAGACAATGTGGTCTTCTAAATATACAGTTATGTCATCTGCAAAGAGAGACAATTTGACTTTCTCCTTTTCCTAACTGAATACCCTTTATTTCTTTTTCTTGCCTGATTGCTCTGGCTAGAACTTCCAGTACTATATTGAATAAGAGTGGAGAGAGAGGGCATCCTTGTCTAGTGCCAGATTTCAACGGGAATGCTTCCAGTTTTTGCCCATTCAATCTGTTATTGGCTGTGGGTTTGTCGTAAATAGCTTTTATTATTTTGTGATAGGTTCCATCGATATCTAGATTATTGAGAATTTTTAGCATAAATGGCTGTTGAATTTTGTTGAAGGCCTTCTCTGCATTTATTGAGATAATCATGTGGTTTTTGTCTTTGGTTCTCTTTATGCTTATGGACTTGCATATGTTGAACCAGGCTTGCATCCCTGGGATGAAGCCTGCTTGATCATGATGGATAAGCTTTTTGATGTGCTGTTTAATTGGTTTGCCAGTATTTTATTGAAGATTTTTGCATCTATGTTCATCATGGATATTGGCCTGAAGTTTTCCTTTTTTGTTGAGTCTCTGCCAGGTTTTGGTATCAGGATGATGTTGGTCTCATAAAATGATGTGGGGAGGATTCCCTCTGTTTGTATTGTTTGGAATAGTTTCAGAATGATTGGTATCAGCTCCTCTTTGTACGTCTGGTAGAATTTGGCTGTGAACCTGTCTGTACCTGGACTTCCTTTAGTTGGTAGGCTGTTAATTGCTGCCTCAACTTCAGCCCTTGTTATTGTTCTATTCAGGATTTCAACTTCTTCCTGGTTTAGGCTTGGGAGAGTGCAAGTGTCCAGGAATTTATCCATTTCTTCCAGGTTTACTGGTTTATGCGCATAGAGTTGTTTGCAGTAATCTTTGATGGTAGTTTGTATTTCTGTGGGATCAGTGGTGATATCCCCTTTATCTTTTTTTATTGCATCTATTTGATTCTTCTCTCTTTTCTTTTTTATTAATCTGGATAGTGGTCTGTCTCTTTTGTTGATCTTTTCGAAAAACCAGCTCCTGGATTTATTGATTTTTTTGAAGGTTTTTCAGTGTCTCTCTCTCCTTCATTTCTGCTCTGATCTTAGTTATTTCTTGTCTTCTGCTAGCTTTTGAGTTTTGTTTTTGTTTTTGTTTTTGTTTTTTATCTTGCTCCTCTAGCTCTTTCAATTTTGATGTTAGGGTATCAGTTTTAGATCTTTCCTCGTTTCTCATGTGGGCATTTATTGCTATAAATTTCCCTCTAGACACTGCTTTAAATTTGTCCCAGAGGCTCTGGTGCATTGCATCCTCGTTCTCATTGGTTTTGAAGAACATCTTTATTTCTGCCTTCATTTCATTGTTTATACAGTTGACATTCAGGAGCCAGTTGTTCAGTTTCCATGAAGTTGTGCAGTTTTGAGTTAGTTTCTTAATCCTCAGATCTAATTTGATTGCACTGTCGTCTGAGAGACTGTTATGATTTCTGTTTTTTGCATTTGCTGAGGATTGATTTACTTCCAATTATGTGGTCAATTTTAGAGTAAGTGCAATGTGGTACTGAGAAGAATGTATATTCTGTGGCTGTGAGGTGGCAGGTTCTGTAGATGTCTTGTAGGTCCACTTGTTCCAGTTCTGCATTCAAGTCCTGTATATCCTTGTTGATTTTCTGTCTCGTTGATTTGTCTAATGTTGATGGTGGAGTGTTGAAGTCTCCCACTATTATTGTGCAGGAGTCTAAGTCTCTTTGTAGGTCATTAAGAGCTTGCTTTATGTATCTAGGGGCCTTCTGTATTGGGTGCATATACATTTACGATAGTTAGCTCTGCTTATTGTATTGATCCTTTCACCATTATGTAGTGTCCTTCTTTGTCTCTTCTGATTTTTTTGGTTTAAAGTCAATTTTATCCGAGTCTAAAATTGCAACCCCTGCTTTTTTTATCCTCTCCATTTGCTTGGTGGAGCTTCTGCCATCCCTTTATTTTGAGTCTATGTGTGTCTTTGAGTGTGAGATGGGTTTCCTGAATCCAGCACACTGATGGGTCTTGACTTTTTATCCAGTTTTCCAGTCTGTGTCTTTCGATTGGGGCATTTAGGCCATTTACATTTAATGTTAATATTGTTATGTGTGAATGTGATCCTGCCATTTTGTTACTGGTTGTTTTGCTCATTGGTCAATGCAGTTTCCTCATTGCATCATTGGTCTTCACCATTTGGTTCATTTTTGCAGTGGCTGGTACTAGATGTTCTTTTCTGTGTTTAGTGCTTTATTCAGGAGCTCTTGTAGGGCAGGTCTGGTGACGACGAAATCTCTCAATAATTGCTTGTCCATAAAGGATTTTATTTCTCCTTCACTTATGAAGCTTAGTTTGGCTGGATATGAGATTCTGGGTTGAAAGTTCTTTTCTTTAAGGAAGTTGAATATTGGCCCCCACTCTCTTCTGGCTTGCAGGGTTTCTGCTGAGAGATCCACTGTGAATCTGATGTTCTTCCCTTTAGTGGGTGACCTGAACTTTCTCTCTGGCTGCCCTTAGCATTTTTCCCTTCATTTCAACCCTGGTGAATGTGATGATTATGTGCCTTGGGGTTGCTCTCTTGAGGAGTATCTCTGTGGTGTTCTCTGTATTTCCTGTATTTGAATGTTGGCCTGCTTCGCTAGGTTGGGGAAGTTCTCCTGGATAATATTTTGAAGAGTGTTTTCCGGCTTGGATTCATTTTCCCTGTCCTTTTCAGGTACACCGATCAAGCGTAGATTAGGTCTTTTCACATAATCTTATATTTCTTGGAGGCTTTGTTCATTACTTTTTACTCTTTTTTCTCTTTTCTTGCCTTCTCTTTTTATTTCGTTGAGTTGATCTTCAATCTCTGATATCCTTTCCTCTGCTTGATCGATTCGGCTATTGAAACTTGTGTATGCCTCACAAAGTTCTCGTGCTGTGTTTTTTAGCTCCATCAAGTCATTTATGTTCTTCTCTAGGCTGGTTATTCTAGTTAGCATTTCATCTAATCTTTTCTCAAGGTTCTTAGTTTCTTTGCATTGGGTTAAAACATGTTCTTTTAGCTCAGAGAAGTTTATTGTCCGTCTTCTGAATCCTGCTTCTGTCAGCTCATCAAAATCGTTTTCTGACCTGCTTTGTTGCCATGCTGGTGAGTCGTTGTGATCTCTCTAGGGAGGAGAGGCATTCTGGACTTTGATGTTTTCATACTTTTTGTGCTGATTTCTTCCCATCTTGTCTGAGGGGACATCCTTTCTGTTAAAGTTGTGGTTGTTTCTTCTGTATGAGGCTTTTTTTTTTAAACACAGGTGTTAGTGTGCCACTTGAGACAGTCTGTCCATTGTCTGCCTGTGGAGGTGCTGCTGGGCTGCCTCAGTCTCAGCTCAGGCTGCTGTTTATTCTTCACATGGTTTCCCTACTGGTAGGGTTAGCCCCGCCTTCGCAATGGCAGGCTCTTTCCCTCTGCCAAGCCCACTGTTCCCAGGTGGAGGATATGTTAACGGTGAAACTATCCCGGGAGAGGGACTCTGTTGCTGGATCTTGTCGGGGAAGGGCCTGTCTGGTCGTATCCCCCTCCCCGCTTTCACTCTCCCTTCTGTGGGACGGGCAGTTCCTTTTCACAAGCTTTCTTGGTATTAGTTCAAATCTCAGCCCTGATCTGTGCTAACAAGGCACTGGTTTGGCCGGGGCTGCCAGCCTGGGCTGTCTCCAGGGTCTGAGGCTCTGGGTGGTTCTCAGCAAGGCAGCATTTCCCTAGTCTGTGTGCTGCCGAAGTCTCAGAGCGAATTGCTGTATCTGATTCAGAGAACCGAGGAGGTGATGCCCACGCCCCCATCCTCCCTGCCTGATACACTTTCCAGGTAAAAAACATTTGTTTGGCAAGCAGCTGCTTTAAAGCATTCTTATCTGGGTTACCTGTGTGTGTTCTTTTTTGTTTATTTAGCTTTTTAGAAAGAAGATTTTTGTTGTTGTTGCAATTCTGTTTTCAGAAGAATAGATAGCTTTTATTACCTGCAGAAATGTGTTTATCTATATTTTATTGCTCAGCTTAAAGAGAAAATATTAGAAGAATACTGGAAATAGATTTCTTTTATAAATAAAGGAAAAAAATAGATAATGCAAAGTAATAGAAAAGGTTGCTTAAGTTAAAGAGGCTAAGGTAAAGATATCAGAGAAAGCTATTGCAGGATATGCACATAAAACTTCGGGGACAGACCTAGCTGAGTTTGTTAAAGTCCCTGTCTGATCCTGAGTTTAGTAGAAGCAATTCAATGCATTTGAGTGGAGTGTTCATGTTACTACACACTGAGTTAGGCAAGGCGGTTGCAGTGTGACATGTTACTGGCTCTCAAAGTTGTACTTTCATGAGGGGAAAGAGAAACATAAGCAATTTTGATAGAATACAGAAAATACTGTGCTTGACCTATTGGGTGTTTTGGGAGCAGAGGACACAGAGCTAGAGACAAAGCTGGTGTTGGAAGGGTGGATTGAGGTTTAGGGATAGGTGGAAGGAAAATGAGAGAAAGCTTTATAGTAGAAGCCATTTCTGAAGACATTGTGTGTAAAAATAATGTTTACCATCCATTGGGTAATTATATGCGTGATACTACGTATGATCCTTAACACGAATTACCTCATATAATTATCTCCAGTGTTCTGTGAGATAGGTACTACTATTTTCCCATTTTACAGATGACACAGCAAAGCAAGACAAGAGAGAAAATAGTACCATTTACCTCAGATAGCCAAAGAACTCTGGGCAAGAAGCCTCCGGGTAAAAGACGACCCAGCAGAAGAGATGTAATGATGTAGATTTAGAAGATAATTAGGGATCAGCAAAAAAAAAGGGCAAGAGAAACATGATATGGTGTTTGAAAATAATTTGGTTAAGGAAGGAAATAGCAAATGAAAAAAAGACAACTAGAAACCACAGGAATAGTAAATATCCATATGACAGACAATTAATAATAGCGGATACTGTTTATTGAGTGCTAACAATATCCTACGTCTTGTTCTATGTGTTTTCCTATATTATCTCTTTTGATTCTCAAAATACTTCTAGAGGGAGTTATTATTATCCTCATTTGTATACAAGATTACTGGGCCAGGCATGGTAACTCATACCTCTAATCTTAGCACTTTGGGAGGCTAAGGTGGGTGGATCACCTGAGGTAAGGCATTTGAGACCAGCCTCACCAACATTGTGAAACCCCATCTCTACTAAAAATACAAAAATTAGCCGGGCGTGGTGGTGTGTGCCTGCAGTCCCAGTTACTTGGGAGGCTGAGGCAGGAGAATCGCTTCAACTTGGGAGGCAAGGTTGCAGTGAGCCAACACCACACCATTCCACTCCAGCCTGGGGGCAACAGAGTGAGACCCCCTGTCTCAAAAAACAAAACAAAACAAAACAAAAAAGCAAAACCCAAACAAAAACCAAACAGACAAACAAACAAATACTGATGAGCCAAAGAGACTAGATAAATATTTCAGTCTGACAATAAGAAGAGCTGGATTTTGAGCCCAGATATTCTGACTCAAAATCTCAGGCATTTTATCATTATTCCATTCAAATTTTTGGATACCAATAATGGGATTAGCACAGTATGTCCCTTTTTTTTTCTTTCGTAAAACTTATGTTTTAGTTATATGTTTCTGAAACTAGATCCATTTTCTATGAAGGAATTATCTATGGGACCAGCTCTTCTTAATTGATTTGGGAAGTATATTTCCCTTTAAAAAAAGATAACTAATCTCATTCACTACCTGTTTCACTGATATAACTCTCAAGGAGTAAACAGCCTTATCCCTAAAACATGAGGGATTGTTGCAGCTCCATACATACTGACAACTCACATAAACTTCAGAAAGTCACTAACTCTTTTGCCTTTGTAGATAAGGCAAAATAGTGTAATGGTAGCTAAAGAATCATGGGTAAAGGAAACAACTTAAAGATTTTAGGGTTCTCATGATTCAGAGAAATTATAATAATAGATTTCCATATTGGTTTCAAGTTGCTAAAAAGTGTACTGAAGACTTATTTAAAATCACTGCCATTCTGCATAGCATGCCCATGAAATAATATGACTAGAAGAGTGTAAGCAAAACACCTCTTAAGAGTCTGAGTTCTTTATGAAATATACATATTTAAGAAAAAAGGGAAATAAAGTTATAAGATACTAGTAAAGGAATGAAAAAAGAGGACACATTTTTAACAGCAAACTAATGTTTGCTATTTTTTGTCCCTTAACTGCCAATATCCTGCTTCTCCCTGAGATAAATAATTGCTTCTCTTTATGGTAATTATGGAACAAAATTTCAGTTTATTATATTTTTTAGTAGGTTGAATGGTCATAATATAGTTGCCTTTAAACTAAGTCTTCCTATCTATTATACTGAAGTTCCAAGTAATTTATAAATTTTAAATTTGTCATGGCATCAATTAGAAATATATATATTTCATAATGCCTGTCTTTGGTTAACATATGTTCTACTGTTCCTTTTGTGTGTGTCCTACTTTTCTGTCATAATATATAGCTATCTACTTAAGCCTAGTTTAAATTTATAAGGGATTATATTTCAAAAATAATTTAAAGAAAAAATTACCTACTTTTAGATTAAGAATTTCTTACAGGAAGGAAACATATTGTCTTAAAGTTTTATTTTTAGGCCTTGGTAGGCCCTCAAAATACGTATTAGAGGAATAAGAAAATTAAGTGATTAGAAATAAATATGATTTTATTGAATTATATCTGAACAAGAGTAAGATGGAATAAAGGAAAGAAAAAGCCCAACGCAGAAAAGATATGTTAGACAGAGACTTCATGTCCCCATCTGAGGACTCATTTTGGCTTTTCTTTACTCAAACCTAAGAGAAATAGATTGTATCAGTTAACGGTATTTATCTAATTTTGCTGGTAGTGAAAGAAATTACTGCAAAAAGGAAATAATTATTTCCAAGAACAATTCAAGTTTTATAGTGTT
The DNA here is from genome assembly GCA_036589455.1 of Ateles fusciceps. Taxonomy (NCBI): domain Eukaryota; kingdom Metazoa; phylum Chordata; class Mammalia; order Primates; family Atelidae; genus Ateles; species Ateles fusciceps. The sequence goes on from JAZHEH010002752.1 coordinate 2,083,441, forward strand.
CCTCAAATACTGATGAAGGGCAAAGAGTAATGGGTGTTTAAATGTTGGGTGAGGCTTAGAAATATATGTCATCGTTAAAGAATACACTTTTCCTCTTTTATGAGCAAACAGTACACTGAAGATTATCCAGCAAGATTGTCCTTTTATGTACCATGGTTCTTATTTCTTAGAATTATAATAGATAAAAGAATAGTATTTTACCAGTTTGTAAATAATGCAACACCTATGCCTATTAAAACTCTTCATTTATGTGGCAAAGTATCTAAGCCAGCTATTCTGATTTTATTGTTATGCAAAAGAGATACCGTACACAAGTCATCTTTTATAAGTCAAAGATCCAAGTTTTCAGATTCAGCAAATCTGGGTTCAGATTAAGCCTAGATTTTTTACTAGCTTACAGACTTCAGTCCCTTTTGAAACTTTGCGTTGAAAAAAAATATACGTAATTATATAACTGTGTTTTAAAGACCATTCTTTCTAGTCCTGGCGTTATCTCTGGTTCTGTAAGATTTTAGATAGATCATTTACCCTACATGGTTTCCTTCTGTTATTAAACTTAGATTATTATCTTCTCATTCAGAAGTTCTACTCTTAAGAGTTTATCCTAAGGTAAACTATGCAGAGATTTATGCATAAGAATGTTCATATGTAGTATTATTTACACTAGAAAATAAAATTTAAACAACCTGCATACCTACCAATAGAGAATTGGTTTAATTATAGTATAATCATGTATTAGAATTATATGCTGCCAATAAAATTAATAGATACATTTTAATTAACATGGATTGTCATATGGCATAAAAGAAAGCTATGAAGATAAATGTATAGCATGATTTTATTTTTTAAAACTAAATATATTTGAGCGATGTGGATAGAAAAATAATTGTTTATTGTATACTATGTTTCAAACACTATTTTAAACACCTTACATGTATCATCTCATTTATACAAGGCTCTAACAGGCATTGCTATTAGTATTATTTTTATATTTAAAAAATTGAGCCACTGTGATATGCTGCCTCCTAAGAAATCCGTAGTAAGGAACAATGCCGTGTTAACAGTGTGCATCTATTAACCTTCTTTATTGAGTACATAGAGGTTTAGAGAGGCTAAGAGCATGAGCTCTTGTCCTATCTTTGCATTTACTAGCTGTGTGACTTCGAAGTTTCTTGACCTCTCTCTGCCTCAGTTTCCTCATTTATAAGATAGGGTTAATAATAATTTATACAGTTTTTGTGAGAAGTGAAGAAGTGAATACATGCAATACACTTAAAATTGTGCCTGAAACATGATTTAAAAAAAATGTATTTTTTAATGTTAACTGCTACTAATACTGCCACCTGGCTAAAAAGGGGTAGAATCAGAATGTGAAACTTGTTTAACTTCAGTACATACTCTCATCTATCCTCTGATTCTCTAAGGCTTGTATCTCTGTTTCACATGGCAATGTTCATATTCTCCCAAGATTAAATGAGTTTATTCACTTTTAAGTTCTCCTCACTGAGGGTTAGAAAATATTATTTGAATAGGCTCTCATGTGGAATAAAACAAGCAAAACAAAACAGGCTTATATATTTGCACTCTAATCCCTGGAGATTTTTCAGTACTTTACTCTGAGTTATTTGCAGGTCTTTCTCATTCTGGGACTGTTGTTCTCAATGGTTTTGGAGAGGAGAGAAAGTTGTCTTTTTTTTTTTTTTTTTTTTTTTTTTTTTTTTTTTTGAGACAGAGTTTTGCTCTTGTTGCCCAGGTTGGAGTGGAATGATGTGATTTTGGCTCACTGCAACCTCTGCCTCCCAGGTTCAAGAGATTCTCCTGCCTCAGCCTCCTGAGTTGCTTGGATTACAGGAGATGCACCACCATGCCTGGCTAATTTTTGTATTTTTAGTCGAGACAGGGCTTCTCCATGTTGGTCAAGCTGGTCTCGAACTCCTGACCTCAGGCGATCCACCGACATCAGCCTCCTAAAGTGTTGGGATTACAGGCATAAGCCACCCTGCCCAGCCTGAAGTTGTCATGATTTAAAAGGAAAAGACAAAAAGAGATATTGGTCAGTAAAAGTTGTGGTTTTACTCAGACTATAGAAGCCTACGTTCTTTTTATATTGGGCTTCTTTTATTCATTCTACAAATATTTATTGAGTGTCCACTATATTTCGGGCACAATTCCAGTGTCTGTCTGCTAGTATTTCCTGCTGTCTGCATAAAGATTACTGTATTTTTTTAATCTGTTCTGCATAGCACATTTCCCCAAATCTTACAGTATTAAAACAATTATTTATTGTCTCTCATAGTTTCTGTGGCCAGGCATTCAGATAAGACACAGCGGGGATGACATGTCTGTGCTCTGTATGTCTGAGCCCTCAGTGGGAAGACACAAAGAGGCTGGAATCATCTGCTGGTTCATTCACTTAAATATTTGGCAGTTGGTGCTGACTATCTGCTGATTTCTTTACTAGGACTGTAGTCTGGAACAGCTACACATGGCTTCTCCATGTGGCCTGGACTTCTCACAACACAAAGGTTGAATTCTAAAGGCAAGCCTCCTGGGAGAGAGCCAAACAGAATTCATATCCATTTTATGACCTAGTCTCAGAAATCACATAGCATCACTCTTGCTTTATTTTTCTTGAACAAATTAACATGTGTAAATTGTAAAATTCTGTGCAGGTGTTGCTTGTTTTTGGTGTTTAATATGATTGAATGTCATAGCTTTTCAGTATTAATGAATGATTCTCAACTCTAACTTCTCTGAGTTGGATTTTATTCTCCATAAATGAGTAAAGAATGCAGTTGAAATGATGATTAAAAGAGAAAAATTATGAAATATTTGTTTTTTAAAAATGCAGTCTATTTTATAAGTATTTGTTTGTTTATTATAGGTTTACAACCTTTTCTTGTAACTTGAACTCTAAAGAAATAATTTCTGTTCATGTCATGTGTTAGCACAGAAGCCATTTGGGGAGATCTTGGAGTCAGATAGATGTGAGTTGAAGTGCTGCTCTTTTATTAGCTATGTGTTTTTGAACAAGTTTCCTAACTTCTCTCAACAACAGGGCACTCATGTATAAAATAAATAAATACACATGTTCTTAGAGATTAGATAACAATAACTAGAATTTTAGTTCTTGTTATTTGAAGTAAAGGGTGCATAATGAATTATGTAATGCATATAATCAGCAGTTGTTACAGTGAAGATGGTGGCCTGGATGCATCAGTGTAGGGACATATACAATCTGACTTAAACAGAACCACTGATAACTCATTGGGCACCTTTTTGAAAAATTGAAAAATATCACCTCCCCTAGGAGGTCACAGTAACATGCCATGGCACACAGCTTGGGCACCAAAGTGTGAACTGCATTTCTGTCTTCACTTATCTCTAGGTGGGTTCCTTTGGACACATAACAGCTGGTACAATCAGACAATGTGGCCCAGTGCCATTCCTATTTCTTTTTACACTAGTTGTTTGTGGTAGAAGTCTTTATAACCAGAGTTAAATGCAGTGACGCTCACTAAACAGGCTCTTCAAAAAGTAGGGGCCCTGATTTGTAGCATTTGCTGATATCCATGGTGTGAATACTCCCACAGGCTACCAACTCCCACAAGCTACCAACATTTTAACAACTAGATTGCAAAACAATTGTCTCTCACTTGCCTATAGGAGACTGCTTCAACACACCCACTGGCAAAAAGTGAAATTCGAACAAGTGCCAGAAAATAGCCCTGGGACCACTTTATTCCCCTTACACACAAATCATCCTTAGAGGAGTCACACTAATAAAACAGAAAATCTTCCAGAGATATGGCCAGTGTCATAGTAGGTATTTTGCTTTTTTTCTTTCTAAACTATGTCTATTTGACTAGAAAAATAATAACGTTTCTTCCCAAATGTTTATTGATATCTTGCGGAAGACAGACAGCAACATTTTAGAACATCATATTTCAGAAAGAAACGTGCTATAATATTCTTTTAATGAGATACACTGCTACAAGATGGTTTTGGAGAAGGAAAGACTGGAGATGATGTCGCATTTCTTATCTTGAACAGAGAAGCCAGGCTGTGCCAGCCAAGAACAAAATAACCTATTGGTTGTAACTTGTTGGAGCTCAACATGTGCTATTAGCTCATACTTCTGTATTTCTGGTAACATCTAGCAGATTTTATGGTCACAGCAAATGTCATTTTTAAATTTCAGAAATGAAGGGTGAATTATAGCAAAGGACTTGGCTATTGGATTGTTTTTAATTTCATTTCTGTTTTTGTTTTTGATATTCTGTATCTTATCACAAACGAGGGAGGAGTTAGACAAAAGCGTTTTTCAATAAGGGCGAGTGTTTGGTTAGAAGCTAGTGTGACCTATCTTTGTTTCTATTACATTCACTTGAATTTGACAAATATAAAAAGTCCATGGCTCCACTCCTCAAGAAGAGTGTGGTTTAAAAATCGAACTTCAACAATTTACTATGGCATCAGATCATAGTAGTAAAATAATAGTGCTACTGCTAGTAGTGGTAGTAGAAGCAGTAACAGCAACTAATAGAAAACCCGTATTTGTATTCAGAATCCATTACCAATTGACTGTGTTAATTTGGACAAATTTATTTGATTCTCTGAGCCTGTTGCCTCATTTTAGAATGGGAATCCTATCTCACATGATAAAGAGAATATATTGCCTGTAGGAGTTGGCTTCAACACACTATTGGCAAAGAGTAAAATTCCAGCAAGTGCCACAAAACAGCCCTGGGACCTCTTAATTCCCTTTACACACAAATCATCCTTAGAGAAGTCACAATAACAAAACAGAAAAGCTTCCAGAGAAATACAAAGTATCATAGTAGATACAATTTTTAATAATGTCATCATCAAATCATTGTGAAGATTAAATTAGATAACATTGAAATTATTTAATGAAAATTTATTTTTTGTTGGGTACATCTGTAAACTGGGTCACATATTAATTGCAGCAATAAAGGCACACATACATGTTTGTTTCTTTCTTCCCCATCCTGGCACTCCTTATTATAAGGAAAGGCCTACGGATATTTAGAGTAAGAGGAGATCCCACTTGATGCAAAGTATCAGAAATGGAATTGTGAGAAATGTGATGTTGAGAGAAACAAATAGGAATGAAAGAGGAGGTTTTCAGAGTCATACCCCACATGGAAGCTGTGAATTGCGCAACTGCATACCCATTGTGACAGGATGTCATAAATATGAGGATGAACTACTTTTACCACCTCTCTGAGAAACACAGCTGAAAATCCATAGCTCACCAATAGTGAATAATATAAATGAGTTTTGCCTCGATATAAAGATTAACACTTTGATTAAACTTCAGAAAAATAATTGCTTTTAAGGCGTAAATACTGAGGATGCTTAAAAGAACAATCAATTTAAAAATTTATGTTAATTCCATGTTTCCAGGTATCAACAGATCCCTTCATTTACCCTGACTTAAAGAATTTAGTGCCATTTCTACAAAATATCAAAGAAACAGGGACATCACTTACTTTTCAGAGAGTTTATTTGTAAAGAGTTTTCAAAAGCAAATCTGGCTGGATATACTAGCTAGCTAGATTTTTTTCAATTACCCCTGGAGAAAAGGGCTTTAGAATACTTCTAATAGAGCTAATTCTTACTGTTTTCTGCCCACTTGACATTACCCAGTAAGAGTGATGTCATTCCTCTATGCCATGGCCATTTATTGTACAGTTTCTGTCCATGACATCAAGAGAGTTGTTTAGAGCATACTCTTAGTCTCTGTTAGGATAATTTGTCTTCTCTAGAAACCATGTCTTAAGAAATAAGATACACCTGTACACTTCCCTCCAAGAAGCTTCATGTCATTCTGCAGATCCATCTTTTTATATCAGGAGGTGAAAATGCTATTAGATTCACCTAGGCAATTTGTGTGAGAGTTAGGTTTTAGTGGCCTCAAAATGAGGGCACTGCTCTACAATCCTAGTGGACAAGGATTCACCAGAGCCCATTCTTAGAGAAAACCCCCTTCATTGAAGGGTGTCAGTCAACTGCTGCAGAACAAGCATTGAACCAGGAGTCAGAAAAGAAAATTTAAAGCTTTGGTACTATCGAAAACAAGGTGAATGAACTTTAGACAAGTCATATGACAATTCTCCGTATCTAGCTCCTATTTGTAAAGTAGGAAGATTAGATTAGACACACTCTAAGTTCCTTCTAGCTTTGGCATTACTGCTGTTCTATGTTGGGCAAATTTTCTGGCTTATTTGAAGTATATTACATGTTGTAATGTTTATTCTTGTGTTGCAAGAATGAGGTTTAGTGATACTTCATTGTGTAACTATAATGATAAATATTTTTATTTGTCATAAAATCAAGTGATGATCTCTCAAATTAGCAAGATTTGAGGATAAAAATTCATCAGCAATATATATCTAAATACATTTATTAGAAATATATTTTCAATTGCTGGTAGATTCATATTCTCACAACCTGACCTTGATTAAATACACCCCAAATATCTTATCAACACCTAGTTTTTGACCCTCAATAAACAGAAGTAGACCCAGAGTTTGGGATCAGCTTAAGTCTTAACATTAGGTTAACATCTAAATAAGATCCTTAAAGCTAAACACATTTTGTCAATAATTCAGATTTAATTGTTTTGATTGAACTAAAAATTTTAAATGAGTCTTATTTGTTAAAAGGATTACACAAACAAAAATTACTCTGTTTTTGTCTGGGTTTCTAGTTCTACAAAGTCTGTTCCAAAACCTGACATATTAAACATTTAGCAGAGGCAAATATAAAACTTACTTATCCAGGCACAAGTGTATGCTGATGATTCTGAAGACATTTTAATATTTATCTCACCAATAATTTTTAAAACCAGTTTTATATCCTAAAGATTCATGTGAACTTGAAAAGCATTTAGACTTACTTAATTTGTGACTACTTATTTATGTATAAGCCTGTAGGTAGCATGCTAGACACAATACATAATATAATATATGTATATACACCTAAACATATCTAAACATGTATATATACACACCAAGATCCAATAGCTTTTACCTTGGGATTTTAGCTGTAAGATAGCAATACATACTCATCATTTTAGAAAAGATAGCTGAGTCTAAATATTTCTGATGAAACTAGGAACTGTCCACATGGCTGTACTTGGTTTGCCCCAAGAGGCAATTCAAGGAAAGTTGTGGACCAGGCTTTATCAGAACTTTCATGACAGATGTGATTTTTAAAACCTCTTTTAGCTTTCTTTTTTTTCTTTAGTTTTAAATGAGTTTCTAATGATACTATTTTAGCCAGAACTGGCTGAACTGTGTAAGAAAAACAAAATCTTTTAAGTAACTTTGGAAGAGTGAGTTTTATCTTAATACCAGTAGCTTGGTAACAGCAAAATCAAGACAGGAAGAGAAAGAAGGAAGATAGAGAGCTTTACAAGAAAGTAAGGGATAAGGATAGAAAGAGGGAGTTGACGAAGGGAGGACAGATCAAAACAAAGAGAAACCAGTTTCCAAAACAAAATCTTCAGCAGATGAAGGAGTTTCTTACTGTGACAATCTAATTGAGAGCTAAGATTTCAAACCGGCTCTTCACCCCTTCCCTTTCCTCCTCTTTACAGTTGCAGCTACAGAATCCCCTAACCCACTTTTCCCCTTTCCTTTCCTCCAGCAACTCTTGCTCTCCAACTTGGAGAGTATTCCAGAACCAAAGGCTGTCAGATTTCAGCCATATCTGACCAGACCAGAGCCGAGAGAACTCAGGAGTCAATGGCTATTAGATTTCAGCCAAACAAATAGAAAGTAAAAGAATAGAATTGTTGGAGTAGGACAGAGGGGGCTACAGAAGAAGGAAAAGAAAAAGGGGAAATGTAGGGTAAGAGGATTCCATAGCAGCAATTATAAATAAGGAGGAAAGGGAAGGGATGAACAGCATTGCTCCAGGGGAACCCTTGTAATCTCTGAGCTGACAGAGAACTCACTAGGTAGCAGAGACACCACAGAAAGTGGTCAGGTGGCTACTTGTCTACTACCATGGAGAACTGTCCATCAAGTCAGGGGTCTGGGAGTTCCCAGTTCCATCTAGGTTGCCAGAATGTTGTGAGTTGGTGGGTTCTTAGCCCTCAGCAAATACAAATAGATCAAGAGTTTCAGATGCTCTAGAGAAAGGCAATTTATTAGGGATTTTAGCTCAAGTAGAAAGGGAAACATAGTGTATAAGTCGGTACGGTATATAAGGAAAATGGGGAGGGGTCCCTGTCCTGCTTTTCCAATCTGTCTTAGTGTCAGGAATGCCCCATCTTTGTCCTGAAAAATGCATATATTAATTAATTCTAAATTGTTTATCTGATTGTTCTTAGAAATTTTGTTTGCCCAGTACTTACAGAATAAAACACAAAATCATCAACATACTACAAAATATTCTTTCCAATCTGCCCTTCATAAAGTTACTCATCTACCTTTTTTATCATCTCTTGTATATGCTCAAGCCATCTCGAACTTCCTTTATCATTCTGTCTTCAAGTATTTATTTGTGCATGTATTTACCTCTGCCAGGGAGAATTGTCCTTACCATTTGTACAATTATATTTCTTACATAGATCCATTGCATCCTTACCTTTAGTGGAATGATGTTCTTTGATTTCTTTGCTTTCCAACTTTTACTCAGCCTCAAATATCAACTTATTGAAGTCTCCCAACTCCAAAAACTCCTCCCCAAGCACCTACTCAGTGAATGACAATTATTAGTTGACATATCTTTCTTCCCCATTAGACTGTGAACTCCTAGACAACAGGAACAATGACTTATTTATTTCCAGATCTTTAGTATCTAACATCGCTGAAATAGCAAAAAATTCTTATGAACATATAGCAAATTAAATAAGCAAATGAAATCCACTTAGATGAAATCCACTCTCTACTCTCCCTCACCTCTTCTTTGAAATCCGTTTGGCTTACCCTCACTAATTCTATCACCTTCCTTTCTAGTATTTACATATTCCCTTTATCTTTATTGAATTAGATTCAACTATGTTTACCAACACTTGTGCTTTATACAGTCATGTTCCACATAACAACGTTTCAGTCAACAATGATCGACCACATATATGACAATTACCCTGTAAGATTGTATCATACTTTTATTGTGCCTTGTCTATGTTTAGACACACAAATACTTACCATGGTGTTATAATTGCCTACAGCATTCAGTACAGTAACATGCTGTACAGGTTTACAGCCTAGAAACAATAGACTATATTATATAGTCTAGAGATATATTGGGCTATACCATCTAGGTTCATATAAGTACATTCCAGTATTCATGCAACAACGAAATCACCTAACAACAGATTTCTCAGAATGTATCCTTGTTGTTTAGCAACTCATAACTCCATTTCATTTTATTTATTTTTATTAGGCCATATTTCCTATATTTTTGTCTTTTCATAGAGTTCTTACCATGTGACTATTTAATAAATCTGCAAATATTTCAATATGAATGTTATTGGTTGTGTGTTCATAGCTCTTTATATTCATATTATCTATTTTGTCTATAATTAGATAGGAAGAGATGTTAAAAAATCATTTTGCTACAGCATTCTAGCAGAAGTACTGAATAAATATTTAATGATAGTAATGTTGATTTACTACAATATACAGAATGAGAACAAAGAAGTTTCCACCATTATGTGATGCAAATATCCACTGCAAAAAATGTGTTGCCACTGAAATAGCTCCCCTGCCATGTCTTACTTTTTGCTGATGCTTTAAAGGTTTAAGTAATTTCCTAAATTTTAACCTAAATTCCAAGGCCATACAAGTAAGACTTCAGGCTTTCCTATGCCAAGAGCCTAATGTTTTAAGGATAGGAATAGATTGTTTCTGATCTTAGATTCAGTCCCTAGGTCAAGGACTTTTCTGTGGCATTTCATATAGTGACTTATAGTCAACCTTCTCTGTTCCTTCAGTGTGTTCTTCCTCAAATTCATTCCTCTTCCTAATCCTTGCCAGATTAATCTTCCTAAATCTTTTCATTATTTAACCACATCAGAATATAACCTTCCAAGTTTAGGTCCATTGAAGATAGACTGATATCTAGAAATAGTTATACCATGATATGATAAATATTATTAGAGATTAGTCATTATTTAATGAGTCCTTTCCTGTTGTCTAGTAATATGCTAAGTACTTGGATGGACTGGTTTGGTCCCTGTCTGAGTGTTTAGGAAGATTCACAAAGGAAATGTCATTTCACTTGGTGCTTGAAGGTGAACTAGGAATTCACTCCCTGATTCTAATTTCCTACTAATTCCTTTCATCAGTCAATAAGTATCTTTGCTCTAGAGCAAAATGGAATAGTTATGAAAGGCTAAATGGCAAACATTAAAATATTTAAAGCAAAGTAGAATAGCAAAGGAGAAACTGGAACTTGATTTAGTTATTAAACTCAAAAATTTTATATATTTTACAAATATTCTAGTACCTACTTGGTAAATTTGATTTTTTTACCTAAGTAAATTTGGGAAGCATGGTGTTTTAAAGAAAGAGCTAAGCTCTAAAGCATGTCTTGGTTAAATCCCATGATAAGGACCCAGTTATGGACAAAATTGAAAGTGTTAAAAGGCACTCATCTTAAACACTAACAGCAGTTCTGGCTGCAGTGAGAGTAAGGGATTTAAAGGCATACAAATGTGGTAATTGGAGTCTTCAATTGGTGTGTTAAATCAGTGCGGCATGGGTATATATGGGGGAGGTTTGGGGTGTGGAGGGAACATGCACAGGGAGGATTATTGTTGTTTTTCACTTGGCTGAGTTTGAATGGAAGGACTAGAACAGAGAGCAGGAAAGTATGCATTCCTGTCTTCCTCTGGGAACTCAGAACTAGCCAGCAAGATCCAATTAACACACATGGAAGTTAAGGGACCATTTTATGGTAATCCAACCTACTTAATCACATGTACCCTAAACCCAAAGTTGTCCACTCAACTCAATAAGGCATATCCAATTTCTTCCACCTGTTAATTGATTTTGGTGTTATAAAATGTAGTATGAAACATGAAGAGAGTAAAATAATATTTGTGGAGAATCTGCTCACAATCAGGTATTGTGCACTTTGTTTTTTAAGTTATTCATATTTAATTCCATAACAAAACTCTAACGTAGGTATTGTTCTTAATTTGTATTTTTCCAGCATTTTATCAGACTAATTTTCAAACTTAATGGAATATTGAAAGAATAATACAATGAATGTTCATATTTCCTGGATTTAATAATTGTTAGCAGTATGCCAAATATGTGTTATCTATCTACCTATTGAATTATTAGTCTTTTGATGTATCTTTCCCTATCTAAGTAAATAGCCAGATTTTTACAGAACAATTTGAAAGTAACTTGCAGACACAGTAATTTTAATATTCATTTTCTATAAAACTATAATGGCATTACCAAACAAGAGATGATTAACATTTACTTTCTAATATTATTTAATATCCAGTCCATATGCAAATTCCCCAACTATTCACCCAAATTATTTATGCCAATTTTTTATAAAGCAAAATCCAATTATGGTTCATGCATTCCATTTGGTTCTTATTTCTTTAGTGTGTTTTAATCTAAAAGAGTCTCCCTAACTTTTTCCCATGCCATTGCCCTTTTCTCCCAACTTTTATTTTGAATAATTAAAAATGTATAGAAAGGTGAAAAAAAAAGTAAACAAATCCCTTTATACCTTTCACCTTATTCATCAATTATTAGCATTTTGCCACATTTACTCTCTCTAGATTGCTCATTCTAATTCTGTCACTTCTTCTACATGGTATTTTTTCTATAAAGAAGTTTTCTTTCATTATCTTAAAACATTATTTCTATGACTTACTGCTTTTCTCTTAATTAGCAAATTTTCAAATAAGAAGCTGATGTAAAAATTCACTCTAATAATGACAAATGATTCTCAAATTTTAAAAAAGCATTTTTATTCTTTTTGGTACCCAAATTGTTATCAAATTTTGCTAGGGAAACCCCTTCAAACTGACTCATGTTCTGGAACTTCTGCTGCCCAAGATAATCGAGTCAGCCATTTCATGAAGATGCCCTATCATTTTAGTAGAAAATGATAAATAGACACCATGATCTTTGTGCTAGATACACTCATTGTTATTGGAATATCACTGATTCCTAGACATTTTAGTGAGCAGAGATAGGAAATTTATATGTATTTAAAAAGTCATGAGTAGATACTGATATTTCCAATTCAAATCTAACATTACATAATGTCTCCTTAAAATTTCTTGCTTTTATAATTGTAACTCCTTTCTCTTACACTAAAATTTTTATTTTCTTAATATTTTTACTTATTCACTTTATCCTAACAAATACTGTCACAAATAACATTGTGGATACGCTGCTTTGTGTTTACGGAAGTATGGTTATAGAGTAGAATCCTATAAATGGGACTTTGGAATTATAGGAAACACCCATATGTACTTTTGTTAGATATTGTCAAAAGTACTCTCCTAGGGGTTCTAATACTTAGTACCCCCAATAGAAATATATGAGAATTTCCTGCTTCCCCTTTGCCAACAGAAAGTGTTATCAAATTAGAATTTTTACCAACCTGATAGCATGAAAGAGTACCTCGGTGGAATTTTGTTTCTCTTATCAGTGATGCTGAACATATTTTCCATATTTTCATATGTTTGAGAGCCATTTGTCTTTCTTTTTTTTCTGTAGGTGGTCGTTTGTGTCTTCTGTTCGTTGGTCTCTTGGGCTTTTAGTGGTTTTCATCCAGATTTCTGGAGGTTCTTTCTGTATTAAAGTATTCAGATCTTTGTGTTTATGATGTAAGCTGCAAATACATTTTTACATTTTGTTATTCATCTTTAGGGAAAAAATGTTCTTTTAAAATATTAAGCACATATTTTTGCATCATAGTTACAAAAGCTTTCTTTTCTCTTAGGTTATTAAGCAATTAGTCATAATCATGTTTTTCTCTTTTCTTCTAGTACTTGTATATTTTCCTTTTTTAACATCCAATTCTATGACGCATTTGGAGACTATTTTAGTGTATGGTGTGAGGTACTGATCTAATTTTATCTTTTTGAAATGGTTGTACAGTTGTCTCAATATTATTTATTTAAAAATCCATCTTTTAACAACTGCTTTGAGATGTCAACTTTATCATATACTAAATTCCATATATATTTGGGTCTTTTTCTCAACCTTATTTTTGTATTCAATCCGAGTAATGTGGCAACATCAAATTATTTTAATTATAGATAATAATAGCCTTCCCTTAAAAAAGTGAAACAACAAAAGCTTAATGAGATAAATGGTTTACTAAAGCTCAGTTTATTAACAAAGTATCAGAACTAGGATTTGATCTATGGCCACCCTGTCTTGGTATGATTTAAATATATATTTATGCAAAATGTTTATCTTAGTCAAATAAGTCTGTCTGCTATTTATGTGTGAGCGGTACTCTGTATAAGTGCTGGTTTTGGATAGCTGTAAACTATAAAAATTAAGAACATGGAGTAGTTTTTGTAGCAGAAAAATGATTATTTTGTTAAAATATTATTTTCTACTATATGAATTCCCCTATGTACTATAATTTCAAAAACTCTTGAAGAACCCTTTACAGAAGTGGAATTTCATATGCATAAATATTATTTGAGTATAAATGGCAAACTTTAAATTGATTTAAGCCATAATGAAGCTTGGAGATAGGGAAAGTCTCTATCATTGTCTCTATGGCCCACTTTCATTGTCTCTCATAGTGCACATAACACGAGACTATGTTGAGTGTGCATTCTTTTACAAATATGAAGAAGATCCACTAGTAAGTAGATATGAGGCAAATAAATGCCACTTGCCTAATGTTAAGCAGTTTAAAACAAAAACAAAAACCCACTGGCAGAAGCCATCTGGTCCTGGCAACTTTCCTGGTTAAACACTTTTAATTGCTTCTGTGATCTTGGTGGGTTGGCATGCCGTGGTTTCCAGGGATTTAGGAGAATTGACCTTTATGAAGTAATCACAGTTCGTTGCACAAAAGAACTCTGAGTTACCAAAGCAGGCAGCATGTCCTGCTGTGGAGCCATGGTGATGGAAATGAATCAAGTTTGTGATGGTTTGTTATTTGAGTTAGATTTACTATGACATTCTACATAGTATGACTTAACATTCTACATAGTATGACTTTCCAAGAGCCAACAATGTTCAACCTGGAATATTCTGTCAGCTTTGGCAGTGAATCATAAATATGTCATGGCCTATAAGTGATACTTGTTTGTTTATAGTTAGGGTCATTCATGTGACTGTAAGGTTCCTTTTCTATGTATTGTCTTGAAATTTTTGCTTAAGAGTTGGGAGGAGGTATTCCCAACACAACACAAATTCCTATATGTTTGTATATAGATATGTATATATCGTATACATGTACATTTATCCCTCATCCATATCTGTTTATGTTGAATTTTACTCAGAAGAGGCTTACTCAAGTCCATCTGAGCTTTTGATCTTAATATTATTAATAATTATAGTTAACATTTATTGAGCAATTATGATGTGCTAAGAACTATGGTCAGCAGATTTCACCTCTTAATGTAGACAAACTTAGAATTTTTTTTTTGGAAGATATAAAAGCTAAACTGTAGGCTTCTGAAAAAAAATGCCTAAGGTCAGAACAGATAGTTAATGATAGAACCATTTAAGCCAGGTCTTAAATGTGATGCCAAAGTCCGAACTCTGAAGAGATTGAGATATAGGGATATTAATTCTCTGTGCTCTATCACAAAGCTAGGGTTAGTACTCATGTTTACTGTCTGGCAAACTACTACACTGCGAAGCCATTACTAACTAGGCAAGAAGTTTACATCTGAGGCTGAATGTATCCAGAATCATTTGTTGCCTCCTCTTTATTCCTATATTGTTCATACCTTGGTTGTAGCAGCTGCCATTGTACATATTATTCTCTGTTGACATGCTTGTGTACCTGACAACAAATATTCAAAACTTGAGGCTAGGATCCTGTCCTATTCATATATGCTCTCAGAGCACCCAGCACAGCCCTTATTACATAGCTTCTCAATAAATGCCTGTCAAATAAGTGAATTCAGTTCCTAACGCAATTATGTCTGTACCTCCAACTCATTGAAAGGGTAATCATTTTTGAATATTTTAGCGTAAAATCACATTGAAACTTTGCATATTTGATGCATGTTGCTGTATACATAACTGCTAATTCATTCACCAAAGATTAACTTCAGTTTATGCCTGAAGTGGAGGGCAAGAGGACATGGATTACATTCCCTCTTCTCCCTTTCTGTCTCATAGTCTACTAAAGAAAAGAGTGCAATAGGTCGATCAAGTTATTGTACACCTTTTATTGCTGGGGACACAGATAATCTTGGAAACCCAAGGATGTGTTCAAGATTAGGGATTTTCTTCCAGGCACAGCGTGCATCATTCACACATTCATTCTTTCATCCAACGTTCACTGTACATCAAACATGATAGACCCTGAGGATGTAGAGATGAATTGGGCATAATCCCTTCCCTCAGTGAACACATAGTCAATGTAGGTATCATAATCAGGTAATTAAAGTACAGTGTACCCAGGTTGGGGGGAGAAGATTCATCTACAAAGAAATAATAGTCCATCTATACTTCCTCATCCTCCCCTCCTCTTGCCTCAAGCAGTGCTGAGCTCAGGCACCGTCTGCAAATTATGGTTTCCAGACAGCAAGAGTATAGGAGTGTAGTCCTTAGCACGGGGAGCTCAGATATGTTCAACCTAAAAGAGGCCTTTTCTTAAGATAGCATCACTTTCTCTTTTCTCCTTTCTCTTACTCTTCAAACTTCTCTGATATTACTGAGGAAGATGGACCCTACTCTGACCCTCTCATTCCTGACTTATTTTTATTCAGAGCAGCTGGATTCTCAGAGGATGCATCCCATGAGGAATACTGATAAACAAGCCTCTGACTGAGGAAAAGACACTGCTTGGTAACAGAGAAAAGAATTAAGCACTAGGAAGTAGGAAAGCAAAGTCTGTGAACTGGCTCTGCTCCTTGGTGTGACATTGAGCAAGGGGTTGAACCTCTCTCAGGTCTAGAATCTTTTATCCTTAAGTCAAAGATGCTGGCTCAGAGATTTCTTTTCTGCTCTAATATTGCATCTCTTTTAAGGTTGCTTGTAACCAATAGAATTGGAATTTTATGTAATAAATACATACTCCCATCTATGTGCTTGACAGTTCCAAAAGCTAGCTCTTATGTTGTTAAAAATTTGGTAAAACTCAAAATTCATTCTTCATTGCAAAAAGATCCAGTGTGTGATGTTTGTAGTGGCCTGTTAAACTCTTTGTAGGTTCTGAGACCTTTTCTTAAAAGGTTGGGACAGTTGTTAAGTTGGCCACTAATAGTTTTGCTCAGTTGAAGTCTAATTGGAGTTAGACATTGAATTTTTGTATTTTCAACCTTTGTGGGTGTTGATGTAGTCATTTCCTGTTCACCATTAAAAAACAAAGAGAGAGAGAGAGAGAGAGAGTAATAAGCCACTTCTAAGTGTCTTTTCATTTCTTTGGAACTAAACTGGCATCCCTCTTAATACTAATAAATATTTTACTCTGAGTGTGAAAATGTGGTAAGAAAGAGCTCCACAAGGGTAAGAACCTCACCTGTCTTATTCCTTATTGTACCATCAACATTAGAGAAGTGGTTAGCACATAATGCATACTTCATAAAACTTATTGAATAAATGAATTGGGCTACGCTTAGACTTAAATAAAATTCACACACACACACACACACATGCATGCACATGCACTCATTTAATAAATGACTGACCAATATTTATTTATTAATGTTTGATGTAATAGTGTTAAAAAGGTTGTAACTCATGGATGTATTAATCAACTGATTATAATGATAATTTTTGTAATAGAAAGGCTAAGAACAGGGAACCACAAAGAAAGTGAATTTGAACATGGGAGAGATGTATGATACGTGAGCTAACTGTATATAGTATAAATTTTAGATCTTCATTCTTGGAATGCTGTATCTAGAATATCTTCCAAATATGATTGGTTCTTTGTTCATTTGTTTGCTTGATGAAGCAATATTAACTTCACTTGATGAAGTAATATTACCTAGATGTCAAAAATTACTAGAACAAAAAAATAATTCTATGGCCTACTCTCATTTGTAAATAAAAACTAATAGATCCTAAATAAAACTCATCCTATATAACCTAATAGTCAATTGATGAATAATCTGTAAAGAATAAATAGAGTTAATCCCTGGAAAGCAAAGATGTTTTAATTAGAAATCTGTTATTATAAAGTATAAAATCTAAAGACCAAAAAAGTAAAGTATCATTCTAAGACATGTTAATGGTATTTGATAAAATTCAAACTCATTCCTGACAAAATTTATCAGAAAACCTAAAATAGAAGGACACTATTTGACCTTGTGAATAAAAGCTATTCCAAGCTAAAAGTCTCTATTATACTTATTGTTGAAAGACTAAAAGAATCTCCATTAAAGTTGGAAAAAGTAAGGATAGTTGTCATACCTATTGTGCTTTAATATTATTTAAAATTTCTGACAACTAAAATATGTCATGAAATAGAATAAGGTACATATCAGAAGGTTAAATTGCTGTATTTTTGTCAAAAACTAAGAGATGGGCCAAATATAAGTGTTAAAAAATTTATACATCTTCTAACTTCTTCAAAAAATGGAAAATATAATTTTAAATTAGATTTACAACAGCAGCAAAAAACACAACCTACCTAGAAATAACTAATATATCTATGCTGAAGAAAACTGCGAAATCTTACCAACGCTTCTCAAATGTTATTCAAGTTAATGGTAAAATTATGGGGCAGGCCCATATTACTGAATATAAAACAAAAATTTAAAAAAAACTAAAATTTTCTGGTATTTATTTTTTCAGAAACAGTAATCTGTCGTGTACCCCATAAGTACATACACCTAAAATTTGCTAATATTTAATATAATTTATTGACGGTCAAATAATAAATTATTTGAACTAATAAAAGGGTGATGATGTATACTTGGGATGATAAATAGAGAAGTGGTATTATTTGTCAAAAGGTATAACAGTAAATGGGCTATTGATCCTTTATATATTAATAAACATGACAAAGCTGCAACAATTAAAATGGTATACTGCTGGTGCAAGAACTGGCTGACAGACCAATACAATAGAATGGCTAAGTGTGGATTAGAGCTTGGTATGTATGGTAATGTCATACATAATGAAGGAAGAAATACAAATCAAAGAGGAAGTTGATAGATTATTCAAAACATAATGCTCATAAAATTGGCAATTTGCTGAAAAATTATTGGATCCATATTATATTAGCACAAATGGACTAGTTAAGAGTGCAGGCTTAGGAACTGCTGGAATTCAAACTCTGGCTCAATCATTTATTGGTTGTATAAACTTGGATACGTAGTTCACTGTCTCTGAACTTTAGTTTCCTCACATGAAAAACGGGGATTTTTATTACCTCACAAGGTGTTTATGAGGACTAAATAGGAGATAATTCATGGAGAGAATTTCGTGTATTGCTTGACAAAGTATTCATTCAATAAATATTACCAATGATTTCTATAATTAAGCACCAACTTAATTACAGAGATATTGGTAGGCTAATGTAAAAATAAAATCATGAAAACCTCATACTTAACTGATCTTGGCTTTGAAGGACATTCTAATCATAAATGCAATAGAATGATTCACAAAGAATGAATACATTTGACTATGTAAGAACCCCAAAATACTATGTTTTAAAATAGAAAAAAGTAGAAAAGCCCCAAATATGAAAAAGTTCTTATATTTAAACTCTAAATAGCCCTTAACAGATCAATTTGAAAATCACCAACATCCTAAACAATCACAAAATTTACAACAAATTCAAATAAACTAATAAAATATTCTAACAACATTTATGACAATATAAATAAAATATCAATGCGTACTGATTTTAAGCTATCAACTTGGCAGAGATTAGGAAAATAATATGGCAGTATTCCAGGTGACAAGACTGGGGGAAGATGATCACTTCGGGATACTTCTCGACAGGATTTACTTCATTGTAATGTTTTGGAAGGCAATTTGGCAACATTTAGCAGAAGTCTCAAAAATGTTTTTACCATTTTAGTCATTAATTCTTATTCTAGGAATAATCAGGAAACCAAGTCAGCATTTTGTACACTTATTTTACCACAGTGTTGTTTATGATAGTTGGCACATTTATGAGATGGAATATTTTTTAGCCACAGGAAATCATATCTATGAAGCACATTAGATTGTGGTAAAATTTCTTACACTAATGGATTATGAAAATTTTATTTAGTAGCTATGCCAGTCTCTACATTTATGTGTACATCTGCATCTATATCTGTACAGAAAGCAATGTATCAGTTTACTATCATTTAAGTAGATAAGAGGTTTGCAGACAAATTTTACTTTATGTTACATACGTTTAGATTTTCTGTAATAATTAGCAACACTTTTAAAATGGCAAAAAACAAAATAAATATTGAAATATTGATGTATTTTATTGATTGCTTTTTGGAAGCAATACTTTACATGCAATGTAAAAATTTGTATTTGTGAGATTTGTTTTATTTAATCAGTTTTGCATGAATTTAATTTTAAATATAACCTTTGGAAAATTAATAATAGACTTTCTCTTTAGTTTGTTTGAAAAACCTGAAAGAGGAGAATAAAACTGAGGTTATGAAACTGTTCTCAGGAACAGCTGGAAACATCATTCAGGGTTGCACTCTGTTTAATGCTCAGTGCCCTTTCTCAGGAAAATAAGAGAAATATGAGTCTTGGCATATGTTATTTTCTGCATGAAAGCTTACTAAAATCCCTGGTGTATTTCAATTGCAGGAGTAATAGGCAATAGCATTTTATTGTCTCTGCCATATGGTTTGGCATTTGATTATATTCTGTCTTTGTATAATATGTAATATACTGTCTTTGTAATTTCTCCCTCTATGAACTCTCAAAGCATTTTGTATTTTTACTGAATTTTAGCACATTTTATTCCATTTATCGAGTTTTTATTCAATTAAGCAAGTATTATTTTGTAGTATAACCAATCTCTTAGCAGACTGTAAACTCCCTGAAGCCAGGAACTATGTCTTACTCATTTCTATACCTCCTGCACCTAGCCCAGAATGCCTTGCACATGGAGGTAGTATTTTTTATATGAATGAATAAATGATAACTATTTGATATATTGTCTTTGAATTATTTCAGGTTATATATTTTCTGTTCTCAACAAGATTAGAAGTTTTGGAGGGCAAAGCCTAGGGTGTCACGTATAGTTTTTGTACCTAATACCTGCTAATAAACTCAGAATTATTGTCCACTTAGTCAAATTGCTTAACCTGTTGTTTTGCAAAGTATGTTTGAATAAAGTTGTCTGAATATGGCTTATTAGCATAACTCTTGGCTAACCTTGAACTAAAAAGAAAGATTTATTTTAAAATGTTACTTTTGTTTCTTTTCAATACTAACTTATAGCAAGTGGTTTTTACTTAAAGATACAACACCTCCTCTTATCACTTCCAAATATTTGATGAGTACCTACAACATGCCAGCCATTCTTCTAGCTAATGAGCCAAAAAGGCTAAAATTCTCCTTTCATAGAACTTGCATTCTAGTGAGGGTGGGAAGAGAAGAAACAAAATAAATAAGCGAAATATGTTGTTAGAAGCTGATAAGTGCAATGTTTAAAAATAAAAAGAGCATAGCCAAAGTAACAGATTTACTGAAAATGTGTCACTTTAGTGAAGACTTGAAGGAGTGACCATATGAATATTTGGGAAAGAGAATTTCAGGAATAGGTTAGAGCAAAGAATGAGACCTGAGAAGAGAATGTATGTGGTGTATTTAAAGCACAAGGACCAAAGCAGTGACCAGTGAGGAGATCTGTAGCATAAGGATAAAGTTAGCTCCTGACTTCACAAAGTTGTGAGGTATGAACTTTCAGTAAAGCACTTAGCACAATGCCTTGCACATATCAAATAATTAATAAATCTCATTTGTCATAATTATGGGAATTATGTGAGATAGTCTCTTAGAACATTTCTAAAAAAAGCAAAACAAGTCTATTTAGGGTAAAACTAAGGCATTCTTCCACTTTATGTCTGGGCCAAACATGGCTGATCCTAACATATTATTTCTTTGCATAGCTACTTGTCATGATTCTTATCGTGAATAAATAGTTATTCATGTTTCTAAATAAATTTATTTAGTGCAGCTTCAGTGAATGAGCTGAGGCAGTTTAAGTTGCCCTATCAAAATGCCTGAATATATTTGCCATAAGAATGTCATCACTCTTTTCATGCAAAGTAACATGAAGGCCCTCCTGCTCAGAACCCAGTGTTCCATACTTTGTTGACGAGGGTTATGCTCATTTTCATAGACGTTAGGTCTTACACAAAACCTTAACGTGAGCCAAGTTCCTTTAATGGATGTGCTGGAAAGATCTCAGTGCTGTGGAGTCAAGAATGCAATTTGAGCTGTGCTGACAGGAAACAAATTGATCTTTTTGGCCCATATTCTTGAATCTGAAGCAGCCCTTCCCCATCAGCAAAGACTTTCTTACCTGATACAGTTTAATTCCCAAATGTCCCTGGATGTGGAGTCCTAATTTAGATTTGCTGTTAAGCCCTTGAATATATTTTCAAATAGTGGCTATGTCCTTTTAAATACTCAATGAAAAGTAGAATGAAAGTCTAGTATGTGTTGCATGCATGATCCTTAGTGATACTTTCCTGTTTTTTTGTTTGTGTGTTTGTTTGTTTGTTTTAGCCACTTGGCTTCTTTTTCATTTCCACTTTTTTTTTCCCCTTTAATTTCTAACTTTTTTTGCATTTGGGCAAAGAGAGGGAGCATAACACAGTCCCTGGATCTCTTAGAATAGTTTGCTTGCCAAAGATTGCTGAGATTAATAGTTTAGGAGATAGACTTTGTAAACTTTATTTCCTAAGCAAGCAGCAGAAAATAGAGTAGAAAATCAATTTTGGAAATTAAAATTAAGTACTATGCTTAAGTCTATTTCTATACCAAAACCAAACTAAACAAAATGGAAATGAAAAATAGGATTGGGTTTTCAGAAATTCTTTATTAATCCACTTCCACTGTAGGACAGACAGAAACATAGACCCAAATACATTGTTAATACTTGCATTATTACTAAATATTAAATGATGTCAGAAATGGACAGGTGTGAAATTTCATTAGAAAAATTGCTGTAGGTGAGAGAGAAGAACAGAAGTTAGAATGAGATAGAATAAAAAAGGAAATAGAATGGTTTGCTAAATTGTTCTAGTTTCCATCTGTTTTCTTTATTATATTTCTTTATTATGAAGTCATTTTTATTTCCCCTTTTTAAGAAAATAAAATGTTTTCAAGTTTTAGGTACTAAGTGTCCTTACTGAAGAATAATTGGCATGCAATTGCACATATTTAAAGTGTGCAATTTGATAGATTTTGGCGTATATCTACACCTGTAAAATCATCACCACAAACAAGATAATGAATACATCCATCATGCCCTGAAGTTTCCTTTTGCCCTTGTGTAAATCTTCCCTTCTGTCATCCTGTCATTGGTACCATTTATAAGCTTTCTGTCACTATAAATTTGTTTGCATTTTCTAGTATTTTATATAAATGGAATTAGACAAAATGTGTTCTTATTTGGCTTGTTTTACTCAGCCAGATTATTTGGAGATTGATCCATGCTTCTGCTTGTGTAAATAATACAGTTCTTTTTATTGCTGAGTAGTATTTCATTTTATAAATATAATCCAATGTATTTATCTTCTGTTAATGGACATTTGTTTTTTATTCCAGTTTTGGGATATTGAAAATAAAGCTATGATAAAATTTGTGTAGAATTTTGAATGAACATGTGCTTTTATTTCTCTTGCTTGAATGCCTGGGAGTGGACTTGCTCGTTCATATTTTAGGCATATGTTTAGCTTTTTTAGAAACTCCCAAACATTTCTGAAGTGGTTGCAGTATTTTACATTCCCAAAGTGATTTTTCTGTTCTACCTCTACATTTTGGAAAAATTCTGGGAAGCTGGACAATTTCCCAAGTTCCATGGGTAGTCAGAACATATCTATTTCTTCTCAGTGGACAGTCTTTCCTTCCATGAGAATGGCTCCTAAATTCGTGCCTTCTTCTTCCTCTTTCCTTTGTTACTTATCATCTTCCTTTGGAGATTCAGTTTTTCAATTCATACTGCTAATTAGCTAATTATCTACTTTAGTAATCTTTTTATGAGACTATGCAGATGGGACACTGGATAAAGTACTCTAACTCAGTCCTCCTCAATTATTTTTCCCCCAAGCCAACCTGAGGTAGAACTATCTCCTTATATGATCTATCCTGTCATGAATAAAACCTTTATTTGACTATCTTCATCTCCTCTGTGGCAGAATAGAACTTTGCAAAGACTTCACCAAATACCAAAAAAGACAACAAAGGAAATGAGTACAGAGAATAAGAACAGCTTCTGATCCTCAAAGTAGCTAGCAGGTTCACAGAGGCTACGGACCCTGCTCCAGGGCAAATGGACAGACCATATGATAGACATCCCGCCCCTACCTGTGGTTAAGAGCTGAGATTCTGAGTTAGATTTTGGCTTGCGTGCAGAATGTGTCATTGTTGGTTGAGTGACGTCCAACAAGGTACTTAATTTCTCTTTGTTACTTATGTGAGGGGGTGGGAACAAAATAGAAGTTACCACACTAAATTCTTTGAAAATTAAATAAGTAGTTAAGTACTTGACTCTTATTTTAAAACTTGATAAATGTTAGATTTGGTAATCATCTTAACCACATGAAGCATAATATCTACAATATAAACCTGAAATACTTGTTAGAACCTTAACTCCAACAAACTTTTGAGTCCTACCTGATCTCATAGTTATTGATCCTATTACCTTTCCTCTGGTTCTCAGCTCTCTTCTAGCCTTACTACCTTTTCTATCAAGCTTAAACTCTATGAAAACTCTTTTTAACCAATTCCATTGCATAGACCCTCAACTTTCTTGTCCCTCTTTCAGTTTATTGATTTCACAGGATTTACAGTTCAGTAAGAAATTCATATATTAAATAGATAAGTGTAAATGATGAGATGCTCAAGGACTTGATCTTTAAGCCTTTTCTCTACTTTAGCCAGTGAATAAGGCTTTACCTACCATTTCCATGCTGATATCTTTTTCTAACTCTGGACTTACATATCTAGCAGCTTACCTGATGTCTTCACTCAGACATCTGAAAGATATCTCCAAGTTAACATGTCCAGAACCGAATTTCTTTTTTAAAAATTATTTTTTTGAAAATTTATACATAATAGATGTACATCTTTTTGGGTACAATTGCACATATTTAAATGCATAATTTGATATATTCATATAATCAAATCAGAGTGATTGGAATATCTATCACCTTAAATACTTTTCTGTATTTTTTAAAACATATTTTTCTGATTTTATGATTCATTCATTTGTAATTCTTTTTAAATTTTTATTTATTTACTTATTTATTTATTTGGAAATGGGGTCTTGCTACGTTGCTGAAGCTGAACTGAAACTCCACAGCTCAAGCCCCAACAGGTGCAGGCCAGCACACCAGGTTGTCAGAACCTAACTTCTTACGTTTCTTAGAAAACCTGCTCTATCCACAGCCTTCCTTTTAGCTGGTGATGAATCACCCTTCTGGTTTATCAGGCCAAAATGTTTGGAATCATCTGTGCCACTCCTCTCTTTCTCACGGGCCGCATTAGTGCAGCATACATTCTGTTGGATCTACCTTCAAAATTTGTCCAGAACCCAACCACTTTTTAAAAAATTTTCGTATTGGTTAGTTTTTCCAAGTTACTATTCCTTTTAAATTTGATAATTGTAATAACTCTTAACTGTTCTCCCTGCTCCTAGCCTTGACCCCTGGAGTCAAAATTTTCAAGATAGCAGCAAGAGTAATCCTATTAAAACATTAGTCATATCATGTTATTACACTCAGATTGCTTCCTGTCTCATTCACAGTAAAAGCCAAATTGCCCACAGTAGCTTATGAGGCTAAGATCTGCTTTCCATACGTCTTTCTTCACCTACCTGTCCAGCTCTCTGACCTTATCTTGTACCATCTCCCTCCTCATTCTGTTTTAGTCATACTGATCTCCTTACTGTTGTCAAATAAGCTAGCCCTAGTCTCCTCCTCCTTCTCTCCTTCTCCTTCTCCTTTTCCTTCTCCTTCTTCATCTTTGGTTAACCTTTCAGTTTATTTAATAGAGAAACAATTACAATTTCACTCGAGAGTGAAAATGACCATTCACCATATTTCACAGAAACGTCTGTGAGTATATCTCTTTATTCATTCATCTAGATTTATCTATTTTTTCAAAAAAAGCATATCTAGAACTTGGTAGCTCTGTGAGATCACACAGTCCTTTCTTAAGCTCTTCACATATTCTTTCTCCAGATGTCTCTCTGGCTTCCTCTCACTTCCTTAGGATTTTTACTCAAAAGTTAATTTTTCAATGAAGTTTACCCTAATAAGCCTATCAAAAAATTTAACCATTCCCAAGACCTTTTATTTCATTTCTCTGCTTTATTTTTCTCTTTAGATGTATTGCTATTTAATAGACTATATTTTTCTATATATCTTTTGTACTATCTCTTCTCTACAATAAAATGTAAGCTCTATGAGGTAGAGATTTTTGTTTTGTTCATTGTCATGGCCCCATTGCTTATAAACAGGCTGGTGCATAGTAACACTCAAATTAGTATTTGTTGAATAAATAAATAAGTGGAGCAGGGATTATTTCATCACATTACTTATTAGACATATATACTTCTGAGTTTTCCAGGGACATTATAATCTGAAAGTATCCAAAACTTAGCATATCATGACCTCTTTCATTTTTCACATGAATGTGGAAATCCCCCTAGGCACAATATAAACCCCCTAGAGTGAACAATGAATTAGGAAAACATAAAATTTTTCTAGAAATAAAATTTCTAAAAATGTCTTCTTCAAAAACAAAAAAAATTTTTTTTCTCTATTTCAAAAACAATAAAAAATAAGTATCTGCTTTAGAAGAGTTTACTGAGAAAATGTAGAAGCCTCAAATAGAAATTGTGGGCTATGAGAAACAATGAGCGCATACCACAAGTGAGAGAATTAAATTTCTAAGACATTAATTCAATGCAAGTTTCAGATAGAGCCTATAAAAATTAGAAGGTAAAAGGATTGAAAAGACAAGGTAAGAAATACAAACATTTATGATGAAAGAAGAGGCCATGCTAATGAAAATTTTTCCTTTGTCTTGCAGCTATCTTGAAGTCCCCTGGGCTCAAATCTTTAGTTGCTTGACTCTTTTTCTCAGCCAATAAAGCAGCAGTCAAATTTTACAGATTTTTTAAAAAATAATTTCAACTTTTATTATAGATTAAAGGGCACTTGTGCAAGTTTGTTACATGGATATATTGCATGATGCTGAGGTTTCGGTTACAGATAAATTTTACAATTTCTGTTTCCTCAGTTATTTCTTCTTTCATTCATGAATTAAATAAATCTTTTTTTTTTTTTTTGAGCACTTATTATGCACCAGGCATGTTGGTAGGCACAAAGGATTCAATGATGAGTAAACAGGCATGGTCTCTGCTTTCATGGAATGCCCCACAAGGAAATCATGAAAAATACTTGTATTAAATAGACGATTGTCAACATGATAAACACTGTGATAAGGAATGTATTTTACTAAGAGAATGGGCAGGGATCTGAACCTAGTCTAGGACATCAATAAATAATGTTTTTTTTTTTAATTGCTCCTTGCCTTTATTTCTACCATCATCCCCCTAATTAAGGCCCCCATTATCTCTACCACCTTTATCATTCTCCCTAATTTGTAACTCTGACCATGTTTGTCATGACTAAATATTTATTGACATTGTCTAGTTATAGTATGGCTATAGTCGTTCTGCCTTATTTTCCTCTTTCCTCAAACACGTCTCATGTTTCCAACCTTGTTGCTTTTGCTCCTGCTGTTTCTTCTGGCAAAAAAAAAAAAAAAAAAAAAGTACTTCTTGTTCTGATCTGTTTTCTAAGTTCTAACACAATTTTTTTTTTCTCACAGTGAACCTGTCTTCACCACTCCAACTCATGGGCTAATGTTATCTGAACTCACAGAACTTGCTGCTTTTTTTTTTTTTCATCATAAGCTACCACATGACATTTCTTGTACTGTTACACTATGTCTTAAACATAAGAATGTTGAGAGTCAGACAGGATTTGAAAATCTAGAAGCAAGTGAGGAGCAAACTAGGATTCAAAGCTTAATTCCTCTAGGCAAATGACCTTGAATAAGTTAGTCAATTCCTCTGAAATTTAGTTTCCTAAATATATGAAAAGAAGTTGTAATTATCTGACTCAAGTATTTTTTGTGAGGATAAAATGAGAGTATTTCTTGAAATGTGATATACTTAAGTTGGTACATGGCAAACAGTTTTAAAAACATACTCATACTTTAATTTTAATGTGATTACTTAAAAAAATTGTAATAAGTATAAACCATCAATATCTTTTCAATTAGATTTTTCAATTGTTTTTTACTTCTTAATGTGATTAATATTTTATTTTGATTATGTTATTTATATGCTTATTATTTATGAAAAAGATTCTTGTGTTTATTCTCATGGCAACAAGTTCCCTTTTAAAATAAATTTATTTAAATAAAAAGTGAGTCAAATTAAATTTTAAAATAACCTAAGTAAACACCAATAAAGGTAGTATGTAAACCTTTTAAAAAAGGATGCTGTTAGATTAATACTAAGACAATGCATGT
Organism: Ateles fusciceps; assembly: GCA_036589455.1. Classification (NCBI taxonomy): domain Eukaryota; kingdom Metazoa; phylum Chordata; class Mammalia; order Primates; family Atelidae; genus Ateles; species Ateles fusciceps. Next base: position 2,111,355 of record JAZHEH010002752.1, read on the forward strand.
TAAGTACCTTACTGGACAAGATAATTTGTGCCCCTTAAAGTTAAGGCACTTTTAACTTCATATAAAGATGCTTAATGTAAAAATAGCTGACATATAGAACACAACTTGCAAATTAGTCTCCCCTTTTCTTTCTAGTTAGCCATGAGGTCTATAACAAGATGATGCTATTATAGATTTTTTTAAAGCTATATATTTTTTTAAGCTGGAGAGAGGTTGCAGTTAATATCAGGAATTTTTTCAGCAACTCTATCTGTAATTGACATTGGCATTGAAGATTTCAGCAGCTGCTGTTTCTGTTTTACGTAGGTGGCAGCGTGGAAAATGAAATGATTTGTATGTTTTCATTAGTGGGTCTCAGTTTTAAGAACATAAAAAGGGATTTTATTTATTACTGTATAAATTGGTTTTATTTATTATATTTTGCAAAAGATCACCTGGACCTATGAAAGGATAGGAATTACAAAGTGAAAAAATGTGACAGTTTATAGGTCCATGTATCAGTAAGTGTCAGTGATTTAACTTCAGAAATGGTGTTTTTTGAGGCACTTTGAACCCTTGTTGCAATGACTTGATTTGTCTCTTAGAGTATGAAGATGAGTATAAGGTAAAAATGCAAATAGAGGGCAATAAGAAATGCTAGGTGGGGACTCTATATAGTGCCTCCCTTTCTTCTCCTAGGAGTGTGGAACTGTTGAATTCAAGTGATATGCTCATTAATTTGTTCATTCATTAAGCAAACATCTATTAAATTAGTCAAAAGATAGTTATTATTACCCTACCATGTGCAAAGGACTATGTAGATCTCTGAGGATACAAAAATAGATAAAGTACGTTACTTTTCTTGAATGTTTCATAGACATTCAGAGGGAAACATAAGCTCAAAGTAATTACAAATAAATAAAAATGAAATCCAAGTTATATACAATGTACAATAAGAGGCATAGAAGAGAGTTACTGGCTTTGTCATATGGTTATCAGGAAAAAACTTCATAGAGATTTATTTAGCCACATCTTGGAAAATGTGTTAAGGTTTGTCACATATGAAATGACAAGGAGCAGAAAGTAAGGTGGATAGGTAGGGCTGCAGGCAGCAGAAACAGCATGTTCTAAGGTACAAATGTATAGAGCATCTCAAGGAAACATAATAATTTTGTGAAGATCTAAAGGGATGGTATGGAAAGATTCCAACTTCGTCAAAAATGATCACTGGATTTAAGAGATGATTGTATTACCGATTAATTATTATCTCATTAATGTCATGAACTAATAGATTATTTGAGCTCATAAGGAATTGATTATGTAGTTTAATACCCAGAGATGTGACAACTGGTGGAAATGAAATTAAAACTAAGACTATTGCTTCCAAAACTAGCACTCTACCTCCATGAATTATGAAAATAATTCTGTTGTTGAGGTAGCCAGAATACCAGGCTGACTGAATTTTAATTAATAAGACAGTTTCCATTCCACAGCACTCAGGTTAGGTGAGTGGTGTTTAAATGTCTGTGTTCATTGCATGTTTGGAAGAACATGTGAATTTGAAGATATTGAATTACATTCTTAGTTACTAAATTATTAAATTATCCATCTTTAGCACTGTATATCTGTTTCAAAAATAATTTTGGTCCTATCTATGCGTTGTCATTTGTGCTCACAAGTCGAAGTTCTAATGTTCCATTAACTACCCATTACTTCTTGACTACTGGCTTGATATTTTTCTATATTGATCTTCACCTATGTCTTCTCAGTTCTTTATTCCTTTTGATAGGTATTGCCATATCAGTCTATTTCTCTATTGTAAGAAAATGTAATTTTAAACACATGGGTGGCAAATCACAGCATGTTGATTCAGAACTACTATATAACTTCAGGACCCATTTGAATTTTTTATTCTTACGAGAAGTCCTATGAGCCTTCTTTTGAGGCTCTGGGAAGATTCTAAAAAAAAAAAAAAGACAAAAACTATTCATAAGGCTCAAGAAAATATTTACTTGGCTCAGGAAAGAGAAACTTGGGAAGCTGAAAGACTTCACATTTATGAAATATTTTTTACAGGTTTGCAATTGATTTGTTTTCTTTGCATTATGGCATAAAGGGGAGAAAAGACTGAAGCACCAAAAAGGTAGACTTTCCTCACAGGATGATTCAACAGAAGCATAAAGAGTTTTTAGAAATTATTTTTATCTGCTTCTTTTTATAATATTGAGCATGCATTATCTGTCTAGACTATTGTGGTTTTTGTCTTTATTAAAGATTACAGTATGAATAAAAATAAAAGCAGTATTTTTTATTGCACTCACGCTAACTGCCAGAACTATTCCAAATAGTGTATATGTATTATCTCATTTGCTCCTTTTATCAATATTATGACATAGTTTCCATTATAACCCCCCATTTTATAAAGTTAGCAAAACTTGTCCAAGGTTACAAAAATGATGGTGGTGTTCTATCTTATACCTAAGTTTAGCTAATTAACTGTTATAATATGGTGACTTTGACTAGCATTTAATTAGGCGATTTTCCCAAATCTCTTGCATAAAACACTTAATGATAAATTTTATACATGTTGTTACCATACATGCTTATTAAACTCTGAAGCCTCATGTGTAGGCTAGTTAAATGATCTAGTTTGATTTTGGGTTAATTTAGAAGGATGCCACTTGGACTTGTTTGTGTTTGGGTATGATGATGGCCAGAGCAGTGAGATCCTAACTGACTATGGTGTCCCAGGGCATATGGGAGTCAATAAAGGCATTTAGGGGGAGAATGTAGTGTTTTGATAGCCATTCAGGGCAGGACACTCGATCTTAGGATCACCAAAGAAAGGGGAATGAAACTGAGATTGTTGCATAAAACTGAAAACATAAAAGGATTCTCATTCACAAAAGGACTTCTAAAAAACTACTCACCAGCCCAGGGTAGCAACAAGGAAATATTTTCTATTACAAGTGGAAAAAGAAATTTTAAAAAAAGTAAATTTAAACCCAACCCATTTCTGTGGGGAGAGTAGCTCCAAGACAAAAAAAAAAAAAAAAAAAAAAAAAATTGGTATGAAGCTACTCTTGGACTAGTGAAATCTCTGGATGACTAACAGAGGGATGTGCAGGATTGTTCTGCAGCAACAGTCGCACAACTGAAGGTTCCAGGGACTCCCACAGAAACTACAGTCTTGCTAAAGATAATCTCAGAATAAAAATGTACAACAGGATGCAGAAACTAGTAAACATGAGTGAAACAAGTGAGATTAGATCTTCAGGAAAATCAGAGAATAAAAATATAGATAAAGACTGCAAAGTAAGTATGTGTCAGATTAAAAACATGATAAAGAAAGAAATAGAAATCACAATTAAAAAACAACACGATAGATTTAAATATATATAGAATGTCTAAAAATAAAAATAAATGAATAAACAAAGGATTAAAAATACACTGTAGATAAGTAAAAAAAAAAAACTAAAATGTAAGGTAAAAATTGAAATTAGAAAATAGTAATTAGATCTGGGGATATACCCTGAAAGCAGCACAGAGTAGGAAGGAGAAAAAGCCATGAGTTATATGAAGCAATAGTATGAGTAGATAAAATGTTCCAGAAAAAAAAACTAACAGAATTAAAGAGAATAATGAGAGTGAGGCAAAAAAATTTTAGAAGAGTTAATGACTGAGACTTATTTTAATAATCAGATTCAAGTAACATAATAAATTCCATGTAGATTTTTTTAAAAAAGGGAATATTATAGTAAAACTGCAGTTCAAGAAAGGCAAAAAAATATTTTTCATTCAAACCATACTAAGAAAGACATATTTCTTATAATAGGTAACAATTAGATTGACAGCAGTCATCTTATCATAAAAATTGATGACAGAAGATAGTGCAGGCTGGCTAACATCTTCAGAGTGCCGAGGGAAAACCATTGTCAATTTACAAATCTCTTCCTATACTCTCATTCAAAGTCTAGTCTACTTTCATTCAGCTCAGGGAAAATACAAATGACTGCGTATGTTTAAACATTATAGATTTTTGCAAAAAGACTATTAAAATATTTTTATCTGTAAGAAAAAAATTTGATCCAGAAAGAGGGGTTAGGATTTGAAAAATGAAGAAGTTAGCTGATAGTTCTTTTGAGTAAACTTTAATTACAAAAAAAATAAAAATAATGGTGATAATAATAATGACTGATTTGGTGGGGAATGTAACTACTATAACAAGGTAAAACTAAAATAGTATATATACAGTAGGCCGAGCGTGGTGGCTCATACCTGTAATCCCAGCACTTTGAGAAGCCAAGGGGGGTGGATTACCTGAGGTCAGAAGTTTGAGACCAGCCTGGCAGCCTGGCCAACGTGGTGAAACCCTGTCTCTACTGAAAATACAAAAATGAGCTAGCATGGTGGCGGGTGCCTGTATTCTCAGCTACTCGGGAGGCTGAGGCAGGAGAATCACTTGAACCTAGGAGGCGGAGGTTGCAGTGAGCCAAAATCACCATTGCACTTCAGCATGGGCAACAAGAGTGAAACTCTATCTCAAAAAAAATTTTATATATATCTAAAGTTTATATATATATATATATGTGTGTGTGTGTGACATTTTAAGGGTAGTATTGAAGTGCTCAGTTGTATAAATTTATAACATTAACATGAAAAGTTAGACCAAGTGAAAAGGATGAATCACGCTTTAAATATCAGTATTTACTATAAAGCATACATAATGTCTTACTGGCACAGGTAAATAAAAATAGGACAATTTTTAAAAAGCCAAGAAATAATTATATGCACATACATATTATCAAGATATATAAGTAATGGACATTAGAAATCAGTAAGGAAGAGGAAAAGCATTAGTATATACCAGCTAAGTAAGTAAGCAAGTAAATAAATAAATAAAACTGGCCATACATATGGGGAAAATATAGATTCCTACCTTCCACCATAAATTACTGTTTTTTTAATTATTATTTTAATATTTTATTTTATCAACTTTTGAGTTCTGAGATACATGTGCAGGATATGCAGATTTGTTACATAGGGAAACGTGAACCATGGTGGTTTGCTGTACAGATCAACCCATCACCTAAGTATTAAGCTCAGCACCAATGAGCTGTTCTTCCTGATGCTTTCCCTTTCCCTGCCCCCACCTGATAGACCCCAATGTGTATTGTTTCCCCACCCCCATGTGTCCATGTGTTCTCATCATTCAGCTCCCACTTATAAGTGAGAACATGCAGTGTTGGGTTTTCTGTTTCTGTGTTAGTTTGCTGAGGATAAAGGCTTTCAGCTCCATTCATGTCCCTGAAAAGGACATGATCTTGTTCCTTTCACTGTAAATTAAAAAACAACTTTATTTTCTTTCTAAGCAATTTAAATGTTTTGCTTGCATGAATAAAACTAAAACGAGTCAGAGATTGGAAACAGGTAGATTCAAAACCCAGAATAAAAGATTAGTGTTCAGTATACATCAAGTACTTCCACAGTCAATAAGAAAAATATAACCCTATTTAAAAATGGGCAAGGGGCATGAACAGAAGGAAGTTCAAATAGCCAATAAATATATGAACACATGTTAAGTCTCACCAATAACCAAGAAAATGCACATCAAGATTACAAAGAGTTAACATTATATATTATGTTTGGAAAACATGAATGTCTGATTGCACTGTGTTATACAGAATATTGAACTCATATAAACTACTCATTTAAATTACTAATAATGACAACTGGAGAGCAATTTGTAATGAATTAATATTAAAGCTGGACATATTCTATGATCCACCAATTACATTTTGAAGGACCTGCTCTAAAGAAAGTTATATGTGCTTCAAGAGAGAGGTACAATAGTATTTATTGAAATTTATTTTGAAATGAATTTGAGAAGGCAGGGTGAAGAGATTTTATATATATTATGAAGAATTTATTTCTTAAAAAATCTGAATCAAATATGACAAAATATTAACATTTATTAAATCTGGTAGGTAACTTACATTAGGTTCTTTACATTTCTGATGCCAAATGTATTATGATTAAACATAGAAAAAGCACATGATACATTCAAATATTGGAGAATGAGTTTTGATGATTTTAAGAGGAGAAATAGACATAGGCTTTGTTCATTTATAATTGGAGTTAGAGGGTTTATTATTTGAAGTGACTTGAAATCTTTTTTTCGCACTTACCTACAGCTGGCTATTTTTTGGTACAAAAATATATCCATCTGCAGCCAGGTCATTTTGTATGCATTGACTATCATATACATATAAATTCTTAGTGACAATTTTTTTACTATTGTCTACAGTGATAAAACATGCAGAGAGGTTTAGCTGTTTATTAGTGAGTTTATATCATACAAAAGCTGAAAATCAGTAATTTTATCCCTGAGAATCATACATTTGTAACAAGGCCATTCTTTACTAAAATGTATTTCTTTATACATATGTGTCCCCTAACTACATAGGGCTCTTTGAGAAAAGGATTATACTTTATTCATTTACAGGCCCTTAAGGATTGACATGTAGTAAATACTCAATACATTTTTATGGAAAAGTATTGTTTACCTTTTCAGTTGCACAAGTACTAATGAGAATATGTTATATAGATGAATCCCATGATACATATTTACATAGAGCAAAATATATGTTTTCATCTTTCCCTTTCTACTACTTTGTACAGAAGCAACTAATGTCGAGACCTTGGCATTCCTCTGAATTGAAGTTAAATATTATGTATATATTCTTTACCAAAATATTCTCTGTAGTATATATTCCACACTTGCTGTTTAATAATCAGCTAATCACTTTGAGAACCCAAAGCAGGAGGATCACTTGAGGCCAGGAGTTCAAGATCAGCCTGGGAAACATAGCAAGACCTCACTCTACAAAAAGAAAAAAATTAACTTAGCCAGATGTGATGGTGCATGCCTGTAGTCTTACCTACCCTGGAGGCTGAGGGAGGAGGATTACTTGAGCCTAGGAGTTCGAGGTTGCAGTGAGCTATGATCACACAACTGCATTCCAGCCTGGGTGTCAGGACAAGGTCCTGTCTCATAATAATTTACTAATATCAGATATTATTTTTGATAGCCAAAGGACTACCAAATATACATATCAAATATGCAAACAAACCAATCAAATCTTTGATTAATTTTTTACATTAACTTAATAATATCTCAATAGGTATTTCGTTTGGTCTATATTCAACATTGAAACTAAATAGCTTTTCAGGCTACCAGATATTAATACCTCAGGTTGAATTTTGACTCTGTTTTTAAAAATAATTATCTCTGCTATACATAGATGATTTTTAAAAGAAAATCATTCATGTGCTAGGCAGAAAATGTGTGATACTTAATGGCTTGATTTAAACATTGCATTTAACTTGATAATTCAGAGGAGGCTCACATAGTGTGTGTGTTGAGGCATGAACCCAAAGCTGCTTAAAAGGATTAATGTTGCATCTCAAATTCAGCTGTACTGATAGGTTTCTGTCATATGAGAGGCTTTAAAAATAAAATTATAAAGGAAAAAGTCTGTCCAGGTACTGATTATATGCAGATGGAAAGTGTCTGAAAAATCTGTTTTACTTACACAGCAGAGCTGCAAATGTTATTTCTCTCAATCAGCAGAGCAATGGTTAGAGACTAGTAGGATTAACTGTAGGCAGCTGCCACCTTTACAGCAGACACATCTGCCCACAGAGAGCCAGGAAAGATGGTTGTATAAATATGGCAATGACTTCATTCAGTTGTCATTATATCCATCTTTCAAGCAACTTTTGCTACTGAAAATTTTATGGCTATCCTTCTATTGAGTCTTCCAGTCTTTCCTAGTTTGTGGATTTTCCTACTTTGGCATAGACATATTTGACAAATATATTTTGAATATCTACAGTTTGCTGAGCATTTGCATAACATGAGCATGAGTCCTAACTGCACTGTCTTTTCTACCTCCAACTGCCTATTTAAGAAACAATAGTTATTATTGTCATAAGCTAAATCTTAGCTGACAGGGCCAATTTATTTTATGAGGATATTGTTCTGAAAAAAAAGTATAATACCTCTTGGTCAGGTGTGTGAAGAAGGTCATTAAAGGTTCAACATAAAGGCAAAACCAATAAACAAACTGATCAAACATCAAAGATCTCTCCAAGCCCGAGTTCTAGTGATCTGTGAAGTCTTAACTCATGCAGAGAAGGCAAAAATTATTTAAAGAGATCAAAAAGTATGATCTGTGAGTCCCATCAGAGTAAATTAACATCCTTTGATTCCCTCTATGATATCAGTGGTTTGAAAGTTCAAGGTATTTTTTCTCACCTCTTTATTGGCTTATTCTGTCTTAAGGTGTTAAGAACAAAATTTTCTAATCATTAGCTTAGGGAGAATAGTTTATCCCTGTTCTTTTTATTTACTTTAGTCCTTTAGTTGAATACACTTTTAGCTACAACATGGCTTGGACCAACTTGTGTGCAGAAATAATAAATACCTTTACATCACAGCAATAGTAGGGTAAGCTATGGTCCTGCTGAGTAGCTCTTCGAAAACTAAGCAGGAGTTACCATGTATTTATTCGTTGGATTTCTGTGGCACTTTTCCTCCAAAGAGTACAGGGTATAATGTGAAGAAATTTGCACAGGGTTTGCCTTAGAGTGTCAAAAGGAAATTAAAAGAAAGGAGTGCTTGTAGGAGCATAGAGCATAAGAAATAGCTAATGGAAAAACCAAACCCTGGTTGGCAGCAAGGCATGCCAAAGGAGGTAGAAGAAGCTGGGCTACCCCAGGAGTACCACTGTTGACTTTTCAGAACACTGAATCATTTCCCCACAGCCTGTGTATCTGGTGAGCACTCGAGATTTCTGTTCAATATTATTTGAAGACAATCATGATCATAGACTCATAGGGTAGGAAACAACCTTAAAAAATATTTTCCCAATTCTCTTAATTTACAGATGAGGTGCATGGAACCCAGAAAGAACAAAGAAATAAATTAGAAGCAAAATCAGGGTCAGAAACAAGATCATTCATTTCTTTAATAAACATACATTAAATATGTTGTCCTAAGCACTGTTCTAGGCACAAGGGTTACCTCAATGAGTAACATGAACATGGATCTGACTACCAATGTCCTGTCTTATACTGTTTTGTTCTACCACCAGTTGCCTATGAGGGTATTCAACATAATTTGCAATATACTTTTTTGTTGATTCTAGACCAAACTCTCTTGAGGGAATAGACTTCAAGTGACTTTGTTAAGAGACGGTAGTTCTTTTCCAAGTGTCTGCAAGTGTGTTGATATTCTTTGATTCTTTAGTGCTCATAGGGAGCCTCTGTCAGATCAGCTGAAAATCATTTACTATATCGAGTCTAGTTTGTGTGCCACTGGAAGGCAGGCTTTCCTTGCCACCACGAGCAGTTTATTTTTGTCCTCTACTAGGACTGGCAAAGGGCTAAAACATTATCTCTCATTGAAGGAAACAGTTGTCTCTTAGCATTGACCTTATCTTAAAAGTGCCTCACATGATCGTCCAAACTCTAATACGGTAATGGAAGTACTTAGTTTTAGAATCAAGTGTTAAAATTCTTCAAAGGAGCATAGTTTAAAAGCTGCTATAAATCTACCTTCCCAAAGGTGATATTTCAGTCATCCACTGAACACTGGATGGCACTACAAGAAAACCTGGGATTCAAAAAAGAGTAGTTTACTCTTCTTAGTTTAACACTAGATTTAACCCCCTGTCCATCAGCCAGTACCCATGTCAAAAAACCATCCTGTAAAAGAGGCCTCAGTTCTTTTACAGGTAAAGGTAAAACTACGAACCTTCACTCAGGTACTTGGGAGAACACTTCATCCTGCTCACTTTCCCCTTAGTCCCAGGCCAGTCTCTAAAGAAATAAAGTATTTACCTTGTAAGTTGTGGATAAAGCTGGCTGGTGGGCAGAGAAGTGATATTCCTTGGACCAAATAGAGTTGGGGGAGGGGACAAGAGAAGGAAACTTGTGTTCCAGCCACCCTAACAGCCCTGAGAGTCCTCTTAGTCCTCTTGGATATAAGTGGGATTGGGTTCCAGGGACACCTGTTTGTGCCTGCAGGGCCAGATTCATGGTGGTTCTGCCTCTCCCCTTGCCTGGCAGCTCTTTTCCCTATGCCTGGCAATTCCTCTACTGGCTGATTTACCTGCGAGGCTGTATGTGGATCTGTCTTTACGTGGCCACTGGCGCTAGCACGCACTGTCAAGATAGAGGGAAGCCAAAGCGAGGATTGCAACTGTCCAAGCCTAGAGCGGGAGGTGAGCTGCCTCGAGACTCGACTGCAGCTTCCCTTCCTCCTGACACACATGGAGTTTGGTAGCGACGGTGCTTGTGCTGAAGAACTGCAGACAAATACTTAGCCAACTGGATGTGTGTGAGCTGGCTACAAAGGCAGCGCCTGCCTCACCCGAACCTCCTGCTGGCAGGATGTAAATATACCTGCAGACTGGCCAAACAGGACTGCCTTTTCTCCCCCAACCCCTCCCTCCTCCCACCCTCTCCCTCAGCTAACCAGCATGAGAGAAACTGAGAAAGCAACAGCCTGCAAGTGACAGCTCCAGCCTGATTCCGTTCGTCTCTGAGCCGAGGTGGGAAGTTGATTGTGCGGCAGCTTCATTGTGAATTCCTTCATAGCATCGCTATGTTTGCCTCTATCTGGTATGCTAAGAAGCTGGGTCGCAGGTTCGTGCACAATGCCAGGAAGGCGAAATCAGAGAAGGTATGGAATGAGTGGGGTTGAAAATTACCTTTCCGGTTTGCCAACTGCCGGCTCTGGACCATTGGTCTGAGTACAGACGCAGTCTTTATTTGCTTGGGGTGAGAACCTGCCTCTCACTGTGAATGTGGTCCGTGCCACTTTGAAAAAGGGTAACACTTAGAGTCTAGGTTGCTTGGGAGGGGAGCATTAAGGGTTAAGCAAGATCATTGGGTATTCAAAATATATGGTGAAATCATCAATTGATAAAATGTCTTCACTTAGACTTAAGATTTAAATAACATAGAATGAAAGCAATTGAGCAGCTGCAATTTTTGCTTGTTCAGAGAGCTCTCTAGTAAACTTGTTGCTATACTGCATTATTTTATTTATTGTGATCTTTGGTTCTGAAGTGGGCAATATACATACCTGAGTCTTTCTTTAGTACATGTGCTCCAGTGTGTGTCCTAGGAACATGTATCTAGGACTCTCAGTAAGGTTGACCAGACTCTACAAGGATGCTTGGTATCCTTTCACTAAGCCATCGTTTCAAAAGTGTTCACAATGAGCAAGAATTATATTTATAACCAGGTAATGTGGCCATTTAGAGAATAGATTTGCATTTCTTGTATTCAGCATGACCAGTCATTTCCAGAGAATCTCTATGTAGACTTACTTAATTAGTTATATTTCTCTGAGAAATTAAAATGACCTGTAAGTCCTAAGGTATATTACATGCTTGGAGATAACCGAAGATGATAGCTTACATCTTTAATATGTCCAGTGCTTTCTGAGGCACTGTCCAAACTGTCATATTTAGGGAATCAATATTCAACAAGATGGGCATTGGGGAAACTTGCAAAGGTAACAAAATCTTGTGAAACAGATTTTTCATATTCCTCTGAGGATATGATCTTTAGCCCAGTCTCTTTAGTACTTCATATAAACTCATGAGATTGACCCAGAGATGGCTCTCCAGGTCTGTGACACAGTCCTTTCTCTCACCTAGAAAGATGCCTTCACTTTAACTTGCTATTCATTCCTTCAGAGTGGAAATGATAAAATGAACAAGAATCCAGTGATGAAACAAGATATGGTTTTTCTTTAGCGTGAGAAGAAAAAATATCATTGGAGTTTTCACTTTAGAGCTGTAGCCTCGTAGAATGTCCAGGTCTGACAATTATAGAACGATGACTGACGTGTTATTTAGCAACACTTTTGGTGGAGGAGGTGGGGAGGATTGGGGCAGAATTGGTCTCTTCTCCATTCTGTATAGCCCAGATACAAAGATTACAAGCCTAATTATCATGTATCAACTAATATCATATATATTGAACAGTTGGCTTTTGAGGTTGTGTTTTGTTTTGACTTTCAAGTAATTTTGAAGGAAAGAGACTTGAGAGTAGGTCTTTTATTGGAACAAATGTTTTAGAAAAGTCCTTTCTTCCTATAAAAATTATAGGCTGTACGGATGAGAGAACTGTCAGAGACCACAAATGGCTCTGAAAGCCACTGGGAGATAATACTTCATGCCAAATTAGTATGCAAAGAAAGTTGAATCTCCCAGAAGCACTTATTTCAAGCTTGGGCCCAAATGTGGGAAATAGCAGTTCTATCAAATTCAGTGTATAGAACCTACAAAGATATTAATACAGCAAAGTAACATGAGCTTCTGCTTCTTAAGAAGCTAGTAAGGGGCCTTGAATCTGTCTCATTCGTTTCTATGATGGCTAATGTTTAAAACAAGCAAAAAGAAACCAAATGTGATTTTAAGGGTTCAAAATATTTACTTAACTTACTAAGAGAGTAAGGTGCATTCACATCAGGGAATCTACATTAGAGAACTGAAGGTTTGCTCTCTGGGTGATAAAGACCAAAGGGAAAAATTAACTCTACTGCCTCTGTGATAGCAAGAGAGCTAGGAGGAGTTCATTTTGAACACTAGGTCATGATAAGCAACCTGAAATAGCATCTTGGTATTTTTTAATGGAATTTGCATTTACAGAGTTCCTGAAATAAATTAAAATGTATGTTACCTGGAAAATTGTAGGTACTCAGTCAATGCTTGGTGAATGGAAATTTATTCATTTATTTTGTATAACTAATTTTATTACATAGTTTATTTAAACCTATAATTTTAAATTAATATTTTTTCTAAGGGTTCGCTAATGTACTTTATCTAAAAGAGAGTTAACAAATAGTATAACAAGCTGAATTAATTTACATAGTGTAGTTCTATAACATCAGAAATCATACAGTTGCAAAACAGTGGGGCATAGAAAGTGCTACTAACGATGTGTTGTCATGGTATATCAACAAATGGAAGAAGATGTATAAAATAAGATTATTATTGAATTTTATTTTTAAATGACCAGTATATTTAATTGTGAAAGAACACGTTTTAGCAGTTGGGGAGATATGTCTTTACAATGGACAATGATTATGATTTTTAGTACCCTCTGTAAATTTCTTTTTTCAGTAGGTAACAGTTTATTTCTTCCCGCTCTAATAAAACAACCTGAACTCATCATAGCCCTTCACAACATTCAGGTGTGACCCGGAAAGTATTTTCCTCAAGGTTGGGGTTAATTGAAAAGCTATTAATAATTAGGATTGTGCAAGACTAAATACCATTCTAAACACTCAGTGTGACTTATTACTAGTTGTCTGGCCTACTGTTTTCCCTCAGCTAATGTCAGTAGAATTCAGTAGTATCACAAAATACCCGTCATAATGCTCACAAAAATAATAGTATTAATGATAATAATGTCTATACACCTTATGCATTAGCTTCTTTATACATAAAATTTAATTATCACAACAGTTCTATTAAATAGAAATTATTTTTCCTGAATCTTAGAGAGAAGAGTAGCTAGTCCAAGGTCACAAGTCTAATGCTAAGTATCAGTGCTGGGATTTGCACCTAGCCAGCCCAAGATATTCCAAAACTGACTCCTTGTGCCTCTACGCTTTCTTCCTTCCACTCGTCATTCTCCTGGATCCCCTAATCTGTCTTGTCTGAAGAAGGTTGCTCATCTTTTCTTATCTCGTGCCTCTCTTTTATATTAGAATTTCAAAGTGATAAGGTTTACAGACTCAAAGTTACTGATTGTGTAGCTCAACCTCTTTATTTCAGATAAGACTATACCTAAACTATATTGAATAAACAGTTTTCTTTCCTGTTGTTAAATATTTTACATTCTTTGTCTTCTGTTGTTGGTTAAGTGTAGCAAACTTGTTTTATCATTTTGTCACCTATTTTTTTTTTTTTTGAGACGGAGTCTCACTGCAGCTCAGATTGTAGTGTAGTGGCACAATCACTGCTTACTGCAGCCTCAACCTCCCTAGGCTCAGGTGATCCTCCCACCTCAGCCTTCTGGGTAGCTGGAACCACAGGCATGTGCCACTACACCTTGCTAATTTTTGTAATTTTTTGTAGAGTGAGGTTTCCCCATGTTACCCAAAGTGGTCTCGAACTCCTGAGTTCAAGGGATCCACCCACCTTGGCCTCCCAAAGTGTGGGATTACAGGCATGAGCCGTCATGCTGGGACACCTATTATTCTATTTGAATACCTTTTAATTGTCATATTATTATAACCTTAATTGGCATTTGTACTTACTGCTTATTCCTATAGAACCCAAAGATGTCTTCTATCAAAAAGGACCTAAATGCTTGGCAATTGTACATGTGCTCTCTTTTTGAAATAAGTCAAAGATATTAGGTGATTCACGTTGACATTTTTCTAAAAAAGCTACACAAGAAATTCTTCGTAATTCCTTCATTAAAAATTTCATTTGTACCAACAAATTCTGTTAATAAAATTATTTTAAAAGTGATAATGTGAAATCAAGATTGCCTGGCTGGGATAGACTACTTCCATTCAAATTAATTATTCCTTTCTTCTTTGTTTTGACCCTGTGTAATTAATTCAGAAATTAACATCTTACTTGTATGCCTGTTGTCATGTTTCAACTTAAATCACTTAGTTTAGTCAATCTCTAGATTGCCTTACTCTAAAAAGCCAGTTAAAGAATCTTTAAGATAAATTGAAAGTGTAATTTCTGGTGACATAATAATACAAAGAGTATTAAAATACCAAAAGTTGTGTGCCTTCACTTCCCTATCAGCAATATATTGCTTATTTCATTTGTTTTTGTTTTAATTTTTGTATTTCTTATCTTTTAAGTGCACATTATGAAACGTACATTCACGATGTAATATTCGTAATCCTGTAGATGAGCTTGGCAGTTATACATAAGCTATCAGTGATGTAACTAAGCCCACATTGTCCTGACATTGGGCCATATTCACCTTGGAAAACTTTTTTTTGACAGTATCTCACTCTGTGGCCCAGACTGGAGTGCAGTGGTGTGATCTCAGCTCACTGAAACCTCCACCTCCAGGGTTCAAGTAATTCTCATGTCTCAGCCGCCCAAGTAGCTGGGACTGCAGCCGCATGCCACCACACCCAGATAAATTTTTGCATTTTTAGTACAGATGAGGTTTCACCATGTTGCACAGGCTGGTCTCAAACTCCTGGGCTCAAGCAGTTCGCCTCAGCCTCCCATAGTGCTGGGATTACAGGTGTGAGCCACCATGCCTGGCCCACCTTGGAAAACTTTTTAAAAACCAGCACACTAGTTCTACTCTCCCCTTTGTCTAAACCAAACACATTAATTCAACATAAACTAAAATGAAGGATAAACTAGTAATGCATTTGCTGGCAATATGACCAAGGAAAGAGAATTATGTCCCGGTGATGTTAGTATTGTATAAAGAGCATCAGGCTTTGGGTAAGGACTTAGAGGGAGGGGATTACATTAGCCTTGCTCTTTGCTATCCAGCCTGAAGTCTGTGGCCTCAGTTTTCTCGTCGGTCAAATAGAAGTAAAATTTATGCTTCAGTAGATTTCCAGTGTCCTCAGGATAGTGTTCAAACCCTTAATGTAATCTACAAAGCCCATCGTGATATGGCCTCTGCTTTCCTCTCTATCATCACAACTTGCCTCTCTTCTATGAGAACTTTAAATCCGGCATTCTGAACTACTTTCAAATCCCTAAGTGGCCCATGCTCTCTAGCTTCCAGGATTTTGCTTAATCTGTTTGGCTAGCTAGCTAATCACAGCCTGGCTGTACCTGTCACTAATTCCACTCTAGACTTAGGTGACATCCATCACTAGGAAACTTGTCCTGGCCTCTATAAGCCCAGGATGAATCTATCTTCAGCTCCCACAGCAACTTGTGCATTTGTTGTAATTATTTCCATTTTTCTGTAATCCTCAGTAGATTTGAAATGAACGATTTCCCAATCTCATTCAACGTATTTCTAGAGTCTAAAAGAATGCCTGGAACATAGTTGTTTTTCATATGCTATTTAATGGATTTGAGGTTGTCATCAATTTTGAGATGCACCATTATTTCATCTATTACTAAAAAAAAAAATAAAAGATTGCTAATGAAACCATAACAGCATGAATTGCAAGATACATCTTGATTTCACAGGTGTTAAAAAAAAAGTTCATTCTTTAATAATATATGACATAATGGTGCAGAATGAATGAAATTACTTTGGAGATAAAATGAGTTAATATAAATAAAGTGTTTAAAATATATTTGCTATCAAATTACTTTTATTTCTTTGGTAATATTAATATTAGTTCGCATCGAGAAGTATTATACATAACCCTGAGACATATTATATATTTTGACTTGTGCCAATCAGACTCAACAAGTATTATGTGTCCCATTCTGAAATTAGGAAGGTAAATGATAAAGGAAAACATGAAAATTAACATTATGAAATGGATTAAAAGATATCATCACACTGGAACTATTTAGATTGCAGAAAGCTTAAGAAGCCTTCCAGACTCCCTGCTATATATCTATATGTCTAAACAACAGTAGTTAATATTTATTGAATTGGTTCCATGAGCTGAGAACTGTGAATACAAAGACCCAGTGAGATTACTACTATTAGTTTTTAGAGAGAAAGCATATCACTAGTAGGTGGCTATGATTAGACACCCTATATGATTCTAGAGCTCAAGCTCCTTACTGGTAAATAATACTCTGCCTCTGTATATTTCCATATACTATATATTGTATATATATATAAAATGCATATTATACTATGTATATATAAAAGCATGTATGTTTACAATGAGTTATATACTAAGTTTATTTTCCCCATAAAAAATAAATTTTAAAAATGAATTTAAATGCAAAAACTGAAATTTATCTCAGGCATAAGAAGTGTCCTGATATTGAAGATTCACCAGTCCTCAGTGGTCATTTTATGTCTATTTTTTCCTCATAGTAGATCGAAGAGTGGTCTGACATGGAGAGAAGGCTGAACAGATTGTCCTCTCAGATCCCTTTCTTAGAGGCTTGTGAGTCTCTCAAAGCTCAGTTGTGAGCAGCAGCATGACTCAGCGCCAGTGTCTGCCTAGCTGCGGTGACAGAGAGGACAGGCATTTGCCCATGCTGAATACAGCCCTGCAGTTCTCCTCTGTCACCTCGAAGGTGAATCCAGCAGCAAAATGGACAGTAGCACCTGTTCTGAGGTCCCAGAACTGCTGCCCACCCTGGCAGAGCACAAAGCACAACTTTTATGAGGTCAGGGAGAGTAGACAGAATCAGAGAAATGGCCAAAGTGAAGGAAGGGGAGGGTAGGCTGGAGAGCAAGATAGTTGGTCACAAAACCATTGTAAAATTGTGATTAGTTGTACTAATGAGTATTAAGCAGTTTACTTGAACATTATGACATGCACTTTGCATGTACCATCTCATTTCACCCTTACTACAACCTTCTGAGGTACTCTTATTATTAGCTGCATTTAATAGATGGACTAAGGTATAAGATGTTATAGGATTTGCCAAAGGTCATAAGCGGTGGAGCCAGCATTCAGGAACAGGTTTCCTGAATCTAAAGCCTGTGACCCTAGCCGCACTCATATCTTATGCTCTTCTTTAAACTCATCTTGAGTTGGATGGACCTCTGCTATGGAGAAGAGATAGGCTGGAAATGAGACCTGACTTATTTGTTGTGGTCCTTCAGAAACTAGATATCCAGATAGCCTTGCTTCAGTCTAGAGTACAAAACTTTATTTGCACCTTTTTCTTAATATAACTTTAGAATAATATTCCTCCGCCTGATATTGTTGAGCGATATTACACTGGGTAATGAAGATGAAAGGTTACCTTCTCCCATCCAGCAAGATTAGCTTAAGCATGATTATCACTGTAAAGATAAATTTGATAATCAGATAATCTACATGTTTTATTTGCACATGTATTGTAGGAATGAGGCTATTAGAGAAGGTGTTTCACTTTAAATAATGCCTTGTAGTATTTGCTTATATTTGAGGTAGTCTTATTTCCTCAAATATCTTATTAAATCTTTAATTATTAAACCATTATAAATTCTGTCCTATTTGGTCTGAACATGTAGCATCTAGAAGGTCCTAAGTGAACTCTGGTTGGATGATTCACTTGAATGGGACACTCTTAGCTGTGTTCAGTATAGGAATTAAGACTGGATTAGAGGTTAATAGGGCTGGGTATTAACTGACAGTGCCCCACAACCTGTGCCTCCTTGGCTAAGTGTCTTAACTTTCCTGGGCCTGAGTTCATTGGCAAGCAGAGTCCTTCCAACTCAAACATTCTTTGATTCCAATTCTGATTTTCTGTAAGACTGCAGAATCCTTAAAGGAAAGGATTTGTGCTCATTTGTCTTTGTATTCCCAGCACCTAACAAAATGCCTAGCACTAGGAAAAACAGAACATTTATGCCAAATGACTATATACAAAAGGTCTGAAACTTCCTTGACCATTAGTGAGAAAACTATAGTGGAGATTCTACCCACTTTCAAAGTGGGAGCATGATGAAACATGCTCAGGGGCTCTTCTTTTTTAATTGCATTTTTCTCTGAAGAAAGAGGAATTATGAGGCATTTTATAGCACTGGGTTTGAGGCTTTGGTTCTCTTTCTTTCTCACCTTTCATGCCACTAATACTGAAGTAAAACAAACAGTAACTAGCATAAAACCAGAATCCTCTTCAGCCAGCAACAATGACATCAATCTAAAATTTTCCAACAGCTTTATCCCACATGCCACATCATTACAAGCTTATAGTTGGGGGATGAAATGTGTATTGCTTGAACCCTCTCAATCTTAAAATTCCAGTTATTTAGAGAATCTCCATCCTACCTGCTACAGACTGAATTGTGACCTCCCCAAATTCATATATTGAAGCTCTAGTCCCCATTGTGACTATAATTGGAGATAGGACTTCTGGGAGGTAAATAAAGATAAATGAAGCCATAATGGTAGAGTCTTAATCTGATAGGCTTGGTGGCATTGTAAGAAGAGGAAGAGACAGATTCCTTCATCTTTGTCTCCACTGTGTGAGGAGACAGAGAAAATGTGACTATCTGCAAGCCAGGGAGAGAGAGCTCACTGGAAACTGCACCCTGATAGAACCTTGATCTTGCTTTCCAGTCTCCAGAACTGTGAGAAAAAAAATTTCTTTGATTTAAGCCACCTAACATCTAGTATTTTGTATGGCAGCCCAAGCCATACCACCTCCCACTATTGTAGATATATATGATGATTTCTAATGAGGAGTGGTTTTCTAGTGCCCAAGGCCAGCCTATCACCAGGTAGAAATAGCGTTCTTTTTTATTCAAAGTATTAAACACATAGCTTCAGCAGGGTTAACACCACTCAATCTTTTGAAGGAGTTAGAAAAGGTTATTTAAAGTGGTAATACATTTTTTTAAAAAGGAGAAGTAGAGGTTAAGGGGAATGAATGAAATGCTTTTAGAGGTTTACTTTGGCTGTCTTTACAGTTGTCTAAGCTACAGAGTAGGAGAAATGAATCCAAACTATTTACTCAACAAACTTGATAAAACAAAAAATACATTTAACTCATAAAATACTTTTTTTTCTCTTCCATACCACTTGTTATTTTAGGTCCCCTGATTTAAAAGCAGAATTCGTTGATATTCCCTACCATATCCTCCACTGTTTGTCACAAGTTAGTCTTGGAGAAAGTGTCTACTATGAGATGGGCTGGTAACTTTTCACCAGGGATTCAGCAAGATACAACAAAATGAGCACTGCTAGAGATATTGAGGTCTGTGGTATTCCTGTGCTTGTTAGCAGTGCAGAGCTATGTGATTTGACAGAAATTTTGGTGATTCTAGCACAGGAAAGGTGAAAACTTATTTGTTGTGGAAAGGGTAAAATATACTGAGGTTAAGGGAGCTGGAGGAGGGACAGTGCTTGGGAAAATTTAAGGATAATGAGAAAAAATAAGTCTTTTTCTTGTTCCTTTCCTATTTGGACATCATCCTGGCATAGGACTGACTTTCCTTTAATTTTTTTTTCCCCAAGATTCTTGTATAGGTTTTTTGTCGTCTTCATTGACTTCTGTCTTTTACCCATTTTGTGGTTCCTCTTATTGGCACACCACCCAAGAACAGTAAGGCAGTGAAAGACTCTAGATCTGGCTTTAAGACTGGTTGGGTGACCTTGAACAAATGACTGCATCTCCTTGATTATTAGTGCTCTCATGTATTAAAAAATGGTGATAAACACTTTTTCATGGGTTTTTGATTCAATTAAAACTGCATGTGAACAATCTATATATTGTAAAAACTTTTTCTTCCCTACCTCCTTTCTTTCCTCCTTCCCTCCCTCTCTCTCTCTTCCTTCCTTCCTTCCTTTTTTCCTTTCTTCCTTACTACCATTCATTTCAATATTCTACCTAGTTCTAGAAAAAATGAAAGATAGTTTTTACCTCTTCGACAGTGATGGCTCTTACTCTACTATCCCCCTTGGGCTTCAGAATGGACTTGCTTTGTCACCCTGGTTTTATAAAATGAGAAGGTGTGTCATTATATCTCTGTCTCTGGCTAGAGGCAGAAGATGACTAAGAAGAACATCTGTCTTTAACAAGTGAGAATTGTTAATACGATGACTCTGAGAGAGTTCTAGGTTTTTATTTCCTTTTAAATAATTTTCTAGATTCTCCTTATAAAATATTGTACCCCTGCTCCCAGCCTTTCCCATACCTCTGTCTTTCAAAATATACCACCCAACTTTTAAGAGAGGAATTCCCTGTTTTGTGAATGCCAATTAAGACATATCACTTCTCATTTGAAAGGAAGTATCATGTGCTGAATGACTCAAGTTGCTTATCTTCTAGCTGGTAAATGCATCACCTGGCCCTTGTTGCTTTATTTCAAGTCTTGGGAAAAAGAGAGAAGAGTCCCACATAATGTTACATTGAAGTTCAAAACTGAAAAGGGCCTTCCTTTCATAGATAATAATAGTAACATTAATGAACATTTATTGTGTCTTTAGTATGCGCCAGTCACTACTCTGTGATTTTACATGTTCTAAACTTAGCAATCTTCACAATGGCCTTTTATGCAAAGCAGTGTTTTATCCACGTATTTACAGATGAGGCAAAAAAAAAAAAAAAAAGGTCAATTAATATGTCCAAAGATGCACTGTTAGCATGTTTTAAAGCCAGGTTTTCAACCCAGGCTATCGAGACCTGAGTCCACTTTCTGTGATAACTTCCGATACCTTTCAAATGAGTATGCTGAGTCCCTGGGGAATATGAGGTTTGGGAAGATTTTTTTATCCAATATCTCCCAATATTGATGGCCAAGTTTTGGGGATTTGAACCTAGATATTCACAATTCCAATCTTCAATCTCATTGGCTCCATGCACCACTAAGATGTGTGCCCGTACATTTATTTCTCATGATCAAATATCAAGGAGCTTCAAGCACTACTACCGTTACAGTCTTTGGTAAACAATAGCTGCTAAGATCCTCTTTCATTTAACCAAAAGTACTAGTGGTTATATTCATATTTTTGAATGGTGGTATTGATAATCTTTGATGATATTTTTCGTTTTTAACTGATGTGACTTTATTTGACTTCAGTGCCCTGTTTCCATTAAAAAAAAAAAAGAAGAAGTCACCCAACAGGATGGCATTTGGAAAACAATTCCACACCAGTGGTTGCATTAATTGCTACTTTGAATGTTCCTGCTGTGAACTGAATGGAGCCACTTGGATCTATTTCTTAGAAATAGCCATTTTTATTACCTCTGCTCTAGGATGCACAGTTTTGAGATCTTCAGAGGGAAATATCTTCACTAATCACTTTCTCTTTTCCATTTTCTTTCCATAAGTAATCCTTTTCATTGTTATGACAATTTTTAATATTCTCAGATTTAATTTATGAAGGATAGGGGATGTTGTAGCATGCTTGCCTCTCCTTCTCTCAACATATAGCATTCTGTTAACTCCCCCAAGTGTAACATTTTGAATGTCATGTTTAATTCAAATATGATCCATTGTTTTATTAAAGTTGAGTTTTTTCTTTATATATGTGTAGAATTTGCAAAGGCTTTATGAAAATGCCTTTTATGGTATGCAAGTAAGAATTTCTTTTAGCATCAGTCATTTCTTCAGTGAGTGTTTTTGAAAAAAGCAGGATAAAATATAGTATGATGACTAATGCTTGTTAGCAGTTATCAGCTACACTATGACTATTAGAAACCACATTCTAAAGCAATTCAGATTAAATAATGCTTTTTGTACTCCAGTTTCTTAAAATCACTTATCTAGTTGTCCTGAACAGTTTGAAAGTCATATCTTCTATATTTTTCCAGCTTGACCCTAGACTGACCCCAGGTTAATAAAATTCAAGTAAATAAATTATCTGCAGCCCTTGAAGTCAGTTAACAATTAAACAAATACTCATTTGCCCCTTGGTATTTAAAAAATTCTTATTTGCACAGTCCTATTAATAATACTGTGCTGGGACTTACAATTATGCATGGATGCAGAAATGATCCAGCTATGGTCCCTGTGCTAGGGTAGTTTAGGTATAGATTGGAAAAAAAAGAAACATATACAAGTAAGGCAAACACTTAGCAAACTCTACTGCTTGAAAGTATAAACAATATGCCAGTTATTCCCTCTTATTTATTCTGCCTTGCCCAGACGCTCTTTGCTTATTTGCTGAATCCTAACATTCTTGATCATGCCTGTGATCATGCCTGATTGCAAACCACCTGGTATATCGCTCATTCGCTGAGCCCTGTTCTCCAAGATTAGAATAAAACACACCTGGTTTGATTACATTCTTAAGAAGCACATGTGAATGTCCATAATGTCCTTCTACCACCACCACCACCACCACCCCTGCAAAAAACTTAAAGAAACTCTTCTTATTTTTAATACTTCTATTAAAATATATTGATGCATAAAAGTAGAGTAGGAACATGGTTTCTAGATCCAGGTTTCCTTGTTTCAAATCCCAGCACTGCCATTTACTAGCTGTGGAACTTTAAGCAAGTTACTTAAACCTTGTGTGCTTTATTTTCCTCACCTATAAAATGAGAATAATAGTGCCTGGCTCATAGAGTTGTTATGAGGATTGAGTAAATATTTTTGAATAACTGGTATTACCTAAGTTTTTTAAATGAATATAATGTGACAATTCATTTAAAAAGTTATTATGGGGTGCATACAATTCTTTGGAACCTCTTAAATAATTGGCCAACTCTTTCATCTCATTCTCTGCCTCTGATTATGACCTGTAGTAGGACTATTTTGAACAACTTCATAATCACATGCTCCACAATATCAGCATGGATGGGCAAGCACATTTCTGCCCTAAGATAGCAACCTTGAGTTTCACTGTCACTGAGAAGTACTTGTGAAAGGTGGCTCTGATTTAAGCAGTTGATCTTACCAGAGATACTAGGATTACTGTCATTTGATTGTTGAGTCATTAACTTGAAAAGTATCTATCCAAGAGTGTCTGCTTTGATGTCTACTCAAGAGAGCATCCTCTGTGGAGATAGGGCAATGGTGTCTAATTAGTGTAATGAACTTCTGTCTTCCTAAAGCACCAGTTCTGCTTTTGGAAATAAAATCAATGTCCAGCATCACTATTTGTTACTCAATTATATGGATACTTCAGTGTGTTCCTCTGCATTTACAGACTGTTTAATGGAGGTAAGTACATTCAAATAGCAGCAGATGGCTTACTTTTGCATTTATCATTAACATTGTATGTTCTTGAAAGTGTATTGCCTATGTATGTTTCCATGCCACACCTATTTATTATTTATTTAATTTAATCACTGGTTGAGCAAAGAGCATGTCTTTCTGAAGTATTTGTTTTAAAGAAACTGGACAGTAACTTTGAGTAATTAGAAGACATAATCGCAGCAATCCATAAATGTATTCATTTAAGAGGTGCCTCACAGTATGCTGGGAAGCTGGGATATGATGGTGAACATGGCCTATTCAGTACTCATAAATGAGCAATTGCAACATAGTGTGATGAATGTGATATGTTATGTGAATATGATGTATTCAGGGATCTCACACATTTCCATTATTGGTTGAATAAGTATTTCACAAGTCTGTGAAGTAGTCCATCTTAGATAATAAAAAGATAAATTAGGTTGGTTGGGATTTTATTTTTTAACCCATCAGTTAAAGTAGACAAGTGCCAGGTATAACAATTGAATTTATGTCAAAATATTAAATATCTTAGTCTGCTAAGTGAGACAAAATATCATTTAGCTTTCAAACCTGGATGTAGTCTTATTGTGATCAAATACAAACATAATATAAAATTTACCATTTTAATCATGTTTAAATGTAGAATTATGGGCATTAAATAAATTTTCAATGTTATACAACCATCGGCACTATTCATTTCTAGAATTTTTAGTATACCAAATGAAAATTCTATGCCCATCTGAATATTTAACATGAATGAAAAAATTTTCAGACCTCCCCCATTTGAACTTGCCATAAAATGTGCGGGCAAATTTACAATAGTTCCATCTACCTGTTACAGTTATTCTGAGAATGTTTCAGAAATACTTACAAATCCTTCAACTTCCATTATTACTTTGATAAGATTTTATAACAAGAAAGCAGGAGACGTGACTTTGGATAGGTCTGGAGTCACAAGGTTAAGCATTTTGTTGCAAGTAATGCAATTTAATTCCAACTAAGTACCTTTAGTTTCCTAAGACTAGTAATTAAATATTTAGTTGTGTAGTAAATTAGCTATGCCCTGTGGTCATTGGAAAGTAGGTACTGCATTTACTGACACATAAATGTTTTACAATGTATTGTAATATAACTAGTAAATTAATAATGACAATTTAGGCTTCAGCTAATTAAACTCTTCCTTAGCATTTATTAATTTGAGAGTCTAACAACTTTGATTCTGATAAGTGTTGTGATGATTTAGCATGCCAAACAAGAATAAAATTGGAAAAATGGAATGTTTGTAACTAATTATAAAGATAAAAAGTGAATTTCCAACTGTCTTTTATAAATGTTGATTGGCAAATCTAAACCACAATTAAATATGCTTTAAGGATAGAGACTTTATGGTCAACTTCATACCCTTATTCAGACAGAACATTTTTTTAATGAGGATTGACAACATTGATATACCTTACAATCAAATAAATTTTAAAGAGCATCATCAGTGTGCCCAGAACTGCAGTAGACTGTTAAAACAGCATAATTAAGTTCTCTGAGGCTCAGTTTTGTTGTTATTGTTTTTTTCTAATCTGTAAACTAGGGATACTAGAGGTAAATCGTGAGCATAACAGTGCTGTATTCAGTAAGTGCTCCAGATTCAATTCATTTATTCATTCACCAGAATAAACAGTAATTAGAATTAATGACATATGCATAATGTATTCTCATTTAAGTATCTAAAAATAAAAGAGACATAATTTCATAATTTGCCAAAGTACCTTCCTCAACTCGGTAGCGTTCAGGCTAGTGAGGGGAGAGAGATGTTTGAGTGGATGACCATATAGCATGACAATTCATTTGTAATTTTCAAAGTTGTGCACTATAGAGGTGCTGTAGACTCAACACAATTTGGAGGCATAACAGGAGAAGCGGACAGGAAGGAGTGGAGCCACAGGAAGACTCGGAGAGGGGATGATGCTTCAAAAATATTTAACATAGGAAGAAGTTTGACAGGTAGATGTGGTGAGGGAGTCATTCTGAGCAGAGAAAAAAGGGCAAAGCACAGATTCCTCAAACAGCATGGCTTTTTCATGAAGCAGCAGGAGATTCATCTTGGTCTGAGCAGAGGAGGTACACAGGGGAATGGGAAGATATGACTTCGAATAGGTCAGCTGGAGCCAGATGGTAAAAGGTTTGGTTTGTTATTTAAATAGCTTGAATTATTTGATGGAAGATGGAATAATAGTGTCACTGATGGGTTTTAAGGTGAGAGAGAGGTTGACATGATCAGATTCAGATTTTAGGAAACGTATCTGGTAGCAGAATGTGGAGAGTGTATTAGAGATGAGCAAGAGTACAGACAAGGAGATGCTTCAGGAGATGTTTACGGTATTCTCAAACTTCAGTGTGCATGGAAATCACCTGGAGTTCTCAATAAAATACACATTGCTGCACTCTACCTGCAAGTTTCAGATTCAGAAGGTCAGGAACAGGGAAGAATTTGCATTCTTAACAAGTTTACAGGTACTGCTGCTGCTCTGGGATGCTGTTTTGAGATTTGCTGACATAAATAAATGATAAAAGTCTGTCTTAATCAGTTTGGGCTGCTGGAACAAAACACCATAAACTGGGTAGCTTCAACAATATTTATTTCTTCAAAATTCTGGAAGCTGGAAAGTCCAAGATCAAGGTACAAGCAGATTCCATATCTGGTGAGAGCTCATTTCCTGATTCATAGATAGCTGTCTTCTCACTATAACCTCACAAGGTGGAAGGGGAAGGGAGTGTTCTGGGAACTCTCTTAAGGGAGTACCAATCCCATTCATGAGGCTCCACCCTAAGGACTGCTCCACCTCCTGATACCACTGCATTGAGGATTAGGTTTTTACAGATGAATATCAGGACACAAACATTGATCACTGAGCTGAGTCAGTGAAATACCAGTGGCAAATGAAATCTCATTCTAAAGGCCTGATTGATTGGAAGCACCCTCATGATACAGATTTGCCTGCTGAAATTTTGCTTGAATAATATTTCCATGCCTTGGGCATTTGACGATGCTGGAGGGTGTTAGGTGAAATAAAGTGCAACTGTTTTCTTGAGTAAAGGTGACATGTGGCTCCCAGTGACTGTTAATGCAGCGATAGCCTTAGGAATATTCTAATTCAAATTCCATTGTTTTTTATTCAGATTCAGAGAAGAAAGGGACTGCCTTTTCACAGAGTTGGTTATCTAAGCAGGTTGGTTTCTAACATAAGGTGTGGTCCTGCAGTCTTGCCTGTTCCCTGTGTTTTCAGCTATGTTATGGTCAAAGGAGAATCTGGATGAGTTTTACTTGTTTCACTGTTTCAGTTTTTTAAAAAGCAACCATATACTTTACTAAGAAGGTTTGCATGATCAATTTCTTTTTGGTTGAACAAGACTTTTCTCCTGCTTTCGTTTATTCCGTGTCGTGTGTTTGTTTTTAAGGCAAACATGATCTGTGATTACCTTTTGTTGTAAGGAAGGCTTCTCTTTCGTGTAGCCCCAGTATTGTTCTAGTGAAATGGGTTTCATCTGCTGAGTGTAGGAAAAGGTTTTAATTGACATAATTAACTCTGGTGTGGTTATCTCAGATTTAAAAAGAGGCAGTTGATTCTTCCAGAATGTGAGGGTATTGCCTGATAGAGCTAGCACGCTCTGTGTAATAATGAAGGTAGTTTGGGAAGAATTTTGTACTCTTGTCGGCAGGAAGCTCAGGACAAGGCTTGAAATTGCAATGAATATAATAGGATTACCTCACACTTGAGATGGCACTCTCACTAAAGGAGGACACAGAGCCTTCCCTACAAATCTGCACTGTTTTGGGGATGGGGGTCTTGTAGAGGGATGTTTTGAAGAGATAATTTATGGTATAGTTTGGAGGACTTTCTTCCTTTCTTTCTGTGTGTCTGTCCAGAAATAGAGTAATGATCATAAAATTATTACTCTATTTCTGGCATCTCTCAAACATGTTTTTAATGGAAGGGCTTTTGAGAGTTATTTTGTATATGAGACAGTATGTTCAGGATGTTCTAAATGATGTCCAGAATAAATATGTTTTACTTCTGTAAGCACTTGGTGTGATTGCCTAATATTACAACTCATAAATGTTTATGAAGATAAAATGCTATTAGTTCATGTAATTTCTCCCAGGTATAAGGACAGATATTGAGAAGATATTGTTGAATACAAAGAGTGTTTTGAAAGCATGTATAGAACTTTGAATGCATTTTAATTTCAAAGTAAGAGCAGTTTTGAGTTAATTAAGCACCAGAGACCTTACCTGAGCCCACCAAATTGAGTAATATATAATCTCTCTCTCTCTATCTCTGTCTCCCTATTTCTCCTCTTTTTTCTCCCTCTCCCTTTCTCTTTTCTGTTTTTTTTTTTTCTCATATATTTACGAAACTTTGAGTTTTGTTTACCAAGCATTGTGTAAAGCGTTCAGTATGCCAGGACAGATAAGAGAGAACATTTGGCTTCAAGGAGTTTGCATTTTAATGTAAGAGGCAGGCAGGCAATTTATGTCTCCAAGTCATACTAACAGTTTTGAATATACTAAAGAGGGAATACATTATTCCAATCTAAAAATAGAGAATATTCCAAGGAAAACATAGAAAATTAACTGAATATGAAGAAGAAAATGGATTGTGATAGGCAGAAGAGGATAGGACAGCATTCTGGGGTGAGAAAACACAGAAAGCAAAGGGTTAAGAGCATTTTAGGGAAGCTAAGTGTATTTATTCTAAGTTGAGAATAGGGTATAGAGGAGGGTACTAAGAGTTGCATCTAGAGAGGAAGGGTAGGATTAGATTGGGGAAAGCCTTGCATGGAGTAGCAAAGAGCTAGCACCTAATTCCATGAACAGAAGGTAGACATGGTATAACTAATTCACAATCCATTGTGACAAGAAAATTCAGTGCAATAATGGTTAAAAGCATGGACTCCACTAGGATTTCAAACTCAGGCCTTTGCTTATTATTTAATTTTGAGTAAGTTATTTAACGACTCTGTACTTCATTGCTTTCATCCCTAAAAATAGTGATACCTCCTTCATGGTTTTGTTATAAGGATTAAATTTAGTGATGTATATAAAGTCTTTCATATATCATCCAGCTGTTATTCTGGACTAGTGGTTGCTGCTCTTTTTATCTCCACTTTTCCATCATTACTTCACATTAGGACTTTTAAGCCCCTATCCATTCATAAAACTAAAGTAGAAAATAATTTTGTGTTCAGATCTTGTAACTCTTACTATGTGCTAGGATGTATGGAAAGTATTAGCAACTCGGAGATGAATAAGAGCCCAACACACAAATAAGGAATTGTACTACCATATGGTAGCACCATATGTAAACTCCTTTTAAAGTGCTTTTGGAATATGAACCAATCACTACACTCTAAAAGCTTATGGTCAGAGAACACACTCACATTATCGTAAGATATAGTTACAAGAAACTTGGACATGGAGTTTGGCTCTCAACTCAGCATATTAATAGAGAGTAAGGAATTTATTTATATTACATGTAAAGCAAGTGCATAATTTAGGATTAAGGGATACTCTAAGAGTATAATTGGTTGAGATATAGGGAGACAGGAAGTCCATTCCCAGGTGTTATAGTGTACAAAAGAAGTTCAATTTTATATGTTTCATCCATAAAGTCTTCCTGAATAAAGTGAGATTCTAATGCTGTATAAAAGCCTGGAAAATAATACATAAAATGGTGGGGGGAAAAACATGTCCATGAATTTTGTCATTGCTTTGAAGAAGGCAGAGGCATCCAGTGAGAAATGAAGAGCTGAGGATAGGCTGTGAGATGGCATCTTAAAGAACTAAAGGGGCAAGGTGGGCAGAGAAGATGGGCATGGGTCCAGGTAGGGTATGTGTGTGTGTGGTACATGAGCAAATGGCTGTAGACTCTGAGGAAGTTATCAAGAGCCTTGGATTTTCAAACTGACCTGTAAGGCAAATAGATGATTGTGTTAGAGAGAAAGGAAAGTACCGATGAGGGACTATATATGATTTAAAGACAGCTGTGATAGTTGGGAAAGAGATGGACTTTAGTAGAAGGAGGAAAGGGAAGGAAATTAGCATGTATTGAGCATTCGCTATGTACTAGGTGTAATGCTGGCTACTTTCCATGTCTTGTATCGTTTCAACCTCACATTAATTCTGTGGACAGATACTATTATCACTATTTTATAGGAGGGGAAACTGAATTTAATTTAAAAAGACTTTCATAGATCATATAGTAAATGTGAATTCAGAAATCCAAGCAAAATATACACAATCAGAAAGTCTAAATTCAGTGTTTCCACTAAACCACATCATATCTTCATTCATCTGTTTATTCAATAACTAATCACAGAGCCCTTACTGTGTGCTGGACACTATGTTGCTGTCTTTACATTCTTGCTGTGCACCAACTAGCTGCCTAATCGTGGAAACCACATTTCTGTGACTGTTTTCTCACATATTTAAATAGGCTTTTGTGGCTACTCAATCAGTGTTGGTCAAATCCAAATTCATATTTCAATAATTATAAAGTAATTGCAATCCATTTTCCATTCCCCAAGAAAACACAAAATTCAATATTTGGCATCGTTTTATTAGTTTCTTTCAGTTATTTCTGTTATTTACTCTAAGGGTTATGAAGACAATATTGGTTATAATAATGTTGACAATAACAACAACCTTTTATTGAACACATATACTGTGTCAGGCCCTGTGTTCATGTAATGCTTTTATTATCTCATTTAATCTTCAGCAAAAGTGCTTGAGTTGGAACAATTTGACTGTTTTATGTATATGGAAACTCAAGCTTCAGGAGCTTAAATGACTTTGCTAAAGTCACACAGATAGGTGACAGACCAGGATCTTAAATTCCAAAATGTCTTATCACAAACCACATGTTTTTAATCATTTGATACTGCCTTCTTATCTAACAGAATATGTTCTTTTGTCAGAGTAGTCAGTAATTCAGACCCTCCGTGCTCCCAGTTTGTCTAAATTAGTGAACTTTCACTCCAATTCATGCTCTTTGGAGTTTGTTACTGTTGTTTTAAATGACTGTGCTTGAAGAAGATAATTTCATTTTGCTTAAGCGTGAAAAAAACAAAAAAAGAAAACAGTTTTGCTGTACATCCATAGACATCCCAAAGCACACATTTCCTCAAACACTGATTTTCTTGGACAGAAAATGTGAGATTCAATTTCTTTTTGGTTAGAGAAATTTTTAAGAAGCATTGAATGTTAATCTCTTTCTCTCTGTAAGTTACTCAGGAGTAATATTGTGGACTTTATTTTTGACAAGTATATTGAAGAGACTAAAATAGAACAAAAGAGTATGAATATATGATCATGAAGGGATATTAGTATCAAGGCTGGAGCACAAAGTGGAGAAGGGAGTTTTATCAGTCTTTTGATGTTTTAAGTTCTACACATTTAGAATTTAAGATTAAAATGAAAGGAGAAAGAACTGGAGAGAGGCCAATGATTAGTTTACAAAAACCCAAAATAGTAATTTAAATTATTAGAGAAGGAAGAAAAAAATAATAGCAATAACAGCTAATATTTATTGACGGCTTATGATATGTGGCACCCTATGTAAAGCCTTCAACATGTGATTAACTTATTTGATCCTCTCAATGAATATATGAAGTAGGTACTATTATCACTGCTATATAGATGAGAAAATCAGTTTGAGAGCAACAAAATGACCTGGAAAAGTTCACACAACTAGTGGAGACAGAAGTCCGTTTCTGTTTGGCCCAAGTGTTTTGCCCACTGACTACCATCTTGACTATCATAAAGGTGAGTCAGAACTGAGGGTGTGGGAGGAAGACTCAGGTGCTTCACTGGCCCTGGCCACACCTATGACACATCTCCACTTTGAAATCATGACTCCTAATTATCAGAATTGTGACAATGGGCATTCATTGCTAATGAAAGAACTTAGCCTTTGGAGTCTGGCAGTTGTTTCATCTAGCTGCATAAGCTTCCAAAAATACTTTACTGAGGCATACTTCTATAAAATCAGGGAAAAATGAATATAAGATGAATAGAAAACTTTAGTGCCTTGTACTTAATTAATGTTCATAATGGTTCATAAAATATATTAATAATATCATGTGTTTAATGCAATAGTTGGTTCCCAGAAAGAATGCTCAATAAATGGAGTCTATAGATTATATTTTGCATTGTGATTCTTATCAGCCTGTGACCCTGAGAAAATTAGCAGGTGCATGCAATGACATCCATAGTTCTTCTACCCATAGAGAAAGGTCATCTGTTCTTACTAATAAGAATCACATTTCCAGGACAAGTTCTGGTATGTGACAATACCACAGTAAAGCTTCTTAGAATAACATCTTTATTAAATAAAAGCTGTTTGCCTTTAGGGGAATAATAGTGCACATTGCATAATCCTCTGCTTTGCATATTGAAATTTGGCTGCCAGACCTTGCTAAAGGAATTCAGGAAGTACCTTAAAGTGGAGAATGACCTTCACATTTTTATAAAATAAATGATTAATTTGGGGACAATTAATTCCGCCTGTACTCTGTTTCCCAAACAGCTTTATCTATCCTGATAAAGGTCTTTCACTTTCAAGGATAAATGATACATATTTTTCAATACAATTATGAGTAATCAGGTATGTAATTTATAATTGTTATGCATAATAAAATACATAATTAAACATCATTCCATAATTAATTAAGGCATTAAAACCTGGAAGTGGCCAGAAGCTACTTTGCAGCAGCATCCTGAGTTGGGAGATTGTTTATAAATAGTCTCATAATATTAGGACTGTTTTTATTTCTGTTTTATTTTCTTCAAGTGTCATTAGATAGATCAGTCCTGATTATATACTGCATTTGAATATGTGACTTAAACAGAGTGATCAAAGGATACCCACCTAAACTGTTCAGATAAAATCTAGGTAGGCAAATGTTCAGTCCAAATATAATACTGACCCATTTCAAAACAAATTAGAATGGAATTTACTACATATATTAATAATATGGTACAAGTTTGTCCCTCAAGCAATTTGTGGATTTTGTACTGTAGCACAAAAATAGGAAATAAGCCATATATTTTGTAGTACAAAAATAGGAAATAAGCCGTATATTTTATGGTTGTGCATCAATAGTGAAAATAGAAATTTCAGATTCACTTACCTGCCTGTAGATCTTGTCTTCTATGATAAGCAAGTAGTTTATCACAATTCAGTTTAGTCAAGTTATCCTGAATACTTTATTAATAATGATGATTATAATAAAATGATAACCATAAACATTTGCCAAGTACTATGTTAATTAATTTAGATATACTCATTTAATCTTCACAATAGTCCTGTAAGGTTAATATTGTAATTCTTGTATTACAGATGAGGAAACTGAGCAGTTAAGTGACCTAGAATGTATACAATATCATGACCTATTTTATAGATTAAAAGATGAAAAATTGAAGAACACAGTAGAAATTGCATATAATTGGTTTCTGCATATGTAAGAGATGGGTGTTTTCTCAAACTGGCTTGGGTTTGCCTTTGAAGTTTATGTTGCTATCATGATAAAAAGAAGTCAGCAAGGCCAGGCGCAGTGGCTCACGCCTGTAATCCCAGCACTTTGGGAGGCCAAGGCAGGCGGGTCATGAGGTCAAGAGATCAAGACCATCCTGGCCAACATGGTGAAACCCCATCTCTGCTAAAAATACAAAAATTAGCTGGGCATGGTGGTGCGCACCTGTAGTCCCAGCTACTTGGAAGGCTGAGGCAGGAGAATCTCTAAACCCAGGAGGCAGAGGTTGTAGTGAGCCAAGATCACGCCACTGCACTCCAGCCTGGGTGAGAGAGTGAGACTCCATCAGAAAACACAACAACAAAAAACCTAGCATATGACAGATGTCCTATACCCCTGAATGAAATTGAAGGTTCCCAGCCAGCTTTTAGCTAGTTTCCTCCTGGAGGAGTCAGAATGTCTAAATTGATAATTATACTAAAGAAAAAAAAATCTGCATTAACGTATCTGTCAGGGAGAAGGATGGATAAGTGTGGAGGAAAGGTTCACTGAGTTGCCCTCATCAGAGATAATCATATTCCTTATTTTCAAGTAATACCCCATTTGATAGCTGATGTCAGCAGGTGATTGAGTGTGTTCTGAGAACCTGTGACCGAACTCTGCCAAGGGTACTAAGTATGAAAGGTCCTCAAAACAAAAAGCAATCTGGGAACAGGTAGGTTCGAGATTTGACTATATCTATCTCATATTCCCATGAATGCTTCATGTGTCTTGCAGGTGAGTTTACAGTGAGGACACATCACATTTCTGGATCTCTTTGGTATCTACCCTTGTGCTACCGCAAAACTGCTGTCTCTGTATTTTAACCTCTCAAGGCTGCTTGGCATTTTTCAAATGCAACAGCAACTCAAATATCTTCTGCTTTGGCTTATGCCTCCTCTTTTCTTGGGAAGGTCTTAATTATTTCTTAAAACCCAAGTCAAATACCACCTTTAAACTATTAGTACAATTTACTCCATGCTTTCTGCTGTTCTTTCATATCTGCAATTTCAGGTAGAGACATGATGATTTAATCATGAGACATTCAGATAAGGAGAGATAGAGGACTGGACTAGACCTATGTGGGTTCTGCATGTAGGAGTAGATGCAGGCTGAGACATCTGACAGCAA
The DNA here is from genome assembly GCA_036589455.1 of Ateles fusciceps. Taxonomy (NCBI): domain Eukaryota; kingdom Metazoa; phylum Chordata; class Mammalia; order Primates; family Atelidae; genus Ateles; species Ateles fusciceps. The sequence continues at coordinate 2,145,822 of JAZHEH010002752.1, forward strand.
GAAATAGATCCAGTGAATGAGACAGTGGCTTCTGAGCCTATGAGCCTGACTTGGACATTCATTCATCATTATTCAATGTTAGGCATTGTGTCAGTTAGTAGGATTGAAAGACTTGTCTCTAGACTTCAAATTATCTATACCAGAAGACATGCACACTGAGGAATATATAATAGTAGGTGTCATTGTTACCAAGATGAATCATGGGTTTTCCATTGGGTTTTTAGATAATAACTGGAGGAATCTTAGACAGAGGAGTATAAATTCTAGGAAGTTATCTTAGAGGTTTCTGGTAAATCCCAGGTGCTGGGCTATGACCTGCAGTCCTTAGAACAGAGGCCACTAGAGTAATCCAAGGTAAAACTCTATTCTGGGAACTGGAATGTAGCAGAATGAGGAAAAATTAAAGCTCAAAATCATAGGGCCTTAAAGCAAATGCTTAGATTGGCACCAGAGCAAACTGGGAACAGCCAGTTAGGAAGGCTGGCTGTTACTCAGCTCCCTCACTTAGGGCCTGTGACAGTTACAGTACTATTTGCTTTATGTTCTATCTTTTTGTACCCTCTGTCACTTAGTAGCTGTGTTACCTTGGGCAATCTCTTAACCTTGCCGAGCCTAGGTTGCTTCATCTAAAATGGAGATTAATAATAATTACTTCTTCATGTTGTTCTAAGTGAGCAAGCACTTTGTTCATTACACAGTGTCTCATGCATAGTAGGGTTTCAATTTTTGCTGATATCATCATCACATTCTCATCATCATCATCATCATCATCACTATTGCCATTGGCAATATTACTAGCTGTTATGGGACAGACTTTAGCTAAGCCCAGCTATAGGGTGCTAAAGGTTGCAGATGTAGGAGCATGAGTTCACACATTCCTCCATTATGGCATTTCCATCTAATCTTTATGTCAATAGTGTGTAACTTGCACTCCTCTGTCATATTAGATTATAAAATCAAGCATATAGTATTTAGCACAATCAGGGTACGCTGAACAAAAGAATACCTCAGCTAGAAAAGAAATCTAAAATGTCCCCAAAATCTATAGCAAGAATTAAAGTTAGTCTATGGTTTGTTCATTTTTATTTTCTAGGATTTATAATCTTAAGTAAAGGAAATAGTAAGCAATAACTGTGGCATAATAATGATACTTTAAATGTGATACTATGTGTTGTGTAATATTATGGTACTGTAGTTGCTGTGTTTAGGACTACTGGACATGATCTTATGTTCTCTGCACCCCACAAAATGAAAATGTGTTTCATTCTATTAAACAACGATTGAACCCTAGCTCACTATCATTCACCTCTTATTTATTTCTTCTACATTAATCCAACTGTTAATTTAGGCAAAAAGTATCTCACAGATGTCTTCTAAATTGTCTTGACTAGTAACAGAGTCATTGCCTATTTTCTCGTTATGGTTAATTAAATCAGTGTACAACTAAGATGTATGTGGTCCATTGATTTCAATTTTACTTGTCATAAATGTTGCTGCCTGTTAGTGGTAGTTTTCTAGCTCTAGTAATCACGAGTAGGAAGGCACCAGCCTACCTTGTTATTTTCTGAAAAGGTAATGTGTGTCCACAGTGCCAGCAAATTTGTATTCATAAACATCAGCATGTAAGGAGCTGTTGTGTCAGTAACACTGAAAATGTGATAAATATTAATTTCTAGACTGGTATTTTGTCAAGGATTTTTAGAATCAGCACTCATGTTTTTGTTCTTGCCCTTGGAGTCTTCTAAATGATAGAAGTAAACTTCTGCAGCCTTTAGCAGTATGCATGTTTGTCCACATGGTGAAATTCTACCCTTCATTACTGAAAAGCTGTGTTTTCTGCCTTTTCACTGCATAACCCTGGTTTATTTAGATGTATGGAGCAGAGTATGTGGTTTTATTTGATTTTATTTTTAGAAATCAGCAGTCACTGTTTTTAAAGCACAATGAACAGGAAAATGATATTCTATATAAAAACCAATAGGTAACAATATTCTAAGAATATTAGCATAATATGCATAAACCCTTAAAGTTTTTTAAAGTTTATGTGATTTTTAAAAATGATTGTTTTTATAGTACAGTCATTGTTAGGTGTTTTCTATGTTTTTTTCTTTTTTTGAAATAAGTCACTAAAGAAGCTGTCTAAATTGACTGGTGACTTTCTAGTCACAAGGCTTTCACCTCTCATACAAGTACCTCTATCGGTCTTGGGAGGAATTGTGCTATATTTCAAATATCTGTGGATATTTGAAAATGAAGATGGAAATGCTCATGGGGAATGGGGTTGAAGCCATCAGCTCCACAGTGTGAGTCCTGAGTTTTAATCCTTGATCCATCATGCCTAGCCAGATATGTGACTTGGAGTGAGTCATTTAATCACTCTGAGCCACTTGGGATGAGTCATTTAACCTCTCTTGGCCTCACTTTCTCCATTGTCAAGTAGAGATAACAATACCCACTTCAAATGTTTGTTATTAAGATTACCAGAAGCAACATGTGAGAGTGCTCAGCCATCAGGGTTCAGTAAATTATTAGCTCTTCTTGCCTAGGAGTAACCAGTCTTGGCTTTGTCATTAGTGTATTGTATGATATTCTGTTTCTATTTATTTTTTCTCTAAAAGAATGACATTACATTGAATAGCCTCTTGAGTCAACATGAGTTCTAAAAGTCACATTTCTAATCTCCATCTCAAGAAGGGAGAGATTAGAAGCTGCTCGTATGGTCTGTGCTCTGTCTTTGCCTCTCTGGCCTTCCTGGTGAAGGGAGGGAGGAATTGTGCTACATTTATAATATACAAATGAGCCATTTCAGATAATCAGAAAAAAATATACTTGCACTAAAACTAAATTAAACATGTTTATCTGGAATGATTCAGAAAGCAATTTGGAGGCATGGTTACAATGCTAGCACTGATAAGGTGGTGAGAAGAGAAAAACACTTTGATTGGGATCCTTTCCTCCCTACCCACTAAGTAGTGGAGAAGCAGTCAGTTTACATAAACCTCATTGTCTTTATCTTTAAAATGAAACAAAGATTTTTAACTTGTTGTAAGGATTAAATGTGATACATGTAGAAAGTATTGTATTTTATGTGTGCAACATGTATGTATTTAAGGAATGTTAATTTTCTTTTTTTATTATCATTTTACTTTCCCTAATACTGGCTTTCATCATTTCCCTGCTGACAATACCACTCCTGCTTGACAAAAGCCTTCAAACAAAAAGCCACACAAATGTTTAGAACCCACTCTTGCTACTGATTAGGGTTTTGCATGCTGTTGGTAGGGAGATCCTGTAGAGAAAAGAGAACCACTGGCATAAAGGGCCCTTCTAAGTCCTGAAGTGAATGTGATTCATCCTAATTGCTAAATGGCTGGTCTGTTAATCATGCATTCTGCTTAGTACTCTGGTTTGCAGAGTGGAATAGAGAAGCACCCAGGGCAGAATCATGGTGATATAAAAGAGGAGGGCTTTCTGGGGGGGGGGAAGTGCAAGGAATTCAATACCACTAGAACTTAATGTGCAAGGAAAGGAAAAGCAGGAGATGAGACTTGAGCAGTAAACAGCGGCCAGATCATTGAAGGCCTTTGTAAATGGTGAGTCATTGGAGAATTTTAAACTTTAGAGTGACATGATCAGATTAGCAGCAAGATCATTCTGTCAGCAGTGTGGAGGATGAATTGAAGGAATGTGAGACTGTAGATGCAAGATGAGCAAGGGCCTTGCTGTAGACATCTACAGAGAAAGAGGTGGCCCTGAACTAATCAGCACAGGGGAAAATGCTGAGTTGTAAAATATTTTAGGTATTGAAATTGAGAGACTTGCTGACTGCCTGGATATAAGTGGTGAAAGAGTAGTGGCTTTCAGGGTGATTCTCAAGGTTTTGTCATGGCTCATTAGGTCCCAGCTACCTATGCAATTGCAGATGTCCTTGCTTCCATGAAGCTCTTGCTAGTCCAACTTGGTAGGAAGAAGTCACTTCTGCAATAATTTCATTGCATTCTTATCTATATCATTTCTACCTTGAACTATAGTTATTTGTACACACAGCTATAATGCCCGATTGACTTTAAGCTCATCAAGATGAAGACCTTGTTTAATGCACCCCCTGAGTCCCCAACAAGGGACTGGTTAATTGCCTTCAATAACATGTGTGAGTTGTCATTTCACTAGACAAACATATTGCGAATATGTTCCATTTCTTCTTCTAGGCCACAGATTACAGTATTTTTTATAAACACATTGGTCTCAGGCATGTCTCCTTTGGATATCCCCTGCCCCAATGGTTGATTCATTAATAACTAATTTCTGTTTTATTTCCTTCTTTTAATTGGTTAATTTCTCTGAATCCCTAGGTCATCTTTTCCAAGCTTATCTGGTACCCTGAAGAAAAATTGTAAAATATTGTTCTATCTGGGATAAATTAAAGCTGTTGTCTCCTCCTAGTTCTTCACATACATCTATGTCCTTGAAAAAGGATAATCTAGTACGATCTGTTTAACTTATAAAGGTGCTGGCTATAGGTTGGTACCCTCATTTCTTCAAGATGCCTACAAGTGATTCCGTGATCATGTTTTGCAGTACTCTCTAATTTGTAAAAAGTAGGACAACGGGCGTGGTGGCTCACACCTGTAATCGCAGCACTTTGGGAGGCCTAGGTGGGCAGATCACCTGAGGTCAGGAATTCAAGAGCAGCCTGATCAACATGGAAAAGCCTCATCTCTACTAAAAATATAAAATTAGCCAGGTGTGGTGGGGCATGCCTGTAATCCCAGCTATTTGGGAGCTGAGGCTGGAGAATTGCTTGAACCCAGGAGGCGGAGGTTGCGGTGAGCAGAGATCATGCCATGGTATTCAGCCTGGGCAACAAGAGTGAAACTCCATCTCAAAAGAAAAAAAAGTAGGTCTGCAGTGATGACAGAATGTAGTAAAAGGACAGTTCTGGACTGTGACACAAGAAGCCTGGGCTCTGTATGTCATTCTGCCACAGGCTATCTGTGCAGCCTTGAAAAAGTCACTTTACCTTTTGAGTTTCAATGCCTTATCTGTGAAATAAGAGTTTTAGACTAGTATTTCAAATAAAGATCCCCTATATCCAAATGCTATATGTTAAAGTGGACAAATCCAGTGACAGCCTCAAGACCCTCTTTTTTTTTTTTTTTTTTTAATAAAAGTGTCAGCAGTTCTATCAGAGCAGGGTAGGAAGTAAGGTAGGTCCAGGATCTAAAAATAGAAAGAAACAGTAGCAAAAACATAACCTGACCTAGGTCCAGAGGTTCTTGGGAAGCAGGCCAGGGGAACAGGCAAAGAATGAAATCCAAAAGGATGAACTTGGAGAGCAGGTGGTCATCCAAACAGTCAGATGGCATGGGGGATGGGAGAGATAGTGGCCACAGCAGGCAGGCAGTGAAAGGCGATGAAAGAACCCAGGAGCATGTAATGCTCAGAAGTCAGAATCATGGAAGTCTGTCAGGGATTAGCAGGGCCCTGGCCACCTGCCTGGGTTCATGGGCAGGGCAGAGATTAAAAGGAGAAATGGGAGGGGGTGGGGGAAACAAAAGCAAGATGGACTTCCAGGTTTGGAGAGCCTGACATATTAGGCAGGTCTCCAAAGAGAGATTCAGGCAGAGAGGAGGAAGACAGAAGGCGAGTTCTCAGAACTGGGGCACCAGGTGGGGGCTGGGGTGCAGAAGCCCAGTTATGATAATTGGGACAAAAGGTCAGAGCTTGCCTAACAGAAGATAGGTTAATGATGAGATCTGAAGTTTTAGAATTTGGGCCACTTTAAGGTTTCTTCTAATTCACAGCTTTTAGGAAGCAATGATTTCTCCTATCTGTCAGCTGCCCATCTTCGACAACTGACTGAAAGTCTCTCTTTCCTCTCTCATCCTCCCCTTCTTCTCATTGTCTCTGTCCTTGTCAATTTCATTAAGAGTTTACCAAGTTCAAAGTATGAATGAATAAGGAATAGACTCTAGGAGTTTATTGAAAAACAAGGAAATGGATAATCACAATACAATGGAATAAATGCGGCAGAGGGGTATGTGAAAAATACACAGAGAACAGAGGAGCAAGAATTTTGTTCCCTCCAGGAGTAAGGAAGGCAGGCCAAGAGGAAGTATTCTTTGAGCAGAGCCTTAGAGGGAAGGTAGGTTGGATGTGGGGTGGCTCATGCCTGTAATTCTAGCACTTTGGGAAGCCAAGGTGAGCAGATTGCTTTAGCCCAGGAGTGCAAAACCAGCCTGGCCAATATGGTGAAACCCCATCTCTACAAATAAAATAAAAATACAAAAATTAATAGTGTATGTTGGTGTATACCTGTACTTGCAGCTACTCAGGAGGCTGAGGCAGGAGAATCATTTGAGCCCAGAAGGTCAAGGCTGCAGTAAGCCCTGTTCATGCCACAGCACTCCAGGCTGGCCATCAGAGGGAGAAAAACAAGAAAAGGTCAGGTAGCAGTTTGCTAGGTAGACAGGCAAGGCAAGGTCAGACCGAGAAGAAAGACCTGTGTTTGTGGGTAGATATGGAGTTAAGGAATGGGCATATTCAGGAAATAAGGGGTTAAGTATGGTGACAGCTAGGACAGTAGGGGAAGTTGTCAGAGATCAATAACCAAAATAATTGGGGAATTTTCAGAATTCAGGTAGCACCAGAGTTCATTGTAAAGAAGATGACACTCTTGGCAGGAAAGAAGGGAAGATGGGAATGTAGAGTGAATAATAACAGTGTGACCAAGAAGGGGGCCATTGCTCATGGTCTTGGCAAGAGATGGCAGAGATGGAACCAAGGTTATGGCAATGGAGATGAACAGGGACAGTCAGATTTAAGGGAAAGAAGCAAGGGATCCTCAAATATGCAGGTGAACTGAGTTATAAGCAATTGCCAGAAGTCAAGGGCAAGCAACTAGAAAATTGTGAATTGAGTTTTTATATATCACCTTCTTAGTGAGGCCTTCCCTGTGGACTTGTTCAATACCACTCCCACCATATTCCTAGTACCCTTCTTTAGCTATATTTTCCCCTTAGTACTTTCTAGTCTCTATTATATCACATATTTCATTCATCTTGTTTATTGTCTGTCTCTTTCCACTAGAATGTAGCTCTGAGAGGCAAAGATTTTTGTCTTCTAAAATCATTGTTTTACTCTTTTATGCCTTGCACTTAGAACATTTCCTGGCATTCAGTAGGTTAGATAGTAAATATGGAATGCATGAAATCAAAACACCAGCAGTCATGTACCAAAACTCAGAGCAAGGCAAGACTTCCAATCATACAATATTCTAGATGAAAGAGATCGTACAGACAAGACTGTCCCCTTCATTGTACAGGAGACAGAAGTGACTTGCCCAAGTTCATACATACAGCATTGTCAGGCAGAGATAATAGGAAGTATAGAGTATGTGAATGTATGGGGCTTGGTCTTCCGGAGGCTGATTGTTATTGAGGAAAGGAAATAAGGGTGAAAATACTAAGATTGGCTGTGGAAAGATACTACAGATGCAAGGCAATCCTTATATCACTAACCTGAAAATTGCTAACAGAAAACAAATAAATACTTTGATCTCTTTTTGTAACTGAAAGATAATGAAACAATTGTTTCTTTTTTCCTTCAAGGACTGTTTTCATTCATTTTGTCCTTTGCTTGTCCCTATTTATGAATTATTCTCCCCCTTCTTCTTTATTACAAGAATAAAGAGGTTATTCATTTCCTTTGAATCTACACATTGTATATCAACACTGTCCCCTTCTCATAATGTAATTATGTTCGTTTCCTTCCTTCTTTGTCCCTCAATAAACATCAGCAGTCAATAAACATTAGGCTATTGGTCTATAAAATGTAAGTGCCAATATTAGGTTATTTTTCATGTTTAGAAATGTTAAAATATTCTAAAAGGCATGAGGATTTGGAAATTATATGTAAGGTTAGACTATCACCTTATGTTTTACTAGTCTGTTTATTTGTACATTCTTTCCTTCCATCATTTATTCTGTTGTTCAACACATATTTCCTTTGCATGTACCAACTAGAGAGGGTTGAGTTGTTGCAGGTAGAAGAGTAAATCAGGGAGTTTACAGCATGGTGAGAAAGATAGGAAATAAGGCAAACACAAAGCTTTTAGTCATCCTATACATAGATATCTAATGTATATTCTACTTATATTTAAATTATTGGACACATATTTACCTAACAGCTACTGTAGATCTAGTGACTGTGTTAGGCAATGTGGGTCCAATAGGAAATAAGACAGAGTTTCCATCCTTCCATACTAGTTGAGAAAACAAACATATGACATTTACAGCATGTATTGCAGTGAAAAAGTAGGTGGGGCGTGCTAAATTTGTCTAGGGATTAAGGGAAGCTTTCTCAACGAGGTGTTATTTGAATTGAATTTTGAAGGCTGAGTAGAAATGAACCTAGGTAAGAAAAGGTGGAGATGGGAAGGAGGTGTCTAGACAGAGGGGACAGCATGTATGAAGGCCCTAAGACAAAAAGAGCATGTCTTATTAAAAGATGAATGCCTGAGAATATGAAAGCAGCAATTAGAAAGTGAGATGAGAGCAGCATGCAAAGATATATCATGCAGAATATTATAGGCCAGCAAGGATAGACATCAAGATTTTTGCTCTTCCCCCAGAACAATGGGAAGTCAATAAGGGTTATAAACACAGTAAAGCAGTAATACAATTTGAAATTAGATGCTGGATTGGAGTGTAGCTAAAGTAGATGGAGTGAAAAAGAAAGGATAAGAGTAATGTAAAAATATTAGATACAAATTCAGAGGAGGAAGATGATCTTTTGTTAAAAATGTTGGAGTAGGATTAATGGAAGAGGTGGCTTTGGACTTGGCTTTGAAAAGAAGGTAGGATTCCAGTATGTGGGAATAGGAACTGTGAGTTATCAAGATTATTTTAAACAGAATGCCAACATGTAGGAGGTCAGGGACATGCGAAAGTAAAGGGAACAGCAAGTCAATAATTCTGGCTGAAGTATAGGACAGATTCCTGAATCAAATGAATGAGAAATACACTGAAGAGTAGATGTTAGAATTGAAGGGTTTGGACATTGCGCCATGTTAATTTTATTGGGTGAGCTAGTAGGAGTCACTGAAGGATTTTGAGCCCACAAGTGCATACTCATAGCTGGTTTTTTAGGGAGATAAATCAAGGAGCAACGTGTAACAGTGACTGAAAAGAATGGAGGTTGGAGGGAATAAGAACACTTGGTAGTCTAGCACAAAAGATTTGACTGGAGCCAATCATGGCTTGAATGAGGGTGGTGGCAATGGGAATGTAAAAGATACAAAAGATATAGAGATAAAATGAACACTAATAGGCAACTGATTGGCTGTCAGGGAATCTGGGGACAGTTGAAAGACTTTACAGCATTGTCAGTACTTCATTTTATTTTGTCTTTGGTACACATATTTGAGGCAGGATATGACTCTGGTGTTCTGGAATACAGACTAATAACCACATGATATCTTGCCTACGTGTCATGAATAGCTGTGTCACTACCACAGCAGTTTCTGAGTGACTCTCAAATGGACTGTGTTTTAAAGGTTAACCTACTAACAATTATCTCCATGTTCTATTAGCAATCAACTGAACCATCTGTTCCTACTGATAGAGGATATCTTCTGGAAAATGAACTTGAAAAGGGTGAAATATCAGATATTAAAAAAACACACACACACACAGTCTGAGAACACTTTATACCACTACATACTCCAGCCAAGGAGAGAGAAAGTGAGAATTGGGCTGAGGAAATGGAATTCTTCCTTTTCTGTTATATAAAGCTTGTGCTATTAATACAACATATAAGATATATAATGAATTCTGTGAGCTAATTTTTATTGCCAACCTTTTTACATTTTTTGACATGAAGGACTAATCATGAAATGATTTGAATGGAAAAGCGGTGCCAGTAGTAGAAAAAGCCCTGGATTTGGACCACAAAGAGCAAAATTTGAATTTATCTCTGTTATTTTTCAGCAATATAATCTATGTTGCCACTTAATATCTCTCAGCCTTAAATTTCCCATCAAACCTAGAGACAAATCCTGATGCCAAACCTTAATCATGCAACGACCTTGAACTTGTTCTTTAACAATAGCTGCGCTCCCTGTGGTAGAGGATTGAGAGGGATAAATAACATAGATACATTGTATCCCTCTGAAAATACTAGCCTGTTGGTTAGGCTAACATAATGCCTCTTAGTTCTTCTGCCTACATAAAGCTTTTATTTCTTTTTATCCCTTCTTCCCCACAGTTTCAAAATTTCTTTTGATGGGAAGTATTTTCAAGGCATTTAGTTTTTTGATTAAGCCATTGGATTAGAGAGAGGCATGGCTTAGCTGAAAACTCCAATATACTATGCAAAAACAAGGCTATATTTCATTTTTGATGTTAAAACATAATTTTCAAAATGTATAAGTTACTTCTTAGAAAAGTACAATTTATGTTATTGAAATTCATATCAGTGTCTCTACTTTGTGAAAGTTCATCTGTTTCAAACATACCAAACATGCAAATAACAGATAGCTGCTGAAAAGATGACTAAGTTCTCTTTAAAAGTGTATCTGTAGCTAGAGTGTAGTAAAGTTATTTGGGGTCACCACCCAAAATAACCCTCTTGCTGGGTCCAGTGTACTTTTGTCTTCTGCCAGAATGGAGCTCCATAGATATTTACATTGAGCACTAAAATATTAATTAAGTGTACTAAAGAAATCCTCAATGAAGCTGCTTTTAAAAATAGGACCAAAAAAGAGTCATTTATTTAATGGCTGTTTGTAGATTATCTACCACGTTAGGCACTCTGCTAAGCACTGAGTGAACAGAAGTAAGCACTATAGAACCAGTCCTTGTCCTTGTTGAAGAAATAGTTCAGGGGTAGGGGGTGGAGGGAGGACATTAAACATAATAATGAGTTGTGATAAGTATATAATAATATTTTTCCACGCAAGAAAGTTACAGGGTGTTTTGAGGGCATGTGGTAGGAGAATCTGCAAGGTTCTGCCCTTGAAGAACTTACAGTCTCCTTTAATATGCTATGCATCTTCTATGGGGAAAGCTGGTCTACGCAGGTCTTTGCAGTTTTACCTGACAAATAACTTGCTTGCTGTCTGACTTTAGGAAAGCTATTTAGTCTCTCCAGGGTTCAGTATTCTCAACCATAAATGAAACAGAAGTACTAACTTAGTAGGGCTACTATGAGGATTAAATGAAGGAATCAACCATGTGTTTGATGCATGTTAAGTGCTCAATGAATGTTAACGATGTTGGCAGAAAGGAGAAGGAAGAGGAGGAGGAGGAGGTTGGTGATGGTGATGATGGCACTGATGATGATGATGTTAGATATGGTAGAGGCATGTAGATATGGTACAGGCAATGTTAGTAATTCAGAATGAGAATTCTGTATTCTTGATATTCAGACTAATATCTGATATTTAGAAAACATAAACACACACAGAGAAAATGATAATCAAAATATTACGGAAAAATCCTTAAACATACAAAAAAAGCAACATCTAAATCTGCTGTCTAGTCTATTTTTTTGGCTGTGTGCTAATAGAATTGAATAATTTTAACAAGAAAGTAAAAGGTATCACTTGAGAGGAAGAAACTTAGTTTCCAATTCTGGTCTGCACTTTTGGTGATAAAGCAATTGTGACATTCAAGTGTTTAGATAACTATCAATGAAGAATTTGGTAAGGAGGGTTTTCCTGTTATAGTGTGCATAGGAGCCTAAGAAGACATGTTGGAGAAAGAAACAAATTAGCACTGATGCCTTGAAATAAGCAGGAAAATGGCAAAGTAAAAAGAGAACTAGATTTGAGCCAGCAGTCTTTGCTTCTAGTCTTGGCTTCACCTCTCCAGTGAGCTATGTGGTCTCGTTAAATCTTACTGTGCCTCTGTTTCTTCTTTTGTAAAACAGGAATGACACCTAACATATTTAACCAATAAATTACATGTTTACTTTATGAAATATACCTACTTTGGGTAGACCTAATATATCAAGGGATGGTGAGTATCAAATAAGATGATATCTGGGAATGTTCTTTTGAAATTATAAAGCACTAGACAAACCTAAAATTATTGATCATAATCTTACTTTCCTAACTTGGGGCTTGTACTTTTATGTTTAAATTTCCTGCCTTCCCAAGCCATTTATAAGCTCCTTGAGTGTGGGAAATACACCATATTTGTTTTAGTGTCCCTGCAATAGGTGAACACAGCAGAATTTTCAAACATGTATTGACTGAGCTGTTGAGGATATACCATAGTTGAAGAAATCAGACTTGCCTTTACAGGTAAGGAACAAAATACTTCTAGCAGTTGATATACTGACATACAGGGTAGGTAGCTTCGGTAGACATACACATAGCCAATTGCAGTGGGCCAGACCTGTTGAACAAAGGTTTTTCATTTATTGATGAGACCAAAATTCAAGCACAGGCAAGCCTCTTGGATTTTTGTAGAACTACAAAAACAAAACAAAACAAAATAGTCCAATGAATGATATTCATGGAACAAATTTTTACTGAGTGTCAAAATGCTATCATGGGCCAGGAGCAGTGGCTCATGCCTATAATCCCAGCACTCTGTGGGTGGGTGGATCAGGAAAGGGATTTAAGATCAGCCTGGCTAACACGGTGAAACCCCGTCTCTACTAAAAAATACAAAAATTAGCCAGGGGTGCGTGCCTGTAATCCCAGCTACTTAGAAGGCTGAGGCAGGAAAATCGCTTGAACCCAGGAGGCAGAGGTTGCAGTGAGCCAAGATCACACCACTGCACTCTAGCCTGGGTGACAGAGTGGACTCCTTCTTAAATAAATAAATAAATGCCATCATGGCTCCTATCCTCTAGGAGCTTACCATTTAGTGGAGGAGGAGAGAAACAAGCATATAATGCAATTTGAGACACTGAATGAAAGTGTCTACAAAGGGCTATGAGATTGAAAAGGAGCCCTCTGAAGAGGCCAGAGATGGCTTCTCAGGAGGGGTATTGCTGACATATAAGAGTAGGAACACCAGCAGAGTAGTGAAGAGGATACAGAGAGAAAGGCATTTCAGGAATTTTCAGTCCCTATTTTTATATGATGATCTGTCTTATGAAGGCTCTGATTTTTGTCTAGATTAAGAGATGTGTGTACCTCATGAGAGACACAATTAAGATCATAATTAATCGTTAGTGATTCCTTCCTTTTTTTTTAACACCAACCCTAATTTATTCTTTATCTATATCATGCATATTAAAACGTGAAAATATGAAGCTGTAACTGAGAAAGTATCATAGAGTTTTGAAAATGAATTCACTGTAGGAATCTAAATAGAAAATTAAAATCAGCTCTTTAAGCTACTCCTTTACTGAGAGTATTTTGAGTCAGCAGTAATTCTGGGTAGAGAATACATATTGCGCTTCATAAATTGGGCTGTCCCAGTATATTGCAACTGATGCTACAACACAGTTGATAATAAAATGATAGCTTATTTTACGCAATAAGAATTGTGTAAACCCATCACCAACTCTTTTCTTCACTGGAGTGTGAATGGTGTGTGGGGTTTATTTTGTTTTATTTACTTTTACTCTCCATCTAAAATACCTGGGGATATCACCTATACTACTGAATTTTTTAACACCTTCTTAACATGAAGACATGAACAGAGGTTTTAATCAATAAGGAAATGAATATTTGCAAATTCATATATTGCAAATCCTATATTAAGCCTGAGGAATGGGTCTTAAAAAATACCAATTCTTATAAGGTACCCAGTTTTCAGGATACAAGTAGATGAAGAACAGCAGTCCTTTCTGCCTTCCTGGTCATCATTAATTTTAATGATTACTTCCAAAACCCTACCAGTATGAGCTCTACTGTATTCTTTATAGTACCACTAATATCTGCCTTCAGTTTCTCCTGTTTCTTGACAATTTTGCTTTCTGGTTTCCTCCTTGTTCTTGCAGTACCTCTGATTCTGCCCACACACTCCCTTTTTAAGAGCTTTCAAGCAGAACACTTGGCCAGCACTCCCTCTGCAGGTGATCTGATGAATCTATTACAATTACCTTGTCACAATCATATTTCTTTTTAAATTCTTGTTACATGTTGCCAAAGCACTGTGTATCAACTGGTTAAAAGAATTGTAGCAAAAGTATAAGGAAAACTTTCAGATTCTAAGCTGCTTTAAGTAACAGTATCACTTAGATTCCCACAGTCCAGTCTGTCCTTAGATAGAATGCATTGTTATAAAAAATAAAACATTTTGAAGAAAGAGTTCATGTATAATTGATTTTTGCATCAAAACAAATTATGGTTCATGTGTTCCTGATGAAAACATTGTTATTTTCCACAGACTGACAAAAGCATTTTCTCCTAAACTAGACTAGTAGTTATCACAAATTATAAAATCTAGGAATACGCTTGAATCCTTAAAAGTAGAGAAGAAACTGTCAATGTCAGCATGACATTAGTAGCTTTTATGAACATTCTCTCTCATGGTTAAAAGGCAGTATGTGAGTTTATGCAAGCTAACTGTGGTAACACAACAAACATCATTGACAGTGGAATAAAGACCCATAGCTCTCACATCAGTGTTCAACTGAGTTGGTGATAGGGCTGTTGACCAGATAGTTGTACAGAAACCTCTGCTCCTTCCATTTTTGTCACTCCCACTTTCATTCATTGACTTCTAAGATTGCCAAAACATAGAGAGAGGGCATGCAGAATTGTACAGGTGGTTTCATGAGGCGGCCTGGACATAGTCCATGCCATCTCTGCTCACATTCCATTGGCCAGAACACAATGAATGGTGCCAAAATAACTGCAAACAAGGCTGAGAAACGTCATCATCTGTGGTCCAGCAACACAATTTGGTGAGCACATAGCATTGTCTCAGGTAGAAGTTTATAATTTAGAATGAAGTGATAATTTTATTAGTCAGTATAATTCCCATTTCCTTTTTCTGTTTTGTAAAACATCTCTCACTCAGGAAGTTTTAAGAGAGGCAGAGTGTATAATATTTGAAAGCCAGGGCTTTGTAGTCAAATCAGTCTTAGTTTGAATTTCCTTTTACTCTTGCTAGCATTTGTCCTCCTTGAGGTCTTTTTTCTAATCTTTAAATGTCTTCATTCATTAGTTAGGAATCAAGGTAGTTCACAGGAAAGATACTGTGATGATAGAAGTGAGATAATGCATTCGCATAGGAAGTATTCAATAAATGACAACTATTATTTTATGAATAAATACAGCATAAAGGATATTCATGCATGTGACATTTACTATTAAACCTCTTTCAACCCCTTAAATTTAGGACTTTTGGGTCCCAAACCCTTAAACTATTTTCAGAAAAGATGTTGTGCAGTCACAAACTGAAAGTGTTGAATGAGAAGAGGAATATCTCTGGTGGTGAGAATCAAGAGAACTTTACAGATTTTTCCATTTTGTGGGGGTGGGGGTTGATAGCTGCCCAGTCCACTGGAATGCAATGCCTATTTTCCCAATGGCATCAAGGATGACTCACAAGAAAGCTTGTTTTTGCCAAGTCTCTCATCTCATCCGTACCAGGAAAAAGGCTTAGTTGTACCTCTTAGGCAGAATGGCTTAGTGAAGGTTTTCTCTCCCAAATTTCTGTGAAATGTGCTTTCTCCTTAATGTATGCACAGAAATCATAGACACTTGAAAAACATGAAAAATACTGAGTTTTGGGCTTGAATGAATTTGTCACAATTAAGTAGAAGAGTTCTCATTCAGTGTCCATGCAGGGAAAAAAAATGTGTTGTATAGTCTGGTACAGAATGTTTTTTATGGAAAGCAAAAACAAAAACAATTCTACCATTTAACTTTTTTTTAAAGCATCTTTTATGAAAACTTTCTCTGAAGAGATGGTTAAGGACTTTTGCTAGTAATGTCTCTCATTTTTCCGATGAAAACTAACTATAAAGCTGTTTAGCCCATATGAACCTAGTATAGTACTTTGAATATATAGAGTATCTTTGAAGTCCTTCCTGGAAACTCTTCATTTAGCTGAGATTTGATTTATGGGAAAAGTGGAGCTGTAAGTAAAAGATTATTTGCAAATTTTAAATTACAAGTGGGAAAAGCAATAAGTAAATAAGTGCTAACATCACATGGTAGAATGTCAGTGGCCAAAAGGAACACTCAAAACTCCTAATTTCCAGTTTAAAATACTCAGAGCAATCTACCTCTTATTAGACTTCTTATTGTTTGATGCCTCATAATGATTATATAAATATAATAGGGGAGAATGTGTGAAAGATTAGTCTAGCCCATTGCCCTTGAGCAGCTAAATTATTAAACCTTTCAAAGCAAGGACTTCCTTTTCTGACAATACAGTGGACTACATTTCGTGGAACAACCCTTCTTTTGACCACAACTAAAAATATTGGATCTAAAATATTTTAAAACAAACAAAACTATTTATTTATCTGAAATTAATTAACATTGTATGCTTTTATCATGTACAACATGATATTTTGAAGTACATATACATTGTGGAATGATTAAATCTAGTCAATTAAAAAACGAGTTCCTTCAAAGTACCAGACAACTAACAAGATAGTTAAGCATTATCAGGCAGAAACCTCCAGCCTGGGTAACATGGCAAAACCCTGCCTCTACAAAAAATAAAAAAACTGGAAAGATGTGGTAGTATGCATCTGTAGTCCCAGCTACTCAACAGGCTGAGGTGGGAGGATTGTTTGAGCTTTAGAAGTCAAGACTGCAGTGAGCTGAGATCACAACACTGCACTCCAGCCTGGGTGACAGAGTGAGACCCTGTCTCCAAAAAAGGAAAAACAACAACAAAAAAAAAAAAAAAAAAAAAGAAAAAAGAAAGAAAAAAACCTAAGTGAAGGCAGGAGCCCAGAGCACTGGTATTGCGCTAAAGCCACTTCTGCCCTGAGAGCATTTGCAACCAAGTGAGTGTAAGCTTTGAAATCAACACACAAAGACTTCATATTGAAATTGTGGGATACAGATTATAAAATACTTATTGTTTTAAATAATGAAAGACAAACTAGAATAAACAGTACAGGAAATTATGAAAACTGCCCAGCTGACTTGAAAAAAATAAAGAGAACTTCAATAAAATAAACACACTGAAATTAAAAACAAGTTGAGAAGTGTAACAGCAAATTAGTCAAAGCTGAAGAGACCATGAATCAGCTAGTCCAGAAGATTTATCCTGAATTCCCAGAGGGAAAAAGAGGGGAAATATGAGAAGGGAGGAGATATTGAGCTAGGTGAGGACTGGTGAGTATCCAACAGGCATTACAGAAGGAGAGGATATACGGCGTGTGGCAGAGGCAATATTTGAAAAAGTAAGTAGGCGAGAAATTTCTGGAATTGATAAAATGCACAAATACAAAGATTCAAGGAGAAACATGAATTCTAAACAGATTTTTTTTTAAGTCTACAACCAGACATAGAATGGTAAAAATGAGAAAGAGTCAACAGCAGAGTGGTAGGGTGGCTGAGGGGGGGGGATTGCAGAGAGGGCAATGTGTATCTCAACATTTATTGAGAAAATAGCTCTCATCCTGTAACTTTTGTCTTTAAAAATGAAGGCTAATAAAGATACTTTCAGGGAAAAGAAAAAAAAAACAAAAACAAAAATGAAAGACTTTGGCACCAGCAAACTTTCTCTAAAGAATGTCCTAAAAAAATGCCTCTAGATAGAAAGTGATCCTAGAGTGACATGTATTTGAATTAATCTAAATGAACATGTATTTTATAAAACATAACAATGCTTTGTATGGTTAAAAACTGCAGCCCAGCATGATGGCTGACGCTTGTATTCCAAGCACATTGGGAGGTTGTGGCTGGTGGATCTCTTGAGGACAGGAGTTCAAGACCAGGCTGGCCAGCACGGTGAAACCCTGTTTCTATTAAAAATACAAACTAGCTGGGTGTGGTGGTGTGCACCTGTAATGCCAGTTACTTGGGAGGCTGAGGCAGGAGAATCACTTGAACTCAGAAGGCAGAGGTTGCAGTGAGCCGAGATCACATCACTGCACTCCAGCCTGGGTGACAAAGCAAGACTCCATCTCAAAAAAAAAAAAAAAAAAAAAAAAAAAAATTGAACCGAGTAAAAATGTGATGGCAGGAATATATTAATGATGGGAATATATTAATAAGTATGACAGTAAAATTATTATTGACAAAGTTTAGAATTTGATAAGTAAACATTATAATTTCAAGGGTAACCACTTTTAAAAAGGGAAACAGAAATAAATATATGATTTTTGAAAGCTATCTAAAAGAAAGAAAAAAAGAATAAAAGAAATACAAACAGATTGGACAAATTAAGAGCAAAAATAAGGTAGCTAGAAAGCCAAATATGTAGCTCCTCATATCAAATGTTCATAAAACTACTGCTATGCAAAACTAGATAGCTGAGTCACACAATATAATGGTAAAAGAAACAGGCAAGTCACATTTTGTGTGATTCTGTTTCTGAATAGTTCAAAATAAGTAAACTGTACTATGTTGTCAAAGAATGGAGGGTGGAAAAATTTATAAAGAAAAACAAGAACATAACTATTGCAAAAGTTAGAGTAGTGCTTAGTATAGACAGAAAGTATTTAGAGTGATACTTCATAATTATTTTTTAAACTGCACATATTTTATATACTCTTCTATGTATGTTTTATATACATATATCTTCTAATAAGAATGTTTCAAAAAGATAAGGATATATATACGTAAATAAATGATCCCATATGCATCTTTGCTATACAAATGTATCTTCATGTTTTGCATTATTTCTTTAAAGCAATCTTTAGAATGGAGATCAATGGTGAAAGATATTTATATATTTAACATCCTTAACTACAGTGATTCAAAACCAATCCCATCTGATTTCTAGGCCATTTTCTTATAGAGTACACATTATATCTCACATATTATTATTTACTTAATAATAACAAAATAACAAAAGTTCAATGTCACCTTATAATGCTACCAGAAATGCATGAGTACCAATGTCTCTTTATTTGCATCCATATTTTATTTAAAATATTCATTTTGAAGTAAATTTAATAGGCAATTCTATTATATATTTTCAACTATATTTATGCTATGTTAAAATAGCTTATCATTATAAAGAAGTCCGGCAGAAGGGTGAAGAACGTGACTCCTGAACCCAAACTGTCAAAATTAGAATCCTAGCTCTGTCTACAGTAGCTACATAAACTTGGACAAGATATTTTATGTAAGATATTTTACCTGTTTCTATTTTCTTCTCTGTAAAATAAGGGCAATAACAGATCTACCCACTGGAGTTGTTGAAAGGATTACATGTAAACTGCCAAAACAATGTCTGATGCATAGTAAGTGTTCAATACATGCTTGCAAATACTGTATTATTATAAAAATAGACCAAAATGGATTTGATATCAGTGAAAATCATATTCCTTGAACATCATGAGTATGATCAGTAAAATATGATATGGCCAACCTACAAGACAAATATTAATCTATGCCTCTAAGACCATTGGCATATGAATGCCATGGATGTCATTTTTGCTTTGAGGGGCTCTAGTATTTCATGCTGACCTTGTGGAAAGAGTATGAATGAAAGTGAGGGGATGGAGAATGTTTGCAGTCATCAATCTAATTCAAAACTGAATATTGCACTACACCTCTGGCTTTGTAGTAGGCATTTAGAACACAGTAGTGTGCAAGGCACTGCACACTGGCAGGTGAAACAAACAGCAAACAACCAAGTATTGGAAGAAGAAGCTCAAGGGCACAATGGGAGCAGATGAACAAGAGACCTAAGTCTCATTCAAGGTGTAAAGGAGAGCTTCCCTGGAAAAAATTCATATTTAGCACTTGCCAATGTACAAATCTCTGACAGATACATTGTGTCATAATTGATTCTTCACAAAGACTCCGTTAGGTAGATACCAAATTCCTATTGAATAGATAAGAAAGCTGAGATTCAGGGAGGATGACTGGATAGGTGAGCCTATTTCTTCATTTCCATTCACCCACTGGGATCCCCATGGAATGGGAAACTAAAGCCAGTGGCAGTTACAGTTCTTTTAGTACCTCCCTAGCAGACAAAATTTAAAATCCAATGTGAGCCAGATTCTAGCATACTGAACTGATTGGCTTTTTTTTTTTTTTTTTAACATTAACGGAAAACCCCACACTAAATTTAAATTTGGTTTTTAGGAAGAAACAATTCAAGGAAAAATAATCAGCATCTAGTTTTGTTTGCTTTCCATTAAGAAGTCTCGGAATACAATCAGCTGTAGTGACACCATTAAATGCTCAGAAAGTATTCAAACAAATTCGCATCTCTGCTAGCATTCCACCCTTGGCTTGTCTTGGAGTTTGTTAACTTTCAATTATGCTTGAATTCATTGTTCATTAGGTTATGGTAAAATATCTATTGTTTGATGCTTAATATTAAAATGTAATATAAAGACTGGTTGTTGGAAAGATGAAATACCAAAACCATTTGTTTGGGCTGGGTTATTGGAAAAAGTAGAACTAGGCTATCTCAAAGGATCGTCTACCTCATCCAACCCCTTCCCCAAATCAGTAAACATTGTCATCGGTTTCTTATGTATCATTTCAGACATTCTTTATAATCTAATCAAATATTTTATATTTATGTTTTTATAAAAAACATAACATACATACTTATCTGCATTTTAATTTTCTGTCACTTAATGATATATTTTCAAGATCTTCCCATATCAGCACTTCTTTTTAGAGCTTTCCCTTTATGGATGTAGCATAACTTATTAGGTAGTTTTCTACTGATGGGTATTTGGGTTGTTTCTAATAATGTCCTCTTAAAACTAAACCTAGAGACATTAGCACCCACTGAATATAGGTGTATCCCTAAATTTTCAACCTTGTGTGTAGTTAGGATGGAGACACATATCTCAATTAATCAATGAGATAGGGAGAGAATTAGCATAAGCCATTTCTCTCCTGACCTTTAAAACCCTTGTCTGCGACTCTCCAGCATTCTCTCCACCTGCCACACCCCTTAGAAATCACGTTTCCAACAGTATCCTTAAAAGAGGAAGGAGTGCTGCTGACCCGACCAGCATCTTACTTTTATGAGTGACAAATAAACTGTCCGCATGATAAGACCCTGAGATTTTATGGTTACCATGACATCACCTATTGTTTTCTGACTAATACAAACCTATTAATTCATATGTGCTGTGCACAAATGTATTTATGAAATAAATTCCTCAGAGTGTAATTTTAGTTTTAACTTATTTCTCACAGTCTCTGAGACGAGGTGATCATCAGACTCTCTAATTTATCCCAGTGCTCCTCATTTCGACCCAGGATTCACATTCCATAGATGCTGCTGGGGTTTAGGTTCCTGTTTATCACCTGCAGTCTCCTTGCCATTCAAAACTCATGCAATTTTTCCTGACCCCCTCCCCTACAAGCCCTTTAAATATTGCCAACAGTTTACAGGGTTAATTCTAGATTTATCTACCCTGGCACTCAAGCCTAACCACACTAAGATATAAAAGAAGTTAGAGTATCTGGTGTAGAGTCCGTACTCAACAAATAGTGGTAGTCATTACATTTTATAGCCCCTACCTACAACAAAATAGTGTCTGTTTTATAACTGATATTTAATAAATAATTACTGACCAGTGGACTCTATTATCAGGGGACTCATAATTTGCTAAGTTATGTTACCATAGTATTCCTTGATATTTTTGTTTCACAGCTAAGTTTTAAGGTGTAATCTTCTTAGAGTGTTGATTAATTAGAGAATTGGATGTAAAGACTATAGAAAAGTAGCTCATATAATTTTTGGTAAAACATTTAGGGAAGCATTCCTTTGTAACTAGGATGGATTATGCAATGGTACATATGGTATCCAAAGATGATTCTACCACTCAAGTCACTATTAAAAACAATGTTCCGAACTGAATATTCATATTGAACATCCATACCTAAATGATACTTGCTAAGTCAAAATCAAGTTGGAATTGCTGTTTTTAGCATTTTTAAACCATCACATTCCAAGAGATAATTATTTGCATATTGTTACCTCATGAATTTGAAGTGAGCCCATAGATAATCTGAAGTGTTTAAAATGTTCATGAGTTGAATTTGATGTTCCTGCCAGAGCTAGCTGCATTTCTTAATGCAGGAATTATAAGGCAGAATTTTATTTCTGTTGACAAAGGCTAGATGCTTATCAGTTCAAAAGACAAATATTAATATAATCTTGGTTATGTTTCACGTTGATTTAATTGATTTAAATGAAGAAAATGTGTGAAATTATTCTGGAGGATAAATCCAGTTGTCTTGGAAACTTTGAGGAGATGAAAACAAGACATTGTCATGCTTCAAATGCAAAGGCTCTGAATATAAATCAACTCTAAATTTCTTTCAATTTTATTCCAGTGTAAATATAACTTGTTATTAAGGACCAAAAGGAAAATTAAGGATATAATTAATATAAAACAATACATACCATGTAATATGTTTTTATTTATATTACAGGTACAAAAAAATCTGAATTCAGCATTTTGGTATTGACTTGGGATGGGTTTTTGTGGAGTTTTAACTGAAGAACAGAAGTTGAAAAACATCAGAGCCCTCCCCCGCTTTCCCTTGCTCCCTAGTATTTTCACATTTATATACGCTTTACAAGGCTGTGCAGAGCACCCAAGTCTTGAAATCACATTTACTCTGCTAACAAACTTTAAGTGACACAACGAAATAATGAATACAATGAAATACCATTTATATTGGGCTTTGCTGAGGAAACTTCAAAAATATTAGTGAGTTCTTATCAAATTAATCCTCCTAGCAACATTAGCTATAGAGATTAGCTATAGATATGGTGCTCTCTAATACTTTGCAGAAAATAAAATGCAGACAGGGAGTTGACATAAAGGCTTTTAGAAGCAACAACCCAGTCTATCTGAAAGCCTGAAAATTAAAGTATATCCTTTAGTGGAGGAAGGCAAACTCAGTCTCTAAGCTAAATATTCAGGGGAGAAAAGTGGATACCCTGAGAGTCTCAGAGTGACATCCAAGAATTTCAATGTAGTCAGTGAACAAAGGAATACAAATTTAAGTAGAGCAAGAGTTACATTATTTTTTATTATTATAAATAATTATTTAATAACAAAGACAAACGGCTTCTGCATGTTTCTACTTCCAATCCCTGATATTCACTTTTTCTTCTTTAACTATTATCTTCTTTCTCCTTTCCCTTGTTATCACACTTATCACATGCTCCTCTCTTGTGAGATTTTCTCCATTTGCTGCTTCATCTAGTAGCCAGGGATGGGTTTCTCTAAACCATGACATTTCTAGAAACACAAGGTACTGAAATAATTGTAATCTAAAATACTTAAATTTGAAATTTGAATAAATTAGGAGTCTATAAATTAAAACGAAATAGCTACCCTCTTTTCTACTACCCACTTCCAGAAAACAGCCCACCCAGCCAACCTCCCTACATCATCACAAAACGTACACAACAAAAAATGTCAAACCAAAGAACAGAGGGAGGTTCTTGTTATTAGACCACTCTTTTAATTTTCCACCTGTCGGCAATTTGGAAAATTATTCGAGATGGGAGAGATGTTGTGTGTGTGTGTGTGTGTGTGTGTGTGTGTGTGTGTGTGTTGGATGAGTTCTTTGAGATTGATGATAATTAAAGAGTTAGTTTAGATCACCTAGTAGGATCTGTAGCCTTTTGATAATTAATGACATGGCCATCCAAGCTCTACTTATGGTACTTCCCCTCCAATAATAACTTCCCTGTTATTATTGGAATTCTGTATATCTGTATGACAAGTTGAATATATGTTTGTCAGCCAGGCTGTTTTTTATTGTATGTTCTCAGTGCATGGTTGCACCTATAATGGTGCAGTATTAGACCATAACAAGCCAGAAAAGTGTAACATGGGTAAACCAATAGGTAAGTAGGATGTGAAAGTGAACCTTTAGTCTGATTTACAATGTTTCTTTTCTTTATTTCTTCTTAAAAAAGTGGGATACATGTGCAGAACGTGCAAAAATTGTTACACAGGTATACATGTGCCATGGTGATTTGCTGCACCTATTGACCTATCCTCTTGCAGAGCTTATAGCTTGCAGTGAATGCCAAGAATGAAATACTGAGACAGTTCCAGCTGAGCAGGGCTGGGAGATAGCTCTTCCGAGAGAGTCCACCCCAGCATCCGTCCACCAAGTATTTATTGAAAGTGCTTGTATCAACTGTAAACATCTATTAGATGGTCAATAGAGGTGGGTTGCTGAGGCATCTGTGACCTTGTACACTCTCAAACTACATTCTCAGGAGGCTGTTTTCAGTGTTCCTTATCACACCACACACTCCATTCCCCATTCTGTTTTCAGGGTCAATGAGTTTCATTTCCATACACAAAAAACATACATAGTGCCTCAGTATTTCTCCATACCTTGACCTCAAATGCTGTGTACATAAGCTTTAATATGTTGCCGTGTGCCCCTTACATCTCCCCCTTCTTTGATTCTTAGAGCATGCTGGTCATCCAATGCAAGGTAAGTTTCTATTGTTCTTCCTTGGTTGTAGATGTGCTGGGTGGCAGCACAGAGCCATGTGCAGATGCCTAGCAAACAGATACAAAAAAGAATAAGTATAGTGGCCATCACCCAAAGGTGTATGTTTAACCCAGACAACCAAGTGTTCGGGTTTAACCGTTGAAAGCCTTCTTGTAATTGCTGAAGGGTACTTGTTTATAATTGCTGTGACCATTCTTCAAGTTGTTTCTTTAATTCCCACTCAAGAGTGGAAATTTGAGAAGGCAAATGGTTGTGAGAAGCTCCTTGCAGTTGTGCTTTTCTAAATAACTGCAAGGTGGAATCGCCTTCCCAGTTCCGGGTCAAATTTACAGACAGCCGCAATTCTGCATGTCGTTTTAAAATCATGACATAGGATATATTTAACTGTGCAACGTTTTGATGAGACAAGTATGTAGCATACCAACTACTGGAAGACACTTTAATACTATAAAAGGATTGATTCTGCTCTATATTAGGAATACCCTACCCAAACAAAAGTATATGAGTATGTAGTACAAATCAGGACTATATCAGTAACATTGTTGTGCAAAGAGAGGGTATAGTTGCTACCACTAGTACTGTACTCACCATGTGAAAGAACCCATTCAAAAAAGGAAGACCTAGTCTCCAAATTTGGGTATGAGCAGGGCTTAAAGCTTGTTTCTCTTTTAGTTGTAATATTGGTTCTGAAAGTTCATACCCTGACCAGGTGATAGAACTATTGGAAGAACTCCCAAATTCAGTGGTCTGATTTGCAGACATAAGATAAACATGAGAACCACAATCAAGTAAAGTGTCATTATCAGAGGCCCTTCTCATAGCACAGGCTGTCTCCATGGAGACCAACGGACGGCCTCAAATGTGTATCGCTAGTCCCTCCTCAGACGGCATATAGGAAGATCAGGCACTTGTGTAGCTTCATTGGAGACCTCAGTAAGATTAGTGGTAACAGCAGAAATAAGGGTCAAGTTTGCAAGTTTAGCATCCCTTTTGGGCTGATAGTACAGATACTCCTGAGGAATGAGAGTAACACACTTGTCATGTGCTATATGTGAAAAAACAAAGAGGATTACTACACAATAAAGTCAAGGAGTCATTAAGTTTAATCCATCTCAAATTTTCATTTAAGGGGTAAGATAGGGGCATCTACTGACCTCCTGTCCAAGAAGTATCATTAGATGACAAAGGTGGGTCAGCATCTCACCATGTAATGACATTAAAAACGGAAATTTAGAAGATGACTCCAATAAACATGTTCTTGAGCTGATCCCACTTGGCAAAGGACAAGAATTACCAGCCACCCTAACATTCATGTCTGTCTTACTTTCTCAGACGTTTCCTCGGTTACTGCCAGATACATAAGAAACCAATTCTCTGCAGTTGCGGGGGCTTCCACAGTGGCAAGCTGATAGCTGCTTGTTGATCCAATCTCTTTAGCTGTCCTCAAGTAATGTCAGGTGCCTTCCAAGTCATCACCATCGTTGCTGGCCGATTCTCCAAAGACAGATCCTGTTCTCAAGGAAAGAGTCCCATATTCCCCCTTTTTTGTTTATTAAGGTATACTTTAAGAGTTTAACGAGCTCATTTAACAATGGCCTATCTGGGTGAGCTATAAGGGACGTTAGTTTTATGTTGTATGTGCCAAAGTTTCAATGCATATGCAAACTGAACACCTAGATAGTAAGGACCATTATCAGTTTTTATAGTTTATGGAAGACCTAAAGTTATAATAGATGTAAACAAATGAGCAATTGCATCTTTAGTTTTTTTCCACTCTGGAGAGTAGCATGTATTAAACCTGTATAAGTGTCCATGGTAACATGGAGAAATTTAAAATGCCCAAGGGGTGGATACTGAGTAACATCAGTTTACCAGATAGCGTTAGGCACCCGACCTTGTGGGTTGGCACCAAGTGCTAATGAAAAGGAGAGAATGCTGTTGGCAGTTAGGATGGATTTTAATAATCACATGAGCTTGACCAAGTGTTAAATGAAATTGTTGTTTAAGACTGCGAGTATTCTGATGAAAAAAGTAAGATCAGCTTGAGCTTGCAAAATAGCAGAAGAATCTGCAAACCACATTTGTGTTTGTACCAGAACATCAGTTCGTGCGTTCCCTTCTGATAAGGGACCAGCTAACCTAGGATGAAGGCGAGTATGTGTGATATAAAGATGGTGATGATGGGCACAGAGGAGCTCTTGCGCTGTAAGAAACAAAGCTAGTAGAGATTCGTTAGTAATGCCCTTCACATGTGCAAGCTCCAAATGAGTAATACTACACACCGCATAAGCAGAATCACTAACTATATTTATGTCTTGGTGATGAAAAGTTTGTAAGGCCAACATTAGGGCACCTAACTCTGCCTGTTTCATAGTTTTAAAATATTCCTGGATTTTGCGTTGCCAATTTTGCATGGCATCTTGCCACACTATAGGTGCTTTTGCTTTGCTTTTTCCTGAACCATCTGTAAAGACAGTAGTGGCGTGAAGCAAGGGCTCAGAGACAATAGACACAAATTTAACAGGCACAGTTTACAAAAAGCTTAGAAGCTTAGAGGCTGGTAAATGAAAACTGATATTACCAGTAAAGTCAACCGTTGCTACTTACCAATTGAGATCACAAGCTAAGAGAGTATGAAATTGTTCCTTGCTTAATGGTAGGAAAAGAGTAGTAGGGTCATATCTTGATAATTGGACCCAATGTTGACACCCCTTTATGAGAAGAGAAGGTATGAAATCTGTAGTCTTTTGTTTATGTGCAGAGAGGTTATGAGACAGGTAAATAGCAAATAAAATACAGAAATGGCAAAAGACAAAACCTACCTGCTAAACTAAGGCATGGAAGGGATGGATATTTTAAGTGATTTTTACCATATTTTGGCCCTTGAAAGTCATTAGAATGTGACTTCAAGCAATCAGGATAATAAACCTGCATTGAGTTAGCTTAAGTGCATATAAAAAGAAAAACCTCCAAAAAACGTTTTTAAATGTCCTTAGGTGCTGCCCATTTTCGTGCATTAGCCTTTAGCTGGAATGTCTTAGAAGTGAGACTGGAAAGTAGGGCTGTGGTTGGTTTCTTTACACCTGCTCTGGGCTCCTTAGGCAGCCGCCTTCTTTTAACAGCCTGCCACGTGTTGCTCGCCTTACTCTGAGAGGAAGGAAGGAAGACTACACGTGGCAGCAAGAGGCCAGAGAATGACCAGGTGGTAAAGTGTGCGTATAAGTGCGGAGGCAGGAGGCAAGAGGGTAACAGGCTGGGAGAAGATTGCTCCCCTCATTCCCCAGACCACCTACGCTTGGAGCCAACCCTGCTAGGTAAGGTGCTGAAAATATACTGGGCTTTTTATTATTTTTACTACCCCCCAAGCAGAGAGGCTCAGGGGGGAGCAGACATGCAGCACAGGGTCTGCTTTGAAATTTCCTAGCCACAGTGTTTTTTAAACATTTTATAAGAAAGCAAAACAAACATTCCTTACTGCTGCGTCTATCTTCTGAAGATGACAGCAGCTGACAGAGCTCGTCCACCTCAGCCTAGTTAGCATTTAGCATATGGCTATGGGAGAGTGCCCCTTATTAGCGGGCTTCTCCCCCAGAGCTCTGTACTCTAGGCTGCTCCACACCCCTCTGCCCACCTTAGGCTAGTAAGGTCAGGGTACACACGGACTGTTTCTTAGCCCTTTCCTGTAGAGATCCAGGGAAGACAAGGAATTGCTTGTCAACTGAGACAGGAAGGGATGGCAGGGAAGGGCAGAAGTAGGAAAAGCAGCAGCACAGCAGACAGCAGGCCACTTTCTGGGCACAGTTACTAAGGCACATTACCATGGCGAGGAGGATTCTCAGGACTGGGCTGGAGCTGCCTGCAGCCACCCAGGGACTCAATCTGTGCCTCTTGGCCTCTCCTCCATCACCACAAACCAAGAAAGGGGTAACTTGCCTAGACTGCCAGAGACCAAGTGGGCACTCCATGGCATCTTAGCAACTCTCCTGCCCCAGGTCTCTGTGGGCAGCAAGAAAGCCAGAGTTTTCTGATATAAAACCCAGGAGGGAATGTACAACTTTGCCTAATACTCTAGGGAAACAGAAAATAGACAAGGTCGGAATGATTGATCCTGGAAATAGAAAGTGAGAACTGGCATATTAGGAAGTCAATCATAATCAGCCGCTTTCCTTTCCCTCCTGGAGGCACCCCCTCCAGCAGGGAAGTTTGTTAAGGAGACAGGGCCACCCAATCATATGGATGTTCGTTGATGGGTTTCTTATCCAAGGACCATCCCATGGGAGACCTCCAATCTCCTCAACAGGGATGGGTGGTGCTGTTGACAGAACAGAATGGGGCCAAGGAATGCAGGTCCCTTTAAGGGTGGAGGAAAAGAGGGCAATGGCTTTTCTATAGGAGGAGGAAAAGCTCTGGTTCGTACTTATCCTCACTAGAAAGAGTCTCTTGCTATTCCCCATAGAAGGGAATGAAGTGGGGGAGACAAATCTCTTTCCCTGTTGTTCTGGTTCCTGTTTTTGCTTCTCCTTTAAATCTCCTGAATTCCCTTCAGGTGGAGAAGATGGGCATTCTGAATCACCACAATCTTGTAGACAAAGAGGATACCATGCAGAGCCTACCAGCACCCAGGTGGTCAAAATAGTAACATTAGTAAAATGACCTTACTCATATCCTTTTATCAGGCAGCGACCTACCTGTTCCCATAACTGTAAATCTAAGGTTTCTTGATCAGGAAACCAAGGGCATTCCTGCCAAATTAAGAGCATAAGCTTGTGTAGAGCTCCAGGCTCTACAGTGCACTGGATAGCCTTAAGTAGCTGTTGCACTGTTTTAAAAAATACTTTCTGCTTTTTGGTCATTTCATGACCCATGATAACCATGGTTTTTTTTTTTTTTCTTGTAGATGCATTTAAATTCCTTGCAAATACTGGATATTAGACCTTTGTCAGATTGGTAGATTGCAAAAATCTTCTCCCATTCTATAGGTTGCCTGTTCATACTGATGACAGTTTTGTTTGCTGTGTAGAAGCTCTTTAGTTTAATTAAATGCCATTTGCCTATTTTGGCCTTTGTTGCAATTGCTTTTGGTGTTTTAGTCATGAAATCTTTGCCCATGCCTATGTCCTGAATGGTATTGCCTAGGTTTTCTTCTGGCGGGTTTTATGGTTTTGGGTTTTACAATTAAATCTTTAATCCATCTTGAGTTCATTTTTGTGTAAGATGTAAGGAAGGGATCCAGTTTCAGCTTTCTGCATATGGCTAGTTTTCCCAGCACCACTTACTGAATAGGAGATCCTTCCTCCATTGCTTGTTTTTGTCAAGTTTGTCAAAGATCAGATGGTTGTACATAGTGTGGTATTATTTCTAAGGTCTCCATTCTGCTCCATTCATCTAAATTCTGTTTTGGTACCAGTACCTAGTTTACTGAGAGTTTTTAACATGAAGGATTGTTTAATTTTATCGAAGGTCTTTTGTGCATCTAGTGAGATAATCCTGTGGTTTTTCTCTTTGGTTCTGTTTATGTGACGGATTATGTTTCTTGATTTGCTTATGTTGAACCAGCCTTGCATCCCAGGGTTGAAGCCAACTTGATCATGATGGATAAGCTTTTTGATGTGCTGCTGAATTTAGTTTGCCAGTATTTTATTGAGGATTTTCACACCTATGTTTATCAGGGATATTGGCCTGAAATTTCCTTATTTTGTTGTGTCTCTGCCAGGTTTTAGTATCAGAATGATGCTGGCTTCATAAAAGCAGCATCCTTTTCAGTTGTTTGGAATAGTTTCAGAGGAAATGGGACTAGTTCCTTTGTGTATTTTTGGTAGCATTCTGCTGTGAATCTGTATGGTCCTGGGCTTTTCTTGCTTGCTAGCCTATTAATTACTGCCTCACTTCGGAGGTTGCGGTGAGCCGAGATCATGCCATTGCACTCATTCCAGCCTGGGTAACAAGAGCGAAACTCCATATCCAAAAAAAAAAAAAAAAAAAAAAAAAAAAATTACTGCCTCATTTTCAGAGCTTGTTATTGGTCAATCAGGGATTCAAATTCTTTCTGGTTTAGTCTTGGTAAAGTGTGTGTCCAAGAATTTATCTATTTCTTTTAGAGTTTCTAGCTTATTTGCATAGAGGTGTTTATAATATTCTCTAATAGTAGTTTGTATTTTTGTGGGATCATGATGATATCCTGTTTATCATTTTTTTACTGTGACTATTTGATTCTTCCATCTTCTCTATTAGGATAGCTAGCAGTCTATCTATTTTGTTATTTTTTCTAAAAAACAGTTCCTGGATTCGTTGATTTTTTTTTTTTTAGAGGGTTTCTCATGTCACTATCTCCTAAAATTCTTTTCTGATCTTGTTTGGTTAGTTTGCTCTTGCCCCTCTAGCTCTTTTAATTGTGATGTTAGGGTATGATTTGAGATCTTTTTAGCTTTTGGATGTGGGCATTTAGTGCTATAAGTTTCCCTCTTAATACTGCTTTAGCTGTGTCTTAGAGATTCTGATATGTTGTCTCTTTGTTCTCATTGGTTTCAAAGAACTTCTTGATATGTGCCTTAATTTCATTATTTATCCAGGAGTTACGCAGGAGCAGGTTGTTTAATTTCCGTGAAATTACATGGTTTTGAGTGAGTTTCTTAATCCTGAGTTCCAATTTGATTGCACTGTGGTCTGAGAGACTATTTGTTATGATTTCCATTTTTTGCATTTGCTGAGGAGTGTTTTACCTCCAATTATGTGGTTGATTTTAGAATAAGTGCCATGTGGCACTGAGAAGAATGTATAGTCTGTTGATTTGAGGTAGACAGTTTTATGGACATCTATTAGGTCCACATGATCCAGAGCTGAATTCAAGTCATGAATATCCTTGTTAATTTTCTGTCTCACTGATTTGTCTAATACTGACAGTGGGGGTGTTCAAGTCTCCTACCTACTATTATTGTGTGGGAGTCGAAGTCTCTTTGTAGGTCTCTGAGAACTTGTTTTATGAATCTGAGTGCTCCTGTATTGGGTGCACATATATTTAGAATAGTTAGTTCTTCTTGTTGAATTGTTCCTTTTACCAATATGTAGTGCCCTTCTTTGTCTTTTTTGATCTTTGCTGGTTTAAAGTCTGTTTTGTCAGAGACTAGGATTGCAACCCCTGCTTTTTTTATTTCTTTCCATTTACTTGGTAAATTTTCTTCCATCCCTTTATTTTGAGCCTGTGTGTCTTTGCATGTAAGATGGGTCTCCTGAATACAGCACATCATTTACATTTAAGGTTAATATTGTTATGTGTGAATTTAATCCTGTCATCATGATGCTAGCTGGTTATTTTGCACAGTAGCTGATGCACTTTCTTGACAGTGTCATTGGTCTTTATATTTTGGTGTGTTTTTGCAGTGGCTGGTACTGTTTTTTTCCTTTCCATATTTAGTGATTTTTTTTCAGGAGCTCTTGCAGGGAAACCCTGGTGGTAATAAAATCCCTCAGCATTTGCTTGTTTGGAAAGAATTTTATTTCTCTTTCGCTTATGAAGCTTAGTTTGGCTGGATATGAAATTTGGGGGTTGAAAATTCTTTAACAATGTTGAATATTGGCTCCCTTTCTCTTCTGACTTATAGAGTTTCTGCTGTGTGGTCTGCTGTTAATCTGTTGGGCTTCCTTTGGTAGGTAATTTGGCCTTTCTCTCTGGCTGCCATTAACAGTTTTTCCTTCTTTTTGACCTTGAAGAATCTGATGATTACGTGTCTTGGGGTTGATCTTCTCATGGAGTATCTTAATGGTGTTCTCTGTATTTCCTGAATTTTCATGTTGGCCTGTTGTGCTAGGTTGGGGAAGTTCTCCTGGATAATATCCTGAAGTGTGTTTTACATCTTGTTTCCATTCTCCCCATCTCCTTCTGGTACTCCAATCATAGGTTTAGTCTTTTTGTGAAGTCCTATATTTCTTGGAGGCTTTATTCATTCCTTCGCCTTCTTCTTTCTCTCTTCTTGTCTGCATGTCTTATTTCAGTAAGGTGGTCTTCAAACTCTGATATCCTTTTTTCTACTTGGTCAATTTGGCTGTTGATAATTGTGTATGCTTCAGAAGTTCTCTTGCTGTGTTTTTCAGCTCCATCAGGTCATTTATGTCTTCTCTAAACTAGTTTTTCTAGTTAGCAATTCCTCTAACCTTTTATCAACGTTCTTCTTTGCATTGGGTTAGAACATGCTCCTTTAACTCATTGTAGTTTTTTATTACCCATCTTCTAAATCCTACTGTCAACTCAACCATCTGATCCTCTTGCCATTTCTGCACTCTTGATGAAGAGATGTTGCAATCATTTGGAGAAAAGCCACTCTGGCCTTTTGTGTTTTAACATTTTTTTATGATTCTTATCTTCTTAAGTTTGTCCAGTTTCAATGTTTGAAGCTACTGACCTTTGGATGGGGTTTTGTGGGGTTCTTTTGTTGTTGCTGTTGATGCTGTTGTTGCTTTCTGCTTGCTTTTCTTTCAATAATCTAGTCACTCTTCTGTAGGGCTACTGCAGTTTGCTGGGGGTTCACTTCAAGCCCTATTCATATGATTCACTCCCATGCCTGGAGATGTCATTCAAGGAGGCTGGAGAGCAGCAAAGATGGGTGCCTGCTGCTTCTTCTGGGACCTTTGACCTTGAGGGGCACCAACCTGATGCCAGTAGGATTGCTCCTATATAGGGTGTCTGACAACTCCTGACAGGAGTGTCTCACCCAGTTGGGTGGCATGGGGGAGCAGGATCCATTTAATGAAGCACTTTTTCCATTGTGGAGAGGGTGTGTTTTGCTGGAGGGAAACTCATTTGTCTGGGCTGCCCAGATTCCTTAGAACTACCGTGATGACAGGCTAGGTTTGCTGGTCTGAAGAGACTGTGGCACCACCTCCTGCCAGGGTCATAGGCCCAGGCAGATCCAAATTCTGTTCCTGAGCCTCTGGCCAAAATTATTGGGGGATCCTGCAGGAAAGCCCCATCCACCGAGGAAGGAGGGTCCGGGTTAGGGCTGAAGGGGCACTATGGCTGCAAACTGCCACAGCTGTTGTGTTGAGCTGTGGGGGACAAGTCTTGGGACCAAGCTCTCCAGCCTCCCTGGTTCCAGCAAGTGAAAAGCACAGTCTGGAGCTATAGAAATGGGTGCTTAGTGTGTTAGGCTATTGGAAGTCCCAGTGCTGACTGCTGCCCCACCCTCAGGGAGCTCAAATGGCTTAGACAGCAGGCAGCCACAGCTGGTGCTGGTCACCTCTTCCCCCTGGGAGTTTGGTAGGTTTAAGCAGATTCCAGCTGAGAGTCTGTAAGAATCTGCAGATTCCAGGGTTGGGAACCTAGGCCCAGGTGGCATGTAAAAAACCCAGTTTCCCTGGCTGGGTAGCAAACTCAGTCACCTGACTCCCTTGGCTGGGGGTAGGGAGTTCACCTTCCCTATATGGCTCTCAGGTGGGCTGCCTCACCGCACTGATCTTCCTTCTCTCCGTGGGTCACAACAGCCTTCTAATCAATTTTGATGAGAGAACCTGGATACCTTAGTTGTCCTACTCTGGAGGCTAAGGCAGGAGAATCTCTTGAACCTGGGAGGCAGAGGTTGCAGTGGGCGGAGATCACACCACTGTACTCCAGCCTGGGCGACAAGAGTGAAAAAAAAAAAAAAAGGTAGCTGTGTTCTAAATTTTTAAGATAGGATCAGATGAAGACATCTAAAAGTACTAGCTTTAAGAGGTGTATAGACCACAAATCTGTTTTTCAGACTTAGTGGAAGGGTTGAATGATAAAGGAATGTAGTACAAGAGGTTCAAAAACTTTTTAGGGGAATTGGGAAAATTGATATTAAGATTTTTTTTTCTCCCTGATTTTGATAATAGCAATAAGGGATTGCTGAAGGTAGGGGGAGCATTAACTCGAAGAAACAAATGAGACATTTTTGCTGGAAAAGAGATCACCTCTACATTAACGATTCCCTCCCCTAGAATTGGCTTTGGGTACTATGTGCATGGTCTTTGACAAGGCAACAGTAATAAGGCTCCAGTCACACATATTAGCCAGACCTTCTCATGACATTGACACTTCATCATCTGTACAAGTAGCAAAATGTGAAGAACTGTTTTTGTAGCTTTATTTGCTTTCAGGTAACACATATCTTTGATCTTCTGAGTAAACTTGAAATAATCAATGAAAAGATACTTGAAGTACATGCAAGGCAAAGGGATATTACAGATATAAAACAATTAACATACAAAGCACGTTGATAAACATACATTAATAAATGTAATTATAATATTTGATCTTCGTGGCATTTGGGACTGTTCACTTCTTGGAACAGGAGGGTTGTCTTTCATTTAGCTTTTGCATACCCCACC
This sequence comes from Ateles fusciceps, assembly GCA_036589455.1. Classification (NCBI taxonomy): domain Eukaryota; kingdom Metazoa; phylum Chordata; class Mammalia; order Primates; family Atelidae; genus Ateles; species Ateles fusciceps. The sequence goes on from JAZHEH010002752.1 coordinate 2,180,740, forward strand.
GCACCTAGCAAGGGGCCTACCATTGGCCAGTTATCTTTAGACATGTTTCTATGCTAAAGATGCCTCAGGGGCTAAGCAGCAAAGCAGAACACTGACCATAGTTGGCTATTTATTTTTTTGTGAGGAGATTTTAATATTTTTCTGTATAACTAATTTCTTAATTATAATTTCTGTAGAACCAATTACTTAAAAAGTTTATACTTTTGGGTATAAATTAGAACTATTCTGGGAGAAAGGTCATTTATGTACAACTTGAAATATTCAATCAAAAAATGAATAAAAATTATAACATTATACTAGTTTATTCTCTCAAGCTCAAAAGTTAAAACCCAAATAAATTTGCAAATGTTAAATTATATTGCCCGTATTATGCATAACTCTTAATACGTAGATGTTTTCCTTACTGACTGGATACAGAAAGTACGCTATTCTAAGAATAGACTTAATTTTATGAAATCTTAGACCAAGAAGGAGACTTCAAGTTTTAGATGGAAAGTTATCACCAAGGTATTGACAGGATCCAGAATGCTTTTGAAAAGATTTTAATTATAGTTCTGGGACTTTTTCTTTTGATGCATATATTGGTGGTACTTAATAAAAAAACAATTCTTACATTTAAATTTTTTAAAATTCTCATACTAAATGTGTTTTAGGTAATGGAGATATACAAACAAATTGTTCACTAGATTTATAGTTTGTATGGCAAAATGACTTGTTAAAAACCTAGCAAAGCTTAGAGTTTAGGAAATTAATTATTAAATTGTTAAAGGGCTCACTTACTGATTTTCATATTTACCCTCCTTACCTAATTAATTATCTGAAATTTCAGAAGTATTTTAAACTAAAGAATCTAAATAAACTAACTCAGATAGAAGGCAATACTTCACAAATTTAGTTGGTATACGTTTACAACCTTGATCTATTTCTTAAGTAAAAACAAAAATCTAGAAAACATTTCAGACTCAAATCATGTATGTGTTGTAGAAAAAAAAAAAAAACAAGAATAGAAATTAGAAAGGAAAATTCAAATGAGAAAATAGTTAACAAAAGAGGTTATCAATCCAGAACCAAAATGAAACTGTTAAAAGCTTTCAGCGGCCAGGCACGGTGGCTCACCACGGTAATCCTAGCACTTTGGGAGGCAGATGTGGGCGGATCACAAGGTCAGGCATTTCAGACCAGCCTGGCCAACGTGGCGAAACTCCATCTCTACTAAAAATACAAAAATTAGTCATGCATCCTGGAGGCAGAAGTTGTAGTGAGGTGAGATTGTGCCACTGCGCTCCAGGGCAACAGAGCGAAACTCTGTCTCAAAAGGAAAAAAAAAAAGCTTTTAAATTTAAAGAAATTTTAGAGTGCAAGTAGGGATGTGATAATGGATAACATTGTTTTTATTCTTTACTCCGCCTTCAGTTTCTATATTATGGTTATGTTATTTATTCAGTTAACTTATAAAGCTATACTAACGCTAGTAATTACTGTTTTAAGTTCTTATCTTGGCCAGTGATAGATTGTATTATATTGCTTAACGTCACCTACCTTCTCTGTATTTCAGCTGACTTGAATGTTCTGTGGCTGATTTGACATTTTGCAGTTTAAGAAGTTGACTGATTGTTGGTCAGTCAACTTGGTTTCACTTAATCATGATGAAATTATTATCTGAATATATTTGTTCCGCTTAATCATTGTTCTATGAATTTAATTAGCTGATTATAAAAACACGAACCATGCAGTATAATCACCTTCCAAAGAAATCACAGTGGTACTTGTAAAACATGGACAACAGTGATACCTGCTTTTAAAACATGGACAACAGCAATTCCTGCTTTCTAAGATAGTTTGGAGAATTAAATGAGTAAGTACGTGTAAGGTGATTACAACAGTGCCTATCCAATTGTAAGCTTTTGATATATATTATTGGTTTCTACCCTTCCATCCACTTTCCCCTTTTCTCTTCAAGTAAACATTCTGGACCTTGTTTATACTTATATTAGAAAGAGAAAAGAGTGAATGTATTAAAGAATTTATAATTCAATCAGCTAATCAATTTGAAAGTAATTGGTCTTCTTGGGTAACTGATACGCACTTTAAGATAGTGAGGGATTCATTCATGATTCCTAACTCTCTTTTTATTTGTAGACATGAAATAGTAGCCAGACAAATCTGCCCTGGTGGCCTAGAGTCAGCTGCTCCCAGGCATTCTTATGGCCCTTCCCCAGGCCTCGCTCCACTCAAGTTGATAGGGTTCGTGTTCAATTTTCACGTCTAGAATTTTCAGAGACATGACCACCGCCAGTTGAACAAGTGTCTGAAACTGAAGATAACTTTTAAAAGAAAAAGAAAGTTTCTGGGATGTTGTTAATTCACTTAATATTTAATGAACTCTACTGTGTAGTAGATGATAGAGCAATACTTTCACAATTCTCAGAAAATCTTCATTAACCTAGAGTTCGTTCTTAACTTAGAACCTAGCCAAAGTTCTAATCAAGTAGAAGAATAAACATACTTGCAATGGTGTGAGTGCTTAGAAAGTCTGCCTTCCCCACACTTTTACATTAGCGACTCCATCAGGTTGTACTCAATGAGGGGAGTAAGCCCAGAAACAGGAAGCTACCAATGTCGGAAACAGTGGAGTCAACTCCAAATACAAAGGAAGAGGTAGTGATGGGGAGTCCCAAAACAGCATGAGTGCAAATGGCCTGAGGGTTAATCAGTTTAAGTAAAAGAGAAATTTCAGAATCTTCTAAAGGAAGCCTAGAAAAGCAGTGACTTGACAGAATAAATCATATAATCAGGAGTCTATAAATAAAACTATGACAATAAAGGTAAAGAGTGTAGGAAAAAGACAAAGGCAATCAAAACTCTAGGAGGGCAGGTGAAGTACTATATTTTACAGGCCTACAAAGCAAACTATGCAAGATGTTACAAATATGAAACAAATTTTGATGCATTTTAAAATGCATGGTTTGTGAGGGGAAAATGTCTATTCTACCTTGATGTGGGAAACATTCTCTCATGAGTGACCCAACATTCATGACATTGGATTTCCAAAGAATAGGCTGGATTGGGAGATTCTAAGCTTTTCTAGACAGTTTGTATAAAAATACAAATATATATATTCACATGTATTACTTGAAAAGTAATAAAAATAGATTTTTAAAGAATCTCTAAATTGGTTAAAGAAACATGCTATTCTGAATCCTTTGCTTATTATCTCTTGTGATTTGTCTCCTCCACAGTTAACTCCTTAGGGGTAAGCACTGGCTACCTTTGGGATTACTTACAGAATTAAAATGTTACTCAATAATAACAAATAACTTTGTCTTGATTGATTGAACTTCTATAGCAACCCTTTTAAATAGGAGACACAAAATTATGGGAGCATATAGGTCTGTTTATTGCTCATTTAACTAACATTTATTGAGCAATTACTATTTGCAAGTCTTAAGTGTAGGCTCTCATTGGACTCATGGTATACAATCCTTTCAGTTTAATAAGTAGGCATTATTTTATCAGTATCATTTGATTATTTGATCAGTATCATTCAGATGTCTATTATCAGCTAGGCACTGTTTGAGGCCCTGGAGATACAATGTTTACTACAACAGAGTCTTGGTTCTCCAGAATTGGAGTCTACTATTAATAATTCCCCAGAGGGGGCACCACCTTCTGCATACTATTTAGTTGACTGATTATTTAGTACTCTAAATATCTGTAGAAAGAAAAAGAAACTTGTAGTATGTTTCAGTTCAGATACTATCAATGAGTTCATGAGCCCTGGAGAAAACTGTATTTTAGAGGAAGATGAATGAGTTTAATGGAAGTATGCTACATATTAGAAATCTCTAAAACCTGAGCTCAAAGCATGAGAACAAGTTCTTTACCCTGTTCATAGAACTGAAATAATATTTATTTTGGGCTATGACTTGAAGCAATTCGTGGCAATAAATACAAGAGTATGCATTTTTGATTTCTTAAACCTCTTGAAAGAGATCAAATAATTTTTGCTGCTTTAGATGATTTAGAGATCTAAATGGTAGTGTTATATTTGCGAATATGTACCAGTTTAAGTGTGGAAGGGTAAATGTTACAGAAATGATTGGAGAAGTGAATGATCAGGTTGAGCTGTGTTAATTCTGAGGTCAGAGGTACATTGGGAGTTATGCCAACAAATAGCTTTTCTTTAAATACACATGATTTTATGTCTTGTCATCTCCTTTCTCAAGAGCCTCCAAATATACCTCTAAGTTTCTCCATCCAACCCCTGCACCTGGCACATGGAAACAGATGGAAGAATTCAAAATCTCAATTAAAGCTGCCGTTGAATGTATCATGAACTCCTGTTGCGAAGTCTTGCGAACTAGAAACACAGTACCAACACTCTGCCACCTTGTGGCTTCTGGAGTCATTGCAGCACTTACCAAAAATCAGTACTCAGTTCTCAAAGCTTTTACTGGGGCTACATGTCTTAGGTTTTATGGGCAGATACTTTATTTAAAGAAATACGTAGGGTTCATGAGAAGAAATTTAGGAGTTATCTTTCTAATATATAATTTTTAAATATACTTCTCATGTCATTGGCTATAATTCATTAACCTGCCACAAAATAATGTTTTCCAATTTGCAATTTTTAAGATTATGAAATCTTAAAACTAAAAGGGATCTTAAAGGTCATCCAGTCCAACATTTGAATTCTTTTATTATCCTTCTAATAGGAGAGCCTCAAGTGTGAGCTTAAACATTTCTAGGGCAGCTTATTTAATTTTGCAAAGCTTACTATCCTCACTATCTTTGACAGCATTTATTCGAAGAGTTATACATTCAACTAACATTGCTGGGATAAAGTTCAGATTTTTCCATGCAAACCACAAAAAATATGTAAGAATCTTTTAAAGTTGCATTTTCCATGTTTATTAGTTCAGCATCAAGTATACAATAGGCCCTCACTAAATAATAGCCCTATTTGGTTTTCCTTTATTTAAATTTTTAAGATGTAGGCTGATAGATTATTAACATTGAAATAGCTCTATGTTCAATGGCAGAATGCTTTCAATAAATATTCTTCCAGTTTTACACATTCACTTTTGTCTTCTTTTTTAAAATTTTCTCGTCACAACGAAGTGTCATTGAGAGCTCCCTATACTAGATGCTAGAGATATAAAATTAGAAAGACACAGTAACTGCTCTTGACTTTTTTTATCTGTTGAAAACAATTCATTTGAGTATAAAACTTTCAGCTGCCTGATGGAGGTACATGAAAAGTGCAGTAGGAGCCCAGCGAAAAGCATCTTGGGCTGTTAATGCATTCATTTTTGATGCTGTGTAACACGTTTGCATAAATAGTCACTTAAAACATATTTATTATTTCACCGTTTCCATTGGTCAAGTCCAAGCACAGCGTAGCAGGACTCTCTGCTTCATTGTCTCACTGGCTGCAGTCCAGGGTTGCAGTCTTAGAATAGGCTTAACCAAGGAAAGATCTAATTTCAGCTTCCTTGAATTGTTAACAGAATGTATTTCCTTGTGATGGTATGACTGAGAGCCTCAGCTTCTTATTGACTGTTGGCTGGAGGCTGCCTTACCTACTAGAGTCTGCCCACAGTACCCTGCCATGCAGCCCTCTCCATAGGCAGTTCACAGCATGCTGTTTGCTTCTTTAAGGCCAAGAAGAGTATCTCTCCACTCTTCTAAGACAGTGTGTCTTTTATAATGTAAGGTAATCATGGGCATGATTTCTTATCTATTTTGCCATTTAATGTTAACAAAGAGGGTGACATCCCATCACCTATGCTATATTGTGTTATTTAGCTACCAGTCGTCACTTCAACTCAAGGGGAAGGTACTAGGTAAATGCATGGACAGCAGGGAACAGGGAAATATTAAGAGTCATCTAGCTTGGGGTGTGTCAGAGCTGAAGAAAACCTAACTGGATAATCAGGCAAAGCTTCTCAGGGGAATGGATCCTGTGCTCACACGTGATATTTCTCAGTAGATAATATGAAAATGAACGATGCTGAGACAATAGCTTTGCTGAAATGTAGACAGGTAAAGGAGTATTGAGAAGGTAGGTCAGGATCAGATCACAAAGGGCCTTCTTTTATGAATTAAGGAGTGTGCCAAAAGCAAAGGGAAAAATGGATGAATACCCGACAGGAAGCACCATGGTCAGAGTTTCATGGTACAAATGCTATTCTGGCAGCAATGTGGAGGACAGATGGAAGGAGGTTAAGATGAGGGGGAAGAGAAATAAATGAGATGCTATCTATAGTCTTAGAATCATATGGAAGACTGAATTCAAACAGTAGAGTAGCATCTGGATATAGGAACTTTTCAGGAGGTGGAATTGTTACGGTATCTATTACATAGCATTAGTGATAGGAGAGAGATTGAGTATTTGTATGTGTGTGTGTATTTAAAGCAGTAGTCTCCTTTCAGGTGATATAATTTTTAATGATGCCGTAACTAAAGAGCACTGAAATTTCTGTAAATGTGCTAAATTCCTTACAGAAAGCCAAATTCTTCTTTAAGGACAAATGGTTACGATAAAACGAGACAAATACCGTTATCTACAGCCTGGTGCAGGGCTTGTAATAGATAACTGATCCCTACCTTGGATGGGTAGAGGAAAGGCCGGGAGCCCCCACATATTTTATCATTTAATGTCTCATTTGAGAGGAGCCTCTTGATTATTTTCTACTTCAGTCCAATTTTAAAATAATGACTTTAAAACTTTTGGATAATTTTTTCAACAGCAAAAAGTAAAGATTTTATGCTGGAACAAGACTGGGGAGGCAGCTGGAAAAGTATTCCCATTAGCAGAGACTGATGTGATACCTGTTTCATCATCTGTACAAAGAAGGTACCAGTTTGATGAGAGCTGCCTGGTGGTTATATTTATTTCTCTAAACACTGAGAAAAACTAGTTTGAGGGAAAGAACTTGCACCATTGTAGATATTTATCCAGTGACGAAGAACTAGATTAGGCAGGGTTAAACCGATTTCTAGCAGAAAAACTGATTTGTGGGAACTTGTTTCTTTCTTTCCATGTCAGGAATGCTTCTAGCCAAATATGTTAGGGTGGATATTTATTGGCTTTCTGTCTGCCCAATATTCGTTTTTCTTTTCCTCATTGTACTCCATTTTCCTCTTGGGAATCACCCGCCTTCCACCAATCTTAATTTTAATATGACTGTAAATCCAGACAGGTGCCGCCATGCTCTAGAAGCTGAAGGAATCCCAGAGGCTGAAACCTACACCTTCAGCCAGATACTTACCTCTCACAGGAGGCAGATAGACAGACACTCTTAAGTTCAGTTAGAGTTTAATGATTCTAGCAGCAGCTGCTGTTTTCCGTATCTGGTTCTTTTATCTAAAGCTTTCCCCACATTCCTTCTGATAAAGACTTTCTGATTCAGTTAATCAAAGTTGGTTGTTTATAACGACAGAAAATGATACACTGGTTCATTAGCATTTTAGGAGAAAGGAGGAAATCATTTATTGAGCTTCTATCGGCTGTCATTCTGTTTGATGTTTTACATATTTTGTCATCATTAAACTGACAGGAAGTATAAATTTGACTTTCTATTAATAAATTGAATTATTAATACATTTTCTAATACGAAACCCAGTTTACATTCTGAAATAAAGTCAACTTGCTCATGATGAATGTATATTATAAAATGTAGAATATGTATATAGCTAGATTTAGTATGGTAAAATTTTAGTTTTTGCATCTATGAGTACAATGAGATTGCCTAATTTCAGTATTGACATTACACTATTCTGAAGTTAAATTGGTTAGTGTACCTCTTTCCTTATTCTACAGAAATGTTTCTCTCTTTTTTTTTTTTTTTTTTTTTTGAGATGAAGTCTCCCATTGTTGCCCAGACTGTAGTGCCGTAGTGCCGTGTTGGCTCACTGCAATCTCCCCCTCCTGGGTTCAAGCAATTCTCCTGCCTCAGCCTCCCGAGTAGTTGGGACTACAGGTGTGCGCCACCATGCCCAGCGAATTTTTTGTATTTTTAGTAGAGATGGTGTTTCACCACGTTGGCCAGGATCTCCTGACCTCATGATCCGCCCACCCTTCCCAAAGTTCTGGGAAGAAATGTTTCTATAAGATTGAATTTTTCCACCTCTTGGGTAAAAGAAAAAACTTACCTGTAAAACTATCTAGGTCTAGTATTTCCTGGTAGGAATATTTTTAAACTTTTTATTCATTGTTTTAATATTTATACAATTATTCAGGTTTTCTCTTTATTTTTGAGCCAAGTTTAATAAGATTGTCAAGGAATTTGTTAATTTTTTTAAACTTTTAAATTTGATGGAGAAAAGCTTTTCAAATTATTATCTTATTATCCTTTCAAATTTTCTGTTGCATGTATAGATATGTCTCCCTTTTCATTCCTAGTATGATTTTTACATTCCTCAATACTTGCCTTTTGCATAACTTTAAGGGACACTGTAAACATTGTATTATTCTATATGAATCAAATTCCCTGGCTCACAGTCCATTTATGTAGCATATGATATGAAATGTGGCTCTTGGAATTATGCAAAATGATGTTCCTGGTATTTTTCTTTTTCTTGAGAGATCCTTCCAGAATTTTTTCAATTTTATTTGCTATGAAAACATTAAATTAGGTCTTGCTAGTTTTCTCTATTGTATTTATTTTCTGCTTTTGGAATACTGGTTCTCTTTTCACAATCTTCTTCTCAACTTTCTTTTTTTTTTTTTCCTCCTAACTTCTTAATTTGGATACTTTGCTTATTGGTTTTCAGACTTTTTCCTTTTCTAATATAAATACTTAAGGCTTAAATTTTCTTCTTTCAATCATTTTGGTAGCATTCCACATATTTTCATATTCAGTATTATTGCTGTTTAGTTTTCTTCATTAGCTCCTGTGTTATTTAGAAATGCACTTTTTAAATTTAAAAATACGTGTGTTTTCAAAGCTTTTTTTTTAATTCCTGATTTCTTGTTATTTTGTTTCTGTGGCACAGACTCTTTGACATTTGTTGAGGCTTGAACTATGGCCTAGTATAGGGTAAATTTTTGTAAATGTTCCGTGTATATTTGAAAAGAAAATGCATTCTTTTTTTTTTTAAGAAAATGCATTCTTTAGCTGATGAATATGGCACTTAGGTCAGTTAGATCAAGACTCCCACTTATGCTACTCAAAGTTTTACTTCTGTTTCTTATAGTATCGCAGACCTTTCCTCTTTAATCACTTACAGGCTTTTTTGAGCATCTATTTTGCAATTTCAGTAAGGGTCATAAAAAGTGCATTGTTTGTCAAATGTTCTTATTTTAAATCTTCTGAAGAAATATTTTCTCATGGCAACAAAATTCTAGTTATTTTTTGGTGCGCCTTGAAAATGTGATTCTACTGTCTTATGGATTCCATCTTGCTCCCTATTTAGTTGTGTAACTTTAGGTAGTCTACCTTTCCTTTCAGGTTGATTTTAAAATCTGTATATATTTGGTATTCTGCAACTTTACTGTAGTGAGTCGAGGTTTGGTTTCTTTTGATTAATGCTTTTGGGGCTTATCGTGCTACCTAAGTCAATGGACTTGTACATTTAAGTTATAGAAAATTGTTGGCAAACTTTTTATTTTCAATAATTCTTCTTTCCCTGTTTCCCATTGCTGAAACTCTCATTAAGTGTACTGGCAAGATGCTTTAAAAATGTTATAATTTATGCTCAGATGAGGAGGGAAATAGGGCCTGAACGTCAGCCCATATTGTCCTTGTCTCTATGTGCGTTTGTTTAATAACATTATTTCATTTCTAATTTTCTCAAAAGTATTTTGGGGGCGACCTATAATTCTATATGTTGAGTCATTTTGTTCGATCTTCCACCTTTCTTAACTTCATCTCATTTCTCATCTTTTTATCTTCTGTGCTGTCTTCCAGAGAAATTTCTTGAGATCTAGTTTTCACTCCCTGATGCTCTACTCAGGAGTGTCTAACTTGCTATTTAACTAATTCTTTAAAGGTTATTTTCAATAGCTACTTTTTTAATTTCTGGAAATTTTAGTTGGTTCTTTGTTCATATCAGCTCTCTGGTTTTAGTAGTCTTTTGTCCGTAAGCCTTTCATTTTCTCCTTTATGTCCTTGAACATATTAAAACATATTGTGTATTATTTATCCTATACTTTGAATTGTTTGAGTATTTTACTCTTATTTTCTTTGGCTGATTCTCATTCATGATGATTCACTTTCTTGAAAATTTTGTGGCTGCATTTATTTTTTCCCATTTATTTTTACTTTATGTTTTCTGGAGATTTATCTGTGGCAATTCTTTGAGACTTGGGTTGAAGGTGATTTTCTAAAGAAATAATGTGTATTTGTTTCCTCCAGACACCTGGGACCATTTTGAGCTCTTATATGGTGCTTTTTAGGCCACGCAATGTGAATCTGAGTTCCAAATCTTTAAAAAGGGCAAAGTTGTGATTACAGATTCTCAGGGGAGATTTTTACCCTACATTCAATGTCAAATCCAAGATTGATAAATATCTTCATCATCTTTTTTTCTGGTTATATTAGTCTGCTCAGGCTTCTATGACTAAATATTACAGACTAGATGGCTTAAATAATAGAAATTTATTTTCTGACAATTCTGGAGAATGGGAATTCCAAGATCAAGGTGCCAGCAAATTAGGTTGCTGGTGAGGAACCTCTTCCTGGCTTGGATATGGCTGCCTTCTCACTGTGTCTTCATATGACCTTTCCTTGATGTGTGCATGCAGTGCATGCAGAGAAGGAAAGACAGCAAGCAAGAGAATGAGCAAACCAGCCCCCTGGTGTCTTTTCTTATAGGGACACTAATCCTAATGGATCACAGCCCTACCCTTATGACCTCATTTAATCCTAACTTCTTTCTTAGGGGCCTCATCTCCAAATACAGCCAGAGTCGATGTTACAGCTTCAATATATAAATTTGGAGGCCGAGGAACATAAACATGCAGTCCATAGCAGTGAAATAGATATTTTTTAGCAGGCCCTTTTACTGATAGAATGAGGATTTGGGCTTCCAGCTTTCTGCAGGATCTTTATTCTGACTCTTCAACTTGTGTGAGCCCTAGGCTAAGTTTCCTGTTCCTATAAGATTAACTGCTTAGGAGACTGAATAGCAGATGTCCCCAGTGAAGCTGGTGGCTTCAGCACTTAGTTCAACCTCTGGATTTATTTTTGGCTTCAGAAGATTTCTCATACTTTCCCTTCAAATGAAACATTAAAATATATATTTTTTAAATATTTCACTCTGTATTTTGAACCCTTTTATCATAAACATGCTCAGATTTTTGTGAAATAGATGTCAATAAAATAGTAGAGAAGATATAATGTACCCTCATATACCAGACAACTAGATTCAATCATCATTTTGTCAAACTTGGTTTAATTTGTTCTTTTTTTCTTTTTATGTTTTTACTTTGTTAGAGCTCTAATGTCAACTATTAAATCTTGTAATACTAATGTATATAACACTACAAATAGATGTAATCTATATAATCACCTAGAAAGTTAGCAGTTTATCTTTACTATCATCTAATACATTTGAATATAACTCAAATGCCCCTTATTATTTCAAAATGTCATTTTATGGTTGGTTGATTTAAATTGTGGTCCCCAAAACGTCTACATCATGACTTTCACGGTGATGGTGCTTTTATTTTTAACTCTTTTTAATCTAGCTCTTTCTTCCTTTTTCTTAAATTTAATGATACCAATGACTCTTGAAAACTAAGACAGTTGCCTTACAGAATTTTTTTCTTTTGGTATACAAATTGATTCTCTATTCTTCATATTTTCCGTAAACTAAAAAATAAATACGAAGACTAGATTACATTTGGATTCAACTTCTTTAGCATGGATACTAGGTGGTGAGTGTAATTTTTATTACATGAAATCAGAAAATATGTATATCTGGTAATCATAATTTTGGTGATGTTAAAATTGATCATTGTTACAGGTTTTGTCAGCCTGACCCTTCCACTGCAAATTTCCCCATTAGTTTTTTCACCTAGTAGCTTTTACCATCTATGGATGATTGTTGCCTTTTAACATTTTTTCGACATAATTTGCCATTGGTGATTTTGTAATTATATCACTTACCTACATGTATCAGATGAAAATTTTCTGAAAAAATTTTCCTCAGAAACAAAGTTTTTTAGATGACTCTGATGTTTAGTTTGTGTAGGAGAGGATAAATGTTTAATTCTTTCTTTTTAATTGCCAATTTTCATAGTAAATGGTTGCCACTTTAGCTACCTCCTGTGCTGAAATGGGTTTTTTTTTTCTTTTAATTTTCTATTAGGTTTTTGGCTTTTATAATGTGACACTTCAAGGTGTTTTTATAAAGAGAGGGATTATAAATAAAAAATAAGAATCAAGAACACTAAGCACATCCCTATACCTGGGTTTAGTATTTTTTGGGTTCATGAGAAGTTTTTAGACATGACATTTTCTAGAATATATGTACTTTCCATATCGACAGAAGAGTATATCTTAATTTGATTAGAATCCAAAGTTGAATTTCCCAGTCCTTTAATTCCTATTCTGTCTTTAGCGATGCCATTATTTTTAAGTTCCTGTTTTTCCTTTAAAGTCAATGTGATCCTACATTTCTAAAATGATTTTCCTAAAATTTATTTTTAATATTTCATCTCTCCACCTCCCTGCCTTCTTCCATAGAATCTGAGTTGGGATAAATAACAAGCCTATCCTCAAACTCCTTTACTTAGCAAAATATGCATATGGGTAACAAGACCTTTGTCAAATAGTGATTTGTGTTTTAAAAGTCATGCTAATAAAAATTAAGAATTAAAAGAGAGAGAATTAAAGCTCTATAGAAGTGAATTTCTTAGCCTCCAAAGAAAAGATTGATGGTAGTTTAAGCAAACTTAGAATTATTATTTTATGAACACATTGATTAATATGGCTATTTCTACTCCTGACCTTATGTTTTATCAGTATCTTATTATGTGGAAAAAATGAAGACATCAACATAATACAAAAAGCTTATTTAAAAGGCAAATGGGTCAAGTTTGTATGAAATGGCAATTATGAAAACAATCGCAAACAAGTCATTGAGCAGGATTTAATTAATAGGTTAGATCCAAAGAAAGGCTCTGCATTAATGTGTTCAACAACCGAAGAAGGCACATTCTGCTTACAAACTATGTATGATAATCTAAAATAAATATTTGTAACATAATGGAAAGGCAAATATATAAATGACAAAGTAGAGGTAGAGATGTTGTTTTAGGTAGCAAGGATCTAGCCTCAATAACCATCACTATTAAAATATGGCCAGCCAAGTCTGTAATTAAAAAAAAAAATGCTTCACTAGCTCTCCAAAGGCAACCTGTAGGCTAATACTAAAAAGGATGAAGTCATGTGATCAAAATTTTAATATTCAGTCAATCAGTAGATAAAAAGATAAGCATATTAAAAAAACCTGATTTTATTAAATGTTTTCTCATACATTTACATAATTAAGGTATAAAAAACTAAATGTAAAGTATTTATTATAAAATGAGATTAACACGCTATGTCATGTCATCAGACTCAGCAGCATTGTCAGTTGGTAAGTTTTAGATATATTGTTTTCAAAGAACTGGTTGGTGAACAAAAACACAATAATTATAGTGGTTAATTCACACAGTCGTTCAGTCAGACATCACAGGTCTCATATCATGTGCCAGTTTATCGTTCCAAGCACTAATGAAACAAACACTAATAAGGCAAGGACCCTTCATGTAAAGAGCTCACAGGCTCTTTGGAGAATTATTCACATAGTCAATTAATAACAGTCTACTATGAAGGGTATTATAATGAGAATATGGAAGATGTGCTGTGGATAATTGGAAAATAATGGGAATTCTTGTTTTGGAGACAGCTTTTTAAGGAGAGAGCTTTCTCGAGATGGTAACTTTAAATTTGGGTGTTGAATGTAAGTCTACCAGCTGGAGAAATTGGGGGAATAGTCCATTAAAATCTGAGACTTGAGCACATTTGTAGAGACAGGAAATTACAAAAAACATGTTGTATTCAGGGGGTAATACACAGTTCTGTGATTGGAGGAGGGGTGCATGAGAGAGTACAGGAGATGAGAATCCATATGATGTTTGGTGAAGATGGGATAGACTGAGTGTCATGAGAAAAATCTTGGGCTTTTAGACTTTAGTATTTATGTGTCCAGCAAGGGTTTTGATATAGTTGTATGTAGTTACAAGTTCTTTAGTTTGAGGAGGAAAAATGAGGCTGGGAAGGACTATAGGCAGAGAGATAAGTTTGGAAGGTATTGCCAGAATCGATGAGATAAGAACCAAGCTATTGGTAATAACGCCCAATAAGGTGACAATTTCAGGAATTCTTTAGAACAAGGGTGTCCAATCTTTTGGCCTCCCTGGGCCACATTGGAAGAAGAATTGTCTTGGGTCACACATAAAATACACTAACATTAACGATAGCTGATGAGCTAAAAAAAAAAAAAAAAAAAAATCACACATTAAAAAAAAAAATCTCATAATGTTTTAAGAAAGTTTACAAATTTGGGTTGGGCTGCATTCAAAGCCATCCTGGACTGCATACAGCCTATGGGCTGTGAATTGAACCATCTTGGTTTAGAACACAAAATCAGTTAAATTAGAAAGACAGTTGAACATTATGGGTTCTTGAGGGAATAATCAAGAATTATTCTGAAGTGGTCAAATTGGGTGGATTACAGTGGCACTGAGTTAAGGAGAATAGTTGGAGAAACTGGTTTTGGGAAAAAGTTCCCTGAGCTTGATTTCAAGCATGTGGAAGCTTAAAACCCAGGAAAGACTATAAGGAATGGGTCCTAGAGATACCCTTTTCCCCATAAAACATATAATTTTGGAAGGAAAGGCATCAAGCAATCTATTTGGGATTTGACTCGGTTTGGCAAATTTTCTTTTAAATAATTTTTCTGCCTGTGAAAAAAGCAGGAGGAAATTTTCAACACAGAGCAAATATGTTCTTATAAAGCATCAAGAAGCTCAAAATAACTTTTTATACAAATTTTTATAAAGCAGAAATAAGAAAATCATCATCTTTATGTTTGTATTTTAGATCTATTTTATGAGATTAGACCCAGGGTTGCCTTTGATCTTCATTATTAGAAGTTTAGTGAAAAGTATTCATAGTTTGTTCAAACTTTAGAGAAAAACAGAAGTTGGAAGGAATTTGGAGATTTGAAGAACATCTTAAAAATATCAACAGCTTCTAGAAACTAAAAGTTAAACATAAGGATTTTTCAATGTTTTGACAGTATGATAATTTAATGATTATTTACTTTCTGTATTTAATAAGCAGATTTTCTCCTTTACCAGTCATTATTTCAGTTTTTTCCCCCACAAGCACCCTAATTGTTTTTGTTTGTTTGTTTGTTTGTTTGTGTTTTAATTTTGACTGTTTCTTAATTGGAAAAAACAAAGTTCAGAGAAATTACGTGACATTGTTGAGATCATCCAAATGTGATCTGGAGTTTTAATGTTGGCCTTGCATACATTTCCTCCATAAACTGAAAACGTTCACATTGAGGCCTTGGTCGCTTCCATCTAGCTCCTCACTTCTTTCCTCTCTGTCTTTCCTTCCTTCGGTTATTTTTCTAAATTATCCACTCGAGAAGAGTCTGTAGTTATTAGCTAAGGTCATTATTCGCATATGCCAATAACTCTTGCGGCTTCATCTTTTGCTATATTTTTAGGTGTTTGGGAAGGTTATTGCCTCTCTCAACAAGCATTTGGTAAATGAATGTGAATGTCTTAGTGCTACCAAACTACTGAATCACAAACTTAGATGGGAACTAGTGAACTAAATCTTGGGAATAAATGACAGTAGTAGTATTCAGCACTGTTTGCCTTTAGTTAACCCGATGGAAGCTGAACACAGAAAATGCTTTTTACATGTTAATAAGGAATAGATTCCTGAGACGTGCTATTAACAGAACTTGATTTTTGCATTTGTGACTTTTTAGAGAAATGTGTATTTATAACACTATTAAACAGAATAGCCTTAAATCAGAAACATAACATGTGGTTTGACTAGTAGCATCTGGAAAGAATCAATTCCTTTGCCTATAATGTTTCTAAGCAACCACAAATTGAAGCAATGCAAAGATAGTTCATGGGAAGTTAAAGCTATAATTTTTAGATTTCCATAATTTTGGATGTGCTGTAGGGCAAAAACACTGAAAGCTAATTTACACATTCTGTCTTTATTTATTAAATACAAATTTCGTGTGATATCAAATCATCACAGCTTTTTATAAGCAAATGGGGCTTTTCAGGAGGTCCAATTTAAGTCTTTGTTATGTATAATTAGAATCTGCATATGCAGTCCAGCATAATTATTTTGTGAAATATAAAGCAACACTGAAATTGTGATGTTAATATTATAAAGCTGTGAATTTATTAACACACTTCAGATGCTTTCTGAGTTTTAAAAATTCTGATTGGATTGAATTCCATCATTACCAAATACTTTAATGCACTCTTGTACAACATGAATCTAAATGTAAGTCATAAGTTTTTCCCTATTTGGTATGTCTCCATTTGCATTTTTCAGATTAATTTAAATGTAAATATACTTTATACAAATTACCTTCTAAAATCCTTGAAAGTAAATGCCAAAGGTCTGATACCTAACAAGAAAATCTGAAAATACAAACTTTTTAGAAAATCGCATACTAGAATACAGCCATTTTAGAATATTACATTTTTTTTAATGACTGCCTTTTCCCATGAAGTGGGTTTTCTTTTTAACAAAGTAAAATTAGAGACTAGCTGAGAGGAAATGAAATAAATCTTTTTTATGTACCATGCAGGGGATATTATTTCCTCATAGAAATTTAAAGTACATTTAGAAAAGTTTTCTAATAGTAGAAATTTTTAGTAGATGTTATCGGGACTTTTATGCTACCTAATCAGTTGAGCTCACCATGAAAAATACTGGAATATTGTTTAATTCTTTTGGTGGAGGGGAAGAGGTTTGGTAGGCCATGTTTAATCTATATTTTAAAATATTAATTGATCTTAGTAGTATGTCAATTCTTATCAATAGAATAAGCAAGTTTGCTGTGCTGGTATAAAAGATTCTGTGGCCAGGTATGGTGGCTCACGGCTATAATTCCAGCAGTTTGGGAGGACAAGATGAGTGATCATCTGAGCTCAGAAGTTTGAGACCAGCCTGTGCAAAAGGCCAAAGCCCATCTCTACAAATAATTATAGCCAGGCTTGGTGGTATGAGTTGGGAGGAGGACCCCTGAGACTTGTAGGTTAAGGCTGAAGTAAGCCATGGTTATGCCACTGTTGTACTCCAGCCTGGGTGACGGACTGAGACCCTATAGAAAAAAAAAAAGATTTTGTATACTACATGTATTTTTTTCTTTTGTTCTAGAAAGAGATCCATGTTATCTGAATTCTTCTCTATAAATAATGAAATAGTGGGATATTGAAAATCACAACTTGTTTTTTTCTTTTTAGTAAAGTAAACCAAAGGCTGAAAGAGAACCAGTAGAAACTAATTATTCACACCTCACTGACCCGTTTGGATTTAAAGCCACAAAAATGCTTTAGTCCTTTGGACATAAGTCGGCCACTGAATTTATAAAGAAGCCAGAATGAAAAGTGTGAAGAGTGACTGTGAATATGGTAGGCTCACTTCTCCATCATATAGCCTTTGATAAAATAGACCCCTAGATGCTCTCCTCCCACCAGCTGCCCACACATGCATGATTAGAGCGGTCTTCATTAGCAGGTGCCACCTGTCAGCCATCAGTATTTTGCTTTAAGCTTTAGTTTCTTTCAGTCTGGCTCAGAAACCTACTCCCTATAATTTCAATTCACCAATAATTCCTTGAACACCTATAATGAACCTGTAATGTAGAGACATAATAAGTGGTAAAGAGTCAGACACTGCTTTCCAGAAATAGTGCTCTTGTGGAAGAAGATACATACATTCATTATTAATGCTAATAAAAAGAAACCTGTCTTGTGTTTCTCATAGTGGTAAAAGGAAGGATTTGGTGCTTTCTGAGGCCTTACTGTGCACCACACACTTTCAGCATCACACTCAACTCTCCCAAAAATCCTATGTGGATACGTGATTTTTAAAATCATTTAATTAGCAGCTAGTGTGCTAGAACTTAGACCTAGTCTATCTATCTGCCTGACTACAAACTTCCTACTATTACCCTGCCACTTCCTTTATTTCAAATTGGGGAAAACTAGGAGATTCCTTGGAGAGGGTGGGTTTTAAAGGCGTAACTACATAGTTTATTTTTCCACTTTTAAATGAATAATATTTCAAATTTCCACAAGGATTTTAAGTACCTAATACAGTTGAGAAAAATATAACTTCTCCCTATACCACTCTTAGGTGAGAGGCAGCTCAGATCTGTAGAACTGTTAAAGTCTGTGAATGGATTGTGTATGTCAAACAACTGTAATATGCATATGAGGAAATGCATTATTGCCAAGAAAGAGGGGATACGTCTTCCTTGTAAGATGTTACATCTTCATCTCAAGAAGAAGAGATAAGTATTGTCTCTCTTCCGCATTATCATAATTATTTATATTGTTCATTTGTGGTGTTTTAGTAAAAGCATAGATTCAAAAGCTTGTTCTATTGTTTACCAGCAGAGGGACCTCAAACAAGTGAGATAGCTTCTCTGAATGTCAGTTTCCCCATCAGTAAGGTGAAGGGATAAAGTTTACCCCTTATATTGTTGTGAATATCAAATGTATCTGCATGCTCCTGGCACATGGTCAGTACTCAGTACATGTTTCATATCCTTTCTTATGATCCTCAGACTGTGTTCCCTGTTAGCATGTCTGACACTGGGCTTTCTCAGTAAAGGGTTCTATACAGCAGTTCCCCTCCAGCAATCTTTACGTCACATTATAAATTTCAGAAGTGCATGTTTTTAATGCTCCAACCATGTCTGTGGCATGAAGACTTTTATTGCCTCAGGAAAATGCCTGATTGGATAGAGAGCCAAGTGCCAAGTTACTTCAGGGGCCAACTTTCAACAGAACAGTTAAAGTAAATGAAGCTATTCTTCGTGTGTATGTCTGCCTCGCTCTCCTCCCTCCAAGAAAAGCTCTGTATGATATTGAACAAGTTAGCCTCTCTTAGCCTCAGTTTCCTCATCTGAAAAGTAGATGTGATCACTTCTGTCTCAACCTCTTGTCAAGTATTTTAATACATGAGAAATATTAATATTTTCTTCCCATTCCTGTTGAAGTCATGAATAATTTGTAGGAACCTAAGTTAACTGTTGTGGCTGGGAAAAGGTCTCTGGAGCTATGTTTTATTCATTTCTAAGTTAAAATAATAATACCTAAACTCAGAGATTTGTATATTTAAATAAATGTATCTAAATTATATAAAGTAATGTATAAAACATCTGCCACATTGCAGTATAAAAATATAAATTTGGGAGAAATCAAATTGGAAATTTCAAATCATCCTCTTGGCTAATGGGAGGGATACATGATTTAACAAGGCAAAGCCATTACATTGTGAATTAAATGCCTCATGTGGAGAAGTAATGAACTTCAATTTCAAAAAACAATATTTCGAGTAGCTAGTAGTTATTATGCAGTATATTGGACTCTGGGAATAAAAATAATTGGTAAGATACTAGTTATAGATTATAGACAAATATACTTTTTCTGTCTTGCTGAATATTTATTGCGTTTCAAGCACATACAATTAAAAATTAACACAATATTTATTGAGTACTTATTATAAAGCAGCTATTAAGCTTTTCATGTATTATCTCATTTAATCTCACATCTTTAATGAGGTATACCTTGTTTACACATTTAATAGATAGTAAGACAGAAAAATTATATCTAAATAACTCGCCTAGTGTTACATTGCCACTAATAAATACCACCAGGATGCATCTAAAGTCTGAAATCCTAATATCTAACTTAGACCATATGTTAACACCAAATACATGATTTTCCTTTATGAATTGTACCATTTTCTCTGAATGAGCAATTTGCTTTAAATAGAAGACATGTTTACTTATAGTAGATGGTTTGAGCACATCTATTTTTAGTGACCATTTATCTTGAAACCTCAAATCCTTATCTTGGAAGAATGTTTACACAGAAATCCATGAAGAATAGGCAAATGTAGAAGACATTTTTTTTTTATTAGTAATTTTACAAAGATGAGAGAATTGTAAGAATGTGAAATAGAAAGTTGTGATATACTGGAAAAAAGCTAAAATAAAATATTTTTTAAAAGTAGATTGAGTAGATTAAAACAACATATATTATGTGTCGTAGATCAATACAATTGACCAAACCTTCTGTCCCGTTGAAAAATGATAAGAGCTGATAGTGGTAACATTAGGCACTTTTATAGTTTAGAATTGTTTTCAAAGTCATTAGCTGCATAGACTGGCAATACAATAAAAGCACAAAACAGCATTGGAGATCTTGGATAGAGAAAATAAATTACCTGTCAGTGTCTGAGATCTTGTCTTTTCTACTTGCATTAATCAGCAAATGTAGGTATAGGGTAAGTATAAATAAAGAGATGTGTGCATCTATTACTAGCTCTGATCAAAGCTTTCTGGAGTAGTGATAAATGTATCATTTAAGGAATGGATAACATAGTGTCTTAATTCATTTTCTCTTGCTGTAACTGAATATCTGAGACTGGGTAATTTATAAAGAAAATAAATTTGTCACAGTTCTGGAGGCTGAGAAGTCCAGAATCAGGTGGCTGCATCTGGTCAGTTTCTGGTGAGGTCCACTTGCTGTGTCATTGCAACAGGGGAAGGCATCACAGGGAAAGAGGGCTACCGTGAGAGCCCAACTCAATTTTTTAACAGACTCTTAGTGTGATAAATAATCCATTCCCATGATAACCCATTAATTCATTAACCCATAATCCATTAATCTATGTATGACCCAATCATCTCTTAAAGGCCTTAGTTCTTAATACTGTTACATTAAGGATTAAATTTTAACATGAATTTCAGAGGGAACAAACATTCAAACCCTAGCACACACCCATAGAGACTTCAAACAATTATCCTGCTTGACTGGGACTTGACAACTGTAGTTCATGGGCCAACTCTGTCCCAGTGCTGGTTTTTGTAAATAAAGTTTCATTGGTATGCAGCCATGCCATTCATTTCTATACCATTTCTGGCTGCTTTCGTGCTACAGTAGCAGAGTTGAGTAGTTACTACAAAGATCATATGGCCTGTAAAGCCTGAAATATTTGCTGTTTTGTCCTCTAGTGAAAAAACGTTGCTGATCCTCAACTTAGAAGATTATTTGAATTCTGGTTTTCAGGTGAGGGAGATGAATTATCCATAAAACAAACACTTGCAAGACATGTGAAGTCTTCTTATTAAAACCTTCATTTTTAAAAAAGTGGCTGTCATAAAAACTTTTCTTATGAACCTATTAATTTGTAGCAAGTCATTATTTCACCAGGGATTTCTTAGAGTTATCCTTAGACTGCTTTTTTTTTTAATTGCATTTTACATTTTTGGGGTACATGTGAAGAACATGTAAGATGGTTGCATAGGTACACACATGGCAGTGTAGTTTGCAGCCTTCCTCCCCATCACCTATATCTGGCATTTCTCCCCCATGTTATCCCTCCCCAACTGCCCACCCCCCCACTCTCCCTCTCCTTTCTCCCCCACACAGACCCCAGAGTGTGTGATGCTCCCCCTCCCTGTGTCCATGTGTTCTCATCGTTCAACTCCCGCCTATGGGTGAGAACATGTAGTGTTTGATTTTCTGTTCTTGTGTCAGTTTGCTGAGAATAATTGTTTCCAAGTTCATCCATGTCCCTACAAAGGACACGAACTCATCATTTTTTATGGCTGCATAGTATTCCATGGTGTATATGTGCCACATTTTCCCTGTCCAGTCTATCATCGATGGGCATTTGGGTTGGTTCCAAGTCTTTGCTATTGTAAACAGTGCCGCAATGAACATTTGTGTGCATGTGTCCTTATAATGGAATGATTTATAATCCTTTGGATATATACCCAGTAATGGGATTGCTAGATCAAATGGAATTTCTATTCTAGGTCCTTGAGGAATCGCCACACTGTCTTGCACAATGGTTGAACTAATTTATACTCCTTCCAACAGTGTAAAAGTGTTTCTATTTCTCCACATCCTCTCCAGCTTCTGTTGTCTCCAGATTTTTTAATGATCGCCATTCTAACTGGCGTGAGGTGGTATCTCAATGTGGTGTTGATTTGCGTTTCTCTAATGACCAGTGATGATGAGCATTTTTTCACGTTTGTTGGCCTCATGTATGTCTTCTTTTGTAAAGTGTCTGTTCATATCCTTTGCCCACTTTTGAATGGGCTTGTTTGTTTTTCTCTTGTAAATCTGTTTTAGTTCTTTGTAGATTCTGGATATTAGCCTTTTGTCAGATGGGTAGATTGCAAAAATTTTTTCCCATTCTGTTGGTTGCCGATTGACTCTAATGACTATTTCTTTTGCTGTGCACAAGCTGTGGAGTTTGATTAGGTCCCATCTGTCTATTTTGGCTGTTGTTGCCAATGCTTTTGGTGTTTTAGTCATGAAGTCCTTGCCTTTGCCTATGTCCTGAATGGTTTTGCCTAGGTTTTCTTCTAAGGTTTTTATGGTGTTAGGTCTAATGTTTAAGTCTTTAATCCATTTGGAGTTAATTTTAGTGCAAGGTGTCAGGAAGGGGTCCAGTTTCTGCTTTCTGCACATGGCTAGCCAGTTTTCCCAACACAATTTATTAAACAGGGAATCCTTTCCCCCATTGCTTGTTTTTGTCAGGTTTGTCAAAGATCAGATGGTTGTACATGTGTGGCATTGCCTCTGAGGCCTCTGTTCTGCTCCATTGGTCTATATCTCTGTTTTGGTACCAGTACCATGCTGTTGTAATTACTGTAGCCTTGCAGTATAGTTTGAAGTCTGGTAGTGTGATGCCTCCAGCTTTGTTCTTTTTGCTTAGAATTGACTTGGCTATGCGGACTCTCTTTGGTTCCATATGAAGTTTAAGGTGGTTTTTTCCAGTTCTGTGAAGAAGGTCATTGGTAGCTTGATGGGGATAGCATTGAATCTGTAAATTACTTTGGGCAGTATGGCCATTTTCACGATATTGATTCTTCCTAACCATGAACATGGAATGTTTCTCCATCTGTTTGTATCCTCTCTTATTTTGTTGAGCAGTGGTTTGTAGTTCTCCTTGAAGAGGTCCTTTACGTTCTTTGTTAGTTGTATTCCTAGGTATTTTATTCTCTTTGTAGCAATTGTGAATGGCAATTCGTTCTTGATTTGGCTCTCTTTAAGTCTGTTAATAGTGTATAGGAATGCTTGTGATTTTTGCACACTGATTTTGTATTCTGAGACTGCTGAAGTTGCTTATCAGTGTAAGGAGATTTTGGGCTGAGACAATGGGGTCTTTATATACTTCTATATATACATATAATATAAGTATATGTTGTCTGCAAATAGAGACAATTTGACTTCCTCCTTAAGACTGCTTTTTGAAGTCATTTGCTCTTTCAAGGAATAATTTTTAGTAGATTCTGAGTGCTAGTACTCAATTGGGCATAAGAAATACAAGTTGAATTAGATAGAGCCTATATTCTCAAAGAATTTCAACTGATGTGGTGTTTATACTCTATGTTTATATTTAAGCTTAGTTTCTAGTAGGTCTTGATTTTTATTCAATCCATCAATCTCCACCCTTTAATTGAAGAGTTTAGACTACTTATATTTGATATAAGTATTAATATGCTAAAATTTAAATATATTGTCTTGCTACTTGCTTTTTACTGCTAACCTCTGTTCTTTTCTCCATTTTCCTTGATAACTTTTGAGTTGAGCCTTCTTACAATTCCATTTTAGATCAACTATTGGCTTATTACCTATATTTTTTCTTCTTTTATGTGGTTTCTCTAGGGTTTATACAATTTATCAGAGTCTATCTTTAAATATTATACCACTTCACATATAATACTATATTATACCACTTCACATACAATAATAGAAACTCACAATAATATACTTTTTTTTGCATAAGAATAGCACTGTATTTATTTTCCTACAGGTAATTTTTCTACGACTTCAACATTTTCTTTCCAAAATTAAAAGAAGAATATCCCAAAGTTTAGAACTGGATCACTTGGCCCTTTCTCTTCTTATCTCCTCCCAGTTCAAAATGCTTGCATCTCTTAATGGCCAGCATCCTCTTGCATCTGCAGTTAGGCTCAACACATTCCTGCCTGAGCA
This sequence comes from Ateles fusciceps, assembly GCA_036589455.1. Classification (NCBI taxonomy): domain Eukaryota; kingdom Metazoa; phylum Chordata; class Mammalia; order Primates; family Atelidae; genus Ateles; species Ateles fusciceps. The sequence continues at coordinate 2,205,035 of JAZHEH010002752.1, forward strand.
CAATCTTCTTTGTGATCTTAGCCTTCTTCCAGAAAATTGCCTTGTCTGCCCACCATAGCCGCTCTGCTTCCGATCATAGCACCTCTTTCCCTGGGCATACAAGGAATCCTTGCACTTCTTATACTGTGTCACTTTGTGAGGCTGATGCTTGCCACATTTCTTAGAGAAAGTTCTTCAGGTTTTAGGTACATTGACCATCTTTGCAGAAGGGTTGGTCTGTCTACATGATGAAAACTAGAAACAGTGTCTGAGACTCTCGCTTTGCCCAGCTCTCGCCTAACAGGAAAGGGCAATAATATACTTTTAACTCTGCACATACCTCTTGTGCATAATTTTATCTGTGTAAGTCATATAATAGATTATGATCATTTTTGCTTTAAATCATTTATATTTTAAAGAGATTAAAAATGAGACAAAAATATAAGTACCTGGATATTGATCATTTCTAATGTTCTTCATTTATTTGTGGTAATTGTAAATTCCGTGTATAGATATACATTTCCTCTGTTGTTATTTTTCTTTGCCCACAAACCTTCCTTTGACATTTATTGTGGTACAGATTTGCTGGCAATGAGCATTATAAGCTTTTGTCATTTTTAAGTGATATTTTTGCAGGGTATAGAATTCTACATTGACAGTCCTTCTCTTTTAATACTTTAAAGATGTCACTTCATCTACTGCCATATGATCTGAATAGTTATTTATGAGAAGGAGTTGCTGTCATCCTTTGTTCTTCTGTATGGAAAGTAAGCTTTTTCTTTTTGGTTGCTTTTAAAATTTTTCGCCCTATCTTTGGTTTTCAGCAATTTGACCATGATGTTTGGTTTTCTTTATGTACATTCTGCCTGGGGTGTTTGAGCTTCTTAGATCTGTGGATTTCTAGTTATCAAATGTGGAAAATTATTGGTCATTATTTCTTTAAATAATGTTTCTTTTCCTTCCCACTTTCTAGGAGTCCACTTGGTATCATTCAGCATATCATTGTCAGTCTACTCATTTTTTCCAGTCTTTTGAAATCTCTGTGTTTTAAACAGTTTCCATCGCTATGTCTTCGAGTTCACTGGTTTTCTTCTTTTGCAGCATCTTCATCTGTGGTTGATCCCATGTACTGTATTTTTCATTTTGGATATTCTTTTTTATGTTTGTTTCATTTGGTTCATTAAAAATCTTACATTTCTCTCATCATACTCTTCATCTTGTTTATGTTTTTCTACACATTTTTCCATACATAAAGCACATTTTAAAAATTCACTTCTTAAATATTCTTACTTGCCTATTTTATTATCTCTGTCATTTCTCTATTAATTGCTTTTATTTTCCTAATTATGGGTTATAATCAGGAACTGATTACATAACTCACACTTGCATATCTCTGTCTGTCTCTTTATGATATTCATTCTTATCCTTTAACCCTGTTATTCTGCCCACAAATTCTCCCTGCCATGGCTGTCCAAAACTCCAATTTCTGACTTCTCAATGCATTGGAGAAACTAGACCCTGTTTGGATCCCATGTTCCTTTCTCCTTCCTGAAAACTGCCTCCAGTCAGTAAGCTGGGGGCAGTAGTGGAGCTCACCTTATTTATTTCCTTTCTCTCATGGATCATACAGACATCAAATGACTGAAAATTCTTGAATCATATATGTTTTTTTTGTTTTCCAGTTATTGTTGGTGGACAATTTCCCTAGTAGCTAATTCAGGAGGATGCGACATCTTAGTTGAGCCTTGAAAGTATAAGTAGGAATTTGGCCTACTATCAAATCAAATTTAATAATGTATTTGAATTTAGCCAGTTTCCTTTTTTGTTCCTTTGTCTACTTCAAACCTTTACTTTTCAAGCCTTCCACCCATATAATCACGTTATTCTTTATAATTAGACTTCTTTAAAAAATTGAGATAACTTTGCTATAAGACATTTTCTCTGTCCTCGTATTTTCCTAATGTTAATCTCCTTTCACAGGCATATTTATTTTGTTTCCTTTCATTGAAAAGATACCTGTTCACCTGCACCATTGATTGCATCCCATTAATAGTTTTGGGGTGATGGGGTAAAATTTCACATTTAGAAACTAGAATAGATTGCATTACTAAGGTACCAATCGCATTTTCTTTGAATAAGAGCTTTAGAAGCTAATTTTTTTCTCTAGTCTTAAGAATTAACTCATTAAATATATCAGAAAATTAACTGTAAAATATAAATTAAGTTTGATGAACTGAACTGCAAAGATTTAAAACCAAGTGTGTTACTGTGGAGAAAGCATAATAGGATAATCTATTATCTTAATAGATTAATGATAAGATAATCTATTATCTTGGTGTAAGGAGCCATAGGAAGCTCTAATATCCTTAAGAAGAAAGGATGTGATTTTATTCCTCGCTCAACCATAGGAAGGACTAGATAAATTGGAGTAGAAGCCCAAAGTGTAATAAGCACTATTTTTGACATCACTTAAGGAAGAGTCATTTGTAAGAAACCTTGGGGATTTCCTAAAATATGAGAATTGTTTCTCCTTAGTTTCATAAGCTCTCTGAAAGTCATTGAACTTTTTTTTCACTTGGAAAAAGCTAAATTCCAGATACCCTAGGTAATAATTTTTAAGTCACGTAACCTTTGCTAATAACAGTAAATATGACTGGAAATGTATTAACTCTTTCATATCTTCAGGGCACCATTAATGAATTTTAAGCCAACCAATTCCTCAGTAATTCTGAAGTGAACCAAAAGAGTTAATACAGGTAGCAGAGATGAAGTGTTAAGATTAAGGGTAAGTCTGCTTCATTGAGATTTGATAAGAAATACAGCACAACCAGGAGTTAACAGATCAGAACAACAGCAGATTGATTCATTTCTCAGTTTTACAATTTCTTTAGAATATATTTGTTCCTCAATCGAACTTAGAGAAAATTTGTAATTATCCAAAAAAAGAATATGTTTAAAGGTTTATTCAAGTCTAGTGAGACATATTATTGTATTGAAAATGAAATCGTTTTCTTGGCCATGGAAGTTAAATTTTGGGTTCAGATACGCCTGGGTTTAAGTTGTAATTCTTCTACCTCTTGTTATATATACTTACATGCTCGTGTCTTCACACCAACCTGACATGCTTTATCTCTCCCCCGTGAAACTGAGAAACTATAAATAATAATGTAAGAGAAATAATCTGGGTTGAAATTTTGGCTTTCTTATTTTCCAGCTGCATGGCCTTGGATAAGCTGCTTAATTCATAGGTCACTCAATTTTTTATGTATGTAGAAATGGGATTTGGAAGATAATAATGTCTGACAGGTGGTTGTTAGGGTTTAATGAGTTGTTAGACAACAAACTTAGTATCTGGTAAATGATTATTACTTTCTTGTTTTAATGATAATACACATAAGTCATTCATTTATAAACCTGAGTATGTCCTATTTGTAAGAGCTGGAACAGAACATTTCCTGACACTATGCCTCACCTTGTCACTGTGTCCCAGCAACCATTTAATATGCATGTGTGATAATAGCCAGTCTTTGTTCCTGGATGGTTAATAGAGTTATTTTTCCCAAAAACTTAGAGAGAAGTTACCACCTCAGAGCTTCTCCAGGGCTTAATTTCAGAGGTGTTAGAGTTGAAAACAGGGGAATCATTTTTATCTACTTACTACCTGGCACAAAGAAAGAAAATGAAGGCATGGAAATTGGTTTCACATAGCAATGAAAGTACATTTGCTTTTAGTCCCAGCTTCTAAAAAAAAAAAAAAGAAGACTGGGACTTGCTGTTTGATGAAGATAGAAGTTATAAGAACAGGTGCCCTTACTGAGCTCAACATCATCTGATAGTAGCTTCAAACAATGCCAAGTCTTAATGAGGGCTGCATTTAATAAAATGCCACAGTCAGCTTTTATCAAGGCCACTGCAAAGCGGATAGCTGCAGAAATGTTTTACAAAGTGTGCATGAGTATGTATGTGTGCCTGCACATATGTATGTGTTTAAATGATGGCTGAAATGTTGAGTACCTTCTGAATGAACAATGAAATACTATATGCAGCAGATATTTGTACATTGGAAAGCACGATGAAAATATGAGTAACTGTCATTGCTAATACTATAAAAGTATATTTAGAATTCTTTTAATTTCATTTTTGTCTGTTTCCAAGTAGGTATATATACTAAGCTTTTAATTCTAGATGTGGCCAACTTCTAGAAAATCATTACAATAACTCTCTTGTACATTAAGAAATTTGAGACTCTTATGTGTTTCATTTAATTCCTTCATTTAAAAAATGATTCTAAAATAATTTGTTTTTATTTGCCTTGTTTCTTACTTTTACTAATAATAATTTGAAAAATAATACTTATATTTAAAAAAGAAGCAATTAGGAATAGTGTGTCTTTGTTGTTACTGTGTTAAATTTAGTTTTTTATTTATTCATGTCATTATCATATTTACTCACAGATCTCTCATTCTGCCCGCTCTATTTTTGGCAGTACAGTTTATTCATTCATTGAACAAGTAATTCCTGAGCACCTTCTGTATGTGCTAGATAGACCCTGGGGACACAAGCACTGCCATTGCTCTTAGACATAAAATACATAATTACTCAACCATGTAAAATTAAATTGTGATAGGTTCTGTGAAGGAGAGGAAAACGCTGCAGTGAAAACATGTAATAGGACTGTCTGACCTGGTCAGGGAGGTTCCTCAAGGCTTTCCTGAGGGAGAGGAAAATACACATGGACTTGGAGTCAAAACATCTGTGTACATTTTGATACATTGTTTCCAGGGCTTATGGTGTATACCTCACATATTGATGTGTGGGTTAAATGAGACAACAGGAATTGCCTGCTATGTCTCTTATCCCTCTGTAGTTCACTATCTGCATGCAGCCAGAGCTATCTTTTAAAAAGACATCCAGACTGTGTTGTGTCTCTTCTCATAGCCATTTGGTGGCTTTCTCTCAATCTCAGGTAAAATCTGATTCCTCTGGAGGCTCATGAGACTCCAAATCAATTACACTTTGCTCACTTCTCCTATCTCACCTCTTACTCCACCTACATTCTCTTCTTTGCTCACCCATTTCTCATTACTCTAACTCCGGTACTCTTTCTTGATCACATCAAGCCAAGCTGATTTCCACTCAATGGCCCTTAACCTTTCTAGCAATTGCTCTTCTCTCTTGGACTAGTCCGCTCCAAATATTCACAGGACTCATTCTGGCACTTCATGTATGTCACTTGGTGAAATGTCATCTTTTTAAAAAATAATTTCCAGGTCCCTTTATCTAAATTACCTCTTTCTAAATTCAATTTCTGCCTGATCCTCTTTCCCTTAATCCTCCTTCGAGCATTCTTTATAGAGGTTATTGATAATAATTATTATAATAAAAAAGCATCAATAATGCTATTTCCTAATAACAATATTTGCTGCTTTCCAGACTCTCTCCTTTAAGCTCTTTATACCTTTTTTTTTTTTTTTTTTTTTTTTGAAATGGAGTTTCGCTCTTGTTACCCAGGCTGGAGTGCAATGGCGCTATCTCAGCTCACCACAACCTCCGCCTCCTGGGTTCAAGCAATTCTCCTGCCTCAGCCTCCCGAGTAGCTGGGACTACAGGTGTGTGCCACCATGCCCAGCTAATTTTTTTGTATTTTTAGTAGAGACAGGGTTTCACCATGTTGACCAGGATGGTCTCGGTCTCTTGACCTCGTGATTCACCCGCCTCGGCCTCCCAAAGTGCTAGGATTATAGGTGTGAGCCACAGAGCCCGGCCTCTTTATCCCTTTTTAACTCATTTAATCCTTAGTATAAATCAGAAGGATGGTTATAATTAATCTCATTTTATAGGTAAGAGAATAAGGCACAGAGCAGTTATGTTACTTACCCAAAGTCACATAGTTAGCAAGTGGTCAAGTAAGCATTTAGGGCCAGATAGTCTTGTTTCCAGATGCCATACTCTTAACAACTATGTTCTGCTGCCTCTCAACTTGGGATTGTCTTATATAGGTTTTTCTGTTGGTTGGTTTGTTCTCTGTTTTCTTGCTAGCATATGCACTTCATGATTCAGATTGTGATGCCTCACATATGGTGGATACTCAAGTAAATGTTCATGAACGAATAGTAGTACATCAAAACATTTCATTCAGTGCCCAGCAAAAGCTGGTCTTTATTATGTACATTGGTGGCAATTACATTTTCCTGCTATAGAAATGGATAGATGGCTTTCCCCACCAAAAACAAACACAAACAAACAAACAAACAAAAACTGATTCTGAAGCATTCATCTTAGTTGCTTTAGCCCTTCTCTTTAATGCCCCATACCCTCTGATTTTGTGAAACTTCTCCATCTTTCTGCTTTTGTCCCTCTGTCAGGTCCTCAGTGCTCCCTTAATCATTCTCTTTGAAAATGATGTGAACTTTTCACATGAAGTATTGACAACCAAGTTTTGACTTAGTGATACTTCAACGGGATTCTAACTGATCTAACTAAGATATAACATTCAGTAAATATTTATTGAATAGTGACACATTTGGACACTATGTAAGATGCTGGGAAAATCAGGTGCAAGTCATCTTCTGTCTGTTCGGGGTGCCCTAACCCTTCTAATCTATCCTTCAGCATGATTTTTATACAATGTCTCATTTACTTCAAATCTTTAGTGGCTTTGAGAGGAAGGTCCTTTATAATCTCCTTTGTTATTATTATTTTGTTCATCTTACCTCTTCCCATGCTCCAATTGTACTAATGACTCTCTAAAGCTGTAACTACAATTCTTAATCCATTTGGGCTGCTATAACAAAATACCATAAACTGGGCAGCTTATAATAACAAACATTTATTTCTCAAAGTTCTGGAGGCTAGGGAATCCAAGATCAAGCTACTGGATGATTTGGTGTTAGGTTAAGGTCTGCCTTGAGGTTCAAAGATGGTACCTTCTTGCCGTGTCTTCACTTGGCAGAAGGGGCAAGGCAATTCCCTGGGCCCACTTTTATAATGGGACTAATTCCATTCATGAGAGCTCTACCCTCATGATCCAATCACCTCCCAAAGGCCCCACCTCCTAATATCATCATCTTGGTGGTTAGAATTTCAACATTTAAATTTGTCAGGGACACAAATATTAAATCTACAGCAATAGTGTCTGTTTTGCCTTCATATAACCCCTTTCTTCCCTTCCTGTGCTCCTGACATCTCTTCATCACTTGGCTCATCTATTTGTCCTTCAAATCCTAGCGCAAGTAGCAACATCTCTAAGAAGCATTCACAGGTTCTCTGTTGCCAGAACATCCTACTCATGCTTATATCATCTTATATGATCCTATTTTTCGGGGTGGGAGAACAATACATTGTGAACTAAAGTAGGGCTTATGCATTTACCACTCATTCTCATAAGACATTACCTTGTGCAGGACAGAAGTCATGTGTTCTATATAGTAGATGTCCAAAAATTGGTTATTAAAGGGGGGCAAAGAAGGTAATGTCCTTTTTTTAATGTCCCATACCCTCTGATGTTGTGAAACTTCTCCATATTTCTGCTTTTGTCCCTACTTTCAGGTCCTCAATGCTCCCTTAATACTTCTCTTTGGAAATGATATGAACTTTTCACATGAAGTATTGACAACCTAGTCAAATCCCATTTGACTCAAATTGATGTACTGAGCCTAATTGTACAATAACCAGCTTCACAACTCTTTAGGGGGCTGACTCTAGGTTGCAGAGGTGGGTGGTGTGATGTGATGTGGTAGATGTAGGGTTTGGCAGCTGGTGCTGAGGTCTAGAGCTTAATTCTCTGCTTCTGTACTTCTGAAGGCAACACTTCTAAGGAGTCAGGTAGAGCAATTTTTTACAGTTTATCAACTTCAATAAGAAATATTCGTATTTTAAGCAAATAGCATTTTTCTTATCCCTGACAACAAAGTCATTCTGACAGGAGGAAAATGTTTTGAGAAAAAAAGTGCAATTTCTTTCTCAAAATTAGGAAATTAAAGGTAAACATCAGAGGAGAGAAGGAGACCATACGAAGGCAAGTATAATTTTTTAGTTTAAATTTACTAATGCAAATGTATTGCTAAAACATTACATGTAAGCAATCTAATACACTTTATAATTCACACAATTAATAAATGTCTACTCAATACTTACAATACATTGACTACTTGACGTTAATGCAGAGTTGACTCCTGAAATCTTCCACTTTGGTACATTTTATACATTAGATTCTTTTTGATGTTAAGATATTTTACTCAGACACTAAAGAAGAAAATATTTACTTTAAAATACTTTCTTGTAGAATTGGAATAGTGATTAAATCAGCACCTTCATTAATTCAGATTTATTGAGAACTTATGTTGTGTTAGGTGCTAATGCAGTAAGAAGCAAACCAGGTACAGCCTCTGTCCTCTTAGAGGTTATTTATTTAGTTATTTGGTTATGATTTTGGTAAGTGCTATAGAAGAGAGGAATGAGAGTTAGCGGATCTTATACCAGCTATCTGACCAGTCAGGAAAGTTGAGGAAGATCTAACAGAAATTAAACCTGAGTAAGAATCTTAATGATTAGTGGAAGTTGGTTAAGTAAAATAAATGATGAAATTGTGGGAAAATGCTGTTACAAAGCGAGGAATCAGCCTTTGGAAGCATTCGGAGACAAGACAGAACATGGTCAGGGTGGTAGAGGAACAGAAAGCCAGGAAGACAAGGGAAAAATGATGACAAAAACATACCAAACATGACCTTGAGGACAACATTAACCATCTGAAATGATATTCAAATAGTCGTGATCACCATTTCAAAGTTACTAAGCAGATTTATATTTTATAATACTATGGCTGTTGTATGGAAATTGGTTTGGAGAAAAAGTAAGCGCCTTGATCTGGAGGGGAAGGAATATGACCTATAGGAGAGGAGGCCTTAGATTTTGACTAGCAACAAAAGTAAGGGTCAAGCAATAGAAACAACAAACATTTTGCTTCCTCTTTCTGCCCCTCCCTCCCTCTCTCCTTCCCTCATTCCTTCCCTCCTTTGTTTCCCTCTCCTCCCCTTCCTTCCCCACCACTTCCCTTCCTTCTTTCCTTTGTTCCAAGAGCATCCTAACTATAACATCAAGAATAATTAGGAGGAACTCAAGACTGAATGGAAGGAAACAAAATAGTTACAAACCATAATTGCGACTTGAACTAAGGTGATCTTATTAGAGATGGGGAGGTGTGGATAAATTCAAAAAATACTTTGGAGATAGACACAACAGGACTTGGTGACTGATGCGTGTGTGGAGATGAGGGGAAAGGAATGTCAAGAATGACTTTCAGATGTATGGTTTGTGCAGCTGAGTGAAGGCCAGTGCTATTCACCCTGAGAGGGAACACTACAGGAAGAGTCCAAGTTTAGGTGGAAGAATGTGAGTTCAGTTTGGGATATTTGAAGTATAATGTGTCTCTAAGTCTTTCAAATTGTGTTGCTAATCAAATCCTAAAACTGTCCACTGGATTTAGGTATTGTAGAGATATTTGATAGCCTTAAGATAAGTGGTAAAACACACTTGGCAGTAAGTTGAGGAGCAAGTGAGAGGTGATAAAATGGAGAGAGTAGAGTAAACTCTTTGAGAAGTTTGTTTGCAAATAGGAGGGAGACACAGTGATATCTGGAGAGAAAATAAATTGAAAGTGGGATCAATACTTGAGCACGTGTAAGTGCCCAAGTATGAAAAAATACCTGTATAATGGAAGAACTTGAAGATTCTGAAGACGGAAGAGTAATGTGTGTTATAAGGAAGACAGTAGGATCCAGAGAACAGAGGAAAGGAGTACAACTCTTCTATGTATTCTCTTTAGCCATCCCTGAGATTTAGAACTTAAGACAAAAATGAAAATAATTTGTGAGCACTCACTGTCTGCCATCCATTTTTACAAGTCCTGCCTTTCTCTTCCATAAAGTCCCACAGAATCTGTTTTAATAAACAGTTGCCGGGTGGCATATTACCCCTTCCCAGAATTTCAGTGGGTATTACCACAAAGTTATTTTAAGACATTAAAAATATCTTAGTGCCTGGCGTAACCCCTACTTATGCCAATGAATTGAGCCAGCAGATAAGCAACAGTGTGTATATTACAAAATGGCAGCTCCTTCACTTACACCCACAAATCTCCCGCAGGAATCTTTTTGTGTGTGTGTGTGGCTCACAAGCTGGAAACATACAGGAAGCAAAATTCTGGGAAATGTAGTTCAGCCTAGCCAAGCTGACATATTACAAAATCACAAAAACAGCTTCATCATTTCACTTGGTTTCACTATGCATTTTATTCTTTCTTTCATTCCCCTCTCTTCACACATAGAGTCACTTAATAGTGTCACGGGCTTAATATATAATACCTCATTTAATCTCCACAACAACCTTGTGGTGTGTGTATTATTTCCCCTTTTTATAAGGAAACTCCTTTTCTTCCCAAGGTTCCTGAGCCAGAATGTGGTTGAGGTATAATGGAAATCAAGGTTTTAGGATTTACAGTTTGGCACTTTTTTAGCTAGTGGGAGAAAAACAATGTACTTCATACCATGATGCGGAGCAGCAGAGAGAGAAGGTCTTTTGGTTGGTGGGAACCCGCCTTCATTATTTCTCAGACTGCATTGCCTCATTTATTTAAAAAGATTATATGAATCAATAAAACTTTCCAAAGGCAAGGATTATGAGAAAATATCATGTGGTTTAGGCACAAAGATGGAAACTACCTCAAAAAATTTGTTTTAAGACCCCATCTGAATTTAGCAATCCTATTAATTTCAGCCCGAGAAACGTCTTGGCCAAGAGCTGTCATTATTGAGAACTATGATTATATTTTAATTAACATATGGATTTATATATGGGGCAGAGTCATCCATCCTACTCCTCCTCCATTGTTTCAGTCTGTTTTAATTAGTGTTTCAACCTAAATCTGCTGAAGCAAGGTCCTTTTAAGTCTTCCCCCTCATGCCAAGAATTGGAATCACCACTTTCCTAAGATTACTGGCAAATTAATATTTCTGCTGACTACTAATTTATCAAAATTACAAGTTCTTTTAAAAGGACAATAAAGAGACCAGACTTACGGAGTATCCACCATGCTCTGGACTCTTAATTAAAATACTGTATATCAATAAATTAAATACTATTATATATGTCACCAACCCATGAAGAATGTACCATTAATATTTTTTAAGGTAAAAGAAATAAAGTTCAGAGAGATTAATTAACTTGCCAAGGTAGTTGGGTTCTGAGCATTATTTATTTATTTACATAAAGTTTATATGAGTATGTATGTATATTTACCTCTTATTTGAAGAGAATTTTAAATTATTTTATAAATATGAATATAATGCATGAAGAAAAATTAGAATAAAATTAGGGGAAATAATCAGAAATGTGAGAGGACCTGGGTTGAAAGACAGATGAAGTCAGGGGAGCACCATTTGTAGAATGTATGCCACAGGGGATCCCCTGTATTTACTAAAAGTAAATTAAAAATTTAATCCTGGGTTAATTTTAGAATCAAATGAAAAAAAGAAACCATGATAAGTGTTATTATTTACAATTGCTGTAAGATTTTAAATAAACATTTTTTTCCTCTGGAGAAACATACATTTTTTCCTGGAATTTAAAGTAGAGAAAAATATTTCCTATTGGTCCTCACAGCTAAAGATCTATATAATGGAGTGTCCAGTGCTCTTCCAAAATTGAAATCCTTTAATGCAGGTAGATGGGCTGATGCCAAAGCATGACTCTCTAAAAGCAATTCTTTGCATTGCAAAGGGGAGGGGATAAGAATAGAAAAACATTGATTTGGTCTGATAGATTGCTTTCTGATGACCTAGATTAATTCACAGATAGATTTTAGACTATCTAGAAGACTAGATGAACAACAAATTATTTAATAAATATTCCATTAATACCATTTGTTCAGCCAAATTTTAATAAGTATGAAAAATGAAATGGAATAATAGATTATATCTGCAGTGCAAAACATGGCAGGTTATAAGTAGAGCCATATTCCTTAGGAATCACCCAAACAAGGGAGAATAACATTAGGGAACATTTATTGAGTAATTACTATATGCTAGCGGTATAACTAACTATATGCTAAATGTATCATCTCATTTCAGTCTCGCCAGTTTCTCAGGAGGGTTCAATAACACAATATTGACAATGGCATGAATGGAAGACCACTCCATGTCTTCATGGTGGTTGGCTGAAGGAACATCTGTGGTCAGGGGTAGGTTCTCAAGATGTCCTCGTAGGTATATCCTCTTACATGGATGTGGATGAGTAAGGCCTCAAAGCTCTATACTGTAGAGCAGTGGTTTTAAATACATTTTGTGATACTTACCACTTTGCATATCTGATGAAACATATGGAGCCGATTTCTGGAAAAATGCAAATGAACACAACATTTTACATGTAATTTCAAGACATTAATGAAGCCCCTTGGACATTCCTATGAACCTCTTCAGGTTAAAAACCTGTTGAAAAGTATGGTCCTTGTCATTTTAGCCTGGATTGCTTTAAACCAGAATAATCAAAGATTCATCCTGGCAATATACATATTTTAAAGGCAGGGTCTCACTGTGTTGCCTAGGGTGGTCTCAAACTCCTGGTCTCAAGCAATCCTCTCTGCTGAAAGTGATGACATTGGTGTATATTTGTTGATAAGTGTTTCTTCTACAACAATTAGTAGGTCCTTTTGTTAGTTAAGACTGCTCAGAATTTATGAAGATAAGATTATGCCAACTACCTGTGAATGATGCCTATATTTATACCCACTATAGCACATGGGTCATGTTAGAGCTGCTGTACATGATAGTGCAAAGCGCAGAGTTCCGCATCCAAGGGTGTATCATTCACATTGTAGATACCATAGCTTTGCATATTTCTCATCACAATTTTTAAGCAGTGATTTTTTAATCTGGCTTTTCCAAGGATTGAAGTAAAATGTAGTAGACAGGATGCCTTTTTCAAATTCATTAAAAAAAGATTTTATGGGAAATAATGCCCCAGACCCTACAGTTACAGAATTTTATCTGGTTACTTAAGTTCAAGTCAAAACTAAAAAAAGGTGGGGGGTGGGGTGGGGTACCCATAGTATATCCTGCTTTAGACATCATACTTTTGGAAACTATGTTCTGACTCATCAGTATTCTGTCCCCAGCCTCCCTACTTCTGGCTTACTAATAAGATGAAAATCTAAATAGCGTTTACAGTAATTTGGGTCAATACTGAGATCATGCACTTAGCTGACTACATGAGAAATGGCTAAAAGAACTTGAGGTTGTCAGTTAAAACCAGGAGGTAATCTAATTGAGAACTTTTTCCAGAAAGTATTATCTGTGTGTATTACTTTGTTAGGCTTCTGAAGAAAGTACCCCTAACTGGAGGCTAAACCAATGGAAATGTATCGTCTCACAGTTTTAGAGGCTGGAAGTTCAACATTCAGGTGTTGGCAAGGTTGGTTTCTTCTGAGGACTATGAGGAAGCTCTGTTCCATGCCTTCTCCTAGCTTTTGGTGGTTCGCTTGCAATCCTTGGTGTTCCTTGGCTTATAGATACATTATCTCAATCTCTGTTCTTTGTCTTCAGATGGTGATATTCCTGTGTGTGTACAAATTTTCCCTTCTTTTAAGGATACCAGTTATTTTGGATTAAAGTCCACTTTAATGACCTCTTATTAAACTGACTACATTTACAAAGACTCTATTTCCAAATAAGGTCACATTTACAATAAGTACTAGGAGGTAGGACTTCCACATATCATTTTGGGGGACATAATTCAACCCATACACCATGTGTGCCAAAAAAGTGGAAAACACTCATTATTAGAATCCCCTGTCGTAGCTTAGCTACATGCATTAGCATATTAAGGGTTTGAGAAATTCTGTAGTAAACAAACCTAAGTTATTTATTCCAGAGTTCCCTGAATATTAATCTTCCTGGCATACCTATAAACATCATGGAATATTTTTCTTATTGGATAGAAAAAAAACATAGACTTGAAAGAAAATGTGTAGAATTTAAAGTGAGATCTAGAATAAAATTTGAATTCTATGATTTTCTAACTGCCTGACCTTTGACAAATTACTTAACATCCTTGAGCTTTATTTTTCTTCCTTAGTAAATGAATGTAATTATTTCTACTTAATAAGTCTGTTAAATAGCACTAAAAATGAAAATAATTTACTTATGCTAAATAAATTATTTACCATAGGTACAGGGCTTAGCACATGGCTCAAATATTATAAGTAATGATAAGAATGATAAGTAATAATAAGAGTGGCACTATATGATATTTGTTGAGCATTTACTATGGGTCACATGCTTTCCATAATGCTCTCACCTGTGTTATCTGTTTTAATCCTCATAACAAGATTGTAAATGTTATTGTTCCAACTTTTTAGATGAACATATCACATCTTAGAGATGTAACTACTTCCCTAAGATTACAAATTATCAGAATGGGGATTTTTAACCCAGATATTTTTGGCTGTAAAGACTCATAAACCCTTATGCGATATGTATCACATAGTGATGATCTAGGCTACAAGCAGCAACGTGCCTAATAGTGATGAATAAAGATTCTTTTTCTCACATATTACAAATTTGGGAGGTAATCTGCCATTATTTTAGAGCTGACATCTCTGTAAACATCGTGACCTTTTAGTTGTAACAAAATGGGCTTTGCAACTGTGAACATCATGTACTATTTCAGCACAGGGTGCTAGGAGTGGGTTCTGGGGAGGCATCAATAATGTCTGTTTTATTTGTCATGACCACAGAAGCTTCCAGATTTTTCCTCCATGTCACAGAATTCTGCTTTTAGCTCATTTGCCAGAATTCAAGTATATGACCATACATTGCTGCAAGAAAGACTAGAAATAAAAACATTCAGCTTTTCCAGAATCTATAGTGGAGATAGTCAAGGGAGAGGGTTGAGAATACCTTCCACATACTACCTCTGATAGATTTTATTTTTTTTTTCTCTAGAGGGTAAACCAAACATCAATGGGTAGAATTAACCTGAAGGAAACTATTAGATTAATAAACATTATAAGTAGAACTGATCAGCAATAGAAAATTTAGGTAAATGTCTTACTTTGTAGGCATGATAGAAATCTCGACATAGAATGTATTACATATCTTAACATCCTCAAGGGGTCACACATCTAAGAGGTCATTTACTCTAGCCTCTTCCCCAACCCCAGTGCATTTATTTATTCAGCAGCATCCTAACCAATTACTGCCAAGCTTCTCACTGTGTACAGCTGGGTGATACTTCCCATATCATTCAAAACTCATTAACAGCCATCTACTAGAGAAGTGACTGGCCCCCACATTGATATGGTGTTTTTATCAGGTGACCTTATGTGACCTTTTTAGCCCTGAGATAAACCACAAAATAGCCATTTACCATAATTGTTTCTTTAAATATTTTCTGCAATTATTTAGTGAAATGACTATCCTAGACACATAGAACATTAGAGAAAGAGGTCTTGAAATGTATTTCATAGTGCAACATCCTTGTTTTACAGATAAAAACACTGAAACCCAAATTTTCAATAGTAGAATCAAAATGAAAACTGCAGTCTCCAGTCTATCGTCAGTAAGATAAATGGAAAGAACTCTTGAATTAGTTTCAGATCTAGGTTCAAATCTCAGCTTAATCACATGCTAGCTGAGTGACCTTCAGCAAGTTAATTTCTCAAGACTTCTTACCACTCTTTTTTCCAGCTAACTTTCATAAGCATGTGCTGATACCTGCTATATACCAGGCATATATAATATTTAAGATGAGAAAATAATTCAGACACTATGCTTAATTTGGAGGTGCTTATAAGCTACAGTGAAGGGAAGACCTGTAAATAAATAAATAAATGAAATACTCTCTAATACAGGAATAAATACAAGGGAGCCATAGAGAGGAATGGTCAAATCCATCTGAGAGTATCAAGTAAGTCTTTGCACCATATGACTTAACTGAGAGCCTTGAAGGAAAGAGTGTTGGAATTCACCTTGGTAATTAGTTTCAGAAACAGTTTCAAGGCTAAGAAATAATACGTAAACACATACTAGTTTTTATTTATAAAAGAAAAATACTGTAGATTTCGATGACTGCTTTTATAAATAGAAAACACCTTCAGAAATACTGTTTTCTTTACTGCTTCTTAATCCACTGCCTTTTCCTTTATACCAAAGGGTGGCAAACGTTTTAAATAAAGGATCAAATTGTAAATATTTCTGGGTTTGGAGCCCAGACAGTCTCTGATACAGCTATTCAAGTCTGCTGATGTAGCAGAAAAGCAATTATCAGCAGTAAATTAACAACTGACCCGGCCGTGCTCCAATAAATCTTTATTTGCAAAAACAGGAATTGAGTAGGTTTTGGTCCACAAGTTGCAATTTCCCAACACTTGCTCTATACCATGAAGCCTCACAGTTAAGCCAACTCAGTTATTACAAAGTACCAGAGAAGGATTTTGACACCTCAGGTAAAAAGAAAAGGAAGGAAATATAGATTGTGACGCCATCTTCACCTTCAACATGTGATTCTCACTATAGGAGGTAGGAGTCTTCATGTGACTCTTTCTCTTGGATTATAACACTACCACTATCAGTCCAATTAAAAAAAAAAAAAGATTTTTATTCTAATTCTGTAGCCTGTTGCAAAATCTGATAGGGTAGAAAATTATTAATAGTTGGGAGTTTAGAGGTAGGGTCAATATCCTAAAAATCTTAAATATCATAACTTAAAATTCAGCCTTGAATATGCTTTGCTAAGGGCTTAGTATTTACTCATGTACAGGACTTTTGCTTTACTCCAAAATGTTACTTTCACATTCTGTAAATATACTGGTTTCAAAATTTCCAAATCCATGTTTCACATACAAATTGCTGCAGTAATTTTCCAAGGTCAGCATAAAATTTGTTCTGCTGGCCCACATTTGGAAAGATGATCTATGGGAAAACAAATGATCTGGCTGACATTTCTTTCTTTTATTTTCATGAGTTTGCATTTGCAGTGCTTCTCTCAAGGTAATTTCTAATGCAACTGGACCCTCAGCCAAAGTGAGCTCTGGTTAGGGATCTCAGATATTATATACATAGCATTAGGATTGCATTGCAAAGGATTCAAAAGTAATATAATGAGGCTTGAATCTCTCTTTTTTTCACTTCGACTTTTATTAAATGTACAGAAGAAATATCATGTATTTTACCTTCTATAATCTAAATAGTCTCCAACCTGACCTTCCATACAGTAGAAGAAATAATGACGGAAATGCAAAATGTAGTAAAAATGTGAAATTGCCTTTCTGATGAGGGTTCAGCTATCAAGTAATTTTTAGCTCTGAAATTTTAATAACTTGAATAATAACCTGGATATCTATATTCTTCAGACAGGGAAGCTTAGGTGTTAAAGAGTCACTGGGCAATGGCTAGGGAGGACTTTGAACAGACAAGTTACTGTGATTAAGTTAGAAGAAGGAAGTCTTTGTTTTCAGGTAGAAGAGAGTTTGAAATGGACAAATGTGTTTCCTTTAACAGGTGGACAAGACAAGTTTGTCAATGTCTGGTTACGCTTCACCGAGGTTTCAACCATCTCCGACAAGAAATAAATATGAGAGCTCTGAGTTGGTTCTACTTCCTTCAGTTTCTTCCATTAGGAGCGGTGTAGGTTTAAGGGTAGTCATGAGAGTTAACAGCGATAATGGTAGATAATATGCAGTGAGCCCTGTGTACACTACTCTAAAACCTTTACTTCTATGAACTTACTGAACCTTTCCAAAAGCCCTCAAAGTAGGAACTATTATCACTCCAATGTTAGAGAACAGCAAAAATTAGTACACTCAAGGTCATATAATTAATAAACAGCAGAGGCAAGTTGTGAAGTCAGTCTGGCTCCAGTATCTGCTGGCTCGATCACGTTACCTCCTTCCTTTTCAAAGAGGCTTCAAACTGGACTCTGTTGGTGTTTCCCAGACTGGCATTGATGTTGTCTTTATTTCTTCATTCCTCTCTAACTTCAAATAAGTATTTGCTAAGCTGTACTCTTTGGAACATAAAGTAGAGATCTTTCCATTCTGTCCTCATTCTTGATGAATGTGGTCACATCACTTCACAGGTGGCATCCTTTTTTTTCTTCAAAAGGACATAACTAGATAACTAGACAGGAATTATGCTGATTTCTCACAAACAATGTAAATAGTTAGTATTCAATACTTTATGTGGAAGGAATAATATTTAAGACAATTTTTTATTCATGAATATTAGGAAAAAATGTAAATTTTAGGCTATTTTAAATGAATTCAATTAGGTGGATGTAAAAACAGTGACAACAATAATACCTTCACCTTAAATTTTTATATATGTTAGCACTCTTTAAAATATCATTATAACCTATACCAGTCATCCTAGAAGTTAGGTAACAAAATAATTACTATTGGCATTTTTTGAAGCAGAAAATCAGATAGAAAAGCATTTCCTGCCCATCACCTGTTGAACACTTCTCCAAATGCTCCAAATGTGTTAAACATCTGAAGTTTTCACTAGATTTCAAGCTCCACAAACACAGGGAAAGCTTCTCCTTTCTTCAGCTACATCCCTAGTTTCTGGCAGAGTTCTTGACTAAATAGCAAATATTTAACAAATAAGTTCAACCCGTGAATGACAAGAGAAGGCTAGTGACTTGGCTTTGATGAGAACAGCTGACAGCATAATTCAGGGCTTTTCTCTCAGGTTGGGAATGTGTTACGCACTTTGTAATAAATATAACTTTGTAATATATAATTATAATAACAACTATAAATAATCAAGCTTGAAACCTTTATACATCGGCCCTGGACAAGAATTCAGTGTGATAAGCATTTGTCCATTCTAACTTTTGCCCCAGCTCTCTCTTCTCTTCCTGGTGAACGTCTATTGATTCATCAAATCCCTAAATGGGTTACCATCTCTGCAAAGCTTTCTCTTCTCCAGACAGTTATTTCCTCTCTACCACATTACTTGCCATTAATCTTTCTCATTGTGTTTGTTGCACTGCATTGTCGTTATTTCTCGGTAAGACTGCCTTCTTCACCAGACTGAAAAGATCCTACAGGGCATGGCATTGTGTCATCCCTGGTGCCTGGCACAGTGCGTGTGTTATCAGGAAAGGATTTGAAGCATCAAATTCAGTTGGAATGAGCACACATTCCAAATTCAGAGGATTACCTGATTGAGATTTTTGTATGGCTTTATTATAACATGTTGATATTATCATTGTTGGTGCCAAGTCCTATTTCACTATTTTAGATCCAGTAAATATGTTTGGTGTTGGTGTTCCCAAAGTCTTTCTTTTCCTTGAACCTGTTGCCTATATATGTGTTGAGTTTAAAAGATGTTTTCTGAAAAAGTAATTATAAGCTAATAAGAGCTATGGTTTGGGGTAATGTATTGTGCCAAATGCTTTACATACATGTGTACATTTAGCCTTCATAGTCAACCTAATAGGTAGGTATTATAATATTGACCCCAAGGCAGTAAAGGCTTTACCTTGGACCAAATGATTATTATGCAATTTCAAAAGGTATTCAAAAGACAGTTTATTTGGTATTTACTGTACTCTCCACTCTACCTCTGATTCACAAATTATTAAAAATCTAACACCCATATTCTGTAAAAGAGGGGAAATAAATAGCAATAGTTTAAAAAATAAATTCAGCTTTAAACCATAGCTCTTTCCATCAGGGGCCCTAGATCACACCCCTGCTATATTAGTACTTATTTTTGAAATGTAGGTGGGCATCCCATTCTGGTTCTGATAAATTGGAGAAACAAGTAGGTAGAATTCACATTTCTTGCCGATTTGGACCTCGAGCCTGCTGTTACTCATACTCGGAGCTCTTCGGGGAGCTGCCTCCAGAGTTAGCAGTCTCCTGGGTGAGATTTAAATAACAGAACAGCCAACTGGCCCATCACAAATGCACTAGGCCTCTGGCCTAGGGGGTGCTTATAAAAAAATCCGGGTCAGGACATCATATATATTAGAACTGGTAGAATGGATAATATGAACTAAGTAACTGAATTGAAGAATGTGAATCCTTTTCTTTTGAGTCCAAATGTCATATCTCTTCCACTAAAATTGTTATTTCTTCAGAGTTACAGCATGTTATTTGTAAAAACTGCTAAATTGAAATTGTGCTTTGTTATAGTGCGTCTACACACAGGTTAGTAAGGCAGTCACTAGACATTATTAAAAAGGCACACAGAAATTCTGTGGCTCTGTGCCTCCAGATTCTGCCTGATTGATACTTCACTGCCACTGCCCAAAGGCAAAACACAAGTCCATTCCAAAATGGCTTTTTACTCTCTCCCTTACCTCTAACAGTGGGTTTATCTGGGGCTGAGGAGCCTTAAGGTAAAGTCACCCTTGGGCAGCATTTTCTTGTTAAGCAGTGATTCTCAACCCTTATTACATATGGGACTTAGTGGGAAATTTTAAAAACTACAGATACCTGAGTATATTTCTGGAATAATTAAATCATAACCTCTGGGGAGGGAGTGGCATTTTTTATAAGTTTTTAAACAGATTTTCTTGTGCAGCTAGGTTAAGACCCACCTGACTGAAATTGCAAAATTATCATAGTAACTGGTTTTTATGTGAACTTAATACCAACAAAAATAGGCATGTTTATTTATTTCAGTCTATTACCTTGCCATTTCCACCAGTTTTCTCTTTTGTTAAGGATAAGGCAATTTGAATTTCACAACCACAACTGCCACTACCACCACCACCATCATCATATTTTAAGCTCCAGTGCTGCAACTAGGTATTAATAAATGTCTCAAGAGAAAGCAACTCTTCAAGAATGGTATCACGAGAACCCCCAATAATGAGGAAATTGAAACTCAGAGAAGTAATGATCTCACAGCTACTGTGCAATGGAATAGAGACCTCAAAGCCTGAACTCCCCCCCAGGTACTCTCCTTAGCAGTTGTAGGTTCCTTTGAGGTTGGGGACCTAGCTTAGCAGTTGTTGGATATCCCTTAGCCTTATGCTACTCAGAAATATTTGAAGATACTCTTCTATTTTTTTCTACCTATTTATTCTAGGTAGAATGTACTGATCTTCCACCTACTTCTCCTTCAATCATGCCAATTCCACTGCTTATATCCTGAACCATTCCCTGTCTCCCATCTCTTTCAAGCAGCCATAATGCTTTCTACTTCATTCCAAGAGTGCCCTCTTTAACCCTAGCCCCATACTTTTGATTTTATTTCTGTATCTTTCAGTCTTACACCTACCTGCTGACACATGGCGATAACCCTGAAGTTATCTCATGGCCAAGCGTCAGTGATTTTGTTTCCTTGCGTGAAGCAAGAGAGTACAGACATTAGAGTCAGAGATACCTGTTTCAGACCTGATTCTACTGTTTACTGGCAAAGGGTTCTTGAGATCTACTCAAGATCTCCGAGCCTCGTGCCCTTACTAGTAAAACCTATCTGTAAAATGGATCACAATACCTACTTTTCTGGAGATATATGCATAAGTTTCCTAGTATATGGCCTGATTCATAGATTCTAGGTACGTATGTATTTTCTTTTTCTCTCTTTATGACCTCGTACATCTCTGTATGAGAAGTCATACTTAACCATCACAATGATTGCTGCCAATTTGTTGCACTGCCACTGACATTTCTCTAGTGATCACTTATTTCCCTAGAAGAGCTTTAAATTCAATTTTAAAATACAGTGCATACAGACCCAAGTGTTGGGCTGTCCAGCAAAAGTCTGGGGTAGTGTGGACAATAGAGCTTGGAGATTAAGACAGCTGGTGGTGTTTTGTGTTAAATGCAATTTTATTGGCTGAGAAATACTCCTAGTGTGCCTCCTTTGATATTGCCTTCTTTAGATGCTAACAATGAGCAAATAAACCAGACTCTCCTGATAAATACTTCATTATTTTTCTCTACATTTTTCCCTTGACCATATTTCTGGCTGTGTTTACTTGCTAGGGGTCTTTCTGTAATTGGATTCAAACAGTTCAGCAAACATACTAGTCCCCATGCACACAGAAGCCTGATCTCTAAGTAACCAGTGTGACTCTTCTATGGATGTATGGCCAGGAGATTTGCTGATATTGAAGAAATTAAATACCCCATAATTATTTTTCTATATTTTCTGGAGAGCAAAAAAGCAAAACTATTCACATGTTGCTAAAATTAGCTTGTAATCTTCAGGTCTAAAAAGTACATACAGCAACAATGCTCTATGAGTAAAAATGAGACTTTTTTCTAAGCAGGATTATTTTAATGAGGGCTACTTCCCTGGGGAGGTGCTGAAATTCCAGGTTCCAGAGTTCTGCTCTGCTTCCTAAGGGATGATCTTGATAGACTGAGGAGAGGACACCAGAGGACACCACAGAGTCCAGACTCATTCTTAAATTGGAATAACTGTATATCATTGCATCAAAGGGAGATGAGAGATGTTGGCATAAGACATGTGCTGAGAACTGAAAGCAGGAGAGGTCTTCTTCTTAAAATTCTCTGCTCCAGGATTTTCGTAAAAATAAAGAGAAAAAAATAGGTGAACAAATACCAATAAGCATTTGATGAATATCCACTGCATCAACTATAGAGAATAAAAAGTTGCAAGTAATAAACCTTTCTAGATCTCAGCTTTAAGTATAAAACAGAAATGATGGAACAAGCTCTACTTCAAAATGTTATGTTGAGGGTTTGACAAAACAATGGTTGTAATAGTTGCTGGCACATTATTGCTTCAGAAATGTAGGCCCCTTTGTTCTATTACTTTTGCTTTTAACACAGTTGCAACAAGTTTTATAATCTAGATGATCAGTGCATAACCCTCCATCCCCTCAGCCTGATAGAAATACAAACAAACAGTGTCGTGATACAGAGGGAAAAGAAACACTAAAACCCTCTGTCATATGTAGATGCACATGCTCAAGATACAGAGCTCTTGAATATTTAATATAAATGAAAATAAACCATTTTGGTCTGTGCAGACATCACTGTAATGTAATTTATTACAATAACAGATGTTTGCCATGAATTATTCTAGTGAGCAAATACACGTTTATTACTAGTAAAATGATTACTACTATGTGTTAAGGATCATCATGTATTATTTAATTCTCATACTTCAAAGTGTATATTATAACCAGTTTATATGTGAAAAAACAGAGGCTCATAGTTGTTAAGAAACTTTTTAAGATCCCAAAGGGATTATCTAGGACAATTTTAAAGTATGTGGAAAATTTACTTATTGGAAACTTCTTATTTTTATGTCCCAGAAAAAAAATGAGTTACAAAATATTAAATTTTAAAGCCAATTATGTATAAAAATTTTCAGAGAAGAGAGTGAACAAGTTGCCTTCTAAGAAGAGTTCAAGGAAATGGGCTTGTGGTTGGAATCTCTGTAGAAAGAACATGTTATTAGGCAAACCTCTGTGGACAGTTGCACCAAGGTGGAGATGTTAGAATCAAGTGGGTGCTGGCTTTGAACTGTACAGACTTGGTGCTTGGCTCAAACTGTGCTTCCAAATAATGATTTGTGAATTAATTAATAAATATTCCTCTTATTTTTTTTTTGGTACCAAGATGTGTGATATTTCAGTAGACCTAGACTTCCAATGAGTTATCCTCTTGACTTTATTAAGACACTTGGAAATATGAAAATATGAAGTTTACTTCTCTTTCTGCTTGATCTTCCATCCATGACGACCTGCCATATTTGTTTTCCTAAATTGCCAACTCTCTGTGAAATTCATAGTCACTGTGCTATAATGGTATTTTATAAAGTGCCATTTCTTCCTTAATAGTGGTGTGTTGGAGACAAAATCTCCTTCATTTCTAGGATCTTCTGTTGTGGATTCTGCCTGATAAATTCTTCTTTAAATCAGTGAACCAGGGAAATTATTCCCAAGCCTCAGAAGCTATTAGCAAGGATAAGAAGATACAAGGAATATGGGAGTTTAAGACCACTATCAGACGGGAGACCTAGTCAGAGGCACCAAATTATACAGTCATGTAGACTACATTTTTCTACAAATTCAACTGAGAAGAATATTCATTATGTGAAAAAGTATTAATGATATATTAAATGTGAAAGCAGATTAAAAATAGCAAGCACAATCTGATAGTACTTTTTGCAGAAAAAAAATATATATACATAGAGTCTAGGAAGACAATAGAAAATATTAAAAATAGTTATCTCTAACAGTGAAACTATGAGTAATTTTTCTCTTATCTGAATTTTCTAATTTTTCTACAATGAATATGACAATTACAACAATACTAGTAATGACAGCCAACTCTTATTGAGTGCTCATTACTGAGCTAAGTACATAGGCTCTGCTCTGGGGTGGAACCACATGACCTTGGATCCTGGGTTCTCTTTTATTAGATGTGTTAAGAAGTAGGCTAGATACCTCACGTGTATGATCTCACAACAACTCTATGGGGTACATACTGCATCTACCAGTAGCCCATAATGTAATTTTATACATTAAAAAAAACTAAAGCTTGTAGAATTGAATAAACTTAACCATGTTCACATAGAATGTGCACATATAAAACGCATAATAAAAGTGAAATTTATCCTGATAAAGAATGTCAGACTCAGTCATATTAATTACAATAAAATCTCACAAATGAACTTCTGTCGAGATTATACAATACATATATATATATGTATATATTTGTGTGGTGATGTATAGGAGTGAGGGAAGACGGAGAGAAGGCATCCCTTTGGATTGAGTCTGGAAATTGATACGTATGAGGATAAGAGCAAGAACATTCCATTTTTAGATATTCCACTCAGCAAATTCATCAGTCTTACCTTTTTCTCCTCTGTTTCTGCTATAGTCGGCCATGTTCTTCATCCCTTCAACCCAGAAGAGCGCTACATAGCCACAGGCCTAATTTAGAATGGGAAGACTGGCTGTTTTCCTAGACTTGGCTCCTGGTGAGCCACGCTGGTCATTTAATGTGGTTGCTGACTTGTGGCTTAGTACTAGAGTTGATGGCCCACCAGAGGAAGGTAGCTTTTGAGAGCCAAGAATATGGGTCAAACATAGGAAGCCAGTAAAGGAAGTTAATGCATGTGACTAGCATGAGGCTCTGTGCTCTTGGTAAAGGGAATCTGTAAGTGAGGCCAAACTATGAGTTGCAAGTAAGCGAGCAAATTGTGAATCAATAGTCACTCCCTGAGTAGGTGCTCTTTTGTGGCATGACAAGCAAACATGAAGTTCTGTGAGGCTGGGAGGAACAGAATTAAATCAAGTACAAAAGACACTGGGCTTGCCATAGAAGACTGGAGAATAGGGAGCGATGAAGCTAGAGAAATTAAAGTTATCCATTAGGAGGCTATAATAGGTATCATCCAATTGTGATAGCATTTAACCAGATACTTTATTTTCTCTGGTTTTACTTTCTAACATTTAATTTATGTTGGGGAATTTGAATTACCCAGTAGGGAAACTAAGGATGTACTTAAAGACCTAGCAAAGCATGGGCCCCTCAAAATGAGAAAATTTCCTTTTGGTAAACGTAACAAAATCTCATAATCAGAAAAATCTTGAAAGAAGCTATTTGAATTGCTGCATGAATATGAATGTTATGATGTTAATTAAAATAATATTTATGTTGAATTATGCTAGTGGGGCTAGTATCTTTTCAGCATTGAGATTATTCAATTTCTTAATCCAACCCTGTAAATACCATAGACTGAAAGTCATTTTTATCATAATCATCATCGATATAACCCTAAAATTTGAGCCCTTCCAATGTACAGGTAGGCATGGTGCTGACTACATGACAACCATTATCTCACTTAACTCTTGAAACTATCCTAAGAGGGAAACATCATTATCTTTGTATCATAGATGAAGTTAGATGAGGCTGAGAGAGGTTAACTGACTTGCCTGAGGTCTCACAGCTGATTGATGATGCAGCTGAGATGCAAATCAATTTATCCTTCCTCAGAGCTTTTACATACTCCATGAGTGAAAAAGGTCATATTGCTAGCAATGTAGGTAGTAGTGACATAAAACACCCATAGAAACTATTAGAAAACCTAAATAATTGTCGTATCTATATTTCTTTACAAGGGTCATCTTAGTTTGGATGTTTAATCCAGAATTCCTTGGAGATCTGTCAGTCTTGTCAACCTACTTGCTAGATAAATATTTTAGCAATTCCCACTTAGGGCATGACCTTACTATCAAAATCAGAGAGTTCTGTTTTGTTTTTAAGGTTATCCTCCACCATAATGTTGCTATTAGTGCCAACAATGATGTAAACTTCTTTGTAGTACTTTTGTAGCCATGTTAAAATGGTCTCTCCCTCCCTTCCTTCCTTCCTTCCTTCCTTCCTCTTCCGTCTGTCCTTCCGTCCTTCCGTCCTTCCGTCCTTCCATCCTTCCGTCCTTGCTTCCTTCCGTCCTTGCTTCCTTCCTTTTCTCTTTATTTATTGTTTGCTTTCTTGCTTTATTCTTTTTTGTAGTAAAGGACTTTACTTAAAATATAAGGATTTGATTTCGTTCTGGATGGCATCACTTTTTAAATAGTAATAAATCATACATTTTGAGGCTGTAAATTTTAGCTATTTGCATTTTGGAATGCATTTCTTCCTGCAGAGCTGTATATATTACAGACTGCAAATTAACATATTCTCATTTTATTTGCCAAGTTGATCTAGAGTGGAACAGATTTTACTTTCATAGACATCAGCTTTTTCAGCTGAAATGTCGCTTTCTCAAGGAACCCATCCCTAAAACCTCTCTTATATATTCCCATAGCCTATAAAACTTCTGTTTCATTCATGCTATCAAGGTTGTAGTAAATTATTATCTCTGAGGTTATTTATTCAAGGTTGCTCCCATTAGTCTGAAATCACCTTTAGGGCAGAGACAATATCTACCTGCTACAATGCTGTAAATTGGATTATACTAGGTATGCAGTTAATATCTGTTGAATTAATGAATACAATTCTCCATCCCAAATTGTTTTCCTATATTTAGTTCTTAGCCTTATGAATAGATAGGTTTCAACTATTTCTAGAGTTTGCTACCTTTGAGAATTGAAAATGTCAAAAAATGACATTACCTTTGAAAACTAATGGAGTCCCTGAGAAAACTATGTCATGTGTCACTTGTGTATGGCAAGTGGTTAAACAAACACCTCTATATCTGCTAGTGGGTAAGGATGGCAATTAAGTAATTTGAAAGAATTAGCAAAATGCATAGGAGTGTCCCCTCAAACCTCCATACCTGCATGGTCCCTAATGCAGGTCACACCTCAGAATTTCTAGGATTTATTTCTGGAAAAATATGAGCATTATTGTCATAAAACTCAAATATTTCAGCATTTTGACAATAGCTTTCCTTTATCCTGACTGTATTTGGTTCTAGGTGCCGAGTACATGACAACCATTACCTCATTTAATTCTTACAAGTATCCTAAGAGGTAAACACCATTATCCTCATATTACAGATGAAGTTCGATGAGACTGAGAGAGATTAAGTCACTTGCCAGAGGTCCCATAGCTAACTGATGATGCAGCTAAGGTGCAAATCAATTTCTCCTTCCTCAGAGCTTTTGTGTACTCCATGAGTGTAAAAGGTCATATTGCTAGCAATGTAGGTAGTGATTACATAAAAGACCCATGGAGACTGCAACATGAGATTGGCATACTCTGAAAAAAGAAGGTCTTTGAGAATAATTCTTATTTTAAATAATGATTTAATGAACGTCCTAGAGTTTGTTGCTCTGATAAATTCTGCTTAATATTTACATATTATGAAGATGGGCCCAGCTTACAGCATATATGGAAGTGTCTCTCCCATCTGTAGGCGGACCCTACAGTTTGGTAGCAGATACCCCATTCTCTGGTCTACCACCTTTAACACACCACACTCACATATTCAGCTGAGCTTCATTTACCTGAACCCTACCATTCTTTTTGTATTTGTGACAGTAATATTCTCAGGCACTTGTAAGCGTTAAATGATTTGTCTAGGACCTCATATCCTTAGAATAAATTAGTTCCCAGTATGGGTGATATTAGAATTAAAAGAGGTCTCTTTGAAGTCATAGAACTGATTTTCAGATAACTGAAACATAAAACTGAACATAGATTTTATCATCACTAATGTTATTTTTTTGTCCAGAGACAAAGCTATTTTATTGTGAATACTGCTCTTCTGTAGATTTCCTCATTCTCAGTTAAGGAGGACTTTAAGAAAAAAGTGTAAATAGCTTTTTACTTTTCTATATTTTAAATGTACCTGGCAGCTGTGAAAGTTATTGGGGACAAGAAGTGATCGCTTTAGATTCCTTTTGAAAAGGGGCCAGCTCTTTTCTGGGCCAGTAGAAGCATAGAGCTGAAATCAGCAATGTGACAAAAAAGAAACTGGACCGAATGCCTAATCAGTCATAGACCAAACCCAGTGGTTGACATGGCCCTAGATCATAAGAGCACATATTTTAGTCAAAGCTTAATTTAAAGCAAAAGCAATTGTAATTTTACTTGTTAGGGAGCTATTTGTAATGCAGATGTTTAACAGCACAATTTCATTTTCAGAAACACTTCTCTTTGTTTGGTGCTATCAAAATTTAACAGTGTAATTTCCAAAATACTTTCCATTGGAGCAAGGCAGTAGAGGAATCAGTCCTTTCAATTTATCCTTAGGGTACTCTTTGTAAAGCAACATGGACTTTTCATGTGAAAAGCGAAAAGGCAATGGATGGGGGAAGTCATGCGGATGCCTGAAAAGTGGGCTAGAACATGAGTGGTAGGTATAAATGACATCCAGGTGTATAAAACTCCTACTCATCCACTCAACTGAACTCTGCTGGGTCTCATCAAGAGTCTGCATTGTAGCTCTATAATTGAGACTTAGTATTGAATACTCCCTCTTGGAAGGATTTGTTTAACTGTTCTTTAGTTTCTTTTCTACTTCGGATGAGATTGATTTTTATCTTGAATGGTCTGGGTGCTTTTTGGAGCTGAAAGGGGGCCTGACTGCCATGGCACAGTAACCATTCCAGTGGGGAAGGATATAGGCATTTTCATCAAGGTCCTCTTTAGGTTGGGTTGACTTTAATTTGCTCCAAGTGGAATGAGGCGCTCTCTGTAATGTGCTGCCTACGTAATAGAAAAAGACCAGCTAGTAGATTGGACGCAAATAGGCAATAAGTTTCCCCCATTGCCCTGTAGACTTCCTACATGTTAGCTGCTTAAGGAAGGATAAGCAGTATTGTTGTCTTCCATTGGAAGTTGTAGATAAGACAGGAACAAGTATCAGATAATTGATTTTCAGCTTTTCTTTACTAACGGATGATTAGGAGATTGTACGTAAAGTTATGCATAATCCTTGCTGTAAAAATTACACCAAAAGAACATATTCTGAGGATGAAATAAATGACCTTTCTGCAGAAAAGAAACTATTTTATTGTTAGTTGTGTGCTAACAAATTTGCACCAGGTGAATCCTCTCAGTTGTGTTTTTCAGTGTCAGTTCCTGGGCTCCAACTGGGGTGTCTTGGGCCCAACACCAATTTTGCAGAAACCAACCCGTTTTGTTGGCTTAGAAGTACAATATAGGATAAAGAAGATTTCTTTGAAAGGTCTCACAGAAGGCACTTCGGCACTTGAGTATATAATACCACATTTCATTTAGCCCAACCGGCCTAAATGAATACTCACTATCAAATTGTGAAAAACTCCACCCCAATGTAGTTGACAACTACATTTCTGCTTGGCCTTCTCACCAGCATGGGGATTTTATAAAATTAGAATTTGTTTCCCACCACCACCCACACCACCCCACATCCCCCGCCAAGTTTGACTCAGAGATTAACATTTAAAGTACTTATATTACCAAAGGAAAGGTAAAAGATTCATTTGTATTACTTTTCTTTGCCTTGTTTTTTTTTTTTTCTTTTTTTGAAAGAATTGACATTGTGAAATGGGAAGCCTCAGGACTTAGAATCAGTCTGACCTAAATTTGAATTGCAACTTTGCTATTTAACAGCTGCATGACCTTGAGCAATTACTTAGTTTCTCTGAACCTCAATTTCTTTATCCCAGAAATGGGAATAATAACATTGCTTTTCAGGACTATTACAAGAATTAGTTCTAATTCTGTAAGTTTCTTGGTACATTAATAGTAGATAATCAATAAATGGTAGCTGCAGCTGCTATAATTGAAGCTGTTCTGCAGCCAGAAGAAATGGAGTATACATAAATTCAAACCTCTTTCTTGTGGCTGCAAGAAACTGCAGATGCTTCTGGACTTGTATGAGAAAATATAATTAAGGCAAAAACTTTATTTCCATTTAAGCCTTTCAAGTTTAGAAAACCATTTCCATCAGACCTCTCAAAATCCTGGTTAATCCTTTCCTTAGGATCTGTAAATAGGAACATAGAAGCCAAATGTAAATTTTATGCTGACACCAAACCTAAAAACCTATGTTCTAGGTTCACTAAATGTACCTCATCTTTTACCCATTTTTTGATGGCAAAGGAAGTGACAAGATGTCATATAATCATATGTAGAAAAGAAATAAGAATGTACTGTGTAGAAAAATGGGATGAAATAATGTAAATATTTGAGACTGAACACTAAGCTTTGAATTCTGGTTTCAACAATAATATTTACCAGCTGTTTGACTTTAGACACATTATTTCATGGTAATGAACCTTAGTTTTTTCCCCCCTGCCCTGCCTACCATATGGGACTATTGTGACGATGTAGAGAAAATGGATATAACGGTATTTTCTTACAAAAATGAGATGTCATTTTGCATAGGTTTTCATGTATGACTCCATTGTTATATGGAGCTTAATTTATTCCTGGTGTCACTCCTACTAATGCTGTGACCATGGAAAAACTACGAAATCTTTCTAAATTTATTTCAATATCTTAAATTGTCATCTCAATGTTTATACGGTTATTGAGATAAAATAAGTACATATGCTAGAGACACTTTATAAGTAGTCAATATATTGTAGATATGTTGGTGATGGTAGTGATCTTATTTAGCAACTAGCCCAGAAGCAGAATGCCTTGCCCGAAATATAATCTGAGAAAATAAGTTTAGGACCAATATGGAATCCTGACATTCAGTTGAAATCAACTGACCTTTATTGAGTGTCTGTTTGTAAGTACTGAAGAATTTTTAAATGTCAGCCTCTGGAATTTACAATTGAAATAGGGAGAGGGATGACAATAGACAGACAGGTAGATGGATATATAGATAGATACTATTGAGCATAGTTATATGCCAGGTACTGTGCTAAGTACATTGGAGAAATTAGCTCATGTTATTTTCACAACAATCCTATGAGATTGGTGTGAAAGCTTATTTTATAGATGAGGAAACAGAGGCACAGAAAGATTAAGTGATTTGCCCAAGTTCATAGCTAATAATGGTCACAGTTGGGTTGAGAACTCAGAAGTTTTACTCTAAACCTCATACCTTGTCCGTTAAGACCAGGAGAAAAGAGGTGCATAAATGTTGTACAAAGCTTTATCACATTATGCACAAACGTAGAAAACAATGTTTCAGAAAAGACAATTCCATTAGCTTTCAAGTATATATGCCACAGTGAAAATGTTCTCAGCCAAGCCAGGATGGTGGCTCACACTTGTAATCCTAGCACTTTGGGAGGCCAAGGTAGGCGGATCATGAGGTCAGGAGTTCAAGACCGGTCTGGCCAACAAGGTAAAACCCCGTCTCTACTAGAAATACAAAAATAGTGAGATGTGGTGGCAGGCGCCTGTAATCCCAGCTACTTAGGAAGCTGAGGCAGAAGAACTGCTTGAACCTGTGAGGCAGAGGTTGCACTGAGCCAAGATGGCACCACTGCACTCCAGCCTGAGTGACAGCAAGATTCCATCTTGGAAAAAATAAAAATAATAAGAAAACAATGTTCTCAGCCCTTAAATGGGCACTAGTGACATGTCCAAAATGAGACAACTAGTCAATGGAAGAGTTGAAACTAAAGCATGTATCTTAGTCTGTTCTCACACTGTTATAAAGAGCTGCCTAAGACTGGGTAATTTATAAAGGAAACAGGTTTCATTGAGTCAGTTCTGCATGGCTAAGGAGGCCTCAGGAAACATAATCATGGCAGAAGGGAAAGCAAACATTCCCTTCTTCACATAGCAGCAGAAGAAAGGAGTGCCGAGCAAAGGGGGAAAGTCCCTTAAAAAATTCAGATCTCATGAGAACTCACTCACTATCACAAGAACAGTATGAAAGTAACTGCCTTCATGATTCAGTTACCTCCCCCCAGGTCCCTCCCACAACATGTGGGGGGATTATGGGAACTATAATTCAAGATGAGATTTGGGTAGAGACACAGCCAAAGCATATCAGCATATTTTCGAAACCCAAGTCCCACATTTTCCAAGTTCAATTCAAGTATTTACTGAAAAATACTAATTATATTGTGAAATAATGGGGAAAAGGGTATGAGTTTACAAATAAAGGGTAGTTCTTGTCCTTTAGGAGCTTACAATCTAGCAATAGGAAAGACAGTTTTGCCCACATGTAATGATAGAACTTGCCTTAATGTGGCAAGTTCAATAGCAAGGGATATCCTGCATGTTGTTGCTGTACATCTCAGTTTAATCACTCAACACACTTGCTTATTCAAAGTCTTTCTGCCCTGCAAGAATTCTACCTGATCTAAAGTTCACTGCATTATCATTAGCATAGTTCCTGGTACAGACGAGGCACTGGGCACTCAGTAAACATATATTGAATAAAATGAATACATACAAAAGCCAAGTAATATAAGCACAGAGGAGAAGGTGGTTAATTAAATGTGAATTGGAAATGTACTGGCTAAAGCAAAGCCAATTAGGCTAAACTTTTCAAAAATGTTAGGTCTCTAAGGAGAAGAGATCATTTAGATGAAAGAGGACCTGTAATTTATATTAATCCATACCCCTGCCTTTAGGCCAATTTGTAGATGAATTACCCTGGCAAGTCAGACTCTGGCTTATTTTTAGCCCAGAGTTTTTTTTAACCCTTTGATAAATTTAGAAAATATCGATTAAAAGTTATGAGAAAAATAAGAACTTGTAAAATTTAAACTGAAGAAAATCTGATTCCATTTTATGATTACCTCACAAATTCTGGGTATGACAGCTCCAAAGGCCAGGTACTCTACTTCAAGGAGGGCTCAGTGGTGTGTGCAAGACTGTCCCATACTAACAGGAATATCCATTTATTCCTTCATTGCTTCATTTTGGTTTTGCATATTAAACCCTACTATGTGTTTTAATTATCTTTTTAAAGAGATTTCTTTCCTCAATTTGTGATCCCCTTCTTCCTTTCCCTTCTTCTTCTCTCCCCTCCCTCCTTTCCTTTCTCCTTCCCTCCCATCCTCCCTCCCTCCCTCCCTTCCTTCCTTCTTTCCCTCCTTTTCGGTTATGACTCATTGCTATAGTGTTATTTTTGCATGTCATTATTCATACATTTTTTCCCTCATAAAACTTAACGCAGTTGGCAAGGAATAGCACATGCCTATGTCCTTTCTAGGGCCTCCACACTCTCCTACAATATCTTGTCTGCTCTTGGCAACCAGGAAACAGTCAGTAAAGGATCTAGAATGGGAAGAGTCAGGGGAACAGACACTTGGAAACAACACACGCAGGAAGTTACATGTTATTAGTCTCCCAAAAGTCTGGTCAAAAGCCATCCCACCATTTAAATCGATACAATTGAGTAAGCTAAATTTCAAGATGATTAAGGCTTGGACAAGAGCATATTTATGCCTCATTCACAAAGCTCAGGGTTTAGTACTACAGTTCCTGTGTTAAGAACTAAAGACGTTAAAAGACAAAAGTATAAAAATAACTATGACTAAAAAATATGTTAATGGACATACGATATAAAAAGATGTAATTTGTAAAACCAAAAACATAAAGTGTGTATATGGGGGGGATGAGTAAAAGATTTGTAGAATATTTATATGAGTAGAATATTTGTATGAGTAGAATTTGTATGTATTGAGTAGAATATTTGTATGCAATTGAAGTTAAGTTATTATCAGCTTAAAACAGATTATTATAACTCAAGGTGCCTTATATAAGGTCCATGGTAACCACAAAAATATAGCTATAGAAGATATGTGGTGGACACGCCTGTAATCTCAGCACTTTGGGAGGCTAAGGCAGGTGGAATCAGGAGGTCAGGCATTTGAGACGAGCCTGACTAACATAGTGAAACTCCGTCTCTACTAAAAACACAAAAAATTAGCCAGGTGTGGTGGTGGGCACCTATAATCCCAGCTGCTTCAGAGGCTGAGGCAGGAGAATCACTTGAACTTTGGAAGTGTAGGTTGCAGTGAGCTGCGATTGTGCCACTGCACTCCAGCCCAGGTGACAGTGCAAGACTCCGTCTCAAAAAATTTAAAAAATTAAATAAATAAACAAGAAAAAAAGATATGCAAAAGAAAATAAGAAAGGAATGAAAGGCAATGACAGAAGAAGAGGGACAAAAAGATACAAAACAGAAAACCATCAACAAAACGGCAATAATAAGTTCTTCCTTATTCAATGTATATAATTACTTTAAATGTAAATGGATTAAATTTTCCAATCAAAAGACAGAATAGCTAAGTGGATTTTAATAATAAGATTTGTGGTTGGGCACAGTGGCTCACAACTGTAATCCCAGCACTTTGGGAGACCAAGGCAGGCAGATCACTTGAGGTCAGGAGTTCAAAACCAGCCTGGCCAACATAGTGAAACCCACCTCTACTAAAAATACAAAAATTAGCTGCCCATGGTGGTGTGTGCCTGTAATCCCTGCTACCCAGGAGGCAGAGGTTGCAGTGAGCTGAGATCATGCCACTGCCCTCCAGCCTGGGTGACAGAGTGAGACTCCATATCAAAAAAAAAAAAGATTCTCATTAACTGTAACACTTACTTTTACTTAATGACATACATTGGCTGAAAGGGAAAGGATAGAAAAATACATTCCAGGAAAATGGTAACCAAAAAGACAAATAAAAAAGCAATGGGGGCCGTACTAAGACAAATAAACCATAGCTAAAAATGTCAAAAAAGACAAAGAAGGAAATTATATAGTGATAAGAAGAGTCAGCTGAGGAAAATATAGCAATTTTTGGTATATGTTCACCTAACATCAGAGCACCTAAATATATAAAACAGACATTGACAGAATTAAAGAAAAAATAGAGAACAGGTCAGTATTACTAGGAGATCGTAATATTCTTCTTTCAATAATGGACTGAGTATCCAGACAGATTGATAAGGAAACAGAGGACTTGAATGGCATTATAGATGAAATGGACCTAACATATGCAGAACATGCCAGCTAACAGCAGGAGAGTATACATTACTCTGAAGCACACATGGAACGTTTTCCAGGATGACATATAAGTTCTCAAGCCAAGTCTTAACATACTTAAGAAGATTGAAATTATGCCAAATATATTTTCCAACTACAATGAAATAAAACCAGAAATTAATGACAGAAGAGAAACTGGAAAATGTATACATATGGAAATTAAACAATTTACTCTTAACAAATAGGTCAAAAAGAAATCAAAAGGGAAATTAGAAAATGTCTTGAGACACATGAAAATAAAAGCACAGCATACCAAAACTTGTGGAATACCATAAAAACAGTACTAAAAGGAAAATTTGTATTAATATGCAGTTATATTTAAATGGAAGAAAGCTCTCAAATAAACTACCTAACTCTACATTTCAAGGAACTGAAAAAAGGAAGACAAACTAAGCACAAAGTTAGCAGAAGGAAGAAAATAACTAGAGAAGAAATAAAATAAAGAATAATATTAAAAGAAAAAATATCAGTTAAATAAGTTACATTTTTTAAAACATCAACAAAATTGGTAAAGCTTTAGCTAACTAACCAATAAAAAAGAAAAGACTCAAATCACTAAATTATTAAATGAAAGAAGTTATATTACTACTGATTATATGGAAATAAAAAGGATTATAAGAGTACTGATTCAAAAAGAAATAAAAAATTTAGAAAGACCTACAAATAATAAGCAGATTAAATTAGTAATCAAAAGCTTCTCCACAGAGGAAAGCCCAGGACCAGGCTGGTTTACTGGTAAATTCTACCAAACATTTAAAGAAGAATTAATGCCAATCTTTCTCAAACATTTCCAAAATATTGAAGAGGAAGGAACACTTCAAAACTCGTTTTATGAGGCCAGCATTACCCTGATGCCAAAGACAGAAAAAGATATCACAGAAATACTGCTACACACCAATATCGTCAATGAATATAGATGCAAAACTTTTCAACAAAATAATAGCAAATGAAATTTAACAGCACACTGAAAGGATCATATACCATGACCAAGCAGAATTTATTTTTGAGATGCAAGAATGGTTCAACAGAGGAAACTTTATCAATTTGATAAATCACATTAAAAGAATGAAGGATAAAATAATGCAATTAATAGATGCAGAAAAAAAGTCATTGACAAAATTGACACCTTTATTTCATTTAAAAAAAAAAAACTCAACAAATTAGGAATAGAAGAAAATTACCTTACAATATAAAAAATCATGTATGAAAAGTCCTAAGCTAAACACCATACTCAATGGTGAAAAACTGAAAGCTTTTCCTCTAAAATTAGAAACAAAGATGTTCACTCTCACCATTCTATTCAACATAGTACTGGAAGTACTGGCCAGAGTAAATAGGCAAGAAAAAGAAACAAAAGAAACCCAAATTGGAAAGGAAGAAGTAAAAAATTTATATGTGTTCACAGATAATATGATCTTATATGTAGGAAATTCTGAAGCTTTCACATAAAATCTGGAACTTAATTTAAAAATTCAATAAAGTTATAGGATACAAAATCAATATACAAAAATCAGTTATGTTTCTGTACACTAACAGTAAAACATCTGAAAAGAAATTAAGGAAGCCATCTCATTTACAATACTATCAAAAATAATAAAATATTGAGGAAAAAACTTAACAGGTGAAAGACTTGTTCACTAAAGACTATAAAATACTGCTGAAAGGAATTAAAGACACAAATAAATGTAAGAATAGCCCATGTTCATGATTGAAAGATAATATTAAAATGTCCATATTACTCAAAGTAAATTACACGTCAGTGTAACTCCATCAAAATCTCAATGGTATTTGTTGTAGGGAAATAAAAACAATCTTAAGAATCATATGGAACCACAAATAACCCCAAATAACCAAAAGAATCTTGAGAAGAAGAGTAAATCTGAAAACCTTGTACCTCCTGATTTTAAAATATGTCACAAAGCTACAATAATCAAGACAGTATGACACTAAGCCAGACATATGAATCAATTAAATAGCCCAGAAATAAACCTACACAGATAAAAATCAAATGATCTTTGACATAGGTTCTAAGACTACACATTGGGGAAGAATAGTCTCTTTCAACAAATAATGTTGGGAAACAAAATACGCATATACAAAATAATTAAATTATCTTATACCATCCACAGAAATAAACTCAAAGACCTGAAGGTAAGACCTGAAACTATAAAACTCCTGGATAAAAATATAAAGAAAAAGCTATACAACACTCGTCTTTACTGTGATTTCTTGGATATGACATGAGAAGCACGGGAAACAAAAACAAAAATAGACAAGTGGTACTACCTCAGACTAAAACACTTCTTCAGAGTGAAAGTAACAATAAAGAAAGTGAAAAGGCAACCTACACAATGGGATGAAATATTTGCAAAGTATATACATAATAAGGACTTCATATCCATAATAAATAAGGTACTCCTACAACTCAATAGCCAAAAAGCAAATAACATGATTAAAAATGAGAAAGGACTTGAATAGATATTTTTCCAGAGAAGACATACAAATAGACATTTGGTTTATAAAAAGATGCTCAACATCACTAATCATCTGGGAAATGCAAATTTAAACCACAATGAGGTATCACCTCACACCTGTCAGAATTGCCATTATCAAAAAAAAAAAGAACAACAAAAAAAATGTTGTTAATGATGTGGAGAAATTGGAAATCCTGTGCACTGTTTTGGGAAATGTAAAATGGTACAGTTGCTATGGGAAACAGTATGCACTTTCCTCAAAAAGTGAAAAATAGAGTTTCCATATGATTCAACAATCCCACTTCTGAGTAGTTATTAAAAAGAATTAAAATCAGAATCTGGAAGATAGATTTGTACTCTCCTGTTCATTGAGCATTATTCACAATAGCCAAGAGGTGGAAACAACCTAAATGTTTATTGACGAATGAATGGATAAGTAAAATATGGTATGTACATACAACAGAATATTATTCAACCATAAAAAAGAAGGAAATCCTATCATATGCTACAACATACATAAATCCTAAAGACATTATGCTAAGTGTAATGGGCCAGTTGTAGAAGGACAAATATGGTATTTTTCTGCTTATAAGAAGTATTGAAAGTAGTCAAACTCAAAGAAATAGAAAGTAGAAAGGTGGTTGTCAGGGACTGGGGGAAGGAGGAAATGGGGTTTTGTTGTTCAATAGGTATAGAGTTTTAATCATGCATGGTGAAAAAGTCATAGAGATCTGCTTTACAACCTTGTGTTGATAGTTAAAAGTACTATATTATATACTTAAAAATTTAAGAGGGTAGATCTTATGTTTTGTGTTTTTAACACAACTTAAAAAAAACTAAAGGAAACACTTGCTATGGATAATAATGCTGTTTAATATTTTTAAAATTTGGGACTTGATTGGGAGGGGAAGTAAGAAGATAGTTCCATGCTTTTATATTTTGTGATGCACACTTTTATTATCCTCTGAAATTATTGGCCAGGCGAAGTGGCTCCCGCCTGTAATTCCAGCACTCTGGGAGGCCAAGGGGCTGATCACTTAAGGTCAGGAGTTCGAGACCAGCCTGGCCAACATGGTGAATCCCCATCTCTACCACAAATACAAAACTAAGCCGGGCATGGTGGTGTGGGCCTGTAATACCAGCTACTCAGGAAGCTGAGGCATAAGAATTATTGGAACCTCGGATGGGGAGGTTGCAGTGAGCTGAGATTGGGCTGCTGCACTCCAGCCTGGGCAACAGAGTAAGACTGTCTCAAAAAAAAAAATCTTATACAATTATTGTGACTTTTGGCTTATTTTAAGATTAATGTGGCTTTGGAGTTCAGGATTCTCTTTCTGTTTTACCATTAACTGGCTTTTGATTTAGGGAACTGCTGCCTCTTTTGTACTATCTAGCTATAAAGGGAGAACTCTTGAAAAAGCTTGAGAGAAATTCACAGCTGTCAGGAAGTGCAGCTTTTACGAATTAATATCTTGCTAAAATAAACAGAAGCTGTTTCAGCTTCAGTGCTAAGACCACTAGCAAATTTCTTTGAAAAATGAGTGAATACCCTTATGCCGCTCAGCCACACTAAATGTTCCACTAAAGTGCTGACTATAAGAATACATTGCCATTTTGTTTTTAAAATCAAAATGCTGATTTATTGACTTTACACTGAGAGGTAGAACACAGACCAGAATATCTATATTGATGTGATCACTGAAAGATACTTTTGTCTTCTTTAATGTTTTATTTATTTCAATCGGTGTTAAATACTTGGTGCTGAGCTCAGAGGATGCAGTTGCAAAGAAGAGAGCTTTCTACTTGCCCTGCTAGCAACCACTTACATTCTGTTTGGGGAAAAGTGTACAAAATAAGTTATAGTGCAATTCTTATGTTAAATACAGTTTTGTTAAGTGCTGTGATAGAGAGGCATAGGTGCTAAATGAATGTTTAATGGAAAGATGATGTGAGCTATCCTGGAAGGTGACCTAGTATTCAGGAAATGCTTTCTTGAGGAGGTGATGATATTCAGATGGAATTGCAGAGGACAAGGAAGACTCCATTATTTCTGAGTAAAGAGATCTGGATGGCAATCTGGTTGGAAATAAAGACTGGAAGCTTTATTTTGGAGCTGTGTGGCATAGTAAGCCCACTTCTTTTTAGATTAGACTATGTTTAGGGTGACTTTGGGGGAGTTACCTCCTGATGCATCCTACAGAAGGGTGAGTGGGAATTAATCATGTGGAAGTACAAAGTGGGGGAAAGAGCGTCCTCGATGGCCACAAGGTAGTATTGAGGGCAGGTATTCAAGGCCTGAGTGGTTGGGGGGACAGAGCAAGAGTGTGAGGCACAGACAAGACTGGTAAAAAGCCACAGAGGCCAGATCACACAGGGCATGATTAAAGACCATCCAAACTACTTTAAAGATTATGCTGTCTATGAGGATACAGATTCCCAGAAAATAACATTTATTTGACAGGTATCAAGCATAAAGGGTCTAATCATAACTGCATTTTAGGAATTACTCTGGGTGCTGTGTGAGAATGAATTAGAGCAGGGGTGTATGTGAGAGACTAGTTAGAAAGCTATTTCACCAGTTCTACAGAGACATTATGCTAGCTTAGACATTAGAGTGGTCATCACGGTGATTGTATGAAATAGATAAATCTTAAAGATATTTAAAGAGACAAGTATACAAATACTGTAGAGCATGACTTAATATGCCAAGGGGATCTGAAAAGCTTATAGAAGTGACATTAGTTTAATCTTGAAGGATGAGAACACATTTCTTGTAGAAGTATAGTTTAGCACTTAGCTTCAGTTGCAAAAATACGCAAATTTTAAATGATTATTACCTTTTTACTAGTGTTCCTTTCAGAATCTTTAAGAAATGTCACATAGTATTCTAATTTCTGTAATTGTGTTACTAAGTGCATTAGAAGTTAATATATAAAAAATTTACATTTCCTGAATACCATTTTATAATTTAGACATACCACTAATTCAGGTTAATCCCTTCCCCATCAACACTCACCAAATCCAACTATGCTAGTTACAATTTGGGACATTTTAAAAGTTTTTTTCTACTTTCTATTAAATTGTCTGTTTCGGTTAAATCTCTGTATTAATTAAGCATGTTATTTTCCACACTAAATTCCTGCTTGTTTTTGTCTCACAAGAGTTATGACTAAATTAGTTTAATTATTTTGGGAATAATTTTAGAATCTAAAATACTTTACATATTCCTGGCTTTCTTATTTTGAAAGAAATGTGCTTGGATCTGGAGATTATCTGGGCCAAAGATTATTAGATGTAGAAGAATATTGATTTGTTAGCATTTATAAAATCTCTAGTTTTTGCAGTCATAGGAATAGAATGTACACACTTTTCAAAGCATTTTATGATTATTTGGCATATTACTTGTGGCTGATAAAGACATCTGTTACCCAGTCATTCTTTAGCAAGCACTTAGCTCTCCTTTTAGAATTAATATTTTCATTTCCCATACGCATGGGATGCTTGAAGGAAATTTTATCTGGAAAAGGATTCTGTATTGTGTTTTAGTGCAATACAATTTATGTATCTATCTTTGCTATTTTTTATTAAACAAATTGAGCTTGGATATTAGTCTTAAACTCTTGCTTTAAAAACTAGTGATTGTTCAGTGAAGTCAGTGCCAGGTCAAAGAGAGTTCAATAAGACATATCTCATCTAGGCATTGCTCTGTGCACCATCTGCCCGTGTTAAATCACAGTGATAAGTAGGATGTGTACTTGTGTATCGCTAATTCTTGTTTGGCCAGAATTTCATGTCATCTCATGGTCATTACAGTTGTCCAATTACAGTTGATCAAATTGCATTCCCATTAATTTGTGAGTCTGTCTTATAGCACAGGAGGCTAGTTGGACATATTTATCTGTTTAAGTGGGCTGTCCTCAGAAAGCGAAATGTCATATTTGAAAAGAAAATCTTATTTGCGGGGGAGGGAAAGATGGGAGTATGGAATTATTTTACATGTACTAAACTGAAAAGTGATTCAAATATAGTCTTTTAATAAAAGTTTACTCTAGTCCTAAAGATCTTTGAAGCAAAATAAAATTAGTTATGCAATGGATAATATTTATTTATCTATGAATGAATGACATGCTGAGGTTATTAAAACAGAAATTCTATGGCCCTTGTGATGGGAACAAATCGCTCATTCTGAACAACTCATTTATAACAGATTTAAGTCCCTGTGAAAATTTGTAATATCTTGAGTAGTGTCAAGCCAGAAAATTGTTTCTGTCTTGCTGCAAGCTGCACACACCATTACAAAATTGTGATGGATGCACACTGACTTGTGTCTATGTAGACTGATTCTTATGCTTGAGAAGCAAATGGGTGAGAACAGGAAATGTGTTCCCTGAAGATGCCAGTGGGCCTTTGTGCAATGATATCTGCCTAAAAAGATAGAGGAGCATCTATGGTTAGATAAGATGGGAGAAAGTCAAACTTATCACTTCCTGACTTTCTCATTTGAGAGTGATAGTATTAGCATATCATATCAAGTCCTACTACGCAGCCATGCATCATGGTGACACCAGAAAAGCCTAAAGTTCTCTAGGGTTTTATTTGACCCAACAGTTCTTTCTGGCATAATCTATTAATCTAGAATAAAAAGAAGAAAGAGAGAGAGAGAGAGAGAAGTAATTTTCTGCCTTTTCCTCACTGTTTTCAGGTATTGATTTTGACTTCTTGATATTCTTTCAGAAAAAAAAAAAAACGATTAATGCCTTTGTTATTTTTGTCCAACAGTTCAAGTTTCATATATTTTTGACAAATTTCGTTAACAGGACTACCTCAACACTAGAACTGTATTTAACTTTAAAGGAGTAGTTTATGTTTCTGAAACATTGCTGAATGAAATATTATTTTAAAAATATGTATCAGCTCCTTCATTTCTCTACTTTTTCCTTTTATTTATATTTTCACCAACCATCCATTTATCCATCAAAAATATGTATGTTCTTATTGCCTGTTACGTGGTGGACAGTATGATAGGTGCTTGAAGAAAAATGGTCAATAACATAGACCAGAACCTGCCCTGTAAACTTACATATCTGGGCCATTATTATTGAACAAACATGTTTTGAATGCTTTCTGTGATAGGCACAGTGCTAATATCAGCCCCTGGTGCAGAATTTGGAAAAGGACCCTTATATGGAGATACATTGAAAAGAAGATCCTACTCCTTTCTTTCAAGATTTTTAAGCCTAACAGTGATTTATCCAGGGAGTCTAAGTGTTCAAATGTAGAACTTGTTACTATCTCAGCCCTTGCAATAAGCACCTTGCCAGCTCAGACAAACATCAGGCCTGTACTTTCCCAGCACCTGGTAAATCCATTGAGAAGCTGATTTGATGGCATCTGATAATCTGCAGATAAAGTAATTATTTCACAGGATTACATAATATTTGTTAGGTCCTGCAGTGGATGGTAACTGGCTTCATAATGAAACCAAAATTATTTTCTCAGGGATGTGTGATAAGGATAGACATTTTGGCAATGGTTATGGAAAGTTTCAAAGAGAATAAAAATTATAAATGTTTTGGCAATTAGCCTTTCACTTTACTTAAAATACTATGTGTGGATTCAGCAAGCATGCTAAAATTTAAAACAAAAATCCTCTTTGGGAGGCAATTGCTTTAACTTAGAAAAATTTAGCTCATTTTTCAGTGAAAGAATTTGAAAATTCTGTCTTTGGAAACCAAAATACTCTATGGCAGAGTTGGATGCATCTTTCACTTTAAAACGCAGACTCTGTCTGTGGTGAATATATTTGTTGTGGTAAAGTATTTGAAAGGAAACCCTCAGAATAATTTGAGGGAAGGAAAAATACTGTTTTAAAATAAGCTCAACCCATCAGTTTTAAACCTCAAAAATTGCCTTTCTTTGAATAAGAATTAATAATTGTGTATAGCATAAAGAATATATGTTTGGATTATAATGCATAATTGTGATTTAAAACAAATTAAACTTCACATTTTAAGGGACTCTAGTATAATGCTGTGACCTCAATGATTTTTTCAAACGAATTGATATTCTTTAGAGTTGATGTTGATGATCTTATATAGTTACTTCATGATTGGGTCTGTGTCTTGGCAAATCTCTCTCTAGATAAGTGATTCCTGTAAATGTTAAAAATTCCTTTACAGGTTAACTTTCCCATCATTTTTTATTGCTTATGCTATAAAGTTTAAGCCTAGATGCATCTTTTCTGGAAAGAAGAGTCCTGCTAATCTCATAAGAAGTTCCCTTTCCTAAGGTTTGTATTTTGTGTGGGGATCAGCAAGGAAAGGGAAAAGCCAGAATGCCAAACTGCAAAGAGTTATTCTTTACTGTAGGGCTCCATCCAAAAAGGGATTGTAACACAGTGTACAGTCTTGTAGCCCAGCTGTGTGGAGCATTGATTGCTTCTGCCTAGAGCAGGGATACTGTCAAGTTGCTCTGTGAGTTGAGTCATCTATTGACAAAGAGCTACCAGCCCGCAGATAATGCTGTGCGGAGCTGCTCTCGCTGCTCCCACTGCTCCCACGATGCACTGCTTATAGCAGCTATCAAAGATACTGAGGGATCCACAGGGGAAAAAAGACTTTTACAACTGCCTGGAAGAAAGGGGTGTGAGGGAGGAGACATTTCTGTGCAGAGCTGACCAAAGGAAAAAGTAGGCATCAGTGCAGTATGAATGCATACCTCACCAAGCAACACAGCTGCAGCCGGGGGTCCGATGGGATGGATGCCGGCAGGAGTGTACCCACCCTGATCAGGGATGCCCACTGCGCTTGTGGCTGGCAGAGGAACTCTCAGGGGCTCGGGTACAGTTCTCAGACCATACCCTCCTCAGGACCAGGGGGGCCAGCTTCAAACAGGACCGGGGGGGCCCAGCTTCAGCAGGACCTTGTGGGACAGTGTGCGGAAAAGCCCCCCACAAGATGAGCACCAAAGGCAAAGGGACTTGTGGGGAGCATTGTACCTGCCCACATGGTTGGTTCAGCCCAGCACAGGTGAGCCTTTTCCTTATGACTTTCCCTTGAGTATCTGAAGAAAGTGAGAGCAAGTTGTTTAAGGGTCTAATGG
The DNA here is from genome assembly GCA_036589455.1 of Ateles fusciceps. Lineage (NCBI taxonomy): Eukaryota > Metazoa > Chordata > Mammalia > Primates > Atelidae > Ateles > Ateles fusciceps. Next base: position 2,249,988 of record JAZHEH010002752.1, read on the forward strand.
CTTGGAAACTTTGCTGAGTCCTCCTTGAGTATGCCTGTATGCAAAAGATTAGGGAAAGAAAAACCTGTCATTTCCACAAATGTTTGTGGACTCACACCTCTGGGTGGCCTATGAAAGTCTAGAGATGTTGTGCTCAGTTTATTTCACTGACTTTTCACCAAGTTTAACTTCTCTAGTCCTGAGGTTTTATTATTTTGCATCATAGTCTTTTAGCAGCACTTTTACTTGTAATCATTTTTAACATTTGTTCTGTCCTATTTATTATTATTTTAAAGAACAAAGAGAAAATGAATTTTAATCAAACTTTCCATCTCTTTAAGGCAAAATAGCATTTGTTTCTTTACTATAGAAAATAGTGATTTGAAGTATTCTAATTTAACTCTTATAATATTGCATGCCTTTTCAGTTATGGAGAAGAAAAACTGTTTATATAAATAATTAATTTTACAAAGAAAAGGAATAATTAAGAGGAAAACGGATTGGTTAAGCTTAGAATAAAAGAATGAAGCACTTCATTTATTCATAGAGAAGCAATGTTTATTTATATGAAAATCTATAGCTCTCTTTCTTCTCTAATGCATTTCTAAAGCAGATGTGCAGATACCTTTAATTTGATTCCTAGCTTATTCTTAGCCCCCAGACTGTTATCTTTTTATCGAAATAAAATTGGCTCATTTTTTTCTGTCTTCATTCAAAGGAGAGAAAATAACTTCCTGCAAATGCTGTAAAATATAAATAAAATGTACCTGTAGTCACTGTCATAAATATAGAACAATGACTATTCTTACATATGTATTGAAAAGAAAAAAGCTGTATTTGCAGAAAAAATTCAATCTCAATTTCAATATGATTTTAGCATAATGGAGAAGTAGATATTGATCATAAATAAAATGTTATAGTGAGAGATGTAGAGGAAATTTTCATTTTAATAATAGCTTTTAAAAAGTACTTCTAAGAATGTCATAAATCACTAGTCTTAATAATATAGAGTTACATATACATAGCCTTATATATGGCTTTTGATGGATTTACATGTAATTATAAGCTTTGATTAGAAAGGTAGAGCATCTCAGCCTCTTGATTTAAATCAAGAAATATCATTTTATTATTAAACTGGTTTGGCTTAAAATGAAGCTTGGCATTTAGAAATGCAGTTATTAAAGTTAACATGAATTCCAAACTGAATAAACAGTCTTAACAATTGTGAACAGTCTATATACTGTTTAACAAATACATTCATTTAAATGTCTTTAGCTTGTATCTTTATTGATTACATTAAATTCACAAGGCTCACATAGGCTAGGAAGACAAACCTACTTAATAGCATCTAGCTTATGGTTGTTGTACAGAGTAGAGAAAGCAAACTTGCTTTGTAAATTGTTGCAATTCCTTTAATCCAAGATGTAATATACATTTTTATTTCATAAATGATAATTTCCCAAACCCAAATCTCTAATACTAAGTTATAATAAGCAAACTCTAAAAATGTTCATACATTTTTCATCAACTGAGGGAAACTTTTTATTTCCTTAGTTTTTAACGATGCCTCCTACTTGCCTGACACTTGTAGCCATTTAATGTTTTAGGATTTGAAATAGACTCTGTATACTGATAATTAGAGATCCAGTGACATATAAGAAGGCAACAAATTGAGGCAGTCACCATCTCTCCCTTATTCTTCTGCATAAACATTTGTATACATTTTCCCCTCCCATTCACCTATACTTTATTACTGGCCGGGACTAATAGTGATGCACAAATACTGGAACTATGGAACCATATCTTATAGGATTTTCAATGTTTTAACAGTCTTCACTTACCAGAGCCTATGGCCTTTACCATTTCAGTTCTGTAAAAGTGCTACGCTAAATTGATTAATCTCTGTCTTTACTCCATGTGTGAAAACTTTCAAATATGTTAAATAATTTCAATTGTCTCTACACATATATACACACAGAATTTAATATATGTATGCAAATATCTTAATATATCCAACTATTTGTATATATTAACATATTTTATGTATATATGTCTGCATGTGCATATATATGCACACATATAAAAAGTAGAGTTCTATATTATTCCAGTTTTCTATCCTTAAGTATACCAGCTTGTTCTTCCAAAGAATGCTGCATTCTTTCCATAAAAAGTACTTTTCATGTAAATTTTATTTCCCTTATTTCTAGTAGGTCCTCAAAACTATTGATATATGTATATTTATAAATCTGTATCCATTTATATATGCGTCCATAGCATATATCTAATATCTAAATTATACAGAGATGTGTAAGTATGATACACTTGGGTATATTATCACAAAAATAGAGCCTATGTGTATCTATATGTATTCATGTGTCCACTAAAACTAAGGCCGTTTTGAGAATTTAATGTTACTACTTTTTACCCCTTAAATTAACTGGGGATATCCTGTGAAATATTGTAAAACAAAAACTGGAGCTAATGATACTAAACATTAGAATCCTTAATAAAGCGTAAAGAAGAATGGTGCATGTTTTAAAATAGTCCAGGGACTTACATGTGGTACAGAACGTGCCTAAGGGTTGTTAAGCATCTGGGAGCTTGGATCTTGCCCTCGGAGATATTTGCAGTATTATGTGGAAATCAGCAGTGTGATTTCCAGCTGCTATAATAGAGGGCCATGGTAATGACTTGAGTTCCTCCCAAGGCTCTTTTCCAAACTCCTGTGATTTGGAATACCGTGTACTTACAGGACTGTGTCATTATGTTGTTCCTCAGCAGGTCTAAAAATCAGCTCTGTCCCTTTTCAAATAAGTTTTCATTCCATTTCAATCTGTAGAATTAATATAACCATAATAATAGGTAAAGAAATGGAAAATTATAGTGCCCAGTAGTTAGTTCCAAATGTACATCTAGGATAATAGTGTCAGCCTTGGGAAGAAACATGTCCATCATTGTTTATGTGGCATTTCTTCCCAATGCAGACTAATCTAGGGAGGCAGCACAGAACAGTGGAGACTCAGAGACCAGAGTTTTACGCATTTGCCCGCCTGCCTGCCTGACTTCCTTCCTTCATTTGTTTGACTATTATGTACTAAGTACCTACTATTTACTCTTCTGTCAGGCCTTGTGGGTATAATATTGTAGTAAACAGGCTGGGCGCAGTGACTCATGCCTGTAATCCCAGCACTTGGGAGGCAGAGGCGGGTGAATCACTTGAGGCCACGAGTTCAAGACCAACCTGGCCAACATAGTGAAACCCTGTCTCTACTAAAAATACAAAAATTAGCTGGGTGTGGTGGTGCCTACCCATAGTCCCAGCTACTCGGGAGGGTGAGGCATGAGAATCGTTTGAACTCAGGAGGCGGAGGTTGCAGTGAGCCAAGATGGTGCCACTGCACTCCAGCCTGAGCAACAGAGTGAGACTTGGTCTCTAATAAAAAATAAAAATATTAAAATTAAATTGTAAACAAAGTAAATATCTCCCTTACTACTATGGAGCTTACAGCCTATAATAGCCTATAACATGTGGCAAATGATATACCATGTGTACCATGATATACAAAGAATTATATCACCGTAAGTCATAACTTAGAAGTGAAGCAAAATTTTAGATGGTGCTGCAGATACCATAATGAATGTATATTCAGGATACAGAAGGACCACAGAGGAGTAAAAAAGCGAAATACTTGGAAAAAAAAATACTGCATTTCTTTAAGCTTTTAAGATTTTCTGCATTATGAATTGAGGATATAAATAATACCTACCTCAGAGGGTTGTGGTTAGGAATGATTAACAAAATGTTAGCATAGTGCTTTCATATAGTAGAGGCTCAATTAATATTTAAGGAATAAATGAATGAATAGTAAGCCCACATTAAATATTGGCTATTACGTATTCCTTAATACGTTTTTTTTTTTTTTGATTGGCTGGGAAGAGAAGAGAAATGAATCAGTGAGGACTTCATAGAGGTAGTGATACTTAGATGGAATTAAATTGAATTTAAAATATTGTGTGTCTTTATTAAGTAGATAAAAAGAGATAAATTTTGAGCAGCAATGAAAAATACAGAAAAGCATGTAACACCCTGGTGCCTGTGCACCATCATTCTAATTGCCTAGAATATTGAGCCCTGGAAAGCAGGTTCATTAAGAGACAAGTCTGGAGAGGCCAGGAGCAGTGGCTCACACCTGTAATCCCAGCCCTTTGGGAGGCTGAGGTGGGTGGATCATGAGGTTAGGAGATGGAGATCATCCTGAGCACCAACGTGGTGAAACACTGTCTCTACAAAAAATAAAAAAATTAGCTGGGTGTGGTGGAACATGCCTGTAGTCCCAGCTATTTGGGAGGCTGAGGCAGGAGAACCACTTGAATCTGGGAGGCGGAGGTTGCAGTGAGCCAAGATTGTACCACTGCACTCTGGCCTGGTGACAGAGCACGACTGCATCTCAAACAACAACAAAAAAAAAAACAAAGAGAAGCCTGGAGTGGCAGGGTGGGGCCTGGTCAGAGAGAGCTGCCGGGTAGACCTTGATGAGGACTTCATAAGGTTTGAGTGTCTGCTCTGCCACTCTCCATGTATCAGGCTTCATCAGTGAACTCTTTGAGCCTCAGTTTCTCTGTTTGTAAGACAACTGGTTTTCTAGATGAACACCCAAATCTCATCCAGTACTAATGTATGTGACTGTGTCAACTGCTACTTATTAATTATTGGGAAGCACTTTGGAAAGGATTTATGCTTGAAAGCCAGATAATAACAGATTTGAATTTACTAGCTCTATATGACCTTATCTGCTTAACTTCTCTAAGCCTCATTTTTCTCCTCTGTAAAACTTGGGATAATAAAGTCATGTTGCAGAGAAATGTTATAAGAATTGAAAATACTGTACATAAAACTCAATATGGCACTTAGAACACAATTATTCAGTAAATGGTATTTATTATTATTAATGATATCTAAAGTATGCTTTTTAACCTGCAGAACTTACTGTCCAGCAAATTCATCATTCATATTGTGCTCTTTGATTAGAATTTATGGTTTGCCCACTGAATTTTTTGATGTCTTCCTTATAATGATGAAGGTTAGGCTAGGCAAGGCAACTGTCCAGAAACTTTTGGCATAGTACCACATAATGCTGATGCTGAGGTGACATAATGTCCTTCAAGGTTCTCAGCAATTTAAACTGTGCACACTAGAAAAAAAAAATCATGTAAAGTAGAATTGCGTTGATGAAGTAGCATTCCCGTAAGCTTGTATTTAGAGGTAAGGAAATGCTGAAAGATTTTTCTCAGCAAAATTCTGCAAGAACAACTGTGTTTGAAATTTTTAGCCAAGCTCTGTAAATCTTCTCCCCTCACAGTCCCTTTGCAGTAACTCCAGAACCAGCAATTTGCAGCAACTTGAGTGCAGAGGACTTTTTAGTCCAAGAAGTAGGGTTGCCCTAGGATGAAATCTCAGGCTCAGTTTATGTTGAGCCAGAAACATCTGAGTTAAAACTTGTTTTAACTCAGTGCCTGCTTTGACTTATTCCTTCTAGAAAGATGGATCTTTACTGAGGAAGAATAAGACTTTCTTGTCTCTGAGAAATACCAGCTCTCCCCCAGGTAAAGGAAACAGAAGAGAGCAAGCCATATCACAGAAGGAATTAAAATTCTAAGCATTCCTTGGAGGATGTGAATCCACTTGGTCAAAACTCCTGGCACCCATATTGCTGGCTGCTGACATAAGCAGAGCCTTCTTTCTAGGGTAGGGCAAGGAGAAGCCAAGCACACAGCATGGGAAAGAAAAGAACAAAAATGACAGTATTTATTGCATACTCACCATGCTCACAATATGTGAGACACTATGGTAGGGGCTGTACTTTAGTCATTTCCTTCAGTTTTCCCAGTAACACCACCAGAGTGATGTTTTCATCTCCATTTTGAAGACGTGGAAATGGAACCTAAGAGTAATGCTTACAATCACACAACAGATAAAGGCAGAATGCATTTCAAATGCAGGGGTGTATGACTTCCTTATTCTCTCTACATCATCTTGCAAAAACAAGGCCTTTTTGAAGTACCCTCGGAGGTAAAATACCCTATGGAGACCCCTATAATTCTCTAATTTAACAGAAATTTCCTTAAGGCATGAGATATTCTACATAGTTGGGAGTACTGGCATTCCCTTGCAGAATCCTGGATTCCCCTAGCCTACTTTATTTGCTGGTGTCAGGAACCCTGAGTGATTTGGGTTCTTGAAGATCCCTTCCCTCCTTTATTATGATTAAGGAAGAACTATGTTGATCTGAAGCAGCTGGAGTTGATTCCCATAGTACTTAACACTAGAATAAGATACTTGCTGTGCAACTTGTAAATTACAAGTTTGGATTCAAGTTTGCAACATTTGTGGCAAGAACTTGGGAACCACCTTTTGTAAATTTAATATAAACACAAAAGTGTGGAGAGACACTGCCTTTAGTACAAGAGCATCATCTCACATTGCTGAGTATTTGTGAATCTTATACAAAAGCTCTGTCTCCCTGTGTATCCATCATGCCAAGAATCAAATCTCTGTTTTATACTACCTTCTTCGTTGTCCGTCCTCTTTTTCTGATATTATTTGATCTGTTACAAGTGTAGCCTCACCTGGTTGTATTCTCCTTCATTCTCTACTTTGCTCCATTATTTTAATTTCCCAAAGTTATCTAGATGTTTTGTCATTGTGTCAGAACTGTATGGAAACTTAATGGTCTCCTAGTACATTTTCCAAAGCAGAAACTATACCCTAGAAAAGTTAAGAGAATTGCTCAAGGTCATTTCAGTTTGTGGCAGAATTGGTCCATGTCCTTGAATTCAGAATCTATCTCATATTCATGAAGAGTCATTATTTTCAGATAATCATGAGGCATGCAATTTATTGATAATTATGTATTGGATGTTATATAAAAAGTTATATAAACCTATTTTTTACTCAGAATTTAGACCAGTGATTCTCAAGGACAGAAGAACAGATAAGAGCCCCTAGAAATTATTTTTTAATGTTTTTCTTCCAATTTTGATTTTAAGGCTTGGGGGGTGCATGTACAGGTTTGTTACATGAGTAAATAGTGTGTTTCTGGGGTTTGATGTACAAATTACTTCATTACCCCAGTAGTAATATAATATTCAATAGGCAGTTTTTCAATCCTCATCTTCCTACAATCCACTCTCAAGTAAGCCTTGGTGTCTATTGTTACCTTTGTGTTCATGTGTACTCAATGTTTAGCATGTGATATTTCATTTTCTGTTCCTGTGTTAATTTGCTTACAATAATGACCTCCAGCTGCATCTGTGTTGCTGCAAAGGACATGATTTCATTCTGTTTTATGGCTGCGTAGTATTCCACATTGTCTATATACACATTTTCTTTATCCATTCTATACTTGGTGGGCACCTAGGTTGATTCCATGTCTCTGCTTTTATTAAAAGTGCTGCAAAGATCATACATGTGCATGTGTCTTTATAGTAGAAAAATTTATATTCCTTTGGGTATATACCCAGTAATGGAATTGCTGGGTTGAATTACTATTCAGCTATTCTTTTTTAAGTTATTTGAGAGATCTCCAATCTGTTTTCCAAAATGGCTGAACCAATTTATACTCCCACTGAAGTGTATAAGCATTCCCCTTTTTCAAGAAGCTCGCCGACATCTGTTATTTTTTGACTTTTTAGTAATAGCCATTCTGACTGGTGAGAAAGCACTTTAGAAAAGCAGAGAGGTACTTAAGTGTTGTTAAAGATTGGGAAGTGATACTGGGATTTAGGGAAGTGGGTCAGGGATGCTACACACCGTAATGTATATAGTGGTCCTGCCCCACAAATAATTGCCCCACTTACTGCACAATTTTGAACATTCCACTAAATGTTAATGAAGAATAACAAAAAGTTTATTATTATCTAAACCTAAAATCAAACTCAGTTTTACAAACAAAGTATTTTTACAAGGATTTAATAATTATTAAATTTTCTAGGACTACAACTCTTTTGATAATCAAGAGACCATTGTACTTTGTTCTGTTAGCAGTTTTGTCCGTTGTTCCACACTTTGGAAGATGACATCCTTACAACAATGCTGATGTTAGCATTGACACACCTCTCCTGCATCAATCTACATGTATAGATTTCATCTGCAAATATGCAAGTAAAGAGATTTGAGACTCCTATTAATAGTCTGGAACCAAATATTTTAATTTTTTGGTTTGTTAAGTTTTATTGTCTTTTTAATTGACAAATAATAATTGTATATATTTATAGCATCCCATGTGATGTTTCAATACATGTATACATTGTGAAATAATTGAATTGAAGTAATTAACATGTCCGTTATCTCCAACACTTATTATTTCTTTGTAGACATGTGAAAGAACATGTGAAAACTATTCTCATTTTGTTTTTTTTTTTTTTTGAGACCGAGTCTCACTCTGTCGCCAGGCTGATTCAAGCGATTCTTCTGCCTCAGCCTCCTGTGTAGCTGGGACTACAGGTGTGTGCCATCACACCCAGCTAATTTTTGTATTTTCAGCAGATACGGGATTTCACCACATTGGCCAAGGTGGTCTTGATCTCTTGACCTCATGATCTGCCCACGCTGGCCTCGCAAAGTGCTGGCATTACGGGTGTGAGTCACTGCGCCTGGCCGTGAAATCTATTGTTTTAGCTATCTTAAAATACATAAAACATTATCATTAACCTTAGTCACTAGTAGATGGAAAAGGAGTGATGTTGGTCAGAAGATCTAGAATCAAATATTTTAACTTGATAGAAACATAAACTACAGGGATCTCACCAAATTTCATTAATATAAAGTTGTTTTTAAAATATTTTATTTGATTGCCATACCATAATTTTTAAAACATTTTGAAGCCTAAGAAATCTTTCACCATTAATCTGATACCATGTCAGATCTCAAACTCAACTGGTATCAAAACTCAACTTCCCCATAAGCCCTTAGGTTTCAGAGTTTATATCTATTATTCCTCATTTCCTATCAAAGAATAGAATTTTGGAGTTCTAGAAATTAAATATATGCCTTTACATGAGAAGGAATTCCAAATAGGAATAGTAGATAGGTAGACAGACAGACAGACACACACACAGATAGATAGATAGATAGATAGATAGATAGATAGAAAGCTAACTAGCTAGATGACTGTCTTACTGGCATGACCTATTCTGACATTAAACTTGTCAATAAGATCCAGTTTATCTGCAAGAATATGATTTTTAACTTATTCCTACCATCTGCAATTTTTCTTGTTAAATTATCAATATTTCAACTACTAAAGTTATTTCTTCCTGTGTTTCATCAAATACAAATGGTCTGCTATTACTTTTTCTAACACTAATTTTTAACCTAGAATCCATCCCGTACCTTTTAAAAGATATGGTATCTGGTCTCTTTATGCCATTTAAATCCAAGTTTATCCTTTGTAAATATATGCAAGCATTTGACTACATCATTACATTATCTGGCATAACAGGACTCACAGATTGCCATATTGAAAATACATTATTTTAACATAAAGTACTTTCTTTTTATTTCTTCTTTTACTTTGGTGAAGGCACTGCATTTTTAAAAAATATGTGTAAGCAGTTTGAATTCTATTTCAGATAAAAAGAAGGACATTACAAAACATTTATTATAAAATGGAAAAATTGAGTCTGCTAACATTGAACCACTGTTTGAGATATTCAGTGTTGTTTTGTGTATGTACCATTATATCTGTATGTTTAGCTTGCCTTCCAACTAGTCCAGGAGTCAGCAAACTACAAATCCAGCCTGATGCTTCTTTTTTTTTATAGCTCATGAGCTAAGAATTGTTTTTATATTTTTTAATATTGAAGCAAATCAGAAGAGCACTATTTCAGACATGCAAATCATGAGTAATTCCAATTATACTATCTATAAATAAATTTTGTTGGAACACAGCCATGCTTATTTGTTTACATATTGTCTGTAGCTGTTTTTGTGCTGCAATGGCAGAGGTGAATAGTTCTGATAGAAACTGTAAGGCCAGATAGTCAGAAAAGTATTTATTATCTGACCTCTTAAAGAAACAAATTTGCTGACCTCTGCACTAGGTTATCGGCTTTCCATTTCCCACGTGACAGAATGTCCCTTTCTGCCTAATAAAGCCTATCCATTTTTTTCAAACCTGGTTTAAGCACATCCTCCCCTTTAATCCTTTAATTTTAGCTCTCAAAATTGCTATTTAGCATGATGCTATTTAACATCCTGCAAAATTAAAGTATTACCTTACATTGTGGCTATTTTCCTACTCAGTCTCCCTGATTAGAGAGTCTCATATCCCCAGCATGGAGCCTAACTCGCAGTAGCCAAGCTTTTCAATCTTGTGGCCTCTTTGTGACAATTCTTGTAGCATCATCATTAAATTATGTTTTGGGACCAAGAGACCAAGACTTACCTGCATTTATGGCTGTAGAGAAGAGTAACTACGTGTTCAATGCCTGTATTTCTTACAGGATAACCTGCACAATTTATAATTTATTACCATAGTTATAGATAAGTATTGATACTTTTCAATATGTGTCTGCTCCATTAAGCTGGATTTTCTTACAGCACAAGCTGTCTTATTTACCCCCCCCGTTTCCCCAATGCTTAGCACATATCAATAAGTGAATAAAGTGTTCTTGCTTTCTGAATGAATATTAATACAGGGCCTTGTATATAAAGGTACTGAATCAGTTTTAAATTTATTATTATTATTAATTATGGAGGTGTCTTAAGATCATGAGTGACACCTTCTATTCCCATAGTAGCTCAACTTAATAACAAGTATATTATTTTAAAAGTTTAGACAGATTTACTGTTCTGTTTCATTTATTTGTTTTGTTTTTAGTTTAACTCAGATTCTTATTCCATTCTGTAGTACTGTTAAAATATTGGAATCATTGTTTAGAAATTAGGTTCCATATTCAAAGAGGTCATACTGTTTCAATGATGGAAGATAGAATATTATAGTTTGAGAGGGGATCAGATAAAAATTTTCATCTTACACAGTATCCTATTTTAATTTAGGAGTCAGTTGTTCTCTGTAAAGTTGAAATAATGTCAAGAAATACATTTTATAATTAGTTTCTGGACACTATTGTAGACTGCATGATCTTTTCCCTCATCATTTTCATCGTTAAATATAAGTGCTTGGAGTACACTAGTTGGCACCATTGCATTAAAAATGTATGATTGAACACATTTGCATTTTATTCTGACAGGCTGTACTATTTAGTTAGCAGTCAACATTGATTGTTACAGTTACGATTGTTATAGTTGGTTATCCATGACATTAGTTGTTCAAAGCTCAGTTTATATACCAGTTCAAAAGTTGATTATGTTTGCACACTGATTTTTCATTTCTCTAACCTATATTATTCATTCTCTATAATACATGCTATCGTACCTAATTACAATTTTTAAAATTGTTTCTAACTTCAAGTTTAATTTTATTTTACTATTTTTTGAGTCAGAGTCTCACTGTGTCACCCAGGCTGCAAAGCAGGGGTGCAATCTCAGCTCCATCTCCTGGGTTCAAGCAATTCTCCCGCCTCAGCCTCCTGAGTAGCTGGGACTACAGACGTGACCACCACAGCCGGCTAATTTTTTTTTTTTTTTTTTTTTTTGTAGTAGTAGAGATGGGGTTTCACCATATTGTTCAGGCAGGTCTAGAACTCCTGATCTCTAGTGACCCACATGCCTTGGTCTCCCAAAGTGCTGGAATTTCAGTGATGAGCCACCATGCCTGGCCCAAGTTTTATTTTTTGATAAAAAAAAACTAGTAGTTAATCGTAAATCCTTTTAGTTCAAACCTGAGTATTTTAGCTACTTAACAACAATTTGTGTTATTCAGTGTTAGGTAAAAAATTAACACAAGCTTATGGTAAAAATAGTATAAAGATTTTTTTAAGTTAAAACTCACCTGTAATTCCACCTAGAATTAACTATAGTTAATGTAGTAACAACTCTTTTAGTCCTTTTATTTGTCTCTGTATATGTATCTTCAGTGAAAGATATATACTTTTATTGACACATGCTCACAGTTGTAGCCAAATTTGAGTCTCATTTATACATGTCTGTTAAGTGAGAAGTTAAGAATATAAAACTGTACTGCTGGCTGGGCACAGTGGCTCATGCCTGTAATCCCAACATTTTGGGAGGCTGAGGTGGGCACATCACCTCAGATTGGAAGTTTGAGACCAGCCTGACCAACATGGAAAACCTGTCTCTACTAAAAATACAAAATTAGCCGGACATGGGGCACGTGCCTGTAATCCCAGCTACTCAGGAGACTGAAGCTGGAAAATCGCTTGAACACAGGAGACAGAGGTTGCGGCGAGCCGAGATAGTGCCATTTCCCTCCAGCCTGGGCAACAAGAGTGAAACTCTGTCTCAAAACAAACAAACAAACAAACAAACAAACACCTGTGCTGCTTTTTAAAAGCTAACATCATATCGTGAACATTTTTCTAAGTTAGCAAAATATTTTTCTTGTTGACATCATTTTTAATGACTGCCAAATACTCTCTTTCTACCAAAACCCATAATATTGGGCATGTAGGTTACCTTTTTTTAAGTTGATATAAACATCAGTGAAGTAAACCTTGGTGTACTAGAACTTTTGACCACATTTCTCATGAGGATATATTTTTAGAAAAAACAATTATTGAGTCAAAGGGTGTGAATTTTTTAAGGTTCATAATATTTACATAGTCATTCAGTTAATATTCATCTAACAATTCATGACTGCACAGTTAACACAAGCCAAAACACTAGGTTAATCAATGGGGATATACTGGAACATAAGAGAGACTGGTTCTCGCCCTATGGAGCTTAGAGTTAATTGCCAAATTGCTTCTAAAATTCTTTGCTTTGCCAATTTATGATTCCATCATTCTAGGAGTGTATGAACATGTCTTTCTGCCTGTACTCTTGATGTTTTTATCTTTGTAAAATCTTTTATTAACTTGATAAGTTAAAAAACTGTGTGTCATTGCTATTGTAATTTACTTTTATTTGTTAATGAGAATGAGTACTTTTCCTATTATTGTATCCTATTGTGACACTCTTATGGTGTCTTCTATAATATCTACCACAATAGATTACTATATCCAGTTGGCAATTTAATACATGCTTAATTTTTTGACAGGAAGGAAGAAAGGAAGGAAGGGAAGAAAGGAGGGAGGGAAGGAGGAAAGGAGGGAAGGAGGGAGGGAGGGAAGAAGGAAATACAAATAGGAGAGTAGTTTCTGTTTAAAATTCCTGATAAGAGAAATCTCTACCTGTCTTAAATATAATAGGGTCTTCTTAACCATCTTCATGAGTGATATATGCACCTGTCTTTCTTGTCACTGTAATTCCTTTCCTTGTGTCTGTTCTCTGGAAGGAAATGAGCTGAATTCACTTTTTCTCACCATGATGTAGGTGAGCAAGATTGAATTGAGTGACATATGAAAAAGTAATTCATAAAACAGACAGAAGTAGACAGGCTATCTGCCACTATCTGTAGAGAGTTTGCTGAAGAGTGCAACATGGACATTTAATTGACAGAGAGCTTGAAGAGGAAAAATGATGTAACCAATCAGATGGGAAAGGGAAATATCATGGAAATTTCCTATTTTAGTATGCTTACATATGAATATGAATTTTATGTAATTTGAATATAGACATTTAAAGATGTGTTTGAGTCTACATGTCTTAAAATGGCAGGCAATCTCCACCTAACATTTTATGTGTTACAAACATATTGTTCTTATACTGCTGATTCTAATATTTAGAATAAAACTTACAGATACGATAACTCTCTTGACTCTTCTCATCAAAGCTGGACACCCTCTGGTTGTTCCGAGGAAAAGTAAAACCAACATACCTGCAACATGAGGGCAGTCTAGTTTCTAGTAGGAGAAACATTATTTTCAAAGGACTGAATGGAATCAGAGTTAAATAGGTTGAGAACTGAAAGTAGGTTGAGGAAAGAGATTTTTTTGAGTTTGTGAAAGAATCCAACAGAATTGGGAGTTCCCTATGGGCTTGTTTTTCAAAAAACTAAATCAAATGCAAGTTTAACAATTGACATGAAGACTACTACCACTGTCTGCAGTTTGCTCAGGGCCTTCAGCGTATTTTCATCTTTCTTCTTCTTTCTTACTCTGCATTGCACTCAAACCTGTTTTACAATTCAGTGTGCCAAGCCAGAATCAGGAAGTCATCACCAGATCTATTACATTTCGACTTCTAGGGCCCTCATGAATTAATTGATCACTAATTTATATATAATTATATCTTAGAGTGTTTCAAATATTTTCCCTTTTTACATTTCTACTCTCCATGCTTGAGTTTTGATGTGTTATCATTCCCATAAACTGTCTGCAATAACCTGTAGCCTCCCAGATCTCTTCAATCCATTATGAATATTGTTGCCAAATTTATCTTAACACTCAGTTCTATTTGCATCACTTACTGACTTAAATGATTTAACAACTTTAAATCATTTAAAGAAGTGCTTCACTTTAAGTGTAATCTGACTTCTGGCGAAGACGAGTATGTATGGGAATGTTAATGAGTGATCTATGTTGGATTAAACGTGTTTTAAGCAGTTCTTTATTTTTGATCCTACGATTTTTCAAATCTCTTTGGGGCTTATATCTCCAAGAGACAGGTCAAATATGCGGAACATTTCTTAAATATGTGTGATAATGAAATCCCTTTTTCATGAATGCTTATTTATGAGCGTCTCAGGGAAAACTCATTGCCAACCATTAGTTTACAAAATAGAACTGGATTCCCTAGCAGAGCATTCAAAGTTGTCTTCAGTTTGGCCCCAACCTGCATTTCCCACTCCGTCTCCAACCACTCCTATTGTGTTCTGGTCACACCCAACTATTCACTGTTCCCTGATTCCCTGAAGCCACCATGCAGTCTCCAGCCAAATCTTGGCTCATGCCCTTCTCTCTCTCTCTCTGTAATATCTCTCTCCATTTCTGTGTTTGATATAATCTTTTTCATCATTCACGGATCATTTCTAATGTTATCTTCTTCCAGGCCTTCATTTCTCTGTGCTCCCACAAAAAGTAGAACATATGCCTGCTTTTCACTTAGGATTGTAGTTAGTTACATGTCTGTTTCAACTATCATGTTAGAAGCTTTGTGAGAAGACAAAATATACCTTATTTCTGTAACTTTAGTGCCAGGATAGGGCCTGAACATTTTTTATGAGTGATTGAAAGGATGATATTTTTAAAGACTGGTAGATACAGAATAGTGTTGTATTTGGCAAGGCAGGGTTGCAAGAAACGTCTTTAGGTAATACTGTGACTAGGTTTCTGAACGCCACATTCTGTCCTTTAGAAAGCCCCAACAATCATTCTAAGTGTCCAGGGAGATTCAGGATCAAGAAACTGACTCACACTAGCTAAAATATACCTTATATCAAAGTATGCAAAAGTCATTTATTTCCATGAAAAATATACTTGTCACATGAATGGAAACACTCATGTTCATAAAATTCATTTGTTTATTCATTTGCAAATATATATTGATAATACATTGTATACCAAGAATCCCTGTTCTAGAAACTTGAAAATATAGCAATAAATACAATAGGCATTTTAGTAGAGAAATATGTAAAGATAAGAAGTAGACAAATAAATTAAGATTACTTCAAGGAAGCCAAGAATAACTTCCAGGTATTATACATCTTTTCTTGGAGTCAAAACATCTTCAGAAAATTGTAATTGAACAGAAAATGTTTGAACTCCAATGTTCACACTCCTTCTCATCTAGTAAGTTCCTAGATTTCTAGACGGTACTTGCCTCTCTCACTTATTCTTTGCTTTTATTCTTAATCCTTAACATTCTCCCAAACCTGTGATTGATTCAGTTTTTCTTTAAACAGGCTAATTTATCAATCATGCTGGTCTAGGTGGTTTTTTTTTTTTTTTTCATTTCTTTGAAGTTACCTCACATGGGTGAGTATTGATCTTACCAAGTCAATTTTAATTTACCTCATTTTTAAGTTGGATATTGGGAGGGTGTCTTTAAAAAGATACCAGACACTGACCAGAGGCCATAGATCATGTTCACCCAATATCTGATGTTAACCCTTTCCTCCCTCTTTAGCTCTGACTTGACCCCTTTCTCTAATACTTTCATGAAAAGGTATTTGGAATATCTTATTTAAACACAGTGGATAATGAATATCCCAGATTTCTTAGGAAAGTTGCTAGAAAGAATTTGGGGGGGAATACTGAGAAGGAAATCATCAGATGACCCTACAGAAATAATATTTTAGCTTTTTTCAGCATATGATTTCCATTATCTCTCTCTCTCTCTTTCTTAAGTTGAAATATGAAATCATAAATACCTCTGGGTATGGTGATTCATGCCTGTAATCCCAGTAACTCAGGAGGGTAAGGTGGGAGGATTGCTTGAGGCCAGTAGTTGGAGACCAGCCTGAGCAACATAGTGGCACCCTTCTCTGCAAAAAGTGAAATAACTTAGCCAAGCATGGTGGTATACACCTCAGCTACTTCGGACTGCTGAGGCAGGCAGATCCCTTGAGCCCAGGAGTTCAAGGCTTCAGTGAGCCGTGATTGCGCCACCACTGCACTCCAGCTTAGCTTGAAGGTGAGACCCCAACTCAAAGAGAAAAAAAAAATCATAAGTACATCTCTGTAACACATCTGTTGGGTTCATTAAAAATTGCCCCAAACACAAAGGAGAAACAGGGTAAGAGATTGAGAACATTTAAAGTGGAATCCTGTCTCAGTTTCTCACAATTAAGTTTCAAGTAACAAAATTGTATCTAAGGCCTGTGTCTGTTGTTCATTCTAAATCCTTTACTTCAAGAGTTGACATTTATTATTTTAATTAAATTCTAAGAGGAATTTTGAAAAAAAATGCTAAACGTTTTTCTAAAATGTATTCCTCCTTTAAACTTCAGTTTGATTTTAAGATAGTAATAAGCAAGTTGTATGTTTAGGAATATGTTTTAGCCACTGGGAACAGATACTCCTTTTGCACGTTCCAGACTGACTGACTAAATTGATGTAGAAATTGTTAAACAGTATTTTGTGATCATCTGAAAATGTCCTCTCATCATGAGACGTTTTTATCCAGAGTGGCAGTAGCTTGGAATAATATCCATTATTCCATCACTAAAATTACTCTATCATAGAATACCATTATAGTGGCCTTGAAAGAGTGCAGTCTTCTGAACAGTTTCTTGTTTCAGTTCTATAAGCTGTGTATTGCAAGGGTCATGGTTTAATTCATAGCTCAGCAGAAATATTATAGTGGCACATTATATCAAGTGATCTGACTCCCCCAGTGTGAATTCATGCTTGAATTTCACAATTCAGAGGAAAATGAGTGAGTGTGTTGAAATGAAAGGTACAGAGCTAGAAACCAGGATTCTAGCAGTTGTACAACGCTGGACCCTGAATCACCCTAGTGAACTCTCAGAATTTTAGTGTCTGCATCTCAACTATAAAATGAGGAAGTTCAAAGAGATTAAAATAAAACCCATGATTTATGTTTCACTGTGTGAGCTCTGATTGATTCCTGGTGATTCACTGGATCATGGTGCTAAGAAGAATGATGAGACTTCATCAAGGCCCCCAGAAGACAATACAATGAAAATTAGTATAGCCATGAACAAGAAAGAAAAAAGTGGCAGCCTGGTTCCTTACTTTCTTTTATAGCCCTGTCATTTGATGATGCCATGTGCTTTATGTGACTATTATAATTATACTAACAAGTACCATCTATTAAGCATTTCTCATATACTGTTAATATTATTTTAATTTAACTTCCAAAATAATATATGGAGATAGATCATCTTATCTCATTTTACAGATGAGCAAATAGACTTTTAGAAGCAAAGTAATTTACTCAAATTTATATCATGAGCAAGAAACTGATTTGTAATTGAAGCTCAGGTTCTGAATCCAAAGAGTCACCCTTTTGTTGTTCTGTTCTAATTCTATGCAAGACTGCATTTGTTGATGAAAATGGTCAGAAAACTTTACTTATTTAGATAATTATACAGCTCCAAAATTAATGATCGTTGATGGGGTTTCTGCAAATTTCACAAGTTTAGTGATGGAGTAAAAATAATGCAGTTTTCCAAATAATTCACTTACACCTCTGAAAGTTCTATTTAAAATTTCTTTTACCTTTTGAGACATATATATATATATATATATATATTTATTTTTTTTTTTTTTTTTTTTTTTGAGATGGAGTCTCACTGTGTTGCCCAGACTGGAGTGCAGTGGCGTGATCTCGGATCACTACAACCTCCACCTTCCGGGTTCAGACATTTCTCTTGCCTCAGCCTCCCGAGTAGCTGGGATTACAGGCACATGCCACCATACCCAGCTAATTTTTTGTATTTTTAGTAGAGAGGGGGTTTCGCCATGTGAGCCAGGATGGTCTCCATCTCCTGACCTGATGATCTGCCCACCTTAGCCTCCCAGAGTGCTGGAATTACAGGCATGAGCCACCGTACTTAGCCAAGACTTCGTCATATTTTATTGGGGTAAATGTGTGAAATTCTGAAATGAATAAAATATTTTGACTTCTTTTAATTTGGAAAACCATTGAAGATAATTTAAGCATACTCCACCCTTACCCCAAGCTCAGAACCCAGTGTGGCTGCTGCAGTTCTATCCAAAGGACAGATTGGTTACCTATATAACACAATAGATAACATTCATTAAGTCCTTAATAAATTATTGCTGAATAAAACAAACAGTGTTGTATTCCTAAATTTTATCTTTTATAAAGAGCAAGAGATGTTCTTTATTTTATTTTTATTTATTTATTTTTTTGAGACAACCTCCTCTGTCACCCAGGCTGGACTGCAGTGCCATGATCTCGGCTCACTGCAACCTCCGCCTCCCAGGTACAAGCGATTTTCCTTCCTCAGCCTCCAGAGTAGCTGGATTACAGGCATGTGCCACCACACCTGGCTAATTTTTGTATTTCTAGTAGAGATGGGGTTTCACCATGTTGGTCGGGCTGGTCTCAAACTCCTGACATCAGGTGACCCACCCACATCAACCTCTCAAAGTGCTGGGATTGCAGGCATGAGCAACTGCGCCCAGCCAAGAGATGTTCTTTAAAAAGATTTCAACATTTTTACTTATGCATAATAACTTTAAGATATAAACTCATACAACTCAATAAATTAAAAACAGAGTGGTTGTTTAGCAAGAAGAACCTGGGTTAGAATATGGAGAGTTAGACCAACAGTTGCAATTTCCAGTCTTGCTCTGTATCTTCTAGAACCTGCCTCCTATTGTGTTTCAGGGTTACATTACTAGGTGAATCAGGTACTGTATTATCTTTCCTGAACCTTTATACCCAGTCTGTTATATGGCTGCTATTACATGGGGATTGTTTTTCTGGTGGTGGTGATGTGTGGTCCAGGGAGGGAAGGAAAGTAGCATTAGACAGGAGGCTCGTGTCCCCATTTTGTTTTTTTCTGCAGAACATCTACATATTGCATAATTGGGGAAAGTTAGCTTGCTTTTTAGACAATGTTTTTTAAACTATGTGTAATTATTTCTGATGAGTTCTAGATTGTCCATAAAATCATCACTTCAGCAACGGGTTAGTTTAAGCAAATAACTCTTATTGGAACTCTTATTATATGAAGTTTTTCCCCATCTGAGCTTTTATGATATCTTTATTATTTTTATTTTTGAGATGGAGTCTTGCTGTTGTAGCCTGGGCTGGAGTGCGATGGTGCGATCTCGGCTCACTGCAACCTCTGCCTCCCAGGTTCGAGCAATTCTCCTGCCTCAGCCTCCTGAATAGCTGAGATTACAGGCGCCCACCACCAAGCCCAGCTAATTTTTGTGTTTTTAGTAGAGATAGGGTTTCACCACGTTGGCCAGCCTGATTTCGAACTCCTGACCTCAGGTGGTCCACCCCCCCTCAGCCTCCCAAAGTGCTGGGATTACAGGCCTGAGTCACCATGCCCGGCCTGTGATATCTTTCAATTGTGATTGCAAAGTAAGATGTGATGGCCTTCTGTCTTATATTTCATGGAATCTAAAAAACTGTTGAGATAAAAAGTTAATCAGTGACTAAATCTACTTGCAAAGATCTTGCCTGGACTATTGGAACTACCTTTTAACTGGCCTAAACAAAATCTATCCACCTAAAGTTGCCAAAATATTTCCAACCCCCACCACACACACACACAATGCCTTGTCATTCTGCTTAAGATCCTTCAGTGGCTCCACACTGCTTTCAAATGCAGTCCAAATTCCTTAGTGTGACAGAGAAACCCCCATAACCTACTCACTAACCAACTTTAAACCTTAAGCCAAACTTATCCAACCCATAGCCTGCTGGCCCAGTACAAATTGATATACTTTCTTAAAACATGAGATTTTTTTGTGGTACATATACACCATGGAATACTACACAGCCATAAAAAAACGATGAGTTTGTGTCCTTTGTAGGGACTTGGATGAATCTGGAAACCATCATTCTCAGCAAATTAACCCAAGAACAGAAAGCCAAGTACCGCATGTTCTCACTCGTAGTTGGGTGTTGAACAACGAGAACACCTGGACTCAGGGGAGAGGAGCATCACACACAGGGGACAGTTGGGGGGGTTAGGGAAGAGACAATGGGGGGGTGGGGAGGGGATAACATGGGGAAAAATGCCACATATAGTAGTCACCTAAAGTAAAATAAATAAATTATTAAAAAAAAAAATGAGATTTTTTTTTGTGACTTTTTTTTAGCTCATTAACTATTGTTAGTGTTACTATATTTTATATGTGGCCAAAGACAATTCTTTTTCTTGCAATGTGGCCCAAGGAAGCCAAAGGCATTGGACCCCTCACTGCCTTTACATCTATTTTATCTCCCTCCCCTCTTCCCAAGTACTTTATTCTTGTGAAAAATAAGAAGTAACACCTTTTGAATATACTATGTAATTTCTTGTGTCTAAACTTTCATATGTAATTTCTTGTGTCTGAACTTTCATTTTCTATCAGGTTTGACAAGGCTTAATAGAGTTAACATCAAAACCAGATAAAGATATAGGTGCCAGATGTTGATAGAGATTATAAAAACCAGAACCTCTGATAAAAAGCTAGCTTGGAAGAATTGGCTGTGGTAGGTAGCCAAACGGGCTTGCAAACATCCCCCTGAACTCAATTTACCCTTCAAATTATCAGTTTCTTTTGCAGAGGCATAGCTTCTAGCTAAGTTTATCTTTTTTTTTTTTTTTTTTTAATTTTATTTTGAGACAGAGTATTGCTTTGTCACCAGGCGCCAGGCTGGAGTGCAGTGGCACGATCTCAGCTCACTGCAACCTCCGCCTCCTGGGTTCAAGCAATTCTCCTGCCTCAGCCTCACAAGTAGCTGGGACTACAGGCGTGTGCCACCATGCCCAGCTAACTTTTGTATTTTAGTAGAGATGTGGTTTCACCATGTTGGCCAGGATGGTCTCAATCTCTTGACCTCATGATCTACCCGCCTCGGCCTCCCAAAGTGCTGGGATTACAGGCGTGAGCCACCGCGCCTGGCCAGCTAAGTTTATCTTATAGTGAAAAGAGAGTGCTAAGTGCTGGCAGGCAGGCTGGCTCCCAAGAGGCAGGGGTGAGCTGAGCTTTTCTAGTCCCATTTCTCAAACTCCTAGCATAAAACTTCCGTCTTCTGGGGGATGGAGAAAGAGACCCAGAGAATTAGCCTGGAGAAGTCTCTCTGCTTGTAACTATAGGCATGAGGTGAGAATAACTTACCACATATGTCGTTACTCTGAGCCTGGAAAATCATTTCCTCTCTTGTCTTTGTGCCGAATTCCTGCCACCCCTGCACATTCAGCTTCAGTGACATTTCTTTTTGTCTGTAGCTTCCCTTGGTCTACTTTTTCCCCACCTTCCCAAGACTTCCAACCAATATAGCCATGTTATTTTTCATCACACTCTGTATATCAATGTAGTGAAATGATTAGCTATTATAGTCTGTGAAATCCTTAAAGACAGGGCAGTGTTATGTGTCACCAATACCTGACAAAATTTAGAACCTGTAAGCATTTGATAAATAGAGGAGGTGTTTTTCAAAACACTAATAAGAAACTCATTGAGGATAACCTACTTTGATGATTGCCTACTAAGTGATAGGAGCTGAGCTGGAAATTTATTCGTATCAACTTACCTAACCTACACAACAACTGTGTGAGACTGAAGATATTAGTTCCATTTTACAGATGAAGAAATAGGTTTATAGGAAAACTTGGCCTAATTAGCTAATTATTTGTGCTACCAATATTTAATAACAAATAGACCTGTTGTTTTTGTGCCTCTCTATTCTTTGGGTCATCTGTTAGTTGGAATTATCTTTGTTTTTCTGAATATAAATCAAACAGAGATAAAAGTTATTGAGGAGAAAAACTTATGCTCTAATGTGTTTTAGCTTTATTTAATAACTTAATAAATAAGGGAGAATATAAATTTAGAGATTAGGACTTTAATACTGACTTTTCATATTTTCTATGAGGGAACATATGTTCCATATTGTTTATAATACATAATGTGAATAATATCACTCATTAATGATAACTCAAAAGGTAGGGTGCTATCAGTAGAGATAGGATTTGGGCATTGCCCATTTACTAACTTGGCAATATTCTGTCTCGTCTCCCCAACCTTATTAATTCTTTATTATCTTAACCATAACTTCTCATCTTGTACCTGATTGGATTTATTTCTTTTATATATCTAAGCTCACTTAGCTATCCTTTAATCGTTTTAGTCAATGGTGAGTTATATGTAATAAAAACGACCTCATTTTCAGAATACACAGGGTAAATTATAAAAAAAAAATTATGAGATTTGTAGATGATTTACTGAACTGGTTACTAACAAAATTAAAAAGTAATTTTAATTAGAAAGTCACAAGATCAAGAGATCGCAAGGTCTAGAGATCAAGACCATCCTGGCCAGCACTGTGAAACCTTGTATCCACTAAAAATACAAAAATTAGCTGGATGTGGTGGTGAGTGACTGTAGTCACTGAGGGAGGCTGATGCAGAAAGGAAGGAAGAAAGAGAGGGAGGGAACAGGGAAGGGAAGGGAAGGGAGCCCCCTTATGAAATGCATTACTATATTATAGATCTGGTCTCTTTGCGGGGTCTGACCATCCAGGAAATGGCACTTTGAAACGAGCTTCTTTCTCTGATCATCACACAGTATCCTAAAATACTTTGCACGCATAGGCTGGAAGTAGAGACAGTCAAAGCAATCTGCTCATCATCTTGCAGTTTGCGTTTAGTCTTTCAGAACTGTTTCTCCCACTCTGTCTTGTTTACCATCAGAGTGAGACAGCCATGCCTGGGTGGATCATCTCCATGTTTGTCTAGGAGTCCTCTCTTTCTGTCTCCACTGGGCTTCAGGAGGTTGGACTGTGGCCTTAGATTTTCCTGTGAGTCAGAATCTTACGATAAAGGCTTACTTATTTAGAAGAACTTGCTTCTAGTCCTATCTCTGGACCTAAGAGAATTACCTTTACTCATACTAAGAGAGTGAGTCACGTCCCATTTCCCCCATGAGCTGGAATGCAGAGGCCATTTTTCTCTTTGTAGTTCAAAAGGCTTAAATTGCAATTATTTTTTGATCCTCCACTGTCAGTGCTACAATGATATTTTTCTGTATTGAAAAACATAGGTCAGCGAAGGCCAAGGTTTGGCTGATTCTTGTAATTTTCCTAAAAAGCTTGGGCCAATATTTTTTAATTCTAAGTTTGTGGCTTTAGCACAGAGGCAGTGTTCATTAATGACTGTGCTTTCTTTCCCATTTTGAAAAAGAAATTCTTTTGTTACATTTGAAAGAACTTAAACCTGAGAAACTTAAGGATTAACTTTTTAATTAGATATAATGATTGGAAACTCTTCATCACAGCAGTTTTCCTTTCACTATAAAAAGGAAGTTGACAGTTTCTGTTATATGAGTGTTCATTGAAAGGTTTTTAAACAAAATTATTGCTAATTAAAGGACTCCAAAAAGCATATGACATGATTAAGGGCCTTGGTTTTCAACTTTTTTATGAAGAGATTACTGATGAAGAAAGAATTCTTGCAATGTTCACAAAACATATTTCTTTGCATGAGCAATATTTAAGTCTAGTTCATTATAAAAGTAAATATCACAAAAGCTTCTCCCCACTATAAATGTTTGTGATCCCTACATTAACTGACTTTTAATTATGTCAACATAGTTCAGTGAAACAAAGTTTGCAAGGCCTATTTTGGTGCACTCCATTATCAGTGACTATGGTGCTGGCCTTTCATATTTGGAAGCGTTTGCGTATCACTGTTTTGACTTCGTAGTATAATTTCAAATGTTTTATTTAGGTTCATTTAGGGGTTTTTCTACCCATACATTAATATTCTATATGCAATTTCATTTAGGGGTGAATATGCCTAGATCTCATGAGCACAGGAGATCAATGCTTTTAATGACTCTGAGATTTAGTTACTTATTTTGTCTTAGAATTACCTGATCCTTGCAAATAAATTCTAACTGAACTCCCTGCATTTAAATACTTACCTCTTAAGTCTTTTAAAAAATAACTGCAAAATATCCTTTCAGTCATATTCTGTCTTCATGGCTTCTTATTGCCTAAAGTATCAAATAGAAATCTGTTATCACGATCATCTTGGAGGCCTCCTATACTCTTCCCTTCCTGATAGCATTAATAAAATAATAATACTGTTGACAGTAGCTAACATTTATTTATTATTTTTTATTTAGCACTTTCTTACACTCTAAGAAATATTTAAGTATTCATTTAATCTTACAATAATCCTAAAGATTAATATTATTTTTAATTATTCATATTTTATGAGAGAGAAAAGTAAAGCCTGGTGATGTTAACTGAATTTCCCAAATTTACACAGTAAATAATTAATGGACTATTAACTATTTAATATCATATGATATCAAGTTAGTGAAATGATTAGCCAGTCAGACTCATCTACCTTCCCCTAGAAATATTTTTAATTAATTATTATTGTTCCACTGCCTACAAACTTTACTAGAATCAAGGACTGCCTCTCTCCCCTTTCCATATATTTTTTTAATCCAAACTCCATTTCTTTGCTTTTTCATTTAATGCATGACCCTTGCCTACACTAGTAATCCAAGTTTACCTATTAGCTCTCACCTGATCACAGTCATCCCATTACAGATGTTGGAAATCTCAAAGTCATTATTAATGATACCTCTCCTTCTGAATGAAATAGATGAATAAAATATTGTGTGTGTGTGTGTGTGTGTGTGTCTAAACAGAAAAATATAGAGGGAGAGAAGCAGAGAGGTAGAAGTAAGGAAGAGAGGAAAGAAGGAGGAAAGAGAAATGGAGGGAGGGGAGAGGTAAAGAAAGAGAGAGAGTTAGAAACAGAGACTTATGCAACATTGACTAAAACATGCAACTGCTACCCAGTGAAAATACATTGATTTGAGCAGGGAATAGGGAGGAAAGATTCCCAGGGAGCTTTACTCTGAAGTAATTTTAATATCCCAAAGTATTAAGACAAGCACTGAGTCTGTGAAAATTCCATAGGTCGAAAAGAGCAGAAGAGTATTCCTAAGAAGATCAAAGCTTTAGCCCTGGCCCCGATGCTATCTAAGTGCATAATTAAAGGCACAGTCCAACAAGTCTAGATCTCGAGTTCTATATCTTATAAAATGGATATAACCATCCCAACCTCATGGGATTATTGTAAGAATCAAATGAGATACTTTTATGATGATGAAAATGCAATGGAGATTAGGTCCTAAAGGTGCTTGTGAATTACTGAGATAATATATCTGGGATATGGACAGAGCTTAGTAAAATACCAAATACTTTTATTTACACAGAAATAGAAATGCATGTATGTAAATAAGACAGATAATAGGTAACAATTATTATTGGGTACTTGTTTTATGCTGTAAGCATGAATCACCTCATTTAATCTCCTACAACAATTATATGCCATAAATGCCATTATCAAACCCACTTTACATATGAGGAAACTGAGGCCCAAAGTATAGAGTAATCTGATCAAATCAGACATTTTAGAAGTATTGAAGTTAGGATTCTAACCTGGAAAGTTGGCCTCCAGATCTTGTACTCTTAACTATCCTCTCTGTTTCTGCAGAGAGATGGAAAAGCTTAGGCGTCGACCCTAACCTTTGCTAACAGTAAAGGGATTCTAACGTTACGAACCCCACCAACGCAGCAACTTTCCATGGCTCAGGGACACCGCTAAGTCAAGTTTACCTCTCAGCAGCATGCCCTGTCCTCACTCAGCCACTTGTTGACTATGACGGCCCTTAGACTATTCAAACATTATTTATTTGGGGGAAATAATGTGTAACTGTGCTGTAATAGATCTTGCTATTCAAAACCTTGGAACAGAGAAGTGCATTAGCATGCTGAAAGTGCCATTTAAGAGAATTTCCACTTTCAATTGAGATTTTTCTGCTTGGCCGTACTTAAGCAGCATAAAAAGAAAAGATGATTTTAGCCAGTCATCTTTAGAAGTTCTTTCATATTCTCATTAACAATATTGTGGTGGCGTTATTAAAATTAGAGTACCTTAACCTGTCCTGTGATTAGTTTTCTTCAGTCTGTTTACTAGAGCAGACCACTAGTCTAAGTGTATGATAAAAGCAAATTTACTCAGGAGAGTTATTGACATTTTTACCCCCTTGCACTCCTATTACAACATGAGAAGCCCTAATGGTCTCTCTTATATTTAATATGCTGTGAGTTTTTAAAAGCAGCAGAGTGGAATACCACTGGAAGCCACTGTAAGGTCTGAGCTTTTCAGCCCTTGATGTAGAGATAGGTGTATATTACTGTGCATGAACTACAAGGACAACACGTAATAAAGAGCTCGGAAGAGAAAGAAGGTGAAGTAATCTGAGAAGGTTAAATACATGATAATGGCAGTAAAATGATACATGCTGGTAAGAGGAATTGAGAGTGGTAAAATCCAGGTTCATTTCTTAGGTCTATCATTTATTGATGATGTGATTGAGGGACCTCTCATTGAACCACTCAATGTATCTTCTACCTCAGTTTAGAAATAGGGTTGCTAATTCTGACTGTGCATATTCCATAGGGTTTGTGTGAGAATCAAGTTCATTCATTTATTCAACAAATATTTATTGAATACCTACTTATGCTGGTCACTATATATAGATGATAAATTATAAGCAAAATAATGACTTTTTATCCATAATGAAGTAATTCAGCTATGTAATGTAAACATTACACAAAAGTCACAGAAGAGGTTTTACAAACTAGTTTCCACAAAAAGCTACAACAGGATGTCCTGAGGAAGGTATAGGGCAGTGGTGCTCAACTGGGCATAATTTTATTTCCCTATGGGGCATTAGGTAATATCTGAAGGCCTATTTGGTTTTCACATCTGGGGGAAGGAAGGATTACTAGCATCTAGAAAATAGAGGACAGGGATCTGGTAAGCCTCCTACGATGCACAGTGAAGCTAAGATTTAAATGATAAGTGGGAGAGAATGCTGGAGAACAGGTGGGAGAAGATTTGAAGCAGAAGAACTGGCATTTGCATAGGAACCAACATGAGAATGGGATTTATTATATCCTAAACAAGGGAAGAGGGCCTGTGGGGCTAGGGCACAGAGAAGGTGGAGATGGCACAAGCTGATCCTGGTGACAGGCAGGGACATGCTATTCCATCAGAGGGTCTGATGAAGTGGATATGAAAGTCTCCTGAGATTTGACTTGAGAAATGGAGTGGGCGGAGCTGGGATTTACTGGATGAGAAACATGAAAGAGAAGCAGATTTGAGGAAGAAAGGAGGAGGATGAAAGCTCAGCTTTTGTAGCTGCTGAATCTGAGAGGTCTGTGACATACCTGAGTGGAGATGACCAGCAAGCAACAGGATATTCAATTTAGGGGAGAAATCTGAGCCAAAAAATAAATAAATAAACAAGGGAGCCATTGACATAATAATGTTTAAATGTGTAAATAGGGGAGAAGGTGAAGAGTAACAGAAAAGTCCTGGTTATAAAAGTGTTTTGTCAATCAAATCATGCTCTGCTAATATAGAGAATTCCTATCATCAACATCAAATAAAATGTTTTTTACATCCATCTATTTATTTAAGAAAACTTTGGTGCCCTTTATTACATGCCAGGCAGTAATAAATAGAGGCTGAGAACAAACTGCTGAATATGATTAACACCCTCCCTCAAGAAGAGTCAAGAAAGCAAGTAGGGGAAGAGACATATTAAATTCTTAATACTTCCCTAAAACTGAGTTCAAGTAGCTTTCCTTCTGTCAAGGTCTAGTGGAGAATGGCTGAGGGCTCTAGACGGGGGAAGAGATGGTAAAGGCATACTTCATCTGCCTCACGTTTAGCCCTGGCTTTGACTATCATCTGAAGTTTAACATGCTGTGATCTAGCATTCTGCAGAACTGTGTTCAAACAAGACCTGGTGTCCTACCTACTTCAGTCAACTTCTCTCAGTTTGCTTGTTTTCTCCCTTGTAGTACTGGGCATAAGATTCCAGAGACTCTGCAGCATGAGTAGAATATCACTGTAATATGATGACTTGTGTATCTTAAGCAGGTTTGAGGCATGACTGAATGATTGAATATGTACATATTCAATCTGCTTCTCTTTCTTCTTCCTCCTCCAGTAAATCCCAGTTCTGCCCACTCCATTTCTCAAGTCATATCTCAGTAACCTTCACATCCACTTCATATGGACTTCAGTCATATAATTCCCTCTGTAAAATCTGTCATTTGCCATTTTGCCCTGGCACAGTCATGTGAGTCTTGCCCATCAAGGTATCACTCTCTCAAATAGGAAAAAGTGGGTCAGATGCCAGGTTTTTGGTTTTTTTTTAATAAGAGTCATGGTTGAATTCACCATAGATCTTTGTAAATACAGAAAATTCTGGTAAATATACTTAAATATATTTATGAAATTTTAATTAGCTTTTATCTATTTTAGGCCCCATTAATAGCAATTATATCAAGCAAATCCTGAAAGAAGTCTTATATTCTAGCTACTGTGCTAGAGCTGTCTGTACATTGGCTTCTGCTCTCTGACCTTACAGTTTAGTGGAGAAGGAAGATAATTAAAAAGTAGGTAAGTTGATATATTTTAAATTAAGATGGGAACTATGAAGGAAGCAAATAGGGTTCCGGGAGGAAGAACACTAGGGCATTACATCATTTAGACTAGGGTGTGGTGGGGGTTAGAAAAGGTGAATCTACATTTACTTTTTATAATTACTGATCAATGGTCAAATGTATATTGGACTAAGAACCAAAAAATATGATTTTAATCTTAGATCTATTACTTAATTCTTACTTTTTAAATAAATCAATAAAGTTAATTTCATAAACACATAATAGTGCTTACTATGCGCTAGACTCTGCTCTAAAGTTTTATCAATATTAACTCATTTAATCCTCAACAATCCTATGAGATAAGCACTGTTATCTCACAGGCTCTATTTTACAGATACAAATCTGAAAAAGGAGAAACTATGGAACTTGGCCAAGGTCACAAGATAGTTACTGGTGAAGCAAGTTACTTTAGCGTCTGTGAACCTATTTCTCTATCTGTAAATTAGGAATAAGACCTATAAGTGCTGAGTTGTAAGGAAAATGGGATTTTTGAGGATTAAAATATACCTATAGATCATTGAATTATGACTGAAAGAACTTGAGAGATGGTTGCATCTAATCCTTTCATTTGAAAATTGAGTCGTTGAAGTATGTGAAAGCAAAATGACCGAACCAAGATCTTACAGCTAAATTAGAACAAGAACCGTAACTAGAAGTAAGGCCCTGGAGGTTAAAGTCTTGGTCTTTTCTCTGGTTAAACTTATCCATATACTCTGCTTCCCTTCCTGTTGGAAGGTCATTGCTTTCAAAACTTTTCTTTCTTCCCCAACCCCTCTCCAGGGAGACAGGTTGAACTGAAAGATGACAACATTAAATGATGCGAGCTTATTACTTATGATAAGCCCCAGGAGTATGAGACTTTCCGATGGTTTTGCTAGAAACTTAAAAATATTTAAATAGCTTCAATGAGGTACAGTTTGATGAGTTTTCACTTATGAAACCATCAATTCAAGATAATAAGCATATCCATCAACCCCCCCACAAATTTCTTCATGCCATTTTGTATTCTCTCCAGACTTTTGTAATCCCTTCTTCCAACTTGATCTACCTCCCCATTCCCAGTCAACTGCTATTCTCTTTTCTGTCTCTATACATTAGATTGCATTTTCTAGAATTTTACATAAGTGGGATCATATAGAATGTGATCTTTTTGTTTGTCCTCTTTCATTCAACATCATTTTTTAAAGATAAACCCATGTTATTGCATGTATCAGTAGTTCATTCATTTTTATTGCTGAACACTATTCCATTGCATGGAAATATCACAATTTTTTAATCTATTCATCTGTTGATGTTATCGCAAGCTGTTGGCTCTTACAAATAAAGCTGCTATGAATGTTTGTATAAAAGTCTTTGAATACATATGTGCTTTTGTTTATCTTCAGTAAATACCTAGGAGTAGAATTAGTAAATCATGTGGTAGGTATATATTTAACTTAAGAAAAAATTACTGACCTGTTTCCAAAGGGGGTGTATCGTTTTATATTCTTATCAGCAGAGTTTGAGAGTTCCAATCTTCCACATCATCACCAACACTTGATGTGGTCAGTCTTTTGTAATATTAGCTATTCTAATAGGTGTGTAGTAGTATCCTACTGGGGTTTTAATTTTCATTTCTCAAACAATTTATGATATCGATTATCTTTTCAGATGCTTATTTGATACCTGTATCTTCACTGGTGAAGTGTCTGTTCAAATCTTTGGCTAATTTTTTGGTGATTTTTTTTTTTTCTGACTGAATTTTGAGAGTTATTTGTTTTAGAAACAAATCCTTTATGAGATGAATAATTTGTAAATATCTCCTTTCATTCTGTGGCATTTTTTATTTTCTTAACAATATTTTTTAAAGAACAGAAAGTTTTGATTTTCATGATGTCTGATTTATAAGTTTGTTCTTTTACAGATTTTGCTTTTTGTATTCTACCTAACACAAGGTCATAAAGATCTTCTCTCATGTTTTCCTTTAGATGTTTTATTTAGGTTTTGCATTTAAGTATATAATCCATTTTGTAATGAGGTGTGGATCAAAGTTTGTTGTTTTGCGTATAGATAACCAATTGTCCCTGCATAATTTATTGAAAAGATTATCTTTTTTTTCATTGAATTAATTTTGTACCTTCATTAAAAATCAGTTGTCTATAGATGTATGGTTCAACTCCTGTAGTGGCTATTCTGCATTAATCTATTCACCTATCTTTATGCCAATGCCACACTGTCTTGATTATATTGGTTTTATAATAAGTCTAGAAATCAGAGGTGTTTTTTTCAATTTCATTAAGTTATTTTGGCTACTATATATTTTTGATTTTCTCTATGATTTTAGAATATACTTCTTGATTTCTCTAAATAAATAAACACCCACTGGGATTCTGATTGGGTTTGCATTTAATCTATAAATCAATTTTCAGAGCATGAAATCTCAACAATATTGCATCTTCTTTTTTCTTTTTTGTAGTTTTCAGTGTATTTGCCTTGCATACTTTAAAAATCAGGTTTATGTAATCCCAGCACTTTGGGAAGTCGAGGCAGGCAGATCACCTGAGGTTGGGAGTTTGAGACCAGCCTGGCCAACATGGTGAAAATATGTCACTACAAAAAATACAAAAATTAGCTAGGCATAGTGGTATGCACCTATAGTCCCAGCTATGAGGGAGGCTGAGGCTGGAGAATTGCTTGAACCCAGGAGGTGGGGGTTACCAAGGTGATAGAGCAAGACTCTGTCTCAAAAAAAAACAAAAGTCAGGTTTATCCCTAAGTAGTTCATATTTCAAAAATTTTTCATAAATTACATTATTTTTTATTTTAATTTCTATGTATTTATTGCTAGTATATAGAGATACAATTGATCGTTGAATATTAATGTTGTATTCTGCAACCTTGCTAAATGTGCTTAAAGGTTCTAGTTACCTTTCTTCAGAATTCATGAGAATTTTGACAGATCATTATGTCATGTGTAATAAAAGCATTTTTATTTCTTTCTTCCCAATCTGTATTTATTTTTCTTGCCTTGTTACACTGTCTGGAACCTCTCAGACAATGTTGAATATAAGTGCTGAGAAGGGACTTACTTGTCTTGTCCTGAGTTTTTTGTTAAAACCAGAAATAGATATTAGATTTTGTAAAATGCTGTTTCTGTACCTACTAAAATAATTGTATGCTGTTAGTTTGTTTTGTTTCTTTTTTTAAAAAGTTAATAAATTACATTGGTTCATTTGCAAATATTAAAGCAATTTTATATTCCCAGGATAAAGCCTACTTGGTCCTGATCCTTTTTATGTATTGTTGGATTAAATTTGCTAAAATGTATTTTTTTTAGAATTTTTTGCATCTATATTCATGAGTGTTTATTGATGTCAGCTTTTTTTGTAGTATCTTCATCTGGTTTGGGATTAGGTAATGCTGACCTCAAAACAATATCTGGAAAGTATTTGTTCCTCTTCAGTTATCTGAAAAATTTTGTGTAGAACTGTTACTATTTCTTTCTTGAAGATATTTAGAGGAATTTATCAGTGAAGCCATCTGGGCCTGGAGTTCTCTAGAGTACTTATTTCTTCTTTATTAGTTTACATCTTTCAAGGAATTTTTCCATTTTATCTAAGGTATCAAATTTTTTGGCAAAAAGTTGTTTATAAGATTTTCTCAGCCACGTACAGTGGCTCAGGTTTTGTAATCCTAGCACTTTGAGAAGCTGAGGCTGAAGCTGGAGTTGAAGATGAGCCTGGGCAACAAAGTGAGACCCTGTCTCTCCAAAAAAAAAAAAAAAAAAAAGACTTAGCCAAGTGTGTGGTCCCAGCTACTTACAGAGCCAGGATTTTGAGTCTTCAGTAAACCATGATCATAACATTGCAGTGTCTGTAAGAATGCATACATACATACATACATACATAAAGATTTCCTTATTAGCTCTTTCATGTTGTAGGATTGTAGGATTGTGAGGGATGTCATCTTCCTCCATCTTGATTTTGATAATTTGTTTCTCTTCGTTAGTCTTGCCAGAGTGTTAGAGAGTTATCTATTTTATTGATAACCAACCAGCTTTTGTTTTTATTTATTTTCTTCTATCTTCTGATACTTTTTATTTCCTTTCATCTATATACTTTGGGCTTATAATTTTTTTCCAGTTGCTAAAGATGAAAACTGAGGTCAGTGATTTGATGCTACCATCTTTTCAAATATGAGCACGTAGTGATACGTATGTTTCCTTAATTTCTGCTTTGAGGGGAATCCAACAAACTCAATATAGTTGGTAGTTTATGGTTCATTCAGTTCAAAATAGATTCTCATTTAAAAATTTTTTTTCTTTAACTAACGTGTTTTTTAGAATTGTGTCATTTATTTTCTTAATATTTTGAGAGTTTCCAGAGATTGTTCTGTTATCAATTTTCAACTTAATCCTATTATGGCTGGAGATTATATTTCCTATGATGTGGATCTTTTTAAATTTATGAAAATTTGATTTCAAGTTCAAAATACGTTCTATTTTGTTAAACACTATTTGAGCGTTTAAAAATGTTTATATTTTGCTGTTGTTAGTAAAAGCTTATATAAAGGTTTATTAGTTCAAATTGATGCCTAGTTTTATACAAGTCTTCTCCATCGCTACAGATTTTCTGTCTACTTGTTCTATTATTTAGAGAAAGGTGTTGAGATCTCCAATTATAATTGTGGATTTCTCTATTTTTACTTGCTGCCTTTATCTCCCCCAGCAAATCAATTCTATCTTCTCAATTCAGCAAGTCCACTGGCCATAAATGGATTTCTCCTCTCTGAAGTATGGCCTGGGTGTCAAAGGCTATAAGAATTGGAAATCACAGGGCTGACCTTGTTTCCTTTCTCTCTGCATTCATTGTTTTTTGTTGTCTCATGTGCATTCTTGAAACCCATTCTTTCCTACATTGTGTCCTTTTTTGGTTATTTTAGGTGGGAATGCAAATCCAGGCCCTGTTAATCTATTTTTACTGGAAGTACAATTGTCATGAAGTTAAATTTAAACGATTCACCAGCAGAAAGCATTCAATGTATGGAAGTCCCACCATACAAAAGTACCGTTAGGTATTCTGAGGTCTGCGGTCTAAGCTAGAGCATCGTGACATATTTAGATGTGATAGACACGTAGCCTAGTGACTGAGTGTTTAACAGAAAAAAATGATAGCAATTGCTTGTCAGGCATTGTGCTAACAAGAAGAAAATGCATATGCTCCACTTGAGGGCAGAGGCAGTCACACACCGAGTGGCAGTGGAAAAGAAACAGAGGATTGACATAATATTATGTTTATCTTTGTATTCTCTATTTCTGGCACAGTTCTTGGCAATAGTAGAGCTTAATAAATGTTTGCTAAACTAAGTCAAATTGAACTAAGTCAAATATTTGATAAGGTAAATATTTGATTTATGGTGGACCCCCCTTGAACTTAGTAAGAAGTTTAGAACTTATGAAAGTGAGCAGGAATACAAAATACATAATATAGGCTTAA
Source organism: Ateles fusciceps (assembly GCA_036589455.1). Lineage (NCBI taxonomy): Eukaryota > Metazoa > Chordata > Mammalia > Primates > Atelidae > Ateles > Ateles fusciceps. Next base: position 2,284,671 of record JAZHEH010002752.1, read on the forward strand.
TAAAAAATAACAATTAACTAAGTAATATAACCTAAATGATTGCGCCACCTACGGCCTCCAAAAATATATCAATGTGCCTATTTCAAAGAGTGAGGAGTAAACACATAGAATTTATCACCTCAAGAGATTTAAGAAGATTTTCACTGAATTTATGAAAATGAATTATCTGTGAGTTGGTTAAAAGTAATACTGGTTAGCATCAGGAATAGGAAACTATAAGTTTTCAATCAAGAATAATCTCGACTTTAGCCTAAATCTGAGTTTGAAGCTGGGTAGTCATTGATTTACAACTTATTTCTTGGTGTTACATTTCTTCCAAACCAATAATCAGTGAAGCCTTTCCCAACTTGTACCTTGGCTCTGCCTTTCCTTTCTCAGAGCAAAGTGCTAAATCTTCCATGAGGCTGCCCTAATTTCCACCATACATATAATCTCTTCTTTTTTAGTGGTTTCTAAATAATTTATACTACCTCTTTTATGGAACTTAAACTTTTTTAAACTTGCCTTTTTGTTATTTATACTGATTTACCATCCTTTCTATTAGACTCTCCTTAAAGGTAGAGGCAACATCTGATGTATTCATTTGCCCAAAGTAATAGCAAAGATTACAGTACATAGGAGATGCTTAATATGTTTGTTGGATCAATGAATAAATGAATGAATGCAAGATTCAAAGGACACTTTTAAAAACATAGTGTTTCTGCACACAAAGACTATGAATTCTTTACCTTTTTGTCCCCAAAGACTAAAGAGAAGAGGATTTTTAGGCGAGGCTCTTGAAAGGAAAGAATAAAGGATCCTGATGAACAGAAGGTGGTAAAACCTCAGAAGACCCAGCAGATGGGGTCTGGAATAATGATAAATATTTGCTTAAGAATTTTGGAGAGGATTGACTGGGATTTTGGAAAACATAAAGGCAACTTTTTATTTTCCTGTTGTTTCCTGAGAAATTCAGAACATTTACTAGTGAAGGAATATTTTCTGAAAGTTGTGGGCTGGCTGGTCGACAATGCATGGAGAAGAAGCATGTGGCTGGGGCAGATGGGAGACTATAAGGGCAGGAATGAAGGCAGAGGAGGGACTGTGGGTGTGAGCTGAACAGAACACCATGAATGAGAAAAAGAGAAGGTTGGTTGAATTGATATAAAAACAAACTGTCTAATGGCAATAGCCTTATGGTGTACACTCACGAAGTACTAAGGAAAACCAATTTCCCTGCAAATTAGGTAAAGTTTACAGATTAGTAAAGATTTTAAAAGATAAGTTCTACTTTTCATTCCTTCCATTCAAAATTGAAGGTAATGAAGGTAAGAGGAAAACTTCCCTGGTGTCAGCCTTTGAGACTTTAGCACTACAAGGTCATTAGAATGAACCAATCCACCATCATCAGGGTACAAATGCAGGAAACTAGGTAACCCAAATCATGCTGCTCTTCCAAAGAAAATACAGAGAAAACATTTCATGTGTGTTATAACACTGTTTCCTACAATTTGTACCTTGTTTGGTCTTCCTTGGATTTTCTAGGTCAATTAAATGCATAATTTATTATGCTGTGAATTTCCCTCCTTTTGCCTCTTACATCTTGAAATTCTTGAGTAAACATCACCATTCTTTGCTGTGAAACTAGTCTTTAGAATACAGATTCCTTTGGAACTTCCAAGTGCTCTGAGCATCACCTTCCAAGATTCCTTACCCCCTAGCTCAGCAATCCTACAGAGATACTAGGGACTGGTGGAGCCTCACCTCCCTGTGTAGGTATCATCCTTGGTGAAGGGAAATGAGAATATGTCCCTAAATTCTGTTCTTATTTTATTTCATACTTATATGAATCTTTTTTGCTGTCAAAGTGCACATGCATATTTCTTTGGAATTAACACATTCCAGCCTACTCTCATTTCCCAAGAACATTTAAAGACACGATTCTCCTTGTATTATCTATGTAAATTTTATCTAGAATAAGGAATAAAAGTGACTTTTCTTCAATACATAGGCAACATAAAGTTCTTCTAATTACTCTTACATTTTAAGATACCTTCTGGCTTGTCTTTAGAGATAATGCCAGATACACAACTTACAGTATCATAAAGGCAGTAATATTCTGTAGGTAAAAAATATACCACATCTAGCTCTTAACTAAACTGAGAGGAGAGTTGAACATATTAAATGATACTGTGAGTATGCATGTATATAGTTGTATTTCTCATACAGCAAAGTGCAGACATCCGTATATGTACATATATGTGTGTATATGACCTACTCCCTTCAATGTTACTACTTTTTTCACAAGCTACTTAAATTCTACCTCCATGACCTGCCACCCAAATCTCCTGGTAGGAATATTTTTTCACATCTCCCTTCTTCCTACTTCTTTCCCCCCCCCCCCCCCACACACTTATGGTATGTGCCGTTTCACCAGACCCGTGTGAAGACAGGAGAACACTGATGGCATTGCTTTTCACAAGTGTGGGAATGAAAATTCTTCCCAATGAAAACATCTGTCTCTGTTCAAGTCATGCCCAGTTATCCCCCTAAAAGAAATGTTCTGATTAACTTTTTTTTTTAAGTCTTAAGATAGCAGTTTGTGTAGCAGATCTAATTAAGAAGTTTATGTAACAGATCTGCAGGGTTTTTTTCCTTCTTCCACCGGGTTCTATGAGCTCAGTTTGAGTGTTACCAGCTTTCGCTATGCAACGGCCAAGTGCTTCTCGGGCTGAGAATTATCAGCTTTTGTGGGATACTATTGCTTCCTTAAAACAATGTGAACAAGCTATGCAACATGCATTTATTCCGGTAAGGAAAATTTTCTTTCATTTTCCTAGGGATTCTTTTATTTACTTTTCCTTTTCCTCCTGTTGTATCTATAGAGAAATGAATGTATTCTGTGCATTTGGCAATCATGGTTATTTTCTCTGTAGTTCTTGTTTATGCTATATGTATGGTTTTTCTCTGCATGAATTCCTAATTCTTAATATGTCCAAATATTAATCAGTGAGAAAGAATAAACAGTGGTCCATTCAAACTAATTCCACTGAAGACGGTAGTTTCTAATAGTGGTATGTACTAATGAAATGAAACAGTATTGATATTTTATATATTAATTTTTGAAATAAACTGCAAAGTTTATTTCTCCATTAGTTCCCCCAGAACTACTTGAATATCTTTTGCAGTTAGATTGTATATATATATATATATATATATATATATAGAAACAAAAATTGCTTTTATTTACTCCAAGTAAAACCCACCAACAAACTTGTCCTGAAAAGTATAATTGTTTATTAGTAAAGTAGTGATGCAATATTTAGATCTTTGTAAAAATGCATGACAGAAGTCGTATATAGCTATATAAAATGAATTAGTGAATCAGTTTCATTGTGTTTTATTATGGAGAAATAATGTTTGTGCTTATAATTTATTTATCCAGAGGAATGAGGCTGACAACACTTGATAGGCTGAGATAAGGTAAATAAAACTAGCAAGAAGAGTATTAAAATATTTGATCATTTTAATTAGATATACTTTGAAGAACTGAGATCACCAATGAGCTATGAGAGAAGATTCTTAAAAAATAATCTCTGCTAAAAATTATTTGGTACCCTCTCAAGAAAAACATTATTTCTGACATAGAAACCCAAGAGATATGCTTCTTTCAATAGTTGGAATAACTCTTCCTTGAAGTTCACGTTATTTTCAAGTGACTCAAGTTAGATGTCATCATATTTTTCTCTGTAACTTGGAAATCACCTAAATGTCACAAACACTGTGCTTTATTTGAAGCTCTTCTAATTGAACTACTATATTTTACTTGGATCACAGAAAGTTGATCTTGACTAGTGAAGACATAAAGCTTATATAATTTTTGTAGGAAGTCTAAAAAACTAATAGTGGGAACCTCTCTAAATCATATTGTTATAAGGATTCTGCTTTGCATAGAATCTAGAAAGTATAGTTTTCTTCTCCTATCTTTATGAAATTCTCTTCCTTTTTTTAAAATTGTTGTTGTTATCAAAGTGTGATATTCCTTGTGAAGCTCAAGTACTTTCTCTCTCACGGAGACGTTACTGGCCAGGCAGGGTTCTCTTCTCCCTTCTTGATACCTTATATGCACCTCTGACTTATTACCTAACATTTTACTGTTAAATGTTTTCCTCTCAGTCTCTCTAATTATATTGTAACTTTTGGGGTAAATGTGGAAAGGGGAGTAAGTTGGAGAAAGAAACTCACACTTATTTGTGTCCTTGTTGTCTTGTCTTGAACTCCTTAAATGTAGAAGTGCATCTATTCCCAGTGTCTAGCACAGTGCCTGGCACATAAAGAGTGCTTGGTGAGCATGTGAGGAATCACTACATCAACTACCAAGAGTCTCCAATTTCCAATTAATGCTTGACAGTTTTCATTAATAGCTTTATCTTTACCGATCTTGTAAAATTATTTCTATTCAAGTCCATCTGGAGAAAACCCGGAAACCTTGATTATAGCCTTGTGGTGGTGTAGTGGTAGGGGCAGGGATGTGTTTATACATAGAATAGACCTCTATGGGTACAGTTAACTTTGGATTGAATTACCATCATTCATGGGCTACTCTTTCTCTCATTCCAGTATATGTTTCCAGTTTCCCCTACTTCACACATACATAAAATAATGCCCAAAGTATCCTTCAGGTTTGCTTTATTTTTGACTGCTTTAAATCTTTTTCAGAACATATTGGGACTTTGCCAATATCTCAAGCATCTTCCAAGTCTTTATTAAATATATGATTAAATATAATGTGTTTAAACTGACACTCAATTTATTTCTTTGTCAGCAGAAAAAATACTCTTTATTCCTGGCTTTATGCACTTTTTAACCCAATGATATATATTTCATGTACACACGTGTATTTACACTTGTACACTTATAGGTACTTATAACATTTTTACTAATGATACCCTTCATTGTTTACAGTATCTTAATCCTAAAATATACATATTCTATCATGCCGAGTCTATTAAATAAATGATAAATATATGGCTTAAATAATTGCCTCCTTTAAGATAAACCTTGATATCTTTTGAATCAAATACTTGAAAATGAACAATGTATATAAAGTATAGACACATATTGATGTCGTTGATCTGAGAACTGACCTGAAAAGGTCATAAGCAAGTAAATGCTCTTCTGTACATCTACTGTGAGTGTGGATTCCTAACACATCATTAGAATGCAGAGCCACCTAAATGGTCTGGATCATGTCACTCACACACGATAAGCTATGGATCACAACTGGTTTTTCAGTCAGTGTAGTTCTGTGGACTAACAGTAAACCCGACATAAAATGTCAAGTCATGATATAATCTGCCCCAGGGAACCTCTGTATAAAATTCATGTTTGTGAAAGGAACCTGAAAGCAGCTGATACCTGGATAGTGCTGCCCAAAACAGTCTTCAGAGAAGAAGGAAACCAAACTATGAAGTCCTTCAAAGTTTCAGGATTTGATTTCACATATTAGATCCTGCCCTAGAGTGTTAAGATGGAAATAAAGTCTGGAATCTCAAGCAAGTTCATGTGCTGGATCCAAGAGCCGCAAGTGCAAAACGGCAACACAGAACTTTTCTTATCTTTCAGCATAAGTGTCTGGCAAGTGCAAGCTCCTAAATATTTATTCAATGCATGAATTATAAAAAGTTCTCATGAAGTATTTTAAATCGGTTCCATCAAGGGGGCCTAAAGGCATTCTTCTAGGAAGTCCGTATCTTTGGGTATCAGGCAAATCAAAGGCTTTGCAATTTTATTCAAATGAGTAGATATGCTTATAAAAACAGTCTCATAATTAGTAGTTCTTTCCATGGAGACTGGCCTGTGTTTTTATTCACTTGTTAATTCAATCAGTTCACTTGCGTTTTCTGGAGCCCCTACCATGAGCCAGGTACTATTCTAGACAGGATAAGCACCCAAAATTACACTTAAAACTTCTTTGTGACACCATCACTTTGTGAGAGAGATAGTGTTATCCCTTGACCAAATGGTGTCCTACTATCTCTTGCTGCAATGTACAAATTTGGTTTTCCTTTTTCTGCTAGAATCATATCTGGATTTGATAAAAACATTCACGCTGGAATCAGTGGATCCTAAGTACAATTCTTATGCCCATATTGCTGCTAGACTTGGGACTTCATTCAATCAAAAAGCAGTTGCAATATTATCCATTCATTCATTCATCTCAGAAAAACTTATCCTGACCCTAATGTGAAGGTTATGCAGCTTATTAAGTCTTGAGAGAGATATAGACATGTATAAATCAGGAGAACTCCTGATTGGAATTCTGCCTCCAGGAATTTTCAAATGGATTTGCAAATCACTGTAATACCATATGCAAAGTGTAGAGTACCCTAAGTATCTGTGAATTACCACAAGAATTTAGAGAAGGCACAAGTTTCATGGAAGGATATCTAAGCTAGGTTCGAAGGTTAAACAGAATTTTGACATTCAGTAATGATGGAAGAAGAGGACATTCCAAATGGAGGGAACAGAAAAGGCACTTGTTAATTGTGTAAACGCAGTCCATTTTTCCATGTGTTCATCCATTCAACCAATGCTTATTAAATACCTTTTATGTGTCAGAAATTGTGATATGCCTGGAACATCTAATAATAAATAGAATATGGAGCATTCACATTCTAGTCGTGGGGACACACATTAAATAAACAGTTGCACATGTATCTCTATTACACATTTGAATACTGTCCTATGAAAGTTGTTTATAGTTTTTCTTAGAATTGCAATTATATATTACACATATACATATACAGATACACATCAATTATCAGAAAGTATAGCAACAGTAGATATTTTTCAAAGTCACTATAAACAAAACAAAAGAAATAAAACATTCTCCCAAATATACTGTAGTCTTAAAATACAGTTCATTTATCCAGCAAACAATTAACACATCCTGCTTGCCACACCCTGGGCTAGGTACTGGCAGTTTAAAAAGTAATAGTTAAGGTGGAGCGCAGTGGCTCAGGCCTGTAATCCCAGCACTTTGGGAGGCTGAGGCAAGCGGACCACAAGGTCAGGAGTTCAAGGCCAGCTTGGTCAATATGGTGAAACCCTGTCTCTACTAATAATACAAAAACTAGCTGGGCATGGTGGTGTGCACCTGTAGTCCCAGCTACTAAGGAGACTGAGGTAGAAGAATCACTTGAACCTGGGAAGTGAAGGTTGCAGTGAGCCAAGATCGTGCTACTGTACTCCAGCCTGGGCGAAGAGGGAGACTCCGTCTCAGAAAAAAAAAGATAAAAAAAGAAAAAAGTTAAGATTTACTGAGCACCCATTTTATGCCATGCACTGTTCCAAGCATTTTGCATGTATTATCTCACTGAATTCTGTCAACATCGGATGTAGGTACTACCATCTCCATTTTACAAAGCTTAAAAAAGAGATAAAATAGCTTTCCCACAGTCACATAGTTAATAAATGGAATGATTGGCCCTTGAACTCAATGATCCAACCTGAGAGCCCATTTTCTTAACCATCTCAACAGAGTAAGAAGAAAACACTGAAACTGAGATAGCTGCATCGCAGCATGATTAGGAGCAACAATTAAAAGATATACAAACCATGGTAAATGCAGCAAGGAAAGAGTGATCCATCTGCTTGGAATGGAAAGGAAAGATAATCAAGGAAGGCTGGAAAAGGAGAAAAGTCTCGAGTCAGTTTTAAAAATAGGGGTTTACGAGATGAGGGAGGTGAGAGGTTAAAACAGCTGGAACAAAGGCACTAGGCATGAAAGAGCACTATGAAATGAGGGTATGTTGCTAACTTTCTCCAACTTGTGATCTAACACTTGAGCATTAGAGAAGAAGCAAAGTCAGAACAACCAGCATGAGAGTTAGGACATATTTAAGGTCAGGAATTATACAGGTAAATCATAATAACTGTAATAAATAATTCAGGCCCTCTAAAAAGGAACTGGAGCCTCAGAATAGAACCCGAGGTTAAGAAAGAGATGGCTTTCAGAAAGCTGGCTTCATTATCCCTGCTACATGCAGCCTGACCTACAAGTTGACAATGGTGTCTAGAACTGAGGGTATATACATAGAGAAGCAGAGAACATTTGTACAGAGATGTGAAAGCCTGAAACAAATGTAGAAAAGGAGATGAGAAATGTTGTGGTCTCAAAGACACTGAGAGAAATGAGGCTGAAAAAGACTAAGAGAGGCTGGACTGTGACTTTTTGGGTCCCCCAAACTCCCAGTTCTTAGTTCCAGCCTATCAGGCAGCCTGCCCTGCTGTGCTTCCTGCCCTTTTAGCCTAAAAACAAGTTCTAAATTTTGCTTAAGCCAGTGCAAGTAGCTTTCTCATTCCCACAGCCACAGAACTTTAAGATAGGGGCCAATTAGTGACTAGTGATATAGGGATAGGATACAGTGCCACAAGAAGATGCAGGACAGAGTTGAAAGGAAGCTGAACAGATCAGCTGAGGACATTGGTCTTCAAACTGAGGTTTTCTCCTTCAGGACTTAACTCTCATCGCCTTCCGCAAGCCTTCACTTACGCCTAGTCACCAGAAGGCATGCCTTCTCCCTCTTGCTTCAACCCTGATTGACACCCCCCGGAGAAAATAAGAGTAAGGAAACTTCTTACCAACTGCTTTAAATCTGTGTTTTTATATGGGATCATTACAATGCCATCATGAAATGACCCACTGCTATTATCTACATTTTAGAGGATCTGTGGGGTTAAGTACCTTGTTTAAAATCATGTGGCCAGTAAGACCGGGAGAGAACTTAGGCCTTCTAACCATAATCCCACCTGCCTTTCTTCATGCCTGTCATGGGACTTTGTCCCTATTTTTCTCATGCATTTTTTTCTGCTTTGTAGTGTAAGCATTTGGAAGTTTTCTTTTATTTCCACATTACACTATGAGTTCCTTACAGGATAAGACTATAGGCTTCTCCTCTTGCTACTTTCTGCAGTGCCAAGTATAGTGTTTTAAATATTATGTTTGCTAAGTAAATCTGTATAGATGGAATGATGAGTACTTAAAAGAGAGAACTTAAGAAACAATGAAATGTTAATGAGGAAATGATCCTTCTTGCCTAAAATACATTTTTAAATTCTGCCTTCTGAGCTCCAGCGTCACTTCCACCATTCCTGCCTTGCTGATCCCCGGATGTGTAGTTTGAACCATCACATGTTGAGGTCAGTTCTAAATAGGATTTGTTCAGTGATGACTTTCAGTCCCAGTTCTTGGTGTTCCAAGTGTGTTTTGTCCTTTCTGGATTCTAAATATTACTTGACTCATCATCCTCAATCATGTTGGATTCATTTCTCTATTTCATTCCTCTTAACCTCGCTTTGCATTTCTGTTTAGTAATACCCCAATTTTTAGTCCATTTCCTTCTGAAGAATATGAACAAGGCTATTAATGGAATTTCTATTAGTACAGGAATAAAGATGACACTTAATCTATGGAGATGTTCAATTTAAGGCAGAGGGGGGGAACTACACCAGACGCGACCTGGATAATTACAACAGCTTGGGACTGCAAGAACATTGGCAGATTGCTGGTAAAGTGGAATGAAATTGTCGCTTTTGGTTTTTAACAAAAAAGCAAGAGCCTGCTATGTTTATATTTTCCTCACTTGTGAAGTTTGCATTTTCTTTGACTACCGGTCTTGTGATGGCTGTGCATACGTATCTGGAGGCCATGAAAAAGTAGCACCAGGTGCGGGATACCTTCTTTGTCGTCCAGTATTGCTCATTAGAAAATGTCTTGATGACTCATTAAAATGGAGTATTAGCACTGATACACGTTATTGTACAATAGAGTAAAGCTCGCAGTCTGCCACTTCCACTTTCCATACACATCCCAGAAATTGCAGAAATAGAATCCCAAGCTTATTTGTTACAGAACAGAAAAACAGACAGTTGTTCAGAGTTAATAATGGCAGTCTTCTTCCATGTAGCAAACGAAAATTTTAAAACATATACACATTAAAACCTGAAAATCTTTAATGAGCTAATACTAGATATGTTATACTTTTTGAAGCTTCATTTAGATATTTTTATTAAGCTAGAATATGCTTAAGAACAATTGGATTTCTCATTTTCATCGTGTAGAGATGAAAAAAATTATACCAATGGTTTTACTCTTGCAGCTGCTGCTAAGACTACCTCTATTACTACCTATCTTCTTATATTAATTTATCTTGTTACAATTTTCAAAGTACTATAAACTAGATTAGTTCTCGTTACAACTTTCGCAATTAGGCAAGACAAGTCTTATTATCTTCATAGTATATATATGAAAATTAAAGTTTAGAAAGTCGAAATGGCCAGGATCAGAAATGGTTAAAGAGTAAAACATAATGTATCAGGACTAGAATCTTAGTTCAGTTTTTATTCCGAGTCAGAGTTTCAGCTACTTGAAGGAACCTTGTTCCACCATTTACTATCTTGAGTAAATTACTCAAATTCTCTGAGCTTCAGTTTCATCCAATGTAAAATTAGATGATATATAACTTTTTAGCATTGTTTGAAGTTTAATGAGGTAATGTGAATTAAACTCTTAACACAGTGCCTAACCCAATAATGTGCCCAGTAAAGGCTGTCATTATTGTTGCTGCAAATTTTCAATGTTATCCCAAATATATACATTTACAAATTGCATGTCTTCCTATATGACCACATTTGCTTCTTGAAGAACCATATGATATTGACTAAATAATAATTTTTAATATCTTTACATGAATAGAAAGTTTCAGAGATGAAATTAATCAGCTAAGATCATTGTAGAAGTGAGGAGAAAGGTCTTAAATATTAGTCAGATAATCCAAGTTCTAAACTCTTTTATTACTATTTTTATGATATTCAAAATTAGGCTAGTATTAAAATCAGGAATCATACAATTCTCGTTATAGTGGTGTATAACCTTAGAAATAATTTGGAGAGTTAAGTGTCTTGACTAAGTTCTACAGGGCCACAGCCAGTCCTAGGAGCCTCATCTACTAAATCCAAGTGCAGGGCTAGAAGGTGCTCATAGTATAACATGAAGCATAAGTTACAAATGTTCTTATCCAGTAAGAGTGGGCGAGGAGGAGTCATGAGATGGTTGCAAATATATTCATAAGGAAGTTACCATCTTCTTTCCAGTTGGTTAGAAAAAACCTTTATAAAACAAGCGAAGGTTCCAGAGTACCTGAGATTGCAATTCCAATGGAAATAGGAGTCTGAGAGCACAGAAGAGAGATGGCCCCAGCCTGGGAATCATCATTTCACTCTTCAACTTGTGACAGAGTCCCCATGTACCAGAAATCAACCTGCTCCCTGCCCACCTTCTCTTTCTTTCATTCTTTTCTCTTGTTATTTCCCTCTCTCTCCTCTAGCCCACAGCAAGAAATAATATTCCTCCTTCTTTATGTTAAACACCCAGTTGTAGCATTATGCCAGGCCTAGTAGGAGGTAAACTGAACAGCAGTATCCTTGCTTTATAGAATAATTGAAAGTAAGAAAGCCACCGGAAAACTGAGAAAGCACGAGTCACAGAGACGCTGCCACTGTGGGAAGCTAGAACAGCTGTGGGGCTAGGAACTGGTTGGCATTTTAGATCCAGAGATTTGTAGGCTCTTGGCTTGTAGAACAAAGACTTCATTGCCTAGTTGATGACAATATACAAACACATCTGCAGAATATATTCTTTGGCATCAGCAAATGCAAACAGGATTTAGGGAACCTCTATTTTTCTAGTCCCCATTCACTTCTCTTTTTTTTCTCTATTATTTTTCTCTGTGTTTTTCCTCATGGAAATGATTCTAAATTGAACATTAATTTTGAATAAAAATGGGTTGAGGGGAGAATTCTTAGACTTATAGATGTTATCAGAATTTAAAATAAGGGAAAATGAAACTAAAATATTGTCTACCCTGTTCTTCTCATAATGTGCGCCCAAATGCCATTGTTTAGAAACAAGTCTTGGAACGTCTTCCAGACCCACCATAAACATGAGCACATTACTGATTACTAGTGGATAGCAGTAAACTAACTCATATTTCATTTGTCTCTCTCCCTAACATTTCCTCTCACACAAAAGAACCATTCTAGATATAAAATATTTTGAGACCTTCTCTATAGCTTCACCTGTTATATTTCAAATCTTATTGGATGATCTACTGTCAAATTATGGTTAGTAGGGGAAAAATGAAAGCAGAGGGATTTTTTTCTGGAGTTACAGATTATATGAAATGAAGAAAGGCAAGGATGGAAGAAAGAGCTTGGTAATAACTCTCAGCATTACTTCAAATCTTTTTTACTCTTTTTTATAGAAGAGAACTCCTTGCTGCTGATGACATGGTTCTTAGGCCAGAAAATTAACCTGCTTACAAGAAAAATGAAATATGAACTATAAACATAGAGCAGGAGTACCATATATAGATTTTTGAGGTGTCTTGTCTAACGCATACAGGACCTTATCCTTCAGCCAAGTAATCAGAAACCAGTTTATATCATTATTCTCTGTTGAATTTAACTTTTGTCTTTTATTTCTGCATGCTTTTTCTTAATGTCCTGTCTTCTAGCTTTCTATGTCTGAGTGGTAAAAACAGAGACCATTTCCCAGAAGGAAGGGTTATACAGCATCCCTGCTTTCTTTACAGTATTTCCTAGAAGGATGAACTATACAAGAAGTAAAATAAGATCCTTGATGAGAAATAGACTCTTTGAGACCATTTCATTCTCTATTTTTTAAAAATAAAAATAAATGCAGAGACTCAGTAAATTGCTGAATTGCTGAACTTACTGGGTCTAAAACTAAGATCTCCTGACTCCGTATCCTGCCATCTTTATACTAGGAACATAATTCCTTGACTGGAGTGTGGTTATTTCCAGGGAGATAGAGTGCCTGATTTTTTTTATAGCCATGCAGGAACCGCCTGGGTTGTCAGATTGATTCCATTATAAATGACTCAAAACATTATGCTTCTATTAAAAATAGGAATAATACGTAGCCATAAAAAGGAATGAATTAACAGCGTTGGCAGTGACCTGGATGAGACTGGAGATTATTATTCTAAGTGAAGTTACTCAGGAATGGAAAACCAAAACATTGTATGTTCTCACTGATTGTAGGAGCTAAGCTATGAGGACGCAAAGGCATGAGAATGATGCAATGGACTTTGGGGACTTGGGGGAGAAGAGTGGGAGGGGGGCAGAAGACTACAAATCGGGTGCAGTGTGTACTGCTCAGGTGATGGGTGCACCAGGATCTCACAAATCACCACTAAAGAACTTACTCATGTAACCAAATACTACCTGTACCCCAATGACTTATGAAAAAAAGATGATTAAATGAGTAATGATGAAAATTGCATTCATTTTTAATATAGGACATGAAGCTTCAAATAAATGTCTAGTTTTGGGTAAGTCTTTGGGGGATATATTTTCACATTTTATCTGGCAAGTTTGAGAAATGCTGTAGATGCCATTTTGCTTTTTTATGATTTTGGGGTTTTTCTGAGACAAAGTCTTGCTGTGTTGCCCAGGCTGGAGTGCAGTGGTGCCATCTCAGCTCACTGCAACGTCCATCTCCCAGGTTCAATCAATTCTCCTGCCTCAGCCTCCTGAGTAGCTGAAACTACAGGCTCATGCCACTATGCCTGGTTAATTTTTTGTATTTTTTTTTTTAGTAGAGATGGGATTTCACTGTGTTTTAAGTTCTTAGTTTATTCCCCAAATCCCATGCTTCCTCCCAGCTGTCTAACTTCTCCTGAAATGTATAGTGGAATAATAAGTTAGAGCAAGTAACATTGCCAGCAGCTACCATCTTGTTCCACTCAGGGTAGTGGTAGGACAAGAACATGGATTTCAAGTCAAGAGGAGCGAACTTTGGCTGCATCTGGTTATTAGTCTAGGGATCTTGCCTAAGTTGTATTACAGGTCCATGCCTCACTTCCCTTATCTACAAGATAAACAAAATTGGAATATATACTTTATAGGGTTGCAATAAGGACTAGGGAAGAGTGGGTACAAAGCACCACTGTATAATTAGCATAGAGGAGTCTTTCTGCTTATAATTTTCCTTCATTTTCATCCTCTGCAGTGAATAGCATGGTCTGGAGTGCATGACAGGCTCCAGATGCTCACACACGGACACCATAAGGCAGTGTGGTACAAGAGCTTGTCACCAGAGGGCAGCATGCTGTTACCCCTTACTACCCATTTTATCTAATTCTGTTGCCTCAAGAGTATCTCATGAATTGTAACTCCTGTTGCTGTGACTCTAGTCCAATAGGTCTAAAGATCAATTAACAATCACCACCCGAGTGCTTGAGTGTGTGTTGTATGCCCAGCACTATTAGGAGTGTAGGTGGAGTGGCTGGTGAAGAAACAGAGATGGGGACACTGACCTCAAAATGATTACAGTTTCTCCAAGGAGATATGAATACCACACCTGAACCAATTCGCTATCAACATGTATAAAAATAGAAACGTTCATTAAGAACATCAGCGCTTAGTGGTTTCACGTAACTTACTTCATTTAATAGTTAAAATTCAGTGTGAACTGAAGTAATACAAATAATGAGTGTTTAAAATTTAGCCAATAGGATGTACAGATTGAGTCCTGAAGTGATGGTGGGAAAGTTTCATGGAGCATCTGGAACTTTAGATTGTCCTTGCAGGATGAACAGAATTTGGTTAGAGAGATAAGATTGAGGACCACAACTGATTTAGGATGTGAGAAAAGGAAGAAATGAAAACAAAGACATTGTGGTAGGCATGAGCAAGGTATGTGCTTGGAGTAGTAATGATCCTTGCTTGGTGGAAGGAAAATAGAGAAAGAAGATGGAAACTAAATAGCAGTAATTTAGTGATCCCCCATTGTGTAAAAAACCATGACCCATGTACTAAAGAAGAAATAAGCCCTACCTTAACCTAAAGAACCAGGTTTTTGACAGCTTGCTCCAGATTCTGGCACCTAAATCTGGATAATACAACTGTACTGCTAAGATTATAGCTCTTTGGTAGCTTAGCAACAAGGAGCAGATGATATCCACATGGATCCTTCCAGGAATAGCACCACATGGAGTGAATCAGTGAATTAAGTAGGTATGGTTATTATGGCATGGGGCACACTGACTAAACCACATTTAAGATTTCAGCTAATGACTCCATTTTTTGTGGGATCTTCAGAAATCATTCGCATAAATAAAGCAGTTAGATTTGTAAAAGCTTGGTGTGAATCAGTGGGATTTGAGGCATTATGGCCTAATGGTGAAAAGCAAAGGGCTTAGAGTCAGAACACCTGGGTTTGAATCTCAGTTTTGTTTCCTTCTAGCCATCTGACATTTGGAGAAATTCACAGAATCACTCTGTGCCTCTGTTTACTTATCTATAGACAAGGGAGAATTCCACCAATCCTTCCCCGGGTTCTGTAAGGAGTAAACAATAAAACACAAGGAAAAAACTTATCATATTTGCTTGGCACACAGTAGGTGGTTGGTTAATCAATGTTAGCTCCCTTCCCTCCCCCTATAGAAATTAAATGATATAAATGTGTGTGATGCACTTTATATAGCATGACATTGGTGGTTGATATAATTGCCAGTTTGAGTTTCAGTGTCGATCTGTAGATCTAGTTTTAGTGAGTAATTTATTTTAGCCTTTTATACTAAGTGTAAGCAGGTATGTGGCGAGTATGCAGGACGGAGATCTGAAGAATCTTCATACCAACAGTTCAAGCAATCTCCATTTCTTGATCCAAATAGCATTGATTCTAGAAAAAAAAAACTTGTAAAGTGAAGAAAACTGTCTTTGGTTCCCTGGTCTCTACTTTCTGTGCTTCATTCTCCAGGCTGCCTCATCTTTTCTGCACTAGGGAAAAAGGGAAGACCAACTTAGCCTAACTGAGGTCTTTAGGATTTTCATAGGATATTCACTCATTTTCTGCAAAATGTTTTACTACTTTGTATCTCAAAGAAGGATCAAACAGAGATGATGACACTCCAGTCCAGGGAGATAAAATACTAACGGGGAGTTTTCAAGGATAAGTAAGACAAAATGTGTTGACTAGAACAGGCTTCTGGATACTCCCCAAATCTTCATAGGGTACAGAAGCAAATTTATTACAGTGGTTAGGATTTACCCACTTTGGAGCCAGGCTACCATGTCTGACTCTTGGTCCTGCTATTACCAGCTAGATGACCTTGGGCAAGTTACTTAATTTTAGTTTTCTTATCTGAAAGTGAGGATAATATTATTTTTATTATTAACAGTTCAGGCAAGCAGAGTCAAATTGAATTCTAGACAAAACACGAATCTCCCATCCTGTTATCTTGTTTTCTGAGCGAGACTCGTGGTAAGCTAGGCAGGTAACCATCCAGGCATTTTATTAAATGCTAGGGAAAGGGAACACAATCTTAGCTTCCTCCAAAGTTGCTTCCTTAGTTATCCTACCATAGTCTGCAGGACTAACTAGCCAAGCTCTCAGGTATTCACATAGTTTATTCACCACTGTTCTTGCCTCAATAAGACCAGTGGTCTTATGTCTCTGTAGAGCAGGGACAAAGCAGGTGACGGGCCAGAGCCACTGGGTGATATTAGTAGTGATGACTTAGAGCTGGGCTGGACTGAACTGCACCCATCTAGTTGTCTTGTAGAGAGGGAACAATAAAAGGAGAAGAAAATCCAGGAAAGCAAAAAATAATCTCAGTAATAAGTATAATAACCTAATAACTGTTTTTTTCTTTTTGAGACAGTCTCCCCAGGCTGGAGTGCAGTAGCACTATCTCATATCACTGCCACCTCCGCCTCCGGGGATTCCAGCGATTCTCCTGCACCAGCCTCCCACGTAGCTGGGATTCAGGCATCCACCACTACCCCCAGCTAATTTTTGTGTCTTTAACAGAGACAGGGTTTCACCATATTGGCCAGGCTGATCCCAAACTCCTGACCTCACATGATCTTCCCAGCTTGGCCTCCCAAAGCACTGGGATTACAGGTATGATCCACCGTGCCTGGCCTACACATACGTACTTTATTCGGCTAAATTCTTGAGAAATAGGTTAACTGAAAAATAGTACTGTCCCATTTTTTATGTGGGGGATTTGCAAGACATTAAGGGACCCAGAAACCTCTGATAATTGGGGAATCGAATCTGAGTCAGAACAGTGAGAAATTTCTCTTCTGACTGTAAAAGAGAAACTAGCAACTTTTCAGGCAGAAAATAATTGCATTTTCAGTCTGGTCGCCTGGAAAAACTCAGGCAAAGAAATCAGATGTTAGAGTTACCCTTATGGACTCTGGGGTTTAAAAACTGCTTGTGGCACCTCTTAGATTTGTGACCTTGGGCAAGTGACTTGGTTAATTGGGATCTTCTTTTCTTCCTTTCTCTCTCTCCTTCATTTCTTTCCTTCTTTCTTTTAATAAGAACAATAATGTTTTCCTTAGAACATTGTAAAAATTAAATGCATTCATATATCTTAAAGTACTCTTCCCATTCCTGCAACATAATAATCATATAAGCTTGATATTTTATTATTGTTATTATCCTCAGTTTTGATACTATGTAATTGTGAAATCTGAGTTATGCCATATTCTTTGTCTTCACTTTCCTATTTATAGAATGTAAGGGTGGAATTAAATGTTTCTTAAGATCTCAGCTTTAAAATTCTATGATTCTAGAATATATTTGTTCTTCCTCTTTTGTTCTTTCTCTCTCTGACATAACCATCAATATGTCTTTAATGAGCCAATTATCAATTTATTGTGGACTTACTCAAAGAATGCCTGAATCAGTCAGCCTGGGTAAGCTGGGGCCATTGGCCTTTTCCTAGGCATGCCTCCGGCAGGCATCTTCTCATGACACACTGGGCCTCAGCAGTGGCACCAGAGAAAGGAAAAGAAGGTTCTTGGGCCAGCCAGGATCAAAACACATTAAATAAATTTAGATTTGAACTGACTTTGGAACTTGTTGATCAACAGTAAAAATTAGGATCCGACCGGGTGAGGTGGCTCACACCTCTAATCCCAGCACTTTGGGAGGCCAAGGCAGGTGGATCACTTGAGTCTAGAAGTTCGAGACCAGCCTGGGCAACATAGCAAAACCCTGTCTCTGTAAAAAATACACAAATTAGCCAGGCATACTGGTACATGTCTGCATTCTCAGCTACTTGGAAGTCTGAGGTGGGAGGATGGCTTGAGCTTGGGAGGCAGAGGTTGTGGTAAACCAAGATGGCACCACTGTACCCCAGCCTGAGTGACAAAGTAAGACCCTGTCTCAAAATAAAAATGTTAGAATCCAGAGGTAACTAGTGAAATCTGATTTCATTCTAAGGGGCAGTAGAATATGGCTCTGGAGCCACACTGCACGTGATTGAAGATTCACCAGCTATTTACCAGCTGTGTCACTTTGAGAAAGTTATTTAACCTCTTTTACCTCACCTCCACTTTGACAATAACAGCACTTGTCTCATAGCATTGTGTGAAAATTCCATAAGTTAATTTACGTAAAGTATGTGCTACATAAGTGCATAATCTTATTATTATCTATCCCATTATTAATATATCAGGAGATTTAGGTGTTGCTGGATCATAATACTACAAACCTTCAGGTAGTGACAATTATAGTTTCCAAGTAGGAACAGGGCCCTCTAGTTGTTGATAGGACCCTGCTCCTGTTGAACCTACAAATAGGAGCAGGGTCCTATCAACAACTAGAGATGTGGGACTCCAGCCTAAAAGGTTGTAGAAAAGAAGGAAAGGGAAGACAGGGTTTCAGTTCCAGTGGAGAATTAGAATGTGATTCAAGAAATGAAGGCAGAAGTCCCTCCCTCAACCACACCACATTTTTCTTTCCAGAGTAAGCCAAGATAATAGAGGGTTATGGGAAAAATCTAATACACATGACAGTTACCCTGGGTTCAACACTCAGCATATCTAATCCAGTACTTAATGTTAGATTCTTACTTCAAAGCTGATGGGATGTGTGGATAGTAACCCCAATATTCTACCTCCCTAGCCAGGATTAGGGTATGGTTTGATTGGGGCTTATCTGATGGCAATCTTCTGTGTAAATTGTGAAGCAAAAAGTCTGCTGGCATGCTATCTTGTAGCTGCCAGTCTAAAGAAGCTAACATTTACCTTGAGGTCTGGGTTCTCCAACTCTCATAATGAAATCACCACACACACACACACACACACACACACACACACACACACAGGACTCACTTTGAAACTTCTGGTGGCTTCCGTTTTGTTTCAAAATGTCACACTATTCCATACATGAAAGTCATTTATAGGGCCTGTATCCCTCTAAATAGACAAAAAAATCTTGCCCACTCAGTAATCCTGCCCTGTAAGGCTGATAGGTAAGGTATCCAAAAGCAGCTCATATGTTATTCTTGCCAAATTTTACCACCTATTTAACTTGGCATAATGACAATCACCCACCTTCCATTTGCATGTCCCAGGTCAGTTGAAATCCCTGCATAGTTCATAGAACCATGAGTCTTACTGTTCAGTTCTTGCTTATCTAGTTCTCTCCTTTTCAACCTTACTTCTTAAAAGTCGATTGACCTTCCCACTGATTAGCGTACACTTCTCAGAGCTAAGCTTCATGAGAGTATTTCTTGGCTGACTAGCTACTGTACATTTCCTGCCAATACCTTGCTTGAGGAGGCTTCCTTACTGTAGTTGGCTTCATGACCACTTGCCCACATGTCAGAGGTATTTCCCAGATCTGACTTTAACACATGTCAAGAGGTAACCACATTAGTCAGAATCAATGAACTCCTTTGAAAAGTTGCATTCATTTTGTCAAATTCCTTTTTATTTAGAGTCTCTTGGAAGGAAGCAAAAAATGTATATCTGTTACTAGTATACACAAAATCGTTGATGTAATATAAGAACATTTGTATATCACATGAAGCCCGAGGGCAGGAAGGTGGCTGACTTTTGTTAATAACTTGATCTAGTATTTGAAATTCTGTCTGTATTCCCTCTGCTTGCTGCTTCTTCTCACTTCTCTGTAATTAGCTGTACTAGTCCCTTTTGCTGAAAACTGGCTTTCTGTGCATGGAAGAAGGCAAACAAGCAAACAAAAAAGGCTTCATTGTTTGGCTTACTAGAGAAAGAGATTTTTTATTTTTCTTCATCCCTTATAGTTTCAAATATCTTGCCTAGATGTACATGAAGTTTCTGATTAAAAAGAATATTTTGTTTTAGATTTTTCATAAATCGCTTTCAAGTTAATGGAAATAAGCATATTAAAGAAGGATGCTAGAATCTGCTGAGTCACCAGTTTGATTTAGATCTACAATTAAAGAGGATATCCAAAATGAGGAGAGTGTATGGCTGGATGCGGTGGCTCACGCTTGGAATCCCAGTGCTTTGGGGGCCAAGGTGAGTGGGTCGCATGAGGTCAGGAGTTCGAGACCAGCCTGGTCAACATGGCAAAACCACATCTCTACTAAAAATACAAAAATTAGCCAGGCATAATGGCAGGCACCTGTAATCCCAGCTACTTGGGAAGCTGAGGCAGGAGAATTGCTTGAACCTGGAAGGTGAAGGTTGCAGTAAGCTGAGATTGCACCACTGCACTCCTCTAGCCTGGGCAACAGAGTGAGACCCCATCTCAAAAAAAAAAAAAAAAAAAAAAAAGAAGGTGTATATGGCAGGGAAGTGTGAAGTGGAGAAAAGATTTGGTGAAAACTATCAAAGTAACTGCATAGTTGGTTTTTAAGACTCTCAGAAACCAAACTAAATCAAACTAGTTATAGCCTCTCTTGACTGCAAAACTGAACAAAGAATCAGGAGCTAGGATGAGCTAACAGAAGGTTTGGAATTATCAACTGGTGAGAAGAGCACACTCATCGGCCATGCTTGGAATTCAGCTATGCTCTGTGTTGTCTGGGTTAGGCTGTGAAGGTCCTGGAGCAGAACAGTGGGAAAGTCTTCAGAGAGCCTGGTGTAGCAGCACGGTGGGGTAGTGCGTTATTCATCTCCTTGGCAGTCACACCAGGAAGTTACCAATGTCAGATGTATGTGATGTATGTGTATTTTCACACAATCTTGTTGTCCATGCATTTTTAATGACTTTTAGAGAGGTAGGTATGAACTGTGGCTTCTGGATCCTTTTGGCACCAAGAAGGAATAATAAGCTTTCCATATAGCATAGATCCCATATAACATAGATCTTGTCTTTAAGATCTTGCCCTCTACTTCAAGTGGAGTCCTTTTATAGACTGAACATCCTACAGTTATGAAATTATGAATTATTATAAAAACTAATTTACTAAACTAATATGACTAAACAGTGAAAGAAGGGGGCCAGGCTGGGAACGGTGGCTCATGCCTATAATCCCAGCACTTTGGGAGGCCGAGGTGGGCGGGTCACAAGGTCAGGACGTGGTGAAACCCCATATCTACTAAAATACAAAAAATTAGCCAGGCATGGTGGTGTGCACCTGTAGTCTCAGCTACTCAGGAGGCTGAGGCAGGGGAATCATTGAACCCAGGAGGCGGAGGTTGCAGTGAGCCGAGATCACACTACTGCACTCCAGCCTGGTGACACAGCAAGATTCCATCTCAAAAAAAAAAAAAAAAAAAAGAAAGTGATACTGGATACCAGAAAAGTAGTCATAGTCTTGTTGATAACATGAGATTTGGGGGTTTGGGTTATCCTAGAGTGTTTTACAAAGCTCACAAAGATACATTACTTTTCTTTATATCCATTTCTGTACTTTATCACTATATTTAGTCAACAATTTCTAAGTATTTCTCAGAATTTATTGAGCTCCTTCTGTATTCCCAAGTGCTGTGGAGAATTCTGGAAAAGTATACAATCTTTGTCAATTTTTAGACATGCAGTCTTCTTGGAAAGACCAAATTTACATTAAAAAAATGAAAAATAGCAACATAAACTTACAAAAATTTTTAACAGCATTGCAGAGGAAATGGGCTTATGTGTAAAATTTATTCCCATACCACATTATTATAATCTATAAGAAGAAAAAGCAAAGATGGGGTAACAGCCCAAATCAAATTAATACACATTTATTGATCAAAGCTATGCTAGACAATAGGGAGAAACACAAGAATTGCATGTGAAACTCAAAAAGTTTTCAGTCTAGTCTTGGATAGGAGACACACTTTTGTAAGTCATGGAAACCAAGCAGAAAGCATAGGAGAGATGTCATCAAAATTAAAAACCTTTTAAAAATATATAATAAGGCTTCACCAGACTGTGCTCAGCATCTAACCTGCAATATCCTTAGGCATCTTTTGCCTCCAGGATGGTCTTTTCTTTGTCTAGTTCTTGTATGATACTCTAGTATAGGGCTCACATATCACTGCAAAACTCTTATGACAAAAACACCCTAGATCCTGGATTTACGAAGCAGCTTAGTGGGGGAAAAATGAATTTTGAGGTCAGAAAAAATAATATTCAAATGACAAATCTCATTTTCACTGAGCCTCATTTTTCTCAAATATATAGGAATAGTGACAGTAATGCTTCATCAGTATGGTTTTGTGGAGATTAAGTGAGGATACATATGCTTATGCATATATTTAATAAATGGTAATATATACTTAATAGTTGGTAAGTATTGTTATTATTGCCTTTGACATGATCTGTTTTAGAACCACAATCTAATCAGGCCTCTTATGAGTGTGATTGCAGCCATGAACGTAGCATTGAAATCTCTGCAGCATAAACAGTTCACAAACCATCCAATTATATTCCTTCACAGTAGTCTATCTTAATAGACACTTGCTACTAATAATATTTAACATTTATTCTGAAACTTACAGTTTACAAAGTACATTCAACTATATCACCTCATTTGATCTCCAACCATTTTGGAAAGTTGTTACTACTATTCCCATTCCACAGGGAAGGAAAAATAGTCAGAGAGGGTTAGAGGACCTGCCCTAAGATCCCACCGCTAGGAAATCACTAAGCCCCCCGAATCATACAATCAGAATTTGCTAAACCAACCTTGAGCCTATGGCTTCTGACTGCAAACCTCGTACCTTTTTCTGTTCTTCACATGCCTCTGTTCTTCACATGCCTCTATTCTTCACATGCCTCTTCTTTTTTTTTTTTTTTTTTTTGGTGAGATCCAGGGAAAACTGTCTTTCTCCAGAGTTTTTATTTACCCACAAGATATGTTCTCATTAAGAATCACGAAAATATTATGACTAACAAGCTGATCCATTATGTAGATATGTATACCGGGGTTATGTTTACCATGGCCAGAGTTTTTGGTAAAGACATAAAATTGAGTTTTGTAAAACCTGCTGGATTGCTATTTGTTTTATCATTTAATTAGGATTCCACAGAACAGATTGACATTAAAAAGTTGTTAACTCTGGTAACTCCAAAGGGCATAGCTAATGAAATATCCCCAAATTTAAGCACTTTCCAAAACCACCGTATCGTACAAAACAGCTATTAATCAAGATGAAAGTATTTCCTTTATCTAAATGAAATCTGTAATTTGGAATGAAGATTAAAGATTCTTTGGGGGATAAAGCAAAAGTTGCTGTGAAAATTCTAGAAACCAAAAAATAAAGATAGCTCTACTCAATATTCATGAAGTTAGATTAGTGATGCAAATAGAGATGGCAATCTCTTGTTTCTAATAACTTGGCTTGTGGCACTGCTGTATCAGTTTTACACAGATTCCTGCTCAACTTTAAAGAAAATTACGACAAATTGTACAATCTTTTTAAAAATGAAAGTTGAACATATCCAATATGACTTTTTGTCATGTTTGACTGTTAATGTTCTATCTAAGGATGTCTAAGGTATATGATTAGAGGTGCATAAATAATAATGAAAATATATGATACAGTGTGCATAATGTATAAACATACATGTTGATAAGTGAAGCCTTTTGGTATTGAATATAGCATATAGCGTACTTTCAAAAAGCAGTTTGAAGAGAATAACTATGAATATTGGTTTAGGTTTAATTTTGCTTCCTTGAGAGATAAATTTCCTTAGCAAAGTCATTTCATAAAGAAATGATACAGGAGGACATGGTGGCTCACGCCTGTAATCCCAGCACTTTGGGAGGCCAAGGTGGGCTGATTACAAGTTCAGGAGATCAAGACCATCCTGGCCAACATGGTGAAACCCTGTCTCTGCTAAAATTACAAAAATTAGCTGGGCGTGGTGGTGCGTGCCTGTAGTCCCAGCTCCTTGGCAGGCTAAGGCAGGAGAATTGCTTCATCTTGGGAGGCGGAGGCTGTAGTGAGCTGAGATTGCACCAGTGTACTCCAGCCTGGGTGACAGAGTGAGACTCTGTCTCAAAAAAAAAAAAAGGAAAGAAAGAAAGAAATGATACAAATTTTAACTCTCACCCAATTTATTAGAAATCCTTGCCTTACACATAGCAGAAATCTTCACCTCCTATACTTTTTTTGTAGAATGTAAGAGAAAATGAATGCAAATTCTATGAATGCTTACTTCATTTCTTTATATGTTAAATGTAACAAACAAATAGTTGAGGTGGGGAAGGCACAGGAATTCTTAGTCATTTTATTTATCCCACAACACTTGACAGAGTGCCTATACAGGTCCTCAAGATATGCTTGCTGAGCTCTTTGTTAAATAAGTTAACAGAAATAATCTGTCTCAGAATACACTGTTCATTATTTAATTTTTTTTTACTTCTGTTTTCAGGCCAGTCCTGCTCCTATAATTGTCAACACAGATACTTTGGACACAATTCCTTATGTAAGTAACATTTTTATTAATAACTTTTCTTAAAACTGTGGTAGAACTTAGCTGAATTTAAATTCAATTCACATTTAGTTTCACCCAATCTAAATAATCTTATGAAATGACTTGTGGTTTTGTAAATTTTCCTTTAATATTTGCTAAATCTTGTCTTAGTCATCAAATATTTCCCTCTTTCATTCATGTTTTGTAAAACACAAGGGCCCATTATGAAAACAAAATAGACAACTCTGTTCAAATAGTGTTAGTTTGCTAAGTTGTTCACTGGAAAGAGATTGAATTGCTCATAGACATGAGCAAAGTCCTTTGGGTTTCTTATGAAAGGAATACTCAAGTCAATTTATATGACAAAGTCTGGAACAGAGTAAGTAGTAAGTAATCGATATATATTTTTATGGATTTTGTTGGGCTTCTAATAAGAAGTGGACAAAAGTTTTGTGAGGGTAGCTCCTACCTAATATAATGAAAGTTATGGTTTTGTAAAAGCGTGGAGAATGAGATAATAGAATCGGGCAAACCAATGAAGCATAGGATTCTATACTGCCAACACAACCACTATGATGGCAAAAGTTGAAGATAGAGTCTGGTTGGGCAAGGAAGACTGGAGACCAGCTATAGGCAACAATGTGGGTGAGTTGACATTATGGAGATCCAACAAGGCTTGTGAGTGGGGCCTAGCTGATGAGTGGAGGATAGGGATCAGAGAAAGATGGGACAGCCACAGATGCATGCTAGACAGGGGATATGAAGCAGAGAAGAAGGGGTGCAGGTGTAATGGACAAGAACGAACAGATTCCTGGCCTTCAATTAAATGAATAAAGCACATAAAGCACTTAGAACAGTACCTAGCACAAAAAGTGCTTGGTAAGTACTGGCTCTTCTCTGTTTTAGCCCACAGCCTCAAATCCCTTCAATGACCAAGCAAATCACAGAAACAAATGGAGCAGGCAGAGTGGGGACTATGGAGAATAGAAAGCACATGGCCATTTACAGAGAGCAACTGCCACTTGCAGTCTGTGGGTGCCAGGTCATTTTACAAAATAAGATGGAAATTTGTACATGTTTGCAATTTCTAAATACAGGCAACCAATTTTCAAAAGTGCAAACACTGTGTCTGCCAAACAAAGTGTGTCTAGTCCATAGGCTGCCTTTTGAGAGATGTTACCTCAAAGGAACTGGCCGTTCCTGAGCAGGTTCTGCAATCCGGGACTCAGCCACAGGGGGAGCAGGATGCCAGAACTGGAATACAAGGTTGGGACTTGATTATAAGAATGAGGAACTAAAACTGGGACACAGGGTCAGGACAAGAATAACAGCTAGCTTCTTGACTTAATGCTGAATCACCTGAACTACTGAACTAGGACTTCTTAAATCTTTCTGAACAAGAATAGTTTGGGGCCAGACCGGAAACAAGGTTAAGCTTACTGGTAGGAGCCAAGTGACCCCAACACTGGAAAGTAAAGGGCTCTGGAGAAGAAAACAAAGCAATGTCTTAAAGGCACCTACATCCACTATCTCTCACTCCTCCTACCTTTCTTTACTTATCAAACATCCATAATAGTGTATGCCTAACATTGTTTTAGGCACTTAACAGATTTTAACTCATTTAATCCTCATAACAATCTTATGAGGTGTAGGTACTGTTAATTTCTCTATTTTACCAATGGGGAAAATAAGTCATAAATAGGTCAATTAACTGGTTCCTGGACTCACAGTAACAGGCAGAGTCAACAGTCAATTCAAACAGCCTGCTGTAGAGTTAGAGACCTTATTTAACTTCTAACATGCGGCCATATATGCTCCTTTCTTCCCTCCCTTGTTTTCTGCCTGTCAGCTTGTGAACATAGTTTCCTTACTTACTCCCCTGATACATACAGATTTGGATGAGAGACAACTTGTCACAGAAGCTTCAATACATTCAGGATAGGGATCCATACATATGAAGGAATCTTATGTTCCAAACAAATCTCTTCACTATAGCCATTGGTAAGGCAGGTGAACAGTGCTCTCAAGAAGTAGTCCTGGAGCACAGAGGTTGATTTTGTAAGCAGGATCACTTTCTTGTGGTGGATCTATATTATTTCAAAGCCTCCTATTAGGGTTCTGGTGGCCTAAATGCCAGATGCCCTCATGTAGAAATAATTTATCAGTAAGATCTAAGGGTCTTGTGTAGACATGCTCAATTGGTATCCCAACTGATTAGCTAGTAACATCAGTCGCAAATAATAAATTCATCAGATTGTTCCCATTCTCTCAAATATCAGATTTGTATCTGATTTTGAGTCCTTCAAAAAATTTTAAGCAACTTTTAATTAATTAATTAATTGAGACAGAGTCTTGCTCTGTTGCCCATGCTGTAGTGCAAATGGAGTCCAGTCTTGGCTCACTGCAACCTCTGCCTCCCACTGATTCTCCTACCTCAGCCTCCCGAGTAGCTGGGACTATAGCCGTGTGCCATCAAGACCAGCTAATATTTTTTATATTTTTTATTTTTTGTATTTTTAGTAGAGATGGGGTTTCGCCATGTTGGCCAGGCTGATCTTGAACTTCTAATCTCAGTGATCCGCCTGTCTCAGCCTCCCAAAGTGCTGGGATTACAGGTGGGAACCACCACACCTACCCTAATCACCTTTTTTATACATTTCCTTCTTAAAAATATTATCTGAATGCCAAATCTTAACGGCAAAACACTGTGGGTTACATTAAGGATGTAAGGATCTTTATAGTAGTTTGTGAACAGTTTGATAGGGTGAAAATGTCCCAAATATCATGTTAGTATGTTCTTAAGTAATTTATTTAATCTCTATACACCTAAATTAACCTCTAAGACAGGACTTATAATACCTGCCTCAGAGATTTGGTTAGCTTCTGGTTGAGAGCAGCTAAAGTATTTATCATTTTTCTTTGAAAAAAAATAAACACTGATGAGGTAATACATGCTAAATTCTAGGAGGATAGTAAATATGAATACCTTCCCTAATGTAAAAGAAACATGAATACATTATCAATTGAAAATGGCAGGTTTAGCACAAACTCATTAATGTGGATATGCTTTGGCTGTGGGCAGAGTCCCAACTCTCCCCTTTGTTCCTGATTCACTGGGTAACCTTGAACAAATCGCTGTTCCTTTCACAGTCTATTTTCTCATTCCCCAGTGTTCTATACTTTGTTTTCCTCTTTTCTTCCTCATGTTCTGGTTGTTCACATAATTTCAGCTCTATTTAATGAAAAAATGATTTCAGAGTTCCCTAGGGCATTTTAGGGATGTTGCATAAGAACATTTCCTTCTTAAAAATATTATCTGAATGCCAAATTTTAACATATATTAAAATCTTTCTAAAAAAATAATTTCATTGCAAGTAAATGTATTAATTTTGCTGATTAGCAGATTTGATTTTCGATAGAAATGGTTCTTATGGAACTGGTTCCTTGGCACAAATTGAGTAGCCACAGGAAATTTCTAGGGCCACAGGGAATTTTTATGTAAGTGTCAAAAGTACAAAATACATTTAAAGAGACTTTTTTTTTTAAGGAAGATAAGAGACATTAGAGCTTGCATTAATGAAAGGGTCACTGAGGTTCTTACATGAAGATGTCTTAAGTAAGCTCTGTTTTATATGAGGTCATGATATATTAGGGTTGGGTATGACCTTACATGTGTCATAGACTAGCTTCTCATGCAAAGCAGGAATCCCTATATGAAAATTAAAACCACCCAAGCAGAAATAAGGAGAGAGAGAAAAATATACTTTTCCATTTCAATACCCTCTAGTTTCTATTTTTTGCTCAGTCTTTTCGTTCTTCCCCATTACATGTGGAATATTGTTTCATGCCAGGTACTGAAAATACTTCATTCTTAGGGAGCTCAGAGCGATTAGAGCCTGCTTGTGAATCCAGCTCCCCGAAGGTTGACTCAATCAAATAATAATGCTTTACTCTCCAGGTACTCTGCAAACAACTGATAATGTGCTCTCCTCTCTTTTCAGCAGACACTTCAGAGTTCAATATTGAACAGCACCCTAACAAATCCCATTCTTTATGCTTTAAAAAATAAAATTAAGCTGGGATATTTTAGAATGCTATTTTTTTTGGTTTAACTTTCTTTAATATTCATTTTATATCTTGGTAATAGTCTGACCTGTTTTATAGAAATGCACTGTTGAGAGAGATATACTTGAGAATCATGAGTTTTAAATCTTGTTAAATAACCTGGAGTTCAATGAACACAAACCTTTCATTTTAAAGATACAGATTTTCTATCTCAACTAGTAAATGGTAGGGCTTGATCTACCATTTACTGCTACCTCATGTCATTGCCAATTTTTTAAGTGTAATCAACAACTAAAAAATCAGTGGCAATAAGCAATTATTCCTTCTCCGTTTGTCAGTTAGCTAGGACAGCTGCTTCAGGCTGCAGAATACAGTAGTCTCACTATCCATGGGTGGTACATTCCAAGTCTCCCGATAGATGCCTGAAGCTGCAGATAATGCCAAACTCTATCTACATGAATCTTCCATCTTAACTCTCAGGCACTGTGGCCATAACTTTTGCAGTTTGGGGTGCAACAGCAAAACTAGGATGATTCTCTTTTTCCTTCTTCACAATTTCATGAATGGAGGATTCATTTTTACTGTAGATCTTAGCAACTTCAGTATATAGTATTTTCTCTTAAGTCAGGAATTTTCATGTTTTCACTTAAAGAAAGCACTTTAGGGTTTCTCTTTGGCATATCTGAATTGTCAGCATCACTGTTGTGCTTTTGGGCCATTTATTATTATTATTATTATTATTATTATTTTGAGATGAAGTCTCATTCTGTCACCCAGGTTAGAGTGCAGTGGTGTGATCTTGGCTCATTGCAGCCTCTGCTTCCTGAGTTCAAGTGATTCTCCTACCTCAGCCTCCCAAGTAGCTGGGACTACAGGTGCATGCCACTACGTCTGGCTAATTTTTGTATTTTTAGTAGAGACAGTGTTTCGTCATGTTGCCTAGGCTGGTCTTGAACTCCTGACCTTAGGTAATCCACCCACCTCTGCCTCCCAAAGTGCTGGGATTACAGGTGTGAGCCACCGCCCTGGCTGCTTTTGGGCTATCATTAAGTAAAATAAGAGTTACTTAAACACAAACACTACCATACCAGGATAAGCAATTCGATCACTCAGACAGCTGCTAAGTGACTAAAGGGCAGGTAACATCCGCAGCACAGATACCCTAAAGAAATGACCCACATCCTGGAAGACATGGAGTGAGACAATGAGAGATTTCATCACACTTCTCAGAACAGCAAGCAATTTAGAACTTATGAATTGTTTATTTCTGGAATTTTTCGTTTAATATTTTTAGACCATGGTTGACTGTGGGTAATTGAAATTGCAGAAAATAGAACCATGAATAAGGGGGGTTTCTGTTCCAGGTTGGATGAGGCATTTCTGCTTCAGAAGTTTCATTCTGGGGACCAGGAAGGGGGACAGTGGCTATCCAGTATCTTACGACAGTATGTTATTCATTTTGTGATAGTCAAAGGACAAGAAATCAAGCCCATGACACAAACACAGTTAAAGCTTCTGCTCACCTTATGTCCCCAAACACCCAATTGGCCAGAACAAGTCATATTGCCAAGCTTGAAGTAGGGAAGAGTGAATATTTGCTAAACAATCAAGGCCTTGATGTGCTAGTTTATTGTTTAGCAAATACTCAAAAACGAAACAAAAAAACAGGTATAAAAGAAAAAATCTTGTACTTCATATTGGTAGGTCAATGGCACTAAACAAAGTGTCAGAGGGATCTGGTTCAGCTGATGGGGGAATGAGTGTGTACATTAATGTGCGTGTCTAGGATAAAATATTGAGAAATAAAAGAGACATCCAGCAAGTATTGGAAGTCCAACCACTTTACCTACCTATAAGACACTTTGTTGTCTGAAACTTTATTTCTAGAGGTAGAAATAATAGCAGAGACAAGGCAGAAGTCTCAGGTCTCTTGCTTGGAAAACCCTCCTAGGAAAGTAAGGAAGAGAGAAAAGTAGAAGAAAAAAAGAGTTAGGTTACGAAGAATATGAGTGGGTCCTTAGTAATATCACTCATTGGATTTAGCTGCCAAGAAAGTTATTTATGTATTATTTGAAGACAATTATAATATCATTATAATATCATCAACAAAATTTAAATAGAGTGCTTTCAATGAGGAAAGGCCATTGGATGCAAACACAACTATGGTTCTGGGGCCAAGGACAAAAGAGTGAACTAAAAGGAAAAAATGACCCAAAAAAGGCTGAACATATGAGTGACAGTGAGAAGAGAAAGCATGCTGTGGATTCAGGGACATAGAGGAACAATTGAATTAACAATGAGCTTCATTCAGGAGCCAGAGAATGGGCTTGTGTCTAAGAGATGTTTTAAGCAGCACTTAAATGGCCCTGCTGATTGATTCCAGCATCAGGAAGCTGGGGGACAAGAGCTCTCTGAGGAGGAAGTTGCCATGTTACAGAAGTGAAGTGACCAAGCTCTTGTAGGGCTGTACAGTTAGACATTAATTTCTTTGAGTCACTATGTAAATAACAGACCCTTGTGATTTAGGCTATGATTCATTTTTAACTGGACCGTTTTCCAGAATTGTGTCTGATGGGAAAGAAAGCAGAAATATGTGTGTTTCTCTGACCCATCCTGGCAGTGATTAATAATGATATGATATTCTGGAAGAATTGTCTGATTTTAGTACTTTTATCCTTCAACAAACATGTTTTCTTCTTTTTGTGTTTTTTCCCATGAACATTGTTTAAACTATATTGTTAATGTTTTCATCTATTGGGAATGCAGTAGTATTCAAATTTTAAAATCCTTACCTACCAGGAAACAGCTTTATTTTGTCTAAACTACTCCTTTGAAGCAATAGGAATTTAGCAGTAGAGGCAAAGCTATCAATATTTGTTCCGGTGTCAAACTTAGCCAATCTAAATTCATTTCTCAGCTGCCACAATCAGCAGAATCGCTACTCTTAACTGCTTATCACTTTGCTTTAAAAGGCAAGAGGTGGGCAGGGCGTGGTGGCTCAAGCCTGTAATCCCAGCACTTTGGGAGGTAGAGGCAGGCGGATGAACTGAGGTCAGGAGTTAAAGACTAGTGTGGCCAACACGACGAAACCCTGTCTTTACTAAAAATAGAAAAACTTAGCCAGGCATGGTGGTGCACACCTGTAATCCCAGCCACTTCGGAGGCTGAGACAGGAGAATCGCTTGAACCCAGGAGGCAGAGGTTGCAGTGAGCCACGATCGTACCACTGCCCTCACTTCTGGGTGACAGAGTGAGACTCCACCTCAGAAAAAAATAAAATGCAGATTCTGATTCACTAGGTCTGGGATGGAATCAGTCTGCATTTCTAATAAGCTGCCTGATGAGATTGATACTGCTCAGTTGTGCATCACACTTTGAATAACAAAAGAGTATAAAGAGAGAGACTAGCCTTTGGTTTTATGCACAACTCTGCCAGTTCTTTTCTTGAGTTTTGGTTAAGTCACATCACCTCTCTAAGCCTCTGTTTCATTATATCTAAAATAGGCGTAATACTACCTGCCTTGTAGGGGCTATTATCAATACTCATCCTAATATGCAGAAGGGGCCTAATGAATATTCATCATAAGCTTGGGGGTAAAGTGGGTGTATCTATGATAAAATAAAACATTTATCTGATTTATTCTTGAACTGGTGAGTGAAAATGAAGAATGCACTGCTAGTTCAGGGGTCGAGCCAGTAGCAGTTACATAGGTTCATGGCTTACCTACATCTAGACCTTTGCTGCTCAGAGTGTGACTCATGGACTATCAGCAGTGTTATTACCTGGGAGTTTGTGAGCAATAGAATCTAAAGTTTCACCCAAGACTTACTAAATCAAAAAATATGTTTTTAACAAAAACCTCAGTGATCTGTATGCATATTAAAGTTTGAGAAACCCTGCTCAATAAGACAGAAACTTATTTTTTACTTTGGATCCTGCTGTTTTGTTCTTCACTACACATTTTGGCCTGCTGTTGAGACAGCTGCCCTTTTCTGAGTCTTTTACTTTAAACATATACACATCTGTAGGGAAAGAGCTCTATTTAATTCACCAATTGAACACACTATGAACTACTATGTTGTGCTATTTTCTAGACCTATGCTTTCCAAAAAAGTAATTATAAGTCACATATGGTTATTTAAATTTAATTAAAATAAAATAACATAAAATTACAAATTCAGTTCCTCAGTTGCACTAGCCACATTTCAAGTGCTCTGTAGCCAGTAGGGCTAGTGGGTATTAAACAATGCAGACATATGGAATTGTCCATCATTCCAGAAAGTTCTGTCAGAGATATTCTAGGCAATACATAATAAGAAAGAAATACAGGAGATAAGGGAGGTATTTTTTAATCAAGAAATGGTTATACTCTAGGTTCTTCATATATATATATATATATATATATATATATATATATATATATAAAACCTAATTAGTCATCAAAATTATCCTCCAAACTTTTGTATGTTGGTTTAATTTCCTCCTTTTTTGAGTTGACTCTTTTCAAATCTTCTAAATAGTCAGCACTCTCCAGGAATTGTAGGGTATGCTCACGTAGATGACATGATCCCTGTTCTCATGGCTCTTAAAAACTTAACTTTTAAGACTCTTAAACATGATACACATGGAGGCAAATGTAGCAGTTACTGAAAGCGTTCTTAAAAGTTCAGTGATTCATCATTTTCTTATTGTAAAATTATAAAATTCCTATTTTGGCCAGGCACGGTGGCTCACACCTGTAATCCCAGCACTTTGGCAGGCCAAGGCGGGCAGATCACTTGAGCTCAGGAGTTCAAGACTAGCCTGGCCAACATGGTGAAGCCCCGTCTCTACTAAAAATACAAAAATTAGCCAGGTGCTGTGGTAGGTGACTATAATCCCAGCTACGTGGGAGGCCGAAGCAGAAAATCCTTGAACCTGGGAGACAGAGGTTGCAGTGAGCCGAGATTGTGCCACTGTACTCCAGTCTGTGCTACAGAGCAAGACTCTGACACATACACACAAAATCCTATTTAGATTGGGATGAATTTTTAAAAGGAAAGTCAAAAAAACAGCAAAAGACCTGACCTACTGACCCATTCACAAACCTAATTCAATTTTTTGCCCTGCGTTACCCTTGCAGAGAACAGTTTGTTCGCTATCGTACTAATAACTTCTCATTTACTGGGAAGCCCTTACTTAGGCTTGTCATTTGGGACTTACAAGTGAGAGCCAATGGGAAAATAAAACAGTTGTCCAAGTGAAGAATATGACGTGTGTGAAGGTAGGAATATTGGCCCTTCTTTCTTAGAGTAGTTTCCCTAAAAGCACATGCCTCATATACCTGGGCAGAGAAGCCACTCTTGTTCCAAGAAGTGTAACCTGGAAGAGCAGTTTTAGGAACAAGGGGGAAACAATCCTGAAAAATATTTGCGTACCTTCTCAAGCATAGTGCTATTCAAGGTGTAGTCTGTGAACTGGCAGCATCCGGTCTCACAGGTCAGACTGTTAAGATCATGAGATCTCCAGCTCCTCCCCAAAGCTATAGAATCAGAATCTCTGAGATGGGACCAAGGTATTTGTGTTTTTAAAAGCACCTCAGGTGATTCTTAGGCTTGCTGAAGATTGAGAGATGCTGCTCTACAATTTACAAGACATTTTTAAAAGCTAGTGGGGACCTTAAGGAGCTCTAGACTCTAAACTGAAGTGGAAGTGAAAGTTAAGTAGGGAATACTGCATACAGGAAGGACCAAATAAAACATCTAAGGCACAGTGATAAGACATTTAGCATGAATCTCAACCAGTGTTTAATCCCCGGTGGGTTTATTTTTTTTCTTTTAAATCACTTGGGATCTTGAAACACATTCTGTTTCATAGTCTAGTGAAGAATAGACATGTTAATGAAAATGGGTAATGCAAAGTGAAAAGCACATGCTGGTAGACACCCTTGCTTATATCTGCCTGGCTCATTCTTACATATCCTAAATTGTTCAGCTTAAATAATGCTTTTTGTAGGGAAGTGAGATTCAGGGTAGTGTTCCTATTATGAGCTTCCCCTAAAGGTTATTCTTCCTCTCAAAGTAGTTATCACACTGAATTGCAGCTATTTCATTAATAGTTGATCTTTCTCTCTAGAATGTAAACTTCATGAGGCACAAAGAAAATATTGCTTTATCTTTCCCACAATTGTACCTCAAAAGCCCTGTACGTTTTTTACCAAATGGTGAAAGGCAGACAGGCAGGCAGGA
The DNA here is from genome assembly GCA_036589455.1 of Ateles fusciceps. Lineage (NCBI taxonomy): Eukaryota > Metazoa > Chordata > Mammalia > Primates > Atelidae > Ateles > Ateles fusciceps. The sequence goes on from JAZHEH010002752.1 coordinate 2,319,673, forward strand.
AGGAAGAAGGGAGGGGAAGGAAGGAAGGAAGGGAAGAAACTATAATAACAAGCCATACTATTTCCAGGAATCAGAGAAAGGTACAATTTTGTCTAGCTCTTAAAGAATAAAAAGACATTTCTAAGCAGACAGAGTAGGTAAAAGGCATTCCAAGAAGAGGGAAGTGCATGTGCAAAGGTCAGAGGGCTGGAAACTCGTATTCCTGAGTTCTGTGCAGCTGGAGCACAGAGAATTAGCATAGCATGAGGTGGGAGAGGTTGGGTTGAGTCTGATTGTGAAGGTCTTTTTTGCTTGACATAGGCTTTGGACTTTAATATATAGACAATGCTGGTAGCATTATCTTCTCATATATTTAGGAAATTATGACATCTGATTTCACCAGTCTATTTCTAGGACCTAGTTTTTACTGCTATATAGTAGGTACCCTAAAATATATGTTTAATAAAGCCAAAGACTTAATAGTGATTACCTAAGAACAACTGACACAGGCTATTCTTGAGCCTTTTATACATTTTCCTATATCCTTACCTTTGTTCACCCTGTCAATTAGTTCACAATGCCTTTTCCTCCATTCCCATCTTTTAAATCTTGATAAACTGCCACCACCATCAGGAAGCCCCCATCAATCCCTCCAGGTCATAATTAATGTCTTCTTCCTCCTTGATTCCATAGTATTTCACTTACGGGTGATGGCCTAGTTTAGTAGAAAGAGAATGGACCCTGGGCTCTTTTAATTCAACCACATACCAACTGGACAACAGAGGAAATTAACTTCTCTTACCCTTTTCCCTCAGTTGTAAGGAGAGACAATAATAACCACCTTGAATAATGTATTCTTCAGGAGATAGGTTCAGTTATATATAATAGAGAACAAAATAACAATGTATTTGCAAGATAAGAGTGTATTTCTTTCATAGATGATAGTCCCTAGGTTAGGTGTCCAGAGTTGGAATGTCTATTCTGCTCCACAGGTCTTAAAAGGACCCAAGTACCTTTTATTTTCTCTTTACCACCCTTGGGGGTTGCCCTTGCACACATAGCCCAAGAGGCCTGCCACCATGATGACATGCTAAATTTCAGGTCTAAAGAACTACAGAGATGGACATTATTCGTTGCTTAAAAACAATGTCTGAAAAGTTGTAAGTAAACGTGATTTCCCCTCGTACCTCAAAGATGAGGCACAAAGCCACTCCTAGATGCAAAGGGAGACTGAGCCATATAATCTTTATTCTGGGATGCTCTGTGCTCAGGAAAAAGATGAGAGATCCCATTATTATGAAAGGAAAGGATAATGCATATTGGGGAGGAGCAGTGGTTTCTACCACACAACATGTTAGTAGTATTCCTCAGTGTCAGGAGCTTCTGCCCAGGAGACGCTGAAGCTGATCCATGAAGTGCTGGAAGACAGTATGAGAACCTGTCTTTATAGTTTTTCATCATTTCTGATTTCCACATTTTATATATAAAATGATGTGTCATTACAGTTGTATAAGTATACTGTATGTATATAGACTAGCGCATATGGGGAAGCATGCTGCAAACATTTTATTGATAGGAACACTAAAAAATTTTTAGAGACCACTGATTGTAAGCATTAGAGATAATATTTAGATATTGCTTGGCTCATAATAGATGTTCAACAAACGATGACCATTGGCCATTGTTACAGTCCTAAATTAGTATTTATCATATTCCTCCCTATTTATTAATAGTTCTTAGCACTTGGCATTAGCCAGATAGAATTGTGCTTTGCTTATCTTTAAATTTCAGGCTGAGCATGGTGACTCACACCTGTGATCCCAGCACTTTGGGAGGCCAAGATAGGCGGATCACCTGAGGTCAGGGAGTTTGAGAGCAGCCTGACCAAAATAGGGAAACCCTCTGTCTTCTAGACATACAAAAATTAGCTGGGCGCAGGGGTGTGTGCCTGTAATTCCAGATACTCAGAGACTGAGGCATGAGAATCACTTGAACCCAGAAGGCTAAGGTTGCAGTGAGCCGAGATTATCTAGCCATAGTCCACACATGTAGTGGAATTTCAATAAAAGTTTTTTTCATTGTTACACTCGATTGTATTATTTGAATTTGACTGTTTTAATAGAGTGAATTTTTATTTGAAAAGGTGATTCATCAGGTAAATGTGTGTGTTTTACTTTGATCTACATGATCATGTGGATTAATGTGCATTGGCCACCTAAAAATGGGGTGCCCAATTTATTGGCTCTTTGCAGTTTAACTTGCTCATAGATAAGCACTCCTTTCAAAGTATGGTCCTCTACAAATGCTTTTCTCTTTCTCCAATATATATTTGAAAGAAAATGTAGGCAGTCGTATATGATGAAGGAGAAGACTGTGGCTAGTTGAGTGAAAAGAAAGAGGAAGAGTGACAGTTGAGTAAACATCAAGGAGAGGAAACGAGAATGGAATAATAAAGAGAAATGGCGTAACATTTTTATATTACTTTCCTCAATTGTAAGTGTTATATTTGGATTGAGCTAAAAACTGTTTCAAAAAAACAAAAAGGCAGAAATACTAAAACATTTTCCAGGGCCTCAGGAACTTTACATGATGCTTAGGGTAATTTATAAGCTCATCTCTCCCTTGTTAAATCTTACTTGGTCTTTTTTTTTTTCTTTTTCTTTTTTGAGACAGGGTCTCATTCTGTTGCCTAGGCTGGAGTGCAGTGGTGCCTTCAGGGCTCACTGTACTTTGGATCTCCTTGGTTCAAACAGTCCTCCAGTCTCAGGCTCACAAGTAGCTGGGACTACAGGCATGTGCCACCACACCTGGCTAATTTTTGTATTTTTCATAGAGATGGAGTTTTGCCATGTTGCCCAGGCTGGTCTCGAATTCCCAGGCTCAAGCAATCCACCCACCTCAGCCTCCCAAAGTGTTGGAATGACAGGTGTAAGCCTCCTTTCTTGGCCTTGCTGGGCTTTTAAATTGACATTTTGACACTGACACTTTTTGGGGGACAAGTTATTGAGGAATTACTATAGCTATTTATTCTCCAGGAAATCAGCCAGACACCTTGTTTCAGTGACTGACTTCCCTCTTGTGTCTTTCCTTTTCTAAGTGTATCATATCTTGGCTCTAAATGACTTACCTTCTATTGTCACTTGGAAGTTCTTTGTTTAGATATATGAAGAGCAGGATGAACTTTGAAGAGCTTTACTTTTGGTGACAAAGTATAGTTGCCTTTTCACCAACAGTATTAATGGAAATGCATTTTGATTATCCTGATTTCTACTAAGTGTCCTAAATGATGTTTTGCCCAGAAGTATTTTAGAAACTCAGGAGTACAAAACTCAAACATTACCAATCTAATGAGGTGTCACATGAAGAGAAAGTAGTAATGAAATAACAAATTCAGACAGGTCAAATGGCATGCTGAGAGGAGCAAATAAACAATAGCCCATTATAATCAGTATCTCTTTAAATATCATCTTAGGAAATTTTCATGATTTTCTTGTTTTTAAAGCACATTGCTAATAATTTTGCTGATCCCTTAAAGCAGTGGTTTTCAACCTTGGCCCCACATTGTAATTGCTTCCCTCTTTAAAAATACTGATGCCAGGCTGAGTGTAGTGGCTGATGCTTGTAATCTCAGCACTTTGGGAGGCTGAGGAGGGTGGATCATGAGGGCAGGAGATCATGACCATCCTTGCTAACACAGTGAAAACCCGTCTCTACAAAAAATGAAAAAAATTAGCCGAGTGTGGTGGCATATGCCTGTAGTTCCAGCTACTCGGAGGCTGAGACAGGAGAATCACTTGAGCCCAGGATGCGGAGGTTGCAGTGAGCAGAGTTTGTGCCACTACACTCCAGCCTGTGTGACAGAGCGAGACTCCATCTCCAAAAAAAAAAAAAAAAAAAAAAAAAAAAAAATACAATGCCTGAACCCCAGGAATAAAGATTCCTTTTTAATGGATCTGAGTCTGGGTATAGGAATTGGGATATTAAAAATCTTCCCAAGTGATAAATAACTAAATAACTAAGTTAAACCATCTAGTCCTTCTAACCTACTGTGATTCTGGAAAGGTGTTCTAACAGAAATATGTGGTTGGGTTAGTGCGCTTATTATACAGGCAATAAACTGAGCTGCCGCCTGTTAACTTGGTAACAGACACAGGTACTGCTAACAAAGCTAGCTAGCTATGCAAGGCACAGGCCCTTAGGTTCAGACGTGATCAAGTTAACGAAGCATCCCTCCAAGGGTTGTCCTGCTGACACATGTCAGCATTTACGAGTTGTAATTTGGTTGATTAAAAAGGGAGTCATGGTCTGTGCTTTAGCAGTTTGGCCTAAGGGCCTGCAAAAAAAACTGAGAGAAGAAATTTGCACGCCAAACTACAGCTGAAAACTAGACTGGATTTGACCTTGAGGTAGGTCATTAGAGAACCTGGGGCTCAATGTAATTAGAAACAGTCAAATATCAAAACCCTGCCCAAGTCCACCAGCAGCTTCTCTGACAACCCACCTCACTAATATTTCCCTGTCTCTGAATGTCTATTGCACATACTTTAAGAAGGACAATAACCAAAAGTTTATTTAAGTTTATTTGATGGCAATTTGATTTAATAAATTTATGCTTTGATAGTGAAATTATCTGGCTTCTTTAAAATGAAATATTATGTTTGTATGGCCAAGAGTGCAGATTTGACATCTAAGAGAACTAACTGGCTCTTTTGTGAAATTGAGGAAATTACTTAAGCTCTGTGAGCCTTCGTTTTTTTATTTTATAAAATGGAGAAAGGTGGAAATATAGTACTGATATGAGAAGGAGCTGAACAATTTCATTGTAGAAACAAAAATAGCTATTTATAGGAGAGAGATCCAAGATGGCCGATTAGCAGCAGCTCAGGATTGTAGCTCCCACTGAAAGCACAGAGAGTGAGTGGACGCCACATTTTCAGACGAATTTTCATAGCCCACAGACCAAGAGATTCTTGGCGGAGGAGCCCCACGGGTCGCCAGCGCGACCCTTTTGGAGGGCGCGGCCGTTTTGCAGGTGCCCCAACGCGGCAGTTCTCAGTCCGGAGTATACGGGACTGAGTGCCCTTTTGGTTGGCGTTTGGAGCTCAGGGAAGACAGAGTCTCCTATTCAGCTGATTGAAAAGCGGACTGAAGTGGGGAACCAGACCGGGAGATTCCCGGGCAGAAAAGCGCCACGAATCTTAACGCCGCTATTTCAGCCGGCGTAGTGGGTCGCCGCAGGGGAAGGCTGGTACCCCCCTCCACAAAAAAATAAAATAAAAACAGCAGTTGGAACTGCTGAAGATTGAGAGTTTCACAGCAAGTACAGTTGAACCCGGGAAGGTCCAGCTCTGTGGGGGAGGGGGCATCCGCCAAAGGAAAATTAAGAAATAGAAAAAACTTTATCACCAGCAAGCTGGACGTCCACTCAGAGACCTAATCTGAAAGTCAGCAATTACACAGACGACAGGTGGATAAATCCACAAAGATGGGAAGAAACCAGCGCAAAAAGGCTGAAAACACCCAAAATCAGAATGCCTCTCCTCCTACAGAGGACTGCAGTGCCTCATCACCAAATTGAACAAGGCCTGATAGAAAATGAACGTGAGGAATCAACAGAATCAGGCTTCAGAAGGTGGATAATGAGAAACTTCTGTGAGCTAAAAGAACATGTTCTAGCCCAATGCAAGGAAACTAAGAACCTTGAAAAAAGGTTTCACGAAATGTTCATGAGAGTGGACAATTTAAAGAGGAATATAAGTGAATTAATGGAGCTGAAAAACACAATACGAGAACTTCGCAGAAGTATGCACAAGTTTTAACAGTCGAATTGATCAAGCAGAAGAAAGGATTTCAGAGGTCGAAGACCAACTTAACGAAATAAAACGAGAAGACAAGATTAGAGAAAAAAGGGTAAAAAGGAATGAGCAAAGTCTCCAAGAAATATGGGACTATGTGAAAGACCTAATCTACGTTTGATAGGTGTACCTGAATGTGACGAAGAGAATGAATCCAAGCTGGAAAATATTTTTCAGGATATTATCCAGGAAAACTTTCCTAAACTAGCAAGGCAAGACAATACCCAACTCCAGGTAATACAGAGAACACCACAAAGATATTCCTCAAAAGAGCAACCCCAAGGCACATAATCATTAGATTCATCAGGGTTGAAACGAAGGAGAAAATACTACGGGTGGCCAGAGAGAAGGTCAGGTTACCCACAAGGGGAAGCCTATCAGACTCACAGCTGATCTCTCAGCAGAAACCCTACAAGCCAGAAGAGAGTGGGGGCCAATATTCAACATCCTTAAAGAAAAGAACTTTCAACCCAGAATTTCATATCCAGCCAAACTAAGTTTCATAAGTGAAGGAAAAATAAAATTTTTTGCAAACAAGCAAGTACTCAGAGATTTCATTACCACCAGGCCTGCTTTACAAGAGCTTCTGAAGGAGGCACTATGTATAGAGGGGGAACAACCAGTATCAGCCACTTCAAAGGATCCATCAGTAAGCTGCATCCAGATCCATCTTACATGCAAGGATACACAGACTCAAAACAAAGGGATGGAGGAAGATTTGCCAACAAAATGGAGAGCAAAAAAAAAAAAAAAAAAGCAGTAGTTGCAATTCTCATCTCTGATAAAATAGACTTTAAAGTAATAGAAACCAAAAGAGATAAGAAGGACATTGTATAATGGTAGAGGGATCAATGTGACGGGAAGAGCTAACGACCCTAAGTCTATGTGCACCCAATATAGGAGCACCCAGATACATAGGGCAACTTCTTGGTGACTTACAAAGAGACTTGGACTCCCACACAATAATAGTGGGAGACTTTAACATTACATTGTCAATATTGGACAAATTAATGAGACAGAAGGTTAAGAAGGATACCCGGGACTTGAACTTAAACCTCAAACAAGTAAACTTAATAAACATTTACAGAACTCTCTACTCCAAATCCACAAAATATACATTTTTTTTCAGTAACACATCACATTTATTCTAAAAGTGATCACATGGTTGGGAGTAAATCACTCCCTAGCAATTGCATAGCATTTCATAGGTTTAAATGAAATATTGGTTGGCTGTTTGTTATTTTCCTCCCTTATTCCTTCCTGTCTCCATTGTATAACACAATTATTAGTATAAAAAAAGCTTTTAATATCCATTTGTAGACTGCATTCTAGCCTGGGCAATAGAGCAAGATTCCCGTTCTCTCTCCCTTTTTTTTTCTTCTTCTTCTTTTTCTCTTTATTTCATTCTTTTTTTTTCTTCCTTCTTTCTCTTTTCTCTTTTTCTAAAAAAAAAAAAAAGAAAAAAAAGAAAAAGGAATTTCTGTAATAGAAAAAAATAGCTATTTATAAACTGTATGCTAGGCACTATTAAAAATTTATACATATATTAATTTATTGAATCCTCACAATAACCATACAAAGTATATTATTGTTATCTCTATAGGTAAGAAATTTTAGGCAAAGGAATTAATAACTTATCCAAGGTCATACAGCAGATAGTAAGAGGCTTGTAATAAGGATAGCATTATACCACCCTGCCTCTCATTAGTTGTAATAAAAGTTAATTTGCTGAGTTACTTAAGAGACTGAAGGAGACACTTAAAAGCAGCTGAGGTCAAGCACAGTGTTGTTAAACACTTCACTAATAAAAGGTTGAAGACCTGCAGAGAGAAAGAAATTGTTCCAGATTGTGGTTGACAGAGGAAATTTGTGAGTACACATGTTGTGAAAGTTTAAAGTCAAGCTGGGAAGAGATTTTTTTTTTAGGACAGATTCTCCCTGTCACCTAGGCTAGGGTGCAGTGGCGCCATGATGGCTCACTGCAACATCAAGCTCCTGGGCTCAAGTGATCCTTCTGCCTTGGACTCCCAAAGTGTGAGAAGAGATTTTTAAAGTACGGTTAATGTCAACAAAAAGGGTCAGACTCTGTATAGTATTTGAAGAGATTTATTCTGAGCCAAATATGACAACTATGGCCCTTGATACAGCTCCAGGAGATCCTGAGAACATGTGCACAAGATGGTCAGGCTACAGCTTGGTTTTATACATTTTTATGGAGACATAAGACACCAATCAGTGCATTTAAGGTGTACATTGATTCAGTCCAAAACAGTGGAACAACTCAAAGAGAGTGGGGGGATGGGCTTTCAGGTCATAGGTGGATTCAAAGGTTTTCTGATTGGCATTGGTTGAAAGAGTTTGTCTAAAGACCTGGAATGAACAGAAGGGAGTGACTGGGTTAAGATAAGAGGTTGTGGAGACCAAGGTTCTTATTATGCAGGCGAAGCCTCCAGGTGGCAGGCTTCACAGCAAGTGATAGATTGTAAATGTTTCTTACCAGACTTTAAAAGGTGTCAGACTCTTAGTTAATTCTCTCTTGGATCATGAAAAAGACCTAGGAAGGGAAGGGGATTTTTCTACAGAATATAGATTTGCCCCACAAGAGAAAGCTTTGCTTGGCTATTTCAAATTATGTCAAATAAATATATTTTGGGTTAAATGCTTTAATTTCTTTCAGGGCCTGCTATCTGTCATGTTGGTATTTTATTACTCCAAATAGTCTGCTTTGTCAGTCTTCTTTTGTAATGTTAATGCTGGTTAGCTGTTCCTTTATTCTAAGGAGAGGAGGAGGGTTTAATGAAGCATGTCCAACCACCCATGCCCATCATGGCCTGAACTCGTGTTTCAGGTTTACTTTAGAATATGCTTGGCTTGAAGGAGATGTTCATTCAGTTGGTTGAGGGGCTTAGAATTTTAATTTTGGTTTACATTAGTGATGTCACTGTGTCTAAATAATAATCAGAAATTGAGAGTGATCTGGGACACATAGGGTGAAAGTCCTGAACTCACGCATTTTTGTTAGCAGTGGCAAATCCATACGGTTCTGCAGCAACGTCAATTCTTGCCTTCTCAGAAGAAAGAATTCGACTGATAAGCAGAGGCAGAAGGAGGGACCAAGACAAGTTTTAGAGCAGGAGTGAACGTTCATTGAAAAGCTTTAGAGTGGGAATGAAAGGAAGTAAAGCACACTTGGAGAATGGCCAAGTGAGCAACTTGAGAGATCAAGTGCAAGGTTTGATCTTTTGAGTTGGGGTTTTATACATTGGCATACTTTCAGGGTCTTTCATCTCTTCTCCCATGATTCTTTTCTCGGGGTGGGCTGTCCATATGTGCAGTGACCTGCTAGCATTTGGGAGGGGAGCATGTGCTGCATGTGCTCATGCTCGCTTGAGGCATTTTTCCCTTACCAGTCCAATGTCCCTAGAAGGTCATATGCCAGTTAAACTGCCATTTTGCCTCTTAATGTGCATGTCTGAGCCCACTTTCCCAGCTCCTAACATCTTGTCAGGAAGCTGCTGATCACCACTTTTAGGTATTTTCTATCTATTGGGAAACTGCCTTTCCCTGACACTGGTGAAATGGCCTTGTTGTCTAAAGTAACAACTGAGGTTCATTGTCTCACAGCCACAGAAAACAAGGATGTGGACACACAAAGAGTGACACACAAAGAATTAAGGGTGGAAGTTTAATAGGTGACAGAAAGAGAATAGCTCTCTGCTGCAGAAAGGGGTTCCAGAAAAGTGGGTTGCTAGATCTGTGGTGAAATGTGGGGGTTTTATAGATGAGCTGGTAAGGAGGCAGTGTCTAATTTACCTAGGGTGCAAAAAACTGGTTAGATCAGGTGTGCCATTTGCATAGGCCATGAATTTTTGGTAGCCCACATCCTAATCTTTTATCACACAGGTGGGTTCTCTGCCTGAGCTATGCCATGTTGCCCATTTCTTTGTTCCTGTACATGTGGTAACAAAGAAAGGGATGATGGAGCATCCATATTGGACATGCCTGGCCCCCAGGCAGCCCTTTTCTATTGACATAGCTGCCAGCATTCCCCCCTTGCAAGCTTCCAGCTTGTTTATTTATGTTTTCAGCTTGATTTTTCAGTCTGCTCTTTATTAAGAGAAAAATAATTTCTTGGGCTGCTTTTTGTTAGAAGGGAAGCTTTGCCAAAACTCTTTGCCTTATCTGCCTAAACAATTTCTTTCTACTTCCTGTATCACCAGCTATGACCAATTATTATTTTAGAGTGTGGTTAACAACCACCTGACCATCACCTGATGGCCACCTGACATTTCTAGTAGTGGGAGTTGTGGCTAGGGAGGAGGTCTCTCCTGCCCTGCTCGTGTCTGACTAGCTACCTACTATAACACTTTCATTCATGTTATTTGATTAATTTTCAAAATTGTGGAGGAAGTGTAGTCAGGGGGAAGGAGGGGGCATCCCAAAGACGCTTCCAGTTTCCTGATCTGATGTGCCCAGGTCCTTGACCTCTCTTACCTCAGGAATGGGGAAGGGGCCCCCAAGGTGTGGTGAGCTTACCTTTCAAATAAATATCATGGACCCAAAGAGTTTAGCAGAGAAGCAATTTATTAGGCAAAAGAGAGAGAGAGAGTAGGAGAGAGCTCACATGCTGCCATGGGAGGGGATCCATAGGAGGAATCCATATAGGTAAGAAGCATCGCGGTTTTAACCCTGAAGTTATTCCACCCCATTTATGTTCTTGTCCAATGAGAGGAGTTTTCCAAACTTCCACTGGAGTGATTTATCTTTGACTCTGATACCGGATTGGCTACTTGGCCTGCAACAGAGTGCCCTCCTCCCAGAGCTGTTCACAGGCTTTTTGAACAAAGAAGCTCACCTGGATTTTTCTACCTAGCCCGCATGTGGGAAAGTTAGACAAAGAAGTCTAGGTTCCCAGATGGGGGATGTGGATGGAATGTGGCACTGGGAAACTCTTTCCTTTGAAACCACGCCCCTTGTGGACCCACACAGTCCCTCAGTCCCCCACTATGAACAGGAAAGTCCAGCTGCTCTTGGGACATGGGTGTTGATCGCTCTTTACTTTCTGCTGAATTGGGGCATACAAGGGGCCCTGCAGTTGAGGTTTCTTCCAGAGGGGGAGTCTTCCAGAGGTGCAGGTTGATCCAGAGGTCCATCATAGAACTCATGAGCCAAGGACACCCGGGATTTCATTTGCAGGACCATTTGTTGCCTTATGGCCTCAATTCTAGAAGAAACGAATTTGACAAGAAGGTTAAAGATGAGAGGCCTGAAGGCCAGCAATAATAGAATGGTTATAAACAGGCCTAGCAGAGGGTAGAGCCAGGACAGCCAATTGTTAAACAAGCACCACTATCCTGTTTCTTGGTCTTTAGCCCTGCATTTGATTGATCCCTGAGTTCTTTAAGATAATACTTAACTGATTTACAGAGTAACAGCATTTTTCTCCTAAAAAGAGACAGGTTCCTTCTCTCTCTGCTGTTAGCAGATCCAGACCTCTTCTATTTTGAAGAGACATGGCACCTAAAGAGTTAAGCTGCTTTTGCAGAGAGAATTAGCAAACTTTTTCATGTTATTATTTGATTCCTGAGATAGCTTATAGTAAAACTGAATAGAGGTAGTAACCCTTCCAATGCTAGTACCAAGTCCTCCTATTATTCTGGCTCCCCCCACCCCCATGAAAGGAATATTTGGGGTTTGAGTATGGCATGGCCTTGGCAAGAGAAGACTCTGTACCTGAAAGTCAGTGTAAATCATTATGGGGGGTGACTAGGAAGGAGACAAGGAGAGCGATTAGGCCAATCCATAGGGGCAACAGCCTAGAGTCAGGTTGCAGATAGTAAAGTTAAGAGTGACAGTCCTATTAATGCCAGGATGTAAGTTAGACTCATGAGTAGTTACTTTCCTGGGGATCTCATCGGAAGAGCAAACAGAGCCTTTAACGGCTCACAGGTGTACGAAGGGTTGTCTCCTGGAACTTCAGGCTGTGGAGTGGAGGGCCTATGATTTTCTTCAGAAGGTGTCCAAGGCTTCAGCCAAGTGTGATGAATCCATGAGTCAATTCCCACCACCTTAACTGCTCCTAGACAGAATAACCGAAAATGGTCCTTCCAAAGATGGGCCTAGAGAGGGAGAGTATGAGGGGGAGAGACTTACAAGCACCAAGTCTCCAGGGTAGAACAACTCTTTCCCTTTTTCCCTTCAGGTAAAGTCCTAAGAGCCTGTTGGTAGTTAGCCAAAGAGGTTATATTTTTTATTAGATCTGCTGTTTACTTGTCTAATGCAAGATCATTAGTAAGAAAGGGCCATCCATAAAGCATCTCATAGGCGCTGAGTCCTATTTTTTGAGGAGAGTTTCGAGCCCTTAAGAGTGCTACTAGTAATAGAGAAGGCCACGGGAGGTGGGTTTCCTGTGCCAGTTTCTTTAGGTGTTTGTTAAGAATTTTGTTCATCTTCTCCACTTTCCCTGAGGCCTGAGGCCTCCAAGCACAGTGGAAATGATATTGTATTCCTAACACCTTGGAATTTCTTTGGGTCACTGCAGCTTTGACGTCAGGGTCATTAATGCATTGAAGACAGCAAGGGAGTCCGAATCTAGGGATTATTTCATTAATTAGGACTTTTGTTACCTCTTGGGCTTTTTCTGTTCTACAGAAGAAAGCCTCAACCCAGTTTATGTGGGTTTCTACACATACTAACAGATACTGATATCCCCGAGACTTAGGCATATGGGTGAAGTCCATTTGCCAGTCCTCACCTGGGTAATGACCAGCTCGCTGTTCCCCAGGAAGAGCTTTGCAATGTGCCAAAGGATTATCTTTCTGGCATATTTTCAATCCTTTGACTATTTGTTGGACAGCCTTGAAGAGACTTTTTCTGTAAATATAGATTTGGCCATCCAATATGTATTCTCTATACCCATATGGAAGGTTAAATGTAGGGTTTTAAGTATTTTCCACCAGCTGGCAGCAGGTAGGAGGACTTTTCCCTCCTCAGTAGCTGGCCATCCTGAAGAAAGATTATGTCCCTTGGAGATTGTCCACTCTACCTCTTCTGATGAGTATTGAGGTCTAGTTCCCTGGAGAGGGTTTTCCCATGTTAAAGGTCCTTCTATAAACTCTTGTCTAGCTGCCCTTTTTGCCTCTAGGTCAGTTTGGTGATTGCCCTCTGCTTCCTTCTCATATCCTTTCTGGTGACCTCGGCAGTGTAAGACTACTACCTCTTTGGGTTCTTGGACAGCTTGTAATAAGTCTAAATTTTCCTTAGGATATTTAATGGGAGTTGCTGCTGAGGTTAGGAACTCTCTTTCCTTCCATATAGCAGCATGAGCATGCAGAATCAGGCAAGCATATTTGGAGTCTGTGTATATGTTTATTCTCTTTTCTTTTCCTAATTGTAGAGCTCGAGTGAGGGCTACTAGTTCTGCCAGTAGTTCCATGAGGCACTAGTTGCATGAGGAACTGGGCACTCATTCAATGAGGAAGGGAATGACTTTCAAGCACTGTCTGATCACTATGTCTATCCTGCCTTTCAAACTCCATTTTCCATAAATGAGCTTCCATCAGGTACAGGTTAAGGTCAGGATTGGCTAGAGGAATTTCTAAGAGATCCTCTCAAGCCACATAGTTCTGGATTATAACCTGCGGACAGTCACGTTCTTTGTCTGCACCTTCCTCAGAAAGAAAAGTAGCCGGATTGAGGGCTGCACATGTGTGCAGCTGAAGTACAGGCCCTTCAAGCATTAAGGACTGATATTTGAGTAAGCAGTTGTCACACAGCCATAAGCTTCCTTTAGAGACCAGAATTCCAGCTACAACATGTCAGGTCCATACAGTTAGATCTTCTCTCTTGCACTATTTTAACAGCTTCTGAGACCAGTATAGCCACCATGTCTCTGACCCACAAGCAATGTAGCCAGCCTTTTGCTATTGCATCAGTTTCCTTACTTACGTATGCCACTGGCTTTGGTGTGGTCCCCCCGAGTGTGGGTGAGAACCCCCCAGTGCCACACCTGACTTTTTCATAAGATATAGGAAGAAGTCATTGCCTTTAGGAAGGCTTAGAGCTGGAGCTCGTAGTAGTGCCTGCATCAGGGTCTGGAAGGCTGCCTCAGCTATAGGGTCCCATTGTATTAGATGGGCATTAGCTTTTTGGGTTTCCTTAATCAGAGTGGATAGGGGTTTGGCTATTTCACCATATCTGGGAAACCACAATCAGCAGAAACCAGTTATTCCTAAGAACCCCCACAACTATTTTAAGGTCTTTGGATGGGGGAAGATCAGTATGGGTTGGAGACTTTGTCCATCAAGGGCCTGAGTGCCCTTAGACAAGACAAGCTGTAGATATTTTCCCTCTTGCCTGCAAAGTTGGGCTTTTGATTTGGAAACCTTATATCCACAGGTGGTTAGAAAGTTTAGGAGGTCCTGGGGTGGCTTGCTGACACTGGGTTTCAGAGTTAACAGTTAAAAGTAAGTCATCCATATATTGAAAAACCAGGGAACCTGGATGTGAAAAATGACTAAGGTCCTGAGCTAGAGCCTGGCTTAACAGGTGGGGGCTATCTTGAAAGCCCTGGGGTAACACTGTCCAGGTGAGCTGAGAATTCTGGTCTAAAGGTTCTTCAAAGGCAAACAGAAATTAGGAACCAGGATGTCAGGGAACACAGAAAAAGGCATCCTTAAGGTCCAGAACTGTAAACCATTGTGCCTTTCCTGGTATTTGAGAGAACAACGTGTATGAGTTGCGTACAGGTGGGTACAAAGGGATCACAGCTTCATTAATAAGCCTGAGATCTTGCACCAGCCTGCATTGTCCATTAGGTTTTTATACTCCTAAAATTGGAGTATTACAAGGGCTGTTACAGGACTTTACTAGATCTTGAGCTTTTAAGTTTCTTACAATATCCTGTATCCCCTTTTTGGCTTCTGGTCTTAGGGGATACTGTCTTTGGTAAGGAAAAGAGATGGGATCCTTTGCCTTATTCAAATTGGGCATGCATTCTTTGCCCGCCCAAATTGTCTCTCCATTGCCCAAACTTCGGGATTAATCCCTTCTTTAAATAATGGGCAGCAGAGAGAAATTTCCTCCCTGACTATGTTCATATAGATAATGGCTCCTGCTCTGGCTAACAGGTCCCACCCTAGTAAGGGAGTGGGACTTTATGGCATGTGGAGGAAGACATGGCAGAAGAGTGTATCTCCATACTTACAGCTTTGGGGCTGGGAGAAGTATCAGGAGACTGCTTGTCCTAGGACTCCTCGGACAGTTACAGACTTGGAGGACAACCACCCAGAACAGGAAAGCAAAACTGAGAAGGCCACACCAGCATCCAGGAGGAGATCAGCTTCCTGGCCCTCTATGGTCAGCTTTACCCGGGGCTCGGTGAGGGTGATGGCTTCTGCTGGCGCTTGCCCTGGGCACCCTCAGTCCTGCTGTTGGGTCATCTGGTTAGCCACCTTAGGCCCTGGGAACCTTTGTCCCCTGGGACAGTGTGCCTTCCAGTGATCCCTTTTGCACAGTGGGCAAGGTTGAGGAGGTGGTCCATTCCTCTGGGGACAATTTCTCTTAACATGTCCCGGTAGGCCGCAGTGGTAGCAAGCTCTGCCAGACTGGCAGCTAACCCAAGCCTTTCTCTCTTCTGAGCCCCTTGGGTCTGCTTGCCTAAAGGCCATGACTAGGGCTGCGGCCTTTCTCTGGTCCCTTCTTTTCCTTTCAGCCTGTTCCTCCTGGTCTTATTATAGAACACTGAGGTTGCTAGATTTATTAATGATTCTGGACTTTGTTCTGGCCCCAGGGCCAGCTTCTGGAGCTTCCTCCTAATGTCTGCCGCTGATTGCACAATAAATTTTTCTTTTATTATTAGCTGACCCTTGATGGAGTCTCGTGACAGAGGAGTATACTTTATTAAGGCCTCCTGCAACCGCTCAAGAAAAGCTGTTGGGTTTTCTTCCTTTCCCTGATTTATGGTGGATAACATTGCAAAGTTCATGGACTTTTTTCTAGTTAGCCTTAATCCCCGAAGCATGCAGGTTAATAGGTGCCTATGGCTTCAGTCCCCCTGTTCTGAGTAAGGATCCCATTGAGGGTCCATGCTAGGAACTGCTTGTCTACCTGTAGGGAATCTATCCTCCTCTGGCGCCATTTGGTCATGTACTTGACTAAGGTACCAGCTGTCCCCAAACTCTGGAGCTGCTGCAAGAGCAGCCTCTCTCTCATTCCTGCTTAGTGTCTGACTAAGCAATAACATGGTATCTTTCCAATCTAATTCAGAGGACTGATCCAGGCCCCGCAGAACATCTATGTACTTGTCCGGGTCATCTGAAAATTTTCCTAAGTCTGTCTTGATTTGCTTTAAGTCAGAAAATGAAAGGGGCTATGTAACTTGGTTGGGCCAAATTCTCCTCTTACTGCCTCTAGGGGGCAGAGTTGGGGCATCCTAGTAGCCTGAGCTGCCTTTGCCACTTTGGCCTTCCCTGACTCCTCTTGGGTCATAGGAGCTGAGGAGACCTGGTCAGCATCGGTGGAGAGAGGAGCCACAGGGAGTCGTAAATATGGGGACAGTCCTGAGAAGGGGCCAGTAGGGTAGAGGTTACAGGCCTGACATAGCTCAGGATTATCCCTTAGAGGAAAGAAAACATGCACATAGGGGACCTCAATCCATTTATCTTCCCTCTTACAGAGCAGGTCTAATTGTAGAAGGATGTTATAATTTATACTTCCCTCAGGAGGCCATGTTTCTCCACTCAGCAGAGGGTATCACGGCCACGCTGTTTGGAAGAGAAAAATGAGCTGCTGCTTCTTCAGTGATTGTGGGTCAAGTTGGTCCTAGTTATCCAGGATACACTTTAAGAGTGATTTTGCCTTGTGAAGCGTAGCACCTTTCTGAAATCGAACAACAGGGATGCCTGCATCCTCAGTTATTTATTGCAACTGCTAGCGCTGGGGCATCCCCCAGTTATAGCGCCTTTTAGTTTCCTTGTGCCCTAGATGTGTGATCATCTTCTGAGCTCCCCCATGTGCCAGGTTTAATCATACTTACCGGTGTCATGAGCACACACCCACTGTCTAAATGTCCTTATGGCCACCTTAAGGACATAAGGACTGCCAGGATTAGTGGCCCTATACTGGAGCATCCTTGAAGAACTAGGTCAGTGAGGCTTGGGCAATGCGTGGCAATATTCCCTCATAAGAGTTCAATTAACATAGGCCTGACCATAAAACTGTCCTAGGAGGATAAACTCCTTGAGAGGGACCTCTAAGCACAACAGTCTTAAAGAAGGTAACGGATGGCCACATGGCCGGAACTGGAGCAATGCTCTCAGGGCCTGGGCCTCCTCCCCCAACCCCACCTTCCATCATAGGAATATGCCCTAGGGTTGTGGGGTCTGTAATTAACTATTTGAGCCTTGGACCCGGTCTGATATTCTAGATGGAGACATTCTGCCATACAGAGAGCCAATCCTAGGCAAGACAAATCATATATCATTAGATTCTGGCACCATTCAGTTGAATTGGGAAATTGTGGGTGATAAAGAAACACAATGTCCTATAGCCTCCAGTACCCACTGACAGACTCTGGCTCCATTAGGACACAACCTAGCACTGCAGACTAAGGGAATTGGCCCTGTGTGTTTATACTGCAGGAGGTCCTCATAGGCATAAGTCTGAGGACGCCGTGGGTATGGGTCCCCTGACTGCCACCCCAAATGCCTTATGTGTAGGAAATATCTTAGAGGAAAGAGCCAGGAAGAAGTTTGCCTCACAGAAATCTGGACCCAGAAGGTTAGGGTCTGAAAGGCTGGGCGTGGATTGCACAAGGAGCTTTTGTTCCCAACGTCCAGCCCAGCGCCACCACTCCTGCTGTGGCCCAGTGCAGCTGCCACTGCACATGGCCCCACACAGGCCAGGCCACCCGCTTTCTCCTTAACAATTTAAAAGAAATGAAAGGGCAGATTACAAGTGAAAGGGATCCAATATCACTCACTGCTCTGAAGTGCGAAGTCTCCTCCTGGTTGGCTCACCAAAGATGTAACTGGTGGAATGGAGTGGCGCATCCTGAAGACGCTCCCAGTTTCCAATCCAGTGTGCCCAGGTCCTTTACCTCTCCAACCCTAGGAATGGGGAAGGCACCTCGTAGGCATGGTGAGCTTACCATTTGAATAAATATCATGGACTCAAGGAGTTTAGCAGAGAAGCAATATTTTTAGGCAGAGAGAAAGAGAAAGGAGAGAGAGCTCCCACACTGCTGTTGGAGGGGATCCAAGGGAGGAATCCGTATGGACAAGGAGCATCGGGGTTTCAACCCTGAAGTTATTCCTACCCCATTTATGTTTTCGTCCAATGAGAGGAGTTCTTTCAAACTTCTGCTGGAGTGGTTGATCTTTGACTCTGACACCAGATTGGCTACTTGGCCTGCAACAGAGTCCCCCTCCTCCCAGAGCTGTTCACAGGCTTTTTGAACAAAGAAGCTCACCTGGATTTTTCTACTTACCCGCGCATGGGAAAGTTAGACAAAGAACTAGAGGTTCCTGGATGCGGTGTGGATGGAGGCGTGGTGCTGGGAAACTCTTTCCTTTGAAACCACACACCTCGGGGACCCACACAGTCCCTCAGTAGCTGTCATTTTATAGCTAAGGAAACTGAAAGGCACTTTGAGGTTGTGAAGTTTCCAAGTGTATATCATTATGTAATGGCAAATGGACTTGAAATAAGATCCCCTGACTCCTCCCAACTAAATGGTTATTTTATGTTGGGCAGGTCTTTATGGGCATTGCTTGAGCTAAGCTTCCTTGCCATCCATCAGATGGGAGAGCTCTCCTATATGCTGGCTTTGGTCTTTTCAATATTTTATTTATAAACTCTTAGTTCAGACTAGTATAACAGAATACTGAAGACTTGGTGGTTTAAATGACAGAAATTTATTTCTTATCATGCTGACTGGGAAGTCTGAGATCAAGGTGCCAGCATGGTTTGGTTCTGGTGAGACCTGTCTTGCTGGTTTGCAGATAGCCATCCTTCTTCTGTGTCCTCACATAGAGAAGAGCAGAGAGTAGGAAGCAAGCTCTCTCCTGCATCTTTTTCTAAGAACTCTAATCCCATCATGAGGGCTCCATCCCATAACTAATGGTCTCCCAAAGTCCACATCTCAAAATTCTATTGAGAATTAGGATTTCAATATATGAATTTTAGGAAGATAAAATTTTAGGAGTATTGAGTCCATAGAAATCTCTGAATTCCAAACAACTCTAAGGTAATTTGATTAACTCATATAATAAAAATTCTTAAATGCCTACTTGTGCCAAGTACTGTTACTTGGGATTATTTTAAGCAAGACATAATTTCCACTCTTGTGGAGCTTACATTCTAAGTCAAAGTAGGTAACACACAAAAAGGAAGCCATAAAGTAGTAAGGGCTCTGAAAAAAATGAAGCAAAGTGCTTTGAGGGGGTGGGAAAGGCAGTGGCTTCTTTAGAAAGGGAGTATGACAAAGATCTCTTGGAGGAGGTGATACTAGAGTTGTAACCTGAATACAAGAGAAATCCTACTGTGCACAGATCTTTGTGTTGCTGTTTTTATTTTCTATTTTTGTTTTTCTTATTTCACATAGCCTGGCTTTCATTTATATGTTGTTTGTCTTCCTTCCTCCTTCATTCCCCATCTTGGTGGTGAATGAGCTCACCATCAACTCAACTCATTACATTTCTGGGCGTCACACAAACTCCCTTTTGCTTTGTGTCCTGGTGTGTATGTGATCACTTCTTACATAGTATGTTTGCTAAATGTGTCTTGTGTCTGTCCTATCTTCTTCATTATCAAGACTGTTACTCTAGGAGTCTTCAATACTCTCCTGGACTCCCTCATTTGCCTCTGAACTTGTCTCTCTGATTCTGATTTTTCCTTCCTCCTGTTCACATATCTCTCTGAGTTCTTATTCCAAAAAAGCTATCTATGGTTCTGTCTTCTAACTACCTGAAAATTTTCAAAGGTTTTGCATTACCTCATAGAATATAAACTTACTAGCAAGATATTTAAGAGTTTTTGCTTGTGTCTGTTATTCCGTTGCCTTGTCTTCCTCCATTCCTTTCTCACAGTATTCCCTGTGATTTCACTGCACAGTTCACCCAGTTTCATGAATACACTGTGTTCTTGATGATTTCCGTGAACAAAATAGCCCTTCTTTAATGGCCTGTCTCTTGTTTTCTACCTGATAATCTCCTACCCATCCTTCAGTATCTACTTCAAATGCCAATCATTCTTGAAGCCCTCCCACATTTCTGTAGTTGTATCACTGAGAATTAGGATCAGTGGCATACAAGTCACAAAATAAGAGTGGCAAAATCAGTGAGAAAAATTGATTTTTCCCCCTCGCGTAAATGAAGTTGTAAGCTAGACAACCCATGGCTTATAAGGTGCTGCATAGTTAAGATCTAGCATCATTCTGTTAACTCTTTCTAACATCATAGCTCTCCAGCTCCCTTTTTCTAGGCTTTATGGTTCAAATAGCTGCTGTAGCGCTAACCATTACGTTACATTTCAGGAAGTAAGAAGGTTGTGCTTTTCACCTTTAAGGACACTTCCAGAAGTTACTCAGAAGAATCAATTCATCCATTGGTCAAAGACAATCACATGTCTATACCTAGCTGAGAGAGGCTAGTGTGTTTAATTTTTTGGCAGGGTGACAATTTCTGATGAGAATAAGAGAATGCATATTCTGAGGTAGTTAATAGTCTTTGCTACAGTCATTCTCTGCACAGTATTATTAGCATCTTTCATAAATAAGTTTATTCTTTTTATCTTTCAAGTTCTCATATTTCTACTATTAGCAATACTTGCCATAGGAGACACTCAGGTTGTCTTTAAGATCTAGTCCTTGCCTTGTCTTCACTTGTTTCCAGCGCACATCCTAAGATTTCCTGTTTGTCTCACTGTTTCACACTTTTGTGAAATTGCATAATTTTTTTCTTTAACTGGAAAGCTCTTATTTCACTCCCACCTCTGTTTTATGAACTTTCCTTATTCATCCTCTACCCATATGGAGTTGATCTTGTATTCAGTTTTGTGCTCACATCTCTTTCCCCTAACTAGACCATGAGCTCCTTGAACATACTGTGTCTTATGTTTTTCAAAATTCCCAGCACTTAGAACATGACAGGGAAAAAAATCACAGGTAGTCAATGCATTCTTGAATAAATTAATAAAATGTACAACTAAGGTATATTCAGTTATTTATTTTATACCTTTACAAACATTTATTTATTACTGGCATAACAGATATCATGCAGCCAGCTAGATGCTGAGGTATAGCAGCAAACTAAATCAACATTGCCCCTCCCTCATGGAGTTTAGATTCATGTGAGGGAGAGAGAAAATAAACAACAGGTAATTGTAGTTGTGAGAGAGAATAATAAAAGAGCAGGAAGAAAACAAATTGCTTCTGAGGCTCTGGGGCTCCTAGTAGGATACATCTTAGTTATTTTGTAAACATATTTAATTATTTGTGTTGCATTCTTAATGAAAAAGGTAGATGAAGAAGTTTGCTGTTCTGTCATTGCAGGCTCATGCCTTTGTGTATGGCTACCACCAAGAAAATTGTAAATTAGCTTCTTTAAATTCATTGGCTTGAAAATTATAAATTGCAAAGCTTCACATGTGGAGATTTATGTGATTGTTGACATTAATGCTTTAAAATAAATTATTGTGGTGAATTAAACATGATTAAAATTCTGGGATGTTTCTCTCTCTTGACTAGCTAAATGTTTATAGTGAAGAAAACTTCACTTAATCATAAAAATCATTTATATTTATTGAGTGCTTACTTGGTACTGGGTGCTGTTTTACATGCTTTACATGTATTAATTTGATCCTCACAACAACCATTATAGTTAGATATTGATCTTATCCTCATTTGGTGGTTAAAAGTATGATACAAGAAAGAGTTAACTAATGTGGCCAAGGGCAAGTAGTTAGTGAGAGGAGGAGCCCTATTCAAACCCAAGCAGGGACTGTGCTCTAAACCCTTACTACTTGAGAGGGGGCTCTTCACACCAGTGATATTAGCATCACTTGGGAGTTTATAGAAATGTGGGATCTCAGACCCAACCCAGACCTTCTGAATCTGCATTTTAACAAGATACCACATAAGTGTTCAATCAGAGAATCTGCTTTCCATTTCTTTTATTCTATATCGTAACGCTGCATCAATTCTGGGCATCTGCCTGCTTACTGAGATTTAATTAAAATATTAGTCAGAAATATTGACACCATTGACCTCTGTTTCTGTAAACTACTTTGGTTATGTGGATCAAGGGAAATAGGTATAATCTCTTCATTAAAGGTAGTTAAACCATGATATGGGAAAAAATTGGAAGCAGGAGGTTAGACACCAAAGCTAAAAGAACATTTTAAATCCTCCATTGATTTTCTTTCTCTATGTTTGCTCTTTTTATTACAGGGATACCTGCCAGCATCATTTTCTTCTTTCTCTGGTTTATAATTTTTCCACTAAAATAATTTGAAAGACAGTTTGGCCAGAGAATTTTATCTGGACCTTTCTTACAGTATTTTATCATTTTGTCTCTCAGTTATTTGAGTGCTTACCAGGGTATAATTATAATTCCCAGCATCTATAGAGTACATATGATATAGCAGGAACTGTGCCAAGTGGTTTTTTCCTTAGATAATTTGTTTGATCCTCACCACAACTTTTTAATGGAGATATGATTGTGGACCTCATTCAACGAATGTGAAAGCTGAGGCCCAGAATGTTTAAAACTATACCCAAGGCTCACAGCTTATACACACTGAAGCTAAAGTTGAAGCCAGGAAGTATCAGTACAAAGCCCACCAGCTTTACCAGTGTACTACACTAGCCTGCCGTGATTTCACTACAGGCAGTGGGCTGACATGGGCATAAGTTGTAGTAGGGCAGTCCTTTAAATTTTGTTTTCTGGATTCTAAGACAGTTATTACCTTACCTGTGTTTGTGAATTTTAATTTTGATCTCACAAAATTATACTTTGTTAAAATGATAAATGTTTCAAACATTTTAGTATTCAAGCAACCCACTTTTCTTTCATGTATCATATTGCATCAGAATGTGCAGACTTAATTTAGAAATATGTGGGCTTCATTTCTGAAGATCACTTCACCAAAACGCCAAGAACCATTTGGAATTATTTTTCCCTGAATTGGCTGGAATGAACCACATATAAATTGGCAATCCATAGTTGGGAGTAAAACTCTGATTAAAGTCTGGTTCCCTATAGGTAGTAACCAACAATTGAACAGCTGCCAAGCAGCACCAATTGAGTAAGTGCCAATGAGGTCCAAGATGAATGTGTCAAGGACTAATTTGCTGAGAACAATTAGTTCCTAAGCCTCTTTGAATCATAATCTGTCTATGACCAATGCAGTTAAAACAGCCATGATTGACTCTGACTGAAAAAGCAGTGGGGAGCCTTCCAGAAAATGTTTCCAAATAAGCGAGTTCAGTGGAGGCTAGAGGTGGAGTGAGGGGATGATGGGTAGTTAGGGGCATTAGGGAAGTAAGAGAGTACAGCATGTCAGTGATGCAACCAAAAGATGAGTCAGATTTTTGGAGGAAACCAATCATGAAATAGTTTGTCATTCCTAATTTAAATATATCCAACACTAAACAATACAACATTCCACCATAGATCCAAGACTTTGAGTTCAGATTCTGTGGTGTGAAAAAATATAATTTACTCAGTCAGCATACAATTTTTTTTAAAAGCACCAACTCTTCCTGGCACAGGGCTAGCTGTTGAAATACTGAGGTAAATGAGGTGGTTTCTGCCCTCAAGATGCTTATAGTTTACTATAGGATTAAACTATTGTGAACAAATAAACTATATGCTTACAGATGTTGTGATAAAAGAAAATAAATGGCTCAGTGGGGCAACCAAGAAGGAGGGGTTCGATCCTCTTTGCCGTTTTCCATGAGATACACTCTAATGCCTGGTTTCCTTCATATCCACTGTGTGTATCTCTTCCTAGGCCTCATTCCCTCTGGTCACATGGAATTTCTTTTTGCAGTTCCCTCATCTTTTCTGGCTGTATGCTTTGGCACTAATTTTTCTCCATGCCTAACATGTCTTTTTCTTTCATCTCACCTGACAAAATTTGGTTTATCTTTGGAGTGAGATCTCCTGAAATGCCACCTCCTCTGTGAAGCCTCACACCCTCCTCCTGTTTCAAGACACTTAATTTTTTTTACTTTTATTTATTTATTTATTTATTTTTGAAACGGAGTCTCACTCTGTTGCCAGGCTGGGGTGCAGTGACAGGATGTCGACTCACTCACTGCCGTCTCCCCGCCCCGGGGTTCAGGTGATTCTCCTGCCTCACCCTCCAAGTAGCTGGAATTACAGGCAGCAGCCACCACACCCAGCTAATTTTTGTATTTTTAGCAGAGACAGGATTTCACCATGTTGACCAGGATGGTCTCCATCTCCTGACTTTGTGATCCGCCCGCTTCAGCCTCCCAAAGTGCTAAGATTACACTCGTGAGCCACCGTGCCTGGCCATTCCAAGGCACTTTAAACTTGACTCAGTTGCAGCCCACATCACATCACCTTTGGTTATGTATCTGTAACTCCCTGAGGGGGAAACACTGTTTCCTTATCTCCCCCAGGATTAAACAGACTTATAGTAAATTGTTTTTATTTTTGTTTTTTGATCGATAAAAGGATTAAACAAATTGATTTAAAATCTTTCTGGAACCTAATTACTTTTTGGGCACATAATGTGAATAGTCAGTTTATAAACTGTACAATGCATATGTTATTAGAAATTGTATTTTTACTTGATCTTCCATTGACCTGTTTGCAATTTAAAGTCCTGTTTGTTTGACCTACCTACACATTGTTAGGGATTTATGTGACATTTTGATCCCTGAGTTAGGATGTGTGACTCCAGTCCTGTGTGAAGACTTAACTGTCTTAAAACATTATGCCACTTTTAGGGGTACCTGTTTAAGGTAGCTGAGTGGTCACACATGCTGGCAGACAGCTCTGAAGAGCTGAATTAACAGGGAACCTATAATCTTCTATTACAAACAAATGAAAATTAATAAGTAAAAATTAAGTAAATACCATCCCTGGTAACATCATAGCACAAAAAATATTTGTGTTAGGGACTTAAAAACATATTAGTGCCCTAGTTAAAAATTAGTTAGAAGTCTAACCAAATTTTCATTAAAAAATAGACAATAAACTATCCGAAGAAAATGTTTAGGCCAGGTGTGGTGGCTCACGCCTGTAATCCCTGCACTTTGGGAGACTGAACAGGCGGATCACTTGAGGTCCTGAGTTCAACACCAGCCTGGCCTACATGGAGAAACCTCATCTCTACTAAAAATATAAAAATTGTACCTGTCATCCCAGCTACTCGGGAGGCTGAGATAGGAGAATTGCTTGAATGCTAGAGGAGGAGGTTACTGTGAGCTGAGCCCATGCCACTGCACTCCAGCCTGGGCAATAAAGCAAGACTCCATCTCAAAATAAATAAATAAAAAGAAAAGAAAATGCTTAATTTTTTATATTTAAGAAATATATTCTGGAGCACCTTTCTTTATAGAGTGTGATTAATGCTATGGAAAGCATGAAGATGAAAAACATACAGATTTTGTCTTCTAAAGAACATACATTGGGGAAAAGGACATGTTAGGGAGGAAAGAGAGTTTCAGTGTCCGATCACTGTTTTTATTCTATCACAGTGGCATCAGTGATGGCAAGAGAGTCCACTAAAGGAGATGACTGCCCTTGAATGATATTCTAGTGGAATAATCAATAGAATATTGTGAGCAACATTGAGCAGGTCATTCGGGACAATTAAACATCCTAACACGAGATCTTCCTGGTTTTGGGAACAGCTGTCTCCAGATACACAGAGTAGGATTTTAAGTTGGAGAAACTGTGACCAGCTTCACTGAACTTAGCTTTCTCAGTTGTCAAATGAAGCTGAATAATCTCTGCTGTACAGTATGTGTGTGTGATATGCACATTTGTCTACTTAGATAAATAAGAGAATGTATAGAAAGCATATCAGAAGCTCTAAGTATTATTCAAATATGTTATTAATAATCCATTAATTTATTACAGAAATATTTACTGAGGGAATTTGTTGTGTGTCAGACCTTAGGTGATATACTGATGAAAGAAAAAGGAATGAGATAGAGACTATAATTTCAAGAAGGCCTTAGACTTGTAGACGATAAGGATATGTAAACAGACCAACCAAACAGTATGGTAACTGTGAAGAGGGATTAAGAAGTACACTGGCAGTTGGGCGCAGTGGCTCACGCCTGTAATCCCAGCACTTTGGAAGGCTGAGGTGGACAGATCACCTGAGTTCAGGAGTTCAAGACCAGCCTGACCAACATGGAGAAACCCCATCTCTACTAATAATACAAAAAATTAGCCAGGTGTGGTGGCACATGCCTGTAATCCCAGCTACTGGGAAGGCTGAGGCTGGAGAATTGCTTGAACCTGGGAGGTGGAGGTTGCGGTGAACCAAGATTGAACCATTGCACTCCAGCCTGGGCAATAAGAGTGAAACTCCATCTCAGAAAAGAAAAAAAAAAGTATACTGGCTTGCAAACAAAGGAGTAATTAATATTGCTTGAGAGTTCAGAAAAGGCAAATCATCTTGGTAAACTGTATTTAAAGGATAAGAAATTGTCTTCAAAGGAGAGGGGATTTGGGGGGGAAAAGCAATCCACGGGGAAAAGACAGTCATATACCAAGAAAGATCAGATAAAAGAAAAAGCATAGTTAATTCAGTAAACTGTTTTTAGTTTGGTGGTGTAGCAGGAATAAGATCTGTAAGATTAGAAACAGTGAGAAATAATACAGAACAGGTGGCTGTTCCTGCAGCAGTAGAGCACATGGTATAACAGTTAAGAGCGTTGGCTCAAGCCAAACTGCAGGGATTTGAATTTGGGTTCTGTAACCTATGTGACCTTGAGCAGGGACTTAGCATCTTTATCTGTGAGATGGGAATAATAATAATATCTATCACGTAGGATTAAGAATGACATCAGTTAATATGTGTAAAGCATTGAGAAAAGTGCCTGGCACATAGTACAAAGTGTATGTGTCATTACCATGGTTTTCCCCAGCCAATTCCTAGAAAATGGTATACACAGCTGCATGACCATTTATCTTTTATTCTGATATTCTAACTTACTATTTTATTCAATAATTCTTTTTTTTTGTATATTTACCATTTTAATTATTTTTAAGTGAGCAATTCAGTGGCATTAAGTACTTTCACAATGTTGTGCAATCATCGCCACTATCTACCTTCAGAACTTTTTCATCATTCCAAATGGAAACTCTCTCTGTCCCCATCAAGCATTAGCTCCATTACCATAACCGCTTTCCTTGCCCCAGCCCCAGCCTTTAGTAACCACTGTTCTTTTCTGTCTCTATGAATTTGACTACTTCTAAGTATATCATGTAAATGGAATCATTTGTCTCCTTTGCATTATATGTAATTTTGTCAAACTTCTCTTTTTGTATCTCTTACCTTTTGTTGTTTCTCATGTGACTTTCATGTCTATTAAGGTGTGAAGCAGACAGCGAGAGATCAAACAGCCTCTTAAGAACTTAGGAGCTTTGTCCGGCTGGTTTAGTAAGAGAAAAGCAGCTTAAGATTGACTGGACTCAACTGGGGCATGACTGTTAGCTGACTAAGCTTCTCACTCATGCAGCTTCACTTCACACCTAGACCTCTCACGTGTCTGGAAATGCCCACTCTCACCCTCTTCTAACATAGGTCAGAACTCTCTACCGTATCCTTCCTCAGAGTCTTCATAACACTGCAGCCAGTTACATCTGGGGATCAGTGGGGGACAGACAATATGGGAGGAGTTGGAGGAAGGCAGGAAGTTGCATGGGTGGGGAAGCATTCTGTCCTCCACCCTCTATCTCCCACTAATCTCTCTGGGTGAGCTTCGGGTTCTCAGGCTATAAGAGCAGAATATTGGTACTCATTTTCCAAGCTGTGGTGACATGAGATTAGGTGATACATTTGCAAAGTATTTCGTAAAATTTACTGCTCAGAAAACATTTTAGAGATTACTATTATTGTTGTTATTAAGTATCTAAGGAAGAGAAATTTGATTTGATAGCCCTTTCTTAATAATATCTTCCTTGTCGTTATGAGTCATATTTGAATTCTGAATTATAGTCACAGATGTAAAAAACCAAAAAGTAAAAAGGATATTGTAGCACAGTGTCTCCATGAAATGTCATCAGAAAGTAATATATATATATATATATATATATATATATTCCAGAACTTAAATTTTACCTGGAATACATTGCTACATTAATGTTAATATAGTATTAGTATGCTAATATTGTTACTATTAGTGCTTTACTGATTTATCTAATAACGGAATCTCTATAAATGCTTAGAAGTTATAAAAATATTAAATATAATTACATATATATTTCCATTTTAATGTTATCTGAGGGCCAAATTTATCGATCGTCCGTTCACTCAGCAAGCACTTGCTAAGTTTTTACATTAGGCAAACATGGCAGTAGTCACTGTGGATAGGCAATGCAGGTCCTTGCCTTCATATTATACTGCTAACCCCAACTCTCAATTCCCTTAAAAGAAAACAGTAGCTGATATTTTCTTTAAAAGTTGCACTGTTTTCTTGACAATAGCAGGATCTGACATGAAAAGAAAATTTTCTTAAAATTCTGTACAGGAGACTTAAACTCGGCAGCCACTATGAGGAAACTTTTTATAAAAAATGGCCTGAAGGAGACAAAGAAAGTTTGCTACTCAGCACTTTACATAAATAGCATTAATTGAGAATAGCTGCTTGTTAAAATATTTTTTTGAGACAAGAGTCTCGCTCTGTTGCCCAGACTGGAGTGCAGTGGTGTGATCTCAGCTCACCACAATCTCCGCCTCCCAGATTCAAACAATTCTCCTGCCTCAGCCTTCTGAGGAACTGGGGTTATAGGCGTGTGCCACCATACCCTGCTAATTTTTGTATTTTTAATAGAGACAGAGTTTCACTATGTTGGCCAGACTGGTCTGGAACTCCTGACCTCATGATCCACCCACTTCCGCCTCCCAAAGTGCTAGGATTACAGGTGTAAGCCACTGCCTGGCCTAGTATTAAATTTTAATGGTTATGCAGTTACAGGCATTTTGATTTGTTTGTTTCACCTACTCAGGATGCCTAAGATCATGCATGTGACCAGGTGCAGTGGCTCACGTCTATAATCCCAACACTTTGAGAGGCTGAGGCAGGTGGATTGCTT
This sequence comes from Ateles fusciceps, assembly GCA_036589455.1. Lineage (NCBI taxonomy): Eukaryota > Metazoa > Chordata > Mammalia > Primates > Atelidae > Ateles > Ateles fusciceps. The sequence continues at coordinate 2,348,813 of JAZHEH010002752.1, forward strand.
CAGACTAGGAGTTCAAGAGCAGCTTGGGTAACATAGTGAGACTCTGTCTTTACAAAAAAAAGTAAAAAAAAAAAAAAAAATCAACCGGGCATGGTGGCCGTGGACCTGTACTCCCAGCCACTCAGGAGCCTGAGGTGGGAGGATCACTTGAGCCCTGGAGGGAAGACTGCAGTGAGCTGTGATCATGTCACTGAACTTCAGCCTAGGTGGCAGAGCTAGACGCTGTCTCAAAAAAAAAAAAAAAAAAGCACATGACACTTTTTAAGCTCCTAAGAATTCTCAGTCATGTAAATGGTTGGTATTCTTAATACCCTAAGCTCAATTGGTGGCTGTAATTTTTATACATAATTGGGCTTTTATTTTGCTTTCATTAGCAAACCTTAAGGGTGTAATTGTTATCCATGTTAGAAGATTGATGTCATTCCCTCAGTACATAAAATTATAGATTAGCATTGCCCAATTTATAGTTTTGTGTTATATATCCCTGTTTTAATTTTTAATTGAGTTTGCTAGCACCAGAAGTGAAATATAGAAACCAACAGAATTAAGTTTTTGTGTATGTGTGTGATTTGTGATCCTCTCCTTAGATACATTAAGGTAATTAGAGAACGTATGGTAAATAGTAAATCTCTAGCTTCTGTGTGAAGCAGTGAGTATTATAGATACTTACAAAGCACTTACTGTGTGCAGCTGTAGGTTCTGTGTGAGGAGTACATAAATCTGTAACCTGTGGTCTAGTGCCATAAGGAATTTTGTCTAGGAAATATAAGAGAAATGCATAACCGGAGTTCAAGTTACACAGTGATGGGTCTCAGAACAGGGCCTAATCCTTAATGAATATTAGTGGAATGAGTATATGAACACAACATACAAATAAAGAGAGATACTAAGCAGAGTGGGAAGTCCATAGAAGGAACAATTATTTTAAGCAGCTGTATCAGGGACATTTTCAGGATAAAAGTAAGACATTTAGTAGACTGGTAAAATTTAGATATGTAAATATTCCTGACGGGTGGAACAATGTGAGGTTTTGCCTGTATTTCTTCTTTGTTTCCTCATAATTTTTGTAATGTAAATTTACTTTATATCATTAGCTAAAAATAACCAAGTTACAGTACGTGTATATAACACAAAGGAGCAACTTTAAAACCAATACAATACAAAGAGTGAATGGTTATAAATGAAACCCAACTGTAAACTGGCTGTAGGTCATAAGGGGCACAAAGACAAGAGAGTAGCTGTAAGTCTGAGCATTCTGTGCAGGCCCACATTTGTAAGTTTTGGAGAGAAAGACAGTGGTTGAACAACTTAAATTTCCCACTCCTTGAAAACACTCCTTCTAGGGTAAGAAAACATCTACCTAGATGGACAGCAAATAGTTCAGTGAAAAAAATAGGTCAGTAAGCCTGGAGCAATGCACGTTTCTTTTTCCCTAATAATTTGTTACAATTTAATGCATATTTGCCCTATCCCGAGAACTATATTAATTCTGGAAAAAAAAAAATCTAAACTTAAAATTTTTATTTTACAGATGAGGGCAAACTCGGACATGTACTTTGTGTTTTTTCTAAAATTATGATTTTAATAAGAATCAAGACAAATGTGTTTAAATGTAGGTCTCTTCAATTCTCAAGTTCAAGATCTCCCTATAATACTAGAGTACTTCTCCCTCATTAGTGAATGAGTACAAAGGATTTAGATGCAGAAACTTGACTTCAAGTTCTGGTTCTGTCACAACTTAATGTTGTAACAATAATCAAGTCAACTTGGGAGAAAATTCCATTTAGGAAATTATTGTCATACTTCAGGAAAGAGGAAATGCATATCTTAGAAGGATTTTCCCAGCTGAAATACAGAGCTTGGAATTAAATTCAGAAATTATCTGAAGGTAGAGTCAGCACATCTTGGGAACCAATAAATCATGGTATTTACAGGATTGATTATGTAATGTATTTTCCCGGAAGAATGGTCCTTGGAACATAAACTCTAGGCGATAGAAGTTAAGGTAACAATAGTTGCCATAATAAACCCATGATTTCAGCGCCTTAATACAATGGAAAAATAGTTTTCTCTCACTTAACAGTCTAAATGATTTCTCAGTTTTGGCCCTATTGATACTTTGGATAATTTGTTGTCATGGAGGGCTGTTCTGAGCACTGTAGAATGTTTAGCAGCATCCCTGACCTCTACTAACTAAATGTCATTGAGGCCTGCTCCTCAGTAGTGATAACTAAAAATTTACAGACATTGCCGAATGTCTCCTGAGGGACAAAAATCACACCAGGTAGAAAATCACTGGTCTAATATATGTTTTCCTGATCACTGAGAACTTTCCTCCACACAGTGAGACATGCTTCTTTGATTTTAATGGTCTGCCAAAGTTCTTGCTACTAGCAGAGAAAGGAGAAAGAGATCACAGACAAGGGATACCCTTTTCTTAAAAGCCTTGCTTCAGGGACTCATATGTGTTTTGCTCAAATTCCAACTCATGAACCTGGCACGCAGTAATACGTAGATACAAGAGGAGCCAGGAAATACATTCTTGAATTTGAAATTTGCTTCCAAGGTTCTACTTTCTTTCTTTTTGATGTGTGCACAGCCCGCACTATCACCCAGGCTGGAATGTAGTGGCACCATCTCAGCTCACGGCAATTTCCACCTCCTGGGTTCAAACAGTTCTCCTGCTTCAGCCTCCCAAATAGCTGGGATGACAGGCATGCACCACCACACCTGGTTAATTTTTGTATTTTTGGTAGAGATGGGGTTTCACCACATTGGCCAGGCTGATCCCAAACTCCTGACCTCAACTAATATACTGGCCTTGGCCTCCTAAAGTGCTGTGATTACAGGTGTGAGCCACTGCATCAGGCAGGCCACAGGTTTTACTTTCTACTATGGAAAAGAAAGCACAATATTTGTTGAATAGCTGGCAATCTCTGCCATAGTCTGACTGAAAACAAGTTTCCTAGCCAAATATTTTTGGAAACTCTTCAGATTAAATCTCTCTCTTAAAAACTCACGATGAACATTAGTAAAGTTTCAGAGCAATCCAGCATGGAATACATCTGTTAAGTTTTTGTTGAAGTTAACACACCTGAAATTTATTTGACCACATAATCCCTTCTCCCCCACTTTGTTGTTGGTGTTTGTTTTTGAAATAACATTAGTGTGCTGTTGATGGTTGTATTAGTTCATCTTCATGATGGTGATACAGACGTACCCGAGACTGGGTAATTTACAAAAGAAAGAGGTTTAATGAACTCACAAGTTCCACATGGCTGAGGAGGTCTCACAATCATAGTGGAAGGTAAATGGCGCATCTCACTTGACGGCAGACAAAAGAAGAGAGCTTATGCAGGGAAACTCTTCTTTATAAAACCATCAGATATTGTGAGACTTATCACAAGAATAGTGCAGGAAAGACCTGCTTCCATAATTCAATTACTTCCCACCTGATCCCTCCCACAACACATGGGAATTGTGGGAGCTATAATTCAAGATGAGATTTGGGTGGGGACACAGACAAATCAAAGGTCACATATTTCTGCCACTTTATTTCTGGCTCATTTCATAGGTATTAGAACATGGACCAGAGAATGGACAGAAAGAAGGAAAGAAGCTCATATTGATGGAGAGTTTGAACGTATTCACTGACAGTTAGTTTTAGGAAACATTCTGCTAAGTTCTATTGATTTGATGTTAACTAATGACAACTAGTTTTTTGCAATAATTAAACTTTTTCCTACCATTAATTAATTTTTTAGGAGCTAAATGTGAGGTTGCCACTTATATACATGCTGTCCCCTTCAGTTTTTACTATATTTTCATGATTCCATAGTGCCAGCTGGTAAGTTCCGAAAAGCAAACACACTTCATTTATTATAAGCCATTTATGTAATGTGGAAATCAGAAAATTCTTACTATATATTTAAGCTTTTTAGTACCTGAGTTACTATGAGCAGTATCACATTACTTAGCTGCTAGAGATTTATATTATAGCCCACTATATAATCTCTTCACCAATTGCCAGTATTAAACTTGATGTCTTATTCATGCTTTCAATTGCACATCCACGGTTCCTTTTATTCTCCTTACTCTTAGCCCTATTTCCTACTCTTTTTTTATTTTCCCTCATTTCTAAATTGGACAAGCTTATTCTCTATGCCTTTCTGTTACTTATTCATCACTCATCCCAACCCAAATCCATTGAAAGTGTCTAGTTTACAGTGTCCTGTTAGACAAACAAAATCCTTATGTATAAAACAAATAGTAGGGTTAAAGGTTCTTATTACAGTGTGGTAGGCAGATTTTTGGCTCCCATGATCAATCCTGTTTCATGTTTTTCCTTTGGTTATGCTACATTATGCAGTAAAAGACAATTTGCAGATGTAATTATGGTTGGTAATCAACTAACCTTAAAATAGGGAGATTATCCTGGATTTTTTAGAGGGATTCGTTATAATTACATGAGCCTTAAAATAAGAAGAGAAACTCAGAGATATTCACAGCATGAGAAGGACTGGCCCACTGATGCTTGCTTGAATAAGTAGGGGCCCACAAAGAAAGCATGAGAAGGAAATTACTTCAGCCAGTGAGCCTGGACCCAGAGCCTCATATTAGAAACAAAACTCTGGGTGATACTTTGATGTAACCTAGTCATATTAGAAGTTTTCTAATTCAGCTCATGTTGTACAGAAATTTCAGGGTATAATTTTTGAAAAGGAAAAATAAGCTTTGACGTGTTTTGGACCTGTGTATCAACTAAAGCAGGCACATGCTTAATTCCCTCAGCAACATGTCTACTGTGATTCGTATTCTTTTTTCTATGTTTCTCTTTGAAGTTACTTTATTCTTTTGAAGTTCACCTTGAAGAACTGAGCAACTCTAAGACAGTCATTATTTCTTCACCATGACATGATTAATAGCTTCTGCCATAGGGGACAGTTCTTTGCAATCTTTAATTTCTCCTTCTATTATTCAAGACTTGAATTGATATGTATCTTCTTGAAATGGATATATTTATACCTATTCTGACTTAATCACATTTCTAATATATGATCACTCTTTCAATAGATTACCTAAGTGCCTGAAAAGATATATACTCTTAAAATTGAGCCAAGATGATTTTATCTTTTTTTGCCGAAAAAATTTCAGACAGTTGGTTAATCTGCTTAACAAGAGGGTGTGGAAGTGGACGGTAAACTGAATATGCTAGTTATGTTTCTTTCATGAAATTAAAACTAGGTGAGTTTTAATTTACAATCTGATATTTTATTGGCGCATACATTTTAAAAGCTGTACTGGGAATACAATCTGGCTAAATTTAATTTTATGTAATTTTCCAAGATTATTTTTTCATCTCAAGCCTCTGAGATATAGAAGTATTGGTCTACAAAAGCTGATGTTGAACTTTTGAGGATTTGTTTATAAAAACATATATATAAATGTATATATGTTTTTATATCTATCTACAAAGCATATCTACATATACTCAGACATATGTTTATTCATGTATAAATATGCTTACACACATGCATATATGTTTATATATAAACATGTACATATGTATGTATATATACATAAACATATATATGTGAAACATAGGTATATACACACATACATACACATACATGTGAAGACCCTAGTTTTGACTCTGAATTGATAGCTGAACTTTCAATTTAGTATTTGAAATATTCATTATCAACTTTCACTACTTCTACTAAGTTTGTGCTTTTTAAATTACTGTTTTATTTTGTTAAGGAAAGAAAGAGTAAGTAGGATAGCAGTCCATTGGTTTATTTCCCCTCTGTGGGTGTGATCAGCAGAGGCAAACATATTTATAACCAATAAATGAACAATTCTGAAGTATGAAATGATATGGTTCTTGGTATAGTCCTCCATTCAAGCTAGTACAATAACAAAAACCATAGTATTTCTCAAACTCTATTGTGTATAGGAATTACCTAGGGATCTTACATACATTCCAATTCAGTAGGTCTTAAGTCTGGAAATTTTGTATTTTTAATAAGCTCTTGGGTAATGCCAATACTACTAGTTCATACTTTGGATCATACCTTGAGTAGCTTACCTCTAAAGCAGTCATTCATTAATTTATTCAGTAGACATTTATTGAGCCCCCAGAGTACACTAGGCCTTTTAAGTTCAAAGAACATTTCCTGCTCTTAAGGAGCTCACATTCTAGCAAAGTCAGGCCCATACACAGATAACTAATGAAAATGAGAAAAGTGATATAATGAGATGACTCCAAAGGATACAGAAGGTCAGATAGCAGGTGATTAATCCTTCCTGTGATGTGGCAAGGAAGTGGGGGGGTGGGAATGGAAGATTTCCTCTGACCTAACTCCTAAGGACTGGGAGGAGTTTTTTTCATTTTGAGAATTTATGTTTTCTGGAATAAGGCTCAGGGGATCGGTAAACTGTGTAAGCAGCTCCTCCTGCAAGTAAAAAATAATAACTCTGTGGCTCACACAATGTGGCAGCATGGGTTTTCAGATAGGAACTGTCTACCTACCCCCTCTCATAAAAGCGAAAATAAGTACAGTACTTGAATTCAGTCAAATGACCCTTTAGAAAAGTATCATTAACCACTGGTTTCCAAGTCAATTTAAGAAAATTCAAAGGCTTATTTGATAGTTTCTAGATAGGTTTTAGATAGACAAATCCTTTGATCTACTGCCCTTACTTCTTAAAATAAAATTAGCGAAGACATATTTACCTTTAAGCAAATGAAACTTCCAGGCCATTCATTTGCATGGCTCTTCCAATACCCAGGAGGGACTGTAGCAATTTTGGTTTTGTAATTTTGTGTCATTTTTCTTAAATAAGAGGTCCCCAAATTATATAAGATTCAAGCCCCACAAAACTTGGATCCAGTCCTGCAAGCATACCTTCTATCATGAGAATTATTATGCTTTTAGTGTTTGCTTTAAGGAATATGCTCTGATATCACTATAATTAGTTAATGATATTTAATCAATTTTCATACAGTTGAGCTCTGCAGGTAATAAACAACCCAAAGAAAGACGGTCTCCAGGGATGATAAAAATTATCTCTTAACTCATGAATATTCCATTTGCTCATTTTCTGCAGATGGATTACTTCATTTGAAATAACAGAAAAACACAGAACAGCATGAATGCTGCAAACAGTGCTTAGTGTAGATATTTCATAATGAAACTAGCATCTTGGCATAACCATTTACATGCAATGCACTGAGCCTTTCCAGCTCACACTTGAGGGAGATTATATACACATCTATTCGTTCTATCATATCAGAATAGAAGTACAGCATACATTCTAAGTTTGGAAAGGTTGGAGCCATCTACTCTAATTTTGATAAATTTATTTCACAGCAAACAAATGTCTGAATATAATCAGCCATTATTTTCCCTTTAACAAAAGGGATTTGTCTACTGAGTGAAATCTGATTCTTATAGCCTGAATTTCCTGGAGGGGATAAAACTAAATCAAATTTTTTAGACATATTTATAATACTAAGGAAAGTCTATTTTATCTTGAGTTAAAATTTTGTTTTCCAGTTTTTAGTATAGTTTTTCACCTAAGGCATAGGGAAACTTTTGGAAGTGGGCATACATTTATTATATTTGCCTGTAAGTTTTCCCTTTTTTAAAACCTGTTACAAATTAAATTGCCTGGGTTTGGTGATTCACACCTGTAATTCCAGCCCTTCAGGAGGCTAAGGTGCTCAGATCACTTAAGCCCAGGAGTTTGAGACCAGTCTGGGCAACACAGTGAGACCCAATCTCTCTTTTAAGGAAATAATTATTCAAAATAATTTTGAAAGTTTCTCTTGTACAGGTTATGGCACTGGTCTCAATCTGGAGCAGGGAAGGAGGTGGACTACAAGTATAATAGAATAATACTCAATTACCTAGGCTGAAGTAGATTATCATTTGCATTCATCTAGGCAATAATAGAAATGCCATAATAGAGGGATACAGGAATAAAGAAAGTACTTTGGTATCACCAATAAGAAAGGACTTAATTACAATCAAGAGAGACAGAGAAGACTATAACCTTTTTACTGTAGTTTATGCTCCAATGAGAAGTAACAGACATCATTTATTTTTGTTAATTCTGTTTCTACAGTTTTGTTTCTTTTCATCTAGTGATATACTTTAGCAACTTGATTCAAGAGTTCAAGTCAGAGACTTTCTTTTCCTTACCTAAATGTTTAAGTGAAGAACAGTTCTTAAAGTGCATAGATTGCTGAATTTTGATAAATGAATACGCTTGGGTAACAAATACTTTAAATTAAGATATAGAGTAATGACATCACCCTCAAAAGTTCTATCTTTTTTCAGTCTGTGCCCCTCCAGAATCAATCAGTATTCTGATTTCTTTCTTCTTAGTTTTGCCCTTCCTTAAACTCATAAAAATGGGATAATTCAGTATATACCTGCTGTGTCTTCTATCACTCAACATGTTTTTAAGATTCATCTATATTGTTATTTGTATCAAGAACTTGTTCTTTTTTTTCTAAGTAGTATTCTATTGTTTAAACATATCACAATTTGTTTATCTATGTTCCTAATAACAGACATGTCAGTTGTTTTCAGTTTTATTGCAATTGTGAATAAAGCTGCAATGAAGATTCTTCACAGAACTCTTTGTGGACATATGTTTGTATTTATTTATTTATTTAATTTTTTTTGACAAAATCTCACTCTGTCACCCAGGCTGGAATGCAGTGGCTGGATCTTGGCTCACTGTAACCTCTGCCTCCCGGGTTCAAGCAATTCTCCTGCCTTAGCCTCCCGAGTAGCTAGGATTACAGGCATGTGCCACCACACCCATATAATTTTTGTAGTTTTAGTAGTGTAACAGGGTTTTACCATAGTACCAAGGCTGGTCTCTAACTCCTAACCTCAGATGTTTGGCCCGCCTCTGCCTCCCAAAGTGCTGCCATTACAGGTGTGAGCCACTGTACCTGGTCTAATTTATTTGGAGTAGATACCAAGAAGTAGAATTTCTAGATCATTAGGTAGGTGTTATGTTTAACTGTTATAAGAACCAATTATTAATAAGAACCTGACAAACATTTTGGTACAGTGGTGGTTCTAGTCCGCATTCGCACCAGCAGTGTATAAGAGAGGCAGTTGCTTTGCATCCTCTGCGACATTTAATGTTCATCTTTTTTTAATTTTAGCTGTTCCGGTGGGTGGCATCTCATTGTGCTTTTATTTTGTTTGTTTGTTTTGTTTTTTGAGACGGTTACTGGCTCTGTTTCCCAGGCTGGAGTACAGTGGCGCAATCTTGACTCACTACAACCTCTTCCTCCCAGATTCAAGCAATTCTCCTGCCTCAGCCTCCTGAATAGCTGTGATTACAGGCATGTGCCACCACGCCCAGCTAATTTTTGTATCTGTAGTAGAGATGGGGTTTCACCATGTTTGTCAGGCTGGTCTCAAACTCCTGACCTCATGATCTGCCCGCCTCGGCCTCCCAAAGTGCTGGGATTACAGGCGTGAGCCACTGCACCTGGCCCTCATTGTGCTTTTGGCATGTGTTTCCACCAAGACTAAGGATTTCAAGCATCTTTTTCCTGTGTTTGTTGTTTATTCATATATTCCTTCTTGCTAAGTGTTGGTCCAAGTGTTTGTCCATTTATTTATTAACAAACTTTTTTAAATTTGAGAACAATCTTAGATTTACAGAAACATTGAAAATATAGGACAGAGAATTTCTGTATGCTCTTGAAACAGTTTCTCCCATTGGTAACATATTATATTAGGATAGAATATTTGTCAGCATTAGAAACCAACATTGGTATATTACTATTAACTAAACTCCAAACTTTATTTGGATTTCACCAGTGTTTCTATTAATGTATACTTTCTCTTCCGGAATTCAGTCCAAAATTCCACATTCCATTTATTTGTCATGTTACTCTAAGTCCTCCAGTCTGTGACAGTTTTTCAGGCTTTTCTTATTTCTTGTAACCTTGATTATCTTTAGAATACTGGCCAAGTATCCTGTAAAATGTGCCTAATCTAGATTTACCTAGATTTTTTTTCACTTTAATGATTAGACAAGTTTTATGAGTGTTTAAAAAGAATATCGCAGAGGTCAACTGTCTTTCTCAATACATCACATGAGGTGATATGTAATATCCACTTGATGTTTCTGGTGATGTTAACCTTTATCACTTGGCTAAAGTAGTGTTTTCAGATTCTCTCAAGGGATAAAACTAGATAATATATGTACGCATATTTTTCTATGTATACACATATATCTATAATTTTTAAAATCTATTAATTTGGGTACATATATGCATCTATATTTAAACATGAGTTCCTATCTATGCCTCTGACTCTAATCCAGTTCTATTCTAACCTTCCTTTTCTGCTTATCTGTTACTTCTTTCTCCAATAGTGAGAAGCTGGAATCCCACTTTCTACCATCCACTACTTACTTAATACCAGTATACATGTAAACTGGTTTAAAACTTTTAACCTTAATCCCTATGATAAACAAATGTACCAATTAGAGTACAGTGTCTTCTGTACAGTGTACAGTTCCTTTTATCTTTAAATACATAGTTTTCAGCCAAAACACCATTTTCTTTTTCCTTTTTTTATTATTATTTTCTATTTTAAATAGTTTATTCTGGCTGGGAGTGGTGGCTCACACCTGTAATCCCAGCACTTTGGGAGGCCAAGGTGGGGTGAATTTCCTGAGTTCAGGAGTTCAAGACCAGCCTGGCTAACACGGTGAAACCCTGTCTGTACTAAAAATACAAATTTAGCCAGGTGTGATGGTGCACATCTAGCTACTTGGAAGGCTGATGCAGGAGAATCACTTCAACTCAGGGTTGGAGGTTGCAGTGAGCCATTGCACCGCTGCATTCCAGCCTGTGCAGCAGAACAAGACTCCATCTCGAAAGGAAAAAAAAAAAAAGGTTATTCTGAGCCAATATGAGTGACCATGGCCCACAGAAACAGTCTCAAAATGTCCTGAGAGAGTGCACTGAAGTCGGTTGTGTTATACTTTGGTTTTTACATATTTCAAAGAGACAGGAGTTTGTGAAGACATAAATCAATGAAATTGTGAGTCCAGATACAGTGCCATAAATATATGGTAAAATAGTCAAATATAAATAGCAATATATACCTTTCAATACATGAAATACATTTCAACACATGAAAGGTATACATTGATTTGGACTGCAAAAGGTGAGATAACATTGAAGCGGAGGCTTACAGGTTAGAGGTGGATTTACAGATTCTTTTTTAAAAAACTTTTGTTTCACATTCAGGGATACAAAACACTATTTTCTAAAGTTACTCAGGTGAGCCTTTTTCCCCCATTTAAGACAAAGAGCTATTTATTTTTTATTATTTATTTGTGAAAATCATTTTGTATATTCAAGATGCAAATCTTTTTCATAAACATGTTCTGCAGTTTTCTCCCACACTGTGGCTTATATTTTCATTTTCTCGAGAGTGACTTTTGATGAGACATTTATATTTTTATCATGTTGTTCATCAAATTTGCTTTATGGTTAGCGAGTTGGATTCTAAAATACCTTTGCATATCTCCAGATCACAAAGATTTTTAAAAATGTTTTCTTCTATGAATTTTGTGCTTTTAGCTATTATATAATGGTCTTTCATCTGTCACAAAATAATTGTTGTGTATGATGTGAGGAAGATGTCAAGCTTCAGTTTTTCCAATAGATATCCAGGTAATCCAGCACCATTGGTCAAAAAGATGTTCCTTTCGCTTCTTAATGCCATTGGTGCCTTTGTCAAAAATTATTTTACTATACATTTATGATGCTATATCTGGACTAAATATTTTGTTTCATTGATCTATATGTCTATCATATGCCACCATGTTGTCTTAATAAGCATAGCTTTATAATAAATATTAAAGACAAGTAGGGGCAAGTTCTCTGATATTTTTTCTTTCAAGATTGTGTTGGCTATCTTGGCCCTTTTATATTTCTTTATACATCTGGGGTCAACTTACCAAATTCCACAAAAAGCCTGCCATGTTATTCATTGGCATTTCATTGACTTTTCACATAAACTTGAAAATAATTGACCCATCTACAAGATTGAGTCTTCCAACCCATAGGCATTGTATATTTTTCCATTTATGTAAGCTGTCTCAGCAGTGTTTTGTAATTTTCAGTGTAGGAGGAGTCATATATATATTTTGTTAGATTTATTCTTATGTATCTTGTATATTCTGTTGCTGTTGAATTGGCAACGATTTTTTAAATTTAATTTTCCAGTGGTTGGTTGGTAATATACATACATGCAAATAACTTTTTACATAGAACTTTTATCCTGAGACCTTACTGGATTCTCTAATTTTATATGGATTTTTTTTTTTCATTTTCATTTGTTTTAGATTTGGGGGGTTTCTGTGTCATCTGCAAAAGAAGTCATTTTTATGCATTATTCCCCAGACATTATACTTTCTATTTCCTTTCTTTGTCCATTGTAATATCCATGCTAAGGTCTCCAGTACAATGTTGAATCAAAGTAATGGAAACATTATCACAAATGAGATGACTATATGAATTTTCTCTTGTATATTATTAGTATGTTGAATAACACTGATTGATTTTTAAATGTTATGCCCACCTGTATTCTTGGGATAAATTCCCCTTGATCCTGATATATTATCCTATTTATATGTTATTAAATTTGGTGTGCTACTATTTTGTTTAGAAATTTTACATCTTTGTTCTTCAAGGATATTGATCTTTTGCTTTTCTCATTATTCTCTTGCCAGGTTATATTATCAGACTAACACTGGCTTCAGAAAATGAGATGGGGTGTTTTGTGGAAGGTTTTTGTAAGAATGGTGTTATTTCTTCTTTACACATTTGATAGAATTTACCAGCAAGGCCATGTGGGCCTGGAGTTACTTTACAGAAAGTTTTTAAACTTCAAATTCAATGTTTTTAATAGATGCAGGACTATTCAGGACTACAGACGACTATATAGGAATAAACAGTTTTCTGTTCCTTCTTGAGTAAGCTTTGGTAGTTTGTGTCCATTAAAAAGCATGTGTATTTCATCTAAGTTGCAGAATTTATTGGCATAAAAAATGTTGATAATATTGCCTTGATTTTTGTTTAATATCTTTAAGACTTTTAATGATATTCCCCCTTTATATCTGATGTTGGAATTGATGCCATCTGTCTTTTTAAAAAATCAGTCTTATTAGGTGTTTACCAACTTTATGGATTTTTATCAGAGTACTACCTTGTATTTAGTGATATCTTTGTTTGCTTGCTTTCTGTTTCATTGATTTCTGTCCTTCATTATTTTCTTCTAGTTACTTTAAATGTACCGTCCTCATTTTTGTAGCTTTTTAAGATGAAGCTTAGATCATCAGTTTTAGATCTTTCTTGATTTCCACTACAAGCATTTAAGGCAATGAATTTCCTTCTTGGCACCAGTTTAGCTGCATCCAAAAAAATAGTGATCTATTATGCTTTTTTTATGCCGTAAATCAAAATATTTTTTATATTTTCCTTATGATCTTTACTTTGACTCACAAATAGTTAAGAAATGTGTTACTTTCTTTAATTTGTTTTTCTTATTGTTTTTAATTTAATTCCTTTATTATCAGAGAATATAGTCTATGTTATCAATCCTTCGAAATTTATTGAGATTTGTTTTATGGCCCAGTGTAGTCTAACTTGAATGTTTTGTGTGCTTAAAAGAATGTGTATTATGCATATGTTAAGTGTTCTATAATATATACTGTGTCAATGTGGTCAATAATATTACTTGAATTTTTTATATACTTACTGACTTTTTATTTACTTGTTCTCTAAATTACTTAGAGAGGAATATTAAAATCTCCAAATATATTTGTAGATTCGTCTATACCCTTTAGCTTTATAAGTTTTTGCTCCTTCTGTTCTCAAGTTTTATGGTTAGGTATGAATACAATTAGGATTGCTTTGTCTTTCTGCTGAATCTCTCTTTTAGTCCTTATGAAATATCCTCCTTTTTCCCTATTGTTCCTTGTTCTGCAGTCTACATCATCTCCTTTAAGATAGCATTTCAGTATTCTTTTTTGACAGAGTCTCGCTCTGTTTCCCAGGCTGGAGTGTAGTGGTGTGATATTGGCTCACTGCAACTTCTGCCTCCCGGGTACAAGCAATTCTCCTGCCTCAGCCTCCTGAGTAACTGGGATTACAGGCACACGCCATCACGACTGGCTAATTTTTGTATTTTTAGTAGAGACGGGGTTTCACCATGTTGGTCAGGCTGGTCTCGAATTCCTGATCTAGTGATCCACCCTTCTCGGCCTCCCAAAGTGCTGGGATTACAGGCATGAGCCACCATGCCCAGTCCAATCTATGTTTTTTAATTTGAAGTACATCAGTGGCTACTGGGCATGGTGGCTCACGCCTGTAATTACAGCACTTTGGGAGACCAAGGTGTGTGGATCACCTGAGGTCAGGAGTTTGAGACCAGCCTGGCCAATCTGGTGAAATCCCGTCTCTCCTGAAAATACAAAAAATTAGCCAGGTGTGATGGTGAGCACCTGTAATCCCAGCTACTCAGGAGGCTGAGGCAGGAGAATGGCTTGAATCCCAAGAGGTGGAGGGTGGAGTAAGCTACTCCAGCCTGGGTGACAGAATGAGACTCCATCTCAAAAGAATAATAAAAAATAAAATAAATCAAAAAGAACATCAATGGCAAGCAACGTAGAGTGTTTTTTTTTTTTTTTTAATGTTTCTTCTGAATCTGCCTTTCAATTGAAATGTTTCTTTCATTTGCATTTAATACAAATAATAATTATAATTTTCAATTTAAGTCCACCATTAGTAGTTTGTTATTTGTGTCCTCTGGTTTTTTTGTTTCTTTTATCTTCTTTCCACGCTTCTTTTGGAATAACCATGTACTTTTTTGTATTTTATCTTATCTCCTGTATTGAAAATTTTTCTTTCTTGTTTGTATTAATTTTTAGTAGTTGCACTGAAGATTACACTACGCCTCTTAACTTATCACAGTTTAGATGCATCAATACCATGCCCTGCCATGTATAAGAAATTTGCTGTACTGTATTTCTCTATTTCTATTTTTTGTGTTACTCTTACCTATGCTGTACATCCCCCCAAAATGGTATTTGCTTTAAAAATCAAATATCTTTTTCCCCAACTTTTATTTTAAGTTCAAGGGCACATATGCAGGATGTGCAGGTTTGTTACATAGGTAAATGTGTGCCATGGTGGTTTCCTGCACAGATCATCCCATCACCTAGGTATTAAGACCAGCTTTCATTAGCTATTCTTCCTGATGCACTTCCTCCTCTCACCCCCATCCTGTGACAGGCCCCAATGTGTGTTTTTCCCTTCCATCTGCTCATGTGTTCTCATCATTCAGGTTCCACTTATAAGTAAGTGGAGAACATGTATTGTTTGGTTGTCTGTTGCTCTATTAGCTTGCTTGAGATTAATGGCTTCTAGCTCCATCCATGTCCCTGCAAAGGACATGATCTCATCCCTTTTTTATGACTGCATAGTATTCCATGTAGTATATGTAGTGCATTTTCTTTATCCAATTGATCATTGGTGGACATCTAGGTTGGTTCCATGTCTTTGCTATTGTGAATAGTGCTGCAGTGAACATACATGTGCATGTATCTTTATAATAGAATTATTTATATTTCTTTAGGTATGTACCTAGTAATAGGATTATTGGATCAAATGGTATTTTTGCCTACTAGGTCATTCAGGATTCACCAGTGTTTTCCACAACAGTTGAACTAATTTACATTCCCACCAACAGTGTAAAAGCATTCCTTCTTCTCTATAACCTTGCCAGAACCTGTTGTTTTTTGACTTTTAAATAATTGCCATTCTGGCTAGCATGAGATGGTATTCATTTTCATTTTGATTTGCACTTCTCTAATGATTGGTGATGTTGAGCTTTTTTTTTCATATGTCTGTTGGCCACATGATGTCTTCTTCTGAGAAGTGTCTGTTCTTGTACTTTGCCCACTTTTTAATGGTTGTGTGTGTGTGTGTGTAAATTTAATTCCAAGAATGTATCCATTTCTTCTAGATTTTCTAGTTTACGTGCATAGAGATTTAATGCTATTCCCATTAAGCTACCATTGACATTTTTCACAGAATTAGAAGAAACTATTTAATTTTTTTTTTAGATGGAGTCTTGCTCTGTCATCCAGTCTACAGTGCAATAGTGTAGTGGTTTTGGCTCACTGCAACCTCTGCCTCCCAGGTTCAAGCAATTCTCCTGCCTCAGCCTCCTGAGTAGCTGGGACTACAGGTGCGTGCCACCACACCCAACTAATTTTTGTATTTTTAGTAGAGACGTGGTTTCAGTATGTTGGCCAGGCTGGTCTCAAACTCCTGACCTCAATGATCCGCCGCCTCAGCCTCCTGGGACTACAGGCATAAGCCACCATGCCTGGCCTATTTTAAAATTTATATGGGTTCAAAAAAGAGCCTGAATAGCCAAGACAATTCAAGCAAAAAGAACAAAACTGGAGGCATCACACTACCTGACTTCAATATGTACTACAAGGCTACAGTAACCAAAAGAGGCTGGGATTGGTACAAGAGCAGGCACACAGGCCAATGGAACAGAATAGAGAACCCAGAAATGAGACTGTACACCTACAACCATCTGATCTTTGACAAATCTGACAAAAATAAGCAGTGGGAAAAAGATTCACTATTTATTACATAGTTCTGGGAGAATTGGCTAGCCATATGCAGAAAATTGAAACTGGACACCTTCCTTATACCTTATACAAAAATTAACTCAAGATGAACTAGGGACTTAAATGTAAAACCCAAAACTATAAAAACCCTATAAGAAAATCTAGGCAATATCATTCAAGACATAGGCACCGGCAAAGATTTCCTGACAAAGACACCAAAAGTAATTACAACAAAAGCAAAAATTAACAGATAGGATATAATTAAACCAAATCGCTTCTGTACAGCAAAAGAACAATCATCAGAGTGAACAGACAACCTGCAGAATGGGAGAATATTTTTGCAATGTATCCATATGACAAAAGTCTAACATCCAGCATCTACAAGGATGCCTTCTCTCACCACTTCTGTTCAACATGGTATTAGAAGTTCTGGCCAGGGAAATCAGGCAAAAGAAAGAAATAAAAGGCATTCAGATAGGAAGACAGGAAGTCAAACCATCTTATTTGCAAATGACATGATCCTATGTCTAGAAAACCTTACTGTTTCAGTCCTAAAGTTTCTTAAGCTGATAAACAACTTTATCAAAGTCTCAGTATACACAATCAATGTGCAAAATTCACTAGCATCTCTTTATACCAACAACAGGCAAGCAGAGAACCAAATCATGAATGAACTCCTATTCACAATTGCTACAAAAAGAACAAAATACCTAGGAATACAGCTAACAAGGGAAGTGAAGGACCTCTTCAAGGAGGACCAAACCACTGCTCAAAGAAATCACAACAAACAAATGGAGAAACATTCCGTGCTCATGGATAGGAAGAATCGTGACAATAGCCATACTGCCCAAAGCAATTTATAAAATCAAATATCTTTCAATGAAATTGTGAAGTGTTATCAAAAGTCTTGGATATTTGGCAAAATATTGTATAATTTCTGTGACTTTTAAAATTTTTCTGTAAATCTGAAATTCCAACTGTTATTATTTTTCTTTCCCCTGAAATGTTCCTTCAGCATTTTATTTGGTGCAGATGTGCTGGCAATGAATACTCTCTGATATGATCTATTGGAAAATGACTTATTGACCACATTTTTAAGTAATATTTTTACTCATATTAAATATGACTTTGACATGCTTTTCCTTCCCTTCGAGTCCTCCAAAGACATTACTGCTTTGTCTTATCTATTATTTTTTCTATAAGTTTTCAGTCACTTTTATAATGGTCCCTTTGTATGTCATATATCTTTGTATTCCTTAGGAGTCTTGGAATTTTCTCTCTTTTTTAAAATTTATAATATTTTGACTAGACTATTTCTAGGCATAGTTTTCCATGTATTTATTCTCTCTGTAATTCATTGGATTTCTTAGAACTGTAATTTTTTTCATCAAACTTGTAAAGTTTTAGAAAAATAATTTCTCAGATATTTTTGTCTTTCTCACTTTTTCTTTTCTTTTTGAGACTCCAGCTACATGAATGTTAGACCACATGATATTGTCACACAGAAAACTGACATTGTAGGTTTATTTTTCAGCATTTTTCTCTCTGGTTTTATCCTGAACAATTTCTATTGTCCTGTCTTCCAACTGAGTAAACCTTTCTTTGGCAATTCATTCATTCTTCTTTTGAACTCTTTCAGTGTGTTGATAATTTAATGTATTTTTCATATCTAGAATTTATACTTTGTTCTTTTAAAAGTCATTTTCAGTTTACTGCTGAGATTCTTATTTGTTCTTCCATTTTTCCTTTAATATTGTATAAATTTTGAACATATTTATAATAGTTCAAAACTCTTTGTCTTCTAGTTCCACTATTTTGGTAATCTATGGATTGGTTTCTTTTGGATCATATTTTCTTGCTTTTTTGCATGTACTGTATTTAATATACTAGACATATTTTATAGAAAACTTTTTTCTCCTGGAGAGAGCTCTGCCCTATGTTTGTTGACTAAAGGGAGGCAGTAATAATTCAGAAATTATTAATACTGAGTTAATGTGCAACTGAGCCTCAACTTTAAGCAGATTATGTTCACTTTTGGTTATGTCAACCTCAGTCTCACAATAGTGAGATTGTGAAATTGTCTTTTCTTTTCCTCTTCTTTTTTTTTCTTTTTTCTTTTTTTTCTTTTTTTTTTTTTTTTTTTTTGAGTTGGCGTTTCACTCTTGTTGCCCAGGCTACAGTGCAATGAATGGCGCGATCTCCGCTCACCGCAACTCCGCCTTCCGTGTTCAAGCGATTCTCCCGCCTCAGCCTCCCGAGTAGCTAGTACTACAGGTGCGTGCCACCACGCCCAGCTAATTTTTTTGTATTATTAGTAGAGACAAGGTTTCACCGTGTTTGCCAGGTTGGTCTCGATCATCTGACCTCGTGATCCATCCACCTCCGCTTCCCAAAGTGCTGGGATTACGGGGCATGAGCCACCGCACCCTGCCGAAATTATCTTTTTGACTGATTTGTGAGCCTAGATTCAAAGCTTTCAAGCCCTAAGATAATACATCCATTCTTTGTTGTTTTTCAAGCCTATCTTCACTTCCATTATCTCAGTAAACTTGGAAAAGAGTAAGGTAGGAAGACTTTTTATGATGAGCAAATTATAATTGCACTTGAGAATTTTGCAAACCCGTCTTTTGTGGCTGACACTACAGTCACCCATAGTTCTGTTGACCTCTTTTTAACAAGGTAAGTTTTTTGATCATTGGCAGATTTCCTTTCTGTTGCCTGCACCTGCATTATTTGCCCCTGAGAGCTGCTGTAACTTACCACATTTCAGTAATCCTACAAAATGTACATCTTTTATACTCTCCAGATTTTCTTGGTGTTACCATGAGTGCAAAGTCAACTGTTCGTGCTTCTTTACATTCTAAATCACAGGCAGAATTTTTATATTTGACTTCCCTCTCTAAGTCCTTGTCTCCCCAATAGTGATAAAGGGATAGCACTCCATTTTATAATTTTTATTTTACTCGTATTCAGGTATACCATTTATTTGACTATTGGTAGATAATTGTCATGGTTTTATATTTTTTTCTTAAGAAAACATGCAATTTACTTACAAAGTACAAATTTTGTTTTGGTATTTTGACATCCTGTTACCTGGTAAATGTAACTTTGTAATAGTATTTATATCCTTATGCTTTCCCGCAACAAAAATAAACTTTCAGCTACAGACTATTTACTATGTTTCAGTTTTTTAAATAAAATTAAGAAAAATCTCTCTCCTTTATAAAATATATTTCCCTAAAGCTATTGATTCTTTTGAGAATTACTATAAGAAACAAAATTCCAATAACTAGAAGCTCTAACTTTGTTACTCTTATATTTTGTGGTGAAGGCATTATGGTATTATAGAAAGAGCATCAAGGGCTTTGGGTTTCTGAAAAAGAAAGAGATTAATATACACTCTCTACCTCTTAGTATTAATAGCTGTCTGATATGGGGGTGGTCATATTCTCATCTATAACATGAAGGTAATACTATTTACTTCATAAAGTGGCTGTGAAGCTTAAATTAGTTTTCAAAGTGAAATATCGATACCTGTGTATATACAAAAGTTGTCGAAGAAGGAAACAAACCCGGGAAATGTATGGCTGACTTTCCTAGATTATCATGTGGAGTTTTGAGGGAAAAGTATCTTAATATTACATATTTTAAAAAATATTGTTTGGCTGGGTCTGGTGGCTCATGCCTGTAATCCTAGCACTTTGGGAGGCCGAGGCGGGTAGATCACAAGGTCAGGAGTTCAAGACCAGCCTAGCCAACATGGTAAAACTCCATCTCTACTAAAGATACAAAAAATTAGTCAGGTGCGGTGGCACGCACCTGTAATTGCAGCTACTTGTGAGGCTGAGGCAGGAGAATCACTTGAACCAGGGACATGAAGGTTACAGTGAGCTGATACCATGCCATTGTACTCCAGCCAGGGCAATAGAGCGAGACTCTGTCTCAAAAAATATATATTTTAAGATGAAGTATGAAATGATAATAAATTTGGGGGTGGGGCTGGGGAGCCATCCCTCCAAATCCTACATCCCCATGTATAATTAATCTGTAGCCCCTGAGAAGTATTTTAGTGAAAATATCTGGGAAACTCCAGGCTGAGCTATAAAACATGACCCGAATTATTTGGCACACAGTATGTGCTAAGATTGGCTGTTTTTCTAGTTACTTAATTGAGTGAATATCTAGGACATAATTTGGCTTTAGAATTTTTTAGTCACTAATGTGCCACGCTTTGTTGTCAACATTTAGATTGTTTTCATTTTCATATGAGAAATTTTATTAAAACTCATAAACATCATTTTTAAGACTAATAGTATTAAAATATCTTCTTCATTTTTAAAACTTTAATTGTGTCTTGACTCTTTGGAGGCTTTTTTAGTGATTTGTATTTGATTATTTCTCCTGGGTTACATGGGAATCATTATGTCATTCTCTCCATTGTCCTGATCCTGGATTGAATAATAGAAGATCTTTAACTTCTGGTGAACCATTTAAAACATGGCAATATAAATTCATTGAGTTTTAACCATGCTATCATAATTTTATGCATGAATGATTTATGTTTTATATTTTGATTATATATGTAGATCACCTCACACATCATACAGCCTTCCTTTTGAAAAATGACATAATGTAAGAGTCACTAGGGACCCATTCAGAGGAAACGAATATATTAGGTATGTGGGCCTAGAGATAATTTGGAAATCAACCTTCACTTCTCCTGTATACTTAATGTACCTTAGGTCATAGCTTAATATAAAATTACTCATCATATGGTTCAAAGCTTTCTATTTAAAAAAGATACTGGAATGATCATTAATTTCTTTCTTACCTTTTTTTTTTTTTTTGTGAGACAAAGTCTTGCTCTGTTGCCCAGGCTGAAGTGCACTGGAGTCATCTCGGCTCACTGCAAGCTCTGCCTCCCTAATTCAAGTGATTCTCCTGCCTCAGCCTCCCTAGTAGCTGGGATTACAGGGTGGGCCACCACACCTGGCTAATTTTTGTATTTTTACTAGAAATGGAGTTTTGCCTTGTTGGCCAGGCTGGTTTCAACTCCTGACTTCAAGTGATCCACCCGCCTAGGCCTCCCAAAGTGCTGGGATTACAGGTGTGAGCCACCGTACCCGGCCATCATTATTTTAATTTCTAACCTGGTTTCTTTAGGAAACACTGTATAAACATAAATAAATTTAAGTGACAGAAATAACTACTTTCTTTTAATTTAAGGTAAATTATTCTGGCAAATATACTTCAAGTCAGTCTTCCCAAAATATAGTTAAATTATTTAAAATTATTTAAAATTTTTCAAGTTTCCTGTTAGCAACAGTAGAAAATTCTATTTCTGAAAGCTGACTAGGAAATAATACTCTGCATCTTATTCCCTGTACTATACTCCGTTATTCCTTAGTAGTCTTTTTCTTTTTACGGTGCAGACTGGTCTCATAATTGTCCTTTTTACTCTTTGAGAGTTGTCCGGCCACTCAACACTTTCTCACACTGTTCTCTTTGAGCAGAATATCCTGATTTCTTTTTCTCTTACTCCTATATCCATCTATAGTAGTCCAGTTCAATCTGTTCCCTCTCTGGGTTCCTGTAACATTGATTGTAAGTTGTTTCTTGTCTCTTGAGTCAGATAGCAAATGACACATATTTTATGACTCTTATCTTCCAGATGAGATATGAAAATAACTCAACACTGATTTAATGCTGGGCTAAAAATTTTAAAAGGCACTCAAAAGAATAAAGTGTTTCTTGAAATCAGGGTTAAATTTTTTTTTTAATTACTGGGACTATATGGGTTTTTAAAACTTTTCCCTGATTTAATTGATTTAATAATAATCTACATACAAGTAATTATATTTTGGTGTTGGTTTTGTGTATACCACTTGTTTTCTTTATTCCCTCATCAAACATGTATTCATCGTTCGTCCAATTGTGTCGGGAATTCTACCTCCTGGAATTATAAATGCAAATAGAGCAGGCACGATTCTTGCTCTTATGGAACCTAATAATCTAATGGAAGAAACCAACATTAAATAAACAAACACATAATTTGTTATAATTATATTAAAAGCTGCAAGGAAAAGTAGAGGGGGATGATAAGAGCATATAACAGAGGAACCTGGCTTACACTGGGGGAGGTTGCTGCAGAAAAGTTTCCTGAGGAAGTGACATATACAGAGCCTCTTTGCACACAGCATCTCCCTTTGAGAAAAACTCAACTTCAAAGGAGAGGCAGAGAAATATTGGGTAAGCCGGAGAAGAATAGAGGGAAATTATATAGAGAGTGAGGGAGAAGGGAAAGAGAAAGAATAGGGTATAGGAGGAAGAGAACATTGCCCTAATTATGATCATGAAAGGTTGATTCCCCATCCAGATTAAGTTGGTTTCAACCCTATGTAAGTTTTTTGTTTCCTTGCATTTGAAATAGGATGAAGAATTGTATTGTCTCTGGTTCTTCCAATTCTGAGTCTGTGGTCCTTTGACAATTAATCCATTCAGCAAATATTTCCTGAGCATGTTGTATAGACCAGCACTCCTCTATGTGTTGGTGATACTTTGATAAGGTAGGATTCTTATCTTGAGGAAGAGAAACAAATAACAACACACTTTGCACAAAGATAGAGTAATTGGGTTAGTGCTATCACAAAAAAAACCCAAAAGTTTTACAAGCTTCAATAGGGGCACAGTGGAACAAAGGATGATATTTCTTATGAAACATCTACATTATTGTTGTTCTGACCATAATTTCAGCTAAACTGGTCAGGATAGTTTAATTTGACTTGTAAAAGACTGTAGGCCATTCCTTGTACAACATAGGCCCCAGAACAAACTATGCTGTTTCTTTCTCAGGTAAAACTCCAATAAAATAAAATATGAGGTTTAATAAAAAAGTGGAGAATAATTTCGAAGTATTTCATAGAAGACAGAATTAGTTACATTACTTTGCTCTTAGGATGGATGGTTCACTGTGTAATAACAATGAACATGTATTCACTGTTCATTATATGCCAGCGATTCTTCTAAGCACTCTTTTTACATCTTGACTCATTTAACTCTCACAGTTGGGTCCAGAGTTCCTGTTTTAATTATCACTATACACTTCCCATCCAGGCATCTTCTCTCTGTCCTGCTTATGTGATAGTTTAATATCTTTGAATCTCAAGTCCAGTCTAACACCATGTGATGTGGCTGGGTTGTTTTCTCTTAAAATTGGCCTCCCTGAATCACTATTTAGATCCATGATTATAGTGAATCTTCCCTTCCTAAGCTCCTGCCAGAGTTTGAGGCCAGGGATGTAGTCCTAATTTATTGTTCTTCAACAATGACTGTCTAGGATTCCATTAATCACATTGTCATATAGATATGCCAGTACCACTGTCCAAGACCTTAGGTGCTCAGTAAATTCTAACTGATTAACTGACCTATCAGCTACATGCATGGTTAGTCACTTCAGCAGATATTTTAAAAGTCACTATTCAATGAATATAAACTTCACTAATTTTTTTTTATTTTAAAGCACACATGTCAATGAAGTAGTTTCTAGTGTAGAATTTATTATGATTTCATGTGAGAATATTTCTTTCTTCCCATACAATTTCTAAAGAGTAGGCATGACCTAAATAGGAATGTGTATTGTATTCATCATGATTAAAACTGCTTACATTTGGGGTACTCTGAGATGTCAATATAGTTTAAATTATAATAAATATTTGATTTAAATTGCCTTTCTTTCCCAGTTTCTTCTGATCAAAAAATAAAAACTCTCTTTATAGAAAAGGCCCATATATTCTTTACATGCATGTACTTTTCTAAAAGGGCAGATATGAGATGCTGTTAACTTTACTCAGAACATGTTTTAGATGTTGCTCTTACTTAGCAAAACCCAAATTATCTTACCATTATGTGGAGGCTAACTTTCAAAAGTTATCTAGAAGGAAACTGTCGTAAACTCACCCATTCCTGCTTACTAAAGTAGTTTATCCTTATAATGTACCTTACTTTTTACCTGGAGGTGGGGGAATATATGTCCTCTTTTCCTTATCTTCTGTATCACGTTAGTTTTCTTACTTGTCCCTTGTGCAGAAGTAGTGTCTTAATGGAACAATTTGGATTAATATGTCCTTTTAAATTTTCATTTATGTTCTAGCAAATCTGTATGGTGCTATTAGAATGACTCAGTTTTATAAGTAGGGCTATTTGATAAGAGTAGCCCATGGAAATTCCAAAATGTTACTCTGTTCTCAGCATTTTTTTTTTAAGTTTTGGCAGATTTAACAGAAGGTTCTATACACAAATTACAGTTTGTTGTTGAGTTGGTTGCCAGAATGTTAAGCTTAACTAAATGTCCACAGTTCTCCCTACCACCACCACTTTCTCTACCCACTTTGTGGCTTTGAGGAACAGACTATATGCAGTTGTCAATGATTATTTGTTAACTGTTAATTGCCACCTGTTTCAGGATCCCTGAAACAATTGGTTAATGTAAGCTGCTCCTTCCAGTGAAGATTTTTCTTTAAGAAAGTGTCATAAATGGTATGGTCAAGTATTTCAGAAAGTTCTAACTTTGGATAATTGCATTAGTTTGTTTGCAAACCAGGCTTTTCTAGTTCCCATGTATATGGTTGTTTAACTTTGGGACAGTTGGGCAAAATTTCTTTAAGAAATGAAATAATGTTCTACTGCAGTTTCTAATGTAGTTTTTGAAAGAGTAATAGAAGTCATCTTGTCCACAAATCTGGCATTCTTTCCTTTTAAAAGTCAGCTGTATACAAATTATTTTTCTTTCTGATTGCCAGTTAAAATCAGAAGCAGTAGACCCAGAAAAGAAAGACTAAGATAGTCCATTTGAGTAATTCTATGTGGAGTCATTTCTTGCAAACTCACATGAATGATAATTTTCCTTTGGTCTTAAAATTTCTGATATTTACAAATGTTTTATACATTTTTTTTAAAAACTTGGAGATCAAAACTTAATTACCTGAGTATATAAATTCAGAAGCTGAAATCCACATAAAAAAATATTTCTCCAGATGGCACATTTGCTTGGCAATAGAGTCAGGGCTAGGATCCAGGTCTTCTGATTCCTAGACCACAAACCAAACTGCAATTTAAATGAACAAAGTTTTAACTTCTTATCCATTTTTTTTTGAACTGATGTTCTTTATTCTTCCCTTAAGATTATATCAAAGTTTGGTCAGTAAGGAAGTAATTTTGATTGGAAGGAAATGTTGGCCAAGAGGTCACTTAACTACCCTTTCCCTGTAGCTCCAGAACATCGCAGATTGTGCATCTCTCCACAGGGAATGCCTGTGGGCCTCCAGAAGCAGCCCAGGGACCCCCACTGAAGGTATATATCAGCCAGTTTTCTTTTCTGAAGAAGGAACTTTCATGTTCTCAAAACATTAAAATGTCTGAAAATTATACAACTCTGAACTACTTCAGCAAAGTTATGTATGCAACATGACTTATATAATAGGGGAAGTTCCAAGAATTATGCTTCTTTGATTTGACTTTTCAACACATGGCATCATCACTAACAATTCTAGAGGGGAAAAAAAGACCCAGTAATGCATAGTTTGACTTGGTTTCTGGTTCCACTTTGAGGTACATTAAATCGGATGCAATTATAAAACTACAGAATTTAAATGTTGTAACCTTTTTCTAGTCATAGTAAAGTCCTTGCAGTACAGAGAATGCTTTAGATGCTTATATCCTTTTCTTTCTGTCTATGTATGTTGAACCACTTATCTGGAATTCTAAATAAACTTCCAGAGTATACTTATCTCTCTCCTCAAGTCACCATTTTATTGACTATTTAACTTTCCAGACTAAGCATTACCACTTGTGCAAGACCTTTATCTGGCTACTTCCTTTAGTTCAAACAAGGCTATATGCATCCTCTGTGGACTCCCATACTACCATCTTTCTATCTTGACACTTACCTTACTGTGCTGCTTGTCCTTCACACTAGTCTCCAAGCTTTTTTTTTTCTTCTTCAGTTTTTAAGCTCTGGGGTACACGTGCAGGATGTACAGGTTAATTACATAGGTAAACGTGTGTCACGGTATTTTGTTGCACAGATCATCCCATCACCTAGGTATTAAGCCCAGTGTCCATTAGCTATTCTTCCTGATGCTCTCCTTTCCCCGACAGGACCTCTGATAGGCCGCAGTGTGTGTTGTTCCCCCATCATGTGTCCATGTATTCTATTCAGCTCCCACTTATAAGTGAGAACATATAGTATTTGGTTTTCTGTTCCTGCATTAGTTTCTTGAGAATAATGGCTTCCAACTCCATCCATGTTCCTGCAAAGAACGTGATCTCATTCCTTTTTATGGCTACATAGTATTCCATGGTGTATATGTGCCACATTTTCTTTATCCAGTCTATCATTGATGGGCATTTAGGCTGGTTCCTTGTTTTTGCTATTGTGAATAGTGTTGTAGTGAACACACACGTGCATATCTTTATAATAGAATGATTTATATTCCTTTTAGGTATAGACACAGTAATGGGATTGCTGGGTCAGATGGTATTACTGCCTTTAGGTCTTTGACTGCTCGTCACACTTTCACAGTGATTGAACTAATTTACATTCCCACCAGTAGTGTAAAAGCATTCCTTTTTCTCCACAACCTTGCCGGCATCTGTTGTTTTTTAACTTTTTAAATAATAGTCATTCTGACTAGTGTGAGATGGTATCTCATTGTGGTTTTGACTTGCATTTCTCTAATGATCAGTGACATGGAGCTTTTTTTCATATGTTCATTGGCTGCATGTATGTCTTCTTCATTTCTGACTTAATTTCATTGTTAACCCAAGATTCTTGAAAGTTGATTAAGCAGTAAGACATTAGCATCAACCATCCATCCATTGTCCTAATATTAGAACTGACCATGTTTGAACCTGCAACGCTCAATATTTCCACAACCTGGTGGACACTCAAGGCATATTTGAATAAACGAGTAAGTAAACGTATTTATTTCATTAGTTAATGAGCTTCACTGCACAGCTTACTACTCTTTGGTGAAACTTTTCTGCTAGTGAAACAGAGAAATCAGTGACACTTCAAAAGGGTTTCAAAAAAGGCTCTGGGTGATTATTGAGGGTACACTTAGGCAAGCCTTGCTACAGACTGTGCCTCCCTTCTTAATAAATAATCACTGAGTCCAGGCTTTTTGCTTAATGGATGCTTCTTTAAGGATAATCTGGCAAAAGAATAAGCACATCTTTGCCAAAGTATTCCCGTTGAAGAAGTGGAAGGAGCAAAGAGAATATTTAGGGAGAGCTGTGGCTTTGGTTTTGCAATTTTGAAGCCAGGTTTTATAAGGAATAAGTCTTTATTTTTTACTCCAGTATTAACTCAGTGGGAAGACGTTTTCTTGCAATCTTGGGAAAATTCATTGAAGTTCCCAGAGGTTCTAAAAGAGTCTGGAACCAGGAGTCAAAAAACAAGAATGCTTGTTCAACTCCATACATTTATAAGCTGAATTTGGTCAAGGTGTTTAACCTCTCTAAGCCTCAATCTCTTCATATTTAAAGTGGGGGATAAAGTCATTCTTACTTCATAGTAAGCTAATGTATGTGAGAGCATCTGGAGATGCAATCATGAAAACTAGTTATTACTACTTAAAAATGTGACTGTAATTGAGAGGTTAAAAATAAGCTCTAAATTGTTAGTTTCCTAAAATTCAGATTTTTAGATGGACAAAAAGTATTGATTATTCAAATGCTTTTCCTTGCATATACCCCCATATAAACATATATGCCTAAAGTGTATAACTATATTTTGAGGTCTAAGTGACTCCCTCATGGTTGCTAAGACTTTTTTCTGCTCTTGGTAACTGAATCTTTGATCATAAATGTTATTTTTTTATAAGACCACTTTGCATATTTGGATAGAGGCAAGTTTATAGGAATCTGTTTTTAAATGGATTTGAATGTTGACTGGAAACCAGCAGCAATAATTGTATCCTATTTGATACTGGGAAAAGCTGAAAACTGTGGGCATTCTGCAAAGATTCAGGCAGTAGTGGTTAAATTTTAGAGGCTTTCTACAAATCTCTCCAGAAGAATGCATGCCACATTGCCAAGGCTATTTCCCGTATGCTGGGCACTTCCTATTTTTTAGTCCTGTGTTTAAAGCAATCAGATAAATTACCCAGGGGGTATTCCTGTTCTATTGATTAATAGTTTTAGGTGGCCTGAAAGTCTTTACCACTAACCCTCATCCAGATGCCCATCATTACCTTTAACAGACAAGAGGTGTAAAGCAGTCTTTGTTCTTTTTACCTAAAATCGTGTTCATATGAGCAGATTTTGCTGATGACAATACCAGGAATACTTAGTAACATTGAGGGGAAAATTTTTCTTGGAGCTAGACATAAGAAAAAATGTGTTCTTGTGAGTGTAAAATGTATTTTCTCTTTTGGTCTTAAGATGCCCAAATTCCAAAACAGCAATTGGGTGAAATAGTCCTTGGTAAATTTTGATTTCTAACTCAAACAAGGGGGGATGCTTCTTGTATTCCTTGTGATGACAAGGGAGAAAATCCACACAAGTACACTGCCTCTGAATCTTTATAAGCCCCTTGATTTCAAAGAAAATTGAAAAACTACTTTCAAGAGACTTAAAACTAAATATATGCTCTGGAAGTAGAAGCCACATTTTATTTGCTTTCTTTTGTAAGTCTAGATATCTGGAAAAGTACTATGACAATAATGAATATAATAAAGTTATACCAGCTCTGTTATTACTGATTTTTAGTAAGAAATAATGCTATGACTTTCTCACTTTATTTCAGCTGGAAATGTTTGCATCTCAATTTTAATTTATATTTATATGTAATACTTTATATATTTATATAAAGATATAATATTTAATTTATTTCATACTTAAAACCTATCCTTGAGGATTTTGACAGACTCTTTAAACATCAGTGTCAAGTGAACTTAATGCCCTTAGCACTTACCATACTTCTTTTTGGTTACAAGATTAAAAGCCAGTTTAGTTGGACAACTGAGGGGTATGTAAATCTTTTCAGAAAGATATTTTCAATAATTTTGCTTACAGCTTTGCAGGTAATTTGTAGCTACCATTCACCTACCTAAGATTATTTATTTCTGGTTCAAAAATAATTTTCCAGCCTTAATGCAATGTTTGACATAATACTACTACTTTAATGAAGCTGATAATGTTGGCAAATTGAATATATAAATATACTGTTTTTAAAAATCCATTCTTTTTTATTTCATTATATTTGGAGCCTATAACTTGAACTGACAATCGAGATAGGAGGACTGTTCAGAGACTAATCATTTACTAACTTATCTAATATTTGTAGAACTCTTTGGGGTATTAGAGGTGGTTCATAATGCCCCTAGGATTTTGCCCAACCTGAAAGATTTGGGCCTCACAAACTTAAATCTAACAAATATTTATTGAATACCTATTATATAGTATTATTATTAATAATAATTATTTTCTCTCCCTGATGAGTTGGCTGTATTATTATAAATGTTCTGTCTTTAGTAAGACTTTTTTGTCTTAAATTCTATTTTGTCTGATATCAGTATAGCCGCTCCAGTATTCTTAGGTTTATATTTGCATTCATTTTTAAAGAAAAATGAATAGATTTTCAGAAACGTGGGAAAACGACAGGCATACCAATATATGTATAATGAAAGTACAGATAAATAAGAACAAAGAAAAGGTGTAGAAAAATTATTTGAAACTATAAAGGCTCCAAATTTCCAAAAGCTGATGAAAAACATTCATTTACACACTCAAAAAGCTCAATAAATTTTAAGCAGGATAAACACAAAGTAATTCACAGCTACACATGTAGTATGCAAATGCTCAAGAGCCAAGGCAAATATAAAATCTTGGAAACAGCAAGAGAAAACCAACTTATCATAGAGAAGGTAAATACATAAGGCTAACATCTGACTTATAATTAGAAGCAATGGTGGCCACAGGCAATTGGAATAACGTATCTAAAATGCTAAAAGAACTGATAACCAAGAATTTTGGATCCAGAAAAACAAGCCTTCAAAATTAAAAGGGAAATAAAGACAGTCTCAAATACACGAAAGACTGAGAGAATTTGTTTCTAGCAATCTTGCCTAGAAACATTTCCACTGATATATTTCCAAGTTTACTTTTTTTTTTCCCTGTCAACTCAAATCTACTGTTGAGCTGCTCTAGTGAATTTTTTTAGTTAATAAATTTTTTAAGAGCAGTTTTAGATTCATAGCATAACTAAATGGAAAGTACAAAGAGTTCCCATATACTTCCTCCCCACCTTACACACACATAGGCCCTCCTCACGCTGGCATTGCCATCCAACACAGAGTGGTAAATTTGTTACAACTGATGAACCTATATTAACCATAATTATCACTCAAAGTCCATAGTTAATAGTATTGTTCACTGTTGTTGTTGAACATTTTATGAGTAAGAAAGTATAAGTTAGAAAGTATTTTTACTGCTTCTTTCTTCTGGAAGAGATTGTAGAGAATTGGTGTAATTTATTCATTTAATTATTGTTAAGAGTCACCTGTGAACTTATGTGGGCCTGGTGCTTTCTGTTTGGGGAAAGTTATTAATTATTGATTCAATTTCTTCAATAGACATAACCCTATTCAGATTTCAGATTTCTTTTTTTTTTTTTTTGAGACAGGGTTTCGCTCTTGTAGCCCAGGTTGGAGTGTAATGGTGTGATCTTGGCTCACCACAGCCTCTGCCTTCCAGGTTCAAGTGATTCTCCTGTCTCAGCCTCCTGAGTAGCTGGGATTACAGGCATGTGCCACCACATCTGGCTAATGTTGTATTTTTAGTAGAGACAAGGTTTCTCCATGTTGGTCAGGCTGGTCTCAAACTCCCAACCTCAGGTGATCCAATCGCCTCTGCCTCCCAAAGTACTGGGATTACAGGCGTGTGCCCCCGCACTGGCCAACTATTTTATCTTCTTTGAGTTGTGATACATTGTGTCTTTCAAGAAAACGGTTCATTTCACCTAGGTTATAAAATTTGTCAGCATAAAGTTATTCAGTATATTTTCTTATTATCCTTTTAATGTTCATCGAATCTGTAAGCGATGTTTCCTGTTTCTTTTCTAGTATTAGCAATATTGTCATTTTTTTCCCTTAATTAGTCTAGCTAGAGGCTTATCAATTTTATTGATCTTTTCAAAAATTAGCCAAGATTTTGTTGATTTTCTATACTGATTTTCTGTTTTCAATTTTTTTGTTTCTTTTTTCTTTATGTTTGAGGCAGAGTTTTGCTCTTGTTGCCCAGGTTGGAGTGCAATAGCACGATCTTGGCTCACCACAACCTCTGTGTCCCAGGTTCAAGGGATTCACTTGCCTCAGCCTCCTGAGTAGCTGGGATTACAGGCATGCATCACCATGCTCAGCTAATTTTTGTTTTATTAGTAGAGTAGAGACGGGGTTTCTCCATGTTGGTCAGGCTGGTCTGAAACTCCCGACCTCAGGTAATCCACCTGTCTCAGCCTACCAAAGCTCTGGGATTACAGCCGTGAGCCCCTGCACCTGGCCTCAATTTTCTTGATACTCTCTAATTCTTACTTCTTTATTCTGCTTACTTTGGATTTAATTTGCCTTTCCTTTTCTAATTTTCTAAAATAGAAGCTTAGATTGTTGCTTTTAGATGTTTCTTCATTTATAAAACATTCATTCAATGCTATCAATTTCCCTCTAAGCACTGCTTTTACTGAAGCTTATGACTTTTAATATTATTCTTTTCCTTTTTTTTCTTTTTTGAGACAAGGTCTCACATTTTCACCAGGCTGTAATGCAGTGGCATGATCAGGGCTCACTATAGCCTCGACCTCCTGGGCTCAAGTGATCTCCTGCCTCAGCCTTTCAAGTAGCTGGTACCACAGGCATGAGTCACCATGACTGGCTAATTTTTTTTAGAGATGGGGTCTTCCTTATGTTGCCCAGGCTGGAGAAAATATGGTGTTTTCAATATCAGTTAATTCAAAATACTTTCAAATTTCTTGTCAGATTTCATTTTTACCCATGTGTTGTTTAATCTCCAGCGATTTCATAATTTTCCAGCTGTCTTTTCATTATTGATTTCTAGTATAATTACATTGTGGTGTAAGGGCAGACATTGTATTATTTCTGTTCTTTTAAACTTGTTAAGATTTGTTTTTGATTTCTCCTGGTGACTGTTTCATGTAAGTTTGAGAAAAATGTGTATTTGCTTTCACTAAATGAAGTAGTCTATAGATGTGCATTATATCAGTTGTTTGATGGTGCCATGGAGTTCAGATTTATCCTTGTTGATTTTATGCCTGCTAGGCCCATCCATTTTTGATAGAGGGGTGTTCAAGTCTCCAGCTATAATAGCGGATTTATCTATTTCTCCTTGATATTCTATAGGTTTTTACCCCCATGTATTTTGGCACTCTGTTGTTCAGCCCATACACAATAAGGATTGTTACATCTTCTCCGACTATTAACTACGTTATTATTATATAATGCCTCAATTTACCTCTGATAATTTTTCTTGCTCTGATATCTGCTTTGCCTGGAATGAATATAGCTACTCCCACCTTCTTTTGATCAGTGTTATTATGATCTTTCTACATTTATTTACTTTTTATCTATAGTTCCCTTTACATCTAAAGTGTTTTTCTTGTGGACAACATACAGTCATGTCTTGTTTTTTTAATCTAATCTACTTTGAAAATCTTGGCTTTTGAATTGAGGTATTTATATCATTGATATTTAAAGTGATTATTGATGTATTTACTACTCGGATTAGTATCTGCCATATCTGTTACATTTTCTAATTATTGTTCCTGTTCTTTCATCCTATTTTTGTCTTCCATACTTTTTCTGCCTTTTTTGGTTTTAAGTGGCATTTTGTATTATTTATTTTCTTTATTAATGTATCGATTATACTTCTTCTACTTTTCCAATGGTTGCCTTAGAGAAGAATGTGTATCTGCTGTCAGATACATTTACAACCATTCCAAGTTCACTTTCAAATAACACTCTCCCACTTCACAAATAGTAAAAATATCTTATAATAACAAAACAGTCCCAATTACTCCATATAGTTTCTATTATTCATTTCATTTATATATAAGCATACGTGTATATGATTATATATAAGTGATCATACATATATTTGTATATATGCACATATATAATCATATGCATTATTCTTATCATTTTGAACAAACTGTTATCTGTTAGATTAAAAGTAAGAAAAATAAAAGTTTCTATTTTATTTTTATATATTCTCCAGACCTCTTCCTTTCTTTATGTAGATCCATGTTTCTGACCTTTATGATTTTTCTTCTCTCTGAAGTACTTATTGTAATATTTCTTTCAAGACAGGTCTACTGACAGAAACATTTCCTCAATTTTTGTTTGTCTGAGGAAGTCTTTTTTCTTTTCACTCTTGAAGGATAATTTTATAAATTTTTACTTTGGTGTTTTTCTCCCCACGCTTTAAATATTTTACTTCACTCTCTTCCAGTTTGCATAGTTTCTGGGGGGTTCAGGTATAATTTGTATCTTTGCTCCTCCATAGATATGGTTCCCACTTGACCCCACTAGCTTCTTTCAAGATATTTAAAAAATCTTTGATTTTCTGAAGTTTGAATATGGTATGCCTAGATGTCAGGTTTGGGGGAGTAGGAGGATTGTTTGTTTGCTTGTGTGTTTGTTTGTTTTGGCATTTATTACGCATTATGTTCTCTGAGGTTCCTGGATGTGTGGTTTGTTGTCTGACATCAATTTGAGTGAAATTCTCAACCATTATTGCTTCAAATATTGCTTCTATTTCTTTCTCTGTTTTCCTCCTTCTGGAATTTCTATTATGCTTGTTACATCTTTGTAGATGTCTCACATTTCTCAAATATTCTCTACTGGTTATTTTGTTTCATTTTGCATCTTCTCTTTTTTCTCTGTTTTTAAGTTTTGCAAGTTTCTATTATTGTATCCTCAAACTAAGGAATTCTTTTCTCAGCCATGTCCAGTCTATTAAAGAGCCCATCGAAAGCATTCTTCATTTCTTTACTATATTACCTCCGGCATTCCATTTTTATTCTTTCCTAGAATTTATCTCTGCATACGTTATTCATCTGTCCTTGCATGTTGTCTAGTTTTTCCATTAAAGCCTTTAGTATACTAATCATAATTCAAACATTTCTGCCATATTTGACTCTGGTTCTGATACTTGTTGAGTCTCTTCATACTGTATATTTTTTTTAATTTTTAGTATGCCTTGCCATTTTTTGTTTAAAATGGCATAATGAACTGGGTAGAAGGAGCTGTTGTAAATAGATCTTTGGTAATGTAGTGGGAAGGTACTGGGGGAGGAAAACGCTTTATTCCTGTAATTAGGTTTCAGTGTTTTAGTGAGTTTGTCTACCTGGATTGTAAATTTCACCAGTGCTTCTCTGTTGTTCCCCTTACACCCAATTTTAGGTGAGATAGGATGGCTACAGGGTCTGGACTTGGGTATTTCCCCAGTTATGTTAGGCCCTGATAAAACCCTGACAGTTTAGGCTCTGGTTAAATAGTTTCTCCCAAGGGAAGTATTTATTAAGAAACACTGAATGCCCTAACTTGCTTCAAAATGATTCCTTTCCTTTTTCCCTGCCAGAAGCATTAGAGGATTTTCCTCTAATATTCACTATGAGGATCTGGTAGAGCTCTTGGAGGTAAAACTCACAAAAGTGTGGGGGCCCTATGACTGGTCCCCCTGGAGTTTGTGACTCTCAGAGTTGTTCACTTTGAGCCTCTAGCAGTTCATCGATTACAGTTTAGGTTTTTCTACCCTGGCATTGTTTCCCAAAGAAGTATCTGCCCATTAGTTTTTGCTCTAATAATGGATGATTCTCTGTTTCTACCTATCTGTCTAATTTTGGGGGCAGTGATTTGCCTTGTAACTTCTCTGATGCATCTAACAATAGTTGTTGATTTTTCAGTTTGTTTAGCTTTTTACTTGTTATTAGAACAGAGTGGCAACTTCTGAGCTGTTTATGTAGTAGAACATAAGCCCAAAACTCTAGGAAATTTATTGTTTCAGTTTTTGACTCCAGAATTTTCATTAGATTTTGTTTTGTAATTTCTGTTTCCTTATTAATATTTTCCATTTGATACGTCACTGTCATACTTTCCTTTAATTTTTTAAAAATGGTCCTTTTAGTTCTTTGCACATATTTATGGCTCCTTTGAAGTTTTTGTCAGCTAATTCCAACATCTGGAATGCCTCAGAAATAGCTTTTATTTATTGCCTACTTTCTTATGTATGGATCATCATGCTTTCCTTTTTTTGCATGTCTCCTATATTTCTTTGAAAGCTCTACATATGAGATAAAAGTAATTAGAGATTCTGATTTGCCCTCTTCTTTCTCACCAGCCCCAGATTTTTGGGGTTTTTAAACGTTTGTTAGTCACATGCTAGATCTGTGGAGTCTGTTTCCCCTGCAGTGTATATAGCTACTAATGTCTCTGAGGGAGTCTTTTTGTTTGTTTGTTTTGGAAGCTTGGTATTATAGCAGTGCGTTGAGATCAACATAGCTAGGTGGTAAGCCAGTGATTTGTCAGAGATTATGCTGGAACATCTTGAGCCAGTAAGGCTTCCATCCTTCACCAGTGGATTTTTGGGTGGGCCAGGGAATGTGTTTAAATTCAAACAGCTTACAACTTGGCCTGAGATTTTATTTTTGAACAGGCCTTCTTTTTCCTGTCTCCTGTGCATATGTGCAGGTCTCACATTCAGGCAGGGATGTGGTTACATCTAGGACCTTCTGTAGTCTCCTTAGGATATGCATGACTTTTCAAATGCACTCAAACTTCCAATCTGCCATGGAAATTTAGGGGCTCTTAAAGCCTGACATAATCCTCTAAGTACTCACATTGTTCTGTTAAATTTCTGCCTAGTGTAGACAGCCTGTTGATTGCAGCAGCCATTATTACAACCTTAGACTACTTCCATTTTTGCTTTCCCTGATATTTGCCACGGAAATCACTACTGTTTTCAACAACTGAGCATGGGATTTTCCCACATTCTGTTCCAAATGAAGTTGGCCCCCTCTGGCAGTGAAGCTGCTGGTTTTCATAGTATTTTCTCCCCCTGGTAGAACTACTGTACCCACAGAATTTTGTGGGGTGGGGAGAAATGGGGCAATGTGCAGCCCCAGACTGGAACAACACAGGCTCTCACAGTTATTAACTCACATTCAGTAGCTTTTATTAATCAATCATTTTTAACTTGCTATATGCCTTTAGTCACTTTCCAAAGTCCGGAAACGGCTATTGTTGACAATTTCTGTTCAGTTGTAAAG
Organism: Ateles fusciceps; assembly: GCA_036589455.1. Classification (NCBI taxonomy): domain Eukaryota; kingdom Metazoa; phylum Chordata; class Mammalia; order Primates; family Atelidae; genus Ateles; species Ateles fusciceps. Next base: position 2,385,858 of record JAZHEH010002752.1, read on the forward strand.
TTGTTTTTTGGGGATAGGATTTGCTGAGCTCCCTATTCCACCATTCTGTAATAATAACAAACAGTATAATAACAACATTTATTATGTGCCAGACTACTGTTCCGAGTATTTTACTAATTTATTTAATTTATACTAATTTACTAATCCATTTAATCTTCAAAACCCTATGATAACGTTTTTAACCCCACTTACAGATGAGAAAACGGAGACAGGTATCTCACAGCTGTTAACTGGCAGAGTCAAACTTAGGAAATGTCTCCAGAGTGTGTGCAGTTGATAACTGTTCTATTCTTCTTACTTCATTTATAATCCCTAACAACCTTATTGAAGTCAGTGTAAGTAGTATCATATTTTATTGAGGAGGATCTCAGGCTATGTAACTTTTCTAATGTCACAAAAATAATAAGAGGCCAATTTAGGATTAGCTTCCATGTCTGACTGAATCCAAAGCCTGAGCTGATAGTTAACGCAGCCTGATAGTATAATCAGAGCAAAAAAGAAAATCTACAGAAGTAGTCTGTACACACAGAGAAACAGCATTAGCAGAGCCTGGCCTGTGTCTCTGTGTGCATGCGTATGTATGTATGGGAGTGTACAGGAGGGCTAGGGAAAGAAAGGCAGGGATCGTGGTGGTATTTGATGGAAAAGAGGAGAATCATGGAAGACGTTTTTAAAGGCTAAGTAGGAGTTACACAGGCTATACTTGACAAGCAAAACCATCCTAAGCAGAGGATCATTAAGAAAAAGATAGTATGGTAAAAATAGGATTTTAATTTTCTTCCATCTCTTCTCTCTGCCCTACCAACTGCCTTCAATCCTTGGTGCTTTTTTTCTGAAAATTTGCTATCTGATTAACATTTGTTTACTATGTTAAAGGTATATCTGTAGTTTAATTAAAATAATGCAAGTGAAGATTTTTCTGGTAGCCTGTTGAGTCTTTCTGTTCCAAGAAGATGCTTAAGAAAAGCAAAGCAAAGCAAGCAGCAGTGAGCTATGCTTAATCATGCACTGCTAGAAACTTATCCCATCAGTGTCCCTGTTGACGCTGTGACAGAATATTTAAAGGTCAACAAAGAAAAGAGTCCAGAGATAGAGAAATTCTATCTCTAGAAATTCTAGAGATAGAGAAATTCTATCTCTAGAAATTCTAGAGATAGAATTGGTGAATCCAATTCATAGTCCAGAACGCCTTAATCTGACCAGCTGTTATAATAGTCACAACTTCAGTATGCATGACCCCTTTCAAAGTCCTGGATCAAGTCTGATAAACACTAATAGATATGTAGAAACTTCTACATTTTTCTTTTTTCTTTTCTTTTCTTTTCTTTTTTTTTTTTTTTCTGAAATAGAGTTTCACTCTTGTTGCCCAGGCTGGAGTGCAATGATGCAGTCTCGGCTCACTGCAACCTCCACCCCCCCACATTCAAGCAATTCTCCAGCCTCAGCCTCCCGAGTAGCTGGGATTACAGGCATGCGCCACCATGTCCGGCTAATTTTGTATTTTTAGTAGAGATGGGGTTTCTCCATGTTGGTCAGGCTGGTCTCGAACTCCCGACCTTAGGCGATCTGCCCGCCTTGGCCTCCCAAAGTGTTGGGATCACAGGTGTGAAACACTGCTCCCAGCCTACATTTTTCTTTGAAAAATATATTGCTTACACTTTTTGTCACTTTAGATTTCTAAGTTAATTGAATCTAACAGTGAAAAACAGGGGTAAGTTAAGCCTTGTGTATGAATATTGAACACAACTGCGCCATGCATATATATATTTGTATCTATGTGTGTGTGTGTGTGTGTGTAATATATATATATATATATGCACTAAGTAAAGCTTATGTATGTTATATATATGAAACATATATAGTTATATGTAATTATATATATACATATTATCAGCTTTACTGCTTAGCGTTTAGTAAAGCTTCAGAAATATTAACTACAATTATTCAAAAGATTTTTCTAGGTCTGCTATTGTCATATTTAATTTCTGCCTCTTCACCTTTCTTAAGAGACACCAGTATGGCGTGTATGTATCTGGTAGGGGGACAGGGGTGGTAAGTGGAGGAAAACTGATGGCTACTGCTTGCAGGAAATTTTTTAAAACATCACTATATATACCATTGTTATGAGAATCCAATGCAATAATGTATGTGGAAATAGTATGAAAATTAATAATATTGTTGGCATAATCTAAAAATGTTAGATATAAACAACTTGAAATCCTACAGTTTCTGTGATATCAGCTGGGCTGGACATGGGATAGGGGACAAAACCTGTTAAGCTGTTCTTTTCATGGTCCTAAAGTACTTTGAAAAAGATGAAATAAAATAAAGCAGCAGAATCCTTTCTCTTAGTATCTGATCTGGAAATATTGGTATGACCTTTGTCGTAACAAGCAGCCCTAAGCATTTTCCAGAATCATAGAACATCAGATGAAGGAGCAGGGCAGTGTAGCTCTATAGCTCTTTTCCAAGGTTGTGAAGATAGTGATGTGCTTTTTAAATGGGATGAAAAGAGATGACATGAGATAGCAAAGAAATTGGGGGGGTAGTCACTCAATAAATATTAGTTGATTGATGAATTGATCTTGAAAGCTGCTGGAAGGGTGACCTATATTTAGATGAAAAGGAAGACAGCTCATTGTTAGCAAGATTTGAAGTAAAATGATTAGAGAGAAATTAAGGCAGTTCACTCCTTTGGAAAGTGACAGTGGTAAGATTTTTGAAAAAGAGGGATTTAAAAGATTTACAGCAAATAAAAAGCCCTTATCATAAGAGTCAATCCATTTATTTCTTCAATAACAATTTATAGTGGCTACTATGGGCAAATAAAAGTTCAGATATAATAGGTGCCATAAAAGAAACACAAATTTAAAAGATAGTGTCCCATCTGAGCAAGAGGACTGCATGTCAGGGAAGAGAAATCACAATACTAGAAGCTGGCAAGAGGAAAACCACGGTATAGTAGAGAGGTGCTCTGCTGTGTATGACCAGAAATAACAATTAGTATTTTAATATCAGATACTGGATTCAAACACTAGATATTTCCATGTTTTTCTCCATCCTTATAGGAACTCGTTTGTTAATTTTGTTCAACAAATTTATATTGAACGTATACTTTCCACCGCTAAGTAATGATGAGGACGACAAGATTCTCCTAGTTTCATGTTGCTTATAGATGCATAATCTTGAAGAAATTGCTTAACTTAGAATCTAACTTCTTTGATAGTAAAATCAGCATTAAAATGCTCAGCTCTCGAAATTACGATTATTAGATGAACTTAAGATAGTGTCTGGCATGTAGTACATATTTAACAAAACCCAATAGTAGCAATAGTAGCAGCAATAGTCGTAGTTATATATATATATATATATATATAGTTGTATATATAGTTTTTTTTTTTTTTTTTGAGACGGAATCTCGCTCTGCCGCCCAGGCTGGAGTGCAGTGGTGCGATCTCGGCTCACTGCAAGCTCCGCCTCCCGGGTTCTTGCAATTCTCCCGCCTCAGCCTCCCGAGTAGCTGGGACTACAGGCGCACGCTGCCACGCCCGGCTAATTTTTTGTATTTTAGTAGAGACGGGGTTTCACCGTGTTGCCCAGGCTGGTCATGAACTCCTGAGCTCAAGCGATCCACCTGCCTCGGCCTCCCAAAGTGGTGAGATTACAGACATGAGCCACCGCGCCCGGCCGGTAATCAGTTTTATTGGTATTAGCATTTTTCTGGAGATAATAGAGTTATGATTTCCAGGGTATCAATAAGAAAAAATATTTTTTGATTTAATGGACAAGACAGTCTTTGGCTGGTGAAAATGGAGGCTTCCCACAGAGGCCTTGTTTTGTTTACTACTGTAGTCCTAGGACCTAACCTACTATATGGAAAATTTTAGGCATTCAAAAATGTTTTTCTAAATTAAATAGAATTTCAATAAGCATGGATTAAGTTAAGACATTTAAGGCAGAGTGTGTGCCATTAGTAAAGATACCAAAGGGAGAAGGTGTTCAGCACAATTATTTGGGTAGAAAATGTTTTTGAAGATGAGAAACAGGGTATTTAGCTGGAAAGATAGGTTGGGAACAGCTGGTGGAGGGTATGAAATGTTCTCTGGGGATTAAAAAAATGATTGAAGCTACTTGAGCAGCAAAATTCCATGATGAAACATTTTAGGAAAATAAACCTCATAGGATGTGAAGAATAGATTGATGTTGAAAATCAACAGGGGGAAAAAATATTTTAGGAGGTGATACCAATGTTCTTAAGTAAGTGATAATTTGGGCATGAAATAGGATGGTGGGGAAATGATAACAAATGTAAACGATGTATATAATAAAAGAAATCCCCTGAACAGAGATACAAAGTAGACCGAAGGAAATTATGGTTATAATTAGGCAAGGAGATCAGTTCTGTTTTAGATATATTGAGACCACGGCAATACTTAAGTATTTACTCAGAAAAAAAAAAGGGGGGGGAGGGGTGAAGTGAAAACTCAGGCAGATTATAAAAACAACCAGAGACAGAGCTTGGTAAATGGTCATATCTGGTAGGAATAAAATAAATGGTCATCATTGCCGTAGACAGAGCGGTAGGGGAGGAGACCAGCAAGGATAGATCCTGTGACAGAAGGAAAGGGAAGTTGCAAGTGGTGGGTAGTCACTCTGGTACCAAATACTGTGTGAAAGCCAGGGCACATGAAGACTGGGAAAGATCATTGATTCAAATGTGAAAAGGCTTTTGCTGATATTTTGGGTTTCTCTTTTGTATAATAGTGGAACACAAACAAAACTGCAGAGGATTGAGGAGAGAGAGGGGATGAAGTGGAGAACATTGATATTTTTCCTCATGCTACAGTCATATTATGCCCAAGTGAAAGAAAATATTCTTGACTATCTGGTTAGATCATCATATTTATAAAGGCTCATCTTTTGGCTCAGCACTCAGTTTTAATTTTCCTAAATATTTTGGCCATGTGCTTTGAGTTCTTGATTCTTTTGGACACTTGCTTGCAAATGACCACATGATGTGCATAGAGGAGTGGTGAGGTGAGGGAGATTTGTTGGGACAGAAACCTTGTGTATCATGATGCCTTATAACCATTGATCAGTTGTGTTCTTAACACCATTTACTGTTCTCAAAGAGCATGTTCAAACTCATGAAATATTTAAACCCAAAGAACAAAACAGCCTGCATCAGGCTGGAGCCAAGTGAATGCATTAAAACCACCTGTTATTCTCCATCCTGCACATGGTGCAAAACAAGAGAGCAGAGCTGGGAGAAAATGGGCTCCTTCCAAATCAGAGGCAAATCCAGTTCTGAACATGCTAAGTAATTATATTTGTTCCTTTGTTACAAAAGCCTTTAATCAAGACAACTTTGTATATGGAAAGTGATTATTTTATACATATAAGAACCCTAAGCTACTTTTCTTAATTTCTTCTGGCAGAAATTCTGATAAAAATTTATTACAGTTTTATAGATAAAAAGCCACTAATTACAAAAAAACTTGTGGTTTCTAATTAAAATTTTAAAAACATAATCGTTATTGTCTATGATTATTTTTCTAGATCCAAAGTTGTGTGTGTTATAAAGACTTAGTAACAAATACGGATAAATTTTTTAAAAGAAAATTACTTAAGGGGCAGATGTGGTGGCTCACACCTGTAATCCCAAAACTTTGGGAGGCTAAGGTGGGTGGATCACCTGAGGTCAGGAGTTCATAACCAGCCTGGCCAATAGGGCAAAACCTCATCTTTACTAAAAATACAAAAATTAACTGGGCGTGGTGGCAGGCTCCTGTAATCCTGGCTACTTGGGAGGCTGAGGAAGGAGAATTGCTTGAACTTGGGAGGCAGAGGTTGCAGTCAGCTGAGATCATGCTGCTGCACTCCAGCCTGGGCAACACAGCAAGACTCCATCTCAAAATAAAAATTACTTAAGAACAGAACAGATTACAGTATACTGATTAGTTTTTTCTTTATGTGGTAGAAGCTGTGATTTAGCATTCACTGAGCTCAAAAGTTTTTTAAATTAAGATTAGAAATTTTAACTTGAAATCAGAGTTTACTGGTAGAACAAATTCAGGTGAATAAGAATAGTGATCTTACCAACCTTAGAATCTTAACTAAGAATATCAATAATTGCTTATATAGTTTGTGAGTGTTTAAAGAAAGGAATAATGAACTCTGATTAGCTTTTTATAATACTGTATATTTTAAACCAGTCTCATTATAACTTCATAGTATTCATAAAATAACCAGATGTATACCTTACATTAAAACAGGTTCTCTAAAAAGCTAAAGCAGAAAATCTTTTGCTTACTACTGTTTAAATAAGTAATTTTGACACTTACACAAATGTGTGTAATGCATAACAAAGATACATTCTAACAGCTTGTAAGTGCAGAACTGTTAGGAATCCAGGTCTTTAGATTCCAGAATCTAAGTTTTTAATTTCTGTGTGATAATGCCTAGTAACATGAATAAAGGGCCTGTTTTTGGTCACTGTCTTTAGTGAAAATAGTCTAGGAGAAGGGACATTAGTTAAAGAAGGTGATGGACAATCTAGTTGTTTTAATGCAAACCTCAGGCTTTTTGTAATGTGTCTTGTCCTATTTACAGCTTCCATGCTGTTGGATTGACTTTCACTTTTTCAGCACCCAACTGATTTTCATATACTGAGCAAAGAAAATTTGACCCAGCAATCCCAAAGGAAAATAAATCATTATATCAAAAAATACCTGCACTCATATATTTATTGCAGCTCTATTCACAATACCACAGATGTGGAGTTAACCTTAGTGTCCATCAAGGGATGATTAGATAAAGAAAATTTGGTACATAAATACAATGGAATACTGTTCAGCGATAAAAAAGAACAAAATCATGTCTTTTGCAGCAATATGGCTATAACTGGAGGTCATTATCTTAAGTAAAATAACTCAGAAACAGAGTCAAATACAACATATTCTCACTTAAAAGTGGGAGCTATATAATGTGTGGAGTAATAGACATTGGAGACTTTGGAAGGAGGAGAAGGTGGGGAACAGAACGAGGGATAAGAAATTACTTAATAGATACAACATACCTTAAGTGATCCTTACACTAAAAGCCCAGACTTCACCACTAGGCAATGTATCCATGTAACAAAATGGTACTTGTACCCATTAAATTCATACAAATTTAAAAAATACAGTGAAATGTGGTAAAAAGATGGGAATAAAGAACACCAACCTTCTCAAGTTTTTTCTTTTGGATTAAAGTAGAGCAAAACTTTTTTTACCTTTTTTCCTTTTTAGAGAGAAACAGCTACTCCCTCCCAACCCCCCAAAATCTGAGATCCTTGAGGAGTAGAAATGGAAAAGATGCTTATGGTAATGTCCTTGAGTTGAGCCAAGAAGGAGATTGATACTACTTAGTTTTCTCCCTGTTGGGACACTTTATAGATTAAAGAGAAGAGATAAGACAGACTCAGAGGTCAGAGAGATATCAGCCTGGTAGGATTATGGGTTGCCAGTTAGGAGCTTTAGAATAAACAGTAATAGAAAAATTACCATAACGATTCATCAGGTTCAGTAGGTGAGAAGATAAGCCCTGTTGCTAGAAGGTCAGAGCTGGGAGGGACTTCAGAGGTTATCTGTCTGCATGAGAAAATTAAAGCATCATGTCGTGCCCAAGGTTACCTAGCATGTTAAATCACAGAATCAAGAGTACAATGCAAGCATTCTGATTCTAAGGCCAGTGCTCTCTCCAGCGGAACATTCTAAAGATGTGGTTAATACTACCCCCTCTGCTTTGATAGGCCTACACATTCTCATGAACACCTGCCCATGAACACATTCAGCTCATCTCATCTCCTCTATGAAAACTTTTCTGACTCACTCCCGATAGAATCACCTGTTATCCTGTGTCCCTCTGTACCTGCTACAGCCTATAGACATCTCCCACAGCACCTATATCGCTTTGTTATATGATTCCATTTACTTGTCTCTATCTGCTAAACTGAGTTGAGAGCAGGAACCATATTTCATTCATCTTTGTATCTCCAGGGCCCATCATTATACCTAGCACATGGTAGGTACTAAGTATTAATGTATTTGATTAATGTTTTAATTTATTCAGTATTTAAGTTGGAGATTATTTTAAAAATTTGCAAAAGTTTCCTGAGATGGGAAGTAAATTCAAGCCACATTTCATGGGAAAGGACAGCTCTTGTTAGGGGCTGCCCATACTTATGTAAAGATACAATTTAAAGACAACTCAATTTTTGGAGTTCATAGGTGATTGGGTCTAAAGATACTTTTGGAGACCTATGAACAAGGCATTGTGCCAGAAGGTACAAGGGTTAAAAAAAGGGTAATATATAACATGTGTTCTCATGAGGACAAGGATGTAAGAAATGTCATGAGAATAGCCTAAGAAAGTGAGTGTCAATAGCAGAGCAACATAATGGTCCATACTGGGCAAGGGAATATTTTTAAAAAGCGAAGAGTGAGTGAACAGAAGATTGGGAGAAAGTTTAGTTGAGATAATTTTTTTTTTTTTTTTTGAGACCGAGTCTCACTCTATTGCCCAGGCTGGAGTGCAGTGGCGTGATCTCGGCTCACTGCAAACTCCACCTCCTGGCTTCAAGTGATCGTGCCTTGGCCTCCAGAGTAGTTGGGACTACAGGCGTGAGCCACCATGCCCAGCTAATTTTTGTATGTTTAGTAGAGATGGGGTTTCATCATGTTGGCCAAGCTGGTCATGAACTCATGACCGCCGATGATCCTCGAGGCTTGACCTCCCAGAGTGCTGAGATTATAGGCGTGAGCCACCATGCCCAGTCAAAATAGTATTGTGAGTGGTCACACTTACTTAATTTGAAAATGAAGGCTAAGGTAATTCCTTTACACAAGGCAGTGCATCTTAAATGGATTTAAGAAAAAGATGTTTGGGTTAGGAAAGGTTTTAGTAGATTTTATAGAAACAGACAAGTTTGTTTGCTTAAGTTATGTATTACTGGATAAATTAGCAAATATTCAGTATTTGATAAAGTAAATTTTTTTACCCTTATAGATTTGCAATTCAGAACTAATAATAAGAGCTCTCATTATTAAAGACCTGCTTTGTGCCAGTTAACATGTGTAATATTATTTCTTCCTACCACGAATTTTATGAAGTAGGAACTGAGAAGATAATTATGTGAGATTTTAGCTAAAATCTCTTTAATCACTTAAGATGTGTGATAATTCACATAAATTATCTAATTTAATCCTTGCAATAACCATGTGAGGAAGAAGTATTGCACATAAAGAAACTGCGTCTTAAGAGATTAAGGAAGTTGCCCAAACTCACGCCCATCAAAAATGTTGGAAAGGGGATTCAAATCTGTGTCTTTTCTTACTCTGGAAGTCATATTTTTACCTACTGAGTATCAGACTGTATATAGGCTCAAGTGCGAAAAACAGAAATGCATCATGACGTATTTACTATAAGAGATACTCCAAAAAAAGGGAAGGATGAATATTGGCAAGGTACTAAAAAAGAGGAATGCAAATGAGTGTGTGCATGGGGGGTGTGTGTGTGTGTGTGTGTGTAGATTTTCTGGGGCATTTGATGATGGTGTGACCCTGTAAAATCAGGACTTCTGAGAAGAGCCAATCTCAGAGGTGAGGATGAATAAACGAGGAATGGCAGAAGGCCTAGGCCCCATAGGCATGGCATACCCATTAGCAACCAAGGTCTTCTTTGAGTGCATCAGGTTTAACCCATCTAAAAGTCTCATTTATTGATTCCTTGATTCATCTACTTACTCACTCACATAGTCATCATGCTAGCTGCTGTAAAGTATGCTACATCTGTGGATGAAGCAAAGTGGCATTGCCCCACCTTATTCTGGAAGTGGCAGGAAGCCATGAAAACCAGATGTCCCAGTTTGCATGATGATCATGTTCCTCCCAAAGTCCAGTTGTAGTGTTAGATGCTAAAACAATAACAATCAGAGGTATGCCTTGTTTACCATATCATAATTTCTTATAATAAGGAGGAGGATTAGTACATCATCTATCATGTTCTCTACTACTAAGTGATTTAATCTATGTTAACAGCAAATAGTAAATAGAACTGCACATACGTTGCATGTGGCAATAGTGGCACTGCAGCTTTAGTCTACCTCTGTAGTTTAAATATTAGATATCACACTTCTGTGAGGCCTTAATATAGTTGTGTTTTGGTGCCTCTTTAAAGGTTGTGTGTTTCTTTAGGATATAGCTATATCTTAAAATATTTTCTCAGTACCTATCACTGTTCTTGGCACTTTATGCGTGGTTCTTTGAGTGGAATTGTGTTTAGTCTAAAAAAGTGAATGCTTTGATATCCTTGTTTCAGCACTTGTTATAGTATGTGACACAGAGAGATATAAAATTTATTCATCTCGGGCCAGGCACGGTGGCTCATGCCTATAATCCCAGCACTTTGGGAGGCCAAACAGATGGATCACTTGAGGTCATGAGTTTGAGACCAGCCTGGTCAATATGATGAAACCCCATCTCTACTAAATATACAAAATTATCCGAGCATGGTGGCGCATGCCTGTAGTCCCAGATACTTGGTAGGCTGAGGTAGGAGAATCACTTGAACCTGGGATGTGGAAGTTGGAGTGAGCCAAGATCATGGCACTGTATTCCAGCCTGGTGGACAAGGCTGAAACTTCATCTCAAAAAAAAAAAAAAAAAAAAAAAAATTATTCATCCTAGAGTTTAGTATATCCTTAGCCTTAATGAAACCACAAAGGTGGCAAAAAAGCAAAAAAATCAGTGAAATCACTATTTAAGATTCCAATAAAACAACATTAAAATATGGAATAGTTCACATGTGTTATTTATGGAGAACCTCTTTTCAGGAGATAAAAATATATCTCAAAATCAAATTATATCATCATCCAGACAGGTGGTTATGTGCCACTGAAGTAGGAAAAAAGCAGTAAAATTAACTATAAGCTGTTGGAGAAAAGCAAATATGTAATGCATTCAACACTCATGAAATTAGAATTTTGAATATCAAGTTTAAATTTGAGTGGGCTGTGGGTCATTCTCTTGACTTAACTGCCATGTGATTCTAGGAAGGCTACATGCCCAGAACAGTACAGGACAATGTGTGACATCAGCTTGATTTTCTGGCCACCAGAGAAACCTACCAGCTGTCACCACAGAACTGTAATCAAGTATCTTAAACACACACACACACACACACACACACACACACACACACACATTTTCAAACACTGAAAAGTTTCATCTATTTTACTGACTCTCCAGATCTGAAAATGTCAGTCCTCTAATTTTTCTAGTCTCAAAGTGGAGAGGCAGCTGTGACAGTTAGGGCTAGAACTGGAATAACAGAAAACCCCAACTGTGAAGCTCTCCGGGACCCAAACTATCAGTAGCATAAAACATGACCAAGGTACTTAAATATTACCATAAGTGTTTCTGTACAAGAAAGAAAAAATGGATTCAGCAGAACTCTTTTCAGGAAAATAACTTCATAAATTGAAAATCATATATTGATAAACTGGAAATACAATGAGACAACGAGGGCAAGTTCAGACAATCATAGATTGTCTGCAAATCCCCCAGAAGATAATGGAAGCCATTTACAACAGTTTTGATTTTGCTGAGTGAGGATACACAAGATTATGGTTAGGGGTGAATTACTGTAGATGACTCTTGGTGTTTCATCATTCAGTAAGCAACCACTCTAGAGATTTCATTTAGAAGTAAAGTCAGAATAAGTATTTTAAAAATACTGTACTGTTATACTGGTTTGAAAAGGCACTACATTTTTACAAATTAAGATGGAGGTATTTTTTATTTTATTTTATTTTTTTTGTCATGGTGTCTCACTATGTCAATGCAGTGGCGTGAAGTCAGCTCACTGCAACATTTGCCTCCTGGGTTCAAGCGATTTCCCTGCCTCAGCCTCCTTAGTAGCTGGGACTACAGGTGCGTTACCATGCCTGGTTAATTTTTTGTATTTTACTCGAGACATGGTCTCACCATGTTGGACATGATGGTTTTGATCTCCTGACCTCGTGATCCACCCGCCTCGGCCTCCCAAAGTCCTGGGATACAGGCGTGAGCCACCATGTCCAGCCCTATGGAGGTATTCTTTTTTTCTGTCTCATTCTTTTCCTCAAGATCTTTGCCATTTCTTGTCTTAGGAGTCCTTTGGCAGAACAGAGACCACCCTCTCCTAGGAATGAGAGAACAGAGAGTAGAGCCTTTCCAATGTCTTTTCTGAGCTCCCTCAATGGTTCTTGTGATTCCATGCTTTAAATGCTCCTCAGGTAAACGTTGCAATGATGCCTCACCTATGCTAAAAACCGTTCACACTTCTATAATTTCACCAAAGCTTGTTGTACACATAGGATGCTTTGTTTTAAAAGCAAAGTTTCATTTCAACCTTGATGGCATGATCCCCCCCTTGTGAGAAGAAAGTAGATATTGTTGAATTAGGCAACTGATATTATTTTCTTGGGTTAAAAATGAAAATCCCATGAGGTAAATATAAGCCTGCAATAGTTTATGTAGCTGACTAGGGAACTTTGGAATACCAATTAGGATATGTATATATAATACTTCTAAAATCTAAGAGTGAGCATTTATGATCCTAGAAATGTTAAGCATAGGTTTTGATAGGCCACAGCTATGCAATGTATGCCTCTAAAAATTTAAGCACTTCCTACCAGAATTTCTTTCACTGAGCCTTAAGATATTTATTATTAGAGGCTTGTTTTTCTCTCTTAGAAGTTGTTTTTTCTCCCCAGTTTGCAGCACTTTAATAATGTGAAGTGATTCACTCTAGAGAAACACTGAAGCAAAGAAAAGCTTCCTGGAGCCATACTGACGGAACGAAAACATATCACGTTAATTCAGCCTTCCCCTTTGTCCTCTTCCTATCGACTACAGAAAATTATCTTAAAAAAACATTCATATGGAAGCATACATATACAAGGAGTTTGAAGTGTGTGTCTGTGTGTGTGGGTCTGTGTGTTTTACTTTTGCATATGCAAAACAAAACCCTCTAGAAAGCTGCTAAAACTTTCTGACATCACCAGGTTCTTTTCTGTGAGTCATTAAGTTGCTGAAGCCTAGAAAATCAAATTTAGTTTAGGGCTGTTTGATAATGTAGTAAAACAGCACATTGTGATTCACCAATTAGCTCATGTAATTAGAAAATCAAAAACATGCTCTGAGTGGGTGGTGGGCACACCTAAGTAAGTCCATTGTCATTGTCATGCTATACTTTCACCGATTAGAACTATAATTACACCTTTAGATGATAATACTACGTTCAAATTTTTTACAAAATAGAATCCACAAATATCTGTGTTTATAAATTACACAAGTAAATTAATTAGTTCAGTCACTCGTTCATTCACTATATTTTCCTTCATTATTTTCCCTTTTTTTTGAGACAGAATTTTGTTCTTGTTGCCCAGGTTGGAGTACAATGGCGTGATCTCGGCTCACCACAACCTCCGGAAAATATAGGTTCAAATTATTCTCCTGCCTTAGTCTCCTGACTAGCTGGGATTACAGGCATGCACCACCATGCATGGCTAATTTTTATAGTTTTAGTAGAGATGGGGTTTCTCCGTGTTGGTCAGGCTGGTCTAAAACTCCTGACTTTAGGTGATCCATCTGCCCTGGCCTCCCAAAGTGCTGGGATTATAGGTGTGAGCCACTGCGCCCAGCCCTCCTTCATTATTTTTTTGCCAGGCTCTGGGTTAGACAACAGGGCTGACTATCTGGGCCTTGCCTGCATAAAACTCTCTATCCATGGTACTGTTTAAATTCTTCTAAGATAGAAAAGTAAACCGAAGTTAGAATCCTACAGAAGTAGTCTTTCTGGCTGATTCCTGAATTCTAATGATATTGCCAAGACATGTATCAAAAATAAGAAACAACCAAAGTGAGAATTTTCTTGCTTAGAGATTTTGACTGCTTAAGAAGAATTCTGTGATAGATAAAAATGCGAAAGGACTATTTGTTTGATGATGATGATGATGATGATGATGATGATGATGATGATTGAGATGGAGTCTCGCTCTTGTTGCCCAGGCAACTCTTGCCTCAGCCTACTGAGTAGCTAGGGTAACAGGCATGCACCACCACGCCCGTCTAATTTTGTATTTTTAGTAGAGAGAGGGTTTCTCCACGTTGTTCAGGCTGACCTCAAACTCCTGACCTCAGGTGATCTCCCTGCCTTGGCCTCCCAATGTGCTGGGATTACAGGTGTGAGCCACCGCTCCTGCCTGTTAGATTACTTTAAACCAACTTTTCATACAGCCTCTGTGCACATTTGTGGAAATCTAAGGTGCCTGGTTGCATTTAAAATGTATTTCTCTCTGTAAATTCAAATCAATACAAGGATTGTTTGGATGGTTGAAACAGTCCGTCACTAGGAATTTGAAAATGTGTGTTACTTTACTATTTTCTTACTGCTACTGAGGTACATAGGTATGGTTATATGGTCCAGGGCCTTCCAATAAAGATAATAAAAGGATGATGGGGATGAATTACCAGAGCTTGAGTCACTAAAGAAAAGTATTCTTAGATGATGCAGTCATTTTCATGCTATTTTACTGCTCAAAAAAGACGATGTTGTGCTGCCATTATCATTGATTTTTAAGGCCATATTCTAATGTTCAAAAATAAAATTTTTTTAAAAATGAGAAAATTATTTTCCTCATAATTGTAAAATTACCCCTTGATGATATCTTCTTTTTTTTTTAGACGGAGTCTTGCTCTGTCACCAGGCTGGAGTGCAGTGGCGCAATCTTGGCTCACCGCAACCTCCGCCTCCTGGGTTCAAGCGATTCTTCCGCCTTAGGCTCCCGAGTAGCTGGGACCACAGGCGTGTGCTACCATGCCTGGCTAATTTTTTGTTTTTGTTTTTTTTTGTATTTTTAATAGAGACAGGGTTTCACCATGTTGGCCAGAATGGTCTTGATCTCTTGACCTCGTGATCCGCCTGCCTCGGCCTCCCAAAGTACTGGGATTACAGGGATGATATCTTCTTTGTAAACTCACAATATGTGTCTTGTATTATTACATCTCCCCCACAAGAAAATCACAGAATTCTAAGGGAAGCAATAATCTTTGATTATGTTTTATAACATCTTAGTCATATATTTTAGAATTGCTTGGAAAATATTTTATTTGAATGAAAATGCACAATCAGAAATATCAAGAAAATGTGGTTATTTATAGCTAGAATGAAAATTTAAGCCCCCAGCATTATTTAAAATGCAGCTGTCTCCTCCTCAACATATATTTAATAGTTCTTTTCCTTTTTTATTCCCTATTTACAGGTCAATGGGACAGAAATCGAATATGAATTTGAAGAAATTACACTGGAGAGGGTAAGAAAAAAATTTTGAAATTCCAAAGCACCAATCTTGCATTTCACATTCTGGTCTACATCTTAATGGGTTGTCTTGTGAAATTATACAATTGTGTTTTGTAACCTGGAAGTTTCCCAAAGGACTCACAATGAGAATATTAATGAAATGCTCACAGTGGAAAGCATTGAGACAGCAGATCAAATAACAGAATATTCTGTATGTAAATTTAATTTCCAGGATTTGGAGAAATAAATGGGAAACTGAACTGTTTGATGAGCTTGTACAGTACTTTGTTCTTGATGGTTTTATTATTAGTGTTTGGGTTATACATTATTTAGATATGTTACAAGATGTTCTCATTTTGTGATATCGATACTATCGTCATAATTACAGTTACCATTTGCATTTCTTATTTAGTTAAAAAAAAAAAAAGTGGTGCATTGTAAAACTGCTCCCATAGGAAAAAACACAGCAACTCCATAGAGCTTTGCAAATATATTGATAGGGCCTTGGCAAAGTCCTTTGACAAATTAAGGAAACTGTGCAACACAGTCCTAATATATTTAAATATTTACAGAACAATAAGACAAAGGCCAAAGACTATGTAGAAAAAAGTGACCAAAAGGCATTAACAGGACATTCACTAAAAAAGAAAAAGATTAAATAAACACCTGAAAACCTGTTCAACCTCACTAAGAACAAAGGAAAACACTGAGAGCAAACAGTTTTCTCCTGTCCAATTGATAAAAACCTAAAAGGAATGTGAATATCCAATGCCAGTGAGAGGTCCTGAAAAGTAATGCAACCCTAAAAAAGCAATTTGAAAACACAGATTAAAAGCCTTTAAAATGAATACACTTTTTGACCCAGAAATTGTACCTACAGGAATGGACAAATACACAAAGAATGTTTATATTGGTATGGTTTATAATAGTGAAGATTGAAAAAGGTGTTTAATAATAAACAAAAAGAAAAAATGTTTAATTATATATTCATATAATAGAAATTATATTAAATATGTTGAAATAGTACTTTAGAAAAATATTGAATTACAAAGATATAGTCTACCGAGTCAATTATTAAATTAAAATTTAACTTTTAAAATTGTATTTAAAATATCCAATTGACACAAAGCTGTCTAATGTAATATATGTACATAAATACACTCATAGAGCCTGAAAGGATGTATACCAAAATGTTATACATTTTGGTAGCTAACTCCTCTTAAGGATTTGGGGGTGTTTTTTAGTTTCTCCTTCTTGCTTATATTTATTTCGTAAACCTATAACAAAAGCATACCACATTTAGTATAAGAAATAAAAATGTAAATATTTTCACTAAGCCATCATTCAAACATAAGATTCTAGACTTGCACTTTAATTTCTTTCTTTTTTTTTAGTTTACTAATTATTCACTTTCCTGAGTCAGAGAATTTCTTATCTTCAGGCTCATTTTATCAAGTGCAAGTGGTTTTAAACACAAATTTACATTGAAACTTAAGTGTTTGACAGATGGGTTCTTTAAAATTTCCATTATGGACCTGATAAAATCTTAATTGTATGCTAACTGGAGAAAAGTAAGACTTACGGAAATTCAGCTCAAATGAGACAAAAGAACACATTTCTCCTAAATCATTAAGTTTCTCTCCAGGACAAGCTATATGATTTATAGAGTGAAGTAAAAAATGAAAATGTGGGGCCTTTCTGAACATAGGACTCAATGCAACTGAATAGGTCTCTTGCCCATGAAGCTGAGCCTTCTCCCTTCTCCTCATCCAATGTACATCACCATCTTGAATAGAACACTATTTAGTTGCCCTGGTATTAGAGGTCAAAAAGTAGAAGCTAACATTGGTATGAGAGAGAACATTTAGTAGGAGTCAGACAACTGTGGATTCTAGTCTGGATTCTGATCTTACATGTTTCCTGATCTTCAGCATGTCAGCTTACCTCCCTGACTTCCTGCCTTGGGGTTCCTGACCATACTCTGAACCATGTTACTGCCATTAACTGCCCCATCTCCAAAGCCTCTCTGTCAAGCAACATCATCTCTGAACACTTCCTCCCTTCTGTTCGTATTTTTATTCTAGTACTGTACTCTCTCAATGAAACTTTTAAAACCCATTGAAACCTCAGATCATTGATTTCACCGTATCTATCTACCCAGTTCGCAGAATTTTACAGCCTGGTCGAGGACACAGAAGTAAGTAGGCAAAAACTATGAAAATGAGTAGATTGCTGTGAATATGTGATCAGCATGAAATAATTTCTTGAGGCATCATACCTGAGCTGGCTTATGTAGAGATGAGAGGGGAGCAAACCATGTAAAAGGGAGTGGAAACCAGGTGTAGTAGCTCATGCTTCAGGTTCCAGCCACTCAGGAGGCTGAGGCAGCAGGATCATTTGAGCCCAGTAGTTTAAAGCTGCAGAGTGCTATGATTGTGCCACTGCACTCCAGTCTGGACAATAGAATGGACCTCGTCTCTAAAAAATAAAAATTTTTAAAAGAGGAGTGGAGGAAGGCCTCTCAGATACGGAGTAGCAGGTGCAAACGTTAACGAGCCCATGCAAATGTTAGCATGCTCAATAAAAGTTCACAAACTTATAAATATATTCATTTATGTCTAAATACACATATGCTTGGGTAGTACCTCTGTATTTAATATTTATATTTGCATATATTTTAAGCATACTTAAAATATACACTGATAATTTCACATACATAAACTTTGCAGTTAAGAAATTTATCTATTAGCAAAATTATTAAACTATAAGACTATGTAAAAACTGAAATTCTATCAAATATCTACTTGAACCCTGCCTGTTTTTTTTATTCCTGTCACTGCTATTAAAAACAGCTAAAGAGACCTAGAAAAAATTAGAAATTTAGAAACTCAAAAGCTTTGTATTATTTGAAGTAACAGATCCTTAATTCTACTTGAAATTAGAAATTTTCATAAAGATCAACAATGTGAGCTAAAAGAATTTGGTCTAAATAAATCAGATATCTAATGATTTTCTAATTATTCTGATATCTGGATGAACTGAAGAGGCCACTATTAGACAACTTTAATGGGTCTCTTCTTACCTGGCAGTTCACTAACACTATTTTTTAAATTCCCATGTTACATGCCTTATATCTAAACTTGCTTTCTTCTATAGGAATTTGCATGATGCAATGAATCAGTCATTTTTCTTTGTCCTATAAATCATTTTGTTTTGGCACAGGTGAAATAATGACTGACAAAAGTCAATAATTTACATTTGAGGAAGTAGTTCAGATCTTTGAATTTTTTAATTAGTTGCAAAAAGAATCCTTAACTTGTCAGATAAAACATTCAAATAGTACCACATGGCTGTACATTCTGAAGCTGTTGGGAAAGCACTCCCAATGTTTTTTACTTCATTGAGGGTGTGAGGAATATGAGAGTCAAAGTAGGTAGCTGATAGTCATTTTAGCATCTTTGCAAAACTGTAATCATGCATGCTGATCAGGGTTGTAGAAGCGTCATAAATCTATTCTCTATGTTTGGTCAACTAACTACTCTTCATACAAATTGAGTTGAGGGCACATAAGCTGTTACTTAATGCATGGAAAATGGATAAATTACTCAGAGTACACAAAGGCAGATTTTACTTAGTTACACTTGCTAATGTCATAAGAATCCAGGGTGTCAGGAAGTCTTGAGATATCAAAGGTGTCTATGGCTGAGAGGCTCAGATTGTGATGGTAAAAGGAATTTGTGGAATTACACTCTAGACATCTTTGAATTATCCCTTCTCTTTTGCATTTTCCCATCCTACAAAACACCAGATACATTCTTCTATCATTCTAATATTCTTTTAAACTATTCTCTCCTCCATCAACTTTGGCAGAATTTAGCCATTAATTATTTATCTTAAATGGCATACCTGCATTCTTTCCCAAATCCTATGAATATGCAATATTGCAGTCAAAGTGATGTCTTTAAAGCATAAAAATGGTTAAGTTGCTTTTATCCTAAAATTTCTCCAAAGGCTCTTTATTGTCTTTAGGATAAGGTTTAAACTCTTATCTTATTGGTTTCTTATCCAAGGCAACCATGGATGCCCTCTTCATCTTGCCAGCCTCATTTTTCTCTCAGAGCCCTAGTTCATTATCTTCAAGTGAGGTCATTCAGAACTGCTTGTATTTATAGAAATATATTTATATAATATGTGTGAATTTTAATGAGAGTTTTATTGGCTTTGGTTAAAGGTATTGTAATAATTTTGTAATAAAAGTAAGCTTATAAAAACAGTAGATGCTGGACGTTGACTACCAGTGTCCCCACACCCAAGACATCTGTCCACTCACCTGCACCTGGCATTGGGTATGCACCCCCAGAGGCAGACCCTTTAGCTCAGCAGGCTTTGGAGTTCACAGCCAGCACTGGTAGTGTCAGTCTGAAGTAACACAGGGGACAAGGTGGCTGACTAGATGTAGCTGGGGGCACCTCTTGCACTAAAAGAAAACAAAATATTGAGCAAATCATTACACTTCAGACAAATCTTTTGAAATAAAACATTGAAAGTTGATAGAGAGGTGATGTAGAAACCAAAGTAGAAGAGGAGGATCTGGGAACACTGCACAGAGTTCACAAGCTCCAGGGCCAGAATAAGACCTAAGGAAAAGCATACATTGCAAGTGAAACCCAATGCAGAAATCTAGTCACAAATGAAGAGCCTCAATCCTCTAAAAGCATCCAGAAATGAAGCCAAACAACTATACTCAACACATACCACAATTCAACTCTAAAAGAAATAAAGAATATAAACACAGGTTGGGTGCAATGGCTTATGCCTGTAATCCCAGCACTTTGGGAAGCCAAGGTAGGTGGATCACTTGAGGTCAGTAGTTTGAGACCATACTGGCCAACATGGTGAAACCCCCGTCTCTATTAAAAATACAAAAATTAGCTGGCATGTTGGTGGGTGCCTGTAATCCTAGCTACTTGGGAGGCCGAGGCATGAGAATCACGTAAACCCAGGAGGCAGAGGCTGCAGTGAGCTGAGGCCACACCACTGCGCTCCAGCCTGGGTGACAGAGCGGGACTCTGTCTCAAAAAAATAAAAATAAAATCAAAAAGCCTTGACCAAGTGATAGCAATATCAAATAAAGGAATACAGCCCTCTCAGATGAGAAAGACTCAGTACATGAACTCTGGCAATTCAAAAATTCAGAGTATCTCCTTACCTCCAAATACATTTCTCAAAAGGAGACATTTATGCAGCCAACAAACATATGAAAAAAAGCTCATCATCACTGGTCATTAGAGAAATGCAAATCAAAACAATGAGATACCATCTCATGCCAGTTAGAATGGCAATCATTAAAAAGTCAGGAGACAACAGATGCTGGAGAGGATGTGGAGAAATAGGAACGCTTTTACACTGTTGGTGGGAGTGTAAATTAGTTCAACCATTGCGGAAGACAGTATGGTGATTTCTCAAGAAATACCATTTGACCCAGCAATCTCATTACTGGGTATATACCCAAAGGATTATAAATCATTCTATTATAAATACACATGCACATGAATGTTTATTGCAGCACTGTTCACAATAGCAAAGACTTGGAACCAACCCAAATGCCCATTAGTGATAGACTGGATAAAGAAAATGTGGTGCATATACACCATGGAATACTATGCAGCCATAAAGAAATGAGTTCATGTCCTTTGCAGGGATGTGGATGAAGCTAGAAACCTCCAAATAATTGCAGCAGTTCCCAACAGTAGGCCCTAACAAGACTGAAATGGCTGAAATGACAGACAAAGAATTCAGAGTTCAGATGACAAGGAAACACAACAAAATTCAGGAGAAATCCAAGGAAGCCAGTAAAGCTATCCAAGAGTTGAAAGACGACAGAGCCATTTTAAGAAAGAACCAATTTTTAAAAAACGAGGTGCCATTCTATTGCCCAGACTGGAGTACAGTGTCTATTTGTATCCTTCATCCAATTTTTGATGAGGTTGTTTGTTTTTTCTTGCAGATTTGTTTAAGTTCTTTGTAGATTCTGGATATTGGATATTAGCCCTTTGTCAGATGGGTAGATTGCAAAAATTTTCTCCCATTCTGTAGGTTGCCTGTTCACTCTAATGATCGTTTCTTTTGCTGTGCAGAAGCTCTTTAGTTTAATTTGATCCCATTTGTCTATTTTGGCTTTTGTTACCATTGCTTTTGGTGTTTTAGTCATGAAGTCCTTGCCCATGCTTATGTCCTGAATGACTTTGGGTGAACAATAACATTAAGGCAGAAATCAAAAATTCTTTGAAATTAATGAAAACAGAGATGTGACATACTAAAGTCTCTAGGATGCAGCGAAAGCACTGTTAAGAGGAAAGTTCATGGCATTAAATGCCTATAACAAGAAGTTAGAAGGAAGAAAGATCTCACGTTAACAATCCAACATTACACCTAGGGGATCTAGAAAAACAAGAACTAACTAACCTCAAAGCTAGCAGAAGAAATATACAAAAGATCAGCAAAACCAATAGTTGTTTCTTTCAAAGGGTAAACAAGATTTATAGACAACTAGCCAGCATAACAGAAAAAAGGAGAAGACCCAAATAAGCTCAATCAGAAATGACAGACAACATCACAACTGATCCCACAGAAATACCAAAGATCCTCAGAGACTATTGTGATTGCCTCTATGCACAGAAGCTAGAAAATCTAGAGAAAATGGATAAATTCCTGGAAACATACAACCTCCTAAGTTTGAACCAAGAAGAAATTGAAACCCTACATAGCCCAGTAATGAGTCCTGAAACTGAATCAGTAAAAAACAAAACAACAACAACAAACACCTATCAACCAAGGAAAAAAAAAAGAGCCCTGCACCAGGTGGATTTACAACCAAATTCTACCAAATGTCTAAAAAAAAAAGGGGAAAAAAAAAACTAGTCTTATTGAAACCAATCTTACTGAAACTGTGCCAAAATATCAAGGAAGAGGGACTCCTTCCTAATGCATTCTACAAAGCCAGCATCATCCTCATACCCGAATTTGGCAGATACATAGCAAAAAAGAAAACTCAAAGCCAACATCCCTGATGTGAACACAGATACAAAAATTCTCAACAAAATACTAGCAAACTGAATCCAGCAGCACATCCAAAATTTAATTAATTGCAATCAAGTAGGCTTTATTTCTGGCATGTAAGGTTGGCTCCATATATGCAAATCAATAAATATGATTAATTGCATAAACAGAATTAAAAACAAAATCCATATTTTGTTTTGGTCTCAGTAGATTCAGAAAAAGCTTTGGACAAAGTTCAACATCCTTCGTGATAAAAAATTTGAACCAACTAGGCATCAAAGTAACATACCTCAAAATAATAAGAGCCATCTATGAAAATCCTATAGCCAACATACGAAATGGGCAAAGCTGGAAGCAATCCCATTGAGATCTGGAACAAGACAAGGATAGCCATTCTCATCACTCTTACAACATGGTATTTGAAGTCCTAGACAAATGAATCAAGCAAGAGAAATAAATAAAAGACATCTAAATAGGAAGTCAAACTGTCTCGCTTTACTGAGAGAATAGAAAACCATGCATACTCTATGCTCTATAAGGGTATAAAAGACTATGATTCTCTACTTAGGAAAACCCTAAATACTCCACCAATAGGCTTCTAGAACTCATGAAGAACTTCAGCAAAGTTTCAGGATGTAAAATCAATGTATAAAAGTCAGTAGCACTTATATACAACAATAACGATCAAGCTAAGTGCCAAATAAACAATGTAATCCTATTCAGATTTGCTACAAGAAGATTAGAACACCTAGGAATACATCTAACCAAAAAAGGGAAAGATCTCTACAAAGAGAAATGAAAACACTGATGAAAGAAATCAGAGATGACACAAACAAATGGAAAAGCATTCCATCCTCATCAGTTGGAAGAATCAGTACCATTGAAATGGCCATGCTGACCAAAGTGGTTTACAAATTCAATACTATTCTTTTTTTTTTTTTTTTTTTTTTTGAGTCTCACTCTGTCTCCCAGGCTGGAGTGCAGTGGCCTGATCGCAGCCCACTGCAACGTCTGCCTCCTGGGTTTAAGCAATTCTTCTGCCTCAGGCTCCCAAATAGCTGGCACCCATCACCACACCTGGCTAATTTTTGTATTTTCAGCAGAGATGGGGTTTCACCATATTGGCCAAGGCTGGTCTTGAACTCCTGACCTCGTGATCCATCTGCCTCAGCCTCCCAAAGTACTAGGATTACAGACTTGAACCACCACACCTGGCCACAAATTCAATACCATTCTTATCACATTACCAACATTATTTTTCACAGAATTAGAAAATACTATTCTAAAATCCATATGTAACCAAAAAAGACCCTGAATAGTCTAAGGAATCCTAAGCAAAAGAACAAAGCTGGAGACATCACATTACCTGACTTCAAACTATACTACAAGGCTACAATAACCAAACAGCATGGTACTGGTACAAAAATAGACACATAGACCAATGGATCAGCCTAGAGAACCCAGAAGTAAAGCCACACAGCTAAAGCCATCTGATCTTTGACAAAGTTGGCAAAAATAAGCAATAGGGAAAGGGTTCCCTATTCAATAAATGGTGCTGGGATAACTGGATATTCATGTGTAGAAGAATGAAATTGAACCCTTTTATCGTATACAAAATTTAACTCAGATGGATTGAGGCTTAAACGTAAGACCCCAAACTATAAAAATCCTAAAAGAGAGCCCAGGAAATACCCTTCCCAGTATTGGCCTTGGCAAAGAATTTATGGCAAAGTCTTCAAAAGGAATTGCAACAAAAACAAAAATTAACAAGTGGAACCTAGTTAAACTAAAGAGCTTCTGCACACCAAGAGAAACTATCAAGGAAATAAACAACCAACTTACAGAATGGGAGAAAATATCTGCCAACTATACATCGACAAAGATCTAATATTCAGAATCTACAAAAAATTTAAACAAACAGGCAAAAATACAAATAACTCTACTAAAAAGTGGGCAAAGTATATGAACAGACACTTCTCAAGAGAAGACATGCAAGTAGCCAAAAAAAATATGAAAGAATGCTCATAATCACTAATCATCAGAGAAATGCAAATTAAAACCACAGTGAGATACCATCTCATGCCAGTTAGAATGGCTTTTGTTAATAGGTTAAAAAATAATAGATGTTGTGGCGAAAAGGGAATGTTTTTACACTGTGGATAGGAATGTAAATTACTTCAGCCACTGTGGAGAGCAATTAGGAGATTTCTCAAAGAACTAAGAGTTGAACTACCTTTTGATTTAGCAGTCCCATTACTAAGCATCTACCCAAAGAAAAAACATTCTACCAAAAAGACACATGCACCTGTATATTTATTACAGCAGTACTCACAATAGCAATGACATGGAATCAACCCAGGTGCCCATCAGTGGTGGACTGAGTAAAGGAAATGTACATACACTCTCATGGAGGACTACACAGTCTTAAAAGAAATAAAATTGTATCCTTTTTGGCAACATAGATGCAGCTGGAGGCCATCTTCCTGAGCAAACTAATGCAGAAACAGAAAGCCAAATACTGCGTGTTCTCACTTATAAGTGGGAACTAAACATTGGATATACACGGGCATAAACATAGGGACAACAGATACTGGGGAATACCAGAGGGGAGAGGGAAGGAGGGTGGCAAGGACTGAAACCCATCCTAGTTAGTACTGTGCTCACTTCCTAGGTTACAGGTTCGATTGTACTCCAAACGTCAGCATCACACAATATACCTTTATAACAAACGTGTGCATGTACCCCTGGAATCTACAATAAAAGTTGGAAAAAAATTTTATAATCTGCAAAATTCAGAGGAAAAATCAGAAATATCAAATTTAGAGGATTTTTAAAATAATAAAACAAAAAGTAAATAAAAATAAAAATGGTGAAAAGAAGCAGAGTCTTTGAACTCAGACCTTTTTTAGAATCTAGAATCAGCCACTTCCTGAATGACCTTGAAAGAGTTACTTAACCTATTAAAGCCTCAATTTTCTCCATAATGAATGGGACGCTACTATCTACTTCATAGCACTGTGGTTAAAAAAAAGATAGCAATAACACATGAATGCCTAAAGGAGTTTCTGGAACTAGATGCCACTAGATTATCAAAATTATTAGTTATTATAATGTTTATACACAAACATTTATCTATTCCCCCTTTTTAAAGAAGACATAGTTGATATAACTTTAGGCTCTGATTGTTTGACTACGTCAAGAGGCAAATATATGCTTCTGCTTTGTGTGTGTGTGTGTGTATGTGTGCACGTATTGTGGTTAATAGTAAGCTTTTTAAGTGATCTCTGAAATGTGTGTATGCCTAATTATTAATACATTTTTAAGTATGTTAAGTATATAAGTGGAATCTGCCCTTGATTGCAAACTTAATTTTTTCTAGAATAACCTAGCACTCTTTGCAACTCTTTTTATTTTTTCTTTGTTAACTCTTGAGAATTTAGTTACAGGCTAGGTAAGCAATTACAGTGTTTTATTTTCAATAGTTTGAGACAATGATATTTTGCCCTGATACTTTCTTATAATATTTTAATGATCCCCCATTTCTAGTCTCTGCATATAAAATACTAAACAGTAGTGTTTTTTCTGTGCATTAAAAGTACCTCTTCTTTTTTAAGAACATCCTCCTCATTTTAGGGAACTGCTTCTCTCCTCCAATGATGAGATTCTGGGAAAGAATGCAGTCATAGTACCCCTGGTGACATAGTTGATTGATCTAGAGCTGCTCAATGGAACAACCTGGTTAGCTAGTAAGAAATAATACTGATAATTAGATCAAATGAATCTCAACTAAACCAAATGAATCCGAACCTCTGGGGCTGGAGCATGGACAATCTTTAGTTTTAGAATTATCTGGGTGATCATATGCGCAGTTTAGAAGCTGGCACCTGAGCCAAATCAAGCCAAGCAGATTGTTTTCAGGATTTTCTACAGTGGCGTATGGGGGCAAAGAGGAGCAGCATCCCCCACTGTGTTATAAAGTATGAGGTAGAAGACAGAAAAGTGGTTACCATGTGGACTTTTTGCCGTATGAAGTAATGTCATCTGAAATAATGAGCCTACCTGCAGAGAAAGCTAGAGACTGGAGATGAGAGAGAGGGAGAGAAAGAGAGAAAAAACTGGCAACTTCCAATTTCCATATTATAACTGTTCCAAGGACCCAACCAGACTTCACCACCTTCTTTCCTATG
The DNA here is from genome assembly GCA_036589455.1 of Ateles fusciceps. Classification (NCBI taxonomy): domain Eukaryota; kingdom Metazoa; phylum Chordata; class Mammalia; order Primates; family Atelidae; genus Ateles; species Ateles fusciceps. The sequence continues at coordinate 2,412,488 of JAZHEH010002752.1, forward strand.
TGTACCTGAGCCTTCCCTTAAATTCTTCCTATATGCAGGTACCTCAAATCAGGCGTTTGTAACTTGCCAACAAGTAGGTCTTTACACGAATGTATCTTGAAGTTGTACTTTAGCAATCACTGTTCTGACATTGTCAGGTAGGTCATGTCCTAGGTCGTATTGCCACAGACTGTTCTCAAAATAAATGTTTCATTGCTTAGATTCTTCACCCTTTCTAATTTTAAAAAAAATTTAGTTTTAATTTCTGTGGGTACATAGTAAGTATATATATTTATGGGGTACATCAGATGTTTTGATACAGGCATGCAGTGTGTAATAATCATATCATGGAAAATGTCGTATCTGTCCCTCAAGCATTTATTCTTTGTGTTACAAACAATTTGGGTGTATTTTTTGTCATTTTAAAATGTACAATTAAATTATTATTTAGACCTTTTCTCAATTCTAATCATGTCTTTCACCATGGAGGTAAGATGATAAAACAAGGCTCTCCAGTAAAACAACATTGGCAGGTTGCAGTAAACCTTAATACCCCAAAGCTTACACATACAATCTCCTTTAACTCATTACTGTGTCCTAACTCCCAAGAATGAAAGAGCAATTTTTAAAAAATGTCAAGAAGAATGACTAGGGACCGGTCTGTGAATTTAAGCCTCCACTGCCTGGAAACCTTTCTGATTTGGAAACCAGCAGGCTTTTGTATGTGTGCGAAGTGCTTTTGCAGTATTAACTATTGGAGTCAGATGACAGGAAAAAAAATTGTGTGTTAGAAATACTGTTTACAGATATTTGGAGGGGCATTAATCTGACTTTTCTTTAGATGTAATCATCAAAGTCTCAGGAATGAGAAGTGCCTGGTAAACACACCTCAAAGGGCTGAGTTAGATGAATCGGCACAAAATGCATTTAGCTGAAATTCAGCTGCTGACTCCAGCCTTCTCCATTTTTCTCTGTAAGTGCTCAGCTGAGTTATCTCCTTTCTCTCACCTCACAAACCCTCTGCCACCAGATTATTAACAAGTGCTCTCTGTCAGTTCATTAGTCCCAGCCTTACTGCCCTCACATCATCTAAACTAACCAATATATTTTCTTCTGTGAATCACTTGTTACATTAACCCATCTTTCTTTGACATGGCCCCTGATTATTACCAGTACATCTAATGCTAGGACAGTCATGTACCACATAACATTGGTCAATGACAAACTACCTATACGACAGTGGTTCCGTATGATTATAATACCCTATTTTTAGTCTACCTTTTCTATGTTTGCATATGCACATATTTACTATTAAGTTAAAGTTGTCTATAATCAGTATTAACATACTGATTGTACTGGTTTCTAGCCTAACATCAATGGTCTATACCACATAGCCTAGGCTATACCATCTATGTTTGCTTAAGTGCATTCTATGGTGTTTGCACAATGGTGAAATTGCCTAACAATCTGTTTCTCAGAAGATATCCCTGTCATTAAGCAACACATGACCATATAAGGGTACTTTGAAAACTAACGGCTTTTAGACAAAATCTACAATGGAAAGACTTGCACAGAAATGACACAGCTCTATCATCTCCAAGTTGATTGTTCTAATCAAAGTAGATTTATTTCCATGATTTGTATAAACACGGTGTGGATAGCCAGGGAGATTTGGCAAGAAAATATCTTACTCAGGTATACAAATTTAGGATTATGATGGAGTTACCAAATTCTGAGAATATTGGAAATAACAAAGATCCAGAAAATACACGTAGAGGTCTAACACCTGAATAATACCTGAATAACTAGATTATAGGTCTTGAGAAATAGTAAAAGCTGGGAATTCTGCTATTTGCAACTGAACAAATCATAACTGCTTTGGCTATATATTTCTGTAGCTTAGCTGTCAGGATGTCAAAAATATAACCTCAGTCATGCCTAGTGCTTTCCTAAGTTCTTCAACCATCTCCAGAATTGTTCCACAGTTCTATGTCCTCACACAGTGACAAGACAACCCACACATTGTTTGGTTTATCCCTGCAAGTAACTGCTGTGATAGTCATTGTCCCTCTCTGAGCTCTTTTTTTAAAATTTTTTTTATTTTTTGCAGATGGAGTCTTGCTCTGTCGCCCAGGCTGGAGTGCAGAGGCATAATCTCTGCTCACTGCAGCCTCTGCCTCCCAGGTTCCAGCGATTCTCCTGCCTCAGCCTCCTGGGTAGCTGGGATTACAGGCACATGTCACCACACCCAGCTAATTTTTGTGTTTTTAGTAGAGATAGGATTTCACCATGTTGACCAGGAAGGTCTCAAACTCCTGACCTCAAGTGATCCACCCACATTGGCTTCCCAAAGTGCTGAGATTACGGGCATGAGCCACCATGCTCGGCCGAGTTATTTCTTTCAGCAGTGGACATTTGTTGGTTATCTCCTCGTTTCATTCTTCCTACCCCTTCCTAATTGTCCCTAGATTTTGGTTCAGATGTCTACCTTTCCCCACATAATCCTTGTGCTTTTCTGGAAGCTGAATGACTCTGAATTGCAAGGGTGAGTTCTTACAGATTTGGGCCAGTTGGCCACCTGGCCTTCATTAATGGTAAATATACACCTAATCTAGTACAACTAGGGTGAATTCCATGATTCCTACTTAGAATTTTGAGGCAGAAGCCCACCCTTCTCCATGAGCATGAAGTAAGGAACCCTGTATCTGAAATAGTAGCTTGAAGCTGTTTTGTGACTGTAGGGGTGTCCATCTTTAGAATGAAACCAGCATTTTAGATGGCAGAATAGATGAATGGGGTAAGAAAACAGTCTTGGTGACATCTACAGACCATAAATCAAACAATCTTTGAAACTCTCCTTCTGAATTTTTATTACAGAAAGCTGTTAATACACTTTATTGTGCTAGCCAGATTGCATTGAGCCTTTTGTCACATGAAAGTAAACAACAAAACTCTATGACATAGCAGGTCATGAAAATGTTTGGGAAACTGCATAGGGCCCCAGCTTCTTAGGCATGCTTTAAAATGTCCATCTCCGAAAGATATTTTCTCCCCTTTTGTAGTCAACAGAATCTTTCCGCACCTTCCCCACCCCCTATTTTGGAAACCTTTCTTATTCTCTTCTTCCTCAAGACTTTGTGCTTTTGCAGAGAATTCCTGTTCTCTCTTGTACCTTCTCCCTAAACCCTTTAATTTTCCATCGTGTTTATTAGGTTTTGAAAACAAAACCAGGAAAATCGTTGCAGGCTGCTTCTGAGTTCAACCCTGCTTCTCCCTGCTTCCTCCTACAATGAATACCTGCTTTAGTGGGAAGAAAGGAAAAGGAAGAACACAGGGAGAAGTAACAAAAACACTAGTATCTCAAAATGGAGCCTAGGACACAGAGATGCACATTAGGGAAAACTGAGTTATTTCAAGCATTTGAGTAATTGTTAGAATTCATGAATTTACAAGCTTGTATTTTATCCATTTGCCTTGATGAGCCTGATGTATTTTAAACTCTCAAATTATCTATCCTTTGAAGAAAAAAGAATGTATGTATTATGAAAATAGGCATTAAAACCTGTTTGGTGAATTATGTGGTTTTAAAGTTTAAGATGTTTGGTTTATATAGACTTAGCTTAAGTTAAAAACGCACATTTAGTCATTTGGAAAAATGTCAGCTTGCATTTAACTTAATATTACCAATGAGATTTATTGATTCTAAAATTGCTCTTTACTCTTTCATCATTTTTACCTGACCAGCTTCTACTCATCATTCAAAACCCAGCTAATATGTTATCTCCCCTGAAAAGCCTTGTCAAATATCCCCAGAGTTCACTTATCCATTCTCTTCATTACTGCAAGGCTTTCTTCTCATTGTGTGTTCACATGTATCTACCTTTTATATATTGACTGAAAAATGAGCATCATGTTTGTTTGTTTGTTTGGTTTTGAGACGGAGTCTTGCTGTCACCAGGCTGGAGTGCAGTTGCGCCATCTCAATTCACTGCAACCTATGACTTCCTGGTTCAAGCTAGTCTTCTGCCTCTGCCTCCCAAGTAGCTGGGATTACAAGCATGCACTGCCACGCCCAGTTAATTTTTGTATTTTTAGTGGAGATGGGGTTTCACCATGTTGGTCAGGATGGTCTTGATCTCCTGACCTCGTGAACCTGCCTTGGCCTTCCAAAGTGCTGGGATTACAGGTATGAGCCACCACACCTGCCCGAGTATCATGTTTTATTTGCCTTATATACCCATCACCTGGCACGAGGTAGATGCTCATATTGAAACTGAAAGTCTACAAAGACACCATATCAGTCAGGATAGGTTACTCAAAAATCTCAGTGACCTACCAGATTGCATTTTTATATCTTACGCCTATTTTAGTCATCCAAGGACAGAGACTCACACTGTATTAGAGTTCTCCAGAGAAACAGAATCAATAGGACATACATAGATCTATATCAGAGGGGATTTAGTGTGAGAATTGACTTATGTAATTATGGAGAACGAGAAGTCACACAATCTGCCATCTGCAAGCCAGAGAACTAGGAGAGTCCATGGTATAATTCAGCCTGAGACCAAACACCTGAGGAAAGGGGAAAACAAGGGGTGGAGTCCATATAAAATTCTAGAGATCAAAGGTCTGAAAACCTGAAGCTCTGATGCCCCAAGGCATCAGAGATAATGGATGTCCCATCTCTATAAGAGAGCAAATTTGCCCTTCTTCTGCCTTTTTGTTCTATCTGGGATCTCAACAGATTGGATGACTCCCACCCAGTTTGGTGAGGGAGAACTTTACTCAGCCTACTGATTCAAATGCTAATCTATTCCAGAGCCACCCTCACAGATACACCAGAAGCAATATTTTATCAGCTATCTGGGTATCCCCTAAGCCAGTCAAGATGACACATAAAATTAATCATCACACTGACCAAGACTTCATCTTGATGTGTTCACATCTGTGATCAAAATTTGGGTTTTAAATTTATCTCTGGCAATGATACACAGTGCTTTATTCACACTATACTGGCCAGAAAATAAGTCACCTTTCTACCTGGAGTTAGAAAGATGGAAAGTCAGATATATTTGGGGTACAGCAAAAATAGCCAACACGAAAGTTAAGTATACAAATTCCAGGTTGATAACAATGGAATCAGTACTGTCCTTTTCTTAGAATCACTAATTATGATTAAAAAATAAAAGTTCACTGAATTTTCTTAGAATCAGTAAATTATGAGAAAAAAGTTCACAGAGATTATTGATTTGCTTAAGATCATAAGACAATACGGGCATCCCTTTTCTACTTCGATACATTTCCTTTTTAAAAACTAGCTCCTACCTTCAAGAATTTCACATTCTATTAATTAAAAAAAAAAAATGTTGATATCTTAAATCCAAACCTATGAACTAAAACATGGCTCAGTAAAACCAATGTAACAAAGCAGGTTTATCACTACTCAGTGAAGAACCCAGTAGTTAAACAATTTTTTGGTGCATACATCTGCAGCCACTAATAGAATGTTAACTAACATGGCTCCTGTTCACTTTGATTTTAGCTGAACCAAAGGAAAATCTGGAGTCTAAAAGTTTAAGGCCCTAAAGGGCTAAGATGTTTCTTAGGTTAATTTTTTTCATTTGGCATTTAATCACTAGAATAATCAATGTAGTCTTCCAGAAAGAGATTTAGGATAAAAACTAGTTTTTCCTCCTGATAGTGTGTGTGTGTTTATGCATATATGTAACAGATATACAAATATGTATATACAAGTATAAACATGTATCTACAAATATATATATACATATTTGTGTATATATTTTCATTTATCTACTTTTTAATAAATATGTTTCATATATTTTACATACAATCTATATATGTTATATATATGCATATATTTCTTTCATGTAATTGTATGCAGTTATGTGTGTCAGTAGATAGTAGATGGATGGATAGGTAGGTAGATAGATAGATAGACAGACAGGAAAATAAATAGGAAAAAAGAATATTCTTTCTAGGCTGGGGCCAATGTCCAGTGCATCTGTTTCTAGTGCTGGTAGCAGCGGCAGTGAGACAATAAGTATAATAATCTCTATTGTTTATTGAAGTTTGAATGCTGTATGCTAATCACTCTATAATAGCTCTCTTATATGTATGTTACATAAGTTTTGAGTCTCCTGTTTTATAGATAAACAAATTGTGGTTCAAAGAAGTTAAGACATTTGTCCAGGGTCACATATGGGGTATATTGGCAGAGCTGGATAATCTGTCTTAAATCACTGAGATCCAACCAGCAAACATGGAAACTATGGAAGACTTTTTGGAGTAATATATTTATTTTCTGACTAGCCATGATAAAGTCAGATTGCCTTCAAGACTTAAGCCCATCTAGCAAAAGGAAAACTAAGCCAGATAACAAAGGTAAATATCGAAAGCCTGAAAGCAGCTTCAAGAAAAAGATAAAAACAGTAGCTGGATAGAGATACATTTATTTTTGTTTATGATTATTTCTTAATGTTTGGGAAATAAGCCACGCTTCTTCTCCCTGCTCATCTGCCTAAACTTATTCAAAGCTCAGTAACATTGCCCTAACTCCAGGGAAAAACAGTAACAAAAGTGACATTGCATCTTGCATGTTTAGCATTTTTGTAACTCATGAACAGCAATACGGTTAAATCGCTGTTCCAATTGTGTTGTAGACATTTTTCTTGTGAAAGTATGTGTATATTTTCTAAAACTTAAAATCAGTGAGGTGCTTAGTTCTACTATGCATGCAGCATTATTGTTTTACTTGTTTGATGTAATGTATTCATTATGATACATCTCATATTTCCTATTCATTATTTTCGAATTATTTTTTAGATATTTCATTTTATTCTCCCAAGTACCCTGAGAAATAGGAAAAGGAAACATGCTGCTCCTCATTTTGCAAACAAGAAAACAAACGCTCAGGAAGTGTTTACATGGGTCCCCAAGGGTTGCTTAATATATAGCAAAGGGCAGTCTGAAATTAACATCTTTAACTTTCAGCTTCATTCCTTTCCCAGTATCTCCTGTGGTTGTGTGTTTTGTTTTATATTAATATCATACAATTTCAGTTAATCATCCTACTCAAGTGAAACTAACTGAAAATATCAAAATATGGCCATTGATTTCTTATCCAAACTAAGCTGAAACCAAAGAAATAGTTCTCTCATAACAAATTGAGTTTTAAATCACCCCAAATCATTTAAATTTACTTTTCTAAAAGCAACAATTATAAATGTTTAGTAGTATGAAAGACATTTCTACCTATCAAGTTTTTATCTTAAACCTCCAGTAAGTGGGAATTCTTCAACCCCCTAAATTTGGAACATTACTTTTGAAAGCCTTTTCTTAAATTGACTTGAATTTTCTTCTGGTAATTTCTGTATTTTCACAAATATAGCAAAATATTTTAAGCTTGGACTTTGCAGACTTTTAGCCTGAAATCAAACTGTGGCTTTAACACTTACCCGCTTTGTGAATGTGAGCCCCTCTGTGGCTCACTATTCTCGTTTGTACAGTAGGCATGATAATAATACCTCCTCCTAGGATTCCTGCGAGGACCAAATAAGTCCAAAAATAGAAAATAAAGTGCTTAAAATAGCGCCTAGTCCTAATAAGTATTATATAAGAATTTGTTAATATTAATTATTAATATTACTACTAGTCCAATTGCTCTTTGTGTTATAGGCATTGAGAAACCAGCAGCATCCACCTCTCCCCCTTAGTCTTCTCTTCGGAGATTGATCCGCCTCCCACATTCCCTTAACTATTTCCTACATGGTCTCCTCCTCTGGCAATGCTCCTGATTATTATTCTCCCTCCTAAAATTTTATCTTATTTTATAGATATGTACTGAATGCCTACTGCGGTGCCTAGAATTCGTGGTTTGTTCATTCGGCATGCATAAATTGATCACCTCTGTGACAGGTTTTGTATAAGATGCTGTGAATAGGAAATGAATGAAACAGTCTCTGCCCTCAGAGAGATTACAGGTAGAAAGGGAGACAGACAGGTGAATGAATGGGATGATTAGGGCAGGCTATCATAAAGTGTCAGCTAGACTTGACTATTCTTGTTCTACGTAACTATTCCATAATATAAACCTTTGCTTTGGTAAAATGAAAACCCAGGCTTTTCCACTGACCAGTTGTTAAAGTGTATTTCTTTTTTTCTTTTTCTTTTCTTTTCTTTTTTTTTTTTTTTTTTTTGAGATTGAGTTCTTACCCTGTAGCTCAGGCTGGGGTGCAGTGGCATGATCTCCACTCACTGCAATCACCGCCTCCTGGGTTCAAGCAATTCTTTTGCCTCAGCCTCCCCAGTAGCTGGAACTACAGGCATGTACCACCACGCCAGGCCAATTTTTGTGTTTTTAATAGAGGTAGGGTTTCACCATGTTGGCCAGGCTGGTCTCAAACTCCTGACCTCGAGTGATCTGCCTGCCTCAGCCTCCCAAAGTGCTGGGATTATAGGCATGAACCACCACGTCTGGCCTAAAGTGAATGTTTCTTAGTCATAGTATGTTTCTCTATTCCTGCATTCAATGATAAAATATCCTGGTGACAAAATATTTTGTAAGAACTATTTCTGCTTCAAAATTAAACTTGCGCCAGGGTTATTTAATCACCTTCTCTTCAAGCATGTTATTTTAGGGACAGGCTGTCTTAAGCCTGGGGTGGTTTGATGGACATTATGACACATGCTTTTCAATGTGGTCTATCATGTTTGGCTGAACCTCAAGGATGCCCCTAGGTGAACTGACCAAGTCCTTTGACAACACTTTCGGGTGCAGTTGAAATGCAGCACACTGCTCTGCCTGGACAACCTATGCATCACTCAGACTTGTCTGTTCTGAATAAGAAGGGAATTTTTTTTTTCACAGAGTTCTGGAAATCTGAACGTTGTTGTTAAAGTCATCCGTTGTATTACCTTACGTAATCCTCCTTGCAACAACTCTGAAGTAATTATTGTCATATCTATTTTGCATACTGAGGTGTTGAGTGATTAAGTAACTAGTCTAAGATTGCATAGCCGGGATGTGGGAGAGCTGTGATTTGAGCTGAGACTGATTCAAATAGAAAATTTCACAAAGAACCACTTGCTCTACAGTTTCGGTGTTTCTCTTTCTACTCATTATCTGGGCTGACTGTGTTGTTTCACATAGTATTATAATTTTCACTTTGGAAAGCTTGGCATTTGGGCAGCTGATGAGGGAATTTTTGCCTCTGGTTTCCAAGGGGATGTTTCTACTTTGAACATAGAGTCTGCATGTGTGATCAGTAGGGAAGGAAGAGTAATGACATTAAATGAAGGCAGCACTGACTGTGAAATCAGTTATCTTTTAAATCTCAAGGTTATTGAATTGATGAATTAGTCTTAGAAGGCTGTGTATCATTCTTAGAATCCTGAGTAAGAAAATTGAATATTAACCCAGTTCACATCTAGAATGCACAATTTACAGCCGCATGCAGACTGAAACATATGGTGGAAACCTTCTTTCATTCTTTCAGATTATTTTACGTTGAGTGTCTCATATATAGCAGGTCATTTCAGGGACTTGTCTTGTGTGATCAAAATAATAAAACATCTGTTGATAATAACCTTGAGAACAAATTGGTGCTTCCTAAATTTGTTTGAGATATAAAATATCTCCTGTAATAATGAATACAAGATGTGCAGACAGCATTTTAAACACACACACACATACATACATACACATAAATTTGGTCATGTCACCCGAAAATTATGTCCTCCAGCATTGCCGAAACCTCATTCACAGAAAACTCAGCTTCTTTGTCAATACGTTGGGCCATTTTTTTTTTTCTGTTTAATGATAGAGTATGGTTGTGAGTTTTAAAAAGTCCAGAAAAGGAGATTAAATACCATACTTAGGCAGTTTCATATGAGGCATGTCAAAGCTGCATACTTTCAAAACCTCAAGAGAAAGTTGAGCCTGCTAAACATTCAGAAGCTACCACTGAATTGCCAGGCCCCAGCCACCACAGAATTTTCTGGCTGTCTGGTAAATTGCCACAACTTACACGTTGTAGCCAAAGACATACTGCATACCAGAAAATCTGTGCTTCTCATCACAAGCTCCCCCTTTCCGGCCCTGGGACCACACTGTGGTTAGAACGAGCCTGTGGAATACTTCATAGTGTTTTTATTTCTGCTGTGCCTCCTTCCTTCGGTTCTGCATTTGGTATGAGGTTCCATTGAACAGGCCAGAATCCTTGGTGGAAATTTCAAAAGAAAAATGCAATGAGACATTTTCACCTCCTACTTTGGATGAGTACAGTAAGTGCAACAGATCGTTCAGCTCCCAGGAATTGAATCTCCTGTTTTATTGAGCCTAAATGAGAGTATACTACATTTTTAAAAAGTACTATTACCTACTTCCCATGCCACGTAGAGCCTTCCAGAGACTTTGCCTTGACCATAAACACAAATTAACTTTTATCCAACTGCAAAGTTCCTGACCCACTATTTACAGTCATATTTTGATTAAAAATCTCAGTTATAGCCAATTATCTCCTGTTCATCTTTTCGTCTCATCCACTTACTGTTAACATGTTACATCTTGTCCTTCTCAAGTCTACGAAACCGTATCCTTCACTTCTTTAGATTATTAACTAGACAATAGGTTTTAATATCTATTTTATAATAGCACAGATGTGATGCTGATATAATAATGGCTCCTAAATAGTGAGATGTCCTGTTGAAGCCTCCATTATGTTGTTTAAATTCCACAAAAAACAAGCATTTAGCTTTTGTTATTCTCATTTTCAAAATAGGAAAACCAAACATTATAGTAGTTAAGTAACTTAAATTTATAATCACATTTTTATTAAATGGTAAGGCCATAATTTAATTCCTGCTATTTTGATAACTATTATCAAAGTCCTTTTTTTTGCTGTCAACTTGTGTGGTAGATGTTATTTAAACCATTATACAGATGAAAAACTAAGGCTTAGTAAGTTAAGTAAATTACTCAATAGATAGGGTTTGTATGAAAAATCCAGGGATAAACATAAATCATGCAACTGTGGATACCTAGAACATTCTTTCTTCTTTTATCTTCTCACCTTGGCATCACCATCTGATTAACCAGAAAGCAACCTTTACTGTTTGATTCCAGTCAGCCGCTGGGTCCTATAAATTCCACCTCTCAAATTACTCTCAAATACCACCTATTTTTCCCCCAGACACACTACCCACCTCAAGCCGCCATTATGTCTCATCAAGATTAGAGCAGCCACCTAACTAGTCTTTATGTCCTAGGCTTAAGGTCCCCCACAATGCATTATACACACTGCACCCAGTGTGATCTTCTTAAAATAGATGGTAGTACTTGTTATGCTCCCATTGACTTAGATAAAATCTGACCTTCATGGAACAAAGCAACCAAGCCTTCATGTTCGACCTATCACTGAAACTTTCATTTCATTCCTTACCACTCCCTTCTTGCAGGTGTACTCCAGCCACGTGGCGTAAGTTGGAATTTTTCAAACTCATGGGCTTCTGCATTTCTCACTCTTCTTTTCTGCACATGCCCTTCCCCATGCCCTTCTCTCTTTGCCTGACTACTGCCTGCTCAGACTTCATATGTAAACTTAAATATGTCCTTCTAGGATCCTCCCGTGATGTACTTCTTAACTCTTGGACTTCTTTCTGCTCTATTGGTATTTAAAAGTCCTCTGTCAAGACTTACTGATCCCTGTCCAGTACTTGTGGATTTCCCTTGATAACTGCTCAAAGTAATAGCCCCAATTTTCTTGTCCATTGAAAAAGAGCACATATATTTGATTAAATAGAAAAGAAAATAGTGTCCTAGTTGCCATCCCCCGCCACAATTTTATAGCCATTTATGTGTGCAAATTTTCCATCTGGATTCTGCCTAGTGAGGGAATTAAATGTTGAGTCTCTGCTGGTGGAGCAACATTTATTCACTCAGTCCACCAGTCAATAAGTATTTATTAATCACCTATCATGTATTCTGTTCTGTTCTAGGCTTAGTGTGTATAGCAGTAAACAAAAATTCTTACTCTCAGAAAGTTTATTCTTTAGTGGGGGAGACATTAAATAAACTAACCTGATAAATAAAATGAGTAATATATTAGATAGTAATAAGTGCAATGGATTAGAGCAGATTTATGTTGACTTTAGTCACCCAAAAGAAAAAAGCCACTTTATGTTTCCTCCTAAAATGGCAATTGGCACTCAAAATGATCATTCCCCTTCACCCCTTGGCTAGTCTGGGTAGATGTTGTAATGGTCACCCCATACTGGCACCATCAGAAAAGGGAGAGGGTGGAATTAGCAGGTTTTTCCATTGTAGAAGTATCAGGACACACCATAAATATATCAGCTGTACAAACTTAAAAACAGTCTCCATTTCAAATTAGTTGAGGTACACACACACACACACACACACACACACACACAGAGCTAAAAAAGGAGGTCTTTTGAGACAAAACTACATGTGATGTAATTCTGTTTTTATCTGGGAAGGGGGAGACCTTCAAATATTTGGTGGTGGGAACTGGACCTACTTCCCTTCTGACTGGGTGACTTGGAAATAACTAGGTCAAAAGACACTGTGTGTGTGCCTGGATGGGTCAAAAGACACTGTGTGTGTGCCTGGATGGGTGTTCAGAAGATAAGAAGCTAAACTTTAAATATGAATGTGCTTTTGAGCATTGTCAAGCCCTGAAATAAAATGCTGACCATACCCATCCACTGAGTTCCCATAGCTTCCTAGGCTTTGAGAAATGGCACTTCTCAACCCAAATTGAAATTATCTCTATTCTTCTCTGTGAACTAAGAAAATAGTCCAAGGAAGTAAACTGTGTAGTTGCTGTGATGTGATAATCGCAAAATGATTCTGTTTATTCCTTCCTCCTCAGAAAGACTCTTTCTACCTAACTTTCTCATTGGATCAGAAACTCTCCTTAGATGCTATTGTAACACCCAGGGATATTTCACACTATATTATGATAGCTTGTTTCCTAGGCAGTCACCTCCTACCTTCCCTGTGCTCAGCTAGAGCTCCTTGCTGGCAGTATCTTTCATAGCTGGATTCCCAGCATCTAACCAAGTACAGGCACATAGTAAGAAACAACTGAAGGAAGAAAGGAAAATGGGTTTCTACCAAAGTAGGAAATCCTTATCATAAATCAGAAAATATTAAAGCTAGATAAGGTTGACAGCTAATTCAACACTATCATTTTTTCAGATTTTGGCACATAAAGAAATTGAATGTCACAGAGGTACAAGGATTTACCCAGACTCAACACAGCCAGGTATTTTAAAAGCCAGATAACCTGGATCATTCCTTGGCTGGTTATGAAATATATGGAATATTTGAATAAAATATATCTTCTTTTACCTGGACATAGAAGTGTACTGCTATACTCCCAGCTGTTGAGCAGGCTGAGGTGAGAGGGCCGCTTGAGCCCAGGAGTTCAAGACTAGCCTGGGTAACATAGCAAGACACTGTCTCTGTTCTTTTTGTTTGTTTGTTTGTTTGTTTTTCACAAAAAGAAGAAGAAGAAGTAGAAGAAGAAGGAAAAAATTATTCCCTTTCAAGTGATCAGAAACAAAATGATTAATTTTATAGTGAAGTATTTTTAAATCGAAATGAACTACTTCCAGTTTAGCTACCAACTTTTTACACAATTTTTCATATGTGGTTTGGAACCAACTCTAACCTAAACAGAATTCTTTAAATAAAATAATCCTATAAATATTTAGCAGGTAAAAACCTCCTATAGCCCAAACTGGCCATTTTGAGACGATACTTCTGCCAGTTTCTTTGTCACTATCCTAAGAATCATTTACCTCAGTTATACTTCTAAAACTAAAAACATCAGGGATAGGAATACAATATATTCCCTCCTCTAGTTGCCCTGGAATTCATTTGTGTTCTGTTTTCTTGAAGACAGTAGACACTGGATTTCTTTTTTATGTTTTAAATATATTCTGATTCTTGTGACCTCATATTTTCACTATCTTAGAAGAAAAACATCTGAGGGAAAATAATTCCTTCAAACTTCCTGTCTGGCTGTCTATGCTACAGCATGCTGACCTCAGCTTAGCTGTTTAAACTTTCATTTTGTTTTCATAACTATTCAATATATTTGCGATGACTTTTGGTCAAGGGCAATAATGTTCAGACCTACTTCAGTAAATATAGCTTTCCTTTAAAGATATTCTGGTTGTTTGCTTGCTTCTAATAATCTGATTACTTTTCTCCATTTCCCGTTTAAGACACATGGATACTTTCATGACTTAAAAATCCAAGATTTAAATTAATGCTAGTTCTGCTGAAGTGCTGTTTCATCCACTTCTTTCTTAGTGCTCCCAGCCATCCATCAGGTCTTAGTTGAACAATTACTCCCTCAAAGAAACTGTGTTTGACCTTCCAATTCATATTAGCTAGCCCCTGTGATTATTCTCCCACATAGTACTTGTTATTTTATTCCTATTTGCTTATTTCTGTTTTTAATATCTGCCTCTGTCATTAGATACTAAACTCTGAAATCAGGTAATCATCCTTGTTTTGTTTACCGTTTGCTAGCACAGTGCTTTGTACATAGTAGGTTCTCAATAGATTAAGAGCTATATTAAAAGAAAAATTAGTATTCAGTGATAGAGATTTTTCAATTTTTTTTACCTATTATTATTTTAGTGCTCACTTTCATAAGTGATGTGTGTGTTCAGGAATCATTGCCAACTGAGAAGGTAAGGAGAATATAATAAGGAGTCAAATTATTTTATCATGCTTCTTGTATGTTTCTAAGCATCTCCCCATTATCACCCCAACACATGGCAGAATTCTACAACTACAAGCTTAAAGCTTATAGGTATCAGGTACCTTGCTAACACCTTGGTGAATCTGCTTTGCCCCATTGGGAATCCAATGTGAAACTGAATATTTTTTTAATCACTTAGAATAGGCTGGCAATATACAAAATTCTTTGATAATTACCTCTAGCTATTTAACAGCTTGGACTAAAGCTAAAGCCAGAACAAAAAATAATTTATGTCCTGTTTTTGATGTATGTAAGTATCTAGAATGCAGAAAGGATTGGAAAGCTTCATGTGAGACATCATAATTAAATAAAGAGGTAATCCTGATATACAAGTCAGAAAAAATATCTTTCTTTTGTGCTTTTGTTACTTTGTGTATGTATGTGTTCAAAAGTTTTGGAGTTTACGACATATTCAGGGTCATACACACATTCACATATAGCCAGAAATACAATGTCATACGTGATAAATACATCCAGTGTTATATGTCAATTTAAAAGATAAATAAGTAATTTTGAAAAAGAAACACAAAAGAAAACCATTCTGTAAAGGAAAATCAATACTGCCTGGTGACATTAAGTTTAGGAAAAATACCACTCTTGGAGTTTTTTTTTATTGTCCTTTTGTTTCCTGATTTCTTTCCCCTTCAACCCAAATCTTTTCCCCTATCTTTGCATATATAGGGCCCATTGTGATTAAGACTGAGTCACCTTACCATCTGCATCTCCCGTGACTCCCGCACCTCATACCTGCTGCAATACACTCAGATGTGGTTCATCATTATAATCCTAGTGCCCTAATACTTGACTGATAGTAAACACTTGACGAATATGAATGAATGCATGAAATTCTATAGGGTCAAAGAAACACCAAAACCTCCTGCTCATGGTAGGAACATGAAAAAAATAGATACCATTTATTTATGTATGTCTGTATGTACCTATTTATATTTATGTATATTTATGCATATATAAACATGCACACAAGTACACACGTACAAATCCAAAGGGCTCAGACCTACTTTAGAAGATGCTATGGCATATTTGCCATTAGAATTTTGGAATTTTATCATAGACTTCAATAATCTAAGCTGACTTATTTGGCACTTCACTGACCTCTCTCTTCCCCTGTTTCTCTGGACAGCTGTTTCTCCATTCTTCAACATACTCATGTTTCATAAGCTGCCTCCTTTTGCCTGTATGTGAACTTCATCTTTTTCTTCTTTTAAAACCAGCTTTACCACTTATCTTTTCTATGATCCCTTTCCAAATGTTGTCAAAGAAGACATCACAGCCTCTGGCTATCACTACTGGGAATGTGTTGTGTTGTGCTACACATATACTTGTCTATTTACAAAGCACGTGTATGTGTTGGTTTTCTGATTTAAATATCTTAATTGCATCATCTTGACCCTGTGTTTTATAATGTTTGCCTGTTTAATAATGACCTCTTCTTAATTTTTTGTTTTCTGTGTGAGTTTGTTTCTCAGAACAGGTAGTTCCACTTTCAATGAGATGCTTCCCTAAAAGCAAATTGAAGAAGAAAATCAACTGGGGCCATTTGCTTCTAAGTTTACAAGTATAAGTGTCATGCATCTTTACCCTGTAGTTTGGTTTTGTCTATTTTGGAGAACAGTGGTTTATTTCTGTTGTTATGACCATTTAGGTCACAAGTTGGACACAAATGGAATACTAAAGAAGCAGTGATACATGATTATATTACCCTAGTAGCTTCTTACAAATGATTATATATTGGCTTTTATGTATGTGTGTATATATTTATATGTGTATATATATACATTTATATATGTGTGTGTATATATATATACACACACATATATATATACTTATATATACAAATATATATACACACACGTATATACTTACATATATATACTTTATACTGACATATATATACTTACATAAATATATATACACACACATATATATACTTGCATATACACTTTATATATATACATATATACTTTATATATGTGTGTGTACATATATGTACTTTTCCACTTGTACATGTTTGATGTTTGATAATTTCTTACAGTTGCAGAGCTAACAGATCACCCTGTATAGCCACTATGCCTTGTATTTCTTTGTATCCTTGACAATGCCTAAAATAAATCTTTGCCTACTGTAGGTATTGATGAAGATGTGATTTCTTCTCTTGTTTCCAAGGGGATAAGCAAATGTTTAACTTGTGTGTTTCTATGTAGAATAAAAACGTTTAAATGATTTTTTAAAGAATGTCATAGGTTGACTTACTTTGAAACATTTTATTAATTTTTGTAAACTTGTGTGTAGAACATAGTTTCAGACTCATACTCTCTCTTCTTGAGATTATGATTATGGTAGGCCAGTCTAGGCCTGCTGTTTGTGTGTCATGGCATATATTCACTATGTACTATTGCAAGAACACCTTTTTTTTTTGCAATGGAGTCTAGCCCTGTTGCCCAGGCTGGAGTGCAGTGGTGCAATCTCAGCTCACTGCAACCTCTGCCTCCCAGGTTCAAGCCCCAGGTTCAAGCGATTCTTCTGCCTCAGTCTCCCAAGTAGCTGGGATTACAGGTACCTGCCACCACACCCAGCTAATTTTTGCATTTTTAGTAGAGACAGGGTTTCACTGTGTTGCCTGGGCTGGTCTTGAACTCCTGACTGCGTGATCTGCCCAACTTGGCCTCCCACAGTGCTGGGATTATGAGTGTGAGGCACCATGCCTGGCCAAGAATACCTTTTTAATTGATAAAGTTAAGGAATAACTTTATGAGCTAGAACTTTTGAGCAATTACTAAGTATTCAGTAAAGTACTAAATACTATGTTTGTACTTTCTTTAGTACTCATGAGAGTATTCACTATTTAATATAGTATTAACATATTACTATATGGTAATACTCTTATGAAAATTCTAAGTTTGAGCTTGGAGAAAGGCTAGGTTTCTAGAAATATAGTCCTTTATTGAGATATAATTTATAGTTCATTCACTTTCATAAATGCTTTTGGGGGCAAGGGAGGAGTACAGGGAAAATGTACTTATGTTTAAGACCCCATAATCAGCAAAGTGTAGATCTTATTCACTGTAAACCTTAGGGTTAAGGTTATTGTTATCCCTTCAGCTTATCTCTAATAAAATGTAAAAATACTATAAATGTTTTCAGGGTAAATTAATTTAGCAGTGCATAATTTACCCTCTTAAAAAAAGCAACTGTATACTTCTTTTCTTACCGTACACGCTTCTGCCTGCCGTGGCTGTTTGGAGGCAGGATGACAAGCCATCTCACATCATGTACTCTGTCTTTGGAATATATTATTTGAAAATGGAATTATATATAACATTCAGGTTTGAGTAGTACCGAGACATGTAGCTTGGGTATTGAAACTGGGGGGGACATTTGGAGTTTATATAGATAATAAGACTGCATAATTGACCTTGAGATCACCCTGGAAAATTCAAGTAGCCAGCTAAGGTCTCAAACAAATACCCTCCTAGATCCCCAGCCTTCTTCCTGCTGCCATCCTCTTAAAGCTCCCACGGAAGGACTGCAGGGGAAATCACTTCACTCTTTGGGTCTGTGTCATCTAGTCTGTAAATATGTAGTGGTTCAGTAGATGACTTCTTAGTCTTTTCTAGATTTAAACATTTTCTTCTGGGCCTGAAGGACATTCTGTTATATTACATCTAACTATAATACTATCTCTTAGTAATCCTGAAAAAAAATTGTAAGAGAAAACCTGTTTAGGTCCCTGAAACAACTTTTCCTCTGACCCATTTGGTGTACTGTTTCACTTCATTTTCATCTGCCAGCAGATTGAATGACTTTCACTGGGTTCAGGGTCATTAAGCTGAAATAAAAAGACTGCTTTTAAGAAAACTAATGGACAATTTAGAAGTTAGTTTCTAGCAGAACATGCCAAAAAAGGGTGATCTATTTCATAAATTGTATATTGAACTCTGAAGTTAGAGAAAGTACTTTTAAAACCATCCACGTTTTTTCAACTTGAACTGCTACTGCTTGTGTTTTTTTTTTTACCCCCTTATGATTCTTGGTTTATCAGCTGCACAGCCTCACTTGATTATATCAATCAAGTGTATATTGCCCCCTAAATGTCTGATTGATCCAATTAGCTGAAGACAGAAACTTCTTATACCATGATGGAACTGAGGGAGGTTGGGAAGAATCTTGAATATATTAAAGTCAATCCCAGTGCAGACTGACGAAATTGAAAGAAAGCTGATAGAGAAAAAGCGAATTAGAACAGTTAGATATACCCAGTTATACATATATTATTCACATTTCTAGCAGGAAGAATTGCTTTTGTGACAGCTAGGCTCCTAAGTGGTAAAGAGCTGTTTGGGAAATCTGGAGGTAATTCTAAATATGTAGATAGAGGATAAAATTTAGGATTGTATGAGAGATCAATAATGTAAAAATACTTTATCGCTTTTAAATCACTAAAATGCAGTGAATTAACAAGAGAATATTCCAATAAAGTCTACATTGACAGTACTTAACACAGTAAATCAGGATGCTTTAATATAAGCAGACATAGGATACAGCTAACCAGACAGATTTCTAAGCATATTGATAACAAAAGGCCTTCTTTAATCTGGGTCCCAACTACTGGTCTAACATCTCACACCTTCTTCCTACTTACCCAGCTCTCTACCCCTATTAAATGGCTTATAGTCCATTCATTCCACACATATTTATTAAACACCTACTGTTGGCTGCTACAGTTTTATGCCCTGGGATATAACAATGAATAAATAAAATGCTCCTGCTTCCATTGAGCAAACATTGTAAAGGGGGAAGACCTATAATATAAATAAGCAAATAAAGCTTTTAGAATATGTTAGAAGATATTAAGTGTTGGTGTGGTTTGAATTATACCCCCTCCCCAAAGATGTTGAATTCTTAATCTCCAGTACCTATAAACATGATCTGATCTTATTTGAAAAGAGTGTCTTTGTAGATGATGAAGTTAAGATAAGGTCATTAGGTTGGGCCCTGATTCAGTATGAAGTTAAGATGAGGTCATTAGGGTGGGCCCTGATTCAGTAAGGACTGATCCTTATAGAAAAGGAAAATTCAGACACACAGACAGATAAACACACAAGAACATCATGTGAGATAAAGACAGAAGGCTGAGCATAGTTGCCCACACCTGTAATCCCAGGGCTTTGGAAGGTGCAGGTAGGAGAATAATTTGAGCCCAGGAGTTGGAGCCAACCTGGGCCACATAGTAAGAACTCATCTCTCTATATATTAAAAATTAAAAAAAAAAAAAAGGTAAATACAAAAATCAGAGTGATGCATCTGCCAAGCCAGGGAACACCAAAGATTTCCAACAAATCACCAGAAGCTAGGAGAGAGGCATGGAGCAGATTACCTTTCACAGCCCTCACAAGGAGTCAACCTTGCAATACCTTGATTTCAGACTTTCAGCCTCCAGTACTGCAAGACAGTAAAATTATTATTTAGAGCACTAAAAGGTCATATGGAGCTTTAGCAGAAGAAGGATTAGAAAGGTTAAGTCAGAGCTAAATATGAAGGAAAACCTTACGATCACTGGGGACTATTGGAATGTATGTCAGAACTGGGTGTACTGGTGAGTTCAATCCTAGTCCTAAACAACAAATTTCATCATTTGGGTTTCCTCTGAAAGTCATCAGTGTAGTGGTTTGATACACGCTCTGAAGTCATGCAGATTTACCTTATAATGTATATCACAGTATCACAATGTAAAACTTATAATCACAACATAGATAGTCCTTTGATAAACATCCGTGTCCTAGATTATACAAAAATTGATTGTTTACTTTGGGTAAATTCCTAGAACTATAATGGCTAGCTTGAAGAATATAGCATTGGCACTTGATAGACATTTTCAAGCTGCTCTCTAGATTGGTTTGTATCACTTAGTGCTCCCACAAACAGAGTATGCAGATACCTTGTTCCCTCACTGACATTCACTTATTCATTAATATATGTTTTTTCATTTGTTTGTTTTTGAGACAGAGTCTCACTCTGTCACCCAGGATGGAGTGCAGTGGCACAATCTCGGCTCACTGCAACCTCTGCCTCCTGATTTCAAGTGATTCTCCTGCCTCAAACTCCTGAGTAGCTAGGACTACAGGTGTGCGCAGCCACACACGGCTAGGTTTTATATTTTAGTAGAGATGGAGTTTCACTGTGTTGGCCAGGATGGTACTATTTCTAAATATCTTTTTAAGAAGTGAAATTCTTAGAGGTTTGTTCTGTTTGTGAAGCTTGATACATATACTTGTTTGAGTGAGGTAAAAAGTAGGTAAAAATGGGGCATATCAAAAAATAAAGATGCTTTTTTAATAATTCTTTAAGATTTCTAGCTTTAAATCTAGGCATGGCTATTAAGCAAATACAACCCTTATTTACTGTACAAGTTCAGTCTTTTAAAATATGGTTTGTATGTATGTGTATGAATATATTACCTATATGAATTTAATATTTGTATATATGCTGTATATGAAATTCATACACATATATGAATCCAGTTGTGATAAAATAAAAACCTCATCTGCATATGGTCTCATCCACCCCTACTTTGCCATGTTGGTTAAAATCTTTTGGATTCATCCTAGGATGAGAGAGCAATATGTCCTCAGGCAGATGTACCACCATTCAATATTAAGTGCTATGAAATAGTGGTATCTGGGTAATAAGGTTTTATCTCTAAAATGCTGTGTCATGCTTTGCTACCAGAAATTTGTGCCCTGACCTTCTGAAGAAACTGTCGTTTTCAACTCAGCTTTAATTTTCTTTTTCTGAGGTTGTCACTTTTGCCATCTGGTAGATGTTTCTTCTGGGGAGAGAAGGAGCCGCATGCACAAAAACTTTGAAGGAAACATTATTGTATAATTTGCTTGAGGTCGAAGCCAACACTCTGGAGGTTGGTCTATCATTTATTGTAATGTGGCAGATATTAGAGGACTTATAAACACGTTTTGATTTTGAAGTGTATTCACAAAGGATTGAAAGTGGCAGAATGTGCCAAGTCATATTTATGCCTCAATGAGAATTATTAACCTGCCTACGGTACCATGATAGACAAACATTTTTTGTCAGTTCTGCTTATCTTTGGACTTTAGCACCAGAAGATACTTTAGGGAATCAAAGAAGTGACTGGAAAATATATTTTTGGTGCCTGAATCGTAAAAATGAAGTTTATTTCTACCACAAATTACAATAAAGTAAATGCCGCATTTTCCTGCTTCTACTGCTGAAAGGATAAGTAAAGAACCGAAGAGATTTTTTACACTTGAGTTAAGTACTTTCTAAAAGAAATATATACCTCTGTGCTGCACTTTAATTCAGTTTATTTACTTTACCTTCAGTTGTAGAATTACTTTAGAATTGATGTTGAGAATTGAAATGTTTTATATTGTGTTCTTAAATCCTTTGTCAAATATGAACTCGTTAGAGAAAAATGATTTAGTCTGTACTTCACTCTAGTAGATAAGAGAAGACTCTAAGAGAAACATGAACTAGATTTCAAGGTTTATTTTCTCATAAAGCCTGATTGGATTTTGCCTGTGATTAGGGAATTAAGGGGAAATCATGGAGGCAAATTAGTTTCTCAGGCTTCCATTGGGCAAACTATTACTCTGTACACCTTTGATGCAGCAGGAGGCTGAACAAGTTTTTTCTTCTTCAAATGGTGAGCTGCTTGATCTTTTGTAGTTGATAGAAGCATGAATAAACATAAATGAACATGTATTTAAATATTCTAATTAGAGGAATTACTAAAATAAAGCCAGCCAGGCAGCTGTGACTCATGACTATAATCCCTCCTTTGGAAGGCCAAGGCAGGTGGATCACCTGAGGTCAGCAGTTCAAGACCAGCCTGACCAACATGGTGAAACCCCATTTCTACTAAAAATACAAAAAGTTAGCTGGGTGTGGTGGCACGTGCCTGTTATCTCAGCTATTCGGGAGGATGAGGCAGGAGAATTGCTTGAACCTGGCAGGCAGAGGTCACAGTGAGTTGAGATTGTGCCATTATACTCCAGCCTGGGCAACAAAATTGAGACTCTGTCTCAGAAAAAAAAATAGATAAATAAATAAAGCCTATAAAGTGCTTACCATAATAATATCAATAAAAATAAAGTTTGCATTAATTTATTTGACAAATACTTGTTGCATATTTATTTTGTACCAGCCACGGCTAAAGGTAGCCATAAGTTACATAGTTTTTTTCTCAATGAATATAAATTTTATAATATAGCAGATAAATGGGGTAGCAGAAGTAAGTTCAATGTACTCTGGGAGTAACTGAACCCAACTGGTTATCTGAACCCAACTGGTAAGTCACACAAGCCTCAGAGTAGATGATGCTTGAACCAAGTTTAGATACATGAGAAAAGAAGGCACGGAAATGGAAATGGAATGATTGTCTTTGGGAAACTATAAGTAGGAGTTGGGAGGAGGAATCAAGAGAGATGAGAAAAGCTTAGACTTGAGCTGAAAGATTCAAGTAGAAAACCAAGTCTCCCACTTTTTTCATTCATTTTAAATTAGTTAATTTATTCATCTAACTATAATAATGGAACACCTATGATAGGCACAGAATTTTCAGAACGACTAAGATAAACCAGAGACAACCAGAAGGTTAGGCTAAAAAATAAGGCAAATACACATATACTCCAAACACAAAGCGAAAGATAAAGCGCCTTAGGAGAGGTATAGCTGCCATGCTCTGGGACCTTAGAAGTGGGAGCAGTTGCTCTCATTTGTAAGGATTGGGGTGGCATAAGATCAAGTGAGACTTCTTAGAGCAAATAACAGTTAATTCAAGCCCTAAGGAAGAATATTAGTAAGAGGTGAGGGAAAGTATGAGAGCAAAGTTGCAAGGCTTATCAAAAAAAAAAAAAAAAACAAATGAATACTGGATTTGATTAGTTGATACATAAGTGGAAAACCACAGTGAGAAATGGGCATTGGAAAGCAAAGTGCAGCATAATAACAAAGTGCCATAAATGTTATGCCTAATAAATTTAGACTTTATTCTCCAAGCGGTAGGGAGCCAATGCATATTTTACTTGTCCCTCTGATGTTCATTTGACACTTAACAAATACTGAAATTTAAAGTCATTTTATGTTTATATATCTTGCTTCCTCACAAAATGGTAAATTTTTTGGTGTTAGGACTTGAGCTTTACTTGTCATACACATGTGATCTGATTTGGCTGCATCCTCACCCAAATCTCATCTTGAACTGTAGTTCCCATAATCCCTACATGTCATGGGAGGGAATCATGGGGGTGAGTTTCTCCCATACTGTTCTCCTGATAGTGAATAAGTCTCATGAGAACAGATGGTTTTATAAAGGGCGGTTCCCCTGCACATGTTCTCTTGCCTGCCATCATGTAAGACATGCCTTTGCTCCTCCTTCACCTTCCACCATGATTGTAAGGCCTCCCCAGCCAAGTGGAACTGTGAGTCCATTAAATCTCTTTCCTTCATAAATCACCCAGTCTTGGATGTGTCTTTATTAGCCACATGAGAATGGACTAATACAACATGGAAAATATTTAGATTGAGCAGGGCAGCGATATCCTTTTTACTGAGTACCTTTTATGTGCCAAACAATATTGGATGCTTTTACGCTTGAAAACATCATTCTCCCCAAGAGTTTAATAATCACTGTTTTAAAATGAGGACATTAAAAGAAGATAAGAAACTAGCTCAAAGTCACACACTTAATAAATAAAGTCCAGAATCATTTAACTCCCCAAAGACTCCACTTGCCAATGCTGTTACACTAGAGATTAAGTTTCCAACACACCAATTTGGAGGACATAGTGAACTCATAGCAGGAATCAAATTCCAGTCTATCAGCTCCAAAACTTATACTCTTTTCACTGTATTAGCATGTCTTATTGATTGAATTACTCATTTCTTAGACACCTATTTCTTGAATGTTTATTATGTGTCTGGTGCTGTTCTAGAAATTGAGAATACAGTTTGTGATGAAAATGACAGAAAGGTTTGTGCCTCCTGGAGCTTATACTCTAGTGAGGTACTCATAAATAAATAAATAAACAGTTAACAAAATAAAGGTAGATGGTGATAAAGGACATGAAGAAAATACCAGGGTGATAAGATAGGAAGTGACGAAAGACGGTAATGAGAAGAGTAGTTTATTGCTTTCAGGGCAGGCTCCTTTGAGGTGGTGACACTTGAGCTGAGATCTGAAGAATAAGAGTGTGAAAATCCTAGAGGCAGATATAAGAGAAAATACAAAGTCTGCAAGGCAGAAATATACTTAAAATGTTAAAAGACCATCAAAGGGGACATGATGATTGCAGTCTAGTAAGGGAGAAGAAGAAGGACACAAGAAGTCAAAGAACAAAGGTGTTAAGGACTGAATTTTTTTTTCCCCTACAAAAGCTAAAGGATTTAGATATTAACCAAAATGCTCAGGGTTGCAAAGAAAACAAATATACTCCTAAGGGCAATGAGTGCACACAATCCAGCCTTTGCCTACCTCTGCCTCCCCCTCCCCCAACATATTCCTGTGATGGAACATTGAAGTCACTTGCTTCCAGAAAATATTTCTTTTCCCGGGTCTAGGTTTTATGGGCTGCACTCTGAAGTTAGAATTGTTTGAATACCAATGAATAGATTTTGAGCCAAGTGACTACGGTGAGTTGAGGGGAGTGTGGATTATTGGGTCAAAGAAGTGCTGATCTTAACATAGCTTTGACATTTACAAATGATGTCTTTAGTAAGGAAATAGACTCTACAAATAAAGTTGCCTAAAACAAAAAGTTAGGTCTTTGAAATCCTTACCACTGCCAATAGGCCTTGCATTTGTCAAATAAAATGTAAAACTATAGACTCAGCATAGCTTTAAGAAGCCTGTAACTGATGGCATACTTGGTACAAGAATGTGAAGTCAGCCCAAATGAGGTGGCTCACTCCTGTAATTCCAGCATTTTGGAAAGCCAAGGAGGGCAGATGGCTTGAGCTCAGGAGTTTGATACCGGGCTGGGCAACATGGCAACACTCTGTCTCTACAAAAAATATAAAAAATAAAAAAATAGCCAGGTGTGTTGTGTGTGCCTGTACTGCCAGCAACTTGGAAAGCTGATGTGAAAGAAGTTGCAGTCAGCACAGATCATGCCACTGCGCTTCAGCCTGTCTCAAAAAAAAAAAAAAAAAAAAAAGGAATGTGAAGTCACACCAGGCATGAGGAAGGGGGAAACCTGTGCATGCTTTTGAAATCTCAGTGCAGCTGCAGAAAAACACATCATATTGAAAAATCTTTTCTCTTTAGGAGTTGGTTCCTTATAGCATGTTCTGAGGTGGTGAATAATATTATTAATTTGGTAAGCATTCAACTATAATAGATCCACCTCCAGCCTCCCCCTCCTCAAGCACTCTGCTGCCTCAGCTCCTTGAGCTCACTTTCAAATTAAGAAAAATGGATAATAATCAAGGGCAATTTCAAGAAATTATAACACTGGCTAATGCTATCTAGAGCCTTTGGTATAAATAGGCTTGCTGACATTTATTGAGCCCTCCAGTGTATCATGTTCAATGCTTTGTCAGAATTAAATAATAAAGTATTCACAAAAACAGTTCTTAAACATTCTGGTCTCAGGATCCTTTTTACAGTTCAAGTTCATGAAGAGCTCCTACATTGTTTATAGGCATTCTGTCTACAATATTTACCATATTAGAAATTAAAACTGAAAATTTTTAAAGTAATAATTTGTTAATTTATAAATAATAATAATAAACCCATTACCTACTCACATAACATTAAAAAATTAAAAATAGCTTTATTTTTTAAAGCCGAAAAGAGTAGTGAGAAGACAAATAACATATTATTATTTATTTGATCTTGAAGATACTTTGAGTGCTACTGGTTTATAAACAACCCAAAAGGTCTTATTATTCCTTTTGTTCAGGTAAAGAAGCTACAGTTCAGAAAACTTAAGAGGATTGTTTAGGGTCACAAGCCAAGAAATAGTAGCGCTAGAATCTAAACACAGCAGAAATGATTACAGAGCTTGTTTTCTTTATCTAGTCCAAGGGAGTAGCACCTAATAGATGACAGCAGGTGACAGCAGGTATCTATTTCTATCCCTCTTGGCCTAGTCAAGGTTGGTAAAGGAAAGGGTAAGTGTTAAAGCCTTGTTAAGTCAGAGGTACAGTTGGTTAATCACGTTACTATTTTAAGGGAAGTGATTTTACAGGAATACAAGTTTATCTGTTGTTTTGAACACATCCTAGCAAGAGAAGGAAGGAGTGAAGTGAGTCAGGTGCAGAAGCCAAGAAACCAAGGAGGAAAACTAAAGATGTTCTAAACTAGGCAGTGACGGTAGAAGTCGGAGAGGAGCTGGATGAATTTGAGGGGTATTTCAGGGGTAGAATCAACAAGATTTGAGTTTTAATAAAATGTAGGGGCTGATGGGCAGGCAGGAGTCAAGGATAACTATCAGATTTCTTGCAGTGGTAATAGGAATTGATGAACATTCTTGTTTTTTTCTTATTTTCAGTACACAAACAAATCTAAATAGACATCTCTGCTGTAATCCTTTTCCGAACACAGGCAGAGATGTCATTAGAAGCAGAAGATTTGATGGGACTACAAAAGAGGGACTCACTCCATTGTTATCAGCTTACACTGGAAAGATGATCAACAAATTAAACTATCCTGGGAGCTGTTGAGAAGTACATATTTGCTGCTAGTGGCATTTCAGATACATACTGTTACAGGACACAAGACTGATGTCACTTAGAAATTTTATAGTTGAAGTATCATTGACAGCATCTTAAGTCAGATCTTAAGAATTCACAGCTTAAATATTATATTTGATCCCATATAGCTCTCCTTGCTTTCTGACTCAATCCACCCAGCTTATTCTAAATTCAGCATTCTAAATGCATAATACCCTTGAATTAATCATGGGAAAGCATCACATTTGTCATATCGCTCTTTATTCAGATAACCTAGTTTCTCCAGGAAAGCCCATGCTCCTGGGTCTGTCACTCAGAAAACTTTCTCATATACCTTTAAAGAGTAGTGGGGACCAAAGTAGGTAACTGCTTAGAACATTTTTTCTGATATTCCTGCAATAACCCACCCTATTTACTGGCCAGCATCTTGACTTCCTTAAGGAGGCAATTGTAAGGTCTAGCACAATATCTGACATATAGAAAGCACTAAATGAGTGATACTTATTATATGTTTCTGAAGATGTCAATATTTTTTTCTTTCTCCCCATTAACACCAACATATTTGGCAAACCAAAAAAGACCCAAGGCTAAGTCTTGATTTACGTCTCCTAAGCTGGTTTCCCCATCCTCACCTCAGTCTTCTCATCTCATGTACAGCATCCCTGTCCTGCTATGCATCATCTTTGAATTCTTCTCTTTACTCCCTTTCACATTCCAGCCATCAGTAAGTCCTGTCATTTCTACCTTCAAATCATGCCTCAAATATTGCCATCCCTGTTGCTGTCAGCCTAGTTCGGATGCCGTCAATTTCTGACCTGGACTACAGTAACTTGCCTCCCTGTTCTCCCCTTTAGTACTCTCCAATAAGTTTGTACATAATAAAAAGTATAATCTTAAACTAGATCAGATAATGTAATTCCTCTATTTTAAGACTTTTATGACCCCAAAACCTATTGTGTCCCCAATGTCTGACCCCCTGCTACCCTCTCTAACCTCAACTCTTCCTTCCTTTTCTTACCACTGCTTAGCTATTCTGGTCTCATTTTAGTTTCTTGAACAAGTCAAGCTCTCTTTTCTTTAGGCCTTAGCACATCTTGTTCCTCTGCCTGGAACACTTAACTGCCACACTGTCTCACATCCTATTCCTTTTCTCATCTTTTCATTGTTCTCTCCTTCTACCCTAGGCCTTTCCTCACTTTCACTGAAAAATATTAGCCATTTTTTCTTTCTTTACTATCTTTTTTAAAAAATCTCCTTCTATCTTCATGGGAAACTTCTGCGTCAGCTAAAGTACCTGGACTTAATCACCATTTCAATACACTCATAACTTGACCTTTACTGTACTCACATGACTAACACTGAGTGCTGCTTTATCTCCAAAATCTTGATCCTGAAATCTGCCAATATCCACAGCTTGCTGCTCCCTCTTCCATCCCCTGTTCTCCTTAAATCTATATTTTCACCTTGTTGTATCTCAGTCCTTGTACCCTCTTCTGTTCTTCCAGTCTATGAGCATCCTTCTTGCTTCTCACACTTTCCTATCCTTTCTAACGTATTACTCATCACTTACAAAGTCAGCGACATTTTTCCCAAAGCCTCAGCCCTAAGGCAGCCAACTCATCCCTTTCACTGTTCAAGATTACTAAGCTCTGTGGGAGAAAATACCGTAACACGCTGGTGGCATCCCACCATGGTGCTGCTTAGCAGACTCCAGCTGATTCCTATGTATCTTCTCCCTTTTGCCTCAAAGCTGCAGTTCCAACCACTAAAAGCTTTATTTAAGTTCTCAATTTCATTCTAGACATTCCCTCTGATGTCCTGAATTCTAAAGATATGGAGTAAAGACAACTAATCAGTTAAGATCTCCTTCAGCTTGACTTACATCTCCCTCTATCTTAAAATGACCTTTAATTTCTTCCACCTTAAAATAATACCATAACTTCCCTGTAGGAACTCAGTTACTCCTATCTCAGAGAGGAAAGTATCCCTCCCCACTACCCATGCCTGAGTTATGCTGTGTCAAAAGCAAACTCCTTTGTTCCTATGTTACACATGTTGTATAACTGTAATATGTGTGTGCATGTGTATATATGCATTTGTGCTCATCGCAAGATATATTTATAAAGAAAAATTAAAGATGGAGCTACTCAAAATGACGAAAGAAAAATATCTACAATGCTGATGGTCAGTAGCAACCACTATTAATAAATTAATGAGCATACTTCTAAACTTTTTTAATGCATGCGTATTGTAAAGTGAGGTCAAAGTATAAATCCTAAATTATCTCCTACTTGCTTTACCTACAGCTGTTTTGTAAAGATCTTTTCATGTCAGAATATAAACTTATACAATACTATTTTATCGTGTGGCTATACCACATGCGATTAAGTAGTACCTACGGCGGGACTCAAAGAATCTGAACTCTGGGCCCCATTTCATTCCTCCTTCAAGATGATGTTTTTTGTATGCTCCCTTCTCTGCTGTACCTTCCATCTCTCTTTCCCAGGGGCTTGTTTCCTTAAGACTACAGACATGCTTCAGTTCCCTCCCTGCCATCCTCCAAAATACTTCCTCTGCTTTGTCTCCTTCTCTTTAGATACTGCCATGTATCTCCCCTAAGGCTAAAACACTCTGTCTCCCGTTCTCTCTCTCTCTCTCTCTATCGGTCTCTCTCTTATTTTCTCTCTCTCTCTCTCTCTCTCTCACACACACACACACACACACACACACCCTAAGGCTGAAACTCTCTCACACACACACACTCACACATACACACACACAGATAATAATCTACTTTCAGTGTGTTTATTTTTCTTTGCTTCTCAGGAGTTCTTTGGTCTACAGTAATCTGGCATCCTCTCTCCACCTATTTATTGAACTGCTTCCTATCTACCCTCTCCATCTTGTTAAAGCATTTTTATGTAAACATGTACCAATTCCCAAATGCAATAGTCTCCTGATGGGTTTTCTACTTAGCAGCTTCCAGAAAAATGCAATTTAATAGAACAAACTATGGGGTATCCTAAATGCAATTCCTGGAGATTGTATAACCGAGAAAAAGACATTTCTTATTCCTAGACTAAGCACTTTTATTCCAGGACACATACATTATCAGCATATAAAAACTAAATAAAAAATTGAGGGGGAAAAAATTTGTATTTAGCAGTGGTAGTTAGAAATGTCTGCATTATTTTCTCACCTTTACATCCTAGTAATAGACCTGAGGCTGTTCGTGTTTAGATATTGTAACAGGAGACAGAAAGTGGATATGAGAAAGACTTTAAGTAATTTTAACAAGTAATGTGTATCAAAAAGACACCTTTTTAGTCTCTGTGCCACTCCAGATTTACTGTTCAAAGTAAAATGACTTCCAGGACAATTTGGAAGATTATTTACCAACCAACACACCTTTCTATCAAGTGACATTTTTATTCCGGCATGTAGCTTAAATAGTTCTTTATTTTAACTCCTTATTACCTGTTTTAATCTTTTTGATATCTTTATTCTACCTACTTATATTGTTCACTATTCTGTTATCTTCGTGGCCAATGTTCAAGTGGTAGGCTGGTAATTTTTAATGTGGGTGCGTATCAGAAATTAACAGTTTAGGGGCTGAAGTATATTATATTTGAAAACAACATATATATTGTTTTGTAATATAAACTGTATTAAATTAAAATAAATAAATGTCTTTGCTGGAGCAAATATGCAGAAAGTAAACTTGAATATTGATGATGGTTGGCAAGTAGCAAAAGGAACTGACAGGTGTTCCTGGGTTAAGGGAAGCATATAGGAATCTTGAGGTTGGTGAGAGGAATATACAATTCAATATGTATCAACTAGAACATGGATATTAGAAGGTTAAAAAACATTGTTGGAGTCTTTCTTTATCTAGCTGTTATTTATCTAAGGTTTCAGTACTATAACCTCATCTTTTCCCCAGATTTAGTATTTCTAGCTAAGTTATTTTTATTAAGAAAAGTACCATATATTATCAGTGTAGGTTAAAATGCATTAATTCATATTTGTTGGATCAATTAATAAGGCATGAATTAAAGAATACATTGTCTGACATCTGTTCTCCCTTACTGTCCTCAGACTCGTAAGGACCCTTTCAACAGTGCTATGCATCAAACCAAAGGAATCAAACCAAAGGAATTGAACTAACATTGCTTGATCCTCACCCATGTGCTGTGCTCGTGGAGATAATGAGATGAAAGCCTGTGACGTTTGCTTTCATCTCATTATCTCCATTTGACAGATGACAAACTAGACTCAAAGTTATGAAATTTATCCAATGCCACACAGATAGCAATGGCAGAGCCAGTGGTTCTGCCATTGCTATCTGTGTGGCATTGGATAAATTTCATAAAAATGACCCAGATGTCTGCCATTGCTATCTGTGTGGCATTGGATAAATTTCATAAAAAACGACCGAAACCTATGCTTTTCCGCTTAACCATACTACTTTCTTAGAAATGTTTTGAAATATTTTCACAATGCTGATAGAAGTTTAAATCTTTTCCAAAAATCCAATGAAGTGGTTCATTAGAACTAAAGTTTCTATTATTTCCCTGCCATCAAATTAGTTTTTGAACTCAGAAGAGACAATGTGATATTATGAAAATAAAACAGTAATTGAAGCCTGACAAGTCTTTTAAATCTGAATTCACTATTTATTTGATTTATGTCTTTAAATGAGTTACTTCACTCCTCTGAACCTCATTTTTTGTTTGTTTGTTTGCTTGTTGTTTCTCATTTTAATATCTAAAAAGAGAATAATACAATCCACCACAAAGGAAATTGTAAGAAACCTAGGTTAGTGTTTAGCATAGAATAAACATGCAATAAATGTTAGTTCTCTTGAAAATACGTTAGTGTTTTACGAGGGGCTATATAACTTTTTAAAATCCCCTTCTTAGGTAGTTTAAATTATTTAAGCAATTTTACTATTAGTTTAAATTAATAAGTTTCTTGTCAAAATTAAGTCATTTTAAATATCTTCAGTGGCAATCATACTGTAATTAAAATGTCACTTTTTCTCACATTTATAAAATCAATATTTTCCATTTTTATTAATAGCACTGAAATTATATTTTATTTTTTATTTTTAATCTTTATTTTAGATTCTGGGGGTTCACATGCACATTTGTTAAAAAGATATAGTGCATGGTGCTGAGATTTGGAGTACAATTGAACCTATCACTTAAAAAGTGAGCATAGTGCCAGATAGGTAGTGTTTTAACGTTTTTCCCCTTCCCTCCTCCTTCCCTCTTGTATTCCCCAGTACCTGTTGTCCCCATCTTTATGTTCATGTGTACCCAGTGTTTAGCTCCCATTTACAAGCGAGAACATGCAGTGTTTGGTTTTCTCTTTCTGCATTACTTAGAATAATGGCCTCTAACTTCATTCGTGTTGCTGCAAAGACATGATTTTATTCTTTTTTATGACTGGGTAGTATTCCATGGTATACATGTACCACATTTTCTTTTAGTCCACCATTGATGGGCACCTGGGTTAAGTCCATATCTTTATTATGGAATAGCATTACAATTTTAATGACTCCAAACTATCCCCCACATTCAGATAAATGTACCACAGTATTTTAACCATTTCTCCATTATATGGATATCAGTTTTCAGCTGTGTTTTTTTAACATTAGAAAAATAATGCAACAAGCCTTGAACACAAATCTTTTCATCTTCTCTGATTATTTCTTTAGAATAAAATCCTAGAATCAAATGATCAGGTCAAACAGTGTTTTAAAGCAGAAAAATTCTAGAAATAAAAAAAATTACTTGTCAGTAGAACATTATATATAAATGACTGTGATTATAACATTGCTACCTATTTACCTTTTTTTTTATTATATATAATCCCAATTTGAGAGTAATTTTCATCTGGGAAATAAACTTTTAATAAAAGTGGGGCTTTCCTGGAGACATTATGTTTGTAATATTTGAAAACTGTCTTTCTTTTTTGTGGATTCTCTCTCTGAGTGGAGATGCTGTTTAGTACATGAAGCAGGAACTGCCATTTGGCTAGAGAACGCGTTTGTGCTCCTGGGAAGAGTCAGCAAATGTGGACAATTAGGAGAAAGAACGGTCCATGCCAGTGATATTCATCCATCATGGAATCTGCCCAACTGCAAGGACACAGCAGTCCACCCAGAACCCTTTACAGGGCCTGCACTTACCAGCATGGCACTTCTAAGTTTCCATTGACTGCATCAGGGATCAACACTCAGTTAATTAGCCACAATTTTTAGGATCTAAGAGTGTCAACCAGGGGTCTGCCTGTTCACATGGAGAGATTGCTGCTTAGAAAAGAGAGGAGCTGAGTTCTGTCCCTGCAGCTGGCAGGCTCTGGGACGATTGTCAGGGGATTGAAGTGATTTAGCCTTAGAGAGCAGCAGGCAGCAATTTCACTGGCACTTTTGCATCTGTCCCTCTCTCTACTAAATGCTGCTGGCTGGTAGCAAAGACTTAAAAGGGAAGGCTGAAAGAGAACAATAAAGGGAGGTGAAAGCTCTTTAAATCATTTCCTTAGCTGAATTCAGATGAATGTCTTGTGAAGAACTACGGTGACTGGCCAGACCCAGCTGGCAGACTAGTTTTAATGAAACACAAAAGCTTTCAGGGATCCTTTGGGACCAGAAATACAGGGCAAGTTATACCTTCTGTCTCTATGTACCTGGTTTCCATTGTAATTTCAAATATATTCATTCTTTACCTCAGAGTGGGTTTGGGGACTGGGGAATGTATATTAGAAAATGCCAGAGCCACAATTTTCTCCATGTTGTAGTCAATTCTTAAAAAAACAAACAAATAAAACAGTGGTTAAATGTTTCTAAGTTGTTATCAAAGCTATGGTTTCAAAGATATGCTGATTCACAGATTAAGTTTTAAGAATTTGACAGTTATCTACGTCCCCCACTAAATGTCCCTAAAACATCCCCTTTTCTCTGTTGGCAAGAGCAGTCTTCCTATATACACCCACAGTCCCAAAAGAATCTTTTAAAATATCCAGTTTAACCTTTCAATAAATGCCTGGGTCCCTCATGCCCAGTAAGTAGCCAAATACCTCTTGAGTGAAGGACCCTCTATCCCTTCCAGCGTAGTGCATCTCCAATCTGAACACTTCTATCTTATCTGTCAGCCTTTAGCTGTACCACAATTTGAATGCCCAAACTTTCTACTTTTTTATTCTTGCAGCCACATAGAGCAAAATGGCTTCTACTTTGACATGGAATTCCTTAACACATTGTATATTTCTATTGTGTCCATTTTGAGTCTTCTTTTTAGGGCACAAACCTTCTTAGTAGGCTTGTTTTTCTGTTCATTCATCAAGTATTTAGTGTCAATACTGTGTGCTAGACAAGTCTCCCAATGAACAGATGAATACTACACAGATCCTGCCTTCTACAAGCCCAATTTAAAGCAAAGATAGACTCAGAAACAGACAACTATAAAATAACACAATGCATAAAACAAAGAAGCCTACAAATCTGCAAAAACACAGAAAGTGATCTATCTAGAGAAGAGTTGGGGTGATAATTTAGTATTACCTTGAGCAGATACTGTCTGAGCCACATCTTCGAAAATGGAAAGAATTGAACTAGTCAAGGAGAAGATGTGAAGTTTCTGGTAGAGAAAATAGCATGAATAAACACCAAGAGATGAAATATAGTGAGATCTGTGCAGAAAAGAGCCTGCAGTTCAGTTCAGTGTTCCTGGGTGGTAAAGTGTGAAGCTGGAAATAAAGTTGACAGGGGTAAGAGTTAGATCATGAATAACTTTCTCAGATGACGAAGTTTTGAGTACCCTCTCCAAACGTGTTGACATTATTAGGGAAAGCATTTGGTTATCACCCAATCTCTGTTTGCCTCCTTCCCTACTCTCATTAATCAAGAAATTATTATTTTGGGGATGCTAACTACAGTGAGACCAATACATTCTAGTTGATGTACTTAGAGCTTGACCCAAATTACATTGAAAATACTCATCCTCCCATTTTTTCTTTCCCAAACCTCTGGATCTTAGAGAACTGCCTCATTAAGTCCCCTAAACACTATCTCCATGGCTACTTACTTGACAGTGCGGCTGAGGTTACACAGTATGTGAAATATGCTGATCACCAGATACCAGAGTGTCACTGCTTTTTCTGCTATGCTTTGAATATCCATGAAGGCAGAAATCATCTGGCCTTAACCTCTACAGCCTTAGTTTAGTCAGTTGCATAGGAAATTCTCAACCAATACTAACACAATCGTTTGGTGTCAATAAATATTTAAAATCCAAAATGATTTCTCGTACACTCTGCTCTTGTAAATCTCATGATTAAGTCACATCTATCCAATTCTCCTTCTTGCTTTCTTTGTTCCAACTTTATTGTCTGTTCCTTGGGTCCGGCATGCCCTTTCTCACCTAAGGGCTTTTACATGAGTTCTTCCCACTATGTCACTAAGTCACTGTGTTTAGTTCTCCTCTTAGCCACTCCTACACTTGCATTTCCCCTTCATGTGCCTTATAAACTGACATATTTACTACTGTAGGTCCAGGACTTAGTCTAGTGCCAGGCACAGAGGTTATATTTAATAAATATTAAATAAATTCATGTTTATATGACTGCTATTAAACAATAACTCTGTTCAGTGAACACTGAACTTTTTCAAAGGGCAGACAGAATT
Source organism: Ateles fusciceps (assembly GCA_036589455.1). Taxonomy (NCBI): domain Eukaryota; kingdom Metazoa; phylum Chordata; class Mammalia; order Primates; family Atelidae; genus Ateles; species Ateles fusciceps. The sequence continues at coordinate 2,448,707 of JAZHEH010002752.1, forward strand.
AGAGAAGGCATCAGAAGTATGAAGATGTGGGATTTTAGTTGCCATAGCTGAGTTATTCATTTCACCCTTTCAACATAGGTAATAAATGTACAATTGTAAAAACAATCCTCTGGAATTCAGTTTTATTAATTCAGTCAATAAAAATTGCTAAACATTACCTTGACATTTGCAGTGGTATAGCTATCAAGTAATAGCTGATCTTGACATTGAACCTTTCTGACTAATCCAGTGCCCTAATTAATTTTGCTGGAATAACTACTAAATTCGTAGTCCTCATCTCTTTTTACCCAAGAGTGGAAATTAATCAAGTGATCATAAATTTAGTAAGCTATATTTTTTATAAGAATATGTAGAGAAATTTAATATCCGGTGACAAGGGACTGTTAAAATAAGTGATGATATGTGACATTGATGAAACATGACTAGCCATTTACGATGAATAATTATAAAGACTGCCTATCTGGATGAATCACGAGGTCAGGAGTTCAAGATCAGCCTGACCAATATGGTGAACCTGTCTCTACTAAAAATACAAAAATTAGCCAGGCGTGGTGGCGCACGCGTGGAGTCCCAGCTATTCAGGAGGCCGAGGCAGAAGAATTGCTTGAACCCAGGAGGCAGAGGTTGCAGTGAGCCAAGATTGCACCACTGCACTCCAGCCTGGGCACCAGAGCAAGACTCCGTCTCTAAATAAATAAATAAAATAAAGACTACCTAGCTACGACACAGAAAGGGCTTAAATATAATGTGATTTGGAAAAACTTACAACACAACTATGAAAACATATGTAGCCATGGAGATAGGGATTTAAAGAGATGAAATAAGAAATAAGATGGTTTGTGGATTTGGAGGGACTTTTAATTATGCCTTACAAATTTCAGAAGGATAATATATATATATATATATATATATATATATATCCTTCCATATATATGTGCATATATATCCTTAGATCTATATATCTTTAGAAGGAAATAAGCATATATATGAATATGTATATGTATATATACACACACACTGGATGTCAATTACTGTAATCTACAGGAGTAAGTATAAAAGCTTTATTAGAATACAAACTGCTCATATTTACATGCTACAGCACTATTCCATGCCTTTTCTATTGCTATTGCAAATTAAAGCCTGTTTATTGTTCAAAAGTATCTCTAGTTTATTATGACTCTAGAAGGGTCCCTCTCTTTTGAAGTGGAAGTTTTCTGTTACATAGAAACACATTTATTTGACAGATAAGTGATATTAGAACAATAATACCAGAAATAAGAAAATGAAAACACCCAAGTTCACTCTTCTGTTAAATCAAATACTTTCATGTAACTTTTTTCCATGCTTTTTCATATGAATGTATAATTTTTACAATTGACATTCTAATGATTCTTTATATTTTTTCATATTACACAGTTTATAAGTTTTTATCTCCTGGTTCATAAATGTGATTTTAATAGCTGCATAAAGGAAGCAATTTTTAGAAGCAAAAATATAATGCCTCTTGCATCCTTACAAACCTGAGTGTTTTTCCTGACCTTCCTTTGTCTGGTAACTGTGCACTTACAGTTTAGCATACAAGACTGTTGTCACCTGATTTCCGTTTGAGTAGTGATATGATAATACGGAGAGCAAGAGGAACTAGGTTTTAGGTGAGAGACACATCATTTAATATCTGCTTTTTGTTTCTACAGGGGAATTCTGGCCTGGGCTTCAGTATTGCTGGGGGGACAGATAATCCCCACATTGGAGATGACCCTGGCATATTTATTACGAAGATTATACCAGGAGGTGCTGCAGCAGAGGATGGCAGACTCAGGTAAAGATCTGAAACACTGGAATTATTTAGAAAGTAAATCTGCTACATTAATGAGACACATTTGTACCATTGAAGAATAATAATCCTACAAAAGTTCTGTACTTGAAAGAGAAGGTTTTTAAGGCAAGCTTCCTGAAACGACTTTGCAAATCTCTTGCTACTGACTGAATTTCAGCTAGTATTTGATTTGTGTTTGTTGATGGCTACCACATTGAACATTGAGCCAGGCACTGTGAGGAGGGGATGAAGATAAATCTTTTGTTTGAATGAGGCCTTCAGTCTAGTTGGAAAGAACATAAATATGAACTAATGGGAAAATAATATAATTATCCAAACAACACACTATAAGTAGCATTAACAAAATAATGCAGTGTTATAGACATTGTATGTATTCTCAGATTCAGCAACCTTTTATGGGGCTTTCTCTAGGAGTTTAGAGAGAGAAAAAAAAGTCTAAAAAACCATTCCCTAGGAAGATTTCCTCTGGGTCTTGAATGACGATTTCATTAATCCTACAAATCTGAGTGGGAATACAGAGAAAAGAACATGTTGTCCCTCAGAAAAAAGGGAAACCAGCCTGATTTAGATGAAGACCATAGGGTGGTCTTGCTCAGTGGCTTATGCCTATAATCCCAGCACTTTGGGAGGCCAAGGCAGATAGATCACTTTAGGTCAGGAGTTCAAGACCAGCCTGGTCAACATGGCAAAACGTCATCTCTGCTAAATATACAAAAAGTAGCTGGGCATGGTGGTAAGTACCTGTAATCCCAGCTACTTTGGAGGCTGAGGCAGGAGAATGGCTTGAACCTGCTCCCAGTGAACTGAGATCACACCACTGCACTCCAGCCTGGGTGACAGAGACCATGTCTCAAAAAGCAAAGCAAAAAAAAAAAAAAAAACAAAAAAAAAAACAAAGCACATGGTGAGTTTAGGTTGGTGGAGGGACTGCAGCAATAGAGAGCAGTAGTTAGTTGAGCTGGACCACTTTGTTTAAAGAACTTAATTGTGGGAAATAAGAGTTACCCTCATGGGGTAAATAACATAAAATGCTATGAGATCAAAACCTTAGCTAAGAGGCACTACAGGTTGGAAAAATTAGGAGAGATTTTTCAGGAAGAATAACATGACCTAATGTCATTTTAGCACTTCTGCTAGGTTGTAAATCCCCTCAGGCCAAGCAGTTACATATGTATAAGTGGCGCAATAAACTCTTGCTGAAGATATGGATTTTTTAATAAATAAATAAATAAATAACGTGGAGAAGAGGAAGAAGTGAAAATTAATGTGGGAGGTAAGATAGGAAGGATATGTTAAATAAAAAATATTTATGTCACTTGTTAATGACTGTAAGGAAGAGTTTATTCAAGAGGGATCACTGCAATGGAGATTTTCAGTAGGGGAGAGAGATTGGTCTTAACTCTGAATATAACAAGCACAAGTAAAGATGTATAGCCAAAGAGCTGTGGAGTAGGGGTGGCAGTTAGTGCCTGGAAAATTACTGAGACAAAACGTCAAGGGTAAGGGGAATTCTGGCTAAAGGGACTTGGCAGGATTCTTGCTGAAGGCAGTCCAAGCTGATAAATTATCAAGGGTATGGGATAAGGAATTTGATCAGATACCAAGGGAGAGAGATTTTTGATAAACTGACTCAGCAGGATTCTTGCTAAAACCGAGCTAAAGAGGCCAAATAAAAAGCCTAAGGTGAGACCTAATTGAGGATAGGATCCAGAGAAGCCTGACTCAAATTTAATCAAGGACCAAGTCTTATCAAATAATGCAAGTGAACTCCTGTAGGTAAGAATGACGTTAGCTTGCCTGGAGCCACATCGAGGACTGTGACTTAAGTAGCAGAAATGTAAGCTTCGTAGTACTTCCTCAGTCTTTTTTTTCATTAAGCATAAATAAACTTCTTTGCTGTTTTACTTATGAATCAACCAAAATACTTTTATTCCTCATCCAGTTTTTCTGATGTAGTGATTACTTTTGACAGTTGCATGTTTATAGCTTGAGGAAGAGAATCACGTTTTTTTTTCAGATGCATCTGCGTCTTTTATCAACGAAAAAGATACTCCCACAGGAAATAAACTTTTAGACAATAGAATTTTTAAGTTGAATTAACTAAATTAATTTCTGAATGAGGACATATCCCCGCTAGAGTGAAAGGTTTGTAAAAGATGCTGTATGATTCTGAGTCATAGTGGGGATTCTGTTTGCTAACACTGGACCCTAAAGAAGGTCCATTTTTAAAGTTTTAAAAATAGACTTTTTAGAGGATGATTTAAAAATTATCTCTAAATTAATATTATGGCAGGCCATAATCATCATTTTTAACCACTCTATTTATCTGTAAGACGGGGAGAACCTCCACCCTTTAACCAAATTCTGGCTAGAAGCTTGAAATAGATTTTAGGTTACATGTTTGCTCTACAATTAAGAATGAAAAGTGAGATCTCTGAGAGTGCCAGCATTCTTTGCCTGCAAACATTGTGGCAGCCCCATGGCTACAGAGGTAAAGCAAAGTTCTGCTGTGCTAGAAACTTCATTCATAGTTGTAAAGATAATAATGATAATGAAAGCTAACATTTCCTGAGTTGTTATCATGTGCGGGACATTGTGCTGAGATGATAGAGAGATGTTAGATGTAGACACACACACACACACACACACCCACACAGTCTCCTACCTCAGTAGCCATATAGGTAGGTACTATTATTGTAGCCATAATAATAAGAACTCAGAAAACTGCATCTTATTGATTTTAAGAAGATCACCCAGCTAGCTTTGACCACGTTAAAAATCCAGTTCTGAATGTTACTTAGGTACTCTCTAAACTCGAATGCAATGTAGAATTCCTACATCATGTGTTCTCTGCCTTAAAACTCCCAAAGGTAAAATTTTCACAATGTTTAGAGGTAATTCTGAACATAACAGAGTTTGTTATTTTTCTATTGAGCCACAATTTTCTTTTTTGACCTCTACCCGTTGGTTCTTATTTTGGCTTCCGGGAGCCAGTGCCATGGCCTATGACTCTGTATGAATATTGCCTACTATAGTTGTACAATGAACAAACAACCTGCAAAATTGTGTACAGTGCTTCTAACTAGAGCAACAAAATTTACCTACTCCCTAATCCACATCACAGCCTTTGCCTGTGTAAAGACACCTAATAAGTATAGATTTTCAGCATTTGCCAGGTGGTCTAGTTTAAGGCATACATTTTATAGAGGGGGATTCTGGAGCTCAGAGGAGTGACTTATCCTGAGGCATAAATCATTTGGGGATCCTCTTTAACTAAAATCCAAATGTCCTGACTCAAATAATTAAGAAGCTTAGGTGGTGCTAACAGATAGTAACAGCAAAGCCTCGACTAAGCCTGACTAAATCTTTTCTCAGTGTGACAGGAACACTGAGGCTGGACCAACAGGCCATGAGGAGTATGTTTTATCTCATCATTAGTCCTTAAGGACATGGGAGAAGGACATTATAATTAGCTCTGGAAAGATGTGGGTTCCAACTTCTTTATATAACATAATTGACCTTGGACAATAAACTCACTTAATAACTATTTTCTCATTTGTAAAGTGGTGACAGTAATACCTACTTCATTGAGATGTTCTGAGGTGAAATAACCTAACTGCTTAGCTGTGGCAGGCACCTAATTGGTACTCAATATAATTTTGCCACTGTTTTCTCCTTTCTCCTTACCTTCCCTTTCTGTCTCTAAGTAGTTTTTCCTCTCCTCTTGCCTCTGTTTCTTTCTTTCCTTCTCTATTCCCTTTCATATTATACCTTCTACCTTTCCTTCCACAGTCTCCTTTCACTCTCTGTGTTCTTCTCTAAGCTTCCTGTCCCTATCTTTTCACATAATTTTTTTCTCTTGTTCATAACATGGAATTAAATACCACTTAAAAAAATAGGTATGGTGCTAAAAACGGTTCTATATTTCTATTCTCAAGTTATAATGTATTCTATATTCTATATTCTATTCTTATTATAATGTAAGCAACTGAATCTGCTATGTTTCCTTTGCTTAAAAAAAAGCCCTATAAATTAAACATAGTTTTCTTTTATGTAAACAAATCCTTTGTTGTTTACTTTGGGTTAGAGACTCTTAAATTTCTTTCAAATGTATCCTTTGCATTATAAATTGCTATGGTCTGAATTTTTGTATCTTCCCAAAATTTATATGCTCAAAGCCAATCCCTAACGTAATGATATTAGGAGGTGGGGCCCTTGAGAAATGATTAGGTCATGAAGGTGGAGTACTCATGCATGTGTTTGTAAGAGAGGTCCTGGCTTTTATTAGTGCCCTCATGAAAGCTGCCTTGCCCCTTCCTTTATGTGAGGACGCAGCTAGAAGGCGTTATCTATGAATCAGGAAGAGGGCCCTCACCAGACATCAAGTCTGCCACTGTGTTGGTTGTAGTCTACACAGTCTCCAGAACCATAAGAAATACATTTCTGTTGTTTATAAGTCATTTAGTTTATGATATATGATATATTGTTAGGTAGCAGCCCAACAGACTGGATATGTTATTTTTTTGACAGTTAAATAATAGCAAAATTTACAGAGAAGCTAAGATCCAGAGAAATAAGGTGATGGGTTTGCTCTAAGGAGAGTAGTAATATGAACTTTAAATTAGTGGATATGTAATAATCAGATCAATAATAATAATAACAAAGACCAACATAGTGCTTACAATGTTACAAGTTATTTTCTGGCACATTAGCTGGTTTAAAGTGTTAAATGCCTCAGTAAAACTCATACTATTATTTATTACCCCATTTTTCAGATAAGAAAATTGAGGAACTCAGAGGTTAAGCAACTTCCCCAAGTTTGTACTGCTAGTAAATATTGGAACCAGAATTAGAATGTAAGCAGTTTGGCTCCAGTGTCCATGTTTTTATCTTTCAAGCTATAATGCAGAAAAGCAATAACAACAACACTTAAAAGACACACTGTGGTAAGCATCATTCTAAATACCACTCCCGGCCAAGCATGGTTGCTCATTCCTGTAATCCCAGCACTTTGGGAGGCTGAGGCGGGTGGCCTCGGTCAAGAGTTGAAGACCAGCCTGGCCAACATAGTAAAACCTCATCTCTACTAAAAATACAAAAATTAATGGAGTGTTTTGGCAGGCACCTGTAATCTCAGTTACTTGGGAGGCTGAGGCAAGAGAATGGTTTGAGCTGGGGAGACAGAGATTGCAGTAAGCAGAGATCATACCTCTGTATTCCAGCCTGGGCAACAGAGCAAGAGCCCATCTCAAAATAAATAAAAAATGAAAATAAAATGCCACTCTCCAAGATTCTATACCCTAATCCATAGAATCTGCCTATGATGAGATGTCACTCCTATGATTTTTACATGGTGTAGTTGACCTTAAAATAGGGAGAGTATAAGGTGTGCCTTGTCTAATTCCATGAGCCCTTAAAAGTGGAGAGGTTTTTCAGGCTGGTGGCAGAAGTTAAAGAGATTTGAGATGTGTGCTGTACTTGACACATTGTTGTTGGCTTGAAAATGAAGGGGGCCATGCGAGGAAGAATGAGAATAGCCTCTAGGAGCAGAGAGAGGCCCCCAAGCTGACAGCCAACAATGAAGCTAAGAGACCTCAGTCCCACAGTCTCAAGGAACTGAATTCTGACACAACCACATGAGCTTGGAAGAAGACCCTGAATCTTGAGATGAGAATGCAGCTAAGCAGACATCTTGACACAGCCTTGTGAGAACTTAAGCAGAGATTCTGGCTACATCGTGCTAGATTTATGACATGCACCAATAGTGAACTAATAAACAAGTATAGTTTCAAGTTGATAAGTTTGTGGTAATTTTCTTTTTCTTTTTTTACTTTTTTTGAGATGGAGTCTCACTCTGTCACCCAAGCTGGAGTGCAGTGGTGCAATCTTGGCTCACTGCAACCTCCGCCTCCCTGATTCAAGCAATTCTCCTGCCTCAGCCTCCCGAGTAGCTGGGACTACAGGCTACTAAAAATATAAAAGTTAGATGGACCCATCACCATGCCCATCTAATTTTTATATTTTTAGAAGAGACAGGGTTTCACCATATTGGCCAGGCTGGTCTCAAACTCCTAACCTCCCAAAGTGCTGGGATTACAGGCGTGAGCCACCCCCCCCCCCCCGGACACTTTGTGGTAATTTTCTAGGAAGCTATTCTAGAAATCCTGGAGTCATTTTGAAAAACTTTCCTGTGTATGTGAAATTATAGCCAATATAAAGTGAAAGTTCAGACTGAAGACACAAAGTGAGAAGTGACTTCCTCCCTAAGTAGATCAGACTTCAAATCAAGCTCCAAGTCTTAGTTGTTGCTCCAGAAAAGAGATGGAGAAACAACACAGTATTTGGAGTCAAAGACCTAGGTTTCACATACTACTTTCTAGCTATGTGACTTTGGGCATCTTTTAAGCACTCTGTTCTTCAGTTCCCTCACTAGTACATTGGAGATAGGAACAAACATCTCAAGAAGGTATAGTAAGATTACATGAAATAGTAGCTGTAAAGCAATTATGTAAAAGGCAAGGCCTGTAACATAACTCTGTTACCTGCAGAGCCAGCCATTTAGCAGAATGCTGAACCTGAGCCACAAGTCTGTGGCAGCCAGGGATGGACAATATGGTAGGCGAAATTCAAGATGCCTCCAATAACCTGCATCCTTGTATCATCTCTTTCCTTTGAATGTGGACAGGACCTGTGAATATGATCATATTCGATTCCATGATTATGCTACTTTATATGGCAAAAGGGACTTCACAGATGTAATTAAGTTCTCTAATCAGTTGACTTTGATGTAATCAAAATGGAGATTCTCCTGATTCAGACTGACCTATCCAATGAGACTTTTAAAAATGGAGAGATTCTCTTGCTGGCATGGATGAAGCAAACTTCTGTGTTGTTAGAGAACCTATGGTGGGGGCCATATAGTGAGGACCTGAAGGTATCCTTTTGGTACTAAGTGCAGTCCCCAGCCTACAGCTAGCAAGATAGAAGGTGTCAGTCATACAGTCACAAGAACCCCAAGCTCCCAAAAGGAATGTAGTCCAGCTGACACATCAGTGCATGGAAACTTGTGATACCCAAAGTAGAGGACTCCTCTGAGTCACGTCTGGATTCCTAACTTGCTGAAATTCTGAGATAATAAGTTGTCTTAAACTGATTAATTTGTGTCAAATTGTCATGAAACAATAGGAAACTAATATAGACATATAAATTCTGGACCCTAAAATTCCCTTCAACTGGGCTGCAGAGTAGCTTACTGTTACAGGTCGCCAGTAACACTGTCACACCCAAAATTTCAGAAACACTGATTAGGCCTCATGACTGGGCTTGGGACTTTCTCATGCCTAAAGGCAAGAGGCCACAAGCACAATCAATCAAAAGCAAGGAGTGGACCCAGGCCAGTAAAAGAGGAATCTAGTCCCTCAGGTGGAGAAACAGCAGAGATGGAGACTGAGACCTGTTGTTATATCTAATGGCTGAAGAAGTGAATCTGAGCTGAGTGAGAGAGACAGCCAGAGCTTCAGGGAAAATGTGAGACGAGGGCTAAGTCAAGAGGCAAGGCAAGAAGAGCACATGGTGATTTAGATGAGTTTCTCTGGACAGTGTCCATGTTCTGGTAGAACTTCTTTTTAAGTATAACTTTTTGGGCATGTGTGTTTATGGCTATATTTATTCTTTGTGTAATAAATATAAAATAAGTGTAGACAAAGGATAAGCAAAACATAGCACATTCATTTTTACACTACACAAAGCTGATCACTAGTAACATTTTTTGTACATGTCTTTCTGATGTTTTTTGCCTTTTAAATTTAGTTTAGATCATACTCTGTAGGATATTTAGTATTTGTTTAACTTCACTTAACCTTATTTCATCGACCTTTCCCTGTGTCATTAAAAAAGCCTTTGCAAATAATTTGATTGCTATAAAGCAGCATATTTAGCCATTCACATTGTTAGGAATTTATTTTCAGTTCATCAGCATTTTAAACATGTGAACATCTTTTGGAAAACATTATTAACCATGTACCTCATTATTTCCTTAGGGTATATTTTTACTGTAGAATTTCTCAACCTGATAGAATGAACATTTTAAAACCTTTTGATGCATGTTACCCAATTTCTTTCTAGAAATATTCTACCAAATTTTGCTTTTACCAACAATGTTGGAGAGGTCCTACTTTGCAATATATTGCCAGTGTTGCACGTGGTTTCACATTTGTAATTTTGGCATACACGTATGTCCAAGACAAACAATGGTATTTTTCCTTGCTTTGCATTTTTTTTATTAAGAGTAAGATGGAACTTTTAAAAAATGTTACTAGTCATTTGTATTTTGTCTTCTAGAGTTATCATTAAGATTTGATAGCATTACCTGTCTTTAAGCACTCTTTGTAAAGAACATTAGGTTTTCTTTCAGAACAAAATAGACATGCTTCCATGATTTGAAGAATGATTTTTATTTCTTCACTTGTATTTGAATTATTAAAAAAAATATGCCCTCTGTGTAGCTTGAAGTCCCAGATTGCCAAGGACCAGTATTGATATGTCATCCTGGGGAAGAACTATCACATGACAGCCTCCACTTGGCGATGCAGCAATGACATTTTACACAAGAGTGCATTTATTAAAGGCATCCACAGCACAAAGGCAGCATGTAGAAACAGGCAGAAAAGATGGCTGCTTGCCAATTTCCTGACAAGTGACACAATTTAATCTCTTAGCCTTCAGCACAATCATTTTCTACTCCCAGACAAGATTTAGGGGGAAAAAAAAGTTTTCTTTCCTTTAAATCCATTGCTTCATTTATTACTTCTGTGTCTGTTTACAGATAAGGTTGCCTTTGTCCTCATAAAAAACAAGATAAAACGTAAATGTTTATTTCAAGTAAGAATAATGATTATACTGAGATTTGACTGTACTGACAAAGTTGAGAGGTCAAGGACCAATGTTTCCAGAATGCAGTCCTTGTGTGTAAACCACAACATTGTCCTTTTGTCTGTCCTTTGTCAATTCATTCTTTGCTTTTTCATTAATGTTTATCTACTAACTCACTGGTGATTTTAAAATAAGAACATGATGAGAAAGAGAGAAGGGGAGGGTAGGAAAAGGAAACACAGAGAGGGAAGGAAAAGAAGGTAGAAAAATGATTGGTAATCATCAGGAGATGAAGGGTTAGAAATGGAAAAGATAATGTTCAACTTTACTTGTTTTTACTTGTTTTTTCTGTGCAAATGACAAGCATCAGACAGAGGAAAGGGAGTTACTTCCAGGCATCACAATCTGACACTTACACCCAAGACCCACTTACTGATTGTTTAAGGAAATAAAATATTACTAGGAAGTGGAAATAGCATAAGAGATGGGTAAATTCTTAAAGTACCTCTCCATATTGAACTTTCATGAGTTTAGGTGATTGCAAATAAAAAACCTCACAAGTCACCACATCCAACTCATCTATTTCCGCTGTACCCAACCGATTGTTGCACTAAATTACTATGATCATGGTAAATGTTTTATTCAAAGGCAGAGACTTTTAGTGCCTTGAAATCCAAGTAAACTGTTATTTCATTATTATTTTTGGGTCAAAGCAGGACACAAGCCCAGCTGTTGCTCTGAATGGGAAGACCTTTATGAGAAGGGAGACTTTAATGATACCAGCACTCTCTTTAGAAAGATATATGATGCAAATCTCAATGTACTTACTCTTATGGATTATTTTTTTCATCTCTCCCAACAAAAAATGAAAAGCATTGAAAGGTAACAACCCTCTCTTTTGATTTTTTTCTATCTATATTGTCAGCCCTAACTGTATTAATAGAGTACTTGGACAAGAAGAAATTCACCTGGCAAGTGGTTCTATGGTGACTGAAAATGGACAAGTCCCCAACAATTTAGTATTATATTGCACAGAAAACTTTCTATACAAGAAGAATAATTTCAGCTGCATATCTGGTAGAATATCAGGCACTCACAAGCAGTCTTTCACAGCTGGAAAGGCATCTCCAGCAGTTTCCTATTTCTGTCAACTGCCATATATTCTGATAAAAGAAATCCTCTTATGAGTTGACTGAAATATTAATAGCTTTGTGGCAAACATAAGGTGTTGGATTTTGTTTGTTTTATTTATCTAGAAAATTGTATCAAGACTTTTGGATATATATCTGCACAAGAATGTAATTGGACCCCTATCTCACACTCTAGACAAATATTAATTAAATAGGGTCATAGACCTACATGTAAGAGCAAAAACTATAAAAGTCTTAGAAGAAAATGTAGGCATAAATTTTTATGATCTTGCCTTAGGAAATGGTTTCTATATATGACACAAAAAGCATGAGCAACAAAGCAAAAAAATAGATACACTGGAATTCATCAGTTAAAAACTTCTGTGCCTTTAAAGGACATTATCAAGAAGTTAAAAGATAACCCACAGAATGAGAGAAAATGCTTGCAAATATTTTATCTGATAAATAATGACTTATATCCAGAATGTATAATAAAACTCCAACTCAACAGTAAGAAGAAAAATAAACCAGTTAAAAAATGGTCAAGGATTTCATATTAGTTTTCTATTGCTGCTGTAACATATTACCACAAACTTAGTAACTTAAAATAAAGTGAGTTTATTATCTTATAGTTCTGGAGATCAGAAGTCCAAAATCAGACTCACTGAGATAAACCCGAAATGTTGACAGGGCAACCCCAGAGACTCTATGGGATAATTTATTTCTTTTCCTTTTCCTAACTTCTAAAGGCCATTTGAATCCCTTGAGTCAAAACCCTTTTCTCCATCCTGAAAGAGCATTGGTCCAGCCTTTACTTCCATCATCCTATCTCTTCATTGACTATATAACTCTACTACCTCTTTCTTATAAGAACTCCTATGATTATATTGGACACACCAGGGTAATCGAAGAAAGTCACCTCATCTCAAGATCCTTAACTGAATTACATCTGAAAGGTCTTTATGCCATATAAGGTAACATATTCACAGGTCCCAGGAATTGGGACATAAATTTCTTGAGGTGGGGGGCATCATTTGGCCTACCACAAATTTGAATATGTATTTCTTCAAAGAAGATGTGCAAATGGCCAATGAGCACATAAAAAGAGGTCCAGCATTATTATTCATTGGTGAACAGCAAATTAAAAGTACAAGGAGACACCACTTGATAGACAGAGGATGGCTATAATAACAAAGCTGAACAGTACAAGTGCTGGCAAGGATGTAGAGAATCAGAACCCTCAGCATGCCTGGTGGGATTGTAAAATGGTGCAGCCACTTTAGAAAACAGTCTAGCAGTTCATGTAACAGCTAAAGATAAAATTGCCACATGACCAATAATTCTACTCCTAGCATATACCCAAGAGAACTGAAAAACATATGTCCACACAAAAACTTGTACACTAATGTTCATAACACCATTATTTATAATAGTCAAAAACTAGAAACAACCCAAATGTCCGTTGAAGGGTGAATGGATAAATTGTGTAATATTCATACAATGGAATATTATTAGCTGTAAAAATGAATGAAGTACTGATACATGAGACAACATTGATGAAACTTGAAAACATGCTAAGTGAAAGAACCCAGTCAAAAAAGGCTGCATATTATGCAATTTTATTTACACAAAATTTCTAGAACAGGGAAATCCATGCAAATAGAAGTGGTTGCCAGGGGGATAGTAATGGATATAAGATTTCTTTTGGGGTGATGAAAATATTCTAGGCTCGGCACTGTGACTCATGTCTGTAGTCCCAGCACCTTGGGAGGCTAAGGCACATAGATTGCATGAACTCAGGAGTTCAAGGCCAGCCTCTGCAACATAGTGAAACCCCATCTCTGCAAAAAAGGCAAAAATTAGTCGGATGTGGTGGCACATGCCTGTAACCCCAGCTACTTGGGAGGCTAAGGATTGATTGAGTGCAGGAGGTCAGGTCTGTGGTGAGCCACGATTGTACTGCTACACTCCAGCCAGGGTGACAGAGCAAGAACTTGTTTCAAAAAAAAAAAAAAAAGAAAGAAAGAAAAAGAAAAGGAAAGAAAATGTTTAAGATTATATAGTACAGACAATTGGACAACTCTGTGACTGTACTAAAAAAACACTGAATTATATACTTTAAAAGGGCAAATTTTAAAGTATGTGAATTATATCTCAATAAAGATGTCGCTTCAGAAGTGTCCTTTCATTCTTTTTTGGCATAAATATTCCCATTTATAAATCTAAGAGATTTTTTTCCTAGTTTCAGAAAGCTCACAACTTCTTCATATTGTTGTTCATTTAAAGATAAAATTTATTTGAAACTCTTAATTTATTCAAGTTCTTGAATCTGTTAAAGAAGATCTTTGGTTTGTTCTTAAATATAACCAAGTAGACAGCACCATTGGCCTGGGGCTCCACGTCTGTATGTTGTAAGTAATCTTTAAACAAGCAAATATCACAACATGCTCCCATTTTCTAAACAGATACTTATTTGACCTTGTATTTCAGCAGCTAAAATATCAACATTGTATAAAAATTATCTGATAAATAGCATTTCTATTTACAAAAGTCAAAAACAAATTATTGATATACTTTATAATTTGGGGGATTAATTCAGATTGTGTTTTATAAGGTCCAGATATCCAAATCCGGTCAAGAAAAAAAAGAAAAGAATGATGTATTGATTCCTCACAGAGGAACAATGGAATTGCTAAGATACAGATGTGATGGCTCATATCCCTTAAGATTGGCTTTATAGGAATCTAAATATTCTGATCTGAGCCTAGCCCCTGCTTTGTGTATAGGATGCAATTTCTGGAATTATTTGTAGGTTTAGACCTAAACTTCCAGCTCAGACTTAAAGTTAATAAGACGTACTGCTGTAGTGAATTGAACTTAGAAGAAAATGTAGGCATAAATGTAGGCAAGAGACATGGGAATCTCTGCCACTAATTATCTATGAGACCTTGGAAAGGTTAAAAAACCTTCTTAACTTTAGCATTTCTCTCCATAAAATGAGTATTATACAGGATCTTGGGGAATTTTTTGTTTTAAAATCATATTCTAATTATCTGACATTTATTGACAGCCTGAGAAGTTCAGAATGCTCTTATCATGGCCAGGAAATCAATGCTTTTGACTAAACTCGTAGCTCTGAGAAGATCCACTCCTCATTAAATTCACATACAAAATAACTGATTGCAGCTTTAAGCAGTGATAAAGCATTTGTTTTTCTTTATTTCTAATACTCTCTCCTGAAGACATGTTGTCATTCTAATATTCTGAAACTATATTTTATATTGATTTTAGCAAATAGCTCTTTGGGCTCTAGACAAAAGAAAATGGTTTGAGGGAAGTGGAAAAGATATTTAAATTATTTGCTGGTATCTAATTCAATGGTAATCTTAGTTATTTTCAAGAATTGGTTTTTCTGAGCAGTTTATTGTATTCAGAAATTGTCTCATTATTTAGAAAGGTCTAATAATGTGGTAAGCTTTGCACAAACATCAAGTCACTGCAAATTAACTTAACAATTAAATGCCCAAATCATAAAGATGTTAGAGCTACTGTCACAGAAAATCAGAGCTGAGCGGTGGTTACGTTGGTAGTAACAGATTTTATTCAGGCTCTGTTGCGGTAGAGAAAAAGATACCTCACTATAAAAATAAGCTAGTTTCACATATGATACCAACAAACAGGGATTTATAGCCAAGGAGCAGGGTGGAGATTAGTGGATAGAAAATCACTAGGAGGAAACATCAGGAGTAAGGGGCGATTCTTGCTCAAGTAAACTTACTAAAGGTGGGCCAGAGTGATCAGGTATCAGTGGTGAAGGATTCTATCTAAACTGTATCCCAGAAAATGTATAATCATTATGTATCCATAAAATAAATTAATAAAAAAGGTAAGTTAACAGAATTTCTACTAAAACTGAGAAGTACAGACCTGAGAAGGATAGACACTGAAGCCCAAGGTGAAAGCCCAATTGGGAAGAGGGCTTAGAGGAACCTGACTCAGGTTTGGTTAAGGAGAGAATCTTTGTCACTTTTTAATATTCATTGAGCTTATAAAATGGTAAGCACCACGACCACCTTGACATTTTCAGAAACTGTGGCAACAGTGGAACAAAACCTTGCATATCTTCTGAGAGAAGTTTCTCCTCATACCACCCGGTCCAAGCCAGGTAACCTTTATTCACAAAATACCCTTCACTCTCCCTGCCATTATCCCCCAATTCCATTCCAAAGGAACACATTGCACTTTAGTTTCCCAGAGGAAGCTGAGGCTGGAAAACCAAGTTAGAACATAAACTTTTATGAATTTCTCAAATTTCTACACCAGGAAATTTCTTCACAGGGACAGCAGTCTGCAGTCCCCAGTTTATGCATTTTTTTTTCTAGTCTCAGCTCCTTCTTATCTCATGAGAGGCCTGAGTGCATGCTAGTAACACTACAACTTGTACACCCAAACTCTACCTACTTCTTCTTCAAATAGTTAATCCATTGGTCACTTTTGAGTCCAGGGTTGTTCATAAAGCTGGCACTATCAACCCTTAGAAATATAAACTGGAGAGAAAGCTTCACATATCTACTGCAGTGGGCTGCAGCCCTCTGGTCAAGGAATTCCTGAGTTTGTCTGTTGTGGTGAATGAGAGTAAAGCCTATGTGATTTCCTCCCAGGGGCCTTGTGGACTTTCCATGAAGCAATAATCACTAGTGAGCATTAATCTCTTAAATGTTAACTGTATTTATTTAGTCTTAAGGTATAGTAAAAATAAAATAAATAGATATTCCCTTAATTTATTTTCTATTACGGTAACAGGATACCACAAATTGGGTAATTTATAAAGAAAAAAAGTTTCTTAGGTTCACAGTTCTGGAGGCTGGCAAGTCCAAGAGCATGGCACCAGCATCTGACATAGGCCGTCCCATGGTGAAAGGGCAGGGCAGAAGCAGGATCCAGAACACAATACAGAGAGAGACACCATAGGCCAGACTTGCTTTATAGCAACCTTCTCTTGAAATAACTAACCAGCTCCCATGATAACATTAATCCGTTTATGAGGACTCTGCTCTAATGACCCAATCACCTGTTACTAGGGCCTACCCCCCAACACTGTTGCATTGGGAATTAAATTTCCAACACATGAACTTTTGGGGGACACATTCAAAAAATAAGACTGTGACTGGTAGAGTTCTTGGCTTTTAGTTTCTCATGTTAGCTTTTGTGGTGATAATTATGGCTTTCATTCCAAATTAATAGAGCAATTTTTCCTTTCTTAATGATACCACATTTATTTACATTAGATGATTGTAATTTTTTTCTTTCTTTCTTTATCTCTCTCTCTCTCCCCTTCCTTCCTTCTTTCCTTCCTTCCTTCTCTCCTTCCTTCCTTCTCTCCTTCTTCCTTCTTTCCTTCCTTCTCTCCTTCTTCCTTCTTTCCTTCCTTCCTTCTTTCCTTCCTTCCTTCCCTCCTTCCTTCCTTCTTTCCTTCCCTTCTTTCTTTTTTTTTGAGACAAAGTCTTCCTCTGTTGCCCAGGCTGGAGTGCAGTGGCTCAATCTCAGCTCACTGGAATCTCTGCCCCCTGGGTTCAAGCAATTCTCCTGCCTCAGCCTCCCGAGTAGCTGGGATTACAGACACCTGCCACCATGCTTAGTTAATTTTTGTATTTTCAGTAGAGACAGGGTTTCACTAAGTTAGCCAGGCTGGTCTCAAACTCCTGACCTAAGGTGTCTATCAGCCTTGGCCTCCTAAAGTGCTGGGATTATAGGTGTGAGCCACCATACCCAGCAACTGATTTAGGTGTTTTCTTGATGGCTAAATCTGAAGAGAAGAAACATGGGAATCTCTAAGTCTCCTTAATATGCCGCCATTCTGTATGTCTGCTATCCATGTTACTCATTTACTATTCTATTTTTTATGACATCTAGCATGTCTCTTACCCATAGCAGACACTTAGAACTAATGACAGCTACCATTTATTAAATTTATTTCCATAAGTCTATGGAGGTATAAAGAGGTTCAATTATTTACAAGTGTCTGAGACAAAATTCAAACTCAGTCTGTTTGACTCCAAAATCCATATTCTTCTCACTATAGCACATGGCTGCAATTATCTTCAGATAAATAACTGAACATATATTTAAGAATCTATGAACACAAAGCCCTACCAACATCTCATGTCATAGTATTAAAAATTAAAAGCACAAATACACTGAAGTGGCACCCAAATTCTTTTAGCTCTTCAGGAAATGACTGATCAGTATGGATTGATGTGTTAGTCACTACACAAACCCATCTAAGAAGAAGATGATAAAGATTAAATAGTCCAGGCGGGGTGGCTCATGCCTGTAATCCCAGCACTTTGAGAAACTGAGGCAGGCGGATTCCCTGAGGTCGGGAGTTCAAGACCAGTCTGGCCAGCATGATGAAACCCCATCTCTACAAGAAATACAAAAATTAGCTGGGCTTGGTGGCAGGAGTCTATAATCCCAGTTATTCAGGAAGTTGAAGCAGGAGGATCACTTGAACCCTGGATGCAGAGGTTGCAGTGAGCCAAGATTGTGCCATTACACCCCAGCCTGGGCAACAGAGCAAGACTCATTAAAAAAAAAAAAAAAAAAAGGGATGTTCCTTATTGAAAATTTGGAAAATGTAGACATTTTAAAGTAAATTAGAATCAGTCACAATCTTATCACCAAAAACCTCTATTTATTATACTCCTTCATATTCAGTGCATATTTTTAAATAGTTGAAATTTATTCTGCCTTTTTCGTTTAATACCATAACATAGGCATTTTGCTTTAAAAATACTTCGTAAACATTAATTTAAATAGTTTCAAAATTTCATGTCATATTGATACAACATTAACTTTTATCATATTTTGGGCATTTAGGTTGTTTGTTGCATTGTAATGAACATCTTTGTAGAAAAGATTTAAAAATCTGACAGACATTAGAGAGTATCAGGACAACTATTCCCTGATTAGTTGTTACTTACATATTTCTGGGTTTGAAATTAACCAGCTCCAGTATTCCTTATTACTTTTTGTTTGTTTGTTTTTGCTTTTTAAATTATAGACCTGATGTATCTTTTTAATATTATGTCTGATTGAATTAATAATAACAGTTTTTATTGATTAAAACCAGCTTCTGGAGAGGTTATAACACTCAATATCAGTATTATTCTGACATTTTGAACTAAGACAATATATAAGTCATCCTTTGCATAGTGACCTAGAATTGGCCTGTGAAGACTCATGTTATCTGAATTTGACCCAAATCATTTTTTATTATGCAAATTAGTCTGTTATTTAGGATACAGACATCAGAACCTCAATTTATAATACACAATATACTGCTAATAAAGTGTTGGTATAATTTTTCTTTTTCTCCTACCCTTCATTAACACTTTTAAATATTATAGCCTGATTTAGTAGTAAATTAACGGAGGAATGCAGACCATTAAAAAAAAAGAGAAGCGATCAATGCTTTCTTCTTCTTTTTTTTTTTTTTTTTTTGGGCAATGGTGTGATCTCAACTCACTACAGCCTCCGCCTCCTGGTTCAAGTGATTCTCCTGCCCCAGCCTCCCTAGTAGCTGGGATTACTGGTGCCCACCACCATGCCCAGCTAATTTTTATATTTTTAGTAGAAATGGGGTTTCACCATGTTGGCCGGTTGGTCTCGAACTCCTGCCCTCAGGTGATCCACCTGCTTTGGTCTCCCAAAGTGCTGAGATTACAGGTGTAAGCCACCACACCCATCCTGAAGCAATGCTTTCTTTCAGAAAACAAGGAGTTAAAGAATGAATTATTATCGTTTCCTCTGTTTATGTCTATGTTGAATAAAATTATTAAAACACAATCTATTTGATAGTCATTATTCCAGGTATATATAATAATATACATATATAATAATGTTATATATGTATTACAAAGTCATTCAAAAGCATCTCATATTGATTGATTGTGCCTTATGTGAGAGTATGCTTTGTGTGCCATAAACTTATCACCTCTGCATTCTCACTTCTCTAACATTCAGAGTGCAGCATCAAACTTGTAAACCTGACTTAAAAAAGAATGAGCCAGGCCAGGCGAGGTGGTTCACACCTGTAATCCTAGCACTTTGGGAGGGTGAGGCGGGCGGATCATCTAAGGTTGGGAGTTTGAGACCAGCCTGACCAACATGGAAAAACCCTGTCTCTACTAAAAAATACAAAATTAGCCAGGCCTAGCGGTGCATACCTTTAATCCCAGCTACTCAGGAGGCTGACACAGGAGCATCACTTGAACCTGGGAGGCGGAGGTGAGCCGAGATCACACCACTGTACTTCAGCCTGGGCAACAAGAGCAAAACTCTGTCTAAAAAAAAAAAAAAGAAAGAAAAAAAAGGAAGGAATATGAGCCATGTCACTTTTTTGTATGTGGGGGAGTCAGAGAAGGTAGTTTTGGGATTTTCAATGTGGTGAGATAGATCTTGAGTGAGCTAATTCACTGTCATTGGAAATTTAAGTGATATAATAAGCATAAGGAATAAAGTTAAGTGTTTATTAAACTGACACAGAATCTTTTATTCCCAAACTCTCATTTATTGGCCTTATAAATATTTCTTAAGTATTCTGCTGTGCGTCAGGCATTTGGAGCTGGGAAAAAAGATGGGAACAAGAAAATCAGGATCTTTGCCTTCATGGAGCTCTCAGTCCAACTAAGTTGAGAGTTGCAATGAGTTCTGTGAATGTAAAGCACATTGTGCTGTGAAAGGTTGTAATAGGATGACCTATTCTAACCTCAGATACTTAGGGGAAGCCTTGCAGAGAGGTAATATTTAAGCTGACACGTAAAAGATAACCGTTTGCCACGCGAATGGAGCTGGAAGAGTCTTCAGGCAGAGAGTTCATGGCCAAAGCCCTGAGGAGGAAAAGGGAAGGTCACTGTGACTAGAGGTGGTGAGAGAGTGCAGACTGGCACAAGATGAAGGTGTAGAGGTCGCCATGAGAAATCAGGGGAAAGAGAGCCTTGGGTGCCATAGCAAGTAACTTATTCTTTATCCTTTTGAAAGCACCATGAGACCTTGAATGTTTCAATGTGGGAAATGACAAAACTAAATTGCTATCTATAAAAGTCACTGTGCCATGGAAATCTGGCTTAGCTGATGAGAGTTCTTGTAGTTATAGCAGTTTAAGAAACTATTGTATGGCCAGGACAGTGGCTCACACCTGTAATCCCAGCACTTTGGAAGTCTGAGGTGGGTGGATCACCTGAAGTCAGGAGTTCGAGACCAGCCTGGCCAACATGGAGAAATCCCGTCTCTACTGAAAATATAAAAATTAGCTGGACATGCGGGCAGGCGCCTGTAATCCCAGCTACTCGGGAGGCTGAGGCATGAGAATTGCTGGAACCCAGGAGGCAGAGGTTGCAGTGAGCCGAGACTGTGCTGCTGCACTCCACCCTGGGCAACAGAGCAAGACTCCATCTCAAAAACAAAAACAAAAAACAAAAAACAAACAAAAAGAAGCTGTTATAGTAATTTAGGTCATGAAGGATTGTAGCTTGAACTAAGATGTTGGCAAAAATACTGAGATAAATGGACCTATTTTGAAATATACTTAAGGGGTAAACTTTATACGTTTTAATGATTATTTGGAATAGGATGTAAGGGAAAGTGGTATTCCTTCAAATAAATCATCTGTGCCCTCTCCATCCTGGACCCCTTATCAGGTGCTGAGTATATACTACCCTTGTTTTCATAGAGTTCACCATCTAATGGAATTATTAAAGAATGATTTTGAGCTATGGAGCATGACAATTGGAAAGGAATGGTGAAGAGGTAAAGTTGGAAGATGTGTTGAATAGTTCCATTTTGGAAAATGTCAAGTTTAAGATGCCTATGAGGAGTGCCAATGGAGATATCATACAGGCAGTTGAACATGGTTATGAAACTGAGAGATCTGGCTGGGAATATCACTGGAAATCTTTAAAACCAAGTGAATTATGAGATTGCCTTGAAAAAAGTATGTAATAAAAAGAAAAGAGAAGCTAGGACTTAGTCGTGAGATATTTTCAACTTTTAATGTAGGTTAGAGCAGAGGTTTCTAAACTGAATAATGCATACCTCTAAGAGTACATAGGTGAATTTATGGCACTTAATATCCAAATCTTCAATTTGACCTGCCCGAGAAGAAGCCTGCAGTTTATGATAGTTCTTCTTTGTCACTTTTCCATTTAATTGCTATTTTCACATTAAAAATACATAAATAAATAACCATCCTAAATTCTGCTATGGTTCATTGTCCTAGGTATAAAGAAGCAATCTGAAATATTGTTGCCTGGCATCAGAAAGTCAGTGACTGTAATGATTGGGTAATTAATCATTTTGTTAAATCATGTGGTTTCCAATTCTTTGCTTTTAATAAAAATGAAAAGCAACAGTTAACTGATAGGTTATTCAGGAAATTGTAATTATAGATCACAGGGTTCAGAGCATATAACTTGGAAGGAATTCAGCTTCTTCCCATTCCCATCCACCTGTTTATATGAATAAGATTTCTGAGCACTTACATATGTAGAAATGAAAAAAGAAATTCTGAATTTTGTCTTAATCTAACTTGAATTCATATTCATCTACAGAAACCCAGGCTAATTTTGAAAAACTCTACTTGCTCCATTAAGAAAAGAATCTCCAATACAATTGTATTTTTACTGTTTATTTATAAATTGAATTTCATGATATATTTTGGTGATTTTGATAATTTGCATAATACTAATAATTATCATAAAACTCAGTTTAGAAAATTATTTTTTTTATTTAGAATGTTAGGGTCACAGAAAATTTGGGGGGGAAATCATCAACTTTGTATTCGTACATGCATTTTTGTTTTATATAAGTATGTCAGGCTGATTGATAGAAAATGTTGTAACATAATGGCATATTGGAATAAAACTTCATAGTAGAAGTAGAATGGAAGCATAAGTTCAAGGAGGAAAAGAAAAGTGCAATTTATTTTTTACTGCTCAAGAAGGTATTGCTTATTCATATTTTAAATTGTGAGCGTGGACTTCAAATCATTATGTATTTATATTCCACTGGATACATTTGTAATAGTGATGTAATTGTGAAAATAAAATAAAATTTTACAATTCACAGTAAGTCAGAAATTATATCCTTTGCCATTGTTTAAATTTATAACAATTGTCAGCCTAAAGCATGCAAAATAGAGTATAGTTGTTTTTGTTTTCCTTGTTTTCATTTTTTAAGTATGAAGAGTAATAGGTTGAGGAAGAACTAAAATAGAAATATACAAAAGAAATGGCCAGAATGGTCGAAAGAAAAGCAGGAGAGGGCAGAGCCACAGAAGGCAGAAGAGTGTTTCAAGGAAGGAGTGAGCAGCTGGGCTCCCTGTTGTGAGATGGACCAAGATGAGGACTATAGAGATTGCGTTAGATTTCGCCAAATTGAGGTTACTGGTGAATTTAGTAAGACCATTTTCTGCTTTTCTTGGTATGGGCTTTGTGAGGAAACTCAGACTAGAATGAGGTAAAGAGAGACTGGGAAAGAAGAAGTAGAGAATAGAGAGAGTTTGTATGAACAAATCTTCTGATAAGCTTGATTGGTAAAGAGGAAGAAGATAGGACAGTAGCCAAGGGGAGATGACAGGTCAAGACAACGTTTTAAAAGCTAAGAGATACTAGAACTTGTCTGAACATTCAGAGATGACTAAGTAGAGACTGGGTTTGAAGATGCAGAATAAGGAGAGATTAAATGATCCAGTGAGATCTTTAAAAAGATGTGAATTAAGGGACTTTTGGTATCAGAGGGAACTCTAGCTCCACTGTAATAGGAATAGAAAGGAGACCGTGGGTTTGCATGTAGTAAGGTATAGAAATCTGGTGTCATAATTTGAGAGACTTCACATCAGATGACTTTGTTTTTCTCTTGGAAGTATGAGGCAAACATATTTTCTGGAAGTGATGGAGGAAGGGGAGAGCATCGGAGATTATCGTTTTACAAAGAAGAACAGCAAGCTGAGTAGAGTAGAGGGTTGTGTTCCATTTGGAGATCATGAATTTATAGTGACTTCCGTCGTTTGAGGATTTTCTCTACTAACTTCTGGAAGAGTCAGTGAAGAAGGTAGAGGGTTGAGTTCAGTCAGGCTTGGGGTTTTGCCAGACAACTGCAACAGAAGGACCAGTGACAATAGCATAAATAGGACTTATAAATGGGACGTGAACAAGACCAGAAGCCATTAGATGAACACATAATTTTTATTTCTGTTATCTGCTGTGTGAATTTGAGTAACTTGCTTAATTTATCAAATCCTCCAGTTTTTTTCACTTGAAAATGGAGCAATAATCTGCGTGGAATATGTCTTGATTTTAAGAATGAAACAGAAAATACTGTTGAAGTGTTTTCTAAATAGTGAGCTGCCAGATAGACAGAAGTTATTACCAGAGCCTCCTGCAGCTGTTGTCACAGGTGTCCTAGGAAAATGTGTGATTTCATGTTTGGCTTTCTGTCTGATCTCCTTCTCTTCTGGAGAAGCTCTCTCTTCTGCTTGCCTCATGCCGATGGCCTCCTCTAATATGTTCCTTCATGTAATTGCCCCTCAGACTCACCTACTCTACCATGCTTCAGAATGAAGTCGTGCAGCCTACATAACGTTATACATAAAAATATGAATGGCTGACTGCTACTAGTGGATTTCTATTGGCGAGACCAGCTCCGCATACATCAACATGGGTTTAAGATCTCTCAAAGTGATGGAGTGGTCAGTGAAAAGAAAGAGAGACAAGGAAAAAGTTTTCCTTAAAGCTGGGCCCAGGCGAGACATCACATAATGCTGCTCCGTGGATGTCTTACATTCCCCTGAAAACCTCAGTTTTTCATTGTGTTCTTTCAATAGGGGAGGGGGGAGCAAGGTTACGCAAAGTTTCAGTGATAATTATACAAAAAGAATACATTTGCAAAAACTGGTGCACAAAAATTGCAACATGGTATTATAAAAGCAGAACAATGTAAAGATAACTTTCTGTGTGTCAACATAGAAATCATACACCTTATAGGTTAAACATAAACTTATGATTACCAGCAAGAACATATTGGGCTCACAGCTACAGGGGGGAACAGGATCTGACACAGGACAACCAGCCTGACCACAAAAACTGCAAGAGGAGGGGTCCTCCATGCAGGCCTGGAGGAGCAATGGGGGAAGATGGACTTTTACGTCCTTCTCTCAACCACAGAGACAGGCGCCCCTCATGCGTCCGTTCATAGGCTCTCCATAAGGGTCGCATTTCCTTTCCAGGGCCCTAATCAATATGCCTCTCCTCAGAAAGGAATCTGGGTAATAAGCCTCTCCTTTACACGTCCGTTTATAGGCTCTCTGCAACAAGAAGCCCATTATATGCTATCATCTCTCTCTGGCAGTCAAGCTATGTGGTTAGTCCCTTTCACAGAGTTCCTGTTTCTACCAGAACAGTTCAGAAGAGCCAAAGTTACAAGTTGCATCTCAGCAGAGCCAGAGTTACAAGTCACATCTCAGCATTTCACGTCGTCCTTCATTTTCTCAAATATTATCGATATAGTTAAGTAACAAGCATCACAAAGCAAATAACTCATTTTGGGGAAACCAAATTCTAAGATAATTTGCAGGTTAAAAATCAACAACAATTTCTTCTTATTATTTCCGGTAGCTTGGGTTTTGCCAATTCTTCCAGAAGCTTGGGGTTGCTCAGTCACCACAGAGGGGTTCAGAGTATTCCCAGCAGGTTTCTTTGTGTTTCAAAAAGAAAAAAAAAATGATGAATTCAAATGAAACCAGGTTTCTGGAAAGCAAGGGAATATTTGTGAGCAAATGGGCCCTTAATCCTTTATGCTACCATCTCAGGCCTCAGAGTTTTACTTCCACAACTGAGAGCAAGTGTAAAAGACTGAACATACTGTTCAGTTCAACCATTAAGTCAAGGAGCTCCAGCTCTGGTTTTATGAAATCGTAAAATGTCACCAATAATCTCAAAATGTGTCGTAAGTTTTCACCACAAATAAATTTCTTGAAATACGATTTAGCCTGGGAAGAGATGAGGAGTGCAAGTACTATGAAATTATATAAACAGTAATGGCTGATTATCGTAGCTCGGGAAAGGTCAGAAAACAGCATTACTAATCATCTACCCTAGAAAATTAGTACCTCCAGGCAATTTCGCATTATTTGTTGCATACAGAATTGCTCATAACCTTTGTCAGTATTAAATAATTCCAGTAATTGTAGGTACAAATTTAAGAAGTTCTTCAAGCTAGAGCTACCAGAATTCAAATTTGGGCAGCAAAATCGTATATATTTTATTATTGACAAACCCAATCTGAAGTAGGAAGAACTGTTATTCATTTACTCATTCCTTCCTTGAATAATTCATTTATTATTCAACTCTTTGTTTAATGCCTGTTAGGAGTTTAGCACTGTCCTAGGAACTAAGGATAAAATGGTCAACAAGACAGACAGGGTTCCTGCTCTAAGAAAGTTGGGCAGAAAATAAACAACTATACAAAATATTCGTAGTAAATGCTATGCAGAAATGAAGCAGAGTGGTATAGTGATGAATGCCTGGTGGCAACTTTAGATTAAATAATCAAGTTAGGCTTTTCGGAAGAGGTGATACTTAAGGTAAGATCGTAATGACAAAAAGGAGCGAGCCAAAAAGATGAGGGAAAAGACTTTCAAAGCTGGGGAAACAATAAGAACAAGTACTCCAAGCAGGATGGAGCTAGTTATGTAGAGCTCAGTGGTAGAAGATGCTAGGGGACAGAGCTAGAGGACGGTAATAGAAGGTGAGAGCACAGGAATAAGTGGGAGCTCAAACTTTGTAAGGCAGGTAAGGAATTTAAAATAATTACATAGGAAAACCTTGAAGGGCTTAAGTAAGGGATGATTGATACCATCTAATTTAAATTTAAAAGTTAGAAACTCTGGTTTCTGTCTAGAGAATATATTAGAGAAAACAGAAGTGGAACCCGTGAGCCAACATGTTTGGGTAGAAGTGGTAGCGCCCTGGGCATGGGTGGTAGTTGTAGAGATAGAGATACTCTGATGGACTGGGATAGATATTGGAGTTAGAAGCTACTGATCTTGTTAATGGATTGGATGTAGAGGGTGACAGAAATAAAAGATAAAAAAAAAAAACTGAATGGATGATGGTGTGTTTTGTGAGTTGAGCTGGCCACCGGTGATGGAAAAGAAAATTAGAGGCAAGATTTCTTCTCTCATAGGGTTTACAATCTAGTGGAGAGAAATATTAATAAATAGGAAAACAAATGAATTTAAGTAATACAAGTATCTCATTTGACATTGAACTATACAAATGCTGAAAATTACTTCCCTATAACAATGAGATTTGATATTCTCTATAACAATATGAGATTTGATATTTGCAATTTTAAGAATTTTTAAAGATGCTGAACATTTTTTCTTAAATATTTTATATATCTCAGAAACTGCTGCAATTACATACAATCAAATTATATGTATTTTCACTGTGTAGGTATATGTCAGTTGGCTTTTAAGATGATCCAGTTTGTGGAGGTTGGGTGGGGGCCTTATGACATAGCGGTTATAATCACGGTAAATGAGGAATAGTCCCAAATAAGGAGCACCGTTACAGTTTGCCACTGGTATACTTGAGTTCATGCTTAAGGTTTAATTTTCCTGTTTCTATGGAAATTAAGCTCTGAGAATTAAAATAATCCTAAAAATAGTGAACAAAACTTTACTTTAAAGCCTAACCTCTAAAGTTTGAAAGATGTGCTTAGGCAGTACGAGCCTTGTATGCAAGCAATACAAGCTTCTTCCCCTGCGATGTGAATTTGCACATCCCCACCTCTTCATCCTCTAGGTCAGGGACCAACAGCGTTCTCATTGACCACTGTGTCTTTAGTGCCTATACGATACCTGGTACTCTGTGGCAGGTCTTCAATGTATGTTGGTTGAATGTACGTGTGTGTGGATTACATATATCTCTCAACTTATATTTGAGGTCTTATTATTGGTGATCATTTGTGTTTGCTTAGACATTGCCCTGTCACTGGAGTTCTTTTTTTTTCTTAATGCTAATATGCCTATGAATGATAGCCTATTGTTTAGAGTGATTAAATTTGAATTCATTCTTTTTATACCAGGAGGAATGAGATGACATGAGAATACAGCATTCTTATGGGACAAGGTCACTGGAAAGGATGAGGAAAAGGTGTGGAAACTGGCAGCAAAGATGTAATTGACTAACTTCCCCGCTTCTAAAATTCATTCACTCTATTTGCCAAGTGTACATTCTGTGCCAACTCTGTTCTACCCTGAGAGGCACTAAAAATACAAAAATGAATGACAAATAATTGTATCCCTCAAGTTATAAACCGCAAATCAAAACCCATGATTTATAAGTGAAGATAGACATTTAAACAAAATGTTTTCTTCCTTTCCTCCCTTCCCACATCCAACCCATCAGCACATCTATTAGATTCTGTTTAGCCCTCCATATCTGTCCCCTTCTCTTTATCCTGACTGCCACTGGCTTAGTACAGGCTATTATACCTTTTATCAGGATTGTATAGTAGCCTCTAAAAACAATTCTTGCTTTCTTCTACCCTAACTCCACCTACCAAATCTAATCAAGTCTACATCTCCACATTGTACCTGGAGAATTATTCTAAAACCTTGTTCTAGCTATAAGCAGTACAATGGCTTTCCAGTGCCTTTAAGTTCAATTCCAAACTATTTAATGTGTCATACCAGAGCTTCATGACTCCATCTGTGCCTCTCCACCTCATCGGCCACTACACTCTGCCTGAAACACTCTTCCTCTCTTTGTTCACTTGACTAACTTCTATTTGACCTTCAGTTCTCAGCTACCTCAGTTGCTGCAAGCTTTTCTTGGCCTCCCAAAACCAAGCAAGGTTCTCCTGTTATGTGCACCTGCATTACCCTATTCTCTTGCCATAACACTTACATTGAATTTTAATAGCACTTTTCCTGTCTCTCTTGCTAAACTATAAAGCTACTTCAGGATGTGCATTTGTCTTTAAAGGTACTTAACAGACAACTGGAGTCTGGAGGTGGCTAATTCAGGCAGAGGAAGAGGCCTGAACAATGAACTTGCATAATGTTTGAAGAAACTATTGATACGAGAGATGGGGTTGAGGAAGTGAATAGCAATCAGACTGTGGAAAGACTTGGGTGTTATGTGAAGGGAGGTGGTGGATTCAATCTATGTTCCACAGAACCCTGTGGTCAGTGCTACCAATACCTCACAAGAAGCTTTTACGTGAAATAGAAAACTCTTCAGAAGTAGAGACAGCTCACTGCCAAAGCACTTGGCTTAGACATAGGGGTTTGCCTGGATTTCTTTCTGCACTCACTAGCCTCTTCTCAGACATATATAGCACCCTGACTCTGGATTCCTCAAAGCCCTCTGAAGGGTCACAAATGAGGCAGCAGGCTGGGCTCTGGTTCCCTTTTCCTCTCTGCTGCAGAAATCACCGAAATACTGCCTTGTTTTGTTATATATAAATAATTATAAATATACATTATGTGGCTTCTAAGTAAGATTTCATTTCAAGAAAGGGCTTCTTTGCTTGGAATTTTTAAATGTAGGCAATGGAGAGCAATTGAGGACTATTAAATATGGGATAAAATATTCAGTCTTATATTTCAATAACATCATTCTGGCAACAAGTTGGAAGATGTATTAGATGGGAAGAAGCTGGAGGCAAGAAGACTAGTTATAACGTTTTTTGGCCTCAGAATCTAAGTCATTGACAATAAGGGCTGGAATTAGGTAGAATGAATGAGAGTAAAAGAAAAATCTATACCCAGGTGGCTGAGGCAAGAGGATACTTGAGCCCAGGAGTTCAAGGCTGCACTAAGGTATGATCCTGCCACTGAACTTCGACCTGAGCCACAGAGCAAGACCCCCATCTTTAAAAATAAAAAGGTTTAGGCCAGCCATGATAGCTGACACCTGTAATCCCAGCACTTTGGGAGGCTAAGGCGGGTGAATCACTTGAGCTCAAGAGTTTGTGACCACTCTAGGCAACATGGCAAAACCCCATCTCTACAAAAAATTCAGAAGAAAGAATTAGCCAGAGTGATGGTATGCATCTGTAGTTCCAACCACTTGGGAAGCTGAGGTAGGAGGTAGCTTGAGCCTGGAAAGCAGAGGTTTCAGTGAGTTGTGATTGTGCCACTGCGCTACAGCCAGAGCGACAGAACAATACCCTTCTTAAAAAAAAAAAAAAAAAAAAAAAAACAAATAAAAATTAAAAATGAAAAATTTTTAAAGAAAAATATGTTAAAAATGTGATAGATTGGATGTGTGGCTGAAAAAGAAGGAAAACTCCTCCCTTTCTGGTGATGGATTTATTTATCTTGATAGAGATTTAAAAGTCAAGTAAAGGGTTGTCTATGGAGAAGAGATAAGATTAATTTGAGACTCTCCTCCATTTGAGATGCACACTTAACTTCCAAGTAAAGATAGGTGCCAGGCTGGGTTGACCTTGAATTTAGATTTATAGAACACCAGAGCTGGAAGAGAATTTTAAGATCACTATACTCAAGCACACAGAGAAAAAAATACTGATTTGAACTGGAAAGTGGCAGAAACCCAGAATTAGAATTCGTATCTAGTTTATAACCCGGTGTTCTTCCCCACCATGCCATGCTGCTTGTTGTTCTCAACTTTTCACTGAAATGTTCATCAATATATATTCCAAATTGAATTTGAATGGAAAATGTACAATTATGAATTCTATACATGTTGATCTACATCTACTTCTGGGTTGGAAGCAGATTTGAGTAGAGGAAAATAGGAAATCAAATCCAGCATTATTAAATGTATTTCTTCATGTGTAGTACTCACTTTTTTAGGTTTTGTGGGGGTAAAAAATAAACGTGTAGCTTTGATGAGAATCTACCATGTATTTGCAATTGGGGCATTGTGGACAATGAAGCCTTGAGTAGTTGGAAACATTTCATGAGGCTATGGAGTGTGAACTTGCCTTTGAATGAGGCTAGCTTTGGTTGAACATTAGGGAGACAGAAAGCAACATAAAATAAAATATAGTGGCCTGGCCAGAGCAGGCAGTGAGAGGTATAAAAAAGGGGTTTGGTTTAGAGGTGATACAGTGATGCTGATTTTTTCTCATGTGGCAACTGTGTACCAGACACTAGTAATACAAAGATAAACACAGTTTTAATTTTATGTATGTTACATAATTCCTGTGAATTTAGAGGATAAATGAGATGATCAAAGGGTTGCTTGAGGAAGTTGAACCTGATTTTATGTTTGAATGGAATGGAGAGGGGCTTGTTAGCCTGGCATCAGGAAAACTAGCTAGGAAGCTACTGCAGTAATCCAGGTAGGTATCAGCACCTCAACTCTTGAAAGTTGACACGCAGTTCTGTCAGTGGACACAGTATTGAACAGAGCAGGCTAAGTAATCTCCAATCTCATGCCCCTCTTACTTTGGAATTTCTACTCAATGTCTCTTTTCCATGTTGTACCCATTAAGTAGCCTAGCTTGAAATTTGTTACTGGCCTCTCTGCTTTTCCAGGAAAGTGCCAAAAGACCAATCACTGATGCTGAAATAGCAATTTCTGTCCCCATTGTGGAAAGCTGTGATGCTTCCCAGATGACAGCTGCAGAGAATCCTGCAAGCATTTTACATAAGGGAAATGAAGTGGCAAATAGAAAGAGAAAAAACAGTACATTCGCTGTGGGAGATGGCTTCTATGGATCATAAACCCGAGTTACTCTCATTCAGAATTAGAGATGAGAGCAGAAGCCCTATTTTTAAAATGTGGAATGAAGTGGCTATCAGTTGGTCTTAGTTGAAGGAAGGGGAGTCAGTAAAAGAGTTTCAGATATAAAATGAGTGCTGGGAAATGGTTTGCATGTGCACATTCTTACACGGTGTGGCAGCTGTGATCTCCTGGTCCAGGTTCCCTTAGAGACTTTGTTCCAAATAACGAAAAGCCGCAAATTGTGGGGATTGGGTCTGGAGTCAGAGCTCAGGACTTTATCACATACTCAGTTAGGTCTATATAAGATTGAGTATTTCTATTTATTTTGGAATGAATCATGCGTGATGCTAAGTAGAATGATTTCAAAACCTAGAGCAGTGAATTTTGGAGTATGGTCCCAGTTTAGCATTACCAGGATCACCTAGGATGTGAACACTCTCTCCTGCTCTAAATCAGCACCTACTGAATCAGCACCTCTGAGGGGGAAGCTCAGCAGTAATCTGTGGCTTAACAAGCCCTCCCCAAAGTGTGAGAACCACTGATCTAGACTTTGTTACTTGGCTTGGCTTTACTGGTTTACAGTACGGTCCTGGACCCCACTGATGGTGGTCAACTTAAATAAGTCACAAAATTATTTTTAAGAAATCAGAGAAGTGTAGATTGTATAGGGCATGAACTTTGATATTTCCTAGACATCACTTCCTGTCATTACAAACCTCATTCAGCTTTAGTTTCTGCTGCAAAATGAAGGTAACAATATCAACTTTTCAGTATTTCTATTTACATTAAAGGCTATATAACATAGTATATAATACATACCTATCCCACTGAGTGTCAGGCATTATGCTATTTGAATAAGCCAAATAAACTTGGTATAATGATTGCTTTTATAAATAGTGTACTTTTGTGAATATGAATTTCTAGTTAATTTGAATTTCAATGGAACATACTGATACTAATGTGTTTATCTAAATAGTAATTATAAATGTTTATCTGAAATTGAAATTCAACTGATTGTGCTGTATTTTTATTTGCTAAGTCTGATAACTTTATTAATATTTTTCACTAACTACCTACTGGAGGAACACTGGAACGGCTAACTGGGCCAGAGATGGCTTCCCAGAAGATGAGATGAGCTTGAATTAAGTTTTAAAATGGAAATAGGAATGAGCTAAGGGAGACAACATGTGTAAAGTGCTGGTCACAAAAATCTGACTATATTAATCAGAAATGTTTGTTGGCAAGTAAAAGATCTGACTTAATCAAAAGGGAGAATTAATTAGAAGAATATTTGAAGTATCTTCTCAAATTGGACACTTAAGCACTGGGAAGAATAGCCATGGACTGAGACACTGACAGGTATTAGAGGAATTTCTCCTTCTGTCTGAAGCCCACCCTTCTTCCTATGCATCTACTTTATTCCCCATCTTTTTGCAGATAGTCTTTTGAAATTTTACAGTCAAAAAGAAAGAAAATGGTCTCTAATATTAACCTCTCAAGTTTCTATTTCTTCTTTTCACATAGAACCTCTGAATCTCATGATTTTAATTCCACATTCCCAAAAGCAGACACTGGCCAGACTTGACAAGGGAACCACGTTAAGCTGTATAAGCTTGTCACTCCTCCTGCAACCATGTGGATGTTCATTGGAAAAAAGGCCTAGTAGATATTACTACGTTGACACATATCAGATGCCTCTAAAACGTTACTCCTTTTCCTTTCTGGTAAAAATGTTAAATTATGCTGATTTCTATTCTTTTATTTTTTAGTTTAATGAAGTCATAACTCCTAATGAGGTCAATGAAATATATAGATCATTAGGGTGAGAAGTTTCAACAAGGAAGAACCTTAGCTGATGATGGACTTTAAAAATCCCCAGTAACACTTCCTTGTGCTTCACAAAAGGAAGAGAGAGAGAACAGGCAGACATAATTAAGTAGATTTATTATAGCAGGCCATTATGCTTTGAAGTCATATGGGTCAGCCTGTGTGTGTGTGTGTATGTGTGTGTGAGCTGGGGTGGGTGGTATTATTTTTTTTCTGCTCTCTGTGAGCATAAACTGCTTGTCTTTTCTTAATAAGATTTTGGCTTCTATTATTTGTTCCTAACCTACCTTTAATGACTTCAGGAATAGAAGAAAAACAAGACCCTTTTGATTATTTCTGTTTTCATTATAATTGATATAATATTTGTAGAGTTACTCCTTTTAAACGGATTCTGAGTTTTTTTTTTCTTTTTTTTTTAATTGTACTTTAGGTTCAGGGGTATATGTGCAGATCATGCAGGACTGTTGCATAGGTACATACATGGCAATGTGGTTTGCTGCCTCCATCCCATCACCTATATCTGGCATCTCCTCCCCATGTTATCCCTCCCTGATCTCCCCCCTCCACCCTGCTATCCCTCCCTTCCCCTCCCCAACAGACTTGAGTGTGTGATGCTCCCCCTCCCTGTGTCCCTGTGTTGTCATTGTTCAACATCCACCTATGAATGAGAACATGCAGGTTTGGTTTTCTGTTCTTGTGTCAGTTTGCTGAGAATGATGGTTTCCAGATTCATCCATGTCCCTATAAAGGACACAAACTCATCATTTTTTATGGCTGTATAGTATTCCATGGTGTATATGTGTGACATTTTCCTTGTCTAGTCTATTCTCAATGGGCATTTGGGTTGGTTCCAGGTCTTTGCTACTGTAAACAGTGCAGATATATGTCTTCTTTTGAAAAGTGTCTGTTCATATCCTTCACTCACTTTTGGATGGGTTTGTTTGTTTGTTTTCCTGTAAATCTGTTTTAGTTCTTTGTAGATTCTGGATATTAGCCCTTTGTCAGATGGGTAGATTGCAAAAATTTTTTCCCATTCTGTTGGTTGTGGGTTTACTCTAATGATTGTTTCTTTTGCTGTACAGAAGCTCTGGAGTTTAATTAGATCCAATTTGTCTATTTTGGCTTTTGTTGCCAATGCTTTTGGTGTTTTGGTCATGAAGTCCTTGCCTATGCCTGTGTCCTGAAATGGTTTTGCGTAGGTTTTCTTCTAGGGTTTTTATGGTGTTAGTCTTATGTTTAAGTCTGTAATCCATCTGGAGTTAATTTTAGTGTAAGGTGTCAGGAAGGGGTCCAGTTTCTGCTTTCTGCACATTGCTAGCCAGTTTTCCCAACACCATTTATTGAACAGGGAATCCTTTCCCCATTGCTTGTTTTTTGTCAGGTTTGTTAAAGATCAGATGGTTGTAGATGTGTTGTGTTGCCTCCAAGGCCTCTGTTCTGTACCATTGATCTATATCTCTGTTTTGGTACCAGTACTGTGCTGTTTTGATTACTGTAGCCTTGTAGTATAGTTTGAAATCAGGTAGCGTGATGCCTCTGGCTTTGTTCTTTCTGCTTAGGATTGTCTTGGCTATGCGGGCTCTCTTTGGTTCCAAATGAAGTTTAAGGTGCTTTTTTCCAGTTCTGTGAAGAAGGTCATTGGTAGCTTCATGGGGATAGTATTGAATCTATAAATTACTTTGGGCAGTATGGCCATCTTTGTAATATTGATTCTTCCTAACCATGAGCATTGAATGTTTCTCCATCTGTTTGTGTCCTCTCTTATTTCCTTGAGCAGTGGTTTGTAGTTCTCCTTGAAGAGGTCCTTTACATCCTTTGTTAGTTGTATATCTAGGTATTTTATTCTCTTTGTAACAATTGTGAATGGAAGTTCACTCATGATTTGACTCTCTGTTAGTCTGTTATTGATGTATAGAAATGCTTGTGATTTCTGCACACTGATTTTATATCCTGAAACTTTGCTGAAGTTGCTTATCAGTGTAAGGAGATTTTGGGCTAGACAATGGGGTCTTCTAAATATACAATCATGTCCTCTGCAAATAGAGACAATTTGACTTCCTCCTTTCCTAATTGAATACTCTTTATTTTTTTTTCTTGCCTAATTGCTCTGGCTAGAACTTCCAATATTATACTGAATAGGAATTGTGACAGAGGACATCCTTGTCTAGTGCCAGATTTCAAAGGGATGCTTCCAGTGTTTGCCCATTCACTATGAATGGTTTGTCATAAATAGCTTTTATTATTTTGAGGTATGTTCCTTCAATACCTAGTTTATTGAGAGCTTTTAGCATAAAGGGCTGTGAATTTTGTCGAAGGCCTTCTCTGAATGTATTGAGATAATCATGTGGTTTTTGTCTTTGGTTCTGTTTATGTGGTGGATTACGTTTATGAACTTGCGTATATTGAACCAGCCTTGCATCCCTGGGATGAAGCCTACTTGATCGTGATGGATAAGCTTTTTGATGTGCTGTTGCAGTCTGTTTGCCAGTATTTTATTGAAGATTTTTACATCGATGTACGTCATGGACATTGGCCTGAAGTTTTCTTTTTTTGTTGAGTCTCTGCTGATTTTTTTTAAGTTATTGATTGTTATCTTTAAATACATGCAGTCTAATTCCCTAGCTAGGGTTTTTTTTAAAATTTGATCATACATTTTTATACTTCATGAGGCCTATTAACCATTGATCAGGTTTCTTCATGATATGGCCTTTTGGTCTATAATTAGTTCATTTATTTGAAGAAAGAGAGTGCTACTGATGGAAGCAATAAAGGGCAAGGTAATTATGGGCATTATTCAATAACCAATAGCTACTGCAAAGTTGTTTCACACCCTGTGACCTAACATCTACTTTTTTTACTTTTTTTTTTTTTTTGAGATGCAGTTTCCCTCTTATTGCCCAGGCTGGAATGCAGTAGCACAATTTCTGCTCACTGTAACCTCCCAGGTTCAAGTGATTCTTCTGCCTCAGCCTCCTGATTAGCTGGAATTACAGGTGCCTGCCACCATCTCTGGCTAATTTTTTATATTTTTAGTATAGACAGGATTTCATCATGTCGGCCAGGCCTGCAACTCCATCTGTGTTGCTCTAAAGGACGTGATCTCATTCTTTTTTATGGCTGCATAGTATTCCATTGTGTATATGTACCACATTTTTTAAAAATCCAGTCTACTCTTGCTAGGCATTTAAATTGAGTCTATGTCTTTGCTATTGTGAATAATGCTGTGTTGAATATATACCTGCATATGTCTTCATGGTAGAATAATTAATATTCCTTTGCATATAATACCCAATAATGGGATTGCTAGGTTGAATGGTAATTTTGTTTTAATTTCTTTGGGAAATCCCCAAACGCCTTTCCACAATGACTGAAATAATTTACATTCCCACCAACAATGTATAAACATTCCCTTTTCTTCACACCCTCACCAACATCTGTTATTTTTTGCCTTTTTAGTAACAGTCATTCAGGTTGGTGTGAGATGGTATCTCATTGTGATTTTGATTTGCATTTCTCTCATGATTAATAATATTGAGCACTTTTTCATATGGTTTCTGACCATGTGTATGCCTTCTTTTGAAAAGTGTCTGTTTGATACTTTTCAAAAGAAGACATTTATGCAGCCAGCAAACATATGAAAAAAAGCTCATCATCACTGGTCATTAGAGAAATGCAAATCAAAACCACACCGAGATACCATCTCATGCCAGTT
The DNA here is from genome assembly GCA_036589455.1 of Ateles fusciceps. Taxonomy (NCBI): domain Eukaryota; kingdom Metazoa; phylum Chordata; class Mammalia; order Primates; family Atelidae; genus Ateles; species Ateles fusciceps. The sequence continues at coordinate 2,485,850 of JAZHEH010002752.1, forward strand.
AGGATGGCGATCATTTAAAAAATCTGGAGACAACAGATGCTGGAGAGGATGTGAAGAAATAGGAACTCTTTTACACTGTTGGTGGGAGTGTAAATTAGTTCAACCATTGTGGAAGACAGTGTGGTGATTCCTCAAGGATCTCAAAATAGAAATACCATTTGACCCAGCAATCCCATTACTGGGTATATATCCAAAGGATTATAAAACATTGTATTATAAAGGCACACACATGTGTTTATTCTGGCATTGTTTACAATAGCAAAGACTTGGAACCAACCCAAATGTCCATCAAAGATAGACTGAATTAGGAAAATGTGGCACAAATACACCATGGAATACTATGCAGCCATAAAAAATGATGAGTTAATGTCCTTTGCAGTGACATGGAGGAATCTGAAAACCATCATTCTCAGCAAACTAACATAAGCACAGAAAACCAAACACTGCATGTTCTCACTCATAAGTGAGTGTTGAACAGTGAGAGTACATGTACACAGGGAGGGGAACATCACACACTGGGGCCTGTTAGGGGGTTAGGAGACTAGGGAGGGATAGCAGTGGGTGGGGGAGATTGGGGTGGGATAATACTAGGAGAAATACCTAACGTAGATGATGGAGGGATGGATGCAGCAAACCAGCATGGCATGTGTATGCCTATGTAACAAACCTGCACATTCTCCACATGTACCCCAGAACTTAAAATATAATTTTGACTAAATAAATAAATGAAAAGAAAAGTGTTTGTTCATGTCCTTTATGCACTTTTAAATGGTGTGGGTTTTTTTTTTTTTTTTTTTTTTTTGGCTTGTAAATTTAAGTTCCTTATGGATTCTGGATATTAGACCTTTGTTTAATGAATACCTTGCAAATATTTTCTCCCATTCTGTAGGTTGTCTGTTTACTCTGTTGGTAGTTTCTTTTGCTGTGCAGAAGCCTTTTAGTTTAATTAGGTCCCATTTGTCAATTTTTGTTTTTGTTGTAATTGCTTTTGGCATCTTCATGATGAAATCTTTGCCAAGTCCTATGTCCAAATTAATATTTCCTAGGTTATCTTGCAGGGTTTTTATATTTTTAGGTTTTATATGTAAGTCTTTAATCCATCTTGAGTTGATTTTTATAGATTGTTTAGGAAAGGGGTCCAGTTTCAATTTTCTGCATGTGGCTATCCAGTTATCTCAGCACCACTAATTAAATAGGGAGTCCTTCCCCCATTGCTCGATTTTGTCAGTGTTGTTGAAAATCAGATTGCTGTAGGTGTGCAGCATTATTTCTAAGCTGTTCCAATAGTCTTTGTGTCTGTTTTTGTGCCAACACCATGCTTAAAAGCACTATTTTTTTTCTTCCTGAATATCCCATTCATCTCTTCTCTTCTTCCCTTTCTTATACAAAATTTTAAAAATACTTTCAGCATCTTGACTTAGCTTTCTCTCCCTTTAGTGTTTTTTCCTTCACTATAGTCTCTTTATATCTTCTCTTATGCAAATGGTTGTCTCTTTTTCATAACGATAGCTCACATTTTTGATGCTTACTATTTTTCAGGTACTATGCTACGTATTTCACGTGTATTCTCTCAATAACAATAACAACCAATTGATAATAATCTCATTATCCCTGTTGGAGATAAAGAAACTGAGGCTTTGAGATGTCAAGTGACTTGTCTCTAGTCACACAGCTCCGAAGTTTTAGAGCTATGGTGAGATCCCAGGTGTATCTGGCTGTGACCAAGTGTCCCAAGCCCATGTTTTTAGGTTCTCTGATGTGATAGATGTCCAAAATAAACACTTGAAAGAAACATAAAAGTAGAAATGTGCTTTCTAAAGATCTTATAATCTCCATACCCAGAAAGGACTCAAACTAAAACTGCTATCTTTCCTTCCAGTGTGTTTTATATATAATGCATAGGATTTTTTCTTTTTTAATTTTTAACACTTACTGTGTTTGGTGGTCATTTTAAATGAATTAACATACTTAAAAACATATAAAATCACAAATCTTATTTTAGCAGCAGAAAATATTTTTATACCTTGAAAGAGTAGATATTACTTGTTACTTTATATTGTCAAAGTAGAACAAATAATTCACTAAGTATTATTTTACTTTTCGGTGATTCTATGCCATGTTAGAAAATACTTGATTTAGTGCAAAATTTAGAAGTGACTCTGTGAATACAGGTTAATGATACATTATCCTTTTTGTTTCTAAGATATTTTTGTTAAGGAAATGCACCAGGATTTCTAAAGGAAATTCTAGAAAAAATGTTAAAGTTAATATGTTGATATTGCAGACAATTCTGGTTCACAAGATGAAATTGCTGCAGATGAATACTGTAGACTTACGTGTGTAACGTCAAGCACTAAGAGTGAAATTATCAACTTAATTAGATTGGTAGAGTGAGAGTGGGGGAGTAAGTCTGTATTTGTAAATAACATTTTGTTTTTAGAGATGCATTTGTTGCCTAGGCTGGTCTTGAACTCATGGCTTCGTAAAACAACGTCCCTCAGAAATATGATAAAAGTTGCGTTTGTTACTGTGACAAAGTATTTCTTGACTTTGAAGCTAATTATGTATTTATATGCTTCAAAATGAATACAGGTGGTGGTTTTACTCACAAAGGTTATCTACTGGTAAAGAGAGCAAATTAATTTTAAATAGCTATGACCCTCTAGCCAAATACTATTTCAAGTTACTGGGAGGAAGGGAAGTTGAGTGCCCTAGTTTGGCCTGACATACTTTCCTCTCTATTTTGAGAATTTGAATATAAACTGCCCCACCTCCCCCTACAAACACCACCGTTAAAAATAATTAAAACAATCAACTCTGAGTATCCTTGTATCAGTAGAAGCTCTAGAAAAAGTAAAACCAGGTTGAAATTATGTCCCTGTCCTCACCAGCACTTTTACCTTGTCAGTAAAATTGCACTGTCTATAAAATAGGGATCCATACTTTATAAATTGTTTAAATAAGAACAAATAAGTGAAATGACTGGCTAATATTGCATATAGTATGTCCTTTAAAAGTTTAAATTTCTGTACTGTTCACATTTCAACAAACATGAGCACATCTTTGATCCACTCAATAGCAAGAACTTTCAGATCTATGATATGTTTCAATGTACACATCTCCACATCAGCTATGGGTACCTTTCTGCACAGTACTACACAGTACAGTTACTGCTCTCACTGACTCTGGACATGCTCTCTCTTTTCAGGGGATACTGAAGTTCAAAAGATAAAATGGCCTGATCATGGTCCCACAGATGTAAAGAGCTGGGACTCAAATCCAGGCCTCCTGACTGCTAGTACTAAAGCTGCCTGCTTGATCCACATATTCAGGAACAAACATCTGATTTAGGCTATGATTTCCTCACACCAGCAATTGACAATTAAGGATACCACTGTATAAAAAGAAAAAAATAATAATAGAGTTCAAATAGATATAGCCTCCAGAATTTTTTTTTAATGTCAGCCACTCCCTTCTATGAAAAGAGGTGTTTTAAGATATAATTAGTATTCTGAGCATAGGGTGATGGTAAACATTATGTTTTGCATTATGAGGTGGCAAAATTACCCATTCTCAAAAGACCAGCTGCTGCAGGGCAGCTGGCACCCATGATGCCTACATTCTCAAAACTATTTTAATTGGTAGTTTCCCTCTTTGTTTTTTTTTTGTTTTTTTTTTGTTTTTGTTTTTGTTTTTTTGTTTTTTTGTCAATCAGAGAGGAAATGTATGTGTAAGGCTATTAAAGCCATAGCATCTGTTATGATGAAATGACATCACAGACTCTTAGGAAGTGAAATGTTCGATCTCAAGATTTTGAGACTGTTCTGTGTTCTTATTGAGGCAAGGGTTCCTATAACTCACCTCCTCAACAGGTGTTGAAAGTTACAGGCAAAAACAGATATGAAATTCTTCCCATACTTTTCATATAATATTTCCATTATAGTCATCATTTTGAATTGATATACACAACATACATGAAACTATTCATCACATTAGATTCATGTGGCCCTAAAAGGGAAAAGCTCAAATTTTAAAATAGGAAGACCTGAAATCAAATCTAGTCTCTGCTCAAATGGCTGACAGCTTTAAACAGAGGACTTAATCACTTAGAAGTATTCTCATTTCTATAATGTAGATAATAAGTCTTATTCCACAAAGTTATAGGGAGGATCTAATAGTCGAGTATATTAGAAATCCACAAATGCTGCACTGCTATCAATAACATTTATTAAGTTTTCATTACATAACAGGGTATGTACTGAGTGGTTATATGTGCTTTATCTCATTTAATCTTCCCCAGAAGGCTTTATGATAGATATTACTATTATTACCAACTTACAGATGAGAATATGACGAGGCTTAGAGAGGCTAAGGAAATTATGGTTACAAACTTAGGACATGGAGGACCCAATAATTAAACTTATTCTTTCATTCATTCAACAAATACTTGCTAAGAAAAGATCCCCTGATCAAAACTGGACACTGTTTGGAAGGAGAAAGTGGGGGAATGGAAGTTGAGTAAGCAACCAGCCATGTTCACTGTACCCTGGCCACTGTGTAGTGAGTGGATTAAGAGGTAACAAGAGAGAATCCAAGAAGACTAGGTAGGTGTTTTGGAGGTAGTTCAGGTGAAAGACGATGTTGACTTCAACCAGGGTGGTAACAATGAAGATGAAATCTAGATGGACTGAGACAATACTTGCAGGTAGAACTGACTGTGTGGTGGTGGGAAAAGAAGAGTCAAGCAAGGGAGGCCCCTCATATTTGACTCTGAGCAACATGGTGATCTGAGATTGAGGATACTAGAATGGATAATGCAGTGGGAGGGAAAGAAATTTTTGTACTCTCAAGCCCCGTGCTGTAAACCATTATTAATGTTATCACTAATTATTATCATAAACATAAATGATATTTGGAATCAATGGCCACATAACTTTAAACTACCTGGAAATGTTTATGGAAATATCAGATTATTCCTTTCCATGTGAAAATAAAAAAAAAAGAGGAAAGTTTGATGCAGAATTTTTTGTGGTTCTTAGTTTTCAAAGTAAGCACCTAGGAACAGGACTGTCTGAGGTTCTCCTTGAACTTTGTAAATCTGAGTTTCAGTATTTATAATATTATGAGATGAATTGAGGTGGAGAGGAGAGTGGGGAAACACTGAAAGATAATTTGCCAGAAAGCTGACAGGTTTATTTTATTTTATTTTTATTTTTATTGTTTTCTTTTTTTGAGATGAAGTCTCACTCTGACTCCCAGGCTGGAGTATAGTGGTGCGATCTTGGCTCATTGCAACCTCCACCCCCGGGATTCAAGCAATTCTCCTGTCTCAGCTCCCAAGCAGCTGGAACTACAGGCACATGCCACCATGCCCAGCTAATTTTTGTATTTTTAGTAGAGACGAGGTTTCACTATATTGGTCAGGCTGGTCTCAAACTCCTGACCTCAGGTTATCCAGCCATCTTGGCCTTCCAAAGTACAGGGATTACAGGCATGAGCCACTGCACCCGACTTAAGGATTTTATTTTAGATGATTGAGTCAAGTATATTTTTTCTTCTCTCTACATTTTTATATTTTTCATGTATTTGAAAATGATTACTTATTACTTTTATAACTAGAAAATTAAAAATTTGAGAAAATGAGTCTATATATAATTATATTTGTTATGTCTATATAGTTCACGGTAATAAGTTCTGAGAACCACTCAAATTGTAACAGTCAGTCAAACCAATTAAAATAATGATGTAACTGACATAGGCCTTAAAATACATGCCCTTCTAAGTGTGCCATATGTGAAGCAGTCCCAGTCAAAGTGGACTGGAGTTTCGAATGGGACCTGACCAGTAGTGTGGTCAAAAGTGGCTGGGAAGAAGGCTAAGAAACCTTGAGGAATTTAACATTTTCTAGATTTCCTTCATTTGAAGTATCTTCCAAATTTAAATATTTAAAATTTCTTTGATTCTTTGCTTTCCCACTTCTTAAGTTTAGATGATCATAATATTCTTTAAGAAATCCTGCTAGCCACTTCTGAATCTTGACTCTTTTCCTTCCTTGCAGGGTCAATGATTGTATCTTGCGGGTGAATGAGGTTGATGTGTCTGAGGTTTCCCACAGTAAAGCAGTGGAAGCCCTCAAGGAAGCGGGGTCTATCGTTCGGCTGTATGTGCGTAGAAGACGACCTATTTTGGAGACCGTTGTGGAAATCAAACTGTTCAAAGGCCCTAAAGGTAATAAAAATATAATTGACTCACAATAAGCCACAAGTGACAAACCATCTGGTTGAAGTTTATGCCACAATACTCATGTAATGAACTCTATCCTCTGCCATTCAGTGCTTAACAAGATATTTTAAATCCTGCAATAGTGGTTACAAAGGGTAAAGGAAACCAGTACTCTAAATATGAACTCAGATAAGAAGGAAAGGATAGATTTATGTAGGAATGTCCTTATAAACAAAAATAACAACAATCATCTATATTTTTCTACAAATTTTTAATCTTGCTGGATCATAACTTGGCTAGCAAATTAATACTAATTTTTCAGAGACAAATGACAAATCCTCTCATTTAGCAAAATACTAATATAAATAAGAATTAAAAGTATACTAATATAACAATTATATTTTTATAATACTGTTGTGATATGTTTAAAGTTTTATGAGATTCTTATGTGCTGTACCTAATACTACATGACATTTTACACTTGGAATAGCCAAAATAAGTTAAAATTTATTTTTTTGAAATGTTCACATATCTCTTGAGATCACTGTAGTTACTCTGTGGAGTTGCATAAACAGATGAACTACCACACTAATTTTTGTTTGTTTTTTGTTTTGTTTTGTTTTGAGGAAGGGTCTCACTCTGTTGCCCAGGCTAGAGTGCAGTGGCGGGATCATGACTCACTGGGCTCAAGTGATCCTCCCACGTCAGCCTCCCAAATACCTGGGACTACAGGCATGCACTAGTACACATGGTTATTAATATTATTATTTATTATTTTGGCAGAGACAGAGCCTTGCTCTGTTGCCCAAGCTGGTCTTCAACTCCAGGCCTTAAGTAATCCTCCTGCTTTGGCCTCCCAAAGTGCTGGGATTACAGGTGGGAGCCACTGTATTTGGCCCATACTAATTTTTAAGAATAGTATTTTGATCTCTGTTCTTCCGAATGATGACATTAAATAGTAACTTAATAGTATTTAAGTATTTTGGTTAAAAATATCTAGTAATTAGCTTAACATTTTTAAAATATTTTAGATGATTATGACCAGATAACCACTGTACTCTTCGAGTAAATAATTTCTAATTTCTTTAGAATCTATTTAATCTCTAATGCTACATGAGATTGAAAAAATAAGCCTATCACCTTTTCTAAGAGGCAGTAGTGGGTGGTATTTAAGATGTCTGGACTGAGTTTAAAAGCCTGGTTCAACCACTTGCCAGAAGAGTCATCTTGGTTGGGCCAACTCCCTCATTATTAAATGAGGATCACAATGGTAGTGTCAATCCATAGGGTTTATGAGGATTAAGCATTTAACCAATAGCTGGCACAGGGTGAGCAATAGAGCCTGGTGGTTAAGCTGTAGACGCTACAGCCCGAAGTGCCTTGATTAGTACCCCGACTCTGCAGCTCACTTGTTGTTTGGCCTTGAGAAAATTACTTAACCTTTCTGTGCCATTATTTTCTCATCTACAAAGTGCAAATAAGAATAGTACTTGCTTCTAGAGATGTGAGGATTAGATGAGTTGATTCACAAAAAGTATTTAAAATAAGGCCTAGCACAAACTAACTGACCGACAAATATTAGCTACATAAGCATATTAACTGTACTATTATTTAGAACATATGGTTTTAAATTTTGTAAGAATTGTTTGGGAATGTAATGAAAATATTCAGAGAATCCTCATGGGTTAAATTCAAATGGTTAAAATCATAGAACTAAATCTGGGAAAAAAGAAAAAAAAAAATGAGACATTTTCATACCAGAATCTGTAGTGGTATGAAAGACTTTCAACCCTCACATTTACTAAAATCATATTGCAAGGAGCTTTAAACAAAGTGGCCATGCACATTATTTCTATTAAAAATACATATTATATGCAGCTATTTCTGTAATTCAATTAACTGTAATTATTCAGCATAGCCCTAAGGCAAATACTAATTTTAATCACTCAGCAGAGTAACATCATCCATTTATAGACCTTCTGCTAGCTGAGCAACTGGATGACCTCCAGCTGCTCAGCAGAGCACTTAAAGGCTACAGATGAGTAAAGCTTAATTTTATCAAGAATATATTTTTTTGATTTTTATTTTTGACACTAGGGCTACAGCTGGTTTACTTCAGTGTGAAGTGCTTTCTTCTTTGACCCTGGAGTGGGGCAGAAATTGCTGTGGGACCTGGAGTGGGGAAATGGGGGAAAAGTGAGCACAAATCAACTAGGTATACCTAGGCAATAACCCAGTGGAAGTATACCATGTATTAGATGAGTTGATGGGGTTACAAGTGAGCTTGGTCTACCGAGATGGGGAGAACCAGGTTGGACCTTTGGTAAATAACTTTATATCCCTAAAAAGCAGGCTCTTGCCTAATCACTGTAGAGAGAGGTGAGCCTATAGGGCCTGTTGGGGTTATGCTGAGTCAGTCATACTTCTTTCTACTGTCACTGTCCAGAGGTCACTGATGGGAATTTATTTCTCTATATAAAGCTTATTGATTCACAGAGAAACTGTTTTAGTCATTGCTTAAATTCCTCATGCCTCTCCTAGTACCATAAGCATAGCAAATGCTGAATAAGAGTAAGTTGAGTACTTAAGTTGGATTTTACACTAACTCTGATGATACCTAACAGTTTTAACTTCACTTGGCACCTTATAATTTTTCATTTTTGAATTATATGTAAAGGAAATTCTTACCAATGTTTAACTCATACAATAGAAACTCTCATGCACTCTGGAGTGAAGATAAATCAGATGTAGTCTCTGTCCTTAGAAAGTTTAAATGGGAGAGAAGCAGGTAAAGTCAACTACCTTTAATGCAAGACAAAATGAACTCAGCTCTGTGATGGAGCTTGAGCCATGATTTCAATGGAAGAAAGAGGAAGATGTTTTTCATGGTTTCTTTCTTCTTGTGCTGGTTTCTTCCCATATCTTGGATTTATATAGTTTTAATCTCAGGTAGCTGCTTGGGGAGGCGGCCTTTCCTTTGACTTCCTGCAGAGGTGCTGCTGGGCTGCCACAGATTCAGTGGAGCTGCTGTGTCTTTTATTTACTCAGGACAATTAGGCCAGCTTCTGCAATGTCAGCTTCCCTTTGGCCCGCCAAGCTGGATTATTCCTGGTTGCTCTCTAACTGACTTTCTGGGTGCCTAACTCTGGAGTGAGAGTTTTTTGGCCTGCTGGGCTTTGTGCGGCTGGGGGACCCATCTCTCCCCCACCGCAATTTCACGACTCCTCACCAGCAAGGGAACAAAGCAGGATGGAGAACAAATTTGCTGAACTGACAGAAACAGCCTTCAGAAGGTGGGTAATAACAAACTTCTCTGAGTTAAAGGAACATGTTCTATCCCAATGCAAAGAAACTAAAAACCTTTGAAAAAAGGTTAGATGAAATGCTAACTAGAATAACCAGCTTAGAGAAGAACATAAATGACTTGATGGAGCTGAAAAACACAGCACTAGAACTTCATGAAGCATACCCAAGTTTCAGTAGCCAAATAGATAAAGCAGAAGAAAGGATATCAGAGATTGAAGATCAAATCAATGAAATAAAATGAGAAGGCAAGAAAAGAGAACAAAGAGTGAAAAGAAATGAACAAAGCCTTCAAGAAATATGGGATTACATGAAAAGACCTAATCTACACCTGGTCGGTGTACCGGAAGATGACAGGGAGAATGAATCCAAGCTGAAAAACACTCTTCAGGATATTATCCAGGAAAACTTCCCCAACCTAGTGAGGCAGGCCAACATTCAAATACAGGAAATACAGAGAACACCACAGCAATACTCCTGTAGAAGAGCAACCCCAAGGCACATAATCGTCAGGTTCACCAGGGCTGAAATGAAGGAAACAATACTAAGGGCAGCCAGAGAGAAAGGTCAGGTCACCCACAAAGGGAAGCACATCAGGCTTACAGCAGATGTCTTGGCAGAAACCCTATAAGCCAGAAGAGAGTGGGGGCCAATATTCAACATCCTTAAAGAAAAGAATCTTCAACCTAGAATTTCATATCCAGCCAAACTAAGCTTCATAAGTGAAGGAGAGAGGAAATCTTTCATGGACGAGCAATTGCTGAGAGATTTTGTCACTACCAGACCTGCCCTGCAAGAGCTCCTGAAGGAAGCACTAAACACAGAAAGGAAAAACTAGTACCAGCCACTGCAAAAAAGAACCAAATGGTAAAGACTGACGACACAATGAAGAAATTATGCCAATCAATTGGCAAAGAACAAAAATGCAATGAAGAAACTGAGTCAACTAATGGGCAAGAAAACCAGCCAGTAACAAAATGGCAGGATCAAATTCACACATAACAATATTAACCCTAAATGTAAATGGGCTAAATGCCCCAATCAAAAGACACAGACTGGCAAATTGGATAAAAAGCCAAGAACCATCAGTGTGCTGTATTCAGAAAACCCGATCTCATGTGCAAAGACACACGTAGACTCAAAGGGATGGAAGAAGATTTACCAAGCAAATGGAAAGCAAAAACAAAAGCAGGGGTAGCAATCCTAGTCTCTGATAAAACAGACTTTAACAAAAATCAAAAGAGACAAAGAAGGGTGTTACATAATGGTAAAAGGATCAATACAACAAGAAGAGCTAACTATCCTAAATATATACACACCCAATACAGGAGCACCTAGATACATAATGCAAGTCCTTAATGACCTACAAAGAGACTTATACTCCCACACAATAATAGTAGGCGACTTTAACACTCCACTCTCAATATTAGACAGATCAATGAGACAGAAGATCAACAAGGAAATCCAGGACTTGAATGCAGATCTGGACCAAGCAAACTTAATAGACATTTACAGAACTCTTAACCCCAAATCCACAGAATACATATTCTTCTCAGCACCACATCGCACTTACTCTAAAATTGACCACATAATTGGAAGTAAATCATTCCTCAGCAAATGCAAAAGAACAGAAATCATAACAAACAGTCCTCTCAGAACATAGTGCAATCAAATTAGAACTCAGCATTAAGAAACTAACTCAAAACCTCACAACTTCATGGAAATGAACAACTTGCTCCTGAATGTAGACTGGATAAATAATGAAATGAAGGCAAAAATAAAGATATTCTTTGAAACCAACAAGAACGAAGACACAACATTCCAGAATCTCTGGGACACATTTAAAGCAATGTCTAGAGGGAATAAATGCCCACTTGAGGAGCAAGAAAAGGTCTAAAATCGACACCCTATGACCAAAATTGAAAGAGTTAGAGGAGCAAGATCAAAAAAACTCAAAAGCTAGCAGAAGACAAGAAATAACTAAGATCAGAGCAGAACTGAAGGAGAATGAGACACAAAAAAACCCTTCAAAAAATCAACAAATCCAGGAGCTGGTTTTTTGAAAAGATCAACAAAATAGACCACTAGCCAGACTAACAAGAAAGAAAAAGAGAAAAATCAAATAGATGCAATAAAAAACAATAAAGGGGACATCACCACCGATTCCACAGAAATACAAGCTACCATCAGGGATTACTACAAACAACTCTATGCACACAAACCAGTAAACCTGGAAGAAATGGATAAATTCCAGGACGCTTGCACTCTCCCAAGACTAAACCAGGAAGAAGCTGAATCCCAGAATAGACCAATAACAAGGGCTGAAGTTAAGGCAGCAATTAATAGCCTATCAACTAAAAAATGCCCAGGTCCAGACGGGTTTACAGCCGATTTCTACCAGATGTACAAAGAGAAGCTGGTACCATTCCTTCTGAAACTATTCCAAACAATACAGAAAGAGGGGAATCCTCCCCAACTCATTTCATGAGACCAACATCATCCTAATACCAAAACTGGGCAGAGACACAACTAAAAAAGAAAACTCCAGGCCAATATCCATGATGAACATCAATGCAAAAATATTCAATAAAATACTGGCAAACCAATTGCAACAGCACATCAAAAAGCTTATTCATTCTGATCGAGTAGGCTTCATCCTGGGGATGCAAGGCTGGTTCAACATACGCAAGTCTGTAAATGTAATCCATCACATAAACAGAACCAAAGACAAAAACCACATGATTATCTCAATAGATGCAGAAAAGGCCTTCAACAAAATTCAACAACACTTTATATTAAAAACCCTCAATAAACTAGGTATCAATGGTACATATTACAAAATAATAAAAGCTATTTATGACAAACACACAGCCAATATCATACTGAACAGGCAAAAACTGGAAACATTCCCTTTGAAATCTGGCACAAGACAAGGATGCCCTCTTTCACCACTCCTATTAGTATAGCATTGGAAGTTCTAGCCAGAGCAATCAGGCAAACAAAAGAAATAAAGGGTATTCAATTAGGAAAAGAGAAAGCCAAATTGTCTCTATTTGCAGATGACATGATTGTATGTTTAGAAGACCCCATTGTCTTAGCCCAAAATTTCCTTACACTGATAAGCAACTTCAGCGAAGTCTCAGGAAACAAAATTAATGTGCAGAAATCACAAGCAGTTCCATACACCAATAACAGACAAACAGAGAGCCAAATCAAAAATGAACTCCCATTCACAATTGCTACAAAGAGAATAAAATACCTAGGAATACAACTAACAAAGGATGTAAAGGACCTCTTCAAGGAGGGGGAAAAAAATTTTGCAATCTACACATCTGACAAAGGGCTAATATCCAGAATCGACAAAAAACTAAACAGATTTACAAGAAAAAAACAAACACATTCAAAAGTGGGCAAAACATACGAACAGACACTTTACAAAAGAAGACAGGCCAACAAACATATGAAAAAATGCTCTTCATCACTGGTCATTAGAGAAATGCAAATCAAAACCACATTGAGATACCATCTCATGCCAGTTAGAATGGCAATCATTAAAAAATCTGGAGACAACAGATGCTGGAGAGGATGTGGAGAAATAGGAACACTTTTACACTGTTCTTGGGAGTGTAAATTAGTTCAACCATTGTGGAAGACAGTGTGGCGATTCCTCAAGGACCTAGAAATAGAAATACCATTTGACCCAGCAATCCCATTACTGGGTATATACCCAAGGAATTATAAATTTTTCTATAATAAAGACACTTACACACCCATGTTCATTGTGGTACTGTTTACAATAGCAAAGACCTGGAAACAACCCAAGTGTCCATCATCAATAGACTGGATAAAGAAAATGTGGCACATATGCACCATGGAATACTATGCAGCCATAAAGAACGATGAGTTCATGTCCCTTATAGGGACATAGATGAGTTCATGTCCCTTATAGGGACATAGATGAATCTGGAAACCATCATTCTCAGCAAACTGACACAAGAACAGAAAACTCATAGGCGGGTGTTGAACAATGAGAACACATGGACACAGGGAGGGGAACATAACACACTGCAGTCAGTGGGTGGGGGGGGGGCGGTTAGGGGAAGGACAGCAGGGGAGGGGAGGGTGAGGCAGGATAATGAGGGGAGAAATACCAGATATAGGTGATCGGAGGATGAAGGCAGCAAACCACCTTGCCATGTATGTACCTATGCAACAATCCTGCATGATCTGCACATGTACCCCAGAACCTAAAGTACAATGAAAAAAAAAGAAAGGGGAGGATGTGATTCATCATAACCAGGATCGACAAAATGCTCCAGAGAATTTAAAATTTTCAGCAAACTGACACAGGAACAGAAAACCAAACATAGCATGTTCTCACTCATAAGTGGGAATTGAATAATGAGAACACATGGACACAGGGAGGGAATATCACACACCAGGGCCTGTCAGGGGTTGGGGGAATGGGGAGGGAGAGCATTAGGACAAACATGTAATGCATGCAAGGCTTAAAACCTAGATGACAGGTTAATAGGTGCAGCAGACCACCATGGTACATGTATACCTATGTAAAAAACCTGCACATTCTGTATATGTATCCCAGAACTTAAAGTAAAAACAAAACAAACAGACAAACCAAAAAAAACTTAACATGTGCACAGTTTATCTGCCCTTCCTTGAGCATGTGAGTACAATATAGTAAGCATCAACAGTCTAGACAACTGAGCTAACTGGATTCAATTATGTATATCTAATGCAGAGTTATCTGGATATACATTAATATAGTCCTTCAATGATTCACCAAATACATGCTGTTTACTATGCACCTGGCACAGAACCAGACAATAGAGATTCACAAAGAAAATTCACATGGTTCTTGCTCTCAAGGAGATTATAGTCTGGTGGGGAAAACACCTATAATATAAATTGGGAAAACTACTATGAGTAAATGTAAAAGATTGTTAAGAGAGTGCCAATTAAACAGTGGATCAAAGTAGACTTCTGTAAACAAGTACCACTTAAGCTAAGCCTTGAAATATAAATTAAAATAGACATTTAGCCAGATAAAGAGCTAGGGAGAACATCCCAGACAGAAGTCAAGGCTTGTGAGTATGATGGCTACAGTGTAGGAAAAGATCTTGATACCTTCTAGGAGTCTAGTAATAGAACAATTAATTACGTGAAATGATATGGCTGAGATGAGCAAAGTCCAGATCATGCTGAGATTTGTTGGCCATATTTGAGGATTTGTGATTATATTTAAATGCAATGGGAAATTATTGCAAAAATTTAAACGTGAGTGACACATGATAAAATATGTAATTTTTAGAAGATCATTCTGTCTACTACGAAGCAAATGAATTGAAGAGGACACAAGTGAGAGCAGAAATCAGTTAGGGGTTACTTGGAGGAAGGAGAAAAAAAGTGAATGGATTTGAGCTATGTTGATATCATTTATTGGTAAAATAGATGGTGGTATTTCAAAGATGAGGTTCTGTGTTTTAGTTGGGGTGCCATTTGTGAGGTGGGAAAGATTATGAAAGACTCTCTGTGGAGAGATGATTAGAAATTCACTTTTGGACGTGTAAGGAACCTCAGATGCATCTGAAAAGGAAATGTTAAGGAAGCAGAACTGGAGAAGATCTGTCTTAAAACCCTGCCAAGTTAATATACTGATTTTTCACTATATTTTGTGAAATAACTGGGTTTGGGAAAATATTTTTAAATTGACTTTTTACTTTTTATTAATCTTTAATATAAAAAATGAATATGGCTACTTCAGCTCTTTTAAAGAGTCAATGCATTTAATAAATCTATTCTATAGATTTTGTAGATTATTAATACCCAGACTGTTTTCAGTCTGGGGATTGTGTTTGCTTTTGCACAGAACAGAGGGTAAACAGATTGATTCCTTTCTATGTCATAGATAAAATATTAAGAGATTCTTTGAAACAGTGATCTGTGACAAATTAAATTTACAGTTTTTCAATTTCATACTCTGTATTGATTCCATCTATTGTAAGAATTACTAATTTGAGATAACTTTTGATGTATGTGATTTTGTCTTTATAGCAGAGCTAATCTTCTCAATACTCAGACAGAATCAATCATCTAATTGGAGATTTATAGCCATATGTTTCAGTAATGGATATTTGGGTAATATTCATTCTAACTTAGAATGTCTTTTCTTAAAATAGGGAAAAACTTTTGTAGTGTCACAGTTATAGATTTGGTCATTGCAAGCACCTGGGGTGTCTGCATGTGGGCAGTCAATTGAGGAAAAGAATAGGTAATTATATATAGAAAGAAATTATTAGGCAAATCCATTTAGGATTGCCAAGCAACCAAAAAATCAAGTAAAGGAAGAAAATCTAAAGTGAGTATGGTTTCCAGGAAATAGATTTACTATAAAAGCCGTGCTAGTGACTTTCCCAGAACACGTTAAATCATAACTTCCAAGAATTTATTAAGATATAATTAAATAAGTAAAGAACTCTTTGTTTCTATGACCTGCGCCAAAGAAACCTAAAGCTACAGAAGAAATTAGATGGCTTCTTTTAAAATACTCTTATTGCTTAAGAATCAAATAGCTGGTTTAAGGCTAAGTTCTAAAACCAAAAATGTTAAAGCCAAGAATTTTATTAATTTATATCCAAAGATTGTCTTGCTTGTGGCTTTATTTTAGCCACCTTACTCATTAATAAAAACTGAAAGAGTGATTAAGCTTACATAGTGACAAATTTTAGCAATCCTTCTCCATTATTTTTTAAAATGTTTTTAAACTCTGTTTTGATTTCTCCATAAATATATGCCTTTTGCCATTGCAGAGCTCTGAATCAGTGTAAACTGAGAATGTAGTAAAGATTGTAAATTTATGTTTTGTACAGGAAAAATGGTAACTATGAAATGCACAAACTTTACAAGTCACTATACCAATGAACATTTATAATGCTCATAATTCAGTCATTAAAGAATACACATATGTAATGAAGAAGTTCCTGAATATCTTTGAGCAGCTGTGAGCCTAGAACAAATATATGAACCTCTTTATGACTCGTTTTCCTCATCAGCAAAATGGTTATAATCTAAATATGTAATTTATAGAATTATTTTCAGGATAAGAATTGTAAATTCTTAATAAATAATTATAATATTTTTATTCTTATCATACTTGGCAGAAAGGTAAATAAAGAAAAGCAGCAAAGAACTCATTAATACTAAGGTACTAAAGGATTAGATTGTACTTAATATAATATTTAATATAAAATATTATGACAGGTCCTTTTTTTTTCTTCAACTTTTATTTTAAGTTCAGGGGAACATGTACAGGATGTGAAGTTTTGTTACACAGATAAACATGTGCCATATGGTTTGCTATACAGATCATCCCCGTCACCTAGGTATTAAGCCCAGCATCCAGTAGCTTTGCTTTCTGATGTCTGATGCTCTTCCTTCCTTGTACTCCCCCTCCAACAGGCCCCGGTGTGTATTGTTTTCCCCCATTGTCCATGTATTCTCATTGTTCAGCTCCCATTTATAAGTGAGAACATGCTGTGTTTGGTTTTCTGTTCCTGTATTAGTTTGCTGAGGATAATGGCTACCAGTTCCATCCATGTCCCTGCAAAGGACATGATCTCATTCTTTTTTTATGGCTGCATAGTATTCCATGGTATATATATATCACATTTTCTTTATCCAGTCCATCATTGATGGGCATTTAGGTTCATTCCCTGTCTTTGCCATTGTGAATAGTGCTGAAATGAACGTATACTTGCATGTATCTTTATAATAGAATTATTTATACTTCTTTGGGTATATATCCCGTAATGGGATTGCTGAGTCAAATGTTACTTCTGCCTTTAGGTCTTTGAGGACTGTCTTCCACAATGGTTAAACTAATTTATACTCCCACCCACAGTGTAAAAGCATTCCATTTCCACACTATCTTCCACAATGATTGAACTAATTTACACTCCCACCAACAGTGTAAAAGCATTCAGTTTTCTCCATAACCTCTCCAGCATCTGTTCTCTTTTTTTGACTTTTTAATAATAGCCATTCTGACTGGTATCTCATTGTGGTTTTAATTTGCATTTCTCTAATGATCAGTGATGCTGAGCTTTTTTTCATATGTTTGTTGGCCGCATGTATGTCTTTTGAGAAGGGTCTGTTCATGTCCTTTGTCCACTTTTTAATGGGATTGTTTATTTTTTTCCTTGTAAATTTGTTTAAGTTCTTTGTAGATTCTGGATATTAGACCTTTGTCAGATGGATAGATTGCAAAAATTTTGGGGAGGTCCCTTTAAAGCACTAGAATATTTGTTGAATTAATGAATTGACTGTTTATTAAAAGTTTTTAATATTTAGCAATTTCAAATAGAACCAATATGTATTCAGCTTATGTATGCATGTATACATACATATATAAAAATACATTGCTGTTGTGTATATGTGCACTTATATGTTATGCACAGATATATTTTTTACTTTAGCACTATGTAAATTTATTTCTAACAGGTCTGAGTTGTGATGTGTCATATAACTCTATGCTTTATGAAAGTGTACATATATGTTTAGGTTTTTTCTTTGGTTTTCCTACTTTGGGCCTCTATGTCATATATGTCATGTGCAGAAGTATCTCAAAGCATATTGAAACCTAACCTTATAATGTCTCTTTAGCTCCAGTTTCCACCATTTGCCCCTTACCTGTGTGACCTACTCCAGCTTTTGACCTCTCCATTTATACAAATGATTGTCTTAGTCATCCACAGTAAAAGGCCCTGGATGTTCTTTTTCCCTTTTGGTCCTCTCTTCTTTGGTGCCTTATTAAATCAGGCATCATACCTTTTGAAAGCCACTTACAACACAATTAATTCTCTCTTTAAAATCTCCAGTGCCATTATTATGGTGTTCCTGTCTTCTTGATATCTTATCTGATCAACTGTAATAGACTCCATTGCTAATCTCTCCTTTCCATACCAACACATATCTTCTATATCAATCTTCTAAAAATCCAGAACTGTTTGTGATTCTCCCCTGGCAAAAAATAGTCTCCAGTGGGTTTTTCATTGCCAGTAAGTAGCATTTTATGTACTCTATGTTCTCTTTCTCCTCCAGCCACAAAGTTTGATTTCAGCCTTCTCTTCTTTATTGTTTTATTCACATGTCTCCTGATGCAAGTGAACTGACCTGTGTACCATATCTTAAACATAGGCCATACTTTCCTGCCTCTAAGGCTTTGTTCATTCCATTCCCACCTTTGAATGTCTTCTCTTACTATTGTGACCACTATCTGCTGACATCATGTCCATCCCCCAAGAGCCAGTTCAGTGTTACCTTCTCCACAAAGCTATCACCAATGGATCCAATCAGAAGCAATCTTTCATTTCTAAGAATTTCTGAAGTGCTTTATTTCTTCCTTTTTTGTTCATTGTTTTATTATCAGACCAAGAACAGATATCAACAACCCAAACTGAAAAGAACAGATATCAACAACCCAAATGAAGAAACTAAACAAACTGCTAATTCTAACACCTAAGTCATTAATGTAATGATGTCTACCCAGGCCAATGCTAAATTTGAAGCATTAAGTGACACTTAAAAGGAAAGTACAAGCTCCAGTCTGTGACCCAATTCTGGGTAGTAAATGGGAGGAACTGGGGCAGAGATGAGTGGGGAGCCCAAGCTGAATCATAACCATCAAAGCAGTGTGGCAAGGGGAAAAGGAATGACCGAGGTGGAAGCTCACAATTTTCAACTGAGACGAGTCCTTACGAGTGAAGCCCCCTGTTTTGGCACCTTACCTTTTTTCACTCCTTACAGAAATTGTCTCTACAAGAAATTGGAGGCATCTGACACATTGCTTACCAGTCTACTTAATCAAAAACAGCTTCTAAATTACTGATTTTTTAAAATTTTATTTTATAGCTTACATGACAGATTTTGTGTCCAGCTTGTCTAAATATCCACTTCACTTGCATCTGATATTATAAATGAAGAATTTATCAAATATCTAACTTACGTGAATTTTACCAGCTTTTCTATTTCTCATATTCATTTCCTTTATCAGATCTGTTCTTGCTTCTCCATCTGCCCGTTTTTTTCTCTTTCTGATGCCAACATGTTCAAAGTGAACTATCCAATCTTGATGTGAGGAAGTCATCTGAAAATTTCCAGAAATTAGTCATTTGACTAATTGATAGGCCTACGGCTGTCTGTATTGAGCATGTAAATGCTCAATGAACACTGAATGAAGATTTTAATTGAAAATTAAATGCACTGTTCTTAACAATACAGAGACTACCTGCACTGAAATTCTTCTTTTTTCTCTGCTCTGTCCATGGATGACTCTGTCAATAGTGTGGGGTTTTCTTTCTTTAAGAAGTTGGATTTTCTATCATGTAACCATAATAACTTGGGGGATGTTTAGGTTACCGAAATTTTTAGTTGTCTGAAATTCAGCTATCATGACCAAGCATTTTACCAGAACACTGGTAGAAATGAAAAACAAAGTTTGTACAACTGGTTTGATTACTGGCACCCAACCATTTACTGTATCAGGGGACATCATGCGTTTCCCTTATTTCTTGCCATGGAGTAAATTATTATGTTTATTCATTTTCTAATGCATGTGCAAAAATATTTCTGAATATGGGAAACAGTTTACTTTTTATTCAGGCTCATGTCCTGGGCTCAAGTTTCTGGTGGTAGATGAACCTGTTTTGGGTGAAGGGCCATGCTAAACAGTGGTTTGTTCAATAAGCACAAATAACACATTTAACTATTTGGCATGAGGTCTCAAAACACTACATTTTCCTTTTAGTGCTATTTTTTCCAATCCCTTTGAATTACTGCAATTGTTCTCTTGGGTACAAAAGAAGATTTGCTTGAGTACATATATAGTGCAACCTTCTATTTGAATATAATATATACAATAAGAAAGAAAATGCTGAACTATTTGTGTTAAGCCAGGGAAACAGTCTTCTTGGAAATAAATTGTAGCTAAATTACCACTCTCCTGTCCACAAAGAACAAATCTGTCATTATTATTATTATTATTATTATTAAATGTAGGACACCACATTTGATAAATTCACCTTGTTCCCAGATAGTTTTCTGTAGAATTTCTTATGCATGCACACTGTTAATTTCTGATAATTTCTGAATATAAGACATATGCTTGTGAATTGGGAGGCTCTTTCTCTAAGCTAATATTTGGTCAGTATTCATAATGATGTCTGTAAACAAGCTCTCACCTGAGATTGTGTAGCAAATTATTTATCATGAAAGAATAAACTATAAATATTGCCACTATAATTCCCACTGTTCTGTATAATGCAACATTATGAGAGAGTTAATCACTTGATTACATTTACTAAATCCTTTTTGGAAATTAATGAATGGTACCACTCCTGTTATGTGCCCTTTGGGGATAACATGGCCACTGTTTCTTTTCACAGTTTTCTTATTTACTGTTTAAAGCTAATCTATAATTTTTTAACAGAATATATGATCAATGGCTCCTTGAACAAATCTTTGAAGTCAAAATTATTTTTACAATAAAATTTTCAGATTTAAATAATTGCACTGTACTAGATGTACTTCTGTTTCTTCAACATTTAAAGTTTTGTCATTCACACAACAAACCCTGTGAAGGTAAATATTTACCTTGAGTTGTAATTTACATGGAATTGTTTTTAGGCTTTAAAAAAAATGTTGCTGTGGTAAATATAACTACAAATCTTTTAAATTTATGGACATCAGCAAAGCATTTTGGTGAAAAGACTTTAGGATTTGGAGCTGGGACCTAAGTTGAAATCCTTGCTTAACTTAACTGTTAAATAAACATTAGAAATATTTCGTACGTAGCAGTGCCTAATTAAATTTTAAGTGCTCTTCTTTTTGTTTACTTTTTGAAAAGGAAATATGTACAGAAAATAATCATCTATTCACTCAATAAATATTTTATTTCCAAAACATATTAGGTCAGGCAGTTATAAATGCTAAATTAAAGGAATGAGAATAAATAAAGAAGTTTTGGGTTTTTTCCCAAGGATCTTCTTAGAACACTGGCATTCACCTAGACTGATATAATGCAGTCCTCCTCTGACTGACACTGACTTCATGCTAAATTCATCATGATCCCTAACTAAATCCATTTTGGTTCCTCAACTCATGGACCAATGTCCATTAAATTTTTGTCCTTCATTGGAGCATTGAGATCCAATAACACTAAAACTTGTAGTACATTTTATTCACGACTC
The DNA here is from genome assembly GCA_036589455.1 of Ateles fusciceps. NCBI lineage: Eukaryota > Metazoa > Chordata > Mammalia > Primates > Atelidae > Ateles > Ateles fusciceps. The sequence goes on from JAZHEH010002752.1 coordinate 2,507,638, forward strand.
CTAATGCCATTAAGCTGTCAGTCAAAAGCCTGTACTACATAGACTTTGTCTCTGAACATAACTCAATTGTAGATAGATACTTTGGGTACTTTATGCCATACAGAAAACTTAATAGAAGAGATAAAATGATATCTATTTTAATATCCTTAAAAAAGCCAACTTAAGCATTTTTAAACATGGGCAATTCTATGGGTTATCTAGTTATGAGATCCCACTGAGTTCACTGAAAATTGGAAAATTGCAAAATAAAGGTTATTAGGCAAGATGGAGAATTATTAGTCAAGGCTGAAAAAAGAGTAATTAAGAAAAAGGAAGAAAAAATAACACAGGAAACAAACTAGGCACATTTCTGGAAGAGTCAGTGCCTTATTGTGGTGAATGAAGGTATATGCATATGATTTGTCGAGCACAAGCCATTAGTCACATGAAGCAACAGTTCAATAGTTGCTTCCCTGGGACCTAAAAATAGTCATTGAGAATTCAGTAGTAGTAGAGTCAAAATGAAAATTTTATTATTCATTTGAATAATAAATATGTATTTGAATAATAAATATTATTCATTTATTTTAATCAACTGAATGTGATAGCAATTTTTAAAAATTGTAATAATTTTAATGTGCAAGAATTCTAATATGTCAAATATTCTGATCTGTTGCAATACACAAATTCACTTATATATTTCACTCATTACATTTAGAAACATGATATGCCCTCAGTGAAAATTGTGGTCACAGTATAGTGTGCAAAATGTGACAATATTATAAATATATGCCCAGGTTTCTACAAGGAAACCTTGATCAAATCTTCAATTTCTGCTTTAATACTCTGGAGAGAAAGTCTTCTAATACTAGTGGTAGCTGTGCACTTGGGAGACTGCTCCAATCACTGTTTTTTGTTTGTTTGTTTTTTGGTTTTTCTGTAATTGAGCTGAAAGTTAGAATTCCTCTAAAACTGTCCATTAATCTTGTCTCTGCTCTCTATGGCTACAGTGGACAACTCTTCACAAGACCGCCCTTCAGACGTTTGTAAGCCACTGTCAAGTCTTCTTTCAGGACTCTCTCTTTAGACTAAGACCCCTGGTTCATTAACCATTCTTGATTCACCATCATTTTTAATCCCTTTATTTTGCGATAAATAAATTTTCTCTACAAATTTCTATAAATTTTGGCAGTATCCCACCTAAGTAACAATACACAGAATTGGATATACAGATCCCTTTGTGTGCTTGTAAGCACAGATCATTGTGAGTGAATTTTGTGCACGTGAGCTCCATACTCTACTTCTGTTAATGTAATATAAAATTATGTTAGCTTTGCTTTTTAAGAATCTTTTTGTTCGTTGATGTCAAGATTACAGACGGTTGAATATTTTGTATGAACTATTGACTATCAGATCTATTACATTTTATTTTAGAATAATTGCTTTTCTAATTATAGACTTATACATTTGTTTTATCTCTATTGAATATAATATTGTTGGACTGCACCTAGCATCTGGACCTATTGATATTAATCTCAATAGTCACTCAGCTGTTCCTTATATTAGCCACCCTTTCCTCATCTGTCAATTTTAGGTGACCTGAAGGTAAACAATTGGATTCTCAGAAACAAGATGGAATTTGGCAGATGCATATGTTGCCCAGCACATGTTGATATAAAAGTGAATTCCACAGGTGTATAGAAAGGATGGTTATAAAAATAATGGAAAGATAAAAATAATATCTTCAGGGAAAGTTCTTCATGAAACGAAGTGTGCATACTGTTAAAGAACTGTTTTGCAGATTATGAGAACAGGTTATTTTCTGCTTCAGTAACACAAAATGAATAAAACTTAGGGAAAATTAGCAACCAAAACCATTAGAAAGTTTTGCCTACAGTGATAAAAGAAGTAATGAAGTACAACTTGAGGTCATACACTTAAAAACCTGTGACTAAAAGAAGGAAATTGTGACTGAGAGGCTTACAGAGGCTCAGATGCTACCTGACTCCCATTCCCCTCCTGAAACTGTACTGGTGATTGGCAAAGTCGTGAGACTTTTCACTAATGCCATTAAATCCAGAGAAGAGCACACTGAGCTAGTAGGCTTACCTTTTCAAAGAGTAGTTGCAACCTGTGATTGAAAGAGTCTAAAGTAGGGAAAGTGAGTAGTTCTGCTGATATTCTCTGGTGGAAATAAAGGTTCTCTAGCCACACCCTGAATTAGATAAATTACCCCAATTAGGTGCAATTTGGTATAGAACGTTTAACAAAATCTCAAAAGCTAACAGAATTTGAGTCTTATAAGAAAAATTACACACTTGTCTGTAGCTTCTACTGAGATCTCTTCCAACTCCCTTGCCAGCTATTGCTCAGGCACAGAACATGATCAAAACACAAAATAGCCAGACCTCCACTCCCACTGTAACTTGGGTGGAAAAACAAAATGATTCTAGGCACAAAGGACAAAGGTAAGCCAGTCACATGCGTTACATCAGAGCAAATAGAATGTCCACTTGAGCTGCCCAATCATGAGATATATGAAGAAATTTAGTAACTCTGTAAGAATACCATAACCAAAACCAGAGAGAAGTGTATTATTGTAATCTTATCTATTAAGCACCTGCTATGTTTTAGGCAGTGTTCTAAGTGTTTATGTATATATTGTTTAGTTCTTTAAGAAACCCTATGGGACTGGATAAAGAAAATGTGGCACATATACACCATGGAATACCATGCAGCCATAAAAAAGGATAAGTTCATGTACTTTGCAGGGACATGGATGAAGCTGGAAACCATCATTCTCAGCAAACTAACACAAGAACAGAAAACCAAACACCGCATGTTCTCACTCATAAGTGGGAGTTGAACAATGAGAACATGGACACAGGGAGGGGGAACATCACACACTGGAGACTGTTGGGGGATAGCAGGCTAGGGGGAGGGGATAGCATTAGGAGAAATACCTAATGTAGATAACGGGGTGATGGATGCAGCCAATCACCATGGCACATGTATACCTATGTAACAAAACTGCATGTACTGCTCATGTACCCCAGAACTTAAAGTTCAATTGAAAACAAATTAAAAAAATAAAAACCTATCACTACTGTTATTATATGTGCAGATATGGAGGTTTAGTAACTTGCCTAACATCATACAAATGATGGCAGAGCCAGGACACAAATCACTGGTGTCTGGCTCCAGAGCTCATGCTATTAACCCTGTATGATCTTGGTCTTCATAACCTGTGTTGGGGGTGGGGAAGAAGAAGAAGAAAGGAAGGGGAGATGGAAGATAGAGAGGGAGCAAAGTCAAGGAAGAAGACAAAGAGTTTATCCTATAATTCAAGGGAAAGAAGAGAGTTGCTCATGATATATGCTGTAGGACAACTTAAAATAAATTCAATTTAAAAGTGCTAAAAGACAAAAATAATAAAGATAGAAAATGGGGTGAAAAGAAAGATTGAAGACCCGAAGAACCCAATAAAGGGCCTAAATAATACCATTACAAAACTTATGAATATGTTATAAATAGGAAGAAAAAATAGATGTCATGCGAAAGTAGTAAAAAAAAAGCAAAGATGGAGATAATTATGATGAGCACAGACTTTACAAAAATTTTAAAAAGAAAGAGAAAAATTTTAAAGCTATACCAAACAAGAGTTATAGAGCTTTGAGAAAAAGAGCTAGTGGCCCTAGGAGTCTTGACAGTTAAATATTCAAAAAATATGTCACTGAGGCCTACTTGAGGGTAGAGGGCAAGGGAGGGAGGGAGAGAGTCAGAGAATATAATGATGGAGTACTAGGCTTAGTACCTGGGTGACGAAATAATCTGTAGAACAAACCCCTGTGACCCGAGTTTGCCTGTATAACAAACCTGCACATGTACCTCAAACCTGAATTAAAGTTCGGAGCATCACACACTGAGGTCAGTTGGCGGGGGGACTAGGGGAGGAACAGAGAGGTGTGGGGAGGGTGGGGGAGGGACAACATGGGAAGAAATGCCAGATATAGATGATGGGGGGTTGAAGGCACCAAACCAGCTTGCTATGTATGTACCTAAACAACAATCCTGCATGATCTGCGCATGTACCCCAGAACCTAAACTACAATTTTAAAAAAATCAAAAAAACATATCACTCTTTCCTAAAATATGTCTTTCATCAAAACTGTGATTTATATTGTTTTAGAGGTAAATCTGATTATGAATTGAAAAGAAGAAAAAGTATATTTATGATGATAAACCAAAGGAAATAATCAAAAATTATTTTAAATAATAAAGGAATTTAGTAAGATGGCCAAGTTTAAAATCAGTATATAGAAATCACTAGCATATAAATATATGTCCAGATATAAACAGTAATCAACTAAAAAATATAATGGCAGAAAATATCTTAAGAATAAACTTTTAAAAGTCTAGCATGCAGTAGCTATTTTTCCTGATGCTCTCCCTCCCTGCACCTCACTCCCCACAGGCCCCAGTGTGTGTTGTTTCTCCCCCTGTGTGCCTGTGTTCTCATTGTTCAGCTCTCACTTATAAGTGAGAACATGCGGTATTTGGTTTTCTGATCCTGCGTTAATATGCTGAAGATAATGGCTTCCATCTCCATCCATGTCTCTCTAAAGAACATGGGCTCATTCTTTTTTATGGTTGCATAGTATTCCATGTCACATATTTACCTACATAACAAACCTGCACATCCTGTGCATGTATCCTGGAACTTAAAAAGAAAAGAATAAACTTCTTGATAAACATTTAAATTTATATAAAGGTAACTTTCAAATGCTACCAAGAGAAATATAATAAGGGAATACTGATATGACATAGGAAAAGAAGAACATCAAAAAATTTCAGTTTTTACTTTTATACTTAAAATTTTAAATAAAAATATCAATAAAAAATTTTAAGCAAGAAAATCTGATTCTTAAATTTATATAAAAAAATAAGAATAGCAAGGAAAATTTATAGAAAGAACAATAATTAGAGAGATCCAGGCTTACCATTTATTACATCATACAAAGTTATAACTAAAATAAAAATCAAGGTATTTCAAAGTTAAAGACTATAAATTCTGCAAATAGACAAGACACATAAAGGAATTTAGTATATAATAGAGGTGGCAATTTGAATAAGGGGGAAAAATGGATGGTCAATAAGTTATATTGGGAAAACTGGACATCTGTCTTTCAAAATCAGTTGTGTCCTTTTTTCATAACCTACATTTGTGTTAGTCTGTTTTTGTGCTGCTGATAAAGAGATACCTGAGACTGGGCAATTTATAAAAGAAATTGTTTATTAGACTTACAGCTTCACGTGGCTGGGGAGGGCTCACAATCATGGTGGAAGGTGAAAGGCACATCTCACATGTGAGCAGACAAAAGAAGAGAGCATGTATAGGGAAACTCCTATTTTTAAAACTGTGAGATCTCATGAGACTCATTCACTATCACAGGAACAACGTGGGAAAGACTCATCCCGTAATTCAATCACTTCCCACCAGGTTCCTCCCATAACACATGGGAATTGTGAGAATTACAATTCAAGATGAAATTTGGATGGTGACACAGGCAAACCATATCAACATCCAAAACACTTTTCTATATTTAAATACAAATGTTTATTTAAAAATGAAAGTGTGCAACAATAAAGGAAATTGGGTAAGTTGGCCTATATTGAAATTAGGAATTTCTATTCATTAAATATATAATTAACATAATAACAAACAGGAAGAAGAGTAAGAAGATATTCCTAGTTAACCTATCATACCATTTGTATAATATTCAGCCTTATTCATAATAAAATAATTGCAAATTAAAAGTACAAGATGCTGTTTTTTATCTATTAAATTGCCCACATTCAAAAATTGTGGCAATGCACTGTGTTAGGAGGTGTGGTAAAACAGGCTCTTTCTGAGAGCTGAAAGAGGCTGGTGGAGTATAAATTGTTCTACCTTCTTGGAGAACAGTACCAAAATATCTTTAACTTTATAATTGCTTAAACCCTTTGGCATAGTGACTCTACTTCTAGCAATTTATCCTATAAATGTACCTGCCTATGAGTGAAATGGCAATGTAATTGCAACAGTGTTTTCAGTGTCCAAAAATGAACCAAAAAAATCTAAATGACAAAAGAAGAATAGCTATAATAATTTTTAGTGCGTCCATATAGTATACTGTAATACTAAACAAATGTACTAAATGAATGAATGCACTTAAGGTACTGAATGAATAAAATGAATGAGGTGAAATGGAACAAAATCCCATGTATATTGTAAAATTACCTAAACATTGTAGGCACTATGCATAATGTTATATCATTTGTCTTTAAAAAATAAATAAATAAATAGTATGCTTATTTATATGTTTTGGCTGTGTTCCCACCCAAATCTTATCTTGTAGTTCCCATAATGCCCACATGTCATGGGAGGAACCAGGTGGGAGGTAATTGAATAATGGGAGAGGTTACCTCTATGCTGTTCTCGTAATATTGAGTGAGTTCTACAAGATCTAGTGGTTTTATAAGGTGCTTTTCCGCTTTGGATCATCACTTCTCATTCCTAACATCATCTGAAGAAGGACATGTTTGCTTTCTCTTCTGCCATGATTTTAAGTTTCCTGAGGCCTCCCCCAACAATGCTGAACTGTGAGTCAATTAAACTTCTTTCCTTTATAAATTCCCCAGTCTTGGGTATGTCTTATTAGTAGTGTAAGAACAGACTAATACACTTACATATACAAAGAATATGGATAATATCTGGAATATCTAGAAAAGTAACTGACAACAGTAGTTGCCTCAGAGAGGGAAACTAAGTGGGAAGAAAATTTAGTTCTTCTGTATATTCTTTATACCTTTTAGATTTTTCTACCATGTACATATATGACATTATTTTTAATAAGCAAATACTATTAAAAAAACACAAAGTTTTAATAATAGCCATTCTGACTGGTGTTAAATGGTATCTAACTGTGGTTTTGATTTGAATTTCTCTAACGATCAGTGATGTTGAGCTTTTTTTATGTGATTGTTGGCTGTATGTATAATATTGAGGAGAGTCTGTTCATGTCCTTTGCCCACATTTTTATGAGTTGTTTTCTTTTCTTGTAAATTTATTAACTTCCTTATAAATGTTGGATATTAGACCTTTGTCAGATGCATATTTTGCAAAAATTTTCTCCCATTCTGTAGATTGTCTGTTTACTCTGTTGATAGTTTATTTTGCTGTGCAGTAGCCATAGAGGGGAACAACCACACTGGGCCTATTGGAAAGTGGAGCCAGGGGAGGAGGGGAGAGGTTCAGGAAAAATAACTAATGGGTGCTATGTTTAAAACCTGGATGATAAAATAATCTGTACAACAAACCCCATGACACAAATTTACATAAAACAAACTGCGCTTGTACTCCTGAACTTAAAATAATAATTAAAAAAACAAAAAAGAAAACACAAAGTTTAAAAATGGAAAGATGAGTAAAGATTATGCAAAGAGAAATAGGCTCAGCAAGGAAAAGTTATTAATTTTTGCTCATACAGATAAAAATACTATTACCATGAAATTATAACCAGTTAGTAGAAATATTAACATCAACATTTATGAAACTAAAAATATTAAAAATGCATAAATAAATGGAAAAAAGTACCACTTACACATTTTGAAAGAGAAAGAATGAGTGGATTAATTTCAAATAATTCAACAAACATATAGTTTAATATCTACCACCATAGGCCAGGAAATGTGCTAAAGACCAGAAATACATAAATTATTAAGACTTTTCTCTCTCCTTCAGTGTCCATGATATAATTATTAGAGCCTTTTTAAAGAATATCCTTTAATCAGAACTGTCTTGAAGTATAGTTTTTTACATTTAAGTCGATATGTTATATAAACAGTCTGAATAGATTCACATTAATCAAAGTGGATCAAAACAATTGTTTTTCCTGTATATCAAACCTAGTCTCTTATAACAAGAAACTAGACTTTTTTTACGAATCTTGTCTTTAGAAATTTCAACTAGTTTTCTTCTTTGATGCTCTATTCTTTCCCAGGTGTTCATGCCTTCATTTTCTGATGAATTGAAGCTGTATGTGCAGAAAAATTTTTAAAAACAGAGTCATTAGAATAAAAGATGCATAATTTTCAGAAGTATCTTTCTCTGTGCTTAAATTCAGACTAGAGCTGATACTTTTGTTTAATAGGAAGTTAACCCTTTCAGACTCCACATTTGCACTAATAAAAGATAATCTTTTAGATCTCTTATCTATTGAATAGATTTCCTCACTGCTCTACATAGCAAAGCAGTGTATTCTCTTGCTTATCTGTCACACAGTTTCTACCCTAAATTGTTACTGGCAATAAGCATTTCAGATGGCCCCAGAAAGATTGAAAATGATCTTTTTTCCTGGTGGCTCCATTAGATCAGACTTCAGAAGCATTATACTTCACATGAGTCCTTGGAAGCCAAATATAAAAGTTGAATGTTTGGCAACACACCAACCTAGATGATGAAACTGGATTGCTCTCTTCTAAATATTTACTTCAGCAATTTGAAATTAGTCTGTATTCATTCACAGAAGGCGCTGTGACCCACTCAAGGAGGAATCATGCCTAGTTACTTCTATTAGCTTAGCTGGTACAGTTTCTCATTATTGTAATTCACAAGTTTTAAAACTTTTAGCTGGAACTTTTTTTTACAACTTTTCTTCAGAAAACTCTTGCAATTTAAGTAACCTTAAAGGATAAAAATTATCTGGGCTTTTATCAGTGCAATGCCTCACTAAGAAAACGTAATTGTGAGAAACGGTATCATGGAAAATGTCACTGATTGTGAAAAGCTTCAGTTTTGCTGCTGCCAATTGTATTCATGATGACTTTGAGTTAAAAATGTTAGCAATGTGATTGAGATGGGACATCTGTTAGAGTGAAACATTTGATTTATTAGTCAGTTTAAAATAAAAGAACATTTTGGAGCTTCTGGCTTATTTGTTTTTCCTTGTTTCTCAAGTCCTGGCAACGACATTTCATTTTCATGAAGGATATCAGCTATTCTGGGAATAAGGTAGTTTGGTTTTCCAATAATGTGCTCCCAAGATTTATCTGTGATGATATACAGCTAGATAAGTTTAGAGAAGGAAATTACAGAGGTTCTCAAACATTTTTTTTTTCTTTAACTTCTAAAGCCTAGAGTTCCCTAAGATTCAGTGTTGGTACCTCCTTATTCTCTATCAACCTCTTCTCCTTGGTAGTCTCATCAGGACTTATGCTTCAGGTTTCATAAGTTCCATCTCAATGCCTATGTTTTACCTCTGTGCTTGTATTTAACATTAGCTTCGATGTAATAAATATCTACTAGACATTTTAAGATTAACATATACAAAATATAACTCTTAATTTTATTTTCCAAAACCAGCTTTTTTCTGGAGTTTTCCCTAGCTCATCAAATGATATCCAGTTGCTTAGGCCAAAAATGGAAGAATCATCCCTGATTTCTCCTCCCTCTGACTCACGCTCACATCCAGTTCATTTGCAAATCCTGTTAGTCTGTCCTCACCAACTCTGCTCTTGCTGCTGTGACCCAACCCATATCATTTCTTGTTCAGATTACTGCAGTGGTATCCCAACTGCTCCCTGTTCCCGCTTTGCACCCTTTACAGTCTATTCACACAACTAGAGTAATTTTTTTTTTTTTTTGAGACAGAGTCTCGCTCTGTCTCCAGGCTGGAGTGCAGTGGTGCTATCTCATTTCACTGCAACTTCTGCCTGCAGGGTTCAAGCAATTTTCCTGCCTCAGCCTCCTGAATATCTAGGACTACAAATGCACACCACCACACCTAGCTAATTTTTGTATTTTTAGTAGAGACAGGGTTTCACTATGTTGGCCAGGATGATCTCGATCTCTTGATCTTGTGATCTGCCCTCCTTAGCCTCCCAAAATGCTGGGATGACAGACATGAGTCACCGTGCCTGGCCAAGTAATTTTTTTAAAAGAGAAATTAGGGTATATCAACCCCAACTGCAAACTATCTACTAGCTTCCCTTCCCACTTAATCAAAATCCACAGCCTTACCATAGTTTACCAGCCCCTGGCTACCTCTTTGGCTTCATCTTCTATCAGTTTCCCCTTGCCTAGCTTTCTTTACAACTGTTCCAAAGTTCTAAGCATGTTCCTGCCTACAGCTTTTGTACATGGCTATTCTTTGTGCCTGTAACACACTTTCACAGGGCTTTTTTTTCTCACTTTATTCAGGGATTTATTTTTCCTCATAGTGTGTATCACAACCAAACATTGTATTATATATACTCGTATTTGTGTGCACTAGAATATAAGCTCTAGGAGGGTAGAAAACTTTGTTTTGCTCACTGTCCCCAAGCACCCACAACTTAATCAAAGCAGCTCTCTCACAGAGTAAGTACTCAATAATTGTTGGATACTTGAGAAAAACAGAGTTGTAATAGGAAAGAATTCTGTCATTCCAGAAGGCAGAGGTAAGGAGAGAGGTGTTACTGGGCAGCAGATCTTGGCTTAGGGAACAGAAAAACTTAAGAAAAATGAACACTACCTGATTCTAGAGCATGGGGCTTTGTAGTGAGTTCTCTGTCAAAAGAGGCTGGAAAGGTCTTGTTCTAGACGGAAGCTCCAATTGGGTTATCTCCTACGCTATGTTCACTTAAAAGAGTCTATGTTGGAGAAGAGAAGGCAGAGAAAGAAAAGTTTACGCTGATTGCTTGGATAATAGAGTCATGAGGTAATTTATTCACAGATACAATCATTTAAGCTCAATCTGCAGAAACTTCCCAAGAAAAGCCAGGTGGCTTCCCACTTCATCCACACTCAATTCCAGGATACCAGACAGGCTTGTTATTGAATCTAGAAGGAGGCTTTCTGATTTACAGAGGGCAACAGGCCCCTGATACTTTTGCTGCACTCTGGCTACTTGCTGTCTCCTATCAGATGATGGATATAGTCCACTGGATGCAAATTTACTCTGTTCCTGCATTTCAGCCTTTAGATGAAGAAGCTTCCCAGAACCACATTGCTCATCCATCCTAAATCATATTGAGAAAGAGTCATCCCTCCTCGGTTTTTAATCTATGAAGGATTCAGTGAAAGGTTATTATAGGATGAAATATTACGTGGGATATTCAAGGAAAAGCTTCAAAATTATTGAAAAAGTTTACATAGACATACCTCAGAGATATTGCAGGCTCATTCTAGACCACTGCAATAAAGTGAATATCATAATAAGCAAGTCACATAATTTTTTTTCCTCCCAGTATATGTAACAGTTACGTTTACACTATACTGTTGTCTATTAGGTATGCAACAGTATTACATCCAAAAAAACCTTAATTTAAAAAATACTTTATAACTAAAAAATGCTAATGACCATCTGAATGTTCAGCAAGTCATAATTTTTTTCTGGCAAAAGATCTTGCCTCAATGTTGACGGCATTGCTGACGGATCAGGGTGGTGGTTGCTGACAGGGTGGCTGTGGCAAATTTTAGAAATAAGACACTGAAGTTTGCCACAGTAATCGACTCTTCCTTTCATGAAAGATTTCTCTGTGGCATTTGATACTGTTTGATAGCAGTTTACTCACATTAGAATTTCTTTCAAAATTGGAGTCAGTCCTCTCAAACCCTGCTACTGCTTTATCTGGATTAAGGCAATATTCTAAATCCTTTGTTGTCGTTTCACAATATTCACATCTTCACCAGAGGAGTAGATTCCTTCTCAAGAAACGACGTTCTGGGCTTGTTACTAAGAAGCAACTCATTTGTTAGTTTTATTATGAGATTGCAGCAATTCAGTTACACCTTCAGGCCCCACTTACTATTCTAGTTCTTTGGCTGCTTCCACTACAGCTGCAGTTACTTCCTCCACCAAAGTCTTCAATCCTTCAAAGTCATCTATGAGAGTTGGAGTCAACTTCTTTTGAACTCCTGTTTTTGTTGAAATTTAGACCTCCTCCCCAGAATCATAAATCTCCCTAATGGCATCCAGAAAGATTGTCAATTTACTTCACTCAGATGCGTCAGAGAAATCACTATGGCAGCATAGCTTTATGAAAGTATTTCTTAATAATAAGACTTTAAAATCTCCCCTTGATCCATGGGCTGCAGAATGGATATTGTGTTAGTGGACATGAAAACATCAATCTTTTTGCACATCTGCCTAAGAGCTCTTAGGTGGCTAGGTGCATTATCAATGAGCAATAATATTTGGAAGGAATATTTTTTTTGACCAGTAGATCTCAACAGTGGGCATAAAATAGTCAGTAAACCATGCTATAAACAGATATGCTGTCATCCAGGCTTTGCAGTTTTATTTATAGAGTACAGGCAGACTAGATTTAGCATAATTCTTACGGGCTCCAGGATTTGGGGATTGTAAATAAGCATTGGCTTCCACTTAAAGTCAGCAGCTCCATAAGCCCCTACCAAGAGAGTCAGCCTGTTCTTTGAAGCCTTGGAGCCAGGCATTGACTTCTCCTCATTCGCTATGAAAGTCCTAAATGTCATCTTCTTCCAATACAAGGCTGCTTTGTATACATTGAAAATCTGTTGTTTAGTGTAGTTGCCTTCATCAGTCATCTTAGGTAGATCTTGATAACTTGCTGCAACTTCTTTACCTCAGCACTGCCTCCTTCACTTTGCACTTTCATGTTATGAAGATGGCTTCTTTCCCTAATCTTCATAAATCAACCTCTGCTAGCTTCAAACTTGTTTTCTGCAGTTTCCTCTCCTCTTTCAGCCTTCACAGACTTGAAGAGATTTAGGGTCTTGCTCTAGCTTAAGCTTAAGATACTGTTTAAGCTTTGGCTTAAGATACTGTTGTGGCTAGTTTGATCTTTCTCCAGACCACTAAAACTTTCTTCATATCAGTGATAAAGCTCTTTTGCTTTCCAACTTTTGCTGAATTAATACACAAATTTAAATATTGGCCAACTGATAAGGATGAGGGTGAGAGTTAATAACTGAATGGCAATATCAGTCATTTATCCAAAAAGGTGTTTCTCCCCATGTATGTTCATAACTTATTTTTTGTAAGTAATATGTTTATAACACTTTCATGTTTAAAGTTGATTTACTCATTATTCATTTAATTGTCTAGAGCTTGTTATATGGGAGCTATTTTGCAAGAAGATAGAGTTATAAAGAAAAAATTTTTTTTAATTTGTCTCAAGTTTTCTGCAAGAGGCTTCATGTTTGATCATCATATATTCATTATGGAAGAGTATGATTGCTCTTACCTTTGTCTTCACTATCAGTTAAGAAAAGAACAAAGAATGATAAGAATGATAAGCACAAATATAATACATGTCCTGAGTAAGCAGCATATATGCACAAATCAAACATGAGTTAGTAGTTACTAAAACTTTATTGTAGGAGTGGAAACTCTGCTTTATTTTTTTTAATAAAATCTTAACCAGATCATATGTCTGTTTAAAGCAAAGTTTCTTTAATTGAAGCAGAAGTGAGAGACTTGAAGCCCTACTTAGCTGCAACCCTGTGACCTTGGGGTCAACAGTTAATTTTGAATAGTAATTCTATACCACCATCTCCAATACCTTTGTTACCCATAGTAGCCATCCCTGCAATCAGGGAACCTCCTAGCACCCCAATTTATTTTAGATCCACCCTAAATGCATTGACACTTGATTTGAAGAATGATATATAAGAACCTTGAGGGCCTAAAAAATATGATAATATAGTAATAATGAATATAATAGAAATAATAATTCTACAGATACAGAACGCTTTCTGAGCTTTTCCTTAATGCCAAAGTTGTACGCAACTCTTTCATGCCCAATTTACAGATGCAAAAATTAAAAGATTTAACAACTTTTCCAAGTTCACAAATTTTAGAAATAGTGGATTTTGGGATTTGAACTCAAGTCTGTTAGAATCCAAAGCCTATGTTCTATTAGATGGATTATTTTTGGTTAAATTTCTTCCACATTAGCCCACTGGGAATATGGAGGCTTTTTTTAGGTGTGTTCATTTATTCATTGAGTCAATAAACATTTCCTTAGTTAGGCACTGTATCTATAGGTATATAACTATAAGTGTGGAACTAGAAAGGTGACCAGACAGAACAATATGTGTCTTTTTTTCTTTTATTTAGGTTCTGGGGTACATGTGCAGATCATGCAAGATTGTTGCATAGGTACATACATGGCAAGGTGGTTTGCTGCCTTCTCCCCCCATCCCCTATATCTGGTATTTCTCCCCCACGTTATCCCTTCCCACCCCCCGTTGTCCCTCCCCCTTCTCCCCCGACAACTGACCACAGTGTGTGATGCTCCCCCTCCCTGTGTCCACATGTTCTAATTGTTCAAAACCCGCCTGTGAGTGATATCATGCGGTGTTTGATTTTCTGTTCTTGTGTCAGTTTGCTCAGAATTATGGTTTCCAGATTCATCCATGTCCCTACGAAAGACATGAACTCATTGATTTTTATGACTGCTTAGTGTTCTATGGTGTATATGTGCCACATTTTCTTTATCCAGTCTATTGTTGATGGACATTTGGGTTGGTTCCAGGTCTTTGCTATTGTAAACAGTGCCACAATGAATGTACGTGTGCATGTGTTATTATAATAGAACAATTTATAATCCTTTGGGTATTATATGAGCATTTTTTCATATGTTTGTTGGCCTCATAGATGTCTTCTTTTGTAAAATGTCTGTTCATATCTTTCTCCCACTTTTGAGTGTGTTTGTTTCTTTCTTTCTTGTAAATCTGTTTTAGTTCTTTGTAGATTCTGGATATTAGCCCTTTGTCAGATGGGTAGATTGCAAAAATTTTTTCCCATTCTATTGGTTTCCTTTGCTGTATAGAAGCTCTGGAGTTTAATTAGATCCCATTTGTCTATTTTGGCTTTTGTTTCCATTGCTTTTGTTTTAGCCATGAAGTCCTTGCCTATGCCTATGTCCTGGATGGTTTTGCCTAGGTTTTCTTCCAGGGTTTTTATGGTGTTAGGTCTTATGTTTAGATCTTTAATCCATCTGGAGTTAATTTTAGTGTAAGGTGTCAGGAAGGGGTCCAGTTTCTGCTTTCTGCACATGACTAGCCAGTTTTCCCAACACCATTTATTAAACAGGGAATCCTTTTCCCATTGCTTGTTTTTCTCAGATTTGTCAAAGATCAGATAATTGTAGATGTGTGGTGTTGCTTCTGAGGCCTCTGATCTGTTCCATGGTCTGTGTCTCTGTTTAGGTACCAGTACCATGCTGTTTTGATTACTGTGGCCTTGCAGTATAGTTTGAAGTGAGGCAATGTGATGCTTCCAGCTTTGTTCTTTTTACTTAGGATTGTTTTCACTATGTGGGCTCTCTTTTGGTTCCATATGAAGTTTGAAGTGGTTTTTTCCAGTTCTGTGAAGAAGATCGTTGGAAGCTTAATGGGGATAGCATTGAATCTGTAAATTACTTTAGGCAGTATGGCCACTTTCACAATGTTGATTCTTCCCAATTATGAGCATGGAATGTTTTTCCATCTGTTTGTGTCCTCTCTTATTTCACTGAGCAGTGGTTTGTAGTTCTCCTTTACTCTACTTATTTATAATGCTATCTTCTTTACCGATAAATTATAGACTTAAATATGTTGCTTATTTCTCTGATCCTCCATTCTCTGTAAAGGCTGGATAATAAACTGTAGAAGTCCTAAAGTCTCTTTCAGCTCTATGATTTTACAACTCTAATAATTATAAACCTACAATATTGTATTATACCAACTACCTTTCCCCTAAAGGAGTCCAGTATGCTCCTAATTCCATGACTAGGGTGGTTTCTGCTAAACAGACAGGTCTTTTCCAAATCAGGCACTGCTCCTTTAAATGCACAATATTTGTATCACTTCAGAGGGAGGTAATAGCCTTTACTCCCTCTTAGCTTTTTGTACTATATTATAAGCTGCAAGATCAACCTCAGCAGAGTTTAATCCTTATATCTTACAACATCTCTGCCTCGGTGCCTCTGCTATTTTTCTCCCTCCATACTATAACTTCTCTTGCTAGGCCCCTTCATGTCAGCATACCATTATACATCTATGTAGCTCATCCCTAAAATCAGCCTTCTCATTTCAATTTCTTCTAGAAATATTTTTTTTAAGTTTAAGAAGTAGAGAAAAAAACTAATTTTAACTACTTTGTTTTATTTTGTTTTCTTTCCTGTCATATCCAACCCTCTTCTCTCTTTGAAGCATGTTGTCAATATAAGAGTGCTTACAAAATTTGGCTTTCGTCCTTTCTTTCTTTGACCAAATACTGTTTGACTCATAAATGCTGGCAAAAGTGGGAGAAAGAAGACAAAATATCTGTTCCACATTATGGTAGTTGGTAAAAAATCAACTGCTTTGTAGCACCTTGACCAGAAAAGTCAGTTGTAAATTCTTTAATAAAACATGGTGTTTGTTATTTTTGGATTTCAAGAAGCAGAGTTGTAAACTGACATGTGACTGGAGAAAAGTTTCCATTCATATTTCTAGAAAAATATTCACAATGAGATTTTAAAAGCTTTCAATGCAAGTAAATCATGACACCATGATAAAACACTTACTATATTCAAATAACTATATTCAAGTATTCTTAATTTCCCATTATGTTATGAGGAGCTGATATGGTTTGGCTGTGTCTTCACCCAGATCTCATCTTGAATTCCCAAGTGGTGTTGGAGGTACCCGGTGGGAGGTAATTGAATCATGGGGACAGGTCTTTCCTGTGCTATTGTTGTGATACTGAATAAGTCTCAAGAAATCTAATGGTTTTACAAGGGGGAGATTCCCTGCACAAGCTGTCTCTTTGCCTGTTGCAATCCGTGTAAGATGTTTCTTGTTCATCCTTGCCTTCCACTATGATTGTGAGGCCTTTCCAGCCATGTAGAAATGTGAGGCCATTAAACCATTTTCCTGTAAAAATTTTTTTAAAATTTTCAACCACCACCCAACCTACAACTAAAAGGCCATGTGAATGACAAACAGATCCACTGAATAGTCTTTTTTTTTTCAACAGAAAACTGGGTTTAACTTTATTTTTTATTGTAAGTTGACAACTTGTATAAATTTATGGCATACAAAGTGATGTTATAACTTATTAATGCGATGTGGAATAATTAAGCTAGTTAACATATCTGTCACCTCAAATACTTAACATGTCTTGTGGTGAGAACACTCAAAATTTTGATTTTGGAATGCACAATAGTCTATTGTTAACCATATTCACTAGGCTGTGAAATATAACTCAAAAAAAAAAGAAAAAATATATTCCTCCTGTCTGAGATTTTGTACTCTTTGACCATCGTCTCTTCATTCTCCCTACCTCCAACCACTGTAACCACCATTCTACTCTCTGCTTTAATGAGTTCAATTGTTTTTAATTCTACACATAAATGAGAATATAGAGTATTTATCTTTCTGTGCCAGACTTATTTTGCTTAGCATAATGTTCTCCAATTCCATCTATGTTGTCATGAATGACAAAATTTTCTCCTTTTTAAAGGGTGAATCATATTCCATTATTTACATAAACCACCTTTTCTTTATCAGTTTATCTCCTGATGGACACTTAGACTGATTCCATAACTTGGCTATCATTGCTTCAGTGAACAGGAGGTTGCAGATATCTCTTTGACTAACTTCAAATAATTTGTGTAAATAGACAGAAGTGAAACTGCTGGATCATATGGTAATTCTATTTTTAGGTTTATTTATTTGCCTATGATGCTGCTAGGCTGCAAGGCTGTATTTCTTCTGTTGGCCCTCAACCTGCACTGAAGATGATAAGGACTTTTAGTTAGATTTGTGTTTCTGAGATTATTAAATATAGGTCAGAGAGTTCAATGCATTTTTTACCATATAAGAGAGTTAGGAATGCAGTGCTCTCTCGTGGCTTCAGGTCTTTAGATTTCTTTTTGCAAGAAAGCATGTATAGTTGACCCTTGAACAATGTGAGGTTGGGGTGCAAATACCAGCACAATTGAAAATCTACATAGAACTTTGGATTCCCCCGAAACTTAGTGATGAATAGGCTACTGGTATTCATTGACAGGAAGCCTTGCCAGTAGCATAGTCAATTAACACATATTTTGTATGTTATATGTATCATGTACTATATTCTTATAGTAAAATAAGTGAGATAAAATAAAATATTATTAAGAAAATCATAAAGAAGAGAAAATGTATTTGTTGTCCATTAAGTGGATTATTGTAAAGGTCTTCATCCTTATCATCTTCACATTGAGTAGGTTAAGGAGGAGGATGAAGAGACGGGTTTGGTCTTGCTGTCTCAGGTATTTTCTGGTAAAATGATAAAATAGAAGGATATATACCTGTATTTTATGCATTTATGACACACCTAACTTTATCTTAAGGTTTTCAATATTTCTAGGCTGTGCAGTTCATCTATGGGTTTTTTCCCAATTGTCACAAATCTCAAAAAAAATTTTTAATATATTTATTGAGAAACCATCTGCATATAAGTGGGCCTATACAGTTTGAACCCATGTTGTTGAATGGCCAACTGTACTATTATGTAGAAGTAGAAAGCACAGGCTATGGAGCCAAGTAAATCTAGGTTTGAATCCTGGCTTTCTACTTACTAGTTTAATGAACTCAGGTGATGCCTTTAAATATTATCAAGCTTTTATAAAATAGAGATAAGAGAAACGACATTATTTATAGGTTTGTTATGAAGATTCATTGACCCAGTTACTGCTCGATGTTTGCTCTTATTGCTTTATTACCGAATAGCATGACTTGGACCTTTGATTATGGTAGCTAGGAAGTCATTAGCAGTCAATATCATTTAGGAAAATGTTCAGGAATCAATTTATTGAATACCAAATTTAGGAAACTGTCTTTTGTTTAGTGATCTATTATTTCAAAACAGTTTACTTAATATTTGGCAGACTCTATAATTTTAATTGTGAAGTAACTCGTTGATTCTTCTCATTTTTATCCCCCACTCCCCAAAGACCATGGTTATCTTCAGGTTGGATTGATAGTATTTTAAAAAAGAGAAAAATCACTATTTTTATTGCATGTACACTGTTTACATTTATTATCTGCTTTAATTCTCAAAACAAAAAAGGTTAAAAAGCTGCCTTTTCAAATAACAACTCTTGCTGTGACGTCATTGTTTTCCTTCCTTGAATCTTGGATTAAAACAAGAGAGATTTATTGCTCCTTGAGGAATTCCGTTAACATTTTGGCCACCACCTTTGAAAACCTGCTTGTTTAATATACTTTAACCCCAGATATATTTTTTAAAAGCATGTTGGGCAGTCTACTTCCCACCACCCACACTCCCCCAAAAAACATGTTTCTGATTTTTTTCCCCATTTTTCTACTTTTCCATTTTCTAAAATATTATTTCAAAAAGGACTATCCTTTCACTGTTAAAATATACTTCTGCTTTTGCTCAAAAGTCAGAAGATAATGCAAAATATTTATGCTTCACTAACATTTCTTTGTTTTCTTTGGAGGAGAGAATGAAACAGAGGTTTTTCCTCTCCTGCTAGCCGCTGAGTCCTTTTGTTTGGCAGGCCCAGAGAGGCTTTGTTTCTGTAGAAGAGAGCCCTGTTATTTCTCAAAAGCTTTCGTGTGCAACAATTCCTCCCATGTTTCTGCTCACCCAGCACATTTTGCAGGAGTTAATGTCAAAAAGACCAAGTGTTACTGAGTTAGGTTGTGTTTTATGATGTTGTTGTTCTCCCTACAAATCTTTTATGAACGGAGACTTAATTCTGTTGCTAGATAGTGAATGTGTTTGCCATTTTGGTTTTGTTTGTTTGATTTTAGTGTTTGAGGGTCAGAGAAAAGGATGCCCTAAATATTTTTAACAAGCTTTACCTGTGAGTATTGCTATTTCTGATAAATACCTGGAATCTTGACAGAAGAGCATCTGTGGCTATAATGGTGGTAACAGTTGAAAGTATTTTTCATCTGTAATTTTGCCTGCATTCAAGGTTGCTTCTTTCCTGATGTGTTCAGTAAGAAGTGGTTGTTTTTCTCAATAACAATAAGAAAAAAAGTGAAATAATATGCTCAGGTTTAAAAAAATTACCTAAGTATGTGACTTATTGCCCGAATTTGATCTTACCAAATGTCCAATGTATCTAGATAGCAGTGACTTCTTTCTCTACCTGGAATTCCACCCACAGGTACTGTCATGGACTCATACTTCCTAAGCAGTTGCTGCTGACAAGCATATTAGAGAGGGGTATCCCATTATTAGCAGCTGCTGAAGGACTAGACTGGAAGAAGTTCTAAGACCTTTGAGCTCCTTCTGTTGAGAACTACTGCAGCAGCACAACCAGGGTCAGCTCTTTTGTCAAGAATAAGTTGAAACATGAACTTTTGGGGGAGAAAGGACTTATAATAGATTGTAAATCATTTTTTTTTCTTTTCTCAGCTTGGTGAAATTGAAATAGTACAGGTTTGGTTGCTACATTAGGTTCAGTTGCTGGATATGATTCTTATTTGTACATGTACATTAACATAGAAACTCTAAGTCTCAACTACTTTTTTCTGTAAGATGAGAATAATAATAACACCAATGTTAAAGTGTGGCTTTCTGGTATAAGTAAGATAATAGTATGTAAAGGGGCTAGAAAATAGATACGGGGCACCTAGTAGATATTCCACAAATGACAGCTCTTGTTATATATGTTCTGGAGTTAAACATTCATCTCTGTAGTCCCTCTTTCTGTTTCTGTAATTTTCTATACCCTTTCTATATTGTTTGCTGATTTAGGACACTGATATGCCCAAGGCCTACTGATTTAGGAAGAAAGTGTGTGGGCCCAGCTCTCTTAGTGATAGGGGCACTTAAAGTAGTATCCATAGTGAAAAGTCACCCTCTAATTGCCCCAGCAATTGACTCTAGCACTTTCGGACTTTGAAAATTTTATAACCAACAGAACTGCCCACACAATCATTTAATGGCAATCATTCTAATTTATGTGCTTTGTATGCTGTCCTGAGAGAGTTGAATGGAAGACATTATTGTGAAGGGGCTATGCAGATAGCAATACAAATGTCCTTGCCCACAAGGCATGAAAGACAAACACTGAAAATGAAAAAAGGAAAAATAACCAAGCAGTACACTTGCAGAAATAACTCTTATGACTTCAAAACATTAAAAATAAAACTGTTTTCCTGTATGTCTGTCCTTGACAGTGATTTCATCTTTTTATCTGCCTTTCAGCTTGTTTTATTTACAGCTGTGAAGGATACAAGCCATTAAATGAAGAGTGCTTTTTCTCTGTCTCACATTCAACTATGATGTGTGTGTGTATGTGTATGTGTATTGTGTGTGTGTGTGTGTGTGTGTGTGTATAATATTAATTAAACATATGGTGGACTCATTTTTATTTATATACCTGTTTGTATGTAAGTATATAAGTAAGAACATGAATATATACTTCATATATATTAATATATATATATACACACATGTCATCTGTATCTCTATATCTTTTGTAACTTACATATGTTTCTTTTCTGTTTCAATGCAGTTCTTCCTTGTGTATTTATTCATAGACATAGGTAATAGCTAAACATACACAACCTTCAATATATGCCTGGATTTTTAACCTTGATGTACGTAATTCTCTGCCTTCTGGATCCCCCCTTTCCTTTAATATCCCACTTTAGAGCTCAAGCCCCAAACCTGCATACCATGAAAAATCTAGCCCCTTCCTCAGCATTTCTTACGATTGTCTCCCGGCCACCTCTAGTCCCAAAGTTCCTCAGACATCCCCCCACAGGCAAGTTCTCCTGTGCCTTTCCCTGTAGTCCAGAACCTGCCATCTTGTTGCTCTGGCATGCTCTCTCCCTGTGTTAGTTTGCTACGGCTGCCATAACAAAGTACCACAAATGAAATGGCTTAAACAACAGAAAGTTTTTTCTCATAGTCTGAGATGGAGACATTAGCAAGGTTGATTCCTTCTGAAGACTGTGGGGGAGAATCTGTTTCATGCCTCTCTCCTAGCTTCCAGTTGTTTGCTGGAAATCTTTGGCATTCCTTGGCTTAAGGATGAATCACTCCTCTCTCTCCTTCAGTCTCCACGTGGCATTCTCCCTGTATGCATGTCTATTTCTATGTCCAAATTTTCCATTTATTAAAACAAACACAGTTACATTGGATTAGGGGCTACTCTATTAACTTCATCTTAACATAATCACTTGCAAACACCGTATTTCTAAATAAAGTCACATATACCGGGGGTTAGAACGTCACTGTCTTTGAGGAGAGTAAGATTAAACCCACAATACTCCCTCTCTCAAAAAATTCCCCTACATCTTTCCCTATGTATCTACCAGGGAAACATTCAAAATTCATTTATTTTGTAGAGAAATGTAGCTTGCTTTATTTCACCATTCTAGTTCATTCTTAGGGCCTATTTTGACAGAATTAAAATTTTCAATATAAACTTGAACTAATAACCTTGATGTCATAAAACTCTGCCTTCTAGAATCACCCTTTCCTTTAATATCCTAGTTTTGAGCTCAGGGTCCTGGAAATGCATAGAATTTTCTCTACTAAAAAGCACAAATACATGCACATATAGAGATACTTAATGGCATATTGTGTATGCATTTTTTAATGTTTTGTTATTCAATAAACACAAATACAGAAAAGCATACAAAATAAATATTGTTTAATGTTTTTTCTTTTTTAAATTTTTGTTAAGTCCTGATAAACCCAAATGTGTTATTTTTATATAATTATTATGAGACAAAAATCCTGTAACCACTACCTAGAACAAGAATAGAATTTTGCTAGCCACCAGAACATTTCTACGTGCCTGTTATAATCACAGTTCTTTCTCTCCTCTGAAAGTAACCACTAATCTGACTTTTAAAGTAATCCTTCCTTTATGTTTTTATCATGTATTCCTATATGTTTTATGCATTCCTGAACATTCTATTTTATTCTTTCCATTTTTTTTTAGCTTATCTTTTCAGTCTCCTTTAATCTGTTGAATTCCACTCTATCTTTTATTTACTTTATAGTTTATCTGCTGAAGAATCAGGCCATTAGACCTATGTTGTTTGCCAAGTCTACCCGGTCTCTGATGTATACCCATAATATAGTTCAATATGTCTCTTTCTACTCTTTCAAAAAAGAAAAAAATTGGCAGCTGGATCCAGAGGTATAATCAGACACGTGTGTAATCCCTTTGCTAGACTACAGGTGATGGTATTCCCTTTTATAATGAAGTGAGTAATGTTATTTTCACTCTTTTTTACATTAGCAGCCATTCGTGTTCAATTCTTAAGGTGATAATATTTTTATCAATTTTGTTTCTATTTATTATCTGGAATTATTTTGTAAAGAGCCACTTACCCTCATTTATTGTAGTTGCAGAGTTTATATAGGAAAGGCATTTTAAGTGATTGATTCTTTTTTACCGCTTACCCAGTTCTCAAGATAGTGAGTTGGTTCCTTGTCGTCCTCAAAGGTACAATTAGTTGTATTATTAAAAGTAATATTTTGAACTAATGAATTTAAACAACTGAAACAAACAAACAAAAAAAGATTAAGGAAAAGTGAACAGAGCCTCAGTGACCCGTACAATAATACCTAGCAGTTTAGTATATCTGTAACTGGATCCCCACTAGGAGAGGAAAGAGATAATGACCAGAAAAAAGAAAGAAAAAAAATTAGTTAAAGTTTTCTCAAGTTTAATTAAAAACATTAACATACAGGTCCAAGAAGTTTCAAACAGGATAAATGCAAACAAATAAAGCAAACTACTCCATAATAGATATAGAGACACTGCAGAAAACCAATGATAAAATAAAAGCAGTAAGAGAAAACAAGTGCATTATAAAATGGAGAACCAGATAAGAATTATTCCTGACTTCTCATTAGAAACAATAGAGGCCAGAAGTCAATGGAGTAACATTTTTAAAGCGCTGAAAGATAATATGGAAAGTTAAAGTACTTGGAACAGTACCTGGCACATAGTAAGTAGTAAATATTTTTTAGGTGTTGTAATTGTTACGAGCTTTATTTTCAATTTTCTTCTTTAAGGTGATAGAGACCACTGGGTGAATATGGCATCCTTTGCTTAGTACCTAACAGGAAAATTTAATGAGCTGCTTTCTAAAAGAAAATGTATTTTTTGTGTGAAACACCAGGCCCCCATGTGTCATGATAGCTATTTAATTAATATTATTTCAAAAGAGCTAGTTAAATAAATGAAATTCAAATATCTGCATGAAATTTCCAGCTCTCTTATTCAAGCACGCATCTAGAAACTTCACTTTGATTAGATACATAATTTGTGAGATATTTTTCAAATATTTGATCTCAGAATAACAATTTTAAAAGGAAAAAATAAATGAATTTTCATTTAAAAGCATAATAAAGAATTCCTTTCCAATTGTGACTGATTTGATTTATGTATAACATTGGTTTCAAAATCCTCTGTGAGTACCTTTTTTTTCTTCTCCTTATTTGTTTATAATTTTCTGTGAATTTGTAGGCAGAAGGCTATGCTTCACTATGTAATGTATTATTCAAATAGAGTAATATTTGAAAAGGCTATACTTATTTACACACTTTAAAAAATACCTCTATTTAAAATTCACTGACTAGTTGGTCGCTTTGCTCTTCCCAGTCTGAAATAACAATTCTTTACAATGCTGAACTGACATACTTGTTTCCTCAGACTGCCATGCTGTCTCTCTCTCTCTTTTTTTTTACCTTGAAGTATTTGCATATGGTATGTTCTCTGTGTAGTACTCTCCACAATACCACATTGAGTTGGCTCTTAATCTTTCCTCAGAATTCAACAGAAAAAGTTACTTCCGTTGGGGGAATACTCTCCTATATGTTCTAAAGTATGGTGTATTTATCTCATCACTCTGTTTATTTAGGCAACATAGTATAACAAGGAATACTGCAACCTCTAGACTCAGATTCTGTGTAAATCTTGGTTCTACTAGATTCTTCTTGTAGGACCTTGGGAATGTTTTACTTGATCTCTTGTCCTGTGTTTCCTCATCAACAAATAAGAATAATAATTGTACCTATCTTATAAGGTGATGTGGCAATTTAAAAATGGTTAGCAATGGAACAAAATAGAGAACACAGAAATACAACTGCACACCTACAACCATCTGATCATCATCAAACCTGACAAAAACAAACAGTGGGAAAATGATTTTTTTTTGAGAAGTGGATAGTGACATCTTCATTTCCTTGCTTGCAATGCACTGTGACATTGTGGGTTTGTTTTTTTTTTTTAATTTTATTTCATTAGTGATTGACAAAGTATAAAATTACAGAAGTAGATAAATAATAAAATGCCACTAAAGTTGGTGATTTCATATACTGTTCATGGTATTAACAAGGAGCATGATATTTGAGGAACTAATTTTACTATGTGTCTATACAACCAATACCATAATCTATGTCTGGTTAGCTGCCATATATCTGGCTATCTATCACAAAAAAACAAAGATGTCTAGGATTTTTTATTTTATAAATGATGCTCGGAGAACTGGCCAGCCAGCCATATGCGGAAAATTGAAACTGGACCCCTTCCTTACACCATATACAAAAATCAACTCAAGATGGATTAAAGACTTAAATATCAAACCCAAAACTATAAAAGCCCTCAAAGACAACCTAGGCAATACCATTCAAGACACAGGCATGAGGAAAGATTTTATAATGAAGGCACCAAATGCAATTGCAACGAAAGGAAAAATTGGCATATGGGATCAAAAGAAACTATCAACAGAGTAAACAGACAACCTACAGAATAGGAGAAAATTTTAACAATCTATTTATCTGACAAAGGTCTAATATCCAGTATCTATAAGGAACTTAAACAAATTTACAAGAAAAAAACAACCCCATTAAAAAGTGGGCGAAAGATACTTCTCAAAAGAAGACACAGCTGTGACCAAGAAACATATGAAAAAAGGCTCAACATCACTGATCATTAGAGAAATGCAAATAAAAACCACAATGAAATACCATCTCACACCAGTCAGAAAGGCTGTTATTAAAAAGTCAAAAAAAAAAAAAATGACAGATGCTGATGAGGATGTGGAGAAAAAGGAACACTTTTACACTGTTGGTGGGAGTTTAAATTAGTTCAACCTTTGTGGAAGACAGTGTGAGGATTCCCCAGACACCTGGGGCCAAAAAAAAGTTAAACCTAGCAATCCCATTACTGAATATATACCCAAAGGAATGTAAATCATTCTATTATGAAGATACATGCATGTGTAAGTTCATTGCAGCACTATTCACAATAGCACAGACATGGAATCAACCTAAATGCCGATCAGTGATAGACTGGATAAAGAAAATGTGGTATATGTACACCATGGGATATTATGCAGCCATAAAGAGGAATGAGATCATGTCCTTTGCAGGGTCATGGATGGACCTAGAGACCATTATTCTCAGCAAACTAACACAGGAACAAAACCAAAGACCATATGTTCTCACTTGTAACTGGGAGCTGACTGATGAGAACATGTGGACACATGGGGAAAACAACACACACTGGGGCCTGTCAGAGAGTGGGGAGTAGGAAGCGGGAGAGCATCAGGAAGAATAGCTAATGAATGCTGGGCTTACTACCTGGGTGATGGGATGATCTGTGCAGGAAACCACCATGGCCTTTACCTATATAACAAACCTGCACATGCTGCACATGTACCCCTAAACTTAAAAGTTGGAAATAAAAAAATTAAAATAAAAGGTTAATACACACAAGTCTTAGAAAAGTGCCTGGCAATGGCAGTGCTAAGTCAGTGAGTGCTAATAGAGCTTTCATACTTAATCATCTTTCTGCTTGGCACGTGCCTCATTATATTTAGTGATCAATTAATAATTATGTTAATGAATTAAGCCATAGTAACTTCTGCTTCTAAGTTGTTTGTAAAATCAATCTAATTAATATTTATTGAGTACCTAGAACATAACTTGACATTTATTTATTGAATAGATGGCCAGATACGTGAATGATTAAATGTAGAAAATTCTATATTGAATGCTATTCTACAAAAGTAAAGGTGAAAGAAATCAATGTGGTTTCTTTGGGAACAATTTTTTCGGAAGAATTTAATTAGTAGCTACACCAGAGAACATATGTATTCAAATGAGTGAACAGTGGAAGGGGACTTCCCAGAACAAGAAGTAAAATTCTTGAGGGTGGAGATATGCTGTGCAGATGTTGGCCTTTTTTAACTCAAAACTAAACAGAAAAAAAAGGTCTGTATCAGGATTAGGGTGTAGGGAGGTGCACCTATGCAAGAAATATGTTTGATTTTACATTGGATTGTAAAAGAGAAAGTGCATTGTAAAATCATGCCTTTCGTAACAGTGGATTGGAATACCATCTTCCCAATTTATTGGCTATGGGAATGCAAACATGTTATTGAACTTTTCTAAGACTCCTAATATGTTAAATTGTAGTAATAGTTGGCTCAAGGATTAAATAAAACTATGCATGCAACACTTTCAGGCAATGTGCCTGGCACATGGTATGTAGTTAGTAAGAACTCGTTTGCGTAATAGGAACAAGAGCAGCTGACCAGATTGGTCAGTTACAGAGAAGACTTTTTTTAACATTTTATTTTCATGTAAAACATTAATGTATATTAAATTGCCTATTTTTATTTAAAATGGTCCCCATGGGTTTTCACCATTTTTTATGAAGAAAATTGACAGATAATCAAAGACATTTGGGAAGTAATGTAAGTGTCCAGATACCTCTGGACTTTGTTTTTCCTCAATCTTTTATAATTACCTTGCCCACATTAACTTGACAGCATGTTTTAAACATTTTGCTTTTTACAAGTCTTCCAAAAGATTCACCTCACATTTTATAGAAACAATTTTAAGATGAATATTTTATCAACCAAATTACATAATTACAGCAACAACAAGTGATATAATTAACAAGTAAAAGGGAGGTAAATGGGTTTGGTAAAAATTCAGATAAATCTTGATAAATACACAACCTACTAGGTATGTACACAATTCTATTTGGTAGGTGTACAATTCTACTTGTTTGCAGAGCACTGTGAAGATATACTCAAGAGCAGCTTTCTAGCCATGAACAGTTAGCATCTCTAGGTCCAGTCAAGACAATTATGAGTTGTGGTTAATTTAGTAAGTTTTTATCTGAAGTAGGGGACTTTTTTTTTTTTTTTTTTTGAAATGTACTCTCACTCTGTCACCTAGGCTGGAGTGCAGTGACATAATCTCTGCTCACTGCAACCTCTCCCTCCCAGGTTCAAGCAGTTCTACTGCCTCAGCCTCTCGAGTAGCTGGGATTACAGGCATACAGCACCAGACCTGGCTGATTTTTGTATTTTTGGTAGAGATGGGGTTTCACCATGTTGGCCAGGCTGATCTTGAACTCCTGACCTCATGATCAGCCCATCTTGCCCTCCCAAAGTGCTGGGATTGCAGGTGTGAGACACCGCACCCGGCTGGGGACCTCTATCACAAAATACTACTAGTGCTGCTATTAAAGAGGTCAAATCAGTTCTATTAACTGGAGTATCACTTCAATAACATTCTGCAATCACTCTGATGTCTATGTTCACATAGGAATTTAGACATATTCCCTACACAGCACTTCTCACTGATGTCACAGTTACATATCTTCCATTCTAGGCTATGAGTTCCTCAATATTAGATACGTGTTCTCTTTGTAAAGCTTGGTCCTAGCCCAAAGTGGGTACTAGGAGATGTGTAGTATGAAGTTTAGAAGTTTAGTCCCATGAGAAAAAGTAAACGAAACTAGGTTTGCTTCACTTGGAACAAGGAAGACAATGTGACTGTAATAGCTGGCTTCAAAACCTCTGCTTTCTAAGTAACTGAGCCAGGCTTTCAGCTCAGGTTCTGCAATTAAACAGCTTTGTAACTCTGAGAAATTACTTCATTTCTGGTGGTCTTAGTTTAATTCCTGTAAAATTAGAGAAGACAGATGATCTGGGGAATCCCTTCTAAAGGTAATTGTTCTACATATTTGAAGGGATATCATTTATGGGAACAGGCAACCCAACTTACTCTCTTCCTTTAGAAGACAGATCTGGGACCTGTAGGTAGAAGTTATAACATCATGGGCATTTAATTAATATAGGAAAGAAAAATGTTAATGGTTCCACCTTGGATACAGTGTATTTAAGTAAAGGCTAGATGACCATGTGCATGGACCTGGAGCGGGGTTTGGATTAGATTAACCCCGATATCCCTTCCAATTATAAGATTCTTTGACTGTTAAGTCAAAGGTCCAAATGAAGCAAGAGCACTCAACTTCCCTTTTATTTAATTTTTCTGACTGATCCTGCTTTCGCACTGTTTACTCACATGTGCCACTCGACTGGTAGTAATTTTACATTTACTTTTCTCCCCTCCAACCTAACCACAGGCTCTGTTTTGAGACCCTGAATATTTTGAGAGTAAAACAGAACAAGCCACAATCTCATAGTCTCCCTGGAAGGCTGGAGAGAATCCTAACTGCATTTGCCAGCTGTATTCCAAAGCTTTCAATAGTAATGCCCACATGCAATATATAAATGCCACAAAATGCCACCAGCATATGAATCAACAGTGGTTAAGGTCAGTGGGTGTTGGAAGTCTCACTGAGTTTTCCAGTGGCTATTAGAGTAAACAGGAAGTCAAGAGTAGCTTGGCTCCCTGCTTCTCTCCTACTCTGTGCATTTCTTGCCAAAAATCAGGGTCTGTATTTCTTCTGTCTTACAAATAGTACACAGTGATCTGGAGTATGTGAGGACATTTGCAAAAGTCTGAGACCAGAGAAACAATAACTAAAATGTTTCATGACAGCTACTGCTGTGTTGGGAAAATTACTTATTCTTGGATGTAAGTTGATCAACTTCAAAATATAGCATTAGCAGATTTGGTTAGTCCTGAAAAGCAAGTGAACTATCCATTTAAAAGCTGGGAAATCTGTTTTGTTATTTTCTATATATGTATCACAGAAAATATCCCATTTTAGATTTTAATCAGGATAAAAAAATAAGCTTCATCTAGCAAGTTATTGCTCTAAAATTCAATTAACTGAAGCATTTTATAAAAAATTCAATCCACATTATGTTTTAATAGTTTTGAATTGAAACACATGTAATTTTTTAATTTTAAAAATTAAAAATAAATAAAACAGATGTGCTATTGACATGTATTTCTTTATTTGATAAACAGAAAACATTAGCACTAAAGGGTTGTAGTGTTATTCAGTGCCAAGATTTTAACTCTCTTGTATTCATAGAGCATGGTCCAAATGCTATAGTTGGCCACATTCATTGTTTCATTTCATAATGGGCAAAGCTGTCACTGACAGACTCAGCTTTTTCTTACCCTCAGAAGTGTAGATCCAGATTATATTTATTATTAGATGCAGAGCCTTGACTTAACCCTGGAAAGTGCCCTGAATTATAACTGATTTAAAGGATTGAAAGTGCTGGCAATAATGTGTCTTCTCAAAATCTGTAACATTTAGAAGAGTAAAGCTGTTTTTTGTTGTTATTTATTTTATTTTAGAGATGGGGCCTTGTCTCGCAGCTGGAATACGGTGGTACTATCACAACTCACTGCAGCCTCTACCTCCCAGGCTCAAGTAATCCTCCAAGTTCAACCTCCAGAGTAGCTGGGACCACAGGCACATCCCACCACAACTTGCTAATTTTTGTATTTTTTTTTATAGAGACAGGGTCTTGCTACGTTGCCCAGGCTGCTCTCAAAGTCCTGGGCTTAAGTAATCCCCCCTGCCTCAGCCTCCCAAAGTACTAGGATTATAAGCATAAGGTGCCGTGCCCAGCCAAGCTGTCTTTATTTAATTGGCCTATTGTATCCTTTAAATCAACATTTAAAGAATATTACGAAAATCAACATTTTTAAGTTGACACAACTTGTTTTATTTTTTATTTGCCAAAAAGATTCTTCATGCTCTCAAAGTAAGTAAAATAATAAAAAATGTATAAAACAGAGCAAGAAGAAGATTACATAGTTTTGTGATTAGCAATAATTTGAAATACAAGAAAGTAATTACTTAGAAATTAAAGATGATTTTTAATTTGATCAAGTGCAAAGACTTGATAATAATAAAGTCATATACCCAGTTTACACATTAAAATTAATTGATTGAATTGAGACTTCAGCAACCACTATCTAGTGCAAAGACACAGACATAATCCATGACAATAATGTTCAAGTGTTTACATCATGCCAGTAGGTATTTTCATTGCTCTCATTTTGCTGTTGGTATCAAATTAAAAACTAAAGAATTTCTTTTAAAAATTATGTTATCTTAGTTTAGTTGTTACTATGTTTGAGAAAGGAGCTAGGACTTTTCCTAGCACGTCAACTTTTGGTTTTATTAAAATACACACATCAGCCAGACACAGTAGCTCATGCTTGTAATCCTATCATTTTGGGAGGCTGGGGCAGGAGGATTACATGAGCCCAAGAATTCAAGACCAGCCTGGGCAACATAGCAAGACCCTGTCACTACAAAAAATAAAACTAAATGAAAAATTGGCCTGGGGTGTGGTATGCACCTAAAGTCCCACTGGTTTGGGAGGCTGAGCAGGGAAGCTTGCTTGAGCTCAAAAGTTCAAGGTTCCAGTGAGCTATGATTGTGCCACTGCACTCCAACCTGAATGACAGCAAGATCCAGTCTCTTAAAAAAATACAATAAAAATGCATAGATCGTTTGTTTTATCCTACAAAATACATGTCAGTGGTCATAATCATTTATGTCATTCCCAGAAATCTTTATATCGATCTAAAATTTAACAACAAATGTTATAGTTAAAGATGAGTTGTAGCTGATATCTAGTGTGAGAAATATTAGTATTTCATACTATTTAGGTTTTTCTTTTCTTGAGGTGTCTTTTAAATTCATCTTTATTGCTTCAACTACTAAGATTAGTGTGTGTTTGTAGAATGCTTTAGAGTTTGTGATACCAGGACACAATGCACAGACTGGGAGGCCAAATAGAACAGTAAGCTTAAGAACAAAGGCTTTGCTACCAGGCAGTCTTGGATTCATGTCTTGCCCCACAGGCTGTTAAATCACTGACTTTAAGAAAACTACTTAACCTCTTTAAACTTTATTTTCTTGTTTGTAAAATGTTATAAATACCTGCCTCATTGGTTTTATTTTAATTAGATGAAATGAGATAAGGCATAATGAATGAAATGTAATTTTCTTTGTACCTGGCATACGGTAAATAATAAAAACACCTATCGCTATTGTCCCTCTTTAATATTGTTATCTCATTTCATATTTATTTTCTATGGAGAATAACCTTTAAAACTCCACACTGCTCAGTATCCAACTAGACAGAAGTATTAACTTGGTCACCCATCCAAGGACCCTCCACTTTAGTTGCTCTCTGCTGACCCTTGTAGGAATCAAATAAAAACTCACTCTTGGCAAAAACAAATAGGCTGCTTAGCTTTTCCTTGCTAAATTCACCCTTTAAGTTATATGATCCGATTACGGAAGAATAGATCAGAAAGAAAATATGCCATCTAAAGAATAGGAAGCATGCAATATGCTCATTTTAGTATGTGAGCTTTAGGAGCTTGAGTTACCATCTTTATGGATATATTTCTATACTTTCACCTCTAGAGTCATTTCCTATAGGTTTAGGGTTGGGTTTTGTGGGGTTGAGGGTGTTGTTGGGGTTTCTTTTTTTTGCATATTTAATGCCAAAATATTATGGCAAATATAGAAGGAGAAGTTGAAATAAAACTGAAAGATCACCATGAAGCAAATGAACATGTTTCTCATAACCTTGATGAGAGGGATTTATATCTTAACATTTTGAATCTTCTAGGCATATTCTGACTTAAAAGTCCTGAATCAGGATCAAAAAGGCATACTACTAGTCCTATACATGAAGTAAAATATAACCATTGTTAAAAGCTATAGGAATCAAAAATCTAAGATGCTGATACAATAAAGAAAACAGCAGCAATATTGTTTTGTTTATTAATCCAGTTAACAAATATTTATTGAGAGTCTAATAGTTTCTAGGTACAGAGCATCAAAGAGAGAGGTAGTTTGAGTAGTGCATGCTTGATTCCACTGTAGACCAAAAACCAAAACAAACAACAACAAAGTAAATAAATAAATAAAACCTGTAAATAAAGACAGACACTAAATGTGACTGCACAAAAAAAGAGAGTGATCCACCTAATGACAACTGGGTCATCCCAGGAACTCTTATTTGAATGGTCCTCTGTTCCTCCTAGATCTATTAATATATTACTCCTTGCTTTACCCCTACTCAAAGGATCAAATTTGTTTTAGATGTTGTTTTGCCTCTACCCAACATGAAAATTTATTTTTGATACGTATAAATTCACCTGACTTCATTTGTCAGAGCTTTTTTTTTTTTTCCCTCATTTTTCCCCTTCCCTCTCTCTTATTAAAATACCGGATGTGGGTATTTTTGTATGTCTGTCTCTCTTGTCTTCCCAATATGCTTATTCAAAGTATTTGATGATCTTTTGGAGGTGAAGGAATGTTCTGGTACAGTTCTTAAACAAAATTTCCATCTGTCAAAAATTGTCTGAATAGAGATACATACCAAAATTACCAAACCTACATCTCCAAAACATGTGAGCTGATTGTGTCAATCATTGAGATAATTTCATAGATTCGGTTACATTTAGAATTGTGCTGCAAAAGCCAGACATTACGTATTAATTAAATTATATTTATGCCTATGTGAAACTGATAAGAGACTCTTAAAGAATTCACAATTTAAGCATAAGGTAGATTAACTAGAGAGAGCTCACTAAGAAGATGATACAAGAGTATAGGGTTAGAACCCAGATCTGTAATTTGTCTCATTTTCTTTCATGGGATAAACCAATTATGATAACAAATGACAGAATTTTAAGAGAGTTTCAGAAATAAAATATAAGAGAATAGATGATGTGAGTGACCATGATATAACATTGTTTTTGTGGTCTAATAACTCTTCTTATATTCTAATATTTTGCTTTAGATATTAATAATACCTAAAATTTAAATAAATATAAATGGTTTAAAGTATATAATGTATTACCATCACATTTGTCTCTCATTACGATCTTGAAAGAGAGGCAAAGGGAATAGATATCTTTTCAATACTGGTACCTGTACTGGGTGGTTCCTTCTCATACATGATCATAATTAATTCTCACTGTGATATTCTAAGGTAACTATTAGCCTCCTTGATATCATTCTCCTGACAAAACTAAGTCTCAGGGTCATTCAGGTTTTAAGTGGTAAAACCAGGGAATACACAAGTAATCTTTCTCCTATTCTGCTTGGTGGTCATGTCATATATTATCTCTTTACATATTAGAAAACAGATCCATTAAAAGTGATTTGTTCCAATAGTCCATTTATTATTTTAGCATGTAAAATGTAGTATGTCTTATAAGCAGTCATTAAAGATGTTCAATTATGTAGAAGAATTTATTCTTGTGAATTAAACTAACTTGTGCAAAAGTATAAGATTAAATATAGCCAAAGTTACATGCTGTAAGCTTTGTATAACTGGATATGCAAGATAGGATAGATTTTTGTAAAGATTAAGGGATTTGATATAAAAGATGTTTGGTTGCAATGAAACAGATTTTTTTGTTTTAGTTTTTTTTACTCTTTTTTGTTATTATACTTTAAGTTCTGGGTACGTATGCAGAACGTGAGGTTTGTTACATAGGTATACACATGCCATGATGGTTTGCTGCACGCATCAACCAGTCATCTACATTAGGTCTTTCTCCTAAAGCTATCCCTCCCCTATCCCCCCCATCCCCCAACAGGCCCTGTGTGTGATGTTCCCCTGCCTGGTCCATGTGTTCTCATTGTTCAGCTCCCACTTATGAGTGAGAACATGCGGTGTTTGGTTTTCTGTTGCTGTGTTAGTTTGCTGAGAATGATGGTTTCCAGCTTCATCCATGTCCCTGCATCCATATCCCTGCATAAACTTACCCTTTTTACAGTTTCATAGTATTCCATTGTGTATATGTGCCACATTTTCTTTACCTAGTCCTGGCATTTGGCTTGGTTCCAAGTCTTTGCTATTGTGAAAAGTGCCACAATAATCATATATGTGCATGTGTTTTTATAGCAGAATGATTTATAATCCTCTGGGTGTATACCCAGTAATGGGATTGCTAAGTCAAATAGTATTTCTACTTCTAGCTCTTTGAGGAATTGCCGCACTGTCTTCCACAATGTTTGAACTAATTTACACTCCCATCAACCATGTAAAAGGGTTCCTATTTCTCCACATCCTCTCCAGCGTCTGTTGTTTCCTGACTTTTCAATGATTCTAACTGGCACAAGATGATAGATATGTCATTGTGGTTTTGATTTTCATTTCTCCAATGACCAGTGATGATGAGCTTTTTTCATATGTTTGTTGGCTGCATAAATGTCTTCTTTTGAGAAGTGTCTATTCATATCCTTTGCCCACTTTTTGATGGGGTTGTTTTTTTTCTTGTAAATTTATTTAAGTTCTTTGTAGATTCTGGCTATTAGCCCTTTGTCAGATGGATAGATTGCAAAACTTTTCTCCCATTTTGTAGGTTTCCTGTTCACTCTGATGATAGTTTCTTTTGCTGTGCAGAAGCTCTGTAGTTTAATTAGATCTCATTTGTCTATTTTGGCTTTTGTTGCCATTGCTTTTGGTGTCTTAGTCAGGAAGTCTTTATCCATGCCTATGTCCTTAATGGTATTGCCTAGGTTTTGTTCTAGGGTTTTTATGATTTTAGGTCTTATGTTTAAACCTGTAATCCATCTTGAGTTAATTTTTGTATAAGGTGTAAAGAAGCGATCCAGTTTCAGCTTTCTGCACATGGCTAGCCAGTTTTCCCAACACCATTTATTAAATAGGGAATCCTTTCCCCATTGCTTGTTTTTGTCAGGTTTGTCAAAGATCCTATGGTTATAGATGTGTGGTGTTATTTCTGAGACCTCTGTTCTGTTCCATTGGTCTGTATATCTGTTTTTGGTACCAGTATCATGCTGGTTTTGTTGCTATAGCCTTATAGTACAGTTTGAATTCAGGTAGTGTGATGCCTCCAGCTTTGTTCTTTCTGCTTAGGATTGTCTTGGCTATGCGGATTCTTTTTTGGTTCCATATGAAATTTAAAGTAGTTTTTAAAAATTCTCTGAAGAAAGCCAATGGTAGCTTTATAGGGATACTATTGAATCAATAAATTAATTTGGGCAGTATGGCCATTTTCACAATATTGATTCTTCCTATTCATAAGCATGGAATGTTTTACCATTTGTTTGTGTCCTTCCTTATTTCCTTGAACAGCGGTCTGTAGTTCTCCTTGAAGAAGTCCTTCACATCCCTTTTAAGTTGCATTCCTAGGTATGTTATTCCCTTTGTAGCAATTGTGAATAGGAGTTCACTCATGATTTGGCTCTCTGTTTATTGATGTATAGGAATGCTTGTGATTTTTGCACATTGATTTTGTATCCTGAGTCTTAAAGTAAAGATACCTTAGTTCAATTGCTGTGTAATTGAAAATATTAACTTGTGTCACACAGAATATAACAAGGGAGCATCTATTATCCGGTGGTTTCAAACACCTTCTTTGGAGTGTCTGAAACCATATAAGAAATACTGAAAATATTGTTTTGCTACTTCATAAATCTGAATGATAGTGAGTAAGCTCTTTGTTGTTTCATAGTGAGCAAGATGTTTTTGCAAAAGAGATGTTTGTATAATTGTTTCAATTACATAACTTCCACTCTTTCCTAGGATCCAAGGTGAGTCCAGATTTTCCAATTATCTCTTTTACAAAGAGCCCTATAAGGGTGATCAGGTGAGGTAACAAAGTTAGCTTCTACTTATGCCCATTTGACAATTTTGGTGAATTAAAATGTTTATAAAATTTTTAATTTAAGATTAGTCTTTTAGTTTCTTGGCAGATTGCAGATACCTGTTGTGTTGTATTTTATTTTTCAAAATTTGGTTTTGTGAAGAAGATATGACAAATACTGTTGGGGGGAGCAAGGAAAAGCTCAAACTAAATCATGAACAGAGAGCAAATTGAGGGGAAAAAAGTCTCCTGGAGTGAGTTTTAATGAGTGATTACTGAATATAGTAAAGAAAAAAGGCAAATGTGAGAAGGAATAAATGATGCTTTATTATAGAAAAGAGAACATGTTCTCAACCACACAGAATATAATTTATTATATTTTTATTGATGCATAACATTTACATATTTATGGTGATATTTTGCTACATACATAGAATATGTAATGATCGAAGCAGGGTATTTGAGGCATCCAACACTTTTAAGTATTTATCATTTCTCTGTGTTAGGAACAATTCAAGTCTTCTCTTCTGGCTACTTTGAAATATACAATACATTGTTTTTAACTATAGTCACTCTACTCTGCTGCTGAACAGTAGAACTTATACCTTTAACCTAAGTGTATTTGCACGCATTAACTTGCCTCTCTTCCCAGCAACCTTTCCCAGCTTCTAGTATCTGCTAACATTTTTAGCTCCCACATGTAAGTGAGAACATGCAATAATTGGCATTGTGTGCCTGCTTTTTTTACTTAATATAATGACTCTAGTTCTATCAATGTTACTACAAATGACATTTTATTATTTCCTACACCCAAATAATATTTCATTTTTATCTATAACACATTTTCTTTTTTTTTTATTTTTAGCTGTGTAGAAATAGGGGTGTATTTGTTTTAAAACAGAGTACATGTATAGGGTGTATATTTTTTATAACAGAGTACAAATAGAGGTAATATTTATTTTAAAACAGAGTACAGCCAGAGGGTATGTATTCTTTATAACAGAATAAAAAGTGTGGGTGAATATTTTTTATAACAGAGTAGAAACAGACGTTGTGTTTATTTTAAAACAGAGTACAGGTAGAGGGAGTATATTTTTTATAAAAGAGTACAAATTGAGGGTGCATAATTTTTATAACAGTGTAGAAATAGAGGGGTGTATTTATTTTAAACCAGAGTACATGTATAAGGTGTATATTTTTTATAACAGAGTACAAATAGGGGTAGTATTTATTTTAAAACAGAGTACGCCCAGAGGGTATATATTTTTATAACAGAGTACAAAGTGAGGGTGAAAATTTCTTATAACAGAGTTGAAACAGAGGTTGTGTTTATTGTAAAACAGAGTACAAGTAGAGGGAGTATATTTTTTATACCAGAGTACAATTTGGAGGTGTATAATATTTATAACAGTGTAGAAATAGAGGGCGTATTTATTTTAAAACAGAGTACATGTAGAGTTTGTATTTTTTTATAACAGAGTAAAAATAGGGATAGTATTTATTTTATTTTATTTTATTTTAAGAAAGAAAAGAAAAAAGAGAGAAAGAAAGAAAAAGAGAATAAAAGAAAGGGAAAAAGAAGAAGAAAAAGAGGGGGAGAGAGAACGGGAATATTGCTCTATTGCCCAGGCTAGAATGCAGTCTAAAAATGGGTATTAAAAAGCTCTTTTATACTAATAATTGTGTTATACGATGGAGACAGGAAGGAATAAGGGGAGGAAAATAACAAACAAACAGCCAACGAATATTTCATTTGAACCTATGAAATACTATGTAATTGCTGGGGAGTGATTTACTCCCAACCATGTGGTCTCTTTTAGAATAAATGTGATGTGTTACTGAAAAAAAAAGAGTGTATGTTTTGTGGATTTGGAGTAGAGAGTTCTGTAAATGTTTATTAAGTTTACTTGTTCGAGGTATAAGTTCAAGTCCCGGATATCCTTGTTAACCTTCTGTTTCATTGATCTGTCCACTATTGACAATGTAGTGTTAAAGTCTCCCACTATTATTGTGTGGGAGTCCAAGTCTCTTTGTAAGTCACCAAGAACTTGCCCTATGTATCTGGGTGCTCCTATATTGTGTGTGCATAGACTTAGGATCGTTAACTCTTCCCATTACATTGATCCCTCTACCATTATACAATGTCCTTCTTGTCTCTTTTGTTTTCTATTACTTTAAAGTCTATTTTTATCAGAGATGAGAATTGCAACTCCTGTTTTTTGTTTTTTTTTCCTCTCTCCATTTGGTTGGCAAATCTTCCTCCATCCCTTTGTTTTGAGTCTCTGTATATCCTTGCATGTGAGATGGGTCTGGATGCAGCTTACTGATGGGTTTTTTAGAATGGCTGATACTGGTTGTTCCTTTCTGTACATAGTGCTTCTTTCAGAGGCTCTTGTAAAGCAGGCCTGGTGGTAATGAAATCTCTGAGTACTTGCTTGTTTGTAAAAAATTTTATTTTTCCTTCACTTATGAAACTTAATTTGGCTGGATATGAAATTCTGGTTTGAAAGTTATTTTCTTTAAGGATGTTGAATATTGGCCCCCACTCTCTTCTGGCTTGTAGGGTTTCTGCTGAGAGATCTGCTGTGAGTCTGATAGGCTTCCCCTTGTGGGTAACCTGTCCTTTCTCTCTGGCTGCCCTTAGTATTTTCTCCTTCATTTCAACCCTGGTGAATCTAATGATTATGTGCCTTGGGGTTGCTCTTTTTGAGGAATATCTCTGTGGTGTTCTCTGTATTACCTGGAGTTGAGTATTGTCCTGCCTTGCTAGGTTAGGAAAGTTTTCCTGGATAATATCCTGAAAAATATTTTCCAGCTTGGATTCATTCTCTTCGTCACATTCAGGTACACCTATCAAACGTAGATTAGGTCTTTTCACATAGTCCCATATTTCTTGGAGACTTTGCTCATTCCTTTTTACCCTTTTTTCTCTAATCTTGTCTTCTGGTTTTATTTCATTAAGTTGGTCTTCGACCTCTGAAATCCTTTCTTCTGCTTGATCAATTCGACTGTTTAGACTTGTGCATACTTCTCGAAGTTCTTGTATTGTGTTTTTTAGCTCCATTAATTCACTTATATTCCTTTCTAAATTGTCCATTCTCATCAACATTTTGTCAAACCTTTTTTCAAGGTTCTTAGTTTCCTTGCATTGGGCTAGAACATGTTCTTTTAGCTCACAGAAGTTTCTCATTATCCACCTTCTGAAGCCTGATTCCGTTGATTCTTCACATTCATTCTCGATCAGGCCTTGTTCAATTTGATGAGGCACTGCAATCCTCTGCAGGAGGACAGGCATTCTGATTTCCAGTGTTTTCAGCCTTTTTGCGCTGGTTTCTTCCCATCTTTGTTGATTTATCCACCTGTCGTCTGTGTAATTGCTGACGTTCAGATTAGGTCTCTGAGTGGACGTCCAACTTGTTGGTGGTAAAGTTTTTTCTGTTTCTTAATTTTCCTTCGGCGGACGCCCCTCCCCCACAGAGCTGGACCTTCCCGGGTTCAGCTGTACTTGCTGTGAAACTCAATCCTCAGCAGTGCCAACTGCTGTTTTTGTGTGTGTGTGTAGGGGGGCCAGCCTTCCCCTGCGGCGACCCACCACGCCGACTGAAACAGCGGGGTTGAGATTTGTGGCGCTTTTCTGCCCGGGAATTTCCCGGTCTGCTCCCCCGCTTCAGTCCGCTTTTCAATCAGCTGAATGGGAGACTCTGCCTTCCCGGAGCTCCAAATGCCAACCAAAGGGCACTCAGTCCCGTATACTCTGGACTGAGAACCACCGCGCCGGGGCGCCTGCAAAATGGCCGCGTCGGCCAAAAGTCGCGCTGGTGACCCGTGGGGCTCCTCCGCCAGGAATCTCTTGGTCCGTGGGCAATAAAAATTCGTCTGAAAATGTGGCGTCCACTCACTCTCTGCGCTTTCAGTGGGGAGCTACAATCCTGAGCTGCTGCTAATCGGCCATCTTGGATCTCTCCATCAACACATTATCCATTCATTCATTGATGGACACTTAGACTGATTTCATGTCTTTGCTATTGTGAATAGGGCTACAATAAACCTGCCAGTACAAGTATCTGTTTTATATACTCATTTCTTTTCCCTTGAATAAATACCCAGTAGTGAGATTGCTGCATTGTATAGTAGTTCTGTTTTTGTTTTTTGAGAAATCACCATACTTTTGTCCCTAATGGCAAGTGGCTGCACTATTTTACATTCCCAGTAACAGTGTATGAGATCCCTTTTCCTCCATGGCCTTGTCAGCATCTGTTATTATTTGTCTTTTTATAATAGCCATTCTACCTGGGATAAGATGATATCTCATTGTGATTTTGATTTGCATTTTTCTAACGATTAGTGATATTGAGAATTTTTTTCATTTGAATGTCGTCTATTGAGAAATGTCTATTAATGTCCTTTGCCCATTTTTAAGGGGATTATTTTTTGTTGTTGAGTTGTTTGAGTTATTTTTATGTTCTGGATATTAGTCGCTTGTCAGGTTAATAGTTTGCAAACATTTTCTCCCATTAAATGGGTTGTTTCTTCCCTCTGTTAATTGTCTCTTCTGCTGTGCAGAAGTTTAATATAGTCCAACTTGTCTATTTTTGTTAGAGTTGTCTGTGGTCTTATGGTCTTAGCCATAAAATCTTTGCCTAGATTAGTGTCATGAAGGGTTTTCCCTTTGTTTTCTTTTGTGAGTTTTACAGCTTCAGGCCTTCCATTTAAGTCTTTAATCCTTCTTGACTTGATTTTTGTGTATGGTCAGATAAGGGTCCAGTTACATTCTTTTGCATGTGGATATCCCATATTCCTAGCATCACTTATTGAAAAGGATGTTCTTTCCCCAGTACATGTTCTTAGCAACTTTGACAAATGTCAGTTGGCTATAAATATGTGGATGTATTTCTGAT
This sequence comes from Ateles fusciceps, assembly GCA_036589455.1. Classification (NCBI taxonomy): domain Eukaryota; kingdom Metazoa; phylum Chordata; class Mammalia; order Primates; family Atelidae; genus Ateles; species Ateles fusciceps. Next base: position 2,549,363 of record JAZHEH010002752.1, read on the forward strand.
TTCTCTATTCTGTTCCATTGGCCAAATTGCCTATCTTTATACCAATACTATGCCTTGTAATATATTTCTAAGTCAGTCAGTGTGATTCCTCCAGCTTTGTTTTTTGTTTTGTGCTTTGTTTTGTTGTTGTTGTTTTTGGGGTTTTATGGTTGGGGTTTTTTTGTTATTGTTCAGGATTGCTTCAACTATTCTGGCTCTTTTTTTTTATTCTATACAAAAGTTACAATTTTTTTTTCCATTTCTGTTTTTTCCATGGAAAAAATGGACTTTGGTATTTTTACAAAAATTGCATTGAATCTGTATATTGGTTTGGGAAGTTAGCTTACATTAATTATCTTAATTCTTTCAATCCAAGAGCATGGAATGTCTTCCCAGTTGTTTCTGTCCTTTTTAATTTCTTCCGTTAATGTTTTGTAGTTTTCCTTGTAGATATCTTTCACTTCCTTGTTTAAATCTGTTCCTAGATATTTGGTTTCTGTAGCTATTGTGAATAAAATTGCTTTCTTAATTTGTTTTTTGACTATTTTATTATTGGTATACAGAAATGCTACTGATTTTTTATAATGAATTTGTATCCTCTAACTTTACTGACTTTAGTAGTTCTAAGAGATTTTTGGTGGAGTATTTTATGGGCATTCTTATCTTGTTCCCATTATTAGAGAGAAACTTTCAACTTTTCTCCATTCAGTATGATGTTAGCTGTGGATCTGTCATATATGGCCTTTATTATCTTGATATATATTCTTTGTATGCCCAGCTTGTTGAGAATTTTTATTATGAAGTGATGTTAAATTTTATCAGATACTTTTTCTGCATCTGATGAGATGATCATATGATTCTTGTGCCTCATTCTGTTGATGTGATGTATTTTGTTTGTTGATTCACATATGTGAAACCGTTCTTGCATCCTTTGGTATAAATCCCACTTTGTAACAGTATATATTATCTTTTTGATGTGCTGTTGAAATCAGTTTGCTAGTATTTTGTTGAGGATTTTTTGAAGATGTGTTCATCAGGGATATTTATGTATAGTTTTCTTATTTTCTTGTGTCCTTTACAGGTTTTGGTATCAGGGTAATACTGGTCATAGAATGAGTTAGGGATAATTTCTTTCTCTTCAGTGTTTTTGGAGTAGTTTCAAGAGGATTGGTATTAGTTCTTTATATGTGAGGTGAAATTCAGCAGTGAATCTATATGATCCTGCGCTTTATTTCATTGGGAGACTTTATTACTAAATCAGTCTTACTATTAAATATTGGTCTGTTCAGGTTTTCTATATCTTCCTGACTAAACCTTGGTAGGTTGTATGTTGCCAGGAATTTGTCCATTTCCTCTACTTTTTCCAGTTTTTTATCATATAGTTGTTGCTAATAATCTGTCACAATCTTGTATTTCTGTGGTATTGATATGGTTGGGCTTTGTGTTCCTACCCAAATCTCATATTTAATTGTAATCCACATAATACCTATAATCCCCATGTGTCAAGGGAGAGACCAGGTAGAGGTAACTGAATCATGGGGGTGTTTTTCTCCATGCTATTCTTGTGATAGTAAGTCCTCGCGAGATCTGATGGTTTTATGAGAGGCTCTTTCCCGTCACTTGGCACTTCTTCCTGCCACCTTGTGAAGAAGGTGCCTTGCTTCCCCCTTCACCTTCTACCACAATTGTAAGTTTTTTGAGGCCTCCCCAGACATGCTGAATTGTTGAGTCAATTAAACCTCTTTTCTTTATAAGTTACCCATTCCCAGGCAGTTCTTTATAGCAGTATGAAAATGGACTAATACAGTAAATTAGTTCAAGGAGTGGTGCTACTATAAAGATACCCAAAAATGTAGAAGCGGCTTTGGAACTGAGTAACAGGTGGAGGCTGGAAGAGTTTGGAGGGCTCAGAAGAAGACAGGAAGATGTGAGAAAGTTTGGAACTTCCTAGGGACTTGGTGAATGGCTTTGACCAAAATGCTGATAGTGATATGGACAATGAAGTCCAGGCTGAGGTGGTCTCAGATGGAGACGAGGAACTTGTTGAGGACTGGAATGAAGATGACTCATGCTGTGCTTTAGCAAAGAGACTGGAGGCATTTTGTCCCTGCCCCTAGAGATCTGTGGATCTTTAAACTTGAGAGAGATGATTTAGGGTATTTGGTGAAAGAAATTTCTGAGCAGAAAAGTGTTCAAGAGGTGACTTGGGTGCTCTTCAAAGTATTCCATTTTATACATTTACAAAGAGATAGTTCAGAATTTGAACTTATGTTTAAAAGAGAAGCAGAGCATAAAAGTTTGAAAACTTGCAGCCTGACAATGCAGTAGAAAGAGAAAACAATTTTCTTAAGAGAAATTGAAGCCAGCTGCAGAAATTTGCATAATGAACAAGTAGCCTAAAGTTAGTCACCAAGACAATGGCAAAAAAAAATGTCTCTAGGATATGTTGGAGATATTCATGGGATCCCCCTCCCACCACAGTCCTAGAGCCCTAGAAAAATGTTTTGTGGGCAAGGCCCAGGGGCTTTCTGCTTTGTGAAATCTCTAAACTTGGTGCCCTGCATTCCAGCCATGGGTAAAAGGGGCCAATGTACAGCTCAGGCCATTGCTTCAGAAGATGAAAGCCCAAAACCTTGGCAGCTTCCATGTGGTGTTGGTCCTGTGGGTACACAGATGTCAGAAACTGAGGTTTGGAAACCTCTGCCTTGATTTCAGAGGATGTATGGAAATGCCTAAATGTCTAGACGGTGGTTTGCTGCAGGAGAGGAGCCCTCATGGAGAACCTCTGCTAAGTCAGTACGGAAGGGAAATGTGTGGTGCACACCCCCACACAGAGTCCCCACTGGGGCACTGACTAGTGGAGCTATGAGAAAACAGCCCCAATCCTCCAGATCCTAAAATGCTAGATCCACTAACAGCTTGCACCATGCACCTGGAGAAGCTGCAGACACTCGACACCAGCCTATGAAAGCAGCTGGGTGTGGGGGATATATGCTGTAAAGCCACAGGGGCAAAGCTGCCCAAGACCATGGGAATCCACCTCTTGCATCAGCATGACCTGGATGTAAGACATGGAGTCAAAAGAGATATTTCAGAGCTTTAAGATTTGACTGCCCTGGTGGTTTTTGAACTTACATGGGGCTTGTGGCCCCTTTGATTTGGCTGATTTCTCCAAATTGAAATGGGAGATTTATTCAATGCATGTACCCCCACTGTATCTGGGAAGTAACTAAATTGCTTTTGATTTTACAGGCTTATAAGTGGAAAGAACTTGCCTTGTCTCAGATCAGACTTTGGACTTGAACTTTTGGTTTATGCTCGAATAGATTAAGACCTGGGGGACTGTTGGGAAGTCAAAATTGTTTTGAAATGTGAAAGAGACATGAGATTTGGGAGGGTCCAGGGGCAGAATGATATGGTTAGGCTTTGTGTCCTCACCCCAGTCTCATTTTGAATTGTAATCCACATAATACCCATAATCCCCACATGTCAAGGGAGAGAATAGGTAGAGAGAGTTGAATCATGTGGGTCCCCCCCATGCTGTTCTCATGATAATGAGTGAGTTCTCATAAGATCTGACAGTTTTATAAGGGGATTTTCCCCCCTTTGCTTGGCACATCACCTTCTTCATGCCTTGTGTTGCTTTTCCTTCGCTTTCTGCCATGATTGTAAATTTCCTGAGGCCTCCCCAGCCAGGCTGAACCAATAGTCAATTAAACCTCTTTCCTTTATACATTACCCGGTCTCAGACAGTTATTCATAGCAGTTGAAAACAGACTAATGCAGGTATCAGTTGTGATGTCTCCTCTTTCTCTTCTGATTTTGTTTATTTGGGTTTTCTCTGTCCTTAGTTATTCTAGGTAGTAGTTTATCAATTTTCTCTTTTTGAAGAACCAATGTTTCATTTTGTTGATCCTTTATATTGTTTTTTAAGACTATTTTGTTTAGTTCTACTGTTTATTATTTCTCTCCTTCTGCTAATTTGGGGTTTGGTTTGTTATTGCTTTCTAATTCCTTGAGTTGCATTGTTAGATTGTTTATGATGTTTATTGCTATGAACTTCACCCTTAGTACTGCTTTTGCTGTATCTTACAGGTTTTGGTATGTTGTATTTCCATTTTCAATTGTTTTAACAACTTTTTTGATTTTCATCTTAATTTCTTTGTTGACCCAATGAAGTTCAAGAACATGAACATGTTGTTTAATTTCCATGTACTTGTATAATTTCCAAAGTTGCTCTTGTTATTGGTTTATAGTTCTAGTCCATGTGATCTGAGAATATACTTGATAAGATTTTGATTTTTTTAAAGTTATTAAGACTCATTTTGTGACCTAATATAGCTTCTATCCTGGAGAACATTTCATGTGCTGGTAAGAACAATATATTCTGCAATTGTTAGATAAAATATTCTGCAAGTGTGTGTTAGGTCCATTTTATCTAAAGTCTATTTTAATGTTTCTTTGTTGATTTTCTGTGTAGATGATTTGTCTAATACCTAGAGTGGAATATTTAAGTACACCACTGTTATTGTATTAGAATCTATCTTTCTCTTTAGAATAGTAATGTTTGTATTATGAATCTGGATGCTCCAGTGTTGGGCGTGTGTATATTTAGAATTGTTACATTCTCTTGACATGTTGATTCCCTGTTATCATTATATAATTTTCTTATTTGTCTTTTTTACTGTTTTTGACTTGAATTCTGTTTTATCCAATAAAAGTATAGCTACTCTTACTCACTTTTGATCTCTGTTATTATGGAGTTTTTTTTCCATCCCTTTACTTTGTGGCTTTATGTGCCTTATAGGTAAAGTGCGTATTTGTAGGCAGCATATAGTTGGATCATGTTTTTGTAACCATTCAGCCAGTGTATATCTCTTAAGTAAATAATTTAATCTATTTACATTCAAGGTTAATACTGACATCTGAGGTTTTGTTCCTGTCATATTGTTGTTTTTTGGCTGTTCTGTATATTCTTTGTTCCTTTCTTATTCTTTCATTGTTTTCCATTGTGGTTTGGTGGCTTTCTATCATGATACTATTTGAGTTCTTTCTCTTTTTCATTGTATATATGTTTTACCAGTGAGTTTTATACATTTGTGTGTTTTCATAATGGCAAATGTATCCTTTTTTCTTCCAGATTTAGTACTCCCTTGAGCATTTCTTACAGAGCTGGTCTAGTGGTGTTGAATTTCCTCAGTTTTTGCTTGTCTGTAAGAGACCTTATTTCTCCTTAATTTATTAAGGATAATTTTTCTGTATATGGTATCATTGGCTGGCAGTTTTTCTTTTAAAACTTTTACTATATCATCCCATTTCCTCCTGCCTTGTATGGTTTCCACTGAGAAACCAATTTTAGTCTAGTGGTGATTCCCTTGTAGGTGACTAGACACTTTAGATGCTTTTAGAATTATTTATCTTTGACTTTAGACAGTTTGACTGTAATGTGCCATGAAGAAGACCTTTTGTGCAATATGTCTTTAAGGATATCTCAGAGCCTTCTTTATCTGGATGTCTCATTATCTTGCTAGACTTGGGAAGTTTTCATGCAATATTATGTTAAAGAGATTTTCTAACCCTTTCATCCTTTCTCCATCTTCTGAGACCCTGACTGTTTAAATATTTGGTCCCTTTATGGTGTCCCATGTATTGTGAAGGCTTTGCTCATTCTCTTTTGTTCTTCTTTCTTTATTTATGTCTGACTCATTTATTTCAAAAGACCTTTCTTCAAGTTCTGAGATTCTTCTTTATCTAACCTACTGTTGAAGTTGTCAAATGTATTTTTTATTATATTCAATGAATTTGTCATTTTCAAAATTTCTGTTGTTTTTTATAATGTTTATCTCTTTGATAAATTTCTCATTTATTTCCTGAATTTGTTTTCTGACTTCTTTGTATGGATTTTCATAATTTTCTTGTATTTCACTGAGATTCTTTAGATTTTACAATATGAATTCTTTTATTGGGTTGTGTTTCTTTTGCTTGGGGTCTGATACTAGAGAATTACTGTGTTTCTTTGACATTATCATATTTTTTTTTAATGTTTCCTATGTTACAGGAAACATACAATATGATATTATATTGATAGCTTTGTGATCTTGTATAAGTCACTTCTTCCCATTTTTTGAATTTGCATTTGTAGGGGGTTACTTTTTTCCTAAAGATGTATCTATGGTGTTGGTTGTGTAGGGTACTTTGGCTTTGATTCTTAGTATATGCAATAGTGTAGTCTCTGTATGATTTTTCTCTGGACTATAAACAGCATTGTTTGCATCTGTGATTTCCTTGGTAGCATAGGGTACAGTTATAAATGGAGTATATGGTGAAGTTCTACTGGGGGACTGGGATGCTAAGCAGGCCAATCTTTGGGTCCCAGTGGTGGCAGCAATGAGCTGAGCATGTCTGTTCTTGGGGCCCAGGATAGTGTATGGTTGCACTAATGTTAGGAGGTCTAAGTGGGTCAATTCTTGGGCCTCCAGTTGACTTATTCAGTGTCAATAGCGGCAGCAGTGAGCCAGGAAGGTGGGCAGGTTAGTAGGTCCCCCGGGACATTGGCATGGCATAGACAATGGCAATGATAGTGGTAGGAAAACCCTCTAGGTCCTGAGTGGTGTACACTGGCATTGGCAGTGGCTATGATGGGCTGGGCTAGCCAGTCTCCAGGCCCACAGGTGGTACATGCCAATAGGTGCCAACTGAGGAGTAAGTGACTGGGTAAATAGACCCAATCTCAGGTACTTGGGAGGATTTTGTAGGTACCAATGGTGGCAGACTGGGCTAAACCATGGCCCAGCAGCTGGGAGAAAGCACAAAGCCAGGCCAGGCAGGCTTTTCCTCAGGCCTCCTAATAGTGCATACCAGGACCAGCCATGTTAGGCAGAGGTGTCATAACCACCAGCAGAATGCTCAGGTGTGAATGGTAGCAGCCACACTGCTGCCCTGCCACTGTGGACAGTGGACTGCTGGCAAGGGGAGAATGTTTACATCACTCATGCCTCAATTTCTGCTGTGATAGCTATTACCTCACTCATTCTTCAGTCCCCAATAGCTGTAGTTTATGCCTTGTTCATGAACTACATGCCTGAGCTCTGGCTGAAGTAGCCCACACATTCATAAGGACTACAGTTCACAATTCTCTTATACCTTAGCCCTGGCACTGCTGGGTTCCAGGGCAGTTCTCAGGCTGTTGGGGGCAGGACTGTAAATCGGTGACTTGCTATAGCTGCTTAGGTGTCACAGAGTGTGTGCAACCCAGTGCAACCTCCCTTCTTGGAGCAGTGCCATCAAAGAATTTCTCCATAGATCCCTATGTTAGTTTCAGGACCCACAAGAGTAGAGGGATTCTCCCATGTCTAGGATTGCAGGAGTCCACAATGGGAATGTGGACTGCTAAAGATGTCTCATTTATACTTTCCCATGTTGAGGAGTCTCTCTCTTTTCCCAGCTGATCCTGGTCAAACAGCATGCCTTACTTCCTTTTTCTTGCTTGCTTTAAATATTTTCTGTCACTTTTCTGTTGAATTTGTTGCATTCCAGTATTTTCTCTCAAGGGATCTATATGAAGTGTGATTATCTACCCACTATTTTGGTTCTTTGGGGGTGGAGGAGGCAAGTACAAATTCTAGAAGTCAGCTATTATTAGGCTGCTCCTAATTTGATGTATTTTTTATTTATTTTATAACAAAAACACTTTATATTGTTTTACAACATGCCAACAACATACACAACTGCAAAATTATAAACATGACATTTCTAAATTCTCAAACGGATTTCCAAGACCAGAGTGTGCTCCCTCACTTTAATTGTATTTCTTTATATTTCTTTATTCTTGTTACTGCATTTGACAATACCTAGTCAGATGGGTAGTTTACATACATTTTCTCCCACTCTGTGGGTTGTCTCTTCGCTTTGTTGATTGTTTCCTTTGCTATGCAGAAGCTTTTAACTTGATGTGATCCCATTTTTCCGTTAACTGCTTTGGTTGTATGTGCCTGTGGGATATTGTTCAAGAAATTTTTACCCAAACCTACGTCCTGGAAATTTTCCCCAATGTTTTCTTATAGACGTTTCATGGTTTCAGGTCTTAGATTTAAGTCTTTAATCCATTTTGATCTGATTTTTGTATATGGCAATAGTTAGGAACCTACTTTCATTCTTCTGCATATGGATATCCAGTTTTTCCAGCAGAGACTATCTTTTCCCCCAGTGTATGTTTTTGGTAACTTTGTCAAAATTGAGTTGATTCTGGATGTATACATTTTTTTCTGGATTCTCCCTTCTGTTACCTTTGTCTATGTGCCTCTTTTTATGTCAGTATCATGATGTTTTGGTTACTATAGTTCTGTAGCACAATTTGAAGTCAGGTAATGTGATTCCTCCAGTTTTGCTCTTTTTTTTTTAGGATAGCTTGATGTATTTTTTAACAACAGCAAGCATTAATACGGAAAATGGAGAGAGACCAAATCTTATCATGTCGTTTTCATGATTAAAATTTTTCAAAGTCTCCTTCCTCATTACCACTAATATAAGGTCTAAACTTTTTAACATGGCACTTCTAGAGCCTCATGAGCCTCTATTTCCCCACATAGACTTGGGCTTGACTGTCATTATCTCCTGGAAATTCAGAAATTTTGCATTATACAACCTGCCTTTCTTCATTTTCTCCAATGTACTAGCATATGCTCTGTTTATTATTATTTCTACCTTGATCTGTGAACTCCTTGACAACAGGAACTGTGTTCTGTTCATATTTGTGTTTCCCTGTACCAGTGTTATGAGTTGAATTGTGTCCCTAAAAAGATGATGTTTTAACCGCTGGTTCCAGTGTATGTGACCTTATTTGGAGATAAGGTCTTTACTAGTGGTCAGTTGAGATATGGTTGTAAGGGTAGACTCTATTCTAATATGTCAAGTGTCTTTACAAAAAAAAAAATTGGACACAGAGACAGACATGCACATATGAAAAATTCCATGTGAAGAGGAAGACTGAGATCTGGGTGTTACATCTACAATATAAAGAATGTGAAATATTACCAGCAAATCACCAGAATCTAGAAGAGGGGGATGGAATAGATTCTCTCTTTTAGCTTTCAGAAGGAATCAACCTGCTAATGCCTTGATCTTGGTCTCCTAGCCTGCAGAACTATGAGGCATTAAATTTCTGTTAGTTATGACACAGTTTTTAGTACTTTGTTCTTGCAGCTCTAGAAAACTAAGATAGCCTGGAATTGAGTGTTGTTTTAATGAGTGAATAACGTACCTCATTATATTATTTTACCCCTGATTCCTTTCCTGCATGGTTCATTAAAGTATGCTTATGGAAAAAAGATCCAGTGGTCTTTATTTAGTTCAGTAATTCATTTAAAAATTAGTTTCGAAGCTGGGTACAGTGGTGCACACCTATAGTCCCAGCCACTTGGAAGGCTGAGGTTGGGGGAATCCCTTCACCTCAGAAGTTTAAGTCCCCTACAACATAGCATAGACCCCTATCTTTTAGAATAAAAATAAAAAATTTGTTTTCAAATATCTACTTTGTTAATAAAACCCCTGGGCATACACAATAAGAGGGTTATTTTCTCCTCTACCTTTAAAATGGTAACTATCCAATATGGGGGGAATAAGATATTCCTACAACAAATTTGTGCATATCACAGCATTTATTTATGGCAGCTACCTATTGTGATTAGTTAGTGTTCATGTCATACCAGCTGTTAAAAGTTCTAAATATCAACTCTTCCTATAAATAAATAACTATACTCTAATTCTATGTAGAAATAGACGTATCATTAAAAGTGAGATAAAGACAGATAAAGCATATATGTGGTCAGTGGAGAGGGAGTACTTTTAAATTAAAGAAGTGGCCATTAGGAGGAAGAACTTTGCAGAGGAAATGTTACTGAGTAGAGACCTTTGCGAATGGAAATTTTTCAAAATCCACCCAGTTACCCTTCAGGTATTTCAACTTGCTTTCTCCAGCAACAACTCTGCCAATGGTACATCCACGTCAAACTTGAACATGTGAGATTATTTTTACATCTTTTAAATAATCTATATAACTTTTATGGCTTTGTGTGCTGGAATCCGTATACTTCCAAGACAATTTAGATGGTATTCAGAGGTCAGTGTTTAACGACCTTGGTTTGCATGGCAGCAATAATTAACCTGGGAAAACTGCACGAACAGATGTGGTTGATAGCCAGAGGAAGTGTCTGTAACTTCACTTATATTTTAGTGATGGAAGCTTGGAGGATATTTCAAGTATCATGCACTAGTCCATAAACAAGTAGGACAGTGTCTAATCACAATCTATCATATAGCCCCATAAGCAGTCAACTTGTGATTTGAGCAGACTATTTCATATTTAAGGATAAAAAGTTCATCAATGATAGTTCTTTGAGTTAAGAAAGCAACTGTGTTTTACATTGGTCATTTTTAGTCTTCCTTTAGGGAAGAGACTGACATACTCTTCATTAATTCTCCGCTACCCAATATAGTAGTTGGCATGTTAAAAATTCTCAACATGTGGCTGGATGTGGTGGCTCATGCCTATAATCCCAGTACTTTGGGAAGCCAAGGCAGGTGGATCACGAGGTTCGGAGATGAAGGCCATCCTGGCTAACACGGTGAAAACCCATCTCTACTAAAACTACAAAAAAATGAGCCGGGCATGGTGGCATGTGCCTGTAATCCTAGCTACTCCGGAGGCTGAGACAGGAGAATTGCTTGAACCTGGGAGGTGGAGGTTGCAGTGAGCAGAGATTGTGCCACCCCACTCCAGCCTGGGTGACAGAGTGAGACTCCATCTCAAAAAAAAAAAAAAAAAATGCTCAACATGCACTTTTTTTCCCTTGAGCTAAAGCAATCAACTAAAGTATACATATCTTTCTTAATGTTGGGTGCTTGACATTCTAAAGTATACCTATGCCATGTGACAATTTGGTCTGAATAATTCATTCTTTTTGCATATACTTTTTAAACAATTACTAAATGTTAGCACTGTGCTCAACATAGTCTATTTTGTGCAACTCTACTTTCTAGGATCATATAATTCTGTTAAAGAGAAAAGATCAGTGCACATCAGAGATTGATCTGTAAGGTGATTCAATCTAACTGCCTATATTTTTCATGCTTGTATCCAGACTTCTGAGAATTGCTGGAGGAAAAAAAAAAAACTAGAACAATGCTATTATTAATCTATAGTCTCCAAACCCTCACTAGACAATCGACACAGTTCTCTGCCATTTTATACATTTCTCTAAGTAATTATATCTTCTATTTTCCCTTATAGGTATTCCAAAACATCTACACTTTCTTCATTTTCTGGCCTCACTACTTCCTTCGTTCTGATTGATGACTATCCTTTCTTATTACCAGAGTAAACTGAAGATGAGAACTTCTTTAGTGTCCTGTTAATAACTTACAATCTTAGCGTTCACCTCCACTGTCCTTTCCTCCTCTTCTAATTCAGTGGCGGGAGTGACCTCTTATCTTCATTTATTTACTTACTGGATACTTGGATATTTCTTGATATCCAAGTATCAAGGGCTGAACGTACATTAACGTATACTACAGATATGATTCTTTTCTTCTTGGAGACTGCACTCTGCCTTAAACTACTTATTACTGTTGCCTAAACTTATTTCAGTTTCTCAATTAAGTTATGTTATCTCTCAATGCTGGGTCTTTGAGTATATGTTATTTCCCTCTACAGGGATGATCTCCCCCACTTTCTTCATTTCTTGGTTCGTTGTTACCTTCCAGGTCTTAGATTATATATAATGACCTGCAATTATTCTTCTCTGACACTACCCCCTCTAGCCCAAGGTAGGCCACCCACCTATATGCTCCCATAGCCACTATTCCTCTTGTATCAGCACTTATCACACTGCATTTTCATGATTTTTTTTACTTGTCCTACTCTGCCATAGAAAATAAGCTGCATGAGGACAAGAACAATAGATCTCTAATTCACTGATATAACAACGATATTTAGGCTGCTACTTGACACATAAATGGTCATCAGTAAGTGTTTAGTGAGTTAAAGAGAGGGATAAAGGCTGGTACAGAAAATTTGTTCTACTGGAGTACAAGTTAGAAATGGGAGAGTTTGTTCCATGCTTTTTCTCTAGCTTTTAGTGGTTGCCTACAATCTTTGGTGTTCCTTGGCTTGTTGATTCATCATTCTAATCTCTGTGTCACTTACCACATGAATTCCTCCCTGTTTATTTCTGTGTTTCTGTGTCCAAATTTCCTCTTCTTTTAAGGGCACTGAGCACTGGACCCTGATCTAGTATGACCTCAACTTCTTAAGTTACATCTGCAAAGAACCTCTTTCCAAATAAGGTTACATTCACAGGTACCAGGGGTTAGAACTCTCAGCACAACTTTCTGGGGGACACAATTCATCATCTTTTTTTTTGAGACAGAGTTTCACTCTTGTTTCCCAGGCTGGAGTGGAATGGCGCGATCGCACCTCACCGCAACCTCCACTTTCCAGGTTCAAGTGCTTCTGCCTCAGCACCCCCGAGTAGCTAGGATTACAGGCACCCACCACCACACCTGGCTTTGTATTTTTAGTGAGAAGCCAGCTTACTCCAGGTTGGTCAGGCTGGTCTCAAACTCCTTACCTCAGGTGATCCACCCGCCTCAGCCTCCCGAAGTCCTGGGATTACAGGCGTGAGCCACCGTGCCCAGTCCATAATTCATCTTTTAAAGTTACATCTGCAAAGAACCTCTTTCCAAATAAGATTACATTCACAGGTACCAGGCATTAGAACTTCAGCACCTCATTTTGGGGGACATAATTCAACCTATAACAGATTCCATGTGAGTAGATTGCGGTTTATGGGCCAGATAGATGAGATTAAGGAGGGTTTGTAATATAGAAATAGAGGTAGAACTATAGATCAATGTCTAAAAACTTCAGCTATTATAGTAAGGAGACTGTAGCAAGTTCAAGAGATCTTTTCAAAGACAGGACAGAGAAATGACCAAATCCATAACAGAAGAAAAGCATTGAGGGTAAGGAACTGAATATTCTAGAGAAAAAAGAAAGAAAGAAGTAAGGTACTAAAGTGGAGGGGAAGATTTCGGTTTACAAAAAAGAAATAATGTTTCTTCCTTTGAGCAAAGGGAAAGCAGAAAGGATAGGTATATAAATGTGAATTTTTCAGAATGAAATAGGCATTAAAGCAATGTGCTAAAGGTATGAGTGGGTATTACAAGATCTGTAGTAGGAGGGAAAGTTTTGGGCTGTGACTACAGTAAGTTAATTGGGTGATCTGTGAGCAATTCTTCAAGCAGGATTGAGGATGCTTTGCTTAGAAATTTTAAACAGAATCATTTCTTCCAATCCCCAAATTTTGTCTTTTGAATCCAGAGAGAATCCAGAGAATAAGAAGATAAAGCTTTGGCTTTTAATTAATCATATTGGCAGTGGTCAGTGTGATTAACTACTCTCTCAAATTAAAATAAAATATTTTTTTTTTTTTGGTATTTGTTAAAGCAACATTTTCTTTCTAAAAAGGAAGAGATGTTAAGTAGTCTGTTATCAGTGTGGACCAGTTCCCATAGGGAAGGGGATTTTTTGTTTGTTTGCTTTTTAACTGAAACGTGTGCACATTCATAAGTTAAGTTGCCTGTATGGGTGGGTGTTTTCTCAGACACGGCCAGCCATGGTTCAAGATAGATTCTGTGTTTCCTTTAATAAAACATTGTAGATAGAATGTGCAGAATAACTGGTGCTTTCTGTAAAGGAGTAAACATCTTACCTAGCAGATCCTAAATAAACTCTGACAAAACCAGTCTGCTTAATAATTTTGAATTGTTTAGAGATACCCCAGAGCCATCTCCTAAGAAACTCACATGAAATAAAGTTGAACCAAGTCATTGAATGAATAAGACATCCTGGGGCTTAGTTCTCTACACCCACAAAGAATATTCGGGTACATTGTAATCATATGACTTTTCAAAGCATTTGAATGTTTATTCTGAGCTTTAGCACAGTATCAATCTCCGCTGCCAAGACTTCTGCTTCAGGCCCCACCTCTCACTGACACCTCCTCCTCAGCGTAGGCAGGCAGCAAGGGGAAAAGAGTGAACTGTGATCCGTTCATGGTGTTCTCTTTTTATAGCACGGGAAAAAGATTTTGTGTGGAAAAACTTTCAGTTAAAGGCTCTAACCAGGTTCAGACTTTCCTGTGCTTGTGCCTGCACTTCCTATGTTAACATGAGGAATCATTGTTTGGAGATATGCAAGGAAATTGGAAAGATGAACCCAGCTTTGTTTAATAGATGTAATCCTGAAGTTCTGTATGTGCATCACATGTTTGCCAAACAGGTTATTTTTAATTACTTGAGCAACTAGGTGTTTAAATTTGGCATGCCTTTTTCTTTTACTAGAGTACTGGAATATTCACTAATTTACTTCCTTTAGTGAAACGACTACTTACATTTTCCTCTGTCAACTTTGTTTATGACCCACATGCGGTAATGTTTAGTCTTAATAGCCCAACATTCCACAGTAGGTAGTATTATAATCAGCATTTTAGGGTGAGAACTACCAACTCTTTTCACTGAGTTTATTCTATAATGGACTAGTTTGCCATCACGTGATGGTCCAGAACTATTTATTTGTCATGGACATGTCTTTTCAAAATGGTGACCAATTCTTTAATTGTTACAAAACTATTGCTTACCAAAAATCAGTATTTTGACCATTTTCTGTGTTCCTGACTGATTTGAGCCAGGAACTCACTGCGTTCGTTTTGGTAGGGACTACTCTGGCTTACTATATCATAAATACATGTTTTGATTGTTTGCCAGGCATTTTTGCCTCAATTTTCAGCTCAGTAGAGTGGCAATTTATTAGCCCTGTGTGATGTAAGTCAGGACAGTTGACTCATTAGTCATTTATTCAGCATGGAATCCGAAGATACATTGGTTTTAAATGTGCATTTTCTTTCATCAGTTCTAATGTAATCTATCAAGACCTAATCCAAATGCTAAAACTTCTGTTAATTATTCTCCTTCTCCCCTAAGAAGTAAGTCGTGCTCCCCTCACATAATGGTAGTACCAATGTAGAATGCATCCAAACCAGTTAGATTATGTCAAAGTGTTGAAGTGTCTTGTTTGCCCAACAACTTGACAGTTTATTGAGACACTTACATTATCAAGCCTCTATTATTGCCAGTCACTACAGAGTGTAGATATACTTACTCCTTTATTATAAGCAAAGAAATGGAAACTCAAATTTGCACAGTTATAAGATGAAGGAATCAGAAAGTGAAACTGGTTCTGCTGTTGCCCTATTGCCTGCTCAGTGCTTAGCATAAACTCTGTACAGGCTGAGGATGGAGAGCTCATCAAAGTTTACCTGAGGCAATGTGGTGCCTTATGCAGTCACTGACTGCAGCTACCACGGCTCACTGTTTCTGTCCCTTGCTCATTCAAAGCTACTAACTTCATCTTTAAGGGGGGACTTTCTCAGAGACATGTGACTTCTCTTGTCTTCTTATATTCATTTGTTCATTAATTCTTTCATTAAATACATATTTAAGAGGCAAGTATGTATCTGATTTTGTTCTACTTGCGTAGTACAAAATAGACCAAAAAACCCTGTCATTCATGGAGCTTATGTTTTCACCAAGGAGACAGAACACAAAAAACATAAACAAAATATGTAGATGACTTATGTAGTATATTACAAGGTAAGAAGTGCTAGGGGAAAATGAAAATATATTGTATGTTACAAGGTAATAGGTGCTAGGGGAAAATGAAAACTAGAACAGGGTAAGGAAAAGAAGTATACAGTCAGGGCACAGCATTAACTAGGGACCTTAGGTTCCAGCTCCTACAGAAATTGAGATTTGAACAAAGCCCTGAAAGACAAGTATTCGATGCAGCAGAAACAGCTGTAGCAAAGACCCTAACTTGAAAGCATGAGTAGAGTGCTCTAGAAATATAAGATGGTAATCTCACACCAGTCAGAATGGCCATTATTAAAAAGTCAAAAAACAACAGTTACTGGTTAGATTGTGGATAAAAAGGAATGGTTTTACACTGTTGATGGGAGTATAAATTAGGTCAACCATTGTGGAAGAGAATGTGGCAATTCCTCAAAAATCTAGAGGCAAAAAAATTCATCCTAGCAATCCCATCACTGGGTATATACCCAAAGGAATATAAATCATTCTATTATAGAAATAAATGCACATGTATGTTCACTGCAACACTGTTCACAATAGCAAAGACATAGTATCAACCTAAATGCCGATCAATGATAGAATGGGTATAGAAAATGTGGTACATACACACCATGGAATACTAGGTAGCCATAAAAAGGAATGAGATCATGTCTTCTACAGGGACATGGATGGAGCTGCAAGCTGTTATTGTCAGCAAACTAACACAGGAACAGAAAACCAAATACCACATGTTCTCACTTGTAAGTGGGAGCTGAATGATGAGAATAAATGGACACATTGGGGAAACACCACACACTGGAACTTGTCAGGGGGAGGAGAGCAGGGAGGGAGAGCATCAGAAAGAATAACTAATAGATGCTGGACTTAATACAAATTGATGGTTTGATCTGTGTAGCAAACTACCATGGCACACATTTACCAATGAAACAATCCTGCACATTTTGCACGTGTACCCCAGGACTTAAAATAAAAGTTGAAGGGAGAAAAAAAAATACCAAGGATGCAAGTGTGTTTAGAGTGGAATGAAAGAGGGAAAATTTAGCTAATGAAGGGAAGGGATGGGAGAGTAGTAACAGGGTTGGGGGGTCTTAGCCAGTCTAGGCCTTATAAGGTAGCCAGCCTGCCCTGCTTTAACAGAGTCTATGCAAGAAACACCTAGATAATGTGTGTTTGGTCTTACTGCTCAGTGGTGCTAGCCCACATTTGTCTTCACAGAATAGCTATCCAAAAATTACTAGCATTATCTGGGTTTAGAACATTGCTTCAGACATATTCAACTATACTCACTCATATGAACCTGCTTATGGGTCATTATTTTTATAGTGCTTCTGGTCAATGGATACAAAAATACAGTTAGATAAAAGAAATAGATCTTTCTAGTGTTCAGTAGCACAGTAGGGTAGCTATAGTTAACAATAATGCACTGTATATTTCAATATAACTCAGAGTAGAATTAGAATGTTCCTAACACAAAGAAATGATAAATGTTTAAGGTGGTGGATATCCCAATTATCCTCATTTGATAATTACACATTGTATACTTGTATCAAATTATCACATGTACCCTATTGACATCTATTATGTATCCATAGCAGCTAAAAATTAAAAATGGAAAAAAATTCCTTTACATTTACTTTGGTCATGCTCAATAGCAGCTGGTAATACAATGTATAGTATGTACTCCAGAGATGCTTATTGAATGAATGGATGTGTGAATGAATAAATATGAGGACAGTGTAGTTAAGCACAGACGGCTATTCCACCCACAAATAAACATATATTTGGATGCAAATATAAACTACACATTTATTATCTTGAATTGAATATTAAGAATATGGTTAACTGGTAATTAAATGTTAATTGTTTTAAACGCATGTTACATCAAAGTAAGTGAAATTGGAAAAAATACTAGTTGTGTGCATTCAGAAACATGCTGTGGCTCTGAGAGGGACATTTACTAAAAATATCTTGATTCACCTTTAACAGAGTCATTCGTTTAAAAGAAGTGCATAAAGGTAATCTCAAGAAAAAGTGTTACTCAATTTCTATCAATCAATCAATCTATCTGTCTATATCTATCTATCTATCTATATCTATCTATCTGTATCTATCTATCTATCTGTCTATCATCTATCTACAGTATCCATAGTGATTTCATTGTCTTTGTGCAGTCTTCAACTTCAGATGTCAGCTATATACTTAATATTTTTGTTGGACTTAACCATCTTTATGGTGATAATTTGTTTCTATAGCTCTTCTGTAACTAAGACTCTGTGGCATTTAAAGCTGGCATAGTGGCTATAAATCCGAATCTGAATTTGTTTTAACCTTCTCTTTTCAGAGTTTGGAATAACCTCTGTACTTTTATAAATGTGATAGATTGATCTTAGCATGTGGCTAACAAACTCTTGTAAATATATTTTTTAAACTTCCCTATGTTTTGGGAAACAGGAGCTGATATGTATTTTAAATTTTATAGAAAAAGCCAATTTGAGACATTTTATTCTTTTGTCAGCATTTGCTTAATAAACAAGTTGTAAATCTGAGGCAAACAAATATATTCATGGATCCATAGGGTGGCAAAGGATGAATAAAAATAATTACCCACATCAGAAAGAAATTATATAACCCTTGCTTTAATTACCCTATCAATTTAAATCAATTTTCCATTTTTTAACAACTATTATGGTTAATTTAACAATTATTGCATTTCAAATATAATTCCAGAGATATTGCTTTATAATTTACTATGCCATCATTTTTCAATTAACTATTTATGCTATCTTAAGAGCACATAACCTTATCTGATATTTATTCAATAAAAGTATTGAACAGAGTTAATATTTTAGTGAAGTAGAGTTAATATTTAAAGTATTTTTCATTATTGTGTAAAATGCCAAATATGTTAATGATAGCTTTATTATTTTACTAGGTGTGTGGTTTAAAAACAAATCTTAAGCCAAGTGAGCTATAGAAATTATGTCTTTAGTCAGAAGGCCTTTGATTAATATCTATCTTCTTGAGTAATTTGCATGTTATCATTGTAAAATGTAATGAAAATATATGCTGCAAGTATTGTACTGAATGGGCATTGAAACATATTCTGAAAGGGATTTTTTAAAATTCTTATACTTAAAGATATCAATTATTCCTTTAAAATGATCTCATAATGAATTTTAAAAATACATTCATGTGTCATTTAATACTGGGCACGCATTCTGAGAAATACATCATTAGACAATGTCATCATTATGGGAACATAATAGAGTGTACTTATGCAAACCAAAACAGGATAGCCTACTACACACCTAGGCTGTATAGTATAGTCTGTTGCTCCTGGGATACAAACCTGTATAGCATGTTACTGGACTGAGTACTGTAGGCAACTGCAAAACAGTGATAACTGTTTGTGTAACTTAACACATCTAAACATAGAAAAAGTAGAGTAAAAAAATAAAACATAAAAATGGTACATCTGTACAGGGCATTTACCATGAATGGGACCTGCAGGACTGGAATTGCTCTGGGTAAATCAGTGAATGAGTAATGAGTGAATGTGAAGTCCTAGTACATTATTGTACACTACTGTAGAATTTAAGAACACTGTACACTTAGGCCAGACTAAATGTATAAAAAAAATTCTTCAATAATAAATTAACCTTAGCTTACCATAACTTTTTTACTTCATGAACTTTTTATTTTTTAACTTTTGACTCTTTTGAAACAACAGCTTAAAACACAAACATATTGTACAGCTATACAAAGTATTTTCTTTTTTCTATTCTGATTCTATAAGCATTTCATTTACTTTTTTAAATATATGTTAAACATTAAAAAAAATAACTAAGACACAAACACACATATTAGCCTAGGCATACCCAGAGTCAGGATCATCAAAATCATTGTCTTCTACCTTCACAGCTTGCCAGCTGAAGATATTCAGGAGCAATAATATGTAAAATAATGTTACAGCATGGATCTGTCATCTCTTGTAATAATAATGCCACCTTCTAGGATACTTCCTGAAAGAGCTGCTTGAGGCTGTTTTACAATTAACGTTTTTTTTAATATGGAGAGGGGTACACTCAAATATAACACTCAATATATAACTCAAATATAACTAAAAAGCATAGTACAATACATAAACCAACAACAGTCATTTATTATCATTATCAAGTATTATTTACTATTTACAGTTGTATATGCTATACATTTATATATATGACTGGCAGTGGGAGTAGGTCGTTTATACCAGCATCACCACAAACACATGAGTAATCATTATGCTATGATGTTACAATGACTCTGATGTCACTTGGCAATAGCCATTCCTCAGCTCCATTATAATCGTTTGGGCCCAACATCATATATGTAATCTATCACTGATCAAAACATTGTTAGGTAGTGCATGACTGTAACTCTATTCTTGTTATTGCTTCATAGTTTAATAATAGTTAAAATTGTATAAGCCATAGTACAGTGAAAATCATTCCCTTAAAATAGACAATTGCTGTGTTTAAACTGATTTGGTATTTTGCCGTCTTACAAAAATAATATAGTCTAAATATACATTTTAAATTTTTTGGCTGGGTGTGGTGGCTCACACCTGTAATCCCAACACTTTGGGATGCCAAGGTGAATGGATCACCTGAGGTCAGGAGTTCAAGACCAGAGTGGCCAACATGGTGAAACCCTGTCTCTACTAAAATTACAAAAAAGTAGTTGGACATGGTGGCACACACCTGTAATCCCAGTTACTCAGGAGGCTGAGTCAGGAGAACTGCTTGAAGCTGGGAGGCAGAGGTTGCAGTGAGCCGAGATTGTACCACTACACTACACTCCAGCCTGGGCAACAAAGCGAGACTCTGTGTAAATAAATAAATAAAAGTTTAAATATTTTTATTCTTTATTTTCCAATAGAATATTTTAGAGAATTTTTTTTTTATTTTTTTAGACTGTGTACAGGAATAATTCACTTTTTTGTGTGACTAACCTCACAATCAGGTAACCAGTTAATAACAATAAATGCTAGGAAATGTAAAATGACAAGGTGGCAAGAGAAGAAAACATGAAAGTATCTAGCTTCTTCTCCTCATCTTCTCTCTGAAATTATTACATATATGTCCAGTGTAACTTTTCATGGCTCTTGCCTCACAGTTTGTGCAATTTTTGAACAATTCTATTTTTCATCCTGAAATATCAAGAATATCCAGGTCTCTTCCCAAATGACTGACAGTAATTCTGTTCTCTATGCTAGAGTAACAATAGCAATGAAGATGAGCCTATAAACTCAGCAATGAGCAGGACCATATTTGTCTTTCTTGCGGTTCATCTAGGATCCCCCCCACACCCTTCGCCTGATCCCTGCTCTGGCCAGTTACGCTTATAAACAGGATAGCTGAGGAACAGCAGTTAGGTATACAGCCTGGAAATAGAACAAAACTACTCACATGGATTGACTTCAAAATCTTTGCCTCGTTTGTATTAATCAACAAGCCTTCAGATATTTAAAGACAAAACTAGATTGAAATAAAATATTTACTGTTATTTATTGCTGTTACAGTAAGTTGAGGATTCATTTTTAAAAACTGTTAAAATGTGGCTAACTGCATTTTCTAAAAACAACTACAGCAGCAAAACAAGGCTTTCCATTTTCTGTTCCTTTCTTATAGGTTTAGGCTTCAGTATTGCAGGAGGTGTGGGGGAACCAGCACATTCCTGGAGACAACAGCATTTATGTAACTAAAATTATAGATGGAGGAGCTGCACAAAAAGATGGAAGATTGCAAGTAGGAGATAGACTACTAATGGTGAGTATGACTCCAGCAAAACTGTGTGTGTATTTATAAAGCTCTTGTTTTCCAGTGTATGACTGTCTCTGTTCAAGCTGCCATCACAAAATACCATAGGGTGGGTGGCTTAAACAGCAGAAATTTATTTTCTCACAATTCTGGAGACTAGAAAGTCCAAAGTTCCAACCGATTAGGTTTCTGGTGAGGGCTCTCTTCATGACTTGCAGGTGGCCACCTTCTCACTGTGTCCAGCATGGCCTTTCCTAGGTATTTGTACAGAGAGAGATCTCTCTCTCTCTTCTCTTCTTATAAGTGCACCTCTTATAAGGTCCAGTCCTATTGGGTTACGGCCCCATCTTTAACTCATTTAACTTTATTTATCTCCTATAGAGCCTATCCTCAAATACAGTCACAGAGGGGTTAGGGCTTCAATATATGAATTTGCGAGGGGCCCACAGTTTAGACCATGGGCAAAATGTGGAAGAGACAGCAGGTTTATGAGTAAGAGATCTCAAAAGTACATGGACAATGTATCTGTTTTGTTGACATTTTCAAAACAGAAATCTAAATTTTTGTCAATTTTCTTAGGGACACGTGGCATAGAGATTAACTTTTGTTCTTCCAATATAATGTGTGTCCTATTAGGGAGAGCAACTGCTATTTATAGACTGCTGGAGAGGTGGGGTTTACATAACAAAAGAAACAACACCCTGGCTTACTGACTGTATATCCATGGTCCTTTGTGCAACCAGTATAGACACAGCACCTGACTTCCAAGAATTTATAGTCTGAGTTCTGCTACATGTGTAAATGGATCTCATCCTTTCCTTCCCTTAGACAGAGTTATAGCTATTTCATTTGCCAGCTTCCCACACACATCAGGAGTCCTAGGCAGTGATTGACATTGACACACAGCCAGTCTTTCTGAACCATGGAGTTACATGATAACCTAAAGCAAAATTAAGACAATTATAAGCAGCAAAGTATATTTGGGACTGTGTTAATAAAACTGCCTTATGTCCATTTACTGCTGTATGCCAAAATCTACAGGATAATAATCGAATATTGAAAATTAATCGTAGTAGCTCTCAAGTAGGATGAGCATATCTGTCTAACCATGTGTCTACCCTTATAAAACAGCCTCTAATCTATGTCTGCAATGACCCATTATCTCCAACAATTTTGTGAGAAGTGTCTGGGGAGGATCAGCCTATACAATCTCAATGGAAAATTAATTTTTATGACCCATGCAAGTTTTAGAGGTCGAACCTCCGTATTTTGTATTTATTGTACCTACTTCCCTTGGCTTTAGAGAGCTTGTGTTTAATCCCAGTGGTCTAATTTCATAGTCGCCAATGACCTTTATGTAAAATAAGCTTTGTGTTAGATAAGATCTTTGTAATAATCTTGATAGCTAACATTGATCTGGCATTTGCTAAGTTCCATGTTCTTTCATAAAGGGTTTTTTTTGTTTTTTTTTTTGTAATGTAATATATTTCTCATAGCAGCACATTTTATATAAGCAAAAAGGAACTGAGGTGTAGACAGGTTTACTGACTTGCCCATGGTCATATATTTAATAATGGACAGAACTGGGTTTCAAATTGAGGCGATCTGGCTAGGACCACTCATCACCACCAAGCTATACTGCCTGTTGTGCAAGGTGTTTTCATTAGTTTCCCTGAATTTGTCAGTCAGCTCTTTCCTTTCCTCCTTTATTCATCATTGTCATTTATTAATTACTTTTTTAATAACTACGTGCCGCCCACCTACTGTGTCCCAGGCAGTAGCCACTATTCAGGAAGGAACTCTGTCATGAGAAAACAGGATGGGCAAAAAATACAAAATACACCATTAATGACGTTAGTCAAAATTGAAGTTAAGAGTTTTGGGTTGCTTTACCACCGGAAGCCACTACCACTTTTATTCTCAAGAAAGTCTGATTTTTTTTTTTTTTTTTTTTTGGTTTGCTTGTTTGTTTTCAATGTAAAAATTTGTTCTTATGATGTTGTTCTATCTTCTGGACAAGAAAGGTTGTTATTTGGGTATAAGACCTGAACAACTTCTCTCTGGGATATAAACTTCATTGCTTGAAATGTTGTCTTGAGAATAGAATAAATTGTGATAGCGGTATTGTACGTAATGCTAAGTTGAAAAATGAAGAGGACAGTTTCATTCTCAAATAATGACTGTCTTAGATAGTTGCTGCTTTGAGTTTGGATTCACGGTTCCATAAGAGTTTGGTTGTAGGCAGCTCTCCTGGTATTTCTTCATCTGCTGCTATTGTACATCATGGTAAATGCTATGTGCTTACTTCTTGAAGTTCTGTTTAAATTTTTTGTTTTATTTCCAAATTCTTTTTAAAAAACCTTGGTCTAAATAACTCTGTCAAAGGATTTTCCAGGCACCACACTATTTTTTCATTAACATTTTCTTGATATTTATTGTAGATATCATTATTTCAAAAATAGCTGTGACATAATCCTTAACTGTTTTGAGTTTTAAAGCATAGTTTAAAAAAACAAAATGAACTTTCAATAGTAATAGGTCTCTCCTTTCTTATGTAAGGAAAACATAATTAGTACTTCCAAGGCAACTGCCAAGTTGAATCTGGAAATGAAAGAAAATGATTCATTTATAATACCCTGCAAGCAAAATAACCCTCAAAAAGAGAAT
This sequence comes from Ateles fusciceps, assembly GCA_036589455.1. Lineage (NCBI taxonomy): Eukaryota > Metazoa > Chordata > Mammalia > Primates > Atelidae > Ateles > Ateles fusciceps. The sequence goes on from JAZHEH010002752.1 coordinate 2,573,515, forward strand.
AAAGACAAAAAATCACTGAAGCCATGCTAAAAGACCAATTATCTTGCTCCAACCCAAAAATATTTATTAACGCTCTCCTTCTGTCATTCCTTTCCACCTCCTCTTCCCTTTACTACCCTACATTCATATTCTTTGTATCTTCCCCCACTTCTACTCTCCTCCCACAAAGGAAGTACAAATGATTTAGATTTTATGGTGTACCAGCTGTACCACGCTCTGCATATTTTTCTCTAAATATGCTATTCTTTCTAAAGCAATTTGCACCACTTCCTTCTCTCACTTCTTAGAAAAAAAAATCCACCACATATTATTCACTGAGTTCTGTAAGTAAACTGGTCTAAAATAAAACTCCGTTAATTTCTTTAGTCTTCCATGGTTGAATACTCCCTATTCAGGAAGTGTCCTAGCAACTGCCCTCTACTGAGAGCACAGTCATTTTTTAAAGAGTTAGTAATAACAATAACTCTTTTAGTTTCTCAAGTAAAATAGCTATAATGTTGGGCACCGCCTGAATCATACCATCTGTAATGGGTACTTTTTTCCCTGAAGAATTTCTTATATCTCAGAAAATTTAACATATTTATCTTAAAGATCATTTTATATCAACTCTTGCTTGGTACCGCAGAAAAGCAGTCATGTGCAGCAGTCCCTCACCTTTCACAGAACCCCTTTAAGAGTGGATAATGCCTCCTGAAAGCTATTTATTAGATAATAAGTATCATTAAATGTTTTCCTTAAAATTATGTTAAAATATACTTCCCTATAAATGTCATCCTGTATTCATTGCTCTGTCCCTTGAAAACAAAAAGGCAAAGACTAATTCCTCTTCCATATATATTTGAAAGAGCTGTCTTTTCACTTCTCAGCTGTTTAGAATGTTTTAGACCTTTCTCTCTCTTACAGTAAATTTTATCACACATTCATTCATCTTCTGTAAATAGATTACACTTATTACAAAACTTCTTTAGATTCCTTACAATCTTATTTCCCACTTTAAAAATTCCATGTAATAGTATAATATCTAACCTTTGCAAATATTCTTCTTAAAGAAATAATTGTGCTATCACCTTTGCAATAAGCCTCTTGGTGTTTTAAATGAGATGACTGTAATGTTAGACCACTCTGATGTTTAATGGGTCACCCAAATACATGGTATATGTTCTTTTTACCAAAATATTTTTTTTTTTTTGAGACAGAGTTTCACTCTTGTTGCACAAGGCGGAATGCAATGGCATGATCTTGGCTCACTACAACCTCCGCCTCCCAGGTTTAAGCGATTCTCCTGCCTCAGTCTCCTGAGTAGCTGGGATTACAGGCATGTGCTACCACGCCCAGCTAATTTTGTATTTTTAGTAGAGATAAGGTTTCTCCATGTTGGTCAGGTTGGTCTCAAACTCAGGTGACCTGCCCACCTCAGCCTTCCACAGTGCTGGGGTTACAGTCATGAGCCACTGCACCTGGCCCAAAATAAATTTTTTTTAAAATTTCCTTTGCTACTTAGAATTTATTGTTCACTAGAATTTTGTTTTGTTTTTTTAAATGGTAAAGTGGCAGTGACCTCAGATTTTGTGGATTGTACCAGTGGTTTAGTGTCATAGTCTCAGATGAAATAGATTGTCTTAGCCTTGAATTTCAGAGGTGGTAACCATGGAATACTATACAGCCATAAAAAAAGGATGAGTTCGTGTCCTTTGCAGGGACATGGATCAAACTGGAAACCATCATTCTCAGCAAACTGACACAAGAATAGGAAACGAAACACCCATGTTCTTACTCATAAGTGGATGTTGAACAATGAGAACACCCAGACACAGGGAGGGGAACATCATGCACCAGGGCCTGGGGGGGTGGGGGTGTTAGGGGAGGAATAGCAGGGGGTGGGGGAATTGGGGAGGCATAGCATTAGGAGAAATATCTAATGTAGATGACGGGGCAATGGATGCAGCAAACCACCACCATGGCATGTATATACCTATGTAACAAACCTGCACGATCTGCACATGTACCCCAGAACTTAAAGTATAATAAATGAATTTAGAAAAAAAGAAAGGAGGTCAGGTGTGGTGGCTTATGCCTGTGGTCCCAGCACTTTGAGGGACTGGGGTGGGAGGGTTGCTTGAGCCCAGGAATTCAAGACCCTGGGCAACATAGTGAGACCCTGTCTCTACCAAAAAAAAAAAAAAAAAAATGTTTTGTTTTTTTTTTTTTTTTTGACATGGAGTTGCACTCTTGTTGCCCAGGCTGGGAGTGCAGTGTCGCAATCTCGGCATGGTGCAACCTCCACCTCCTGGATTCGGGCGATTCTCAGCCTCTCGAGAAAAAAAAAAAAAGTTTAACAGCATAACAAATTTTTTAATTCTTTCATGTATTTTCACATACTGGCTTTTATTAAGCCCTTCCAAGGTGATACATACAGCCAAATATCTTACAAAAATGTTAACTTCTTCCTCTTTTTCTATATGAACTACAAATGTTGAATCCAGGATAATTTGATTGTCTTCTCTGCAGAGATAGCATTACTTATTATTTGTCAAAACTCCTTGCCACATGGTAATTTAACGTTTAAAATCTGAATCTCTTCTTTCTGTAACCCCTGCTCAACATTTAAAGAAAAAATTGTCAGTGAGAGATCTTTTATGTCATTTACAGAGAATTAGTCCATGTGTTTTCTTTCCTAAGAGGGAAGTATTAGTGACAGGAAAAGTAACAGAGACATTGAAGTCAAGTGGAAAGACACTGAACCCAGATGAGAAAGATGGATTTGAGTCACAGGCACCTAGCACTGATTCTACCTAATCTGTCTTGGGCAAGTCACATCCATCTTTGGTCTTCTATTTTGGCCTCAATACCATGGTAGCATTATATTAGATTGGTATTTATTTCCCAAAGTTTGCTTTAAAATCTTGTTCTCTTTTCTGTGTCACATGAATAAAATCTGTGACCAAATAAGTTTGAGAAATTCTGCAACTTGTATTTCGGCCCCCTTGTAGATTCTTAATGAATTTTAGCATATTAAAAATTCTGTAAAGTCCTGCCATCAAGTAAGGGGTTTGATTTTGATTTACAAGTCTGTTTTATCATGGAATCTTTTTTCTTAGAGTGATACTCATAAAACACCTAAAACTTGTGTTTAATGGAATATACTCGGGATGTGCTATGTGTGAGCATCTCTAATTTTTATTTGAAAATAAATATCCTATAGGAAAGACATCAACTACGTTTAGGAAATATGAGTAGAAACAATGCATTTTCTGAATGAGTGTTAGTTGTCATGACCAAAATTATTATTTTTGGTAGATTGACAAAATTGCCTGATTTTATCCAAGCATCAATAAGAAAATCAAATTGAAGACAGTCCAAATATGTAGAAATTATCTGAAGAATGAATGAGATGTTAAAGCACATTCATTGATTATACCAGTTATACCAACCTTAGATCTTTTAGAACCAAGACCTGTAACTCTCTGAGCATGTCTCTTTCCTAGTAACAACACGTTGCTTTCACCTTGAAAAGATCTTTTGCTTGCAACTCCTCATTTATTCTTAACCCCAACCTTTGAGAGGTAGTTAGGACAGTTATTACTGCTATTTTTCAGAAGAGAAAGTTAGAACTCAGAGATGACAAAGGGATATCCAATATCACATAACTAGTAAATTGTGCAATTAGGTTCAGCCATAGATTTTGATGTCCTAAAGTCAAATTCCTTTTGCTGGTTTTGTCAACATCTCTGATTCTCAATTTTGGTTACATATTTGAATTTCAAGGTAAGCTCTTGAACGCTTTGAACACCCAATCATCAGTCAACCCTGATTAATCAAATCAGAATTTCTGGGGTAGGGATCATGCTTCATTTTATTTCATTTTTTAAGTTTCCAAATGATTTTAATGTGCAGCCAGTTTAAGAACCACCATCCTACCTTGACGTAAACACATCCTAGCCCACTCTGCTGCTACCACTGCTTCTCCTAAGGACAGCTTTGGTGGTAGTGCTCATTGTATCAAGCCAGTAGAGTATAATTTAGCAGTTTCCTGCCATGGGCTAAAACAAATTTAGAACTGTTTACTCTCAAAACTCTGTCCCCTGAGGTTACAGTCATGTCTGAAGCAACAGGATAAAACCTGGACAACTGTTTGTTGAACTCTTTTCTAATTTATTTCAAATGTAATAAGTTATAATATAATATAATTGCAATGACATATTTTAATTAAGGGTTAAAACCTTTTATTGCATCTTTTTTATTTTGCTTATACTCAGTGTAGTAGCCCTGTTTATAGAACTTGCTCTGTAAGCATCATATGTTGCTGTCATTTAAAAATTACCATAATAGCACACTCTATCAGTAAAACACAAAATGTTGCCACTAATATATTTCTCTACTCTAAATTACATATATATCACTATGCTAATATACTTTTAAACATGCAAAAATAGAAATATAAATAGCAATGTGATTAATATTAATATAAATGCAAATGTTTTCCTCTTGTACCCAGTGGATTGCCATAGGATTCATATCATACTGTCCATTTTGGTGACCTCTGCTAGAGAAGAAATTTGAGTAAATCAAAATAATCACTCTTGATTGCCCTTTCTCTTTATATGGAGTAGAAGGTTAAGAAATGAATTAATGATTAATGGAGGAAGAATAAAATCACAGTAATGGAGCTTCAGCTGTGTACCTTATAAACTGACATGATCTGGTGCTACCATTCTTTACCAGCTTTTCATTTTTATATCCTGTGCCTGGCGCAGAGCGAGTATCCAGTAAATGTGTGTTGTTGCTTGAATAATCTTCATTCTTACTCCTTTCCTCTCTGACTCAGCACAAATGTAAAATAGAATGCAACACAAATGGTTTTCTTTCTATAAAATAGGAAATTTTAATTGCTTTTCCTTTGGTATTCTGCAATCATTTTTTAAAAACTTACTTAGCTTACTTTTTCAACATTTATTAAGTGCCAACTATTTATATTGCATCAGCTAGATGAATGGAGATGAATGTGATCTAATCAGTTGCCCTTGAGAAGGTCATAATTGGAGGTGGGAAGAGCCACTGTAGGAATAAGTATTTCACAATGTAATGGGTGATAATTTCCACAGAAAGAGCCATGAACAGCAGCAGGATCAACAAAGCATGATGCCTGATTATGAATGTTTGATTTCTATTTGTATACTACTTTATATCATACAGAGTCTTTTCAACTTCATGATTTCATTCTTTTCTCATAAATACAAATCAACAGGTAAATAAGTATAATTCCCATTTTACATGTAAGAAAATGAATTCTTACTAAATATATTAACTGACTTAAATTCATGAAACTGGGAATTAAAACCAGATCTGATCTGATTCTACATTCAAAATTACTCTCACTGTATCAAGTTGCTTTTGTCTCTAGAAACAGCAAGGTTTAACATGACTATTATTTCTAATAAACTTAAGTCTACTCACTGGACTTGAGAAATTAACTTCCTTTACTCCCATTCCTATTTTCATTATTCATGAGATGCTGCTATGTGTGTCTCATAATGAGACCACTGTACTTAGCTTCTGTTCTTTCTTAAAGTTTCTGTTCTTGTACACATAGAGTTAATTTTGCTATAACATACATATTTATTTCTGAAAAGATGAAAAACAAAATATTATCCAGAGATAACCATTACTAACATGCCTTTTATTTATTAATCGTTATTTTTTTGAATTAGTTTTATTATAATAGTCAATTTCAGAGGACTATGGAGATTTTAATCCTTGGTTTATGCATATTTATTTATTTTCATAGCATTGGCATTACTACATTGGATTGGTCTGCTTTTTAATTTGTCTTACAACCAAATGATCAGCCACTTTGTTTCTTTCAACAAGTTAACTTTAGAATTTTCTTACCAATGCCCCTAGAGTTCCACATTTCCTTGTACCATGTCTTAGGTAACCTTAATGTCTGTAATCACCTCCCAGTTCATCCCACCATACTGATATTCCTGCACGAACATGGAAAGGTCAGTATCTTGCCATCTCTCCATTGCCCATTCCTCTTTATTACCGTGTTCTCATGCCCCCACACCTCCCACCTTTGTATTATTACATTTATGTTTGCTTCCACATATTTGAATTCCCACAAAACTTGCCATGTCTCCTTGCAAGTCTCCTGGCACCTCTTTCTTCAGCTGGTTTGCCTTCCTTTGTGTGCATCATATTCAAATTCAGCGCTCCCTCTTCTGTTTGAGAGAATGAGTCATCTCACCTCCAGCCTCTCTTTCTTGGCCTCAGTCCTCTTTCGTATTGCAAACACACAGCCAGGCTGCACATATGTCCCCCTCTGTGCGGTGCACCCCACAGAGAGCACTTCAATCAAACTCACATGATTTTTTTCCTTGAAACCAGGCCAGTTGTTCAGTGTTCACCATTATAGGCAGATACTTGATGCAAATGGAAAAAAAAAAAAAAGAATTAAATAGACAATGACAAACAATGACAAGAGCAACTAGCCAATCAGTGTAATGTCCCTTCTCACTGCATACAATCAGCTCCAGCTGTAGGCCCTTTTATCTTGAGAGTTCATAGGATAATGCACACACATAATTAACCCAAACAAACTCACTTTTTGTGAAAAACATTTTGAAGACTTCAGCACAAAAGAGCACTTTTTGGTCCAAATCCGGTACTATTCTGAATTTTTAAAAAGACCACACAGAAGCTTCATCAGCAGTACCCTAATTAAACTCATCAGTTCACAGATGTTTACAAGAAAGTGATCGGCAAAAATTTTCACCAAGAAATCCTGTTTACCAGAAGAGAAATGGATGATGACAATAGTATTAGTGATAAGAGTTAATATTAAGAACTATATTGTGCCTGTTACTTTATATAGGCCAACACATTTAGATCAATAGTCTTTTGAAGCAGTAACTGTTATCATTCCTATTTTACAGATGTCAAAACTAAGGCTTACAAGGTTAAACAAATCTCCCCAAATCACACAGCTAGGAAGCACCAGGGTCCAAGTCTCAGTTTGCATAACTCAAAAGCACATGTTTTTAATCACTACATTCTGTTGCCAACATCATAATACCACCTGTTCTATGACTAAAATCTGTAAGTTTTTCAATACTTCAGTCACCAAATAGAAACTGAGTGAACTACCACTATTTTAAAGTACTATCATTACTTTCCCCAATACCTTCTTTCCCCATTTCTCACCTGTACCTTTCCCTCAACTTCTGTCTTCTGGTCTAAAAGTTTTCCTAGTGATCTGAAGACTCTGTTAGCTAAGTCACTCCATGAAATTGATGTTGAAGGTAATATTTTCTGGATCATTTCACTGCCCACCTTAAAAATGGCAAAAGGTGCAATTTAATAAGCACTGACCACATTTATCTTTCACTGATAATCGAATGAGCTGTGTACTTTCTGTACTCTGGGGAAAGAAACAATGAGCCCTTGTCAGAAACAGAGCCTTGGTGTCACTTATAATCTAGTCCATTTAGTTTCTAGCCTTTGGTTTTTATTTTTAATTATTATTGGCTTGTCATTCTCCTTGTGCTATGCCACCAGATGCTGTTTTTCTTCTGTTTTTTCAGTATAGATGTTTCTTCAGGCCCTAGTCACAGACTTCAAAGCTGCCTTAGGCAATCTTTTTTTTTTTTTTTTTGAGAAAACACCCACTTTCATATACATTTTAAACCTCAGAGCATCACATGTAAATATTCATTATCAGTGTGTTGCAGTGGCTCATGCCTGTAATCCCAGCACTTTTGGAGGCTGAGGCGGGAGCATCACCTGAGGTCAAGACCTCTAAACCAGTCTGGCCAATATGGCGAAACCCTATTAAAAATACAAAATTAGCTGGGCATGGTGGTATACACCTATAATCCTAGCTACTCAGGAGGCTGAGGCAGAAAAATTGCTCGAACCCGGGCAGTGGAGGTGGCAGTGAGCAAAGATAGTGCCATTGCACTCCAGCCTGGGCAACAAGACGAAACTCTGTCTCAAAAAAATAAAAAAGAAAAGAAAAGAAAACAGAAATTCATTTTCTAGGCGCAAGAAGTGGTAACTGCCCTAAAATAAGTGATTAATCAAATGTATAAGAAGGTTTTGAAGAGACAGTTAGTTATATTAAGCAGCTTTCCATTTTACTTATGTATTTTTTGACTGGTCAGTGTGTTAGGATGATGCAATATACTGTTACCACTGGACTAAGCAGGAAATGTAATGATTCCTCAAACTTTTATAATACTTTGGAATTTATTCTGCTTTTATATGTAAACTTGGAAGGATACCATGTCCTAAAGGGAGAAAGAACAGGTGATATAAGCCGTAGCTTTTAATGAATCAGCATACAAATATAATCTTATTTTCATCTCTTAAAGAGGCTTGTGATCCAACTGATGGCTTTGACAGTTGGAGGCAGTGTGACCTCTTTGTTGCAAGTTAACCTCTTTAAACGTCAGTTTTTCTCATCTGTAAAATTTGCCTTATTATTAGTATCTACCTCCTGGAGCTATTCCGATGATAAGTTGTATGATTCATGTCAAAATATATGGCATAGTATTCCTAAAATATGTAACATGCAAGTGTTAAATAAATGTTGGTTCTTATTATTATCATTTTGTTATTTCTGTATTATTAAGGGCTGCCATTATCAACTGTGTTCTCCATATCCGAAGTTCCTCTACATCCACCATCTCTGCATGAGTCTATTCTTCTATCCATTCATTCCACCAACAGTTGTATATTATAATATGGGTTTCATAAATGTAGGGACCTTGTCTATCTGGAAGAAGTAGTATAGCTGAGTGGCTAACAGTATGGTTTCTGAAGCCAAGTTGTCTAGCTTTGAATTCTGCCTCTGCCACTTACCAGATCAAGATTTTGGGAAAGTTTCTTAACCTCTTGGAGACATACTTTTCTAATCTGTAAAATAATTATAATACCTACCTCATAAGTTGTTGTGAAGGTTTGGTTGTTTTAATATATGTAAAATACTTTAAAATAGTGCCTGGTATGTAACATGAGCTATATAAGTCTTTGCTACAATTATAGATTATCATTTTTATTATTTATCATAAGTCTAATATCTGACACAGAGTCCAACACATAACAGGTATGCTGTAAACATTTGATCAGTGAATAAACAAATGCCAAACACTGAAAATGAAAAAAGAAGAGAACATTTCTTATCTGGAAGAGAAATGTGAGAGGTGCTGGAGAAGCTTACAGCTTAATGGAGAACTTACAGCCAGCATTCAGACATGTCAGTCAGGTTCAGTTCTCTCCAGTTCCATCTTCCCTAACCTGGGCTACACCACCAAGGATTAACAAGCACATGGAACTTATACAGCAACATGGAACAAAATAATAAAGAGTATGAATAGTAGTGCTGCAGAGTATAGTATAGCTAACCTGCTAATTAGATAGTATAGATAACATGTACTATAGGGGTACAATCCAATGCTTTTGGCACATTTATTTTAATTCTACATCATGTGAGCAGAAAGTAATTAAACAATTATGTTATTAAAGAAATAGTAGCCCAAATCCAGACATATATGGTCAACTAATTTTTGACAAAGAAAATAAGAGAGCATAACGAAGAAAGGTGAGTCTCTTCAATGAATGCTACTGGGAAAATGGAATCTCCACATGCAAAAGAATGAAATTGAACTGTAATTTAGCTATGCACAAAAATCAGCTCAATTTGGCTAAAACACCTAAATGTAAAACCTACAACAACCATAAAATTCCTAGAAAAGAACGTAGGGGAAAAGCTTCCTTGACCTTGTCATTGGCAATGTTGTTTTGAATATCACGTTAAAAGCTGAGGCTACAGAAGCAAAAATAAATAGGACTACATTAAACTCAAAATCTTCTGCAAAGCAAAACAAACAATTAACCAAATGAAACAAATTGGGAAAAAAATTGCAAACCATGTATCTAATGATGAGATAATAACCCAAATTTATAAAGAACTGATACAACTGAATAGTAGAAAAATAATTAACAGAATTTTAAAAATAGGCAAAGGACATGAATAGATATTTCTCCAAAGAAAATGCAAAAATGTCCAGCAGGTATACGAAAAGGTGCTTAATATCACTAATCATCAAGGAAATGCAAATGTAAACTGTCATGAGATATCACTTTATAGCTGCTAGGATAGCTATTATCAAAAAGGTGAGAGATAACAAATGTTGGTGAGGATGTGGAGAAAAGGGAGCCCTTGTGCACTATTGATTGGGATGTAGACTGGTATCGCTATTATGGAAAGCAGTATGCAGGCTTCTAAATAAATTAGAAATAGATTTACCATGTGATCCAGCAATCTCTCATCTTGTTATACACCCAAAGAAGATGAGATCACCACCTTGTAAAGCTATCTGCACTCCCATGTTCAATGCAGCATTATTTACAATAGCCAAGAGAAGGCAACAACCTATGTGTCTGTAAGTGGATGAAAGGGTAAAGAAAATGTGGTATATATACACAATGAGATATTCAGCCTTAGAAAATAGATTCTGTCATTTATCACAACACATGAATTGGAGGACATTATGCTAAATGAAGTAAGCCAGAATAGAAGGAACAATATTGCATGATCTCATTTATATGTGGAATCTTTAAAAAAAAAATCAAATATACAGAGATAGAGGATGAAACAGTGGTTATAGCGGGAGGTGGGAAATCGGTGAAAGGATAAAAGGTGGCAGATATGTAGCATGGACAAGTCTAGAGGTCTTATGTGCAACATAAAGACTATAGTTAATAAAATTGTTTTATATTAGAAATTTTGTTAAATAAGTAGATTTAGCTGTTCTTGTCACACAAAAAAGTAGCCGTGATGATGGACATGTTAATTTGCTTCACTATAGTAACCATTTTATTAACTGTATGTGTGACATAACATCATGCTGTGAACCTGAAATATGCACAATGAAATTTATTTTTTTAAATAGTAGCCAGATAAGGATAACCTAGGTATTTGAAACACTTCCTGAATGAATGTTTATTCTCATTTCCTCAAAGTCAAAGTCTTTTTAGAGAGATTATCTTAAAATCATTTCAGAGAAGCGCTGCAGAGATGCACAGTAATGCCACTGCCATGAAGTCAGAATTGCATTTGCATCACAGGCTTTTCAGTGTAATAAAGAAAGAGGCATTTCTGTTAAAGCAATGACAATAGAGCACCCTTGAACTTGCTCATCCGAAAAGACTTGTGTTCCAAATAGACTCATATTAAATGACATTTTGATGAGAACAATTTTAAAGTGAAAAAAATCAAGGTTTGGTGAAGCTATTGGGAAATGTGTGCTCTCATATAGTGCTGGTATGAGGGTAAACTGGTTCGTCTTTCCAGAGGGAGAGGCACTTTCAGACTAGGTATCGAAAGCCCTGATAATGTTCGTATAGTTTGGTCCAGTAGTTCCACTTGTATTGATAAATCTGTATTAAAGAAATTATCAGAGTTATGCATAAATATAGAAAAAAGTTTACTGCAATATTATTTATAGTTGTGAAAAATTGGAGGCAAACCAATCATGCACTAGTAAGAAACTGGTTAGACCATTATGCTGAAGTCATGCGACATAATGCTCTGCAGAAAACAAAAGTCATGTTGTTAAAGCACATTGCTGCTTCTACAAACAACTAATCACTCTAGGTTTAAAAAGCAGGCTCCAAAACAATGTGTATAACAAACTCAAAATTGTTTAAAGAAATATATCTAAGTAGGGAGATGATGAATGATTTTTATTTTCTTCTTTTTTATGTATTACTTATGTATATGTATTACTTATGTATCACAGAAACTAGAGCATAACAAAAAAGGCATTTGACTCCTTATTTTCCTTTCCACAAATACTATTCTGAATTACATTATAGTTTATCACTTCTCATTTAAAAAAAGGCAGAAGCAACCTTGTTTTATAGCATCAATGATTGTACTTATCTGCTTTGACTAATACAATTAATTCATCTGTTCTGTCAAAGTATAGATACTGGACAGTAATTATCACAATTTATAATTCCAGGAATCTTCTTGCCTAAATATTTTTCTTCAGTTGCATAAATTTAACTCTAATATTGATTTTCCCCCCCTTTTCAGGTAAACAACTACAGTTTAGAAGAAGTAACACATGAAGAGGCAGTAGCAATATTGAAGAACACATCAGAGGTAGTTTATTTAAAAGTTGGCAAACCCACTACCATTTATATGACTGATCCTTATGGTCCACCTGATATTACTCACTGTAAGTACCAGTGTCATCTTCAAATAGCGTGCCAGACTTGCAGAACTGGAATTCTATAAAACTATTGGCAAAGTGTTCTCCTTGTACCTTCCCTGTTGGTTAGCTTCTGGAAATACTTCAGAGGGAGTATCCTAAACTCCACTCCTACGTTGCCTTGCAGGCCCTAGTGTTTTGAAGGTGGGATATCCTAATGAGTTGGCAGGCCCACCGTTATGGACAGGCTTAATATTGAGGATAGTGTGATTACAGTAGTAATCATAACACATTTTAAAAGGCTATTTCTCGAGCTCCTAGAGCATGATCACTCTTATGCCATCATATTCTTTCTTCCTACTTCAGATCTCTGTAGTAGTAGATTAGAAAAGAGACTGGCAAAATAGACCAGAGATGGCTCTGTGCTTCTTCCTGAAAAGGGGTATCTTGCACTTGAATGGTGAAATCGTGATCTTCAATCACCATTGTCACAGCTTTTACTTTTCCTGAATTTGTTATATTGGCAAGAAAGCTGGAGAAAATTATCAGTCACTATGGCAATAGAGGTGAGCTGGAAGTAGGGGCTTCTGGGGCAACAAGTAACGACTAGTGAGGCACTATGCTGGGGTCTTTAAAAAGTCCACTGTTGCGTAAGTCTCATGTGTTCTCCTCTTCTTAATAGGTCAACACGAATCTTATCCAAGTTTCTGTCTCTAAAGACTAGATTTAGAAGCAATTTACTTTGCTATGTAAATGTAAGGGACAGTTGTGTCAACAGTAGTAAGGTTGCCTATTCTGAAATGTTGAGAGTCTGTTTGTGAGACTGGGAACTTGGAACATCTTCATGACCAGCCATTAATTAGTACTATGGTCTCAGACAAATTGTTCAACTTCTCTCAGACTTGCATGTTTCTCTTGAGAGAAATGTAAGTGTTGAATAATTTTGTTTTCTGCCCATTGCATTAGCTATTGCTTTCCTTAATGATGATTCTGCAACAACTTACCTCCAAAATATGTATGTTTTCAAGCTGGCAGTAAATGGAGATCAGCCTTACCTAAGAATATGAAAGAGTTTTAACTGTCAGAGTTTTTCAAACTGGACGTATGTAGCAAAACCAGCCTTGATAGTCTGTGAGCCATTTCATACAGGGCATATAAGGTCAATGTCAAAGAGAGAAAGGGAGAAAACCAAACTATCTGATCAACCTTAGAAATACGTATTGAGTAATTTCAGTATGTGCAAGACACATTGTAAGGTAATATGTGGAATGCAGAGAAGATAGAATTATGGCCTTCAAAGACCCTTGTTGGAGGAAGGCTAATGCAGAGATATAAATAGAAGCAATATTAATATTTGATATAATAAGAAGTAAGTATATGCCATGGGAGAGGTAAAAATAAATGTTATTTGAGAACTCAAAGAAAAGAGATATGTTATCTGTATTTGGAACATCAGAAAAATCTTTATGCATAGGATGGCATTTCAATTGCATCTTCAGAATGAGATTTCAATATCTGAGTTGGGGTAAGCAGGAGACACAAATTATAGGTAGATGGTACAGTGGAACAAAGGTACAGATGTCAGGAAGCACAGACTGAGGACAATAGGATATGTGTTGGAGGGATATTAAAATTGATTGATTTTTGCAAGAATGGCAAAGGGGAGAGTTTATACTGTATTAAATGCATAATGACAATGGAGAACTTTTAAGTGAGAGAATAGTGTGGTCACGCTGAATTTCAGGAGGTTTTACCTCATCTCAGTAAATAAAATGGATTTGAGGAGAGAGAAAGGAGTAAGAGACCCAGTCAGAAGGGTTTTCAGACACCTAAAAGGGAGGTAGATACCTTAGGAAGGAGGAATGAAAAAGAAAGGCCAGAGTTCTTGGCCTTTGTGGGGATGGGAATAGAGTATATTTTGGGAGAAAGTCTCATAAGAGAACCTGCTCCTTAGGAGGCTTTTGCTCTGGATAATTGGATATTAATTATGTGAAAAGAATTCAAGCTCTGCAATTAGAAAACTAACATTTTATTTCAATAGAAAATTAATCATTGTTCTGAAACTAGGTATGCTGGATCTCTTTTCCAGTTCTTCTCTTCACCTAATTATACTAACTGGCATTACAGACTTAACAATTATTAAGTCTTTTCCATCCTAAAGATTACCATGTGCTTGTATATATTAAATGCAAACAAAGAGCAACCCCCCCCTTGGAGGACAAGAAAATCCTTGGCATGCAGCAAAGCCTTTCTGTTTTTAATACATTTTCTGAAGTATAGCATGACACATTGAATCATCCACATAACAGGTTTCTTTTCTCTTTTCCTCCTCCTCTTAGCTTATTCTCCACCAATGGAAAACCATCTACTCTCTGGCAACAATGGCACTTTAGAATATAAAACCTCCCTGCCACCCATCTCTCCAGGAAGGTACTCACCAATTCCAAAGCACATGCTTGTTGACGACGACTACACCAGGTCAGATATGCCTGTTGGTTAATTGAATTCCCTCTCATTACCAGAAAGAAATCACATTTGCCTAACATGTCAGGTGGTATGTTGGATACTAACTAAAGCTTCTGAGTCCCTTATTGTAGTCCCTTATTGTAAGTTTTTTAAACTTATTGTAGTTTTGCCTCAAGTGCATTGTAAATGTGTCATTATCCTCTGATAGGGACCAAAGTCACAAATTCTTTGTGAATAAATAGTAAGATATACTTGTACATCACTTTGCCACTTATTAAGACTCTGTATCTGATCTCATTTAAGCTCTACAGCCATACTATAAGATAGGTATTATTATTGAGAAGTGAAGATAGTGCTGAGGTTCAAAAGGAAGGAAGTAGCATGCCAATATTATATATTTGGTTAGTGGAATTCAGGACAGAAACTCTGTCTTTTGGCTTGAAAGTCCATGTTTTTCCCATCAATAGTTATCCACAGATTCAATGGAAGTTGAGTTAATGAACCTTCAATAGTTCAATAACTATAAGTGAAAAGGGAAAGAGTGAAGTTAACTTCTAATGGTTTGAATTCAATATAGCCTATTAATTCCAAAGGGTCACAGGGCAGGATTCTAGGACAGAGCAGAGAACCACATTGCTAATCCTACAAGTAAAGCCAAATTTAGCCAGCACTCCTCTGAAAAAGTCAGGACAGACAGCTTTCAGAGAAGACCAGTATAATTTATTTAAATGGTCATTAGGAAGGATTCAATAAAGTCTGGATGATGAATAAGTTAATGAATGAATAGGTAAATGAATAATAAGAAATGTAAATTTAAAACCTTTTTATTTTTCACTGGTCATTACATTTGGCAAAGGAATACAAAGATGATCAAGGAACAAAAACTCCCCCCCAAACTCCCTCTAGGGTGACCTGTCCTGAGGTACCCAAGGTGACAATCTGGCATAGGCCTTATACCTTCTCCATGTTCTTACAAACATATACAAATGTATTCTCAGGTATACGTGGGATGTGACATTATTTCTACAAAATAAGTTTATATTTTACATATTGTTCTGCAACTTAATTTTCTCCATGAACAATACTTTTACCAAAAATGAGATTATATGTACATATGTGTGCTTAATTTCTATATGTGTTTGTATGTAAAGAATGACAGAGATGGACTGTTTTGGTTTTATACCCTGCCTGTCTAACTGAACTCATTTGTCAGCCTTTCAAAAAGTAGGGACTTCTTGCCAGTTAGCCTTCCTCACTGGTATATGTGCATGCTTTGATCTTTCCATTCTTTGCTATATCTTTTTAAATGATTAAGCATTCTCCATTTATTTTGCAATACCAGGTTTGCTGATGTAGCTCTTTATATCTTTAGCCAAGGAATGGAATGTTTGGATGCTGAAAATGTGCATCTCTGGTGTAAATCAAATACAAGCTTCTTCCTATGCTGAAATGTCTGATCTCTATGCTCTTAATTAAAATGAGGGCTGCAGCAAAGATAATCCTCGTGGCTCTCTAAGGAATTCTGTAAATACAGGCACCTTTATCCACCAGAGTGATGATCTCTTTGCTCTTATCCTATTACTAATATTTGATATGATTTTAATTTGAAAATGCCATTTTATGTTACTAGGCCCAATAGTGAATTAACATTTATTTAAGCCCCTTCATAATCCAGACCCTTTGCTAGCTGTTTTACATACACTATCCATTTAATCCTCCCAAAAACACAGAAAAGGGCTTTAATCTTTATTTTAGAGATATGGAAATTGAAGTTCAAAGAGGTTATGGAACTTGTTTATGGTCACATAGTTTTTATTAATAAGTAGAAAAACTGAGTGCCCTGACAACTTTAAAATCAGAGCTAAGAGAAAATATTTTCATTTTCTGATTTTAAAAAAGGAAACCAAGTCATATAAAACTATATTCATCATAGAAATATGTGGCTAGAAAGGGACCTCACAGTTTTGATGAGCTCTAAAAACAAGCTACCTCTACCATAGTTGAAACCTACCTCTACCACTGGCTAACTATGTGACTCTGGGCAAGTCATTTAACCTCTGCAAGCTTCAGCTTTCTCATCTGTACAAGGGAATAGAAGGTGAGTCTATCTCAGTAGGTGGTTGTAATGATTAAGTAAGCTAACGAATGCAGAGAACTTAGAACAGTACCTGGCACATTATACGTACCCAATGAATGTTATCTGTTTACAGTAACTATACTTACTATAATCTTAATCCACTTCAGATGTCACATGAAATATTTTTATAGTACACATAAGACATGCCTCAATATCTTACATCCTGCCCCTGCCTCCTCTCCTGTTCCTCTAGAGGACAGTCTCACTAATATTTCTGTATAAAATCAGAATGGTTGGTGCCTGGCAAACTGTTAAAGTAAATTATATCAGTTCACATGCATAAACATACACATACACACGCCTCCACCACTCTCTTACCACTGCTGGTGTTCTCTCATAGGTGTTTTATGCTGTAGGCATTACCATGGGGCTCAGAGGTATTTGCTCTGAGGCGGATTCACTTCCTTATTCATAAATATTATTGAATACTTCCTATAAGACATTGGGCGCTATACTAGAAATGCACAATTGAATAAGACATAGCATCTAAGAACTATCAAACTGGGGCTAGAATATATGTAAGCCAATGGATTTCCCAATGCCTGTTCCCTAATTTATGTAGACCCCCCTCTATGAAGTTTTCCACAAAGCTTAATTTATTTTTTTTAATCTTGAGATTATATATTTTGGCATCAAAATACCCTTTCTTTGGTAAACGAATTGTGACAATTGTTTACTATGTTTTAACTTAGAAGAGAAAAATTGGCAACTTTTTGTTAAGTCTTCATTTTTTAAATGTTAAATATCTGTAAAATTCAAAAATCTGAGAATTACTAACAGACGCAAACAAGCAAAAATAGGGTCAGTTCTCTAAAGTGACCTCATGTAGCCCTAGCAGAATTCCCTAGCATCACAAGAGACATTTAGGAAATATTGCTAAATGAATATGAGTTTTATGTGAATGCTGTGGGAACAACCAATGGCATCAAAAAAACTTTTAAAGAGGAAATGACTCTAGTTAGCACTTGAAAACTGTGTAGACATTGGTCAGAGAATCAAGAGATGAAGAAGGGCATTTGTGGTAGGGGGATAGATTGTGCTTCATAGGATACAGCAATCAAACAGAATCAAAATTTGAATTCAGGTCTGTCTGTCTTCAAAGGCCCCATCCCTGCATCCCTGGTTATTAGTGCTGTTCCTACCACTTACCACCTAGATAACTCTGAACAAGTCAGTTCATCTCTATGAGTTTTGAGTTTCTCATCTGTAGATCTGCTGTAAAGTATCTTCTTATTTCCTCACGGAACTGTGAGGTTTTAATATGTTCTTATTTCCTCACGGAACTGTGAGGCTCTATAAATTATTATTCTAAGTTCATATAGCTGCTTATGTTTGACACCTACTTTGTATTTTCCTAAAATAGTAAATCAAGAAAATAAATTTCTAATAATGGGACTTGGGCCAGTAGGGAAACATGGCTGTGAAATGGGACTTTGCCATAACCTATAAAATCACATCAAATTGGAAACCTTTTGTTCCATGTGCTCATATCATAATCTTCTGTAAGAAATGTTTCTCTATTTTCCTGATTTATAGTCACATTTGTTACGGATATATAGTAAGAATTTCAAAGCAATTTTGATCTAAGTAATGCTACAATAACCCAGGTAGATTTTTAAATTTCTTTCTATTAAAGAAATGTACACCTGCATAAACTGGGAAATGTGATTTTTCCATGAATTTAGAAAAAAGACACAAATGAGAAAGTTTTGGATACAGTCCTTAGTAGCATGCCCACTGAATCCCTATAAATCAGTATTCATTGTGATATAGAATCTGGTTTTCAGTTTTTGGAAAACAAACTATTACAATGATACTGAGATCGTTTTTGGCTCTGGCATTATAGACTATCAGAGTTGAAAGGGCCATAAATAAATGGAGACTAATCTCCCTTTTTAGGATGGGACAGGGACACAGGGCCTAGAATGATTTGTTGGCTTTCCCTCGTCCAGTATTTGTAAGTAGTACAATCAGATTTAGAGCCCATGTATATGTGCACCTTTCTTTTTTTTTTTTTGCTGAAGTAAGAAAGTAGCAATTATGAAAAACTATATTCAATCAAGGATTACCAGGTAACAGTCTCTATTTTGTACATTACCTGTAACTATGAGTTCTATCTTTACTGAGCCAGGTTTTCCCTCGTTACTCAGAAAAGGTGCAAACCACACATCATCACTATCTGGCCGAATATACTTAGGTTATGCAAACAGTACTAAAATGAAATAAAAAATTTGGTAATGCAAAGTAAAACTGCTCTTTCAACATGTAAGAACTTGATTTCCCAAGTTATGGATGTGATAAATATCATTATGAAACCCAGGGATCTAAATTATAACTGTAAGAGATATATTTCTCAGTGTTAAAACCAAGTTCACATAGCTGTGAACTTAGTGTGTCTTTCTGGGTGGCTCTACATATTGGTCCTTCACATCTTTTGGTTGATTAAAAAGCATAATATAAATACAATCTCAATAAAGATTTTTTGTGTACAGAGACTTTCCAAGAACTGCCCTAAACTGTAACTCTAATATTCACCTGTTTGTCTCCCTCACTTTCTGAACAGATATAATCCCATCAGTCTAGAATCCATGTCTACTCTATTGTCTCTGAATTACAGAACACTAGCTTGCAAGCCTTATCATCTAAGGTATATTCAAGTTGTCTTTTCTTTTCATTCATTCAGTTATTTGCTCACTCAGTGAATATTCAGCTTCCAGCCATGTCAAGCATGGTTATTAGCAACAAAGTCACAATGGTGAACAAACTGGTCAAGGTCCTTGCCCTCATGGAATTTACATTTTAGTATATTGAATAAGAGATATATAAATAAATTCATTAAGTTCAGTTAGTTCTAAGTGCTATAAAGAAAATAAAATAGGATAAGGTGATGGGCAGTGATTGGAGAAGAGAACAATATGACGTAGGTAAACCAGGGAGTCCCTCTCAGGAGATAGCATATGGACTGAGACCCGAATAAAAAGTAGAAAGTGGGGGATTAAAGATCAGAGAAAGAACATTCCAAGAAGAGGGAATAGCAAGCCAAAGTCACTGAGGCAGGAATAAATTTAGTGTGTTCCAGAAACATAAAGAAGTCCAGTTTGGCTGGAAAGAGATGAGGTAATGGGAGCAGGCAGAAAATTAGGTAGATAAGGAAGCAGGAGGCAGAAGATGTAGGACTTCACAGGTAATGAGAAAGTGTAGGTCTAATTTTAAGTGCATTGAGAATTCATTGAAGGGTACTAATCAGGAAAATTTAATGATCTGATTTATGTTTTTTTAAAAAAAGTTCTGGCTGCTGTGTGGAGTAGAGACACCACTAGGGAAAAAAAAAAAAAAAGAGGGAAAAGATTATGACAGCTGGGATGGGAGGGAGTGGTAGCAATGGAAGAGAAGAGAAATAAAGAAATCTGAGCTATATCTCAGAGCAAGTTTTAATAGCCTGTGTTCCACGTGAAGAGCAGACCTGCTTTAGTCAGACTATTTTTTTGACTACTGACCATTTTTATACTTCTTATCACCTATGGAGTAGTCTTTCAGGAACAGTGTAAGTCTTTGCCACTGTTATGTGTTTCTTTTTGTTTTGTTTTTCTTATCTCTTACTATTTAACTTTGTGGATCAGAACCGGTTAGAGCCAGACCACTGTTTGTCAGATGTTTCTACTCACATGCCCTTAACTTAGAAAATAAGGGAGTCCGAGGCAGGCAGATCATGAGGTTAGGAGATCAAGACCATCGTAACACGGTGAAACCTTGTCTCTACTAGAAATGCCAAACTTAGCCGGGGGTCGTGGCACGCACCTGTAGTCCCAGCTACTCGGGAGACTGAGGCAGGAGAATTGCTTGAACCTGGGACGTGGAGGTTGCAGTGAGCCAAGAGCTCACCACTGCACTCCAGCTTGGGTGACAGAGAGAGACTCTGTCTCAAAAAAATAAAAAATAAGAAAATAAACTTGTTCTTCTCAGGCTCTGGAACATGAAGATTTCTGCTCAAGCATAAAACACATAAAATCGCGTGTATTTTATCACAAAAGCTTGGAGAATAATCTTGTTTTCTTTAATGTAAAAATATTTTTGTTACAAACTACATTATTTTTCTTCAAAATCTTAAAATGAAATTGACATACCAGAAAGGTTTTCTGAAGATATTCGTAGTCCCTGGCAAATACCACAAACTCCAAGGTACATTTAAGTACCCAAGTTTGAAAAACACTGAGCTAAGTTACACAAACTTGCCAATTATTAATTGCATTTTATAGAAACTGTCCCTTAATAATGACCCAAGGTTTGTGGTCCCCCATTAGGAACAGGCTTTCAAAGGATCAGACAGTACCTCATCAGAGTACAATACTGGCATGTCCTAGCCTCTCTCTTTTTAGTTTACATTTAATGACTTAAAACCATTCCTAGGTGAACTAGAAGTTTCTTCTTATACAGGAAAAAAATATTTTCTCATATGCTTTTGATACAGGATTTCTCTTGGCCCCTTCACTGGACTTGTGGCAGGGGCACCGTATCTACTTGGCCCAATGTACTCAACCTCCTGTGGGAGGGAGCATGTGAGTGAGTGAGTGAGTGGGTGAGTGAGTGAGTGAGTGAGTGAGTGGGTGAGTGAGTGAGTGAGTGAGTGAGTGAGTGAGGGATCTAGCCAGCTGCTGTGGCACCAACATAGGAGCAAGCTCTGTGTGGGTCTCGTGGCCAGACCAGGCATGTCTCCTGGAGGGGAATGTGGCAGCATCCAGGTGAGGGTGGCTGTGATCTGGAAACCCCAGAGGGGGTGTCACAGTGATCTTTTAGTTCTGCCATTTGAAGACAGCAGTATGTTATCAGCTCAGCTGGTCCCTTGCCTCATGGCATGGGGCGGCTGCCCTCCGCTGGTGATGGCAAAGGGCCAGTGTGACAACCTTTCTGGGTACCTGCACTCAGTGATCCCAAGCTCTTGTCCAGCATCCAAGAGGAATGAGGTCACACAGACGATAAAAGGATAGTGAAGGCGGATAATTTGATTGAGTGATGAAAATGTCTCTCAGCGGAGGTGGGAGCTAGAGAGGGATAGGAAAAGCAGTTCTTCTTCCCAGAAGTCAGGAAGAGCAGTTCATCTTCCCAGAAGTCAGGTTGGAGGAACAGAAATAATAGGATAGATGTATATAAAAGGGGAGTTTATTAAGGTATATTGACTAACATGATCACAAGGTGAGGTCCCACAACAAGCCATCTGCAAGCTGAGGCACAAGGAAGCCAGTCCGAGTCCCAAAATCTCAAAAGTAGGAAAACCAACAGTGCAGCCTCAGTCTGTGGTCAAAGGTCCAAGAGTCCCAAAGCTGAAGAATTTGGAGTCCATTGTTTGATGGCAGAAAGCACCCAGCACAGGAGAAAGATGTAGGCTGGAGATTAAGCCAGTCTAGTCTTTCCATGTTCCTCTGCCTGCTTTTATGCTAGCTGCACTAGCAGCTGATTAGATAGTGTCCATTCCAATTGAGGGTGAGTCTGCATCTCCCAGTTCACTATCAACTGAGTCTGGGGTCTTTCTAGGCACAGGATGAGGGGCGGGGCAGGCCATAGGTAGTTTTGGAAAAGGCAACGTTTGATTGGTAAAAAGGCATTATTCAGAAAGAACCAATCCAGAGAGTGGGTGAACTGGACTAGAAGTTATCATTTCGGGCTGTGGGTTTCAGGCTGTTATTTTTGCTTGAATGTGGGGTTTCATTGGGTACCCACCCCTATCTGCCTAGGCATTTGACTGCCTCCTGTCACTATCACCTTCAGTCAAGTATGGTGGAAAGAACTAGAGTACCCTAAGCAGGCAACTGACCCTACTTTAGAATTATAGTAGAATAAAAGAGTGATTAGGTGTGTGGGTCCGGGGAGCCACCCCTGCTTAGGTTTGAATCACACCATTTCCTAGCTGTGTGACTCTGGGTGAGTTATGTAACTTCTCTTTGTCTCAGTTTTGTCATTTATAAAAGGAGCAGGATAATGCTTTCTGCCTCATAGGGAATACCACTTTCCACCTCATATCACCAGGCATTTGATTCTCATAAAGAGCACGCAACCCAGATCCTTTTTCATTCTTTAGTTCATGTTGTGACAATAAGCTGAGTTAGGACATGTAACATGGTTGGAAAACAATAAGCACCTGATAATTGTTAGCTGTTATTAATACCATTGAGAAACAAGGATTTTAAGATGAACTATGATACAAATAACACCACTTCTGGTAAATATCCTCCAATTATTTATATAACTGTAGCCAACAATATTACACAGCTGCTCAAACATGTTGTAATCTACACATATAGATTTTTCAACTTGTTTATCTTACAGAACACATTAGAATATTTTATTACAGAAAGTCTATAGTCTGACTGCTTTATTGAGAATCTTAATTTTTATGACTATAATGAATAGCTAATACCAGCTGCAATGAAAATCTAATACAGAATTCAGTGTAACCAAATATGGCATAAACTAGTCTATCAGTTTCCCCTCTGACTAAAATATGATTTTTGATGGATAATTTGTTGATTTTGCCATTTTAAATAATTTATAGTAATTCTCAATAGCTAACACAAAGTAGCTTTAAGTAGCTTTTCCCTTAAAAAGTTCTGCAAAACATGACGTCAGACTCCTCACAGCCTTTACAAAGTTCATTATAAAACTTAACCAAATTAAAGATTCATGAGCAAATGTCTCTGAGATTTTGTTTTGCTCTGTGTTACATTTCTGATTTCTCCAACATAGAGACTGATACTATAACGTATGTTTTGAAGCAAAGTATAGAAATGAAAGGGGAGAGTGAGATAAAACTATTGAGACAGATAGATAGACAATAAAGTAGAAGCTTCAAGGAGAGTTTTCTCTTTATTGGTGTAAATAAGCAATAAAGAGAAAACTTTAACCACATAACCACTTAGGTTTACTTACAGAAACTATGATTCATAGAACTATTCTACTAGAAGTAGGAAGCAGAGAGAGTGGGTATGCTAATGGGGAATCTGACAAATCTTAATTGGAGGTGACCAACCAAATATATATTAGAAAACATGTTAAGCTGCTGTTCGCTTTCAAGGAAATACATATTAACAAAAATGCAACAGTAATGAAAATTTTAAAACTGTCTCCTATAGATGTTTATCATTTCCTATGTACTTCATAAGTTAACCAGACATAAAAACACTGTACTATGCCCTATAATTTTATGGAAAATGGTTATTGCATATATATAGCTATTGTTGCTATACATGTAAAATTTGAATAGTTGTTTAATCCATGCTGCATTAGATTTTAATGGAGTAAGTTCATCCTTGCTTTCATTTTTTAGTTCATTGATGTAAAACAGGATTGATAATAGGCAGTGGAGAATTTTGAAGGGACCACTTTAGAAGCTATTTGGTCCCTATCCTCTTACAAGTTAACCACTTGTAACAGAATGCAGCTTATTTCTGGCCCTAATCTGTATGACACTGAAACAGGGTGCATACTGTGGCTCAAGAAAGTAGACATCATCTATTCTTCTAGGAGTTTATTTTTATATTCATACATCCATAAACTGATCATATAGAACCAGAAGATACCTGATTTCTAATTGTCCTCAGGTGGATGTATACTTTGGCAATTGTCCATGACAGATTTGCAATCCCTGGGTGATTTCCTGCCTTCTTATGTATCAGTGGTCCCCAAACTTTTTGGCACCAGGGACCACGTTCATGGAAAACAAGTTTTCCATGGACAGGTGGTGGGGGGTTGGTAAGGTTTCCAGATGAAACCGTTCCACTGTTCCACCTCAGATCATCAGGCATTTGATTCTCATAAGGAGCACACAACCCAGATCCTTCACAGGCGCAGTTCATGGTTCGATCCTTTGAGATCTAATGCCAGGGGCTGATCTTACAGGAGGGGGAAGCTCAAGCAGTGAAGCTCCCAGCTCACCTCCTGCTGTGCGGCCAGTTCCTAACAGTCCATGAACCTAACTGATAGCGGGGGTGAGGACTCCTGTCCTATATCATTAGTTGCTGTGGGTGAGGTTATCTGTTAATATTAGTAATTACCTTAACGAAATATAGGAAAATTGTGAGATACAATCATTTCATTCCAAAGACATTCTTACTATACTATCGATTTATAAATTTCATGAATTTTGGGTTATGTCATTCACTTTTTGCTTCTAGGTAATTGTATTCATAGTTAATGGAGCAAACTATAACTGAGTAAAAATCCGTCTTGAAAATACTGCTTTATATATTTTTCCAGATATTTTTTCCATCTTTATAGCCATTTGCTTCTTATTATCTATTAATCTACCTTATAGCCCTCCTTAATTTTTTCTTTCAATGTTTTATTTTTGTCTTATTTCATTTTCTCTAATTGTAAGAGTAATATATATTTGTAGAAAAACTGTAAAATAAAAATATGAAGAAAAACTACTAAAATTACCATTTTTTTCTACCAAGGACAGATAATCACTTGAAGTATTTTCCTTTGAGTTTTCTCCATGTCTGTATATTTATTTATGTTATTTGGACTATACTCTGTACAATGAGAGAGTTTTTGCTTTTTTTTTTTGCTTTAACATTATATCTTGAGAATTTTCTAATGTTCTTAGTCTTCAAAAACATATGTTTAGTAGCTATATAATAGCCTAGTGTATAACTAAACCATAATTACATAATTACTTTCCTACTATTGGACATTTATTTTTAGGATTTTCTTATTATGCTTATACAGTCTTTATGCCTTCAGCTCTTGATTATCTATTTATTTAATATAAATGCCAAATTCCCACTGCCTAATCAGCATCTCACTTGGTTGTCTAATAAACATTGCATGTTTAATACGTCCAAAACCAAACTCTGTTGCTGTTTATTCCCAGCCTGCCCTAGGGTCTCACTCTTTGGCCGATGCTGGAGTTCACTGGCTTGATCTCAGTTCACTGCAGCTTCAACCTCCCAGGCTCAAGCAATTCTTCCACCTCAGCCTCCCGAGTAGTTGGGACAACAGGCACATGCCACCACACTTGGCTAATTTTTGTATTTTTTGTAGAGACAGTGTTTCACCATGTTGGCCAACCTGGTCTCAAACTCCTGGGCTCAAGAGGTCCCCCTGCCTTGGCCTCCCAAAATGTTGGGATTACAGGTGTGAGCCACCACACCCAGCCTGTCTTCCTCTTCTTAATAAATGGCAGTTCTACTGATCTGTTGCTCAGGTCACCAACTTTGGGGTTTGCCTTCTCTTTTTTTCTCCTTTCATATTCTATATCCAGTCCATCAACAAATTTCTGTAGGTTTTACCTTCAAAATACATCCACAATAAGCCACATCCCACACCCAGCACACTAGTCCATTCACATCATCTATTATTTGACTACTGCAATAGCTCCCTAAACAGCTTCCGTTTCTGCCTTTGTTACTCATGCTGCACCATACATTACTCTTTTAACTTCAGATCACATCTCCCGGAGTTAAATCTAAAGCCCTTATTTATGAGACTATGATTTGACTCCAGCTGGCTGCTCTGACCTCATCTCCCACCACTCCCTTCGTTGATACTCAGACTTGCTTGTTACTTGATCACAGGAGGCATACTTTGCTTCAGGAAGTTTGTGCTTGCCACTCCTTCTGCCTCAAATGTTTTTCCCTTTCATGTCCACATGTCAACATGGTTTGCTTTTCTTTCTTCTCTCTGGTCAAAGGACAGCTTATCACAGAGTCCATCTCAGACCCCAGATGAATATCACTCATCCACAATCATCCTTTTGTCCTATATTCTCTTTTGTTTTTCTCCCTAGTGCTTATTCCTGCTTGACATATTTTTATTTGAATATTTGTTTGTTGTCTGTCATCTTCACTAGGCTATAAACTTTATGACTCAGGGACTTATCTGTTTTGTATGTTAATTACCCCAGTGCAAGAAAGAGTGCATGGAGTATATATTCTACTTGGTAAACATTTATGTACTGAATATAATGGAATTAATGAATATTTACAGGACTCTTAATATTGCTGTCAGATTGATTTATTGAATTCTTTGGTGTCAGTTTACATTCCCATCAGCTGTATATGGAAATGCTTGTTTTAATACTCTATCTAGTTTAAATGCTTATGTCTCTTAATTTATCTTTAATTCTCATGTTTTCTCTTTCTCCTTTATCTCTCCACTTCTGTTCATTTATTAATCTCTTAATTCATTTATTCAGGCTTTCACTTTCCCTACTTTGATTTATTCAACAAATATTTGCCAGTGTTTGGTGTCTTCAGAAAGACAGAAAAGTGAACAGTGTGGAGAGGAGGCAGGCAAATAAACCCAAAAATATAATACAGGTGACACATGCTGTGTTGAGAGCAGTACTGAAAGC
The DNA here is from genome assembly GCA_036589455.1 of Ateles fusciceps. Taxonomy (NCBI): domain Eukaryota; kingdom Metazoa; phylum Chordata; class Mammalia; order Primates; family Atelidae; genus Ateles; species Ateles fusciceps. Next base: position 2,600,687 of record JAZHEH010002752.1, read on the forward strand.
TATATGGAGCTCAGAAAAGGCATCTAATCCAGACCGATGAGTCAGAAACAGCTTCTTCCAGGGAGTGACTGAGATTGGAAAAGAACAATAGGAATTAGCCACTAGTATCTATGACTTTCTTGTGATAGCTTCAGTAGGGTCTAGGGTATAAGGGGAGACAATACTGTGAAAGTCACACACAAGGATACTTAAGCAGAAGTTCTGTTTATTCTCTGGCCCAAGCCATTTGCTTGTTTTTGTTTGTTAGAGTTTTGCTCTTGTTGCCCACACTGCAGTGCAATGGCATGATCTCAGCTCATTGCAACCTCTGTCTCCCGCATTCAAGCAATTCTCCTGCTTCAGCCTCCCAAGTAGCTGGGATTACAGGCATGTGCCACCACACCAGGCTAATTTTGTATTTTTAGTAGAGACAGGGTTTCACCATGTTGGTCAGGCTGGTCTCGAACTTCTGACCTGAAGTGATCCAACGACTTCAGCTTCCCAAAGTGCTGGGATTACAGGCATGAGCCACCACACCTGGTCATTTGCTTGTATATTTCACAACCAATATTCAGGACCAGAACATCCTCAGTTATAAACAGATATTATTCAAATACTTCTTAGAATTCATAAGAATTACGGTAATAGTAATAACTAATATTTGTGTAATACCTTTCAGCTTACAAAGTACTTTTATATACATTGGCTAATTTGCATAGTAATTCCAAGAGGCAGCTATAATTACCCGCTTTTAGAGATGAGGTAACTGATGTTGACTAACCCAAGGCTGACTCTGCTGGTAAGTGATGGAAACTACAACAGATTAAACATTATATAAAATGTACTGTCCATACAGAAAATAAAAGGTAAATAGATTAGGCTTAACATCTGGAAATTAGCCTCTGAATTCATGATGATTAATTCCAATTGTTTTTAAAGGTCCATTATTGAAGGCCCTACCCATAATCTTGTGTAATTCTTTCTGTGTTTTTAAGTCTAGTATAGGCAGGAAGGTAAGTGGAAGGAAGCAGCATGACTTTTAGAACTGGATAAATCTAGGCACATATCAAGTGGGAAACAGGAAGATATTAGTCAAAAGATACAAAGTTTCAGTTATGCAGGATAAGTAAATGCTGCATGTCTAATTACAGCATGCTGACTATAGTTAATAATACTATTTGTATACTAGAAATTTTCTAAAGATTAATTAAAGGCTCTACCATTAAATGGCTCTATGACCTCGGACTATGTATCTTTTGGTTTCTTTACGTGTAATTAAGAGATAATAACTTAGTTGGCAGGATAGTGTGGAAGAATAGAGATACCATGTGGAAATCAAATAATTGGCACTTAACGTATGTTAAATTGCTTCCTCCTTCCCCTTCCTCATAGAAGCACCAATTCTTACTTTTTATTACTAATAATCTAAAAATACATTAATCCAAGAAAATGGAGGTAGGGAAGGGGAAAGAACATTAGATTTAAAACCAATTTGTGTAGTTATCACATACAACATGTTTATCGAATCTTAAAGAGCTATGGGAAGGAAACACCATTTATTGAGATCTGCTTGGTGCTGGATACCTTTCATACATTATCACATTTAATCTACGATCTCAGTTAGTTTACTATCGTTTTTACAGCGCTTCCAAACCCACTAGGGAAAAAGAACATTTCATACTCTCTTCTAAATTATTTCTAATCAACACTGGAGACCATGTGGACAACAATATTAGAAAAAATGAAATTCATTTTGAATTAATGTTAATAATTATCATTTATTGAATTTCTACCATATGCCAGTCTATACTCAGTACTTTCCACAAAATATCTCACTTAATCTTTGAGATTGGTATTATTATTTTCACTTTATGCATGAGGAAGCAGAAGCAAGAAAGATTAGTTAAAAATATAAATATTTGTATAACAATGTGTTAGACACTCTGAGTATATAAACTCATTAACCTTCCCATCACTCCATGAGGTAAATCCTATTTTTATTCCCATTTTGCAGATAAAATTTAGGCACAGAGCAGTTAAGTCCTTGCCCGCATAGCTAGTAATGAGCAAAGCTGATGTATCAACATAGGCAGTCGGGCTCCAAAATCCATATTTTTAACTACACCATTAACATGCAGTTGGTATATAACAAGATCAAGATTCAGAACAACTCAGATCTGGCTTTTCTTTCTGTACTACATAGGTAGCATTAATAACTTTAAGATTTCTAGAATGTTCTCTCTGCTTCAAGTCTTGGTTTTTCTTTTACTCAGAAAGGTAGAACTAAAGTTTTATGTGGTTGCCTCCTCCCAGAAACACAACCTGTTCCAGAAAGTAATCAACTTCCATGGAGTGCCAGGTGGGGAGTCAGTCCTTAATGCCTGTTATTCTGGCTATTACATCAGACCCCATGTGGCTGCCTTAATGAGCATTTGCTGAAAAAACTTAGCTGTGGTTGTGAGGGTGTCTCCCTGCGTGTAAACATTTAAATATCCACCCCCATCCTAGGTTTTTTTTTTTTAAATTGGATTGACCTTGAAGTAGAACAATGTGAGTCCTTTCTCAGGTAGACTGCTTCCTAATGGGAATGTTATCTACTGATCCACTGGAGGCTGAGATTTTATTTTTTGTTTTGTTTTCATCTTTTTCTAAAGTCTCATTTACCACCTTGAGATAGGAGATGAAGGCAAAATGAAATAGCTGAAATAAGTGTGATAGTCAAAGATTTCAAAGCCAATTTTGTGAAGCCTTGCTCTGAATTTATAATAGTATTAGTAAACCGTCAAAACTATCTAGTACTGCACAGATACTTTTCTATTTCTCATTTTAATTCCTATGACTTTATACAAAATGGACAGAGGGATGCCGTTTTATGTCTGTTTTACCGATTTGGAACCTGAGATGATAGATTTCATGACTTCCCCTATGACAATTAGAAATTAAATGACAAACACAGAAGCCAGAAGCCAGAAATAGGATAGCATCTTGGTTAAGAGAATGATGTTAGACTCAAAAGACTCTGGGCTCACCATTTACTAGCTATTTGACTTTGGATGAGTTATGTAACTTCCTTGTGCCTCAGTTTCCCCACCCATGCCTGTGCCATGGGTTATTATCAGGATTAAATGAATTAATCCATGTAAAACACTTCAAACAGAGCCTGGCACAAAATGAGCTACATTCCGTGTGGCCATTATTATTATTAGCATTGACTTTTAGTCCAGGAAACCATAGTGATTATAGGACTGGCTGCCGCTGTGATGATAGCTGAGCTAGCTGGGGGTGGTAGAGTGAGGTTAAGAGGTGAATGCCAGGGAAACAGTCTCCCAGCTAGCCTAATAAAATGTAGATTTATAGTGCGCTTATACCTGTATTAAGAATAGATTTTGTGACTTTACATTGATTTAGTGATGTTTCCTCTGTATTTCCATGTGATTTAAAAACATATATTGATGTTAATTAAAAAGAATCTATTAAAAATGAGGCCTAATTATAAAAGTGATGCAAAAGAAAAGTCTGTGTGTTAAAGAAACTGATAATTAATTATAAAACTTTAAAATAAAAAATTGTGAAATGTTGAGTAATCACAAATATTTCCATTCCTAAATATTCAGATTTCCTATGCAGACATCATAAAATTTTAAAAGTAAATGCAGTGTTTATTTTTGCATACCATTATTATTTGAGCACAGAAATTAAATATATGCATAGCAGTATCTGTCATGATGCTTTCCAGTTCCTAGGGGTGGCATTCATTCCATGGCTTCACTGCATAATATTAAATTGGATCGTATACTGTCAAAGTTTCATACAGAGTATGTATCTGAATCCATATAATATTCAGAGTAGCTCTAATAAGATTACACTGAATTTAAATTTGTGAGAACTAAGGGAAGCTATGTAGGAGTTGCAACTGAGTGTGGCACTCATAGTGAGAATGTGATCAAGCTGACGAAAGAAAGGTAGGGCCATCCCTGGAACCACTGTTTTCTGCAGCTTAGAGAGAAATATTTGATTAAATTCTCCTTACAAAAATTTTTAAAGAATTCTCTGTGTGTGCACACGTGCATATTCACCAGTGAAATAATGAAAGGCACTACTTTTATCTTCCTTTGAAAAAGGAACTTAATATTTATACTCTACAAATATTAACATTTATCTACTGAATATAATCAAGTCAAAAACAATTTAGAGCAATAATTTGGATTCTATAGTACTGAAAGAGCTAATGTCATTCAAAATTGTGACTATTTCATACCTTTTTCAAAAAGAGTAGGTGTAATTGGAGTTCTCCACTCTGACAGCCCATTAATCACCTGTGAAATCTCTTTAAAAATCACACTGCCACGTGTGTACCTATGCAACAATCTTCCATGTTCTTCACATGTACCCCCAAACCTAAAATGCAATAAAAAATATATAAAAAATAAATAAATAAATTAATTAATTAAAATAAATTAAAAAAAAAAAAAACAGAGGCCATAACCCCATGCCAGATCTACCAAATCTGGATGTCCAGGGTGGAAGTGGGACATAAATATCAAAAACAGAACAAAAATTTCCACAGGTGATTCTGATGCACAGGTAGATTTGGGAATCACCTGCTTAAATTCATTGTATCTTTGACCTCAGTCATATTAGCAGAAGTTGGCGGGGCACAGTGGCTCGAGCCTGTAATCCCAGTACTTTGGGAGGCCGAAGTGTGTAGATCACCTGAGGTCAGGAGTTCAAGACCAGGCTGGCCAACATGATGAAACCCCATCTCTACTAAAAATACAAAAATTAGCCAAGAGTGTTGGTGGGCACCTGTAATCCCAGCCACTCAGGAGGCTGAGGCAGGAGAATTGCTAGAACTTGGGAGTCTGAGAGTGCTGTAAGCCGAAATTATACCATTGTACGCTAGCCTGGGCAGCAGAGTGAGACTCTGCCTCAAAAAAAGAAAGGAAAGAAAGGAAAGAAAAGAAAGACAAGAAGGAAAAGAAAAAAGGAAAGAAAAGAAAGGAAAGAAAGGAAAGGAAGGGGGGAGGAAAGGGAAGGAAGGAAGAAAGGAAGGAAAGAAGGAAGGAAGGAAGGAAGGAAGGAAAATCATGTTATCAGAAGTAAAAGCAAAAGGTAGCACATTAGAAAAATAAAAATAAAAACACACAGACAGGCATTTCTCTCATAGGGTAAATTTTCACTAAAATAGTGGATGACCCTAAACCACTGAGAGTACCAGTGATAATGTGCAAACAAAATCATTGCTCCTGAGCAAGTGTTACCAAACATAGAATTTGTATGGCAGTGTTTAGATTTTATAACTAAATGCACCAGCTATTTAAAAACACCTGTAGCAGGTATGCACTTTACTCTATAATAAATACATTTTAATAGAGCATTATTTTGCTTCCTTTAAATCCAAATATAGAACAATAGGCTCTATCTTGACTGCCTTTTCTCTCAGAGCTCTCCTTGAGCATCAGCCCTTTAAAAGCTCAGATTTTTGAAGAATGAAAACCTGGAAGAGAGATGTCTTTGGGAAAGTTCTGCTTTTCTTCCTGTATTACAAATCTCTGGTGAGGCAAAGGAATATAAAGGTCTGGTTATCTGCTTCAGACTTGGGAAGAAAAACATAGGAAGCTCAAAATGCACATTAATATTTCAATTGTCCTACTCCCTCCCTTTATCTGTCTATCTATCTATCTATCCATCTATCTATCTATCTATCCACTTTCAAGACAGAGTCTCGCTCCGTTGCCCAGGCTGTAGTGCAGTGGTGCAATCTTGGCTTACTGCAACCTCTGCTTCCGGAGTTCAAGCAATTCTCATGCCTCCACCTCCCGAGTAGCTGAGATTATAGGGACGCACCACCAAGCAGCACCATTATGCAACAGCTATGTGTAATATCCACTGTGAAAGTTTGCTGTTGTAAAGATTAAGGGTGATGGTATATGTGACCATATAGTGACTTAGAAATTTGGGGACCCTCCATTCTTGCAATAATCTGGTATTCAACCATTTCCGTCCTCTACCTCACCATCTAAAAAGAGCAAATTCCAGATTTTAGGCAAATCACATAGATTTTATAGAATGTTTCTTAAGGAGACAAAAGGGAAGATGATGGGGTGACTTTGCTCCAGAGTCTATGTTGTCTATGCCACCCTGCTGCGTGGAGGTATTCTGAGCTGACCTCAAGATTCTGTGGAGCCCATTGGCTCTTGGATGTTTTGACCATTACTTTTCACTGTGCCTGGCTTTTATTACACTGCTCCAGCAGTTTTGTTGCCTGGTATCCATCTAAACTGTGATTGAAATGTATTGTTCTAAAATTTCTCTCATCTGTTAAATCTATTCTGGCTTGGTTAGATATAATGGACAGAAGGTTGGCTCTATTGCTAGTCTTTTTATAAAAATCTCTTCCATCTAGTTCTGTTATTCCACATGACCTCATTTAACACCTCTGACTTGCATTGGCTATATGGGGACAGTCAGGATTGCTAATAAAGCACAGTTTTCTGTGGATCCTCAAGATAGGCAATTAATGCTGTCTTTGATGGAGTTCATGACCAGTCACCTGTCCCTCAATGTAATTTGTAATCTTACTCCAACCTGCTTGAAAGACTTTGGCCAACAGTATACAAGATGATATCTCTTATTTATTTATTTATTTTTAATAGGTTTTGGGGGAACAGGCAGTGTTTGGCTACATGAATACATTCTTCAATGGTTATTTCCAAGATTTTAAAAGAGCATAAACAGGAAAGTCATATGTATGGTTGCCTTAAGAACATGTTTGTCAGTGAGGGAAGAGTGTCTGTTTCCCTCCTATAACACATAGCCATTTTTAGCTTTATTTTGTCAAATACATACACACATCTTCTCCAAGACAAAGTAATGGTTAAGGGAAGAATTTATGTCAAGAGCAGGTTTTTAACTTCCATATTACCTAGATTAGTATCTGGTACATAAATATAGTTGTTTCCTGACCATGTTCCATATGGCAGGTGATTTACTAAGGCTTTGCATAGTTTATCTCATCTAATCCTGTAGCAGTCCTCTAAGGTAGGTCTTAAAAAGCTGTTTCCAGGTAAGGCAGCCAAGATTCAGGCAATGGAAGTACTTCCCCTGTAGTCACAAAGAAGATCAAACCCAGATCGTCTAACCCAAAAGCTGTGCTCTTTCCACCATGTTCATGGCCTCCCAATGTGTTTTCTAAGTGCAGTAAATACGTGAATAGATGAATAGATGTACCAGTAAGAAGACTACAATTGCTGTAAATTTGCTTTAATTTTGTGTCATCTTTTCTATAAAAAAGCTTTAGCTAGTACATAATTTCCCTGAAGTAAGCAAAGCCCTAACTGGAATCTTGTTAGTAACAGAATATATTTGCATAACTGAAGACATTTGAGGTTGACAAACTTAAATAGCAAATATGGTGATGCCAGTTAACCCATCTTGTTAGTCATAACCAATTATTTATAATACTGCTTTTACTACTCTTATAATGCCATGTTAGTTAATACCTAGGCACTACGTAGAAATAAAAGTTGCCCTTTACTAAGGAAACAGTACTAATTTGAAAAAATATGTATTTTCTGTTTCTGGGTTAAGAATGTGTGGATCTTTGGGGCTGAATGAAAAGTACCCAATGCAAATCCCCAACAGTCCTCCCCTGGAGTTAAAATTAAAAATAGTTTTTTCCTCCAGCTTTATTGAGGTATAATTGACAAATATTTATATATTTACAGTATACAACTTGATGTTTTATTAGATATACATTGTATATTAGTTCATTTTCATGCTGCTGATAAAGACATACCCAAGACTGGACAATTTACAAAAGAAAGAGGTTTAATGGACTTACAGTTCCACATGGCTGGAGAAGCCTCACAATCATGGCAGAAGGCAAAGAGGAGCAAGTCACATCTTACATGGATGGCAGCAGGCAAAGAGAGAGCTTGTGCAGGGGAACTCCTCTTTGTAAAACCGTCAGATCTCATAAGACTTATTCACTATCATGAGAACAGCATGGAAAAGACCTTCCTGCCCCCATGATTCAATTACCTCCCACAGAGTCCCTCCCACAACACGTGGGAAGTCAAGATGAGATTTGGGTGGGGACACAGCCCAACCATATCACACTGTGAAATGATTACCACTATCAAGTTAGTTAACCTGTTCATTACCTCACATAGTTACCTTTTTTGTGTACATAATGATAACATTGAAGATCTATCCCCTTACAGAGTACAAAAATTATTTTAAAAAAATAAATTTAAAATACAAAAAATATATAATTAAGGAAATCAAAAGTACCCATAATCCCACCATTCAGATAAAGTACTATTAACATGTTGGTAACTTTTCCATATTTACATACAGATGTACAGATATGCCTCTTAAAAAATTGGCATTGGACTATGTATGCAGATTTATGACTTTTTATTGCTCAGCTTATATCATGAATAATTTTAATGTTATTTAAAAGTCATTTAGGAAACATGAAATAGTGGGAGAAAATAAGAAATTTTATGTAGACATATTATTCATAAATGATACTGAACAGATTCCCTGGCATATGCTTCTAGACTCTTTTAATCTCATTATTTACTAAGTCAAATTGAGATCATACTTTATATATTTTATTCCCAAAAGCTGAATCAAACTGTATATATATTATTTTAACCAGCATTTTTAATTAATATGTGAAAATAATATGGCTCTCTTTATATGTCATCAAATTTACTTATACAGGAATGGTTTGAATGCCTACAATAAAACTATATTCAATACTAACGAACATAAATATTTTTTCTAGTGTTTCGCTTTTACAAACACTGTGACAATGACAAGTCTGTGAATACCTATTGTACTCAGTTTTGTAGAACAGATTTCTGAAAGTAAGATTTCTAAACTGTAGGTTCAGCAGTTTATACTACCACCACCAATGTATGGAGAGTGTTTTCGCAGCCAGTAAAGAAAAGGTAGCCAGTGCCATATGTACTGACACAGAAAAAATGTCTAATATCTAACGTGAAATTTAAAAATAAAAGCAGTGGCATAATAATATATGTAATTAACTTTTATTTTAAAATTATATGTCTGCATATACAGATTTGAGTATAGATGTGAATATGGGGATAGATATAAACAGAGACATCTATTTGTTTTTGAGCACTGAAAATACAAAAATAAATTAAGCACATAGGTTGATTTAAAAGCACATAGCAGACCGGAGGAGGTGGCTCACGCCTGTAATCCCAGCAGTTTGGGAGGCTGAAGCAGGCAGATCACCTGAGGTCAGGTGTTTGAGACCAGTCTGGCCAACATGGGGAAACCCTGCCTCTACTAAAAATACAAAAATTAGGCAGCACAGTGGCACATGCCTGTAATCTCAGCTACTTGAGAGGCTGAGATGGGAGAATCACGTGAACCCAGGAGGCAGAGGTTGCAGTGAGCTGAGATTGTACCACTACACTCTAGCCTTGGTGACAGAGCAAGACTCTCTCTCAAAAAATAAATAAATGAAATAAATTTAAAATAAATAAATAAAAGCACATAGGAAACTAAAGGGAGAGTCAGAGTAAACAAGTAAATTATGTTACAGAGTAAATGTATATGCCGGAAGGCTGGTTACTAGCAATGTAGGGGAGCTTGCAAGGTGATGGGGCTGGCAGATTGCCAAATAAGGATGTCCAGTTAAATCTGAATTTAAACAATAATAAACAACGAATAGGTTTCAGTATAAACGTGCCTCATGCAATATTCACGTATTTATACTAAAAAATTATTTGTTACGTTTCCAAAATAGAAATGTAACTGGGCATCCTATATTTTTATTTAGCTACACCTTGCAACACTAGACCTGGCCAGAAACATGGTTTAGTCATCATAAGAGGAAATTATCTCTCATGAATGAAGTCACATCAACAGACATAACAAGAGATGTATAAACCAGATGGCCTACAGCCAGATTTCCTATTGAAATATCTATAGTAGTCAAAACATTTACTGATTGTCTTCCAGCCACCGTGTTATTCATGCATCATTTCATCTAACACTCATAAGGCCCTAAGAGACAAGCACTATTCCTGCTTGTTAGGGGAGGAAACTGAGGCATAGAGGTAAACAATCTGCCCAAGATCATATGGCTTAAAGGAATGGGGCCAGATTTGAATCTAGATAGTCAGACTCACAGTTTGTTTTATCTGATCTATTCTCTACTGCCTTTAAAAAGGAGCTATAATTGCCAGTATGAACAAGAAATATAATCAGATCACTGAGGGCAAGTATATGCTAGAGAAAGAGTTTAAAACAATGATGACAAAACACTTAGTGGTTACACACCAGCCTTTGAAACCAAACATCTGTCAGGCATGTGAGTATGGGAAAGTTAATGCCAACCTTTGCAGATAATAATATTACATATGTCTTAGGATTCATTGGAGTATTACATGATATCGGATATGTAAAGCATGTGTAGCACAGGGTATATGCGAGTTATTATTACATGATATCGGGTATGTAAAGCATATGTAGCACAAGATACATGTGAGTTGTTGTTATCATTTTAAATACATCAAAGTACAAAACCAAGTGGCAATCATGAAGAAATACTGTATGGGAGTTTAGAAGAGAGAAAAATCTGCCATCAGGTGTACTCAGAAGACTTTATGGAGAAAGCATTAGTGAGACGCTGATAGAAACCAGGGACTTTCTAATGTTTAGGGTTGGGATAAAGGACCAATATGTGTAAATTTTAACAGAATGTGAACCATCAACTCAAGGGCATTTGTGACCTCAGTCTTTGTCTTTGTCTGAAATCCTAGTAAAGGTGCTTCTTGGCAAAGAGCCTTCTCTAAAGAGAGCAAGGCACTGATACAACAATCTCTTGTTCTTATACATGTCTTACCCTTCCCTTGTGGGCCACCAGACCATCTTTGTAACCTATTTGCAGTAACAGGCACAGAAGACTAAATCGTAGCAGCCACATGAAACAGAGGGAAATGTACCTCTTCCAAGGAATGTGAAAGAAATCCATTTAAGTGATTTGGTTAAAGCCACCTTATCCTGCCTGTTCACAAGTAAAGAATTATATCTGAACATTATTTTGCCTTCTAGGAAGCTGCCATTATATTCAATCTCAGCATCCATTCAATTAAAGGTATAAGAGTTTTCCCTCCTGTAGAGTTTGTCTTAGTAATATAAAATTGGCCTACAGAAGTAAATAGTTGAATAAACATTTTGCATTCTACTTTAGAAAATATGATTTTGCTAAATATATTCAGAAATTCTTGTGAAGGTGTGAATTTTAAAACTCAAAGCTTTATCAGATTTGGCAACTTTAGTTTAGGTGTTACCGACATAAATCATCCTGGAGCCTCTGAGGAAAGAAAAGAATTCTTTTAGAGTTGAAGTATTTATTCTGTAACATTATATTTTAACACTATGATAAAAAGAAAGAAATGGTATGTGATATTAAGCTTCAGACGTTCTCTTTGGGGCCTTCGTGATGTTCCTCACACTTTCTTTTCTCTTTTATTTCCAAATTTTTATAAAAAAGGAATGGCCTTGCTTTTTTTTCTCTACACCATTGTTTCATAGTACTGGCTAAGACTATGAAGATATGAGAAGTATACTCAACAGATCAAACCTGAAGGTACCAGTGGGATACCCAGCTTGAACAAGTGGGCTCTGCCCACAGGTCTGCTGAAAGGGCAAACCAAACCCATAAGGACGAGGTGTCTCATTCCCTAGCGAGCGCTAAATAGACAGGGTGTGTGCTTGGCGCAAAGGATGGCAATCCAGAAGCTAGCCAGTAACCAAGAAGGTGGTTTACTCAAAAAGGTGTACTAAGTCCATCAAATACTCTCTTAGGAATGTTTAATTGAAAAGCAGTCCAGCCGAGGCAATGATCAGTGAAAGGGGAAGCTAGTGAGTTATGCTGTAAAGGAGACTCGATGATCCATTATTGAGTCTAATGCCAGCTAATGTCATTACAGAACAGAAACTGAGGGCAAGAAGAAGCTATCAGGTAGAAAATATTTCACTGGTAAATTGAGGTTAAAGTGGTAATTTGAGAGAGAAGGAACAAGTAGCACAAAAGAAACCACGTTATCTTGAAGGGAAAGCCATAAAGATCCAGCTCATCAGATCTCACTCTTCCTTATTTCTTAAGCAGCTTTTTTGGATTTCCATGCACATGTGTCCTGTTACCTAAAGTAGCTTAAATAAGTCTCTGTTCCTGCAATCAGATTTCCTTACAAACAAAACGTTTGTTCGATAAACAAAGTGACTATTTTAAAAATTGTTTTACTATATACCCAGTACCTTTCTCTGGACCTGCCACAAAGTAGGTTTTTGGTAAATATTTGTGGAAGGAAGGAATTAGTGAATGAATGAATGAATGAATGAATAGCCAAACTAATTGTACTCTTTTAATTCCATCTAGTAGGAGAAACACTATCTACCATAACTTCTCATCAAGTATGGATATTAAAATTGTACTCAAGACCTGCCTAACTTTTCAATTTTGTCATGTACTCAAACCTTTAACAAACTCCCTAAATGGGGCATGTTTTCAGATACCTCTTTAAATCTGTATGTGCTGTTACCACTTTCTAGAAAGCCCTCTTTCACCCCTTTCACCTTTTTCACCCCTTTCACCCTCTCTCACCCTTTCACTTCTTTCACCCTCTTTCATCCCTTCACTAGAATTCCTACTCCCCTGCAGTGTTTACTTTCATATAACCTTAGCTCATTCTCTCTGAAATGGTAAGAGAATTAGGTGCTTTCACTTCCTGCTGTTTCCACAGCCCCATATATAATTTTGTATTCCACTTTATTCAACATTATAAAATAAAGCATTTTCCTGTATCATTAAAATGTTTTATGAATATTAACTTCAATAGTTAAACAATAAACCATCATATAAATATATTTCATATTCCATTCCCTTCTCTTGCTGGACATTTCGATTGTTTTGTTTTATTCATTTTTGTTCTTATAACAAACATCAATGACTTTCCTTCTATAGAAACCTTTGTACATATTTTTTTATTTTCTTCTTCAGACAGCACACTAGAGTAGAATTGTTGAACCAAAAGGCAGGATTACTTCTAAAACTCCTGAAATATATTGCCAAATTGCTTTCTTGAAATGTTTTAAGGAGGTTTTACACTCCATAGCACCAGCAATGTAGTGTCTATTTCAATATACCACAACTGAAATTGTGATTTGTCAATTTTAAGATTTTTTTTTAATAGGTAAAGGGGATATATCATTTAATTTGTGTTACTTTTATTCCTGGTGAGGATAAATATTTATATGTGTGTGCCTATTTGTCATTTGCATTTTCTCTTGTGATTGGATGCTAATTGTCTTTGTCCCTTTTCTACTAAAATGTTACTGTATTTCTTATTGAGTTGTAGGAGCACCTTTAAAATATTGACAAATATATTTGATTAATTGTTTTCCCCAGTTTATTGCTTGTTTATGAGTTTTTGTCTTCAGTGGGTTTAAATTTTTATGTAGTCAAATCTCTCCTCTTTTATGTGATTTCTTCCATTTATTTTATGCTTAAATTTTTTTCCAACAAGATTCTCAATAACTATTAACCTGACTTTTTGTAGATCTGTATTTATCCTATGAGTTCAATTAAATTTTTTTTTAAAAATTGAAACAAAGTTTTTAAAATCAGGCCTCTAAAAGTGTAAGAATTTAAACACTAGTATAGGACATATTGAACCTTCCTCAAATAGTTCAAATCCATGTCTCAAAGGCTCTGATCTGGCCATAATATTGACCCTGTGAATCTTAGACAATAGTTGTTTAAAGCTCTTTCAGAAAACTATTTTTTTTATTTTCTTCTTCAGATAGCACACTAAAGTAGAATTGCTGAACCAAAAGGCAGGATTACTTCTAAAACTCCTGAAATATATTGCCAAATTGCTTTCTTGAAATGTTTTAAGGAGGTTTTACAGTCCATAGCACCAGCAGTGTAGTGTCTATTTCAATATACCACAACTGAAACTGTGATTTGTCAATTTTAAGATTGACTACTGTAACTGGACACTCTCACCCAATACCCTTTTGTTACAATCACCATTGTCAAGGTCATTGATGGTCAACTTCTTATTCCAGTGAAACACTCCATAGCCCATTTATAATCCAGTGCCATGGCAGAACTCAATTTTGTTGAAACCCAAACATTTTTTAAGGAAATAAAGCATCTTAGTATTCAAAGCAACTTTAAATCATGCAGCTCTTACTCTGGCCTTTCTCTCCTCAACCTTCCAATAAACACCTCAATGAACACAGTAAAATATAATTAAGAGTGATGTTTATGTAGAAAAAAATAATCAGCCAATCCTAATTTCTACTGTTAAACAGTAAATATTTGCAGATTGTGGTACGTAAACTATTATTAATAACAAATTACTTATGACCCAACAATGTGATATGACAACACGGCTGTGAACCATACGGGAAAGCAAACCATTATAAAGATCCAGGTACAAAATCGGGCATTAGAGTTGGGGCTGCTATATTGTTAGGGGCAATGAAAATAATTGAGAAGTTTGGAAAAAGTGATCATCAAACTCCAGGGCTATTAAAGAGGATCAATTATCTTTTCAATATCCAGAGCAAAAGTGAGTCTCTAGAAGGCACTGTGTAGTACCTTTTGTGAGACTAAAAGCCACTGATTGTTACTTCCTCTGTTCAACCCTCTTGTAGAGAATTCACAAGACATGAAAGTGCTATTGTGTGAACTGACTGATTCTAAGTGAGTGGGTGAAGAATGTTATTTGTATGTGTTCTCACAAAAGGGAGCAACATTTTCTGAGGTGATGCATCCTTGTAAGTTCGAGTGTCTAAGCATGATAATCAAGATAATAATAATGGCTTCCTTTAGATGAGCTCATAGTGAGTGCCATGGACTGAGCTAAGTGCTTTATGCACATTCTTCCTATTTCTCACAGTCGTCCTTAGGCTGATATTACTAGTCCCACTTTCCAGATGAGGATGTTAAGAAATAGCAGAGGGTCATACAAGGCAGAATTTGGAAGAGCCAGCTCAAAACCTAGGTCTGTTTGCTTGTACTTAACATGCTGCTTATAATAATTAAGTCTATGCATAATTTTGCAATTTATAATTTTGCTGGTATACAGAGAAAACTTTTAAAATATTATTTTAGGTCTATAAATGAGAAAGCTAAGATTTGGAAGAGTTAAGTAAGTGTGGCACAAATAGGCATCTACTCCAATGGCCCCAGTGGAAAGATTGAGTGCCCAATTCAATGGTGCCTGGAATTAGGAGGGCGAATGGGTTCTTACAAATCACCTAGATCAATCTCTCCCATATATCATACTTTAAGACCTGTATAACATCTTCATCAAGTGACTAATACTTTTCTGCTTAAAGTTCAGTATAAGAGAAGTCAGCCTCTTTACCATTTTAATAATGTCATTTCACATGTTGAGCCACATAGTTAACAATCTGATCCTAATTCTCTTTTTATCCTCTAATTACTTTTAGCGCTTCCCAAAACCCCACCCTTACGAGCTATTAGCCCAGGCCTGGAATTCAATCCTCTTACACTTTTCCAAATCCTTGGCCACATAAAGGAGAGCACGAGGCACCCTTTTAAGGTTACCATCCTTTTTCTCAAATTACGTCTGGCAATATATTAGATACTTAGGCATCTGAGCCCTTGACATTCTAGCTGCTATAATTAATGCAGTTTGGTTCTATATTTTGCAAATATAGGGCATGGGGTTGGATACAGCCCTTCCATTAGGGCAACCAAAGAAGACCATGTAGCAGGATAAGCTTTGGAGAATCTGAAAGGTCTAGAGATTTAGCCATATCAGTCTATATGATAAAGAAATTTATGCTCAAAATCATATACATATATGACTTAAATCCATCTTTTTGTAATTTTAGATGCCCCCTTTTAGTTCTGGCTCAGGAAAAGAGAATAAAAGGTACTGATCACTTTTCTTTTTCCCAATTCCTTTCATTTTCTATGACGGTATTTCAGTCATGCATGCTTGCATTCAGGAAACTGATGGGGAAACTGCAGAGCTTATAGCTTGCAGTGAATGCCAATAACGAAGTACTCAGACAGTTCCAGCTGAGCGGGGCAGCTGGAACTGTCTGAATACTTCATTCTTGGCATTCTAAGAGAGTCTGCCCCAGCATCCATCCAGCAAGTATTTATTGAAAGGGCTTGTATTAACTACAAACATCCACTAGATGGTCATTTGAGGTGGGTTGCTGAGGCACCTGTGACCCTGTACACACTCAAACTGCATTCTCAGGAGGCTGTTTTTAGTGTTTCTTATTACACCACACACTCCACTCCATGTCCTATTTTCAGGCTCAAGGAGTTTCATTCTCATGCACAAATAACATACATAGTGCTTCAGTATTTTTCCATGCCCCGACCTCAAATGCCATGTACATAAGCTTGAATATGTAGCCATGCATCCCCAACATCTCCCCCTTAAATTCTTACAGCATGCTGGTCATCCAATGCAAGGTAAGCTTCCATTGTTCTTCCCTGGTTGTAGATGCTTTGGGTGGCAGCACAGAGCCATGTGCAGATGCCTAGCAAACAGATACAAAAAAGAAAAAGTATAGCGGCCATCACCCAAATGTGTATGTTTAACCCAGACAACCAAGTTGTTTGGGTTTAGCCATTGAAAGCCTTCTTATAATTGCTGAAGGGTACTTGTTTATAGTTGCTGTGACCATTCTTCAAGTTGTTTTTTTAATTCATATTCAAGAGTGGAAATTTGAGAAGACAAATGGTCATGATAAGCCCCATTGCAGGTGTGCTTTTCTAAATTACTGCAAGGTGAAATCTCCTTCCCAGTTCCGGGTTAAATTTACAGGCAGCCACAATTCTGCACACTGTTTTAAGATCATGACATAGGTTATATTTAACTGCATAACATCTTGATGAGACACGCATGTAGCATACCAGCTACTGGAAGAGACTTTAATACTATAAAAGGATTGATTCTGCTCTATGTTAGGAACACCTTGCCCAGATAGAAGTATATAAGGGGACATAGTACAAATCACACCTGTATCAGTAACATTATTGTGCAAAGAAAAGGTATAGTTGCCACCACTAGTAATGGATTTAATATGTGAAAGAACCCTTTCAAAACAGGAAAGTCTTAATCTCTAAATTTGGGTATGAGCAGAGCTTAAAGCTTGTTTCCCTTTTAGTTGTAATATTGGTCCTGAAAGCTCATACTCAGACCAGGTGATAGAACTATTGGAGGGACTCCCAAATCCAATAGTCTGATTAGCAGACACAAGATAACCATGGGAACTCCAATCAAGTAAGGTGTCGTTATCAAACAGAGGCCCTTGGCGCAGCACAGGTTGTCTGCACAGAGACTAACAGATGGCCTCAAACTTATATCTTCAGTCCCTCCTCAGATGGCATATAGGAAGATCAGGCACTTGTGTAGCTTCATTAGAGACCTCAGTAAGATTAGTTGTAACAGCAGAAATAAAGGTCAAATTCGCAAGCTTAGCATCCCTTTTGGGCTGATAGTACAGATACTCCTGAGGAATAAGAGTAATACACTTGTCATGTGCTATTGTGAAAAAACAAAGAGGGAGACTACTAGACACTAAAATCAAGGAGTCATTAAGTTTAATCCAACTCGTATTTTCAATTAAGGGGTAAAACAGGGGCATCTATTGACTTCCTGTCCGAGAAGTATCATTAGATGACAAAGGCAGGCCAGCATCCCACCATGTACTAACATTAAAAACAGGGGGGATTTAGAACATGACTCCTATAAACATATTCTTGAGCTGATAACACTTGGCAAAGAACAAGAATTGCCAGCTACCCTAATATCCATGTTTGTCTTGCTTTCTCAGAAGTTTCCCCAATTACTGCGAGATCCATAAGAAACCAGTTCTCTGCAGTTGCAGGGGCTTCCACAATGGCAAGTTGGATAGTTGCTTATTGATCCAGTCTCTTCAGCTGTCCTCAAGTAATGTCAGGTGCCTTCCGAGTCATCACCGTTATTGCTGGTGGATTCTCCAATGACAGGTCCTGTTCTCGAGGAGAGAGCCCCATATTCTCCCTTTTTTGTTTATTAAGATATACTTTAAGAGTGTGATGAGCTTGCTTAATAATGGCCTAACCAGTTGAGTTATAAAGGATGCTAGTTTTGTGTTGTATGTGTTGAAGTTGCAATGCATATGTAAATTGAGCACTAAGATAGTAAGGCCCATTATCAGTTGTCATAGTTCGTGGAAGGCCTAAAGTTATAATAGATTTAAACAAATGAAAAATTGCATCTTTAGTTTTTTCTTGGTCCTGTCTGAGGGGTAGCATGTATTAAACCTGTATACGTGTCCACAGTAACATGGAGAAACTTAAAACATCCAAAAGGTGGATACTGAGTAACATCAGTTTGCCAGACAGCATTAGGCATCAAACCTCATGGGTTGGCACCAAGTCCTAAGGAAAAGAGGAGAGAGAATGCCAAATTTTGACAAATTTTAATACTCATGCAAGCTTGAGCAAGTGCTAAATGAAACTGCTGTTTAAGACTGTGGGCATTCTGATAAAAAAGGCATGATCAGCTTGAGCTCGCAAAAATGCAGGAAAGTCTGCAAACCACATTTGTGGTTGTATCAGAGCATCAGTTCGAGCGTTTCCTTCTGATAAAGGATCTGGTAACCTAGAATGAGAGCGAATACGTGTGATATAAAGATGTGATGATGAGCATAGAGGAGCTCTTGCACTGTAAGAAACAAAGCTAGTAGAGATTCATTAGTAATGCCCTTCACATGTGCAAGACCTAAATGAGTAATACTACACACCGCATAAGCAGAATCACTAACTATATTTAGTTTTTGGTGAGGAAAAGTTTGTAAGGCCAATATCAGGGCACCTAACTCTGTTGCATAGTTTTGAAATGTTCCTGGATTTTGTGCTGCCAATTTTGCACGGCATCTTGCTACACTCCAGCTGTCTTTTCAGTGTTTTCTGAACCATCTGTAAAGACAGTAATGGCGTGAAGCAAGGGCTCAGAGACAACAATAGATACCAATTTAACAGGCAGAGTTTGTAAAAAGTTCAGGAGCTTAGAGGCTGGTACATGGAAGCTGATATTACCAATAAAGTCAGCCATTGCTACTTACCAATCAAGATCACAAGCTAGGAGAGCACGAAATTGTTCCTTGCTTGAAGGTAAGAAAAGAGTAGCAGGGTTATATCCTGACAACTGGACACAAAGCCAGCCTCCCTTTATGACAAGAGAAGCTATTTAATCTCTGGTCTTTTGTATGTGTTTAGAGGGATTATGAGACAGGTAAATAGCCATAAAATACGGAAACGGCAAAGATAAAGCCTACATGTTAAACTAAGGCATGGAAAGGATAGATATTTTAAGTGATTTTTACCATATTTTGACCCTTGAAAGTTACTAGAATGTGACTTTAAGTCTTGAGGAAAATAAACATGCATTGAGTTAGCTTAAATGTATAAAAAATAAAAAAGAAAAGAAAGAAAAAACTTTTTAAAATGTCCTTTGGTGCTGGCCACTCTCCTGCATTAGCCTTTAGGTGAAATGTTTTAGAAGCAGAGCTGTGGCCAGTTTCTTCCCATCTGCCCGGGCTCCTTAGAGAGCCTCTCTTTAACAGCCTGCCACCTGTTGCTCCCTTTACCCTGAGAGGAAGGAACGAAGACTACAGGTGGCAGCAAGAGGCCAGAGAATGACCAGGTGATAAAGTGCACATATAAGTGCGGAGGCAGGAGGCAAGAGGGTAACAGGCTGGGAGAAGATCGCTCCCCTCATCCCTCAGACCACCTACGCTTGGAGCCAACCCTGCTAGGTAAGGTGCTGAAAATATACTGGGCTTTTCATTATTTTTACTACCCCCAAGCAGAGAGGCTCAGGGGGAGGAGCAGACATGCAGCACAGGATCTGCTTTGAAATTTCCTAGCCACAGTGTTTTTAAACATTTAATAAAAAAGTGAAAAAAACATTCCTTACTGCTGCATCTGTCTTCTGAAGATGACAGCAGCTAGCAGAGCTTGTCCACCTCAGCCTAGTTAGCATTTAGCATATGGCTATGGGAGAGCGCCCCTTATTAGCAGGCTTTTCCCCCCAGAGCTCTGTACTCTAGGCTGCTCCACACCCCTCTGCCCACCTTAGACTAGTAAGGTCGGGGTGCACATGGACTGTTTCTTAGCCCTTTCCTGTAGAGATCCAGGGAAGACAAGGAATTGCTTGTCAACTGAGACATGCAGGGGTGGCAGGGAAGGGCAGAAGTAGGAAAAGCAGCAGCACAGCAGACAGCAGGCCACTTTCTGGGCACAGTTACTAAGGTACGTGACCATGGGGAGGAGGATTCTCAAGACCGGGCTGGAGCTGCCTGCAGCCACCCTGGGACTCGGTCTGTGCCTCTTGGCCTCCTCTCCGTCACCACAAATCCAGAAAGGGGCAACTTGCCTAGACTGCCAGAGACCAAATGGGCACTCCATGGCATCTTAGCAACTCTCCTGCCCCAGCCTCTGTGGGCAGCAAGAAAGCCAAAGCTTTCTTGGATAAAACCCAGGTGGCAGCATGCAACTTTCCTTTATATTCCAGGGAAACAGAAAAAAGACAAGGCCAAAAAGGTCAATCCTGGAAGTAGGCAGTGAGAACTTGCATATTAGGAAGACAATCGTAATCAGTCACTTTCCTTCCTTCCTGGAGGCACCCCTCCAGCAGGGAAGTTTGTCAAGGAGATGAGGCCACCCAATCATATAGATGTTCGCTGACCTGAGGTCTTATCCAAGGATCCTTTCTTGGGCGGCCTCCAATCTCAGATGGGAGGCACTGTTGACTGAATGGGGCCAACAAATGCATGTCCCTTTAAGGGTGTAGGAAAAGAGGGCAATGGTTTTTCTATAGGAGGAGGAAAAGTCTCAAGTCCCTCCTTATCTTCACTAGAAAAAGTCTCTTATTCCCCCATAGAAGGGAATGAAGAGGGGGAGACAAATCTCTCCCTGCTGTTCTGGTTTCTGTTTTTCTTCTCCTTTAAATCTCTGAATTCTCTTCAGGTGGAGAAGATAGGCAGTCTGACTCACGGCAGTCTGGCAGATAAAGATACAATGCAGAGCGTACCAGCGCCCAGGTGGTCAAAATAGTAACATTAGTAAAATGACCTTGCTCCTGTCTCTTTTCAGGCAGCAATCTACCTGCTCCCATAACTCTAAATCTAAGGTTCCTTGATCAGGAAACCAACGGCATTCCTGCTGAATTAAGAGCGTGTAGAGCTCCAGGCTCTACAGTGCACTGGATAGCTTTACATAGCTGTTGCAGTGTTTTAAAAAGTACTTTCTGCTCTTTGGTCATTTATTGACCCTTAATAACCTATCCCCTGATATTTTATGCGTGTGTCCCATCCTCCTAATGGGAGTCAGGACTCTCCCTTACCAGGACTCCCCAAAAATTGATGAGCTCTTCACCTTCATGTGTAAATACAAGGCAATCACATTGAGGGCACCAGTTGCAGAGCTTATAGCTTGCGGTGAACACCAAGATCAACGTACTCAGACAGTTCCACCTGAGCGGGGCTGGGAGTAGCTCTTCTGAGAGAGTCCGCCCCAGCATCCATCCACCAAGTATTTATTGAAAGGGCTTGTATTAACTACAAACCTCCATTAGATGGTCATTTGAGGTGGGTTGCTGAGGCACCTGTGACCTTGTACACACTCAAAGTGCATTCTCAGCAGGCTGTTTTTGGCGTTCCTTATCACACCACACACTCCACTCCCTGTCCTGTTTTCAGGCTCAAGAAGTTTCCTTCCCATGCACAAACAGCATACACAGTGCCTCGGTATTTTTCCATACCCCGACCTTAAATGCCATGTACATAAGCTCGACTATGTTGCTGTGCGCCCCCATCAGAAACAAAGACACATGATATTTGGTCCTGATCCTCCAGGATCTAATATTGTAGAAAAGCAGAGGGCACTGTGAACTAATAAAGACTGTACAATGAGGTAGAGCCCTGCCTAAGAGAGCCTGAAGGCTTTGAGAGCCCTTTGTTAGGGAGTTAGAAAACTCAGTAAAAGGTAAGTCACTCTCATTGTTACCTCTAAGAGAAGAGAGTCATATTCCTTTGACCTTGTAGCTTCATATGCTACACAGATGAAGACTACTTACAATCACAGTCATTATATCACTGTCTTAAACATTTATTATCTCTGATACAAGGCTGGGACTATAGTGAGGTGAGTGAGGTACTCACGCTGGGTACAAAATTTAAGGAGACACAGTAATTAAGACAAAAACATTTTAATGAAATATATTAGAAAATAAAATTGATGCAAAAGAATTTATAATGAACAAAATATCAAACTTTTAAAGACAGAATCAATCTGGTATTGGTCTCAGGTACTGTGTAATTACATAGAAGCCTAAGGTTTTGTCTGTTGGCTTTGGGAAGCATAGTCTAGTCGAGGTGATATGAAAGCGATGTGAAAATAAGCAAGGTGCCTGTTTTATTTTCATTGTATTGATTGCAAACATGAGACCAGATCTAACTTCCAATAAGGGCACAGGGTGGGGAGATTTATAGTTGATTTTCATTATACAACTAATGTCATATGGGAATCATCAAAGAAATTCAGTAGCATGAGCTCTCATAACCTCCCTGAAACAATGAACCCAGACAGTTATTCTAGGCTCAAGGAACCTCTAGACATTTTAGCAACAAAATTTGGTAGCACTTTACTCTGGTGCTCTATAATTAGTGAACACAGCTACAGGTAGCCTCTCCAGGTTTGCATATTTTCCTTATTCTGTTAACTGATTGTTTCTTCTCCTTTATTCACATTACTAACCTTCCATAGCAGAATCCAAATGGCCTAGGCCTTTTTTTTTCCCTACCATACAGGTCATGGTTGCAAGGTGAGGGGCCCAATTAAACGGCTTTCGTCAGGGAGGAAACTGAATTTGGTAGTGGCGAGTAGTCCAAATGGGAGGAGCTGTTACAGGCAAGGTAGTTTTTCTTAAAATAAGGTATAGATGAAGCACCTCCCTCTAACGTACACTAGAATTGTGAATTAGCAATTTAAAATGCCAAGGAAGTAAAACAAATAGGAAGTGCTAATGGAGTTCAGAGAAAAGAGAGATCACCAAGGCCCAGGGTGTGCTAATTATATACTGTAAGAACCTGCAATTATAAACTCATAGACATGCAAATAAACGCTGATGGCCCTGCAGATGAGCTACAAAGTCATTATCTATGGCTCTTTATAAATGGACAAGATAAATGATTTGTTTATAAACTCACTCAGAGATTGCACCAGTATCTTCAACTACTTTTCCTCCTTCTGGTGGCATCCACAGAATGAAGAGCGCTAATAGTCTTCTCGGATTGGATTTCCATATTCACTACCTTCTGAACTAGGCCACTCTGGCCGTTTATAATAGGATAATCAGGCCCTTTCAATTATGACTGGCTGATTCACGCTGCCAAAGTCATTTCCCCCTCAGCACTTCCTTATCAACTAAATGGAAAGTGATGGTGGCATCTGTTCTGCCACCCAGATCCCAGTGACAATTTATAAATTGGCATTTCTTGTTTGTCTGATGGGAAGACATCACACAGAATAGAACTGCAGGGAAAGACTAAGAATGCTGACTCCCAGTATTAGGCCTTCTGGAACTGAGGACTGAGAAGTCTGTGAGGAGCCAGCTATGCCCATTGGAGTGACTCTCGCAAGAACTGTGGGCAGCCAGTGCAATGGCTAAACACAAACACACAAGAAACCTATCCCTCTGAGGGCAGAAAAACCATTTTAAAGACTTTAATTAAAGTCCTTAAAGCCAGTCAGTTCATGATAACATGGGGATTCTGGTTCTTCTGATATAACCTGTGAGAATTTATGATGGCCTAAAAAATTTAAACTTAGGAAACTCAGAGTAATGTATGTTTCCCTTGAAAGAACCAGAAGGTTTTTTAAAATTTCTCTCAACAAAGAATCATAAAAAAAAGTTATTCATTCAAAGAAACAATTATCATATACCTACTATGTGCCATTTCTGTGTTCAGATCGTAGCCTGTGTTGTATTAGTGTATACTGTACTGTGCTGTTGTACGTAATATACATACTATTGATAGAATATATGACAGAATCCTAGCACTGTAATAAAACCATTAGACAGAAATCTTCAAATGTGAACCCCATTTTTATGCCACTTGAAAGGAGATTTTCACTGACATTTTTAAGTTTGATTGTAAGAAGACTTTGTCAAATTCGTCAAGTGGTTTGTTATGTTTTCGTATCTTTTCATCTGCCCATCTTCTGAGATAGCAAGTGGTCTCACAATCAAGAAAAGAAACTGGATTTGATATATCTATTCTTTAGCCAGTGAATGTACAAAACAACAAGTAGATAAATAAGGAAGGAATAGAAGGTGAAACTGAGGTAAAAATGAACCTGCGATGTCAGTAACTGTTTCTCTGTTGATAAGACTTTGAACAGTGAAGAATTAACCTTGGCAAGTAATCAGTCCACTATGAAATCATCCTGAAGATGACTGAAAGCAAAGAAATAAGAGCCTTCTTCTAAAATCCAAAGTATTAAAGCCTGCCCCAAACATCAAATCTACTAAATATGTGAATCAAATGACGATATTCATAAAATGGTTGCAAAAAGATTCAAATAAAAGTTTCAAGAATTCATCCCTGGACAAAATAGGAAATGAAGAAAATCTCATTTTCATTGGCTTGAATTTATTGTAGTTTTCAAAAAGTAAGCTATTTTCTCTTAATTCGGTTGAATACAATATAACCAGAAATTTTTAAAAGATCTGCATTAGCCAGCTTTGATTGTGAAAATTTGACTCAAAATACGATGCTACTGAGGTAAAAAGAGTAGGAGAAAATTGGAAACGTTATTTTCTTAGTCTGTAGAGACAATATCAGACCGAGAAAATTGGATCAGCCCTCCTAGGCAAAACAACAATGTTACCGAAATGACATTATCATGAGAATGTTTTATGACCTAAAAGAAGTCACTGATTCCTTTCTTCTAAGGTTCTGTGGTAGCAGTTTAGATCAACTACCATTTTATATATAACAATATTTTCAAATTAAGATGCAGAGATTTCTCCAAATAGTCATAGGCCCAAATTATATGAAAAGAAAATAGCATTCTTTACATTTCCTATGTCCACAGAGGATATTAGATGGACTCCAAACATAATGAAATACACTAGCATTTATAGTAGGCACTATTTATAGTTATTTCTTTGTATTAGATGTGCAGTCTTAAATTTTGTAGGAGTTTATCTGTGAATATTAGGTCCTATTTATATAACTAAAAAATCTTAGCTGAACAACATAGTTTATCTTTATCCACATAGAAGAAATTCAAAGGTAGATAGTCCAGAGTTGGTATAGTGCCACTCCATAGATTTCATTATGTGTATTTTTTGGCTTTATCCTCAAGTTTGCTTCATGGTCTAAGATAACCAGTGAAACTCCAGCCATCATATCTGGGTTTCCAGATCAGTAAAGAGAAGAAATGGGAGAGAACAAAATTTCAAGAATTCCAGCTAAATGAGCTTCTTTATAAGCAGCTATTCCAGTTCACCCAATGCTTCAGAGCACTCAAATCACATTGGGCTGAACATTTCCATGGGGCCACATTTATCCACAAGAGTCTAAGGAATAAAGTCTTCATTACAAGAAAAGCTACAAGTGGAAATTGGGTTTCTTTTAATAACAAATCAAGATAAATGACATTGTTTTTACTTTTGCATATGCTGAAATGCTATTGGTTGCACAAGTGTTCCTTTTATGTACTAACCATGCATATCTTTCTCTTCCTCTTGTATCACCAGGCCTCCGGAACCTGTTTACAGCACTGTGAACAAACTATGTGATAAGCCTGCTTCTCCCAGGCACTATTCCCCCTGTTGAGTGTGACAAAAGCTTCCTTCTCTCAGCTCCCTATTCACACTACCACCTAGGCCTGCTCCCTGACTCTGAGATGACCAGGTACTGCATGCGCTTCCTCACTTCATCTTCTCAAATTGCATGTGCCTCCACAAGGATGAATGGGTAGAATCCACCTCTGCTCACTTCTCTTGCACTAAACATCTTCCCCAAGAAGGAGAGATGTTTTGCTATTCTGTTGGTGCAATGCAAGAAATTAAGGACATTGCCCTTTTGGTTTGGTTTGGTTTGGTTTGGTTTGTTTCCTGGAGTGATCACAGAGCACTTAGACATGATCACATGATGCTCCACATGTTCCTGGTTCCTATACGTTTTAATAAGGTATTAATTATATTTTTCCAGAAGAATTAATTTTGGAACTTAACACCATGTCACTCATTTGGAAGGATGAAAGAGAACATTTGTTGAATATTTTAAAATAATACTTAATAGGTGTTTACTATGCTCCAGGCATAACATGGCCTAAGAAATACTTTCTGTTATCACCATGTAGTATTTTAACTAAAATATTAGATTAGTATCACCATTTAACTGAGTCCTTAAGATATTAAGCAATTTGTCCAAAAGACTGAATTAGTTGGTTCCATCTCACCACAAAGAAAATAATATAAATGTTTATATTATGTTGTCATGCTAGGTATATACATATATATTCTCTTACTTAACTGTTCCCAGCTTATTTAAAGAAACAGAAGTTCATAGAAGTTAAGGTCATTGCACTCAGTATGATCTTGTCAGTAACTATAGAGTCTAAATTTGACATTAGAATGTTTTGAGTCTTTCAACAACTTTGTGAAGAAATTATTGTAAGTCTAAAAATTGGACACAAATCTATGTTAGTATTCCAAAGCATATATGTATGTTTATACCTAGCATGATAAGTTGGAGAGAGAGGAAAGCAAGAAAAATAGAATTCAGTGTCCACAGGTAGTCCCAATTCGGTTTAAACAGAGATCCCAACTGTAATATTCCTACACAGAATGGGGTGACTATGTAGTTATATTTTCAGACAGGAATATCTTCATAATATTGTTAGGAGCTGAGAAAATATGAATTTTAGAATGATTCAGAGTTAAGATAGATAATTCAAGAGCGTCTGCTAAGAACGTCATCTTTATTTTTTGATGTTTTGAAGGAATAAGTTTAGAAGTCAATTACTGTTTTCTTTAGGAGAGTTAAATAACAAATTTTAAATTACATCTAACATTTCCAGAAATAAATGAGAAAACTTATTTTTGACTATGTCGCTCAGCTGGGGCATTTTTATTAATTTGCATTAATTAAAGTCTAATAATGTTTCAGAATACTTTATATTCATTAAATCCACCTATATTTTTAACAAATCATTAAAACTATTTCTTGATAGAGTGAACTATGCCATTTTAAAGCTAGGCGGTCAAAGTCGCCATACCCCTAGGGAAGTGAGAAGAGCCACACACCTGTAATGACTTGCTAGTAATTATCTACCTGTAATCAGCTACATATGGATAGGTAACATTTATTGAGCTCTTCTGTACCAGGTAGTTTGTTAAATACCTCTTATGAATTATTTCTTTTAATCCTCACAGTAACTTTATGAGGTAGATGTTATCATCTTTGTTTTACAAATGAGGAAATGGAGACTGATAAGTTGCCTAACTTGCCCAAGATCATCCACTTGTAAGTGACAGAGCTGGGATTCAAACCTAGATGATGATGACCTGGCAGACCATTAGCCATTTTTGCTCACTGGGAAAAAAATTTCCACCCACTTCTCTTTTTCTATCCTTTCTCTATCTTTTATATATATATATATATATATATATATATATATATATATATAACCATAGAGTTATTTATTTTTTAAATAAAAACATTATAGTACAATGCTGAATATTTCTTTTTAAAATTACACACCCTAACTAATTCTGATATGCACCAGTCGTCAACCCCCATCCACCATTCCCCTCTTGGGAATTCTATTTTCAATTTATTCTAATTTTGTCCTCTTCTTTCTCCTTCTTCTTTTTTAAATTTTTCCATTATCTTATACTTTATCTTAGCTTTGTAGAAAAAGTCATACACACACAAAAACACCCATACACCTGTTTTAGTGGCCTTGTTATTTATACCGAGTATGCATTGATAACAAAAACCTTTTTTTTTTTTTTTTTGAGATTCAGTCTTGCTTTGTCACCCAGGCTGGAGTTCATAGTGGCGCAACCTCGGCTCAATGCAACCTCCACCTCCCAGGTTCAAGTGATTCTCCTACCTCAGCCTTCCAAGTAGCTGGGACTACAGGTGCCTGCCACCACATCTGGCTAATTTTTGTATTTTTAGTAGAGACAGTGTTTTACCATATTGGCCAGGCTGGTCTGGAACTCCTGACCTCGTTATCCACCCACGTTGGCCTCCCCAAGTGCTGGGATTACAGGCATGAGTCACTGCACCTGGCTGATACCAAAAATCTTAATTTCACTCTACTTTGTTCCTCTTCTATACTTCCCCAACTCAGTAAATGGCACATACGTCTACCTCATTGTTGAAACAAAAAACTTGAAAGTCATCCATACTACCTTGTTTTCCCTCACATTCACCATTCAGTTCAAGTCCTGTTGATTCTACCTCAAAAATATCTCAGATTTATTCACTTTCCTTTACTTCTATTTCCACCACTTTAATCCAAGCCCCCATCATCTTCCACCTATAATAGCTCTTTAATTGTTCTCACCATTTTCGCTGTTGACCTTATTCTCAATGCAACCAAAGCGATCTGTGAAAAATACAGATCAGATCTCCTTTGCATTAGGATGCAATGCAAAGTCATTAACATAGCGTCCAGGCTCTGCATGACCGAGCTCTTCCCCTGCCTCTTGGATACCTCATCTCACTCTTCCCTTTGCAGACCACACTATCCATGTTGGCCTTTTTTTTAATTCACAAAATGCACTAAATCTCTTCTAGTCTCAAGCGTTTCACATATGCTTTTTCCTGGAATTGAAAGCTCTTTTTACACTTTGCCTGATTAACTTCTGGTCATCTTAGATCCAAGCTTAAATTGCGTGTCTTCAGAGAAACTCTCTGAAATAGAAAATCAGGCCCCTATTATAAATTTTGTTTCTATTTTTCATAAGATCCAAGCAATTTATAATTGTACATTTTTTATATAATTTTCAAACTAAATGCCTCTATCATCCTCTACACTGTAAGTGCAATGAGTGGAATTGTGTCTCTAATTGTGCACTGCTATATTCCTAACACTTAGTCCAGTATCTGGCTAGCAAGAGCTCAGGATTATTGAATGAATACATAAACATGGAAATAAAGTCTTCAAACAAGCAAACTGATACCTGTTTGAGAACAAGTCATAGCTCAAGCTGTGTTTTACCCAGTTCTTAGGTATATAAAACTATATATATATAAAACTATATATATATAAAACTAAGAATGAATGAATCCATGCATAGAAACAAGTAATAACTAGAACTCACTTTGTGTTGCACTCTCACCATAAACTATGTCGATGGTGATTGTCTATGTTATAAATCCATTGGGTGCCTGTCAGTACTTCATGAAGACTGAGTAATTCATTTCAGATATCATTTATTTTTCAAATGGGAAATACCTCTCTAAGCCAGTGTGTCTTGAAATGCAACCAATAATTCAGGGGCAAAGTAAAAAAAATTCTGGTTCCATTTTTGACACCATCACCTGTGTGATGTGTTCTTGAATAATATATAGACCCTGAGAAGTAGATGAGAACTTAGAATTAGAGAGACAAAACCTTCCTTATCTAACGCTAGTAATGTTGTGGAACCCAGTCTACTGTCTTCACAGGTCTTTGTCTTATTACCACTCATGGCAAAATAAAAATATTCTGGGATCTTTTGCCCTAAGAAAGATACTATAAAAATGTATCTATTAATTTATTCAACCAAGACTTATCAAGGATCATCAACAAAGCACAAGATACTACTCTAATAGGACAATTTTTTACAAAGATGCAAGCTGAAAAAACAGTCAACAATGTTGAAGAAATGCGTGATTTGTAGGATGCAGTAGATAATGATGTACATTTTTTTCAGAGCTTTTGAAAACTTCTTGCAGTCTACTCCAGAAACATACACATACTGATACAGCAATTATGGCTTCAGATTAAGATATGCACTAGCTCTGGGAAAGTTAGCATGTGAAACCCATCCTTACATTTACCTCAGGATAATTCTTAATCCACATTTAGAGGAGTAAATGTGAGTCAGCAAAAGCAACCAGAGTCAGTCTTCTGTATTTTCTGAGCTTCAGTGGGAAGACCCAAGTTCTCAGCTCTTTGAATTAATAGCAAACATTTAGGA
The DNA here is from genome assembly GCA_036589455.1 of Ateles fusciceps. Classification (NCBI taxonomy): domain Eukaryota; kingdom Metazoa; phylum Chordata; class Mammalia; order Primates; family Atelidae; genus Ateles; species Ateles fusciceps. The sequence continues at coordinate 2,630,980 of JAZHEH010002752.1, forward strand.
ATGAATTAATTGTACATGAAATTTACTTCTGTAAGATCATTTAAAAGAAAACAAGAAGTTAGTTTTTCTTAGGAAAGTACTTTAAATTACTTGGCACAGTGCCTACGGCTGCAGATTATGTTTGGAGGAATTGACTTTTTAATGCTTGGAGAAGCAAGAAATGTGCAGAGCCTGAAATCAAACTAAAATTTGAAAATCAAATGGGACTTCTATGGGACTCCTGCTTATCTAGTATGTCTTTTTCTTTGAAAAGAAAAGGAGTTTTTGATGTTGTAATTGATTTCTCTGCTTTGGGAGAATAAGTTATTCAGCTTTTGATATTTCTGGGGCAAAGAGAATAGTATTCTTGGCTGTTTTTTCAATATTTATGGCATACATTTATTTGTCATTTTACATAAATGGTCCTAATTATTGTTATATTGCAGTTGATAACAGAAGCTTAGATAAACCAGATGAAGGCTAATTAAAATATGTTGGCAGGTTTGGGATGGGAAATGAACTCTGAAGCACTATATCATCATAAAACATCTTCGGTCACTGAAGGATATGTATTCGTGGGACTTCAACTAAGTACAAGGCATCATCCTTAATGATAGGGACTCAAAGGTGAAAAAAACATGGTCTCTCCCCTTAAGTATCTCACAGACATATAAATGAAGAATTACTTACTGTGTGATATATATCTGCTAAAAGGCCTCCATTTTTCAAATGTGCCTAATCTCTAGGTAACTGTTAAAATAACAAATTTAGAGAAATTAAATTTAACAGAGTTTATTTGAACAAAGAACAATTCATGAATCAGGCAGCACTCAGAACCAGAAGAGGTTTAGAGAGCTCCAATGAACAGTTTGAGAAGCAGCGTTTTATAGCCTTTACACAGATGCAAAGTAAAGAAATCACCTGATGGACTACAGCCAGGCATCTGCTTTATCTGGGCATGATGTGATGAGTTGGCTGCCTGCAGTTGGCTGAAACCCAGCTGTTTGTGACTATCTGAAACTCTACTGTGTGTAACACTTCTAAGTTAGGTTTCATATTGTTATGTGGGAGCTCAAAGTATGGAGACAGCCTCAAGCTAAGGGTCTCCTGCCTGCTTATTTAATTTAGGATAACTAAAATCATACTAGTACAAGAGGTAGCGATGGAAGCAAATATGACCTTAGACTCTTCCTTCTGCAGAGGCATTAACATACACACAGAAATGGCCCCATCCACATCTTGTTTCATCAATTTCTAATCTTTTATAAGAAGCATTTTCTATGGAAAATGCACACTCATCTTCTCATAGGTCTATCTGCAAGTCTGACTTCTAACTATTCTCTGCTGGGTTCAGAGAATCCACATCTGTAATTCACTACCTTTGTAGAAATCATAATGTTGGCAGCCTCAAACCATTCTTAGTTTTAGGATGCAGAGCAAGAGCTTTATTTTATAAGACCATTATGATATGCCAGAGTTATGGTGAGCCCCCTGAATAGTACCCCAGGCTGAGGTGAGAATGAATTTTTACTTTTATTAAAGAACTGTTATAAAAGACTGTTTCCATTCACAGCTTAATCGTGGGTCCAGTGAGTTGTGACAGGAGATGAATGGTAGAGTTAGCGGTATGGGAAAGGGCTGTGCAAGCATGCCTGTATTTTTATAAAGATCTAAATATTTTACAACGTGCCATTTTGTTTTTTTAAGGCATCAAAATTTACTTCTCAGAGAAGAGAAAATAAACGTTTCATTTTAACTCTGTAATTCAGTTCTGTAGACTATCAGCCCATACGAAGTTATAGGATCCTTTAAATGGGTTTTTAAAGTCATTAGGTATGTGTGTTCCAAATTGAATACTAAAAGTTATCTTTGGTAAGCTTTCTTTCCTTGCAGATTAGCAGAAAATTTACTGAGCCTTTACTGTTTTAACTGTTTCAAAGTCTGTAAATACAAAATCAAATATAAATTCCCAAACTAGTCTCTAATAGAAGTGCATGTAAGTCTCTAAAGGTAAACATAGGAGAAATTACCTAACTCTGCAGTTTTTCTTGGAATTATCATGAAGTCACTGAGCTTATCAGTAGGATTAGGGAAGAAATGTGTTCCAAGTAAAAGAAATGGGAAAAAGTTAAGCATCATGGTATATAAAGGCACAATGCCTTCTGAGACTACCTGTGTGGCTAAGGGCTATTGGGTGGGTGATGAGGTTGGAGAAACAGGCAGGTATAGATCATAGAAGACCTTACTTGCTAGGCTGAGGATTTTGTACTTTATTCTATAGGCATTGGGGGACTGTTGAGGAGTTTTAAAGCTGAGCAAGACACAATCTGCTTCGCACTTTTAAAAGCTCACCCTTGGGAAAAGTTTGAATGCAGGGAAACTAGTTAGTATTGTATCATAGAGCAGGGTTGAAATAATGAAGAACTGAACTGAGACTCTGGAGATAGGGAGGTACAAATGGATTCAGAATTATTTATTAAATAGAACAGGTGGTACTTGGTAACTGATTCAGGGGAAGAATTTTCTGGCTTGGGATATCACTAGAGGGTGATTCTTTACCCCTCTTGGACAGAATGAGCACTCTTGTCTGCAATAAATACACTTAAACATAAAACTCTTTAGAAGACAATGGGAGGGAAGGGAGGCAAAATATATCGGGTCCCTTGTTTGAGGTAGTGGTGATGTGATGTCACAGAGGAGCCAAGGATTGTGCCCAGACTGTCTAGGTCCGAAGCCTTCCATTTGGCCATACTAATCATATGCATTTTAGCTAAAAACGTTACCACTCTCAGAGCCTCAATTCCCTCATCAGGAAGTGAGAAGAAAAATTGTATCTGTGCTGTTCCCCCTCATAGGATTGTTATAATGATCAGGGAAATTGAGCAAATGAATTTTCATCCAGGCACTATCCACATTAGTCATTATTAATTGTTCCCATAAGTGTATTCTATTTTAAAGCCTTGAACTCATGTATATTTATTTTTATTGCTATCACAAATTAGGTAGAAAATGTTTATCAGCTCCGACAAATCTCCTGAGGTCATAAGAAAGCTGCTGGGGCTAAGACCTTCTGTCATTCTTAGCAGTCATCCTTTTTGTCATCATAGTCAAAGTCATATATTTTTCCTTTCATTATTACATTTATAGGCTCCCTGTAAACCCCATATGTGATTTCATACTCATATGAGATAATTTTATTTTTTATCTACTCATGTAATAGTATTTCTGTCTTACATGTTTCTTCTCAGGAATGTGGACAAAGGAACAGCCACTTTATGGAGCACAGATTAGTAGCCAGGCACTTTACATAGGTACTTTATTGTTTCTAATAATCCCAATACTTTTGCAAAGTGTGTGTTTTAATCTAGCAAGTGGAGGGATCTGGGTTGTACCCAAGGCATTCCCACATCCAAGCTCATCTCACGGAGCCTTAATCACGTTCACTCTGCACACTGTAGATTCTCAATCTGCCCCCCACATCTCACATCCACCCTGCCACGAATCCATAGATTCTGAAAGGAAATTTGAGCCTTGTTCACAGGATTCAATCTGGGAAACAGCACCATTAGAAAAATAAAGAAGATGCTTAACAAATCATTGACCTTCTTATGCCCTTAAAAGGCTGATATGATCTTAAAGAATTATTTATTTAACTTTTAATTAAAACCAAGAGAGTGAGCCCTCTGGGAATGACTCACAAGGCATAGCCTCTTCCTAAGTTTATTTAGTAGCTTTTTTTTTCAAAGGCTGTAACTGCCTTTTTGATGTAGGTGATCACTAAACCCAATATGAATTAAGAAAAATAGGAAGAGATTAATTGACTTCCAGAATGGCAGAGACCACTCTTGGCTACATTTGGTTTCGTAGCCTCTTTCCTCTGACACAGCTTCTATGAAAGGGTTCACATGGAAAGAAATATCCCATGATTTTAAATTAATGCATTAGCTCAATAGACAATTTCTTAAATTTACAGAATTCACTGTTGTCTCTCACTATTGTTTTCATACTAGGGGGAAGAATTTCTTTCATTATGAATTCAAGAATTATTTTAAAGGCACAGTTAAAATTTTGTAAAGGACAATAGAAAACAGTGAACTCACTTTATTTTAAAAGCTCCTATTTATTCTGCAAAGCAACTCAGGCAGGTAGAGTCATGAGGCTTCATGAGAGTAAAATACCTTGAAATGACAGAGCTGGGAAGTGAAATCAGATGTTTTTACTCCAGAATTCCTGTTCTGTGATGTTCAAGTAACTCTGTGATAAAGCAATCTAAATTTAATTGATTTGCTTTTTAAAAAAAAAAAATAAAGTGAGATAGTATCTCTATCTGAGATGATTTAAATATTTTCTATTAGTTTTAGCATGTCTGTCTGTGTTTTGGGAGCAATCTTTGTATTTATTTTAGTAACCATCAAATTATTGAGTAGCAATAAAAAAACAGAATAAGCACAACTTCAAAAGTGTTCCTTTGTGAGGGAAAACTAGCTTTAGAAAATGCTATGCAAAAATCACCATAGCAACTAATTGTAGGACTCAGAATCAGGACAGTAACATTAAACCATAGCACCCATTGCATAGATATTAATTAAAACCACTGACATGTACTGAGTGACTTCAGGTGCTGTGCACTATTCCAGAAGGTTTACACATACCAACTCATTTTAACCTTATAACGACTTATGGGGTAGCTACAATCATCCCAATTTTATGGAAAAATTATGGTACATCATTTGACAAACAAATGGAAACAATGAAATGAGATAGTTGGAAATGAGGTCATCAGAACGTACACTTCGAATGTTAATTTTATTTAAGCAGGAGTTTTATTTATTTTACTAATAGTAACAGTGACAATGCAAATGATGATGGCAACTATGAGGATAACAATTACGACAATCACTATTATATTTATAATCTTATTACCTACCCAGCAGCACTTTATACAAATTAACTCATTAATATCCACAGCAACCCAGGGAGGATTGTGTTATTATCCCATTTTGTAGGTGATGAAACAGTTAACCTTTCTAAGGTCACATAGGTAGAATTTGAACCGAACTAGGCCGGTACCATAATCTGTGTTTTAAAATGTGTTTAATAAATATTGACTGAATATTGTAGTAGCAATTCTTCAAGGATTGAATTCTGCTTCAAAGGAAAGTACACCCCATTTAACAATAGTCAAATCTCTTTCGTAGATAGATAAGTGATATATCAACAGATGACTGATATGCTATGAAGAGATAGATAGATAGATAGATGGATGGATAGACAGACAATGAATATATGGTTAAGAAACGAGACTCTAGACACAAAGTATTAGGGTTTGAATTCTGCCTCCACAACTTTCTAGCTATGTAAACTTGAGCAAAGGACTTTTTTATAAGGTAGCGATTATTGTACTATCTATCTCATGGGGTATCTATAAGGATTTCAAGAGGTTTTTATACAAAGTGCTGTGAGTAATACCTGATAAATATTAAGTACTCCCTAAATTTTATCTATCATTATATTTGTATGTGTGAGATGACATATTTTGACCCCCCAAATAGATAACTCAGGCTGAGGTGAGAATGAATTTTTTTTCAAAGGACTGTTATAAAAGAGTGTTTCCATTCATAGCTTAATAGCGTGTCCAGTGAATTGTGAAGGGAGATGAACAGTAGGGTTGGCAGTATGGGGAAGGGCCTGCCTGTATTTATATAGTGATATAAATATTTTAGAATGTAGAAATTTATTTTAATTAAGGGATTAAAATCTGCCTCTCAGCAGAGAAAATAAACCTTCCGTATCAACCCTTTAATTCAGTTCTGTAGACCTTCAGCTCATATGAAGTTTAAAGGATCTCTTGAAGAGGGTTTTTGAAGTTAGTAGGCATGTGTGTTCCAAACTGAATACTAAAACCTAAGATCACTCTATTCCAGAGAAAAGGAATACCTTTGAGGGTAAAGAAGAATTTTAGGGCTTGATTTAAAAAGGAGAGGGTATACTGGGCCACTGCTAAGCAGCCAAAGCCTTTGTCCAAATTTTACAAAGACTCCCCTTCTTCTGGCTGAAGGACACACTGTGCCAGGGCCTGTGGCATGGCAAACAGCATTCAGACTAGATTTCAGCCCTAGCTCATCCCTGTGACCAAGTGTTCTTGTAAACAACCTGCCTAACAGAATAGATTGACCCAAATGAAGACAGATATCAGGATACTAAATGAGAATTTTATTTTTCTGTGTTATTTAGACCTCCTCCTAATTCATCAAATTCATGCTCTGTTTCCTTTTCTTATGCCTCTGGCATAATTGCAAAGATATCATTCCATCAGCCTATGGGAAGAAAAGTAATTATAAACTAACAAGTTCAGAGAGGAATGGGTACAAATATTGGACTAAACAATTTAGTCCAATCTCTATATTTTGCAGATGAGAAAACTGTCACTCAGATCCCAAGTAGGCATTAAATTCGTATTAAAGGGTTATCATTTCTGAGGATAGGCAATTCAGATATGGCTGACTCCTGTTCTCAGATTTATGGACCACTGGACCTAGAAAGATTCTTTTGTGGATATAGTTAACAGCCATCTGTAATGTAAAAGAAAAAAAAAAAGTCTAGAAATTTATTATGAATCACGTATTTCAAACGTGTGAATTTTAATCAGCTTCTGCCTTATTTATTTTGGATCCAGCCTGATTATTTTCTATAGCTACATGTAGATTTTCTAGTTATTGAATGCTGGGCACTCAGAGACTCTGCATGGGAAACCTGAAGGTCAGATAGTAGCCCAGTTTGCCTTTCTATCTTACCAGTTACTTGTTAGGTTCTTATTATTCTCACAATCAGTGGAACAGTACAGAGCCTATGTTATCTGTAGGCCCTAAGCTACACTAGACATGAGGTAAGCTGCTGTGAAATATAAAACAGAGCCTCTACAAGATTTCTACCAATATAATTGCTGGAGTTCTGTAATTCTCCTTCCCCACTTACAGGGCCCATTGGTGAATCACGAGTGTCCTAGGCAACCATTTCTACACTTGCACAATACAGCGCTTTCCTCGTTGTTTTCCCCATAGAAACCTCCTCACTTATAAGAACTTCCTTACTCTGCTCACCTTTGTCACCATCCCAATTGCTTTGAGTGATGTTACATTGGATATGCGTCTCCTTTCCCAGTGTTGTCTACACTGGAGCTCCATGTTGAGGCTTGACTTCTAGGAACTGGGCAGTGTCTGGCAGAGGTAAGATGAGAAGCCTTCAATCTCTTTTACAAAGGCTTTTTTTTTTAACCAAGATTTTCCACCTGGGCTGTGACTTCACAGTGGGGAGTCTCATGTTACAGCACTGAGATCTCCACTCTGCCCCTTGACGGGTGCCATGTGGTACCTATGGTCAGCTGGGGCCTCTCCCCCTCAGGCAGAGACTTTATTTCACTGTCTGTCTTCCACAGCAGCTCTGTTCCTGTGCTGGCCATGTTCCCTGTCCTGATTTTCATACTGGAGCCTTTTCCTCTGGGATCCTTGTGACCCATAAAAACAGCCTCTAATTCAGTCACTTTTCCCAGCAGAGAAACAAAAAAGACAGACACGGCACTTTTTTTGTTGAGTAGCACTAACATTCAGTTTCAGGAGCAACAAACCTTTCTTAGAAGATGATCTATTTTTTAAAACCCTGAAGTTAAAGAAATACCACAGGAAGAATGGGGATGGAAACTATAGGAAATCAGGATAGATGTGAGTGAATCCCTTGGCTACTGAGGCCTCAGGCAGCTGCTGGCATCCAATAGGTCAAGCGCACCTAGGAACCTCTGATCTAAGACCTGCTGCTGCAGATCACAGGTCCACAATGCTAGTTGTCTCTCCTGAGTTCTCACCTAAAGATATAGTGTTGGTTTCTCTTTCCATTCTCTTTAAAAGGCCCCCTAATGTATCTCATGTTCTTGCTTTAGCCCGCAGTGAGACCTCTTTCATGGAATGCCATGGAGTACTCTCTCTTTCCCTGGGTCAACAAGTGGAAATTCACATGTGCTCAAGACCCAGGCTCTTTGTAACCACACATCTGCCTTCTCACATTGTTACTGTCTTTAGACTCTTCCTTTCTGCTTGGTACATTCAAAATCAGCTACTAAGGGGACTTGCAAACGGTCCATAATTCTTCTTTATGCACTTTCATCCCACAAAGCCCAGGGCAATCCTGAACTTCAAAAACAGCCAAAATCAATTTGTAGATTTTCCTCTAGTAAAAACTGTGTAACTGTAGTAATAACTATGAAAACAGAGTATCTTCTGTCAGCTGTTTAGAGGTAGGAACGATGCTGTATGTTATCATGTGACACATGAGCACATAGTAGACATTCAGTGGAATGACAAGTGGTGGGCATTCCCCTATGACTGTGATTTATAGTCTTATAGCTCAAAGGTAGAGTTCACATTTAGTGGAAGCTCTTCCTCAAGCTCAAGGGTATGCGTGGAAGAACTGGCAGACAGACAGAAGTCCTTCCAGCAGGATTAGATTTCATCCTTGTTTTCTTGGGGGAAGGTGATGCACATAGTTTCCCTGGGATTTTTGATTTCAGAGTTAGGCCACAGAAACTGATTTTCATCAACCCATCGATTACATACTATAACAGGCAGTGTCTGCTTTTTGTTAAAATATTTTGCATCTGTTCTCAACGTGTGTCAATACCAGATGCTCTGGAGAAGTTTCATTATACGTGGGTGCCTCTAACTTTGCTGGAGTTATTTTAAAGAAGTCGGGTCATTGTAATGTGCGCGACTAGACTTTCGAAAGTGGAATCAAGGTGCATAACAAACAAAGTTCTCAGCACTCTGATTGACCCCGTAAAAGGTAATAAAACAAAAATCAATTCAGCAAACTTACAAGACTGAAGAGGAACAAATTAAGACCTGCAAAAGGACTTTATTTTCAACACCAATCATTCTGAAAGTTTGTTTAGCATGCTAAGCAAATGTCAGTGGTTGGCAAGGTGAGGGTAATTGTCATTGCCTTTCTCTGAAGTTTCTTCTACCAATGATAAATAAGAAAGGGAAAGAAAAACATGTTGCAAATAAACCTAAAGCTAATAGTGTGTCCTCAGGGACCTTAGTATTATTAAATCATAGGATGCTTGACCGAAAGAATTAGAAAATTTTGCACCCAAACCCTTTAAAAATTGAGAAAATAACTCCAGCAAAGTCAAGAGATTTACTCAAGATCACACAGTCACACCAGTGGTCTGTGACATATAGCAGTTGGGTCAGAGATTTTAGGTGGTAGTGCTTTTCTCATATACGAGCCTGGAATTTCAACAAAACACAATCTGCCAGAATATTTCGTGTTAAGAAAGTTGGCCTATCATAGAGCAAGACCAGAAGGAAATAAAACTTACCTCAGGGTAACAGTGTTTACCTCAGGGAAGTATAACTGGAATGGGGAAATAAATTATCCTTTATACAATTTTAAATTGTATAAAACATAAACTGTCAGCATGTTTAAATTTTGTTATTAAAAACTAAATTTAGGCTGGGCATGGTGGCTCAGGCCTGTAATCCAGCACTTCGGAGGGCCAAGGTGGATGGATCACTTGAGGCCAGGAGTAGACAAGCCTGGCCAACATGGTAAAACCCCATCTCTACTAAAAATACAAAAATAAGCCAGACATGCTATCATGATCCTGTAATCCCATCTACTCGGGAGGCTGAGGCAGGAGAGCCGCTTGAACCTGAGAGGAGGCGGCTGCAGTGAGCTAAGATCACGACACTGCACTCCAGCCTGGGTGACAGAGCAAGACTTTGTCTCAAAAAATAAAAAACCCAAAAAACTAAATTAAAAAATCTCCCATTAGGCTCAGAATTTCAGTCCTAGGTATGTACCCAAGAGAAATGAAAACATACATCCATACAAGGCATGTATACAAATGTTCATAGCAGCATTGTTTATAATAGCCAAAAAGTGGAAACGACCCAAATACCTATCAGCTGATGAATGGATAAATAGAATATGGTATATCTTTATAAATGAATGGAACATTATTTAACCAGAAAAAAATGAAGTGCTGATGCATGTTATATGCATAGCTAAACCATGGAAAGGTTATGCCAAGTAAAAAAAGCCAATCGCAAAGAACCACACCTGGCATGATTCCATTTCTATGAAATGTCAACAATAGGCAAATAAATCTATAGAGTCAGCAAATAAATTAGTGATTGCCTAGGGCTAAAGGGAGAGGCGATGGGAATTAGGAGACACTGATAATGGGTATGGGATTTCTTTGGGAGATTATGAAAATGTTTTAAAAGTAGACTGCAATGATGGTTGCACAATTATGTAAATATACTAAAAGCCACTGAGCAAAGCACTTTAGGTGAATTTACTGTAGGTAAAGTATATCTCAATAAATCATGTTGTTAACAGTGACATTAACAACAAGAGAAAAATGAAGATAATTTTTAAAAGTTTTAATCCATCTACTCTATGAAAGATTATTCAAATAAATTATTCAGAAGATTTGGAGATTTTCAGATTTTTACCTTTTTAACATGACTATAGCTCTCATTTACTAAGTACTTTTTGTTTGGTGTTCTGCAAGAATAATCATCCTAACAGTAAATCTATACAGTAGGTATTTTTATTTCTATTTTACTGATAAAAATGATAGCTAGCAGAGCTGAGATTTCAACCTAGTGTCATTTGCTTTTACTATACTACAATCATCATCCCATTACATAACATTAATCGTTAATATTCTCCTTCCCAGCCAGAAGAGTTCTCTACACTATCTCCTCTTTCTTACAACCCATTTACTCCTCACAGAACTGGAGCTCAAGTTCTGCCTTCACCCCTCCACTACAATCATTAGCACCAAGGTCACCAAGATTCTTTGTTTCTAAATCCAGTGGAAACTTTTCATTCCCTATTCAATCTTATTTTTTGTACCCTTGTCTCTGTTGCTAGCTCCTTCCTGAAACTTTTTTTTTAAACTTCTACAATCCTGTTTCCAGGCTCACAGCTGTTCTTGCATCTCAGACATTTTCTTCTCTGTCTCATTAGATGTCTCCTTTTCTCCTCATCCTTTATGTGTCTGTCGCACCCAGCGATGCCTTCCCTTTCTTCCTACTCTGCACACTCACCTGAGTGGAACACACCCACAACCACAGATCTGATTTTGAACTATGTGCCTATGTTTCTCATCTCTATATCTACAATCAGATCTTGGCTCCAGACATACATACCTACTGGATATTGATCCTCAAATGCTCTAAAGCACTTCAAAAAGTATGTTCATTTTACTTACCATTCAGATTGTTGTCTCCTGTTAAATCCACTGTCCAATGACCATCAACAGTGTAGTGTAGCATTTAAGGGCATGTGCTTGAGTTCAGATCCTGGCTCTACTCACTAGCTGCGTGACCTCTTTATGCCTTAGTGTCCTTATCCACAAAATGAGAATAGTAAAAGTATCCATCTCATAGGATAATTAGGGGGGGTTATGAGTTTATACATGAAAAGCATTTAGCCAGTGGTAAGCTAAGTACTTCTGTGGAAGAGAGATCAGAGGTCAAGTTAAGGCAAATCAGTAGGAGGAATCTAGGAAAACATCTTGGTGCTATAACTTGATCTCTGTGTCTCGGTCCATTTGCATTGCTATAAAGGAACACCTGTAGCTGGATAATTTATAAGAAAAGAGGTTTATTTGACTTTCAGGCCTGCAGGCTGTACAAGAAGCATGATGTCAGTGTCTGCTTCTGGCAGAGAGGAGCCAGCATCAATCACATGGTGAGAGTAGGAGAGCAAGAGAGAAGGGAGATGCCAGATTCTTTTTAACAGCCAAATCTAGCAGGAACTAACAGTGAAAACTCACTCAATCTCCCAAAAATGGCTCCAAGCCATTCATGAAGGATCTACCCCCACAACCCAGACACCTCTCCCAGGCCCCACCTCCAACACTGGGGATAAAATTTCAACATGAGATTTGGAAAGGACAAATATCCGAACTATAACACCAAGCATCCTATTCATATATCTTTAATATCCCTTGAATGATTCTTCTGCAGTCTTTCCATATTATCTCCAGTCTAGATCCAGCTAGAATCATTGCTCATCTGAAGTATTTACTGATTAGTTTTCACCACAATCTCTATGCACCTGCAATTCATTATCAACACTGCAGCCCAGGTAGAGCCTTCTGCATTGCAAATCTGGTTTTCATTGACTTGATTAATCTTGCACTCCCCACATCACCTTTCAGTCATATCAGTTCTTCTTTCAGTTCACAGGGGAAAAAAAAGTCTCCCTTTCTTTGAGGTTCTTGCTGGTGCTTCTCCCACTGTGAAACTCCTCCTCCCTCTCTTTTTTTTTTTTTTTTTTTTTTTTTTTTTTGAGACAGAGTGTCACTCTGTCACCAGGCACCAGACTGGACTGCAGTGGCACGATCTCGGCTCACTGCAACCTCCGCCTCCTCAGTTCAAGCAATTCTCCTGCCTCAGCCTCCTGAGTAGCTGGGATTACAGGTGCACGCCACCACGCCCAGCTAATTTTTGTATTTTTAGTAGAGACGGGTTTCACCATATTGGCCAGTACGGTCTCGATCTCCTGACCTTGTTATCCGCCCACCTCGGCCTCCCAAAGTGCTGGGATTACAGGCGTGAGCCACCACGCCCGGCCTCCTCCCTCTCTTAATAGGCACACATACCATTTGCCTAGCCACCTCATTGCCAGCTCCCAGAAACATGTTCGCATGAGTAACTGTTAATAAGCCCAAAATTTCTGTGGTGCCACCAGAAACCTCTCCCTGACGTTCTCAGCCTGGGTGAGGGTTATTATTATTATTATTAATTACTTGATTTCCAAGTGTGCCTTATCAACTAGACTATGAGCCTCTTGAGCTCGAGGACTCTGTTGTAATTATTTCCTCTATTCCTAGTGGCAGCAAGATACCTGAAAAGTATTAAGTTATTGGTTTTTTAAGTCAATAAAGAGGAAAAATATTTAAATTATTATTCATTTATTTACTCCTATAAGTGCCCTATATTTGGTGATCCTGTGAAATGCTCTGTGCTTTCAACTGAGAATACAAAGATAAATTAGACATAGCTCTTTCCTGAAGAGACTGCCAATCTCACAGAGACCACAGTAGACAAGAAAACAATTAGTATTCCACACAAAGGTGCTATAACTGAGAGCTTATGCTAGAGGGTATCAGAAATAGAATATGTTCATTTATTTACATGATTAAAATGAGAGAGAAGTTAAGGGATGTATACACACACACAGACACAGATTGACACTGAGAAAGAAGTCTGTGGGATATTAACTAATGGGATCAGGTGACTACATTCAATTTGAATTGAAAGGAGATAGAAACCTTTCTTGGACATAATTATAGCCTTCACTGCCTTACTCTTTCCACTATTTAAATTACCTCCTTAAGCTCTTCCCCAACATTTGACAAAGCCACGGGCATACTATAAAATGTTCTATTCTGTATCATTCCAGCACCTATGGATGTTCTGTCCATCAGTGTTTTCCCAGATTTGAGTCCATAGAGTTAAGCTGGTTCATGGCCAAATTTCTACTGGCCTGAGGCAAAAAGAAAGAAAAGAAGAACTTTACAATGTACACATACAAATGTCAGTATTGGGTTGCCCATTGTCCTTCCTTGGGAAGAATCTTCCTGAGATTGCAATCTCCTTTTAAATTTGGTGTTAAAAATATTTTATTTTATGAAACTATGGTGATGATAGATAGTAGATACTATTATGTTCACAGGCTTCATTTACAATACTGAAAGGTGGATTTGTCTTCAGGATTTTTCATGAAAATCTTTCCTGTCACTGTGTGTTCTTGATGCAGCTTCCGGTCACCCTCTTGAAATCAGCTGGCACTCTTTTCACGTTGCTGTTTTTTGTACGCTCAAGCCCTACCTTTGGTAGGCACTGTGTTTGAACATCTGATTGGTTTTGCTGTGGGCCCTCTGTTTTCAAAAGCCCTTGGATCTATGTTTTACAGCCTGTAGTGCAGACACATTGGAGAACCAAACAAGTCATCTTAAATATAACAAGCCAGCCATAAGTTGGACGATTACTATACACACAAGTCAACATCAGTAATGTTACTTGAATGTTACTTTTTGGTTTTTGTGATGTCGTTGACAACTTTTCACATGTCTCCATTTGACAAAGAAAAATTCATATAATTTTGTTCACATTTTTATTTTTTGCTTTGTTTTCTTTTTATATAGCTGCAGTGTATGACAGCTTTGATCTGCTGATAGCCCTGCAGCACTTGAGGATATAAGTGCAAAATATGGTTGCCATTTTTGCTCTTGTGTTTTATTTGTTGCTGTTTCAATAATTCTTTTTTCCACTGTTCTAAAATGCTTATATGATAACCTTTGGGGAAGGAATTAACACTTATCTGTATAGCTTTCAAAACACCAAAGTAAGGAAACACATTTTGTAATTGCACTGTCTAAAAAAAAAAAACGTTTTGCTTTTCTTTTAGTAACAGGCATAAAGAATATCATTTTATTCCCTAAGGTTTTTTCCTCTAAATTGATCCCTCGCTATTTTAGTTGATTCATTATACAATGCTAGCCTTATTAGAGAACATTTTTTGTAGCTCTGTTCCTGCTAAATAGAAAAATAAAGTGATTTAATAACTCCATATTATTAAATGTTATGAGGCTCACATTGAACATGGAGTTGAGAATTACAGAGGCGACAGAAACCAGCAGTAATATATGAGACGGACGATTTTGTTCTAAAACCAGCCTTCTTAAATGTCGATCATTAACACTGTGTATAAGAGGAGCCGATCTGAACTACAAAGGAAAAATCCCACACAGTAAAAAATAATAAAAGGAAAAAAACCTTAGTTCACAGAAACACTCAATCTAAGACAAGGTACATGAGGAGTAGAAAATTACAGGTTTAGCCTCTTAATTCTGCTAATATGAAGCTGTACCCTGAAGAAAAAAATAACTATGGTAAAACCAATATAGAGTGATAAGAGAATTATTTTTTCTTATATCCAAACCTACACCTTTGTCTTGGATCATCATTAATTGACTTCTCAATTCAGGCAGGTCTCTCTGTTGTCAGCTTCATTCCCCCTGCTCCTTCCTCTCTCTGCCTCCTCCATGCTGAGCTGCTTTGCCCATCCTTTGGTTTTCAGAATTGTATCAGTATAAGAAAATCTAGCTCAACTATTTACTATTTCCATGATTTTTTCCTGAACACCTCTACATTTGTGAGTGCCCATCTTCTTTGAAGTCATACCGTGTTTTGCTTACAGTAGGCCAAATTATTATTGCTTGATTAAAGATTGCTTTTTGTTATTGGCAAATCATTCATTTCTGTGGTCTTGTCTCATTAACTATATTTCTAATGTAAACCCCTTGAATATAGAGGCTCTTGATATCAATGTGTTGGTATCCCCATAAAAGTAGAATAGTGCCAAACACATAGTGGATTCTCAAATGTTCAATGTGTTATCTTCAATAATCATCGCTATGATGATAGCTGTCAGGAAATGAAGAGCAACTGAAATGTCTTTTCAAAGTACCTGTATGAAAACCACATTTTTCTTTAAGTTTAATCAGCTGTACTTTCTCCTTGAATGATCTTTTAAGTTTTTAAATTGTCAGTAATTGTACATATTCATGGAATACAGTGATGTTTGGATACATACAGCGTATAGTGACAGATTAGCATATCCATCATCTCAAATATTTATAACATCTTTGTGTCAGGAACATTCGATAGTTTCCTTGTAGCTATTTGAAATGACACATTATTGTTAAATGCAGTCATCATACAGTGCTATAGGACATTAGATAGAAATAACAAAGAAAGCAAGCTCTCCACAGTGCTTCCAGGACCTGTTCATTCGATGTTAATGTTTCACAGGACCTTGACTCTTTCAGTAGGAGAAAAGTTAAACCTTAATGAAAACACTGACTGACCGTTAATCAAATATTTTCTTAGTTCCAAAGTTGTTAGTTTTGAGGTCATTGTATGTCACTTTGACGACTGTAAAACTCTTCTGCTTTAAAACCAGACTTCTCGTCTCACAGCATAGTGTATGTGCACTTTTGCAATGCCCATTAACTTCTGAAATAGTCTATTACAGTGCTCAGCAGCTGCAATTCTCCTATAGGGTTGACACCTTTTCAGTCCAACTTTTCAGTGTAGTCTACGCTCCACTTCACTTGGTTGATTTACTCTGTTGGGTTTATTACTGAACTGTTCATTTAATGACTAACAAAAGACTCAGATAAAATTCTTTGTCCTGTTTTTAGAGCCTAGCATAATTAGTCACATCTCCCACATCTTCAGATAGCAAATTTATTTAAAATCTCCAGTGGATCACTTTCTAGGGCAGGAACAGGACATGGAGACAGGGAGGCTGCATCCCTGGAACAGAGAAAGAGTGTTCTTAGGCTTTCTTTGTATTGACCTGTATCAAATGTTTCAGAGGAAGACTGGACTAGAAGATAAGCCTGTGATATAGTCAAACCCTTGAGCAATATTATCTCTAGGGATCAAAATCCTTTTCCCTCAGCCAGTAATCATTTGATGAAGCATAACAATTAATGACCCTTGGAGTTTCCCAGTTGGTCCAGCATAAATCTCTCTTTTTTCAGATAATTAATATCTCCACGTTTTATTTCATCATAAATTTAAAATTTGAAATGGACATCAGTAATTTTGAAAAGTTAAATATTTCTTTCTTTTATAACGATCTACAATTTCTCTGCCTTCTCACTTTTTACTGCCGCATTGTATGACTTTATAAGGACTCTGCCTTCTTGCTATTCACCAGAGTGTATGTAAGCGAGGCCTTCCACAGTGGCTTCCATTGTCAATTGCAGTGCTAACAGTCTGGCATGGAATGATAACTCTGTTTACTGCCAGGAATTATTATAGTCATTTCTCCAATTAATTACCATTTGCAAGAACCTTGCAGCTGGATGGAATCAAAGAGTGTTAGCATCAAAAGGAGTCTCAGAAATTATTTGTTTCAGTACTTTCCATTATACAGGTAGGAAAACAGTCCCACAAAAGGGAAAATGGCCAGCCCAGGGTTATATAGCAACTTAGTAATAAATGCCCTACTTGAACAAAAGTCATATTGCTTTCACTCCAGTTGTCATTCTAACACTCTACACTGAAACCTCTTGAATAGTGTATGGCATACAACCTTGTATTTCCTTTCATTCCTTCAGGGTGATACTCAGTGAGGCAAGGACCCAGAATCTGCAGAGGCTAAAAAGCTGCATGTTAAGGCTGGGCATAGTAGCTCATGCCTGTGATTCATCCCATACTCTGGGAGGCTGAGACAGGAGGATTGCTTGAGCTCAGGAGTTCAAGAACAGCCTGAGCACATAGCAAGACTTCATCTCTATGAAAACAAATCTTGTAAATAGGCAGGCATGCTGGCACAAGCCTGTAGTCCTGGCTATTGGGGAAGCCAAGGTGGGAGGATCACTTGAGTCTAGGAGCCCAAGGTTACAGTGATTGCACCACTCTGCTACAACCTGGGTGACAGCAAGATCCTGTTTCAAAAAAAAAAAAAAATGCTTCATATTGAGTCCCTTCCTTCGTGGCCTTCTCTAACAGTCATGTACAATAATCTTTAATTCAACAAACACTTACTGAGCAAATAAGTATTTACTGTGCTAGGAATGGCTCAGATAGATGATTGTGGGAAGATAAAAAAGGTCACTATATTAGACCTCCAGGACAAATGCTAATGGTGGATGTGAGGCAGGTGAAAATATGCTATGTTTTTGTAGGTGTGTATGTATGTGTGCATATGCTCACGTGTGTATGGAGAAAGAGAAAAAAAGACAGTCATAATCAATACAGGGTGCTTGAGGAGGTACTGAGAAGAGAAAGATCTCAAGTGTTCAGAAGAAGGTTAACATAGTGGAAAGACAAAGGTGGTCTCAAAGCTGAAGGAAAAGAATGGTGAAATGACCTGAATAAAGGAATAGAGATGAGAAGGCATATATGAATTCATTCAGTTATTCATACAGGTAGTGACCATTCATTAAATGCTTATTCTTTGCCAGATGGCAATAAGTAGAGGGATACTTAGATGGAAAAAAAAAATGTTTTCTGATCTCAGGGGATACATACTCTATACCAAACTTCTAACACTTTAATGTGTACAAGAAGCAACATCTCCAGTGAGCTTTCAGAAGACGCCAATCCTGCAGGTACTTCAATTGCACTTTAAGGGCCAATAAACTTGCTTATAAAAAGACAATTATAATGTAACATATGTAACGTGATAGTTGCCATAATGAAGGCAAGCTACTTGGGAGGTTGAGGAGGGTGCCTTGGGAACGGAGGAATGGAGGTGCTGGTGACAATCGTCTAGATGGGCTTGAAGGCATATGCAAAGCAGCAGCAGGCAAAGCTGAAACCATAACCTAGAACTGTATATAAAATTGAGGGCCTTAAATGCAAGGGCAGGAAGGAACTCAGGCTTGCTTATGAACTTCTTGCCACGTTTCCTGAATGTGATTTTTTCTTCCTTTACTAGTAGTGTAAAAAACAATTAATAATTGTAGTATTAATAATAAGAACTGATCATTATTGAACACAATGATGGGCCAGCCCTGTGCTAAACCTGTTTTTACATTAGCTTATTTGATGTCACAAGCATCCTATGAAGTAAGTCATTATCCTTCCTATCCTATTATGCTATTATTATCCTCTTTTTCAGAATGGAAAAAACAAAAATAGTGAAGCTTAGAGAGGGCATCCAGATATTTGAAAATAATTCTTGTTCACTCCAGGGCAGCTATCATCCTAATTCAGTGTGAACCAAAGAAAGGCCCCATGATCTTGTATTCTCAATTCTATTCTCTATTATGTTTGTATTTTTACATGTACTTCTGCTAGCACACCAAGTAGTAATTTGTTTACCTGCCTGTATTCCTCACTATGCTGTTTTATTCCTATTTTATTCCCCAGTGTATGGAATGTAGTAGGTGTTTGGTGATTAACTGTATTCTAATTCTCCTAGAATGTGATCCTTCTATTTTCTTTCATGCCTTCTTTCTCAAGCTGTTTCCCCCACATTAAATGTTCTTTCATTTCTTCTTTCTCAAGTTGTTTCTCTCATATTAAATGTTCTCTGTTTAATACAGTCTTCACATCGACAACTTCAGTGCAGGACATCCAAATGCAATCTCCTGCATGGAGGCTTTTCTGCTTCTTCCTCTGCAGACCTTGAAAGAAACTGGCTCGCTCTTCTTATCAGCTTCATAGTATTTTTCTGGTACCTCTGTTACTGTACTTTTATCTTATATTAGGTATATTTAGTAATTTCTGTGCTATCTTATGTCACCACTAAACTTGAAAGCCCCTTGCAGAAGGGCAGAAAGCCCTGATAATGTGGTTATTAAGTGGTTAACTTTTGGAGCCATACTGATGGGATATTTTTAGGCTTTTTTTGTTTGGTCGATTGGTTTTTGTTTTTGTTTGTTGGTTTCGAGGCTCTTTGCTCATTGACCCAGTGACCTTGGTGAAGTTTCTTAACCTCAACAGGATTCATGTGTAAAGTGGGGAAATAATGTGACCTCAAAGGTTTTCTGGAGAATTAAGTGGCCACATATAAAGTGCTTTGCATTGCCTACATAGTAAGCACTTGATACATGAGATACATGGATGATATTGTTGTTATCATTTGTGTTTTACCCATACCACACTGCTCTCTCTAAAAGCAGAAGCTAATAATATTTTTGAGTAGATGAATGAATGAATGAATGATCAACTTTCATATGAGGCTTACCTCCTCTACCATATTGTAAACAGTTCTATTATACTTCCATGCTCCCCTAGCTCCCAAACTATGTACAGATGTCTTTATGAAATATTGACATCTTGGCTGGGTGTAGTGGCTCTTGCCCATTATCCCAACACTTTGGGAAGCCAAGGCAGGCAGATCACTTGAGGTCAGGAGTTCAAGACCAGCCTGGGCAACATGGTGAAGCTGCGTCTCTACTAAAAATACAGAAATTAGCTGGGCATGCTGGTGCACGCCTGTAATTCCAGCCATTCAGGAAGCTGAAGCAGGAGAATCACTTGAACCCTGGAGGCAGAGGTTGCAGTGAGCCAAGATCATGCCACTGAACTCCAGCCTAGGCAACAGAGTGAGACTCCATTCCAAAAAAAAAAGGCATATATATATGCTCTCTATATATATTTATATATGTATATTTATTTATGCATATACTTATATATATATGAGAGAGAGAGCATATATATATATATACACACACACACACACTTTTTTTGGAATGGAGTATTTATATATGTAAATATATATATAAATATATATGTGTATATATGCACATATATATTTATATATAAATATATACATATTTTATATATCTCTTTATAAATATATACACATAGTTATATATAAATATGTACATATAGAGATATATAAATATATATACATATAAATGTATATACACATATATATATAGAGAGAGAGAAATACCACACACACACACACACACACACACATATATATATAGAGAGAGAGAGAGCAAGAGAGAGAGACAGAGAGACAGAGAGTCATCTAATATAGTAATCTTCCAATTAGCAAGCTGGAAACTTGAATTTACTTCTAACAAAACACAGCTATTCGCAAAACTATTTCCAACTTTTATCTTGTAAGCTTTTATAGTGCAAAACAATATAATTTTACTAAAATTACTTCTATAAAGAGGAAATTTGCATATCAGAATTTATTTGGCCCACCCTATCACACAGCTGCATAACAGTATGTTGATAATATACAAATGGCTTACGGCAAAGATGAATTAGACCATTAAGATGTAAAATGCAACAACCCATCAAAAAATGATAATGAAAGTTCAATGGGGCATTTATGGCATTTAGTGAGTAAAAGTGCTTAACAACAAATTAGGCAAAAATGTTTCAAATTAGTTGATTCTCAGTAAGTGGTCCCTAAAACATATATAAGAGCCAGAATGACCATGGTAAATATGTCTGCTTATCCACCACACTTGTTGTCATCTGTTTTGCTAAAAGCTTTGGAGAACAAAGTAGACCTTATCCCTTTGCTGTGGGTCTCTGTAAGACGGAAGACATACCATATATAAGCCAACACAGGACTACTCAGTCAGTCATACAATTGACATAAATTGTGGATGCTACCAAGGAAAAGAGCAGAGTTCCTTGAGGAAATAAGACCAGAGGAAGGGTCAAAGGAAAGTTTTTCTAAGGAAGTTCCATTTAATCAGAGCCCCAAACAGTAGGTAAGAATCAGATCTAAAGTGAGGGGGCCGGGTGCAATAGCTCATGACTGTAATCCCAACGCTTTGGGAGGCCAAGGTGAGCAGATCACAAGGTTAGGAGTTCGAGACCAGCTTGGCCAACATAGTGAAACCCTGTTGCTACTAAAATTACAAAAAAAATTAGCCAGGCATGGTGGCATGCACCTGTAGTCCCAGTTACCTGGGAGGCTGAGGTGGGAGAATCGCTTGAACCCGAGAGGCGGAGGTTGCTGTGAGCCAAGACTGTGCCATTGCACTCCAGCCTGGGTGACAGAGCAAAACTCCACCTCAAAACAAAACAAAAAAAAAAGTGAGATAAATTGCTTAACAGATAAACTAATATGTATGGTGACCCTTATTTCTTCCAAACTACTAAGCCTCTGCCTCAGTTTCCTCACCTATTAAGTGGTGATACCAGTTACATCTACCCAATAGGATCAATGTGAGGATTTATGATACATAATATGCTTAGTACAATGTTTGCCACTCATTAAATATTAGCCATTATTATTGTTGTTTTAGGGTATTATTATTTTTACTACCAGTTTGCATGGAAGACCCTGAAAGCAGATTAAGTAGCTTTAAGCAAGGTAATGAATGTCAAGAACAATGAAGGACCTGAAATTTTTGCTTTATTTTCCATCTAAGTCAGCCTCCTACACTGTACTGGATACTGACAGAAGATTCTTCACTTCTGAATCAGAGCCTTTATTACTTATAATAATAGCTGTAGCCAGAACAAAAGCATTTTCAGCAGTTCCCTGAAATCCAGTTCCCACAGTGCAACACAAAGAAGGCCAGGTGATGCCTGCACATGCAAGGGATTGCATTATAGGAAAAGAACTCCAAGCGCAGGGAACCTGAATCTTTTATTATGAACAGTAAGCCTGCCTGGTCTTTCCTATGGAGAAATACATTATGGTTTTTATGATGGATGGTCAAAAAAAAAAAAAAGGAAACAAAAATACAAGTTCCAGAGATATTCTTTCGATCTTTCAAGGCTGTATACCATAGAAATATCTTTGAAAAGATAGCCCAGAACCAAGGCAGTCAGTGCTTCTGCTAGCAACATGTGCAGAAATGCTAGAGGCTCATAAATAATTGTTTCCCAAGAATTATATAATCAGATCTGATTTTTTAGAAGATCATTGTTTAAGGTGTTAAATTTGTAAGTATTTGTAAAATTTTACACCTTTAATTCATTTTTTACATCACATTTTTTTCAAGTTGCTACATTGTATTTACAACACTAATTTTTATGATTATACAGCACAGTAGTCTCAATTTGTCCATGATTTTGCATGTCAATCATGGTCTAAAAATATTACATGAAAAATTTCAGAAATAAACAATTTATGTGTTTTAAATTATGTGCCATTCTGTGAAGCACGATAAAATCTCTCACTATCCTGCCCAGGACCCGAATAATCCCTTAGTCCAGGTATCTGTGCTATGTATACTATTCACCCTTAAGTCACGTAGGAGCCATCTCAGTGACCAGATCAACTGTTGCACTATTGCTGTGCTTGTGTTCAAATAACCCTTATTTTACTTCATAATGCCCCCAAGGCACAAGAGTAGTGATATGGGCATATTGTAATAATTGTTATATTTTATTATTTAAGTAAGTATTATTGTTTAAATTTGATGCTCTAGCATTCTAACGCTATATAGTAAACTTCCTAATAATTAAAAATATAAAGATTGCTCTCTAATAGGTAACAAATATGAGTACTAATCTAAAAATTCATTTTTTAAATGAGTAGGAAAAACCCATCAGACTCATTTTATATGAAGACTATTTGAAGGCAGATATATACTGCTACTGTTGTTAGTATCTTACTGTGTCTAATTTATAAATTAAGTTTCACCTCAGGTATGTATGCACAGGAAAAAACACAGTATTTATAGAGTTTAGTACTACCTGCAGTTTCAGGCATCCAATCTTGGCACATATCCACTCAAGATAAGAGGGGGACTACTGCACATCAGTAACATAATCCACAATAATTCATTTAGCTATTCTTCCATGACAGGAGGTTTGCTTCTCATTTCTGGAAATTATCAAGGAACACTTATTTTAAGACGTGACTTGGTTGAAAATGTAAAGTAACTACATTCATTGCAGAAATAACAGTACAAATGACCTAGGAAGAGTTTCTTGAAGTTACCAATTTGCCTAATCCTCCAGTTTCCAATAAGGGATGGTGTTAATAAAAGAAAAATCTTATCCTGATTGCAAAGGTTTGCAGTAAATTTCAATAAAATGCTCAATATAAACATACAGTGGTTCTACTTCTACCGGAAAAGTTTTCTGAGACCGAGAATCAATGAATAATATTTATAAAACCGTAAGAACTTTCTTCTATGAAATTCTACCCAGAGAAAAGATCAGGAGCAACAGAATATTGTATCAGATGATGCTTTGTACTTATCTGTCTTCAAATATTCTTCATATGAAATGGATCTGATGGGTTTTTTCCTACTCATTTCAAAGATTAATCCTTAGATTAGTATCCATATTTGTTACTACTAGAGTGTAATCTTTATATTTTTAATTATTAGGAAGTTTAACTATATAGCATTAGTTAGAATGCTAGATCATCATATTTAAAGCTCATATTTACTACTAAGGAAACTCATTGAAAAGATGAATGAATTACCCATGCTTATAAAATTAAATCAATATCTGTTCTTGAGCATCTTCTGTATTAAAGAGGCTGTGGTTGGCTGATAACACACTTCCCTTCCAGAAATACCCATAAAACTGGGTAAAAGGAATATAATTTGTTGTATGCACAGTGCTATGATCTTGGAACAGTGGCAATAGAAAGAAATAAATGTGTGTGAATTATCCTTACCGAGAGCATAAGAAAAGTTCTCAAGGAAGCTGAGCATTTGAGTCACCACATCTCAGGAACGTAACAGCTCATCTTGTCCACTACCCATTTAGAGGTTTAAGACTTTCTTCAACATCACTTCTAGTTCCCCAAACCCTGCTTTCTTATCCTCAATGTCAAGAAACTCAGTCTCTTCATGTTGTCCAATCTGCCTCCCAATAGTTCTGGGGATTAGGAAAGTTTCCCTTGGGATGCATTTCTGTGTGCCTGTTGCCTAGTAGTTTCAGTGCTACCTTTTGGAACCACACAGTGGAAGTCCATTGCCCATTTCAGATGAGGGGTTTGCACACGTTTACAGTTTGCTTAGAGCTTTCTCTTCTCTAGGTTCAGCATTTTCAGTGCATTCTGTTGCTTCTCACTGGGCAAGATTAAAAAGCACTTATTATTTTGATCTTCAGATTGAAGAGTAAATGTTTCTGAATCCAAAATAGTACCCCTTGTGCAGGCTGATTGGTGAATAAGAGTGTAACTATTCCCTCTCTTGTTCCTGATGCTACTTTTGTTAATATAGCAGTTTTTATATCCATATAACAATCTTGATTCATTCAATCTTGATTCAAATGAACCCTCCAAACTTTTATTTTCCAGTGAAAGCTAGTAATTTGTGGTGGGTACTGCAGAATCAAGTACAGCAAGACATAGGAGATAGGCAGATAGGAGAGGGACATTCCAGGACAAAGAGACCAATATATAAATACCTAGTGGCGTGAAAGAACATGACATGTTTGAGTAAGGCTGAGTAGCCCAGAGTGAATACATTGTAGAATATGCAGAGAAACATAAGGCTAAATAGTGGATATTAAAGGCTTTTGAGTTACATTCTTGAATTAGTGTTTTGCAAGATTACTTTGACAAAATTGTAAAGGATGAATTCAAGAAAAAATACCTTGAAGAGTGGGAAAATAGTTAATGAAAATAATATTTAGTGATTGAGTATCTACTATTTCTTCTATAATACATATGGCATACATTGTGTTTGATGTCACACAAAAACAAAAATCATGAAGACTTATTTTCCTCATTTTATGGCTGAGGAAATTAAGTTTTAGTTAAATGGACTTAACAAGGTAACCAAGCTATTCAGTGGTGGAGCCTGGATCAAATCCAGTCTTCTAAGTTTGTCCTTGCTACATTATGGCAACAGCAGATGGAAACTGTATTAGTATTGTGAGATGGAAACTGTATTAGTCCTTTTCACACTGGTAATAAAGAGATATAACCAAGACTGGGCAATTTACAAAAGAAAGAGGTTTATTGGACTTAGGGTTCCACATGGCTGGGAAAGCTCAAAATCATGGCAGAAGATGAAAGGTACATCTCACATAGCAGCCGACAAGAGAAGAGAGAGCTTGTACAAGGAAACTTCTGTTTTTAAAACCATCAGATCTCGTGAGACTTCTCCACTGTCACAAGAACAGCACAGGAAAAACCCATCCCCCATGAACCAATTTATCCCCCACTGGGTCCTTCCCACAATACATGGGAATTCTGGGAGATACAAAATGAGATTTGTTGGGGGAACACAAGAGTCAAACCATGTCATTCCATCCCTACTGCCTCCCAAATCTCATGTCTTCACATTTCAAAGCAATCACGCCTTCCCAACAACCCCCAAATTCTTAACTCACTTCAGCATTAACTCAAAAGTCCACAGTCCAAAGTCTCATCTGAGACAAGGCAAATCTCTTCCACCTATGAGCTTGTAAAATCAAAAGCAAGTTAGGTACTTCGTAGATACAATGGGGGGTACAGGCACTGGGTAAAGACAGCCATTCCAAATGAGAGACATTGGACAAAACAAAGGGGCTACAGGCCTTATGCAAGTCTGAAATCCAGTGAGGCAGTCAAATCATAAAGCTCCAAAATAATTTCTTTGGACTCCGTGTCTCACATCCCAGTCATGCTGAGGCAAGAGGTGGGTTCACATGATTTTGGGAAGCTCTGCCCCTATGTTTTTGCAGGGGTACAGCCTCCTTCCCAGCTGTTTTCATGAGCTGGCTTGAGTATCTGCAGTTTTTCCAGGCACACAGTGCAAGCTGTCAGTGGATCTACTGTTCTGGGGTCTGGAGGATGGTGGTCCTCTTCTCATAGCTCTACTAGGTGGTGCCCCAGTAGGGACTGTGGGTTGGGGCTCCAAACCCACATTTCTCTTCCACACTGCCCTAACAGAGGTTCTCCATGAGGGCCCCACCCCTACTGCAAACTTCTGACTGGGCATCCAGGCATTCCATACATCCTCTGAAATCTAGGTGGAGGTTCCCAAGCCTCAATTCTTGACTTCTCTGCACTCACAGGTTCAACACCACGTGGAAGCTGCCAAGTCTTGGGGCTTGTAACTTCTGAAGCCATGGTCTGAGCTCTTTGTTGGCCCCTTTCAGCCATGGCTAGTGTGCCTGGGACGCAGGGCACCAAGTCGCTAGGCTTCACACAGCAGAGGTACCCTGGGCCCGGTCCACAGAATCACTTTTTTCTCCTTGGCTTCTGGGTCTGTGATGGGAGGGACTGCCATCAAGAACTCTGACATGCCCTGAAGACCTTCCCCACCCGCCATGTCTTGGGGATTAACATTCAGCTCCTCATTACATATGCAAATTCTCCAGCTTGCTTGAATTTTTCCTCAATAGAAAGAAAATTAGATTTTTTTTTTCTATCCCATTATCGGACTGCAAATTTTCCAAACTTTTATGCTCTGCTTCCCTTATAAAAATGAATGTCTTTAACAGCACCCCCAAGTCACCTCTTGAATGCTTTACTGCTTAGAAATTTATTCTGCCAGATACTCTAAATCATCTCTCTCAAGTTCAAAGTTCCACAAATCTCTAGGGCAGAGGCAAAATGTTGCCAGTCTCTTTGTTAAAACACACCAAGAGGCACCTTTGCTCCCGTTCCCAACAAGTTCTGCATTTCCATCTGAGACCACCTCGGCCTGGACTTTATTGTCCATATCACTATCAGCATTTTTGTCAAAGCCACTCAACGAATCTCTAGGGAGTTCCAAACTTTCCCATAGTTTCCTTTTTCTATCTGAGCCCTCCAAAGTGTTCCAGCCTCTGCCTGTTATCAAGTTCCAAAGTTGCTTCCACATTTTCACATGCCTTTTCAGCAATTCCCTACTTTACTGTTACCAATTTTCACACTGTTGATAAAGACATACCAGAGACTGAGCAATTTACAAAAGCAAGAGGTTTATTAGACTTACATTTCCACATGGCTGGGGAGGCCTCACAATCATGGCAGAAGGTAAAAGGCACATCTCACATGGCGGCAGACAAGAGAGAGCTTGTGTAGGGAAATGCCCATTTTTGAAACCGTCAGATCTCATAAGACTTATTCACTGTCGAGAACAGCATGGGAAAGACCAACCCTCATGATTTATTTATCTCCCGCTGAGTCCCTCCCACAGCACATGGGAATTATGGGAGCTACAAGGTGAAATTTGGGTGGGAACATAGAGCTAATGCATATCAGAGACCCATGTGAAAATGTTCTAAAAGTAGAAGCAATATCACTTCACAACTCCAGAAATGAGGGACAGGGAGAAATCCTACATGACTGAGCTTTTTGGCCTGTTAGATCAAGAGGGTAAGATGGCATTTAGAGGCAGAGATCCAAGTGCACTGCTGAAAAGTCTCTTTTCAGGAAGTGAGACTGGTGACTCTACCTAAGAGTACGAAGTTTCTGAGGAAATCTCAGGCATTAGTGGATATGCCCTTGATGAGCCAATTTCCCTGGCCCAGATTTAGCAATAAAAGTTGTGTATTCAAAGATGATTACCTTTGGTGTTTCTTTATCCAATGATTTAACTTGAAAATATCCTCATTTACTGTATATAAAAAGTACTCCACAGACAGTATAAATTCAGCCATCTGACACCTGGTAATGGGAGCTGTGCTGTTTAATCCTCACCTGTCAGAACAGAAATATATTTATGAGACTTGGTAAGATTGTTAAAATAAAAATTTAGACAGTGTCATCCATATTATGCTATAGTCATATGTTTTTTAAATTATACAGGGATAGGAAAAGAAGTAGATAAGTACAATTTGAAGAAATGGCAAAATTAATAGGAACTTGTTATTAGCCTATAAATATTTGAAAGATCTTAAGATCAGAGAAAGACAAGATTTATTTAGCTAAGATAGAAGAGGATGCCTTGTGATACAAGTATGCAGGAGTAATTGGAGAAGGATAGAATTAGTTTGAGCAATTGGATCAGACAAATGTTGATTATTTGAAAAAATATTCTTGCCATTGAGATTTATTTTTTTAAATAATATAAAAAGTCAAAACAAGAAAAGAGAAAAGAATAAAAAACAGTCCTTCAATGTATATGATCAATACTAGCATAAACTAATGAAAGTATTTAGAAGAAAAATTCTTCATTATCAATAGCCTTATCAATAAATGAAAAAAGCTATTATGACTTTTCTATCTTCTGAGTCTATATAAAAACAAATTCATAACTTACAATTTTAGACACAAAATATTAACGAATCTCCCTAGCATAAGAAAATCGTCATTATAGTTTTTTTGAGAAAATAGAAATTTATATTTACCTGAAAGTAAGAGATATTTTTTATATTTACATATCCAATATATAGATATATACATACATATGTGTGCATTTCAATATATCTGTGCAAATGTTTATAAATATGTATTTATGTTTAGTTTATAATTTATGATTCAAAAATTCTCACATTTAAACATAGATCTCTATTATTTAATATAATTCCTAAGGATACTTTTATCTGCAGATTTTGAGGGCAGTCAGTCTATTCCCCAAAGTTCCCAAGGCCCTTTACATAGGCAACATTTACAGTAGTAAAAGTGCAGGCTTTGGGCTTTAACAGACTGAGGGGCAATCCTATATCTTACTAGTTTTTGTGGCTAGAGGAGACAAAGTATTTTACCTTCCCAAACCTCAGGTTCTTCATCTGCAAAATGGGAATGATACAACCATCAGCAGGATTAAATAAGATAATGTATATAAGTAACAAATTAACAAAATGCGTTCAACATAGTAATTTCTAAATAAGTAATATGTATTCTCGTTATTATTTTAGTTTTTATCTCTATCATTTCCCACCATGACAATGTAAGCTGAATGAGGACAGGGTTGGTTTGTTTGTTTTGTTTTTCATTTTATTCACCCCTTTGTCTCTGGGTCCTAGAGAGCACTTGTACCTATTAGACTTTCAGTAAATATTTGTGGAATAAATCAATGGGTGATTGATTTAATGAATAATTCAGCCTCTGCTTTATCAAGCTGCCCTCTATAATAACAAATAGTATTTTAGTATTCAAGTACATTTTAGAGGGTTATTTAGAGAACAGAGATTCAAAGAAATTCATGTTTCAAATAATTTAACATTTAACATTTAAGATATCAGAGTTTTTGTAAATACGCAATTTGGGTCCTGGTGATCTTACTGAAGTATCAGTTTAGGTTCAAATTGGTGGTTAAAGGCATTGGAAAACAAAACAGTATCCCCTTAGGGATAGTTGGTGTTCTTCCCTTTGTTTCAATGCTTTTTAGTTTTGCTTGTTTTCTCATTTGCTTGTTTGTTAATATTTTACCATACCACAAAGTTTCAAATCCAAGAGTTGTAAGTCAGCTGTGGCCCAAATAGGAGCGACTGACCAAGGCCAGTTAACAGCTAAAATCACATTGACACTATTGGATATATCTGCCACATTGAACTCAGCTCTGCTGGCCAGCAGTGGCTCTCTGCTTTTCTGGTTTCAAGGCTGGAGAGGAAAGTGCAACTAAACATGAATGTTATTATCTGGTGACCAGCATCTATTAAATGTGATGCTTTCTGCTAGTGTGGAATCAGATGAAAAGTTTTATAAAGAACCTAGAAATTAAGAGCTTAAAAAATACAATACTGCTTAATGACACATGATTTTTTTTAAAATCTTGTACTGTAGTTTCAAGCTTTATGTTTTGCCCTAAACTTATTTATTATAAGTAATTTCACACCATATAGTTACATACAATAAACTTCACCCATTTCCAGTGATGCTTAGTAACTTTAGCCAGTGTTATATCCATCACCATAAATCAGTTTTAAACCACTTTCATGCTCCCAGTAAGATCCCTCATGCCCATTTACATTTAATCCCCATTCTCAACTGTACCCCAGACAGCCACTGAACTATTTTCTCTATAGATATGCCTTTTCTTGATTAACCTTTGTATTTTTTAATATCCATTAATTAATTTAAAAACCATCAGTAGTAAGAGAATATATAATCAGATATATAATCAGACTTGTTTACAGGGTCAAACTTTTTCTTACCTTTGTTTTGTTTCACAAGAGCAAATATGCCTGGTCCATCTCTCACAAAATTAACTTAAAAATGACATTTGATTGTAACAACAGTAAGCATCTTTATGTGGGCAGATTAAGATTCTGTAATTTCATGCTCAGCTGCGTTGATGGCTTTCAGCCTTGTTTAAGCAGACCAGCTACAGACAGCAGTAAACCCTGTAATGCCCTGCCATGGCTAATTGCTTAAATCTTATATCTCTGCTGCTATTTCAACTGGACAATCTTTATGGCTGCTATTTCAACTGGACATCTTCAATAAGACATAGTTTATTGGAGCAGAGCAGAATCTATTTATTTTCATTTTCATATATTAACTTTCATTACATATTTTATTCCAAAATTCAGATTCATCACTATATTCTCAAGTGGCAATAGATGGATTCCTCCCTTATTTTTATTGTCCTTTTTAGTGAATTTGTGGTATAATAGAGAATGTATATGAATTTCCCCCACCCCCTTGTCAAGTGCACTGTATACATAGAAAGTCCCTGGTACATTCATTTGAATTCATTAAATGCAATTACAAATGGTTTTTCTTGACAAAACTGAATATTTTTGCTTGGGAACTCAATGGAAATGATATAACTAGCATTTCAATGTTCAGTTCCACAAACGGGCACAGTGCTAGACATGAGCATGAGGGTACCAATGGTTAATGTCTTATGGTTGCTGTCTTCAGGAAGTTCACAGCCTAGCTGGGAAAAAAGACATTTTAAAATAGTGCTTTACTATTATGTGGGAAATGCCTTGATGAAGATACGCCTGGGTGCTGTGGAAACAAAGCTTAGAGGTTACAAATTGAATCTGAGTGTGCATGAGATAAGTCCTGAAGAATGAATAGCAGCAGACTGAGTAAAGAGCAATAGCAGGGACTGTGTGGCTCTTGAAATCACTCTTAGTGCTAACTTTGGAGTTTTCCTAGTTATCAAGTGTCATGTTTAAAGGACTTCGTATGAAGAAAATGGCTGAGGTTTTCCCAAAATAAAAGATGTTTGGAAATGGCTGTAGTTATGAAGTTTTACTCACCTAATGAATATTTCCACTACTGTGTTAAAAAAGACAGTAGTGGCTGGACGCAGTGACTCAAGCCTGTAATCCCAGCACTTTGGGAGGCCAAGGTGGGCGGATCACCTGATGTCGGGAGTGCAAGACCAGCCTGACCAACATGGAGAAACCCTGTCTCTACTAAAAATATAAAATTAGCCTGGCATGGTGGTGCATGACTGTAATCCCAGCTACTCGGGAGGCTGAGGCAGGAGAATCCATTGAACTTGGGAGGCGGAGTTTGCAGTGAACTGAGATCATGCCATTGCACTCCAGCCTGGGTAACAAGAACAAAACTCTGTCTCAGAAAAAAAAAATATAGACAGTAGTTGTTAGTAATATGATGTTTCCTGATACACATTTATATGCATTATTTATAACTTGTCTTATTCCTAAAATGATTCTACTAAACTATTTAGAAATTTTAGGCCCCAGAAGAAAAATTTTAAAAAGGCAAATAGATTTTTTTTTTTTCATGGCTGAATGATAATCAATTGTGTCATTTACAACAACAATGGATGGAACTGTAGCAGTAATTATGTTAAATAAAATAAGCCAGTCACAGAAAGGCAAGTATTGCATGTTCTCACTCAGAAGGGGAGGCTAAAACAGTGGATCTCATGAAGGCAGAGTGTAAAATGTGGTTATTAGAGGCTGGGAAGAGAAGGGGCTGGCGGAAATGAGAAGTTTATTAAGGGTGCAAAAATATAGTTAGATGGAAGGAATAAGTTCCATATTCCATAGTACAGTAAGGAAATTATAGCTACCAGTAATTTGTTGTACATTTAAAAATAGTACGAAGAGAAAATTTGTAATGTTCTCAACACAAAGAAAATATAAATGGTTGAGGTGGTGGATATCCGAATTGCCCTGATTTGATTATTGCACATTGTATATAGGTGTTAAAATATCACATGTACCCCAAAAATAAGTACAACCATTATGTATCAATTTTAATTTTATTTAATTCAGAGGGAAAACTTTCTCAAAATTTTAGGGCAAAAAATCTTTAAAAAAATTTTTATTTCCTTTATTGTTTCCTTGGGACTCTGTAAATTTGTAGGCTGGGGTGACAACTCCTCTGTTCTGAGTGTTCAGTCTGTTTTTGCTTCTCTTTCTTTTCTTTCTTCCTTTTTGTGTTTCGGTTAATTGATCACCATCACTTACCTATCTCTCTCTATAAACTGTAAGATTCTTAATAACAGGAACTGGGCCTGCTTCTATTTGTAACTCTTATACTACCAAGCTCAGTGCTGAATTTTAGTAGATACAGAAATGTCCTATAACAGAATGCAGGAGGTTACAAGAAAGCAACAAGGAGAGTAATTTAGCAAATATGAGGTAGAAGATTGACCAAAGTGAACTGTAGAATATGTTGCTTGTTGCCTGGCACATATGTGGTGCTCAGTAAATATTGGTTGAGTAAGTGTAAGGATGAGTGAGGATACATCTTGATGAAGTTTGGAAGTGGATGAAAGGATCTGGAGCAATTACAAACCACTGGTATGCTCAGTATAAGATGTGACATGAAGTTGAGTAGCATAATAATTTCCAGAAGGGTGTTTGACTGGATGCTTCCTATTAAATGAATTCAACACATTTTTCTTAGATATTGCAAAGAACCAAGGCAGGTGGGAAAATGGAGTCTAAGAAAGCATTACTTCTGCAAAATGCACAGCATGCATTAGTGATATGAAAACAATGATTTCTGACTTGATTCATGACGTTAAAGAATTCTCAATGAGTTTACCTGATTCTAGCTCATGGAAGCAATACTCTCAATTGGAAAAGAAGTCAACAAATGCAAAAATGAACCAATAAACAGATAATTTCAGTGAGTAATAGGTGATATGGAGAAATATAGAAGGTTATATAATACCTGGGATGGGAATGCAACACCTTTAGCTAGAAGACCAGGGGAAGGCATCTCAGGGAAGGAATCTTTCATCTGAGATCTGAATGAAAAGGAGGTGTCCAGGAGAATACCTAGGGGTAAAGCAATCAATGAATGCAGATGCCCTTAGAGAGGACTAGCGAGAATATCGAAGAGGCACGAAGAAGGCCAGCATGGCTAGGTCCTAGGGAGTGATGGACAGAGTGGTGAGCAATGAGCAACAAAAGGCAGACAGTGGTCACGGGGTTTTATATCCCTTGAAGGGACAGTGAATTTTATTCTAACTGCAATGGAAAGGTCTTTAAGAGGTTTTCTGTAAGCAGGGCAAATTATGACCTGATTTTGTGCTTGAAAACAATCTTGGTCAATGAGAAAGGAACTGCAGGACATGAGAAAAACCAGTTGGGAAGCTGTTTCAATAGTCTGTTAAGAGTAGGTATTGTTTCCGTTAAGGTGGTAGCACTGAAGAGGTGGGGTGTATTTCTGTGGTAGAAGTAAAACAGCTTGTTAATGGATTGGGTTAGGAGTATAATGGAAAATAAAAAATCATTTAAAATGCCTAGATTTTCCAACTGTTCTCAGTGAGTGGTACCTCTGTTTACAGAAAGGAAGATTGTAGACCAAGCTGATGTGGGAGGGAATGAATTGGAATGAGCAAATGAATGTCCTTTCTCCCAAGTTAGATTATAAGTGCTTAAAGATCATGGTCTTTATTTTAGGCATTATTTTTCCCTTTGTTAAATCAAGCATAATTCCTTGCATATATCAGGTGGTAACAAATAGGTACTGGCCAATTAGGTGATTGGAAAGCCAAGGTATGGAGAATGGATGTCTGAACCTTCCACTAAGTTAATGAACTATAATAAAACTTTTGGCCTCTAGAGTTGGGTTTTTTAAATCTTACCAAATCTTAAGAAATGTGAAGGGTGGACACAGGGAGGGGAGCTTCACACACTGTGGTCAGTTGGGGGTGGCTGGGGAGGGACAGCAGTGGGTGGTGAGGGGATAACATGGGGAGAAATGCCAGATATAGGTGATGGCGGGATGAAGGCAGCAAACCACCTTGCCATGTATGTACTTATGCAGCAATCCTGCATGATCTGCACATGTACCTCTGACCCTAAAGTACAATTAAAAAAAAAAAAGAAATGTGAAGGGTAAGAAAACTATCAATAGATTTAAAATTTTTTTTACTCTTATGCCTTTTCAAATCCTCTCACTTGCATCCTCACAAAGTTGTAACTTGCATACAATATAGTTGCTAATAAGTAGCCATTTTTCATTAATGGGAAATTCATTAAAAGCTTCATTTAGGAGCTTTTCATTGCAATCCAAAGACAAAACATTTTAGTGTTTTGGTACTTTCCTTATATTGATATTTTACATTTAATATTAGCCTTATATTGGTAGTCTAATGGCTATGAATGCTAAATATCATCAAGCTGTTAACAGCTACAAATGTTTATAAAAATTGTTTTGTGTCAGAAAATTAATCCCAGAATAAAGCGCCAATTTATTTAAATGGAAAGAGCTTGTTGCCAGTCCCTAGTTTCACTTCACTGGATCAAATTTAAAATCTTAGAAAGCATTGCCCTTTATCATGTTGGGTTCTTAATTTCCACCTTACTTTTTTTTCTTTTCAATACTAGAGCTCTGGTAGTAAGTAGAAGATTAGTTGAGCAAATGACCACATGGCTACTTTGAACATAGCCAAAAAGAATACCAGAGAAAGAGGTGATTCTTGCCTTCAGAGTGTGAATAGTAAACAGTAGAGGGAACTGAACAATTGGCCTTTTATTCTGTTCCCTGTTAGTACAGTGATGGTGATGACTCTGCAGTGGACATTGTAAGGAATTTCTCTTCCATGACCATTGTAAGGAAGATTCAGATTGCAGATAGCAAGTGAAACGTCTCCTCTTCGTTATACAGCTGGGGCTTTTCTATGAGGCTAACACATACAAGCTACCAGATTCCACAAAGTCAAACATCCTACATTTATTTGGATGTCTGCATGAAAAATCAATAAGGAAAATATATTGTAGAATAAACAGTTCTTTATTGAAAATAGAACCCAGCAATATAACAGGAGGTGTTCTCCTTTTCTTAGCCTTGGAACCCACATTTGGTTGCAGGGGAAAAGCAGCATGGGTAAAGGGTTTCATTTGCTCTACAGAAAGGCTCTGTAAGGACTGGTCCCTGGAAATGCTAGAACAGAAGGGCTTGGAATTCATTCCAGTCTTCTTCAGAATCGCTTTCTCTCCACAGATCCTTGGCTGTCTCTAACACTTTTCCAGCTGTTATATAAACCTGAGGATCATGAAGGGCTTATTCTAAATGACAAAAGTGGCTATGTTTTAATTTGGCTTAAAAGTGCTCATGACTTCTTCTTTGCCTACAGAATATAATCCAGACTGCAAAGAGCAGTGTTTCCTGTTTCATGTTTAAGGTCTTTAAGGTCTTCAGCAACTGTTGACCAAACACTTCCCATTAAAACTATCTCCTTGCTCTCATTTTTGGATGACTTGACTTTTTATTCTCTTCTTTTTCCTCATGCCTCTTCTCTATTAGCTACTTCTTAGTCTTTTTTTCAGTATTTATCTTCTGCTACTCATCCTATGATATTTGCTATCACTAAGTCTTAATTTCAGCTTTCAGTTCTTTCCATCACAACCTTTCTAGGAATATCTGTGGCTTCGAATGAACCTATACAATATTGACTCCAAAATGTACCTTTTTAAGACCAGAGCTGTCTACCAAGATTAAAGTCTAACATCTATTTAATATATCTACCTTGATGGCACACATATTCCCTCAAACTCACCAGATGCAGTATCGAAATAATCGTGTATCCCTCAAATCTATTATTATTGTTATACTCCTTTCTCAGTATAAAGTACAACTGCTGACCAGTCACCCCAACCAGAAACATGGAAGTTGTTCTGGATTCCTCACTTACCCACCACACGCAATTGCCATATCCTGCAGATTCCATTCTTAGCTCTAGCCATATCTTCCTTGCTTCAACCCATTGGTTATTTCAGGTTCAGTTCAGTATTTACTGACACCTACTCCCAAATCACTCTGCCTTCCTGAGAAGTAATTTCCATTTACTCTTTTCTACGCTTCATACTTTACAAAATTTTTTTCAAATACATGAAATTTTTTTCACAGTTTACATTCCCCCCATTAGAGCAAACTGTAAAAAAGTACTATTATCTACATTATATGATGACAGGACTAGAGATGAAATGAAAATGTTCAGTTTTTGAAATTGTCAAGAACCTCATTAATAAAGGTGGGAAATCCCTAACCCAAGTCCATTGGTTCCCAAGCCCATGCTCCTTCCCCATCACAGTGCTGTCTCCCATCTATACCCAATAAAGTGGGAGAGGACAGTAAAAACTGTAATAACTGAAAGCAAAAAAAAAAAAGGAAAAATCAAAACAAGGAAAATGAAGTGACTTATCCAGGGCCACTGAGCTCATTATGGGTACAGGGGAAAGCCCACATTTCTGACATCCACACCTCTGCTGTTTTTTTTTTTCAAAAAAACTCTGCCTCCTCGATGTGTTGAAGAATAAAAACCAGAATGTGTTACTCTGAAAAATTTGTTTCCTATGTGAAATGAAAAGATATCCAGGGCAATTTGAATTAGATGCCTAAAATCCTAGCTGTCATACAAAAACTTCCCATTTCAAATTCTCTAATTGGTGTTTTTTATAGTACCTATCTATCTTTATATAAAATTTCTAACAAAAATTTGCTTTCCTATTTGAAGTAGCTACATTTATGAAACTATCTGATACTTGATTTAAGCTACTATAAATTCAGTTTTTCATTTTCTTTGTGAACACCAGCCAGTGTGGCAAGGGTTTTTTGGGTTTTTGTTTTTTTTTTTTCATACAGGTTCATACATTACTAGGCACCTTATTACTTTCTGGGATGCAGCTTGTGTACAACAAAAGCCTAGAAGAATGATGTACAGCCAGCCATCCAAAACAAAATCAGTAAAGGCAGGAACACGCCTGCTGTGTTAAAACACTACATTTTGGTCCTGGTGTTTCAGGCTTTGAGACTAGTCATAATCCATTTGAGTCAGTCTACTGGGCAAAATGCTGGGATTTCTCATTCTTGCTTTAAGCAAAGAGTATTTCATGGAGATTAGATCAGCATTTGAAGTGCACTCACAGAGTCTCTCAGCTGCCTAACAGTGATGAGTGGGATTTTTAGAATGGCTAGTGTTTGGGCTGCCATGTTCATCATTTAACTGTTGTCACAGAGAAGAATATGGAGTCACAGTGGCACAGGATGGAGAAATCCAAGGGCTGAGAATTGCATCTGTCTTCTGAGCTCACCTTAACCACATTCTGGCTGTGCAATTTAACCTAAGTGTCCTTAAGAAGACTAAATTCTTTTATGCTGTTCTTTAAAGATAAAAAGAACTAATATCTGGGTGATAATCCTGTTAGACATTCATACAACAGAACTTTTCTTATCCTACACATCGAGAACCAGTTATTGACTTCTTAGTCAAAAGTTTGGATTTAAACAGTTTCATTTATTTAAAAAACTGCCTGCAAGTCTTAATTATGTCAGCTTAACTTTTTAAAATATAATTGTATAGTGGCATAATAAAATCAGTGTTTTATAGGTATTTAAAAGAAAAAATGATATATCTACCAATATAGCACCTCCAAGTTATTTTTTGAGTTATCACGTCATTAATGACAGTTGAGTGAATTCATTTAACATAAAATATAACCACATTTTGAAAATCTTTGGCTATGGAATGAAAAACTGGGGGCTCTGAATTTGATCCAGTAATTTTCTTCATACTTATTTCCATCTATTTGTCCCAGCATGCTTGATTTCTTAATTGGTCACAATTTTAATTTTAAACAAATTATCATTAGTACAGTCTTACACTTTGCATTTCTATAAGTCATCAGAACTTTTAATTTGAGGACAGTTAACACATTGTGTTCCTTCAACTTTTTTTTATATGTGAGGGTCAAAATTTTTTTCTAGTATTCTCAACCTTTGACCACAATTCTGATGGTGTTATTTCCAGTGTCTAAACTGTTCATTAATTGCTTTAAAGTATTTGGCATACCAAATTTACTTGTAAGGCCAGAAACATGGGACCCATTTTTTTCTGAAGTTCCATTTCATTTTTCTTACATAAATCATACCTTAATCCATCATCCATACTTTCCCTATTGAATTTCTTTAAATTTGGGTGAGAATCAAAAGTGAAAAATTCTTTTATAATTATTTTCTAATCTTACCTCTCTCAGACCTAGTTTGACAGCGATATTTTTAACTATTAACACATACTATTTTTTAGTTTTTCCAAGATCAGCAAACTTTCTTTTGATAGAAACAAGGCTTTTTTATACACACATATTTCATTTTTGCAACACTTAGTTATGTAATTAGAAAAACAAATGCAATTAGAATAAACAGATTTAAGAACAATTACACTTGATTCTTTAATAGTATAAAAATCACCTGAAAGGAATGGAAATTTATGGGAAATAAGCAGCTGCTTGCTGTGCACCTTGGTCTGACTGTCAGTGAGAGAGTGGAGAAGATTGGTTAGTCTATTAAAAGGATGCTGATTAAGAGAGCTCAACAGTGCAACTTGTGGACTAGCTATTAAACTGGAGGAAGATCTGTGATGTTTTGCCACAATGCACAGTCCTTATGCCTTATTATAATAATCAATGACTTAAATAAAAAATGTAAAATTTGATGATGTAAAACTAGATGAAAGAGTAAAATTCTATAATGGCTAACACATCTTAAAAGCTCAATAAATACTTTTGTTGAATTAAATTGATGACCGAATGTTAGCCTAAAAAACTTGAAAACTAGATCAAAAACCAATACCATTACATTTGACATGTGGTAACTACATTGAGTCCCAAAATCCAATGTGTAAGTACATGATAGATCTGATTTTTAGTCATTTGAGATCACAAATATATGAGAGGTTCAGTGGACCTTAAACTTAGCAATAAAATTCGGCAAATTGTACAGGTCCATGTTACAGGAGTATGGGATCCAGATGGAGGAAAGTCAGCATCTCATGGCACTCTTCGCTGTTCTGAACACATCTGAAACTATAAGTTCATTTCTAGGTTCTGCAGTTTCAGTATTAGGTTGGTACAAAAGTAATCGCAGTTTGTTTTTCATTTAAAAAAATGGCAAAAACTGCCATTACTGTTGAACCAACTTAGTACATATCAGAAGAAAAATGTAAGAGCATACAAGGAAAGATTGCTAAGAATCTTGAAACTATCTCATAAAGAAAGAATCACAAGTGTTAGGAATGTTTATTTCTAAGAGTCGAAGATGCAAGGACTATCTCAGTCATCCAGTGGCTACTGTGGACAAATGGGTATTGCACCAAGAGAAGGAAGAACTTTTTAATAATTATAGATGTCCACTGTAGATCATATTTCCCACATGTGTAGCAGGGTCATCGAGCTAATCTTGTACAAAACCAAACTCAATTATATTTTTCTGTTTACACATATACTTTCCTTTACACACAGGCACTTCTGTTAAAGTGCCATGATCCTCTCAGTCATTAGTAGATCTCCATTCATTGTTCTTCATCTCCCCCAATCCTAACACCAAAATCTGCCTATTTCTGAAGGCTTGCTTGGAAGTCCTAGAAGAGCAAACAGCTGTTCCTCAACCCTGGGAAGAACAGGCCCCTTTCTATCTAGGAGAATTTAACTTTCGGGAGGAGAAACGCTTACCCAGTCAGATCATTGGAATCAAAACGTCTTTCCCATAGCTCCTTCTTATTAATTCCTGGGTATTCTACCTCTAAATGTGTTAAATACATTCCCTTTTCTTAATTTTTACTGCATTATTCGAGTTTAGGCATTCATTAATTTTCTTCACCCTGATGGTTTACTGTTAATCTCCCTGACTATAGATTTCCTCCACTTCATTTCATTATTTAGAATATTTTAAGGTTTTCTTTTCTGAATCACAGATATCATCATGTTGACCCCCTTACTCCCCCCCAACTTAATAACCTTGGAGAGCCCACCATTGCCCCTCATTACCCATCCCCAGTCAACTTCCTGACCTTACTCCTAGCCACTCTGCTCTGGCCAAGCTAAGACACTCAAGGTTCCAGAGTACACTACATATTTTTTACCCTTCATGATCTTGGTCATGCCCTTCTAGATTCTCAAAATGTCTTATTTTCATTCGCCATCCTTTAAAATACTTATATATTCTTTGAAACATAGCTTAGATGGTTTGCCAATTAAATATACCTGGGGATTTATTGAAAAATGCTATCCATGTTATTTGGACATGGGCCAAATGATTTGTTTTCACTATTCTCTTTAGTATCAGATAGTTATAGAGTACTACAAAATTGAAGAATGAAAGACTCATCCCAAACACCTAACTTGCTGTATAGTAAGTCCCCAATTAACATTTATTGGGTATCACTACAACATATAAATAATTATACAAGACACTTCATGTTAAGTGTCAACAAAACAACAGGAGGGCTACCCAGTTTCATGGTGGAAGATGATGTTTTGATTATGTTAAATTTGAGGTAC
This sequence comes from Ateles fusciceps, assembly GCA_036589455.1. Classification (NCBI taxonomy): domain Eukaryota; kingdom Metazoa; phylum Chordata; class Mammalia; order Primates; family Atelidae; genus Ateles; species Ateles fusciceps. Next base: position 2,672,040 of record JAZHEH010002752.1, read on the forward strand.
TGATTGGATAGCCAAGAAAAATAGTGGCAACTTAATACATGCACTACATTAAGAGAGAAGGAAAGTAGACAAAAAAGGAGAAGAAGGAAATACTTAGATAGATTAAATGAATGATGAATACAAATATGCAAGAGAGAGAGATGAAGAGTTAAATATGACAAGGATAAATGTAAGCTCATTAGAAGTGAAAAAATAGGCAATATTGACTATCCATAAGGAGATATTTTAATGATAAATGTGACTTTGCAAGTCACATTAAGTAACTTTATTGTTAGCAGTTAATTGGTAAAGTACACAAAAAACCTTTTGTGCTGTCCATTAAAAGAACATAGTTTTAATATTACAAAATATTGGAAAGACCACACGTCCTAACTCTCATTGCTTCAGAGAAGGAGAAAATTTTAAAGCTCTTTGTTACCACCAGCTAGGACCTTTGTGTTCCATATGTAATAGAACAATTTCAATTCAGATGCTCAAAAATTGTTTAATTTAGCACAGCAATGGGAATGCATCCTTCAACACCATTCAAATTTCATTTTTTAGGCAACAGTTTGGAATCTTTTACTTGGAAAAATCAGAGAGTTCTTGGAAAGGAAACTGTTGTGCTCTTGCTCAATTTTATTTAATGACAGCATAATTTGGACAGACAATAGGGCATCATGATACCTCTTTTTGCATCTTAAAAAGTCTTGGTAATATTTATCTCCACAGTCACCTGATTTAGTACCTCAGTCAAGCTACCTAACTAGGGAATTGGTGCCAAAGGTTTTCGACCAGGCTACAGGGGACTTACTCTCCAGCATCCATGTTATAGCAGGATGCTGAGCCACCCTCATGCTTATTCTACCCACCCACTATTCATCATTACTTAAATCTTCATAATTGTTCAGGGCTTACTAATGAGGTGGTGTGGATAAGACAGAGAAGTTCCTTTATTAAGTGAGCTTCATAAAAATGATCTTCAAAAGCCACTGACATGGAGGTTGAGCATGCATTGTAAAAATGATGGGTGGTATTTTATACCAAAGGAAAAAAGAACTTGTCAGTGTTAGTGGGAGTTCAATATTTTCTTACAGAGTGTTTCAGGTCTTCTGTATAGACCAATCACAGACTTTTGATTTCACCTTTTTATAAGACAATATAATTTGTCTAAGAGAAGCAAGCACTTTGGAGCTGGCAAATCTGGGTTCTACTTTTGCCATCTATTAGCTAGAAGATCTGCGTCTTAATTTAATTTCCCTTGAAAATGGGCATGAAACCTAGTTCTTGATGCTATTACAAAATTTGAAAGAGAAAAGTCATGGGGTCCTCCCAGATAGATAGAATTCAATCCATGGTATCCATCATTCAAAAAGACATTGATGAACGGTCTTTTGTGTGCCAACCCTGAGCTGACAAAGATAGATGAGAAACCCAATACCTTGCTCTGCAAGCACGCACGACTTTATAGGAAAAACAGGCATGTAAGTGAATCTTAGTGATTCATAGCCCTGAGCGCTGCTATGGATATGTAGAAAAATGAGACAGCAGCACAGAGCAGTATGTTTTGGCTGTGATTTCCTACCTTGGTTATTTCTCCAACAGTTCCCAAAATTCCATCTGACTGGCCTCTCTTCCTGAGGAGGTGAAACAGCCAGGCAGTGGTTACCTGTAATTTCTTAGTGATGGCAATTCTACAGCACATTGTCTATGTAGCCAGTAATGTGGAAAGGATAGAACCTACTTGGTCCAAAGGGGAAGATGTTTGGTGTTCTTTAAAATACCAGTTGTAATCACCATCACGTAGCTCCAAACATCCATTGCAAGTATCCCTCCTGCAAGTATGCTTGGACATTACTACCGTATTTGGGAAAAACAAAAATTCATTTGTATGCACAGGTGTTGACTGTATTTATCTTAGTTCACTGTATTTGTGTTAGAATCAAGTAAAAGTATAATTACATTTTGGAAAAGGCTCTATTTGTTCCAAATTTACATGCTAGGAGAAACTAGCTAACTTTGCATGTGTAATATGAAAGGAGTCAAATTCTCTGAGCACCTCGTGGTATCATTTGCATGTACTTTGTCACTAAAACTTCAAAGGGGATATTATTGGAATACAGTAGAATAATAAAGCAATTAGTTGTAAGGTAATGATAAGTGAGATTACTGAATAATTCTTCTTTTTAATTTTGTGGGATGAATTAATGGTGAGAAAGCTATCAGAAATTACAGTTGCTTATTAATTTTTGTTAGTGAACATCATTGATCTTTGCTTAAGTGGTACTATCTAGACCGGTGGAAGATAAATGGTGAAGAAAGGTTAGACATTTTGTACAAAAGATATACAATTAGCCAATAAGTATATAGAAAAAAAGGTCATTCTCACTAATAAAGAAATGCTCATTATGAATCTGAAGCATCATTTTTCATCTATTAAATTGTTAGGGTGTTTTAAAAGTTTTCATGTCAGTGCTTGTAAGACTGTGGGAAAACTGGTACAGATATACATTTTTGGAGGCAATAAAATGGTACAAAACTTTTGAAAAGTAATTAGTAACATAAATTAAGAACCTAATAAATGTTTCCATTTTGGGAAATGCATCTAAAGGGAATTGTAGAGTAAGAAAAAATCAGTTGATGTCAACATGTTCATTGCAACACTGTTTATAATATTATAAATGTCACCCAAATGTCCAACTATCAAAAGATGGTTAAGTAATCATATCTTCATAGGAAGTAACATTATATAACACCAAAATAATAATTATGGAGATCCCATTAGAAATGCTTAAATTGTAATGTTAGGAAAAGCACAGGATATGAAGTTACATGTGTTTCTGTATATATATAAAACTATGTGAAATACATATGGACATGTAGAGAGTCAGTAAGATAGAATGGAAAGTACACACACTTGGCAATCAGAAAGGCTTTAGTTTGGACTCTGGCTCCACATTTGCAAGCTACTGATTTCTGAAAATTATTTTAAGTTCTGTATGTTTTGCTTTTTTATATATGGGAATACTCATATCTACCTTATGGGACTCCTACAAGAACTACATTAGGTAACTCTGTAAAATGTGAGAGAAGGTAAGGGAACTATGGTGATTTTTTTTAATTTCTCATTTTTATTTCCAGTAATTTAAAAATATTTTTATAATAGAAAATATATTTTAATTTGGTTTTATCACTAAAGATATACCCAGAAATATGCACCTTGTAGTACTGATCGTATGACTAACTGAAGTAATCTAAATACAGTAATTATTCTCATTTGATACTAAACATCTGAAAGTACACATTCTGCTAAATCATGTTGGTTTATTTATTTATTTATTTTTATTTTTTTGAGACAGAGTCTTACTCTGTCGCCAGGTGCCAGGCTGGAGTGCAGTGGCACGATCTCGGCTCACTGCAACCTCCACCTCCCAGGTTCAAGCAATTCTCCTGCCTCAGCCTCCTGAGTAGCTGGGACTACAGACATGCACCACCATGCCCAGCTGATTTTTGTATTTTTCGTAGAGATCGGGTTTCACCATGTTGGCCAGGATGGTTTCGATCTCTTGACCTCGTGATCCACCCACCTCAACCTCCCAAAGTGCTGGGATTACAGGCGTGAGCCACCGCGCCCGGCCTGGTATATTTATTTAACAAACACTTATATAGCTTTACCATGTGATAGCCATTGTTCTAAACACTGTATTCATTTAATTCTTATAATAACCCTGTGAGGAAAGTGCTGTTACTATCCCAATCTTATTAGATGAGAAGCTGACATACAGAGAGATTTAAGTAATCTATACAGGTTTACATCAGTGTATGTAGTTGAGCCAGGCAGTCTGGCTACATAGTCCAAGTCCTGAATGCTATGGTGCTTTTCAACTAGTCAATTAAAAATATGATCAATGAATATCTGTCGTGCTTGATGCTGTGAGGGATACCAGGAAACACAATCTTTAACTTGAAGAGGTACAGTGTTTAAGTTGAATATCATTCTCTAGGTTTCAGCTGTGGTCTCCAAATTCTGTGCCTTCAACTTTAGACAAATATTATCTACATGTCACAGGAAAACATTTCTTCTTGCCTGTGGTGACCAAGGTTCTGAATGAAAGTCTTTGCAGCCTACAGCTTGATTCTCTGTGGCAATGTCAGTGTTTGCCATATATGTGCTGAGAAATCCTAGAGCTTTGCAAAGGTGCCTAATGTTCTGCAAACATTTGACTCAGGTTTCTTTTTATACATATATGTATATATACATATGTTCCTATATTTTGTGTATATGTAACTAGCATTTCAACCAAAAGATTTAACGAATACTGTAAACTAAAATTACACATTCAATAAAGTTTGGCTGTTACCATTATTGTGCTTATCTCAGATGAAAGATTCTCTTGCCATCTCTTTCTAGTTAAAGAATATTCTAAGATTGCAAGACACATTCTCACAAATGTGAAAAATTGTTATAAGAATTTAAAATAACTGTAGAATCAAACAGTCTAGATGCCATTTCAAACATAGGAATTTACCATGTGACTCTGAGAAACTTTCTAATCCTCTCTGTATCTCAATTGCTTCACCTGTTAAATGGTACATACCTCATAAAGTTATGAGAAATAAAAGACATAAAAATATAAAAACACTTAGGAAAGTGACTCGGCCAGTTTAAGACCTCAATAAATGTTATATATTATCATTTTATTTCTATTACTTATCTGTGAAATCAGTCTTTTCTTGTTACATATAAACAAGATATAAATTACATTAAATTTGAAGACTGATAGACAACTTAAAACCCCATTTTTCAAGTTTTATGTTCATCAAATAGTTCAGTTGTTATTGATTAATTTTACAAGTAAGTGTTACAAATTTGAACTAATAAATACTTCTATACTAATTAAATGCTAATTCTCTGATTTACAGATTAGATTATGCTTAAAATTTTGTTAAAAAAATATTCTGCAGCTTAAAAAAATACATTGCATCATAAAGAAATGTATGTTTTTATGCTCTACGTTACTCGTTCCAAAAGCAAAAAATTACCTTTTCCAAATATATTTCTTCATTTTGATGTCTACCCATCATTCAAAGCTTACGTTTGAATAATACACATTAAAATCAAATTATAAAAAAAATTAACTCTTATCTGGTAAAGTGCTATATTTTGGTGGAGGGTTCTACTTACCAACAAAGATTTCATCTCTACTGTATTTATTTGAAGATTGATTCTTGACATTAGGACTGATTAAAATGTTCAAAAACATTTTAAATAAATGATCTGTGTTTCCTCTGTCTTTTCTTGCAGTCATTCCCAACATAGCACCGCAACTCGTCAGCCTTCAGTGACTCTCCAACGGGCCATCTCCCTGGAAGGGTAAGATAATAATACAGAACCTCTTAAACTGTGAAGCCTTGGAATTAGTCTTTCATTCTCTCTCTCTCTGTCTCTTTTTCTTTTTTCCTTCCTTCCTTCCTTTTCTCTTTCTTTCTTACTCTCTCTCTCTCTCTCTTTCTTTCTCTCTTTCTTTATTTCCTTCCCTCCCTCCCCACTCTTCTCTCTCTCACACACATACACTCAAATATCTAGGAAACTCATGTTATGTGCCAAGCACTGTGCTAGGTACTAGACTTAATAAGTCAAATAAGATTTCTTCTATCTCTCCAGAGGGCTTTATTGTCTAGTACAGATGATAGAAATACAAACACATACTTGTGATACAGTGTAAGCCTTACACTGTATAGGAGATATGCATAAGGGATTAATGGAGAATCCAGGAGGGCTACCTAGCTAAAAAATGGGCATTTAAGGGGACTAGGGAGAGGTTAACGTGGTTCCCGAAAATATGTAACTCTTGAGCTGAGGACTGAAGCATATATGGGTATTTGCCCAACAATACAAATTCACAAGTATTCCTCCAAGGAAAGAAAAAAAAAACCTAACATTTACATATCTATTTATCTACCAACCACCTGTTGTATTAGTCTGTTTTCATGCTGCTGATAAAGACATACCCAAGCCTGGGCAATTTACAAAAGAAAGCGGTTTAATGGACTTACAGTTCCATGTGGCTAGAGAGACCTCACAATCATGGTGGATGGCAAAAGGCACTTTTTACATGGCAGCAAAAGAGAGAATGAGAAAACCATCAGCTCTCCTGGGACTTATTCTCTACCGTGAGAACAGTATGGGAGAAACCGTCCCCATGATTCAATTATCTCCTACCAGGTCTCTCCCAAAACACATGGGAATTATAGGCGTACAATTCAAGATGAGGTTTGGGTGGGGACACAGAGCCAAACATATCACCTGTCTTACCTGATTTTATTTCTAAAGTACTCCTAGAAGATAGGTGTCTTTTTTTCTGAACCTTGATTCTCAGAGAGGTTAAGTAATTTTCCCAAGTGCACTTGCATAGAAAGTAGCATAGCCTGGGTGCGAAATCAAGCCTGACCACTCTGTGGCTCTGTCCCCTATAATGTGGTATGAAGAGTCTTTATTGAGATGGAAAGTGCTGGTTGTACAATTCATAAACCACATTCAGGCTAAATTAGATATCATGTAGAATTTCCTAGTGTGAAAAAAAATGGTGAATAACTAGAATGACTCTAACCTTAAAAATCATTAAATAGAATCAATAACCTGCTGTGTGGGATGGTGCTGGAAGTCCATGTGCATATTAAGTGGCTGAGGTGTTGTTTGCAGTAGAGGTAAGGGTGTGGGGACTAATTTTACCACTGTCTCGACCTTACTTCATTATTCCTTTTGAAGACCTCTTTAGGCAGGGCTCAGGGTGGCTGTCATTTCACATTTTGGCCATCAGCACAAGGAAGACTTCCTCCAGCTATGATAAATAATGGTATTTCCTTCTAAGGATATTTCTAAACTTTGCTTTCTTTCTTTTTATTAGCAAAAGCTTATTAACAATTTGCCCTAAGTATTTTTTTTTCTCAATTTTCCACTGTTTTCCACTTGAGTTAAAGGAACTCTAGAATTGACATAATCACAATTCTTGTTCTCTGATGAGGCCAAAAATGTAAAGGTGTTACCTTAACTTCAAAACACCAGAGTGATACCTTTTATGAAAAACAGCAAACTATGTAAGCTTTATAGTGATCTATTGTCCCAACTAGCATACAGTACTTTACCTTTTATCTAGTTAATAATACAATATTTTCTATTCCCTGTAAGAATGGAAGAAAACTTATTCTAAATTTAAAGGATTTGGTTTGAATCCTGGCCTCTGCTATTTGTTGTTGATCAGGGACCTTCACCTCTCTAAGCATGGGTTTCCTCAACAGCTGCAAGAGAAAATAGTATCAAACTCACCAATTCTTAAAAATAAAAGTAGCAGATACATATTGAACCCTCAATAAGTACGAGTTAAATATACCCCTCAGTCTAAGTGTTCTGAAAAAACAAACAAGGTTTATTTTTACGGCATAGATTAATTTGAAGACTTACTTTGAACACTTGCTTAAATACATTTATATGTATTTGTTTAAGTAAAACACTTCTGAATATAAAATAAAATATTTGAGGTAGAAATAACTTAGCATTAGTGATATTTAGAAGGTGAAATCTCAGTAATACTCTACAAGGTTCAGAACACAAAAATTCATACTATGCATGCCCAGCTGTTTGTCAGATGAAGAGATAATGTGGTACATAATCATTGTGACTGAACACATAGTGGGAAAGTTATTTTTCATCTTACATAGGCCAATGGGTCTTTAGCAGGTTTCTCATTAAAGTGTTATACTGTTGAGTGTAGGCAATCAACTGAAATTGCAAATTCCATTATTTCAAAACTCTCCTTCCTAATGCTTTTGTGAAAGGAAACTACATAGGATGTTTTTTAAACGAATGTAGTTTAAAAGGCCATATGTTTATATAATTTTCACCCAAGTTGCTATCTACTTGACATAAAATATGTAGAGATATTTCAAATTTCCAGTTAATTTGATCCAATGAGACAACAAAACTATCTAATTGAGTCCTCTACCATACATAGAGTCAATGCTGTTTTTAAATTGGTATCTGAATCATCTATAACTGTGCCAGACAAAATGAGGAAGAATAACATCCCCATTAACGGAATAAGCTCTGTGTTTCAGTTTCAAATTGACAGGCACAGCCCACACCTTAATCTCCTCTTCCTCCTGAGACCCTATTAAAGAAAGCTAATGGGATAATAATTTTTTTAAAAAAAAAAAGGAAAATCTCATAGTGATCAAGGAAATAGAAGGGGGACATCAAAGGCCAAAAGGTTTCGTTACATTTCTTTGCAACAGAAAGCCAATGGAAGGGTATTGATTGGGGAAGAACAAAGTAATCTCAGCCTTTGATCACCTATAGAAGTAGGGCTGTACAACTTCAGGGGGCACCTTTTACACTGTATCGTATCAGAATGGCATCTCCTAGAGTTACATTTCCTGGGGTTGCCACACACAAAAAGCCCTACCGCCAGTGCAGCAGTACTGTGTGAAGGGACCTACAGCTCAGCAAACAGTAGATCTGCCTAGCCAGCCCCAGAAAACTCAGAGACGTTAGGGGAGTGACAACAGATGGGATTGAAAGCAGAGTCTGAGAATAGGAATGAAGAGTCCCCCTTATAAGCGAGCACACCCCTGCTTACAAAAAAAGAAGGTTCTTCTCAGAAGAAAGTGAATCACTCTTCTGTAGCACCTAGATGAGCTAGTTTGAGAGTTGGCCCCACAGCCAAGCCCTTCACAGTGTGCTAATTTGGGGCACAGTTTCATGTTTGCTCGCTTAACCTCAAACCTTTACCTTAAAAAGCTTTGCCCTTGTACCCACCAACCCCTGCCAGCATTTCTATTACTTCATTCCTAAAATGAGAACAGACAGCCACAAGTCACCAAACATTTTAACAAACCTGAAAAATGACAGAGACAAGATTAAAATACACACACAGAAAAACTGTTCTCAAGGAAACACAAAGATAATTCTGGGAACAAAATATAATTGAATACTCGTTATAAGCATTTTTTTAGAAATATGGAAGTAATCACTAGAATTAAAACTGAAATGGGTAATAGAAAAGATATGGAATCAACCTAAGTGCCTGTAAACAAATGGCTGGATAAATAAAATGTGGTATATATACACAGTGGAATACTATTCAGCCATAAAAAAGAATGAAATAATGTCAATTTCAGCAATATGTATGGAACTGGAGGCGCTTATCTTAAGCGAAACAATTCAGAAACAGACAAATGCCACATGTTCTCACTTATAAATGGGAGCTAAATAATATATACATATGGACATAGACTGTGAAATGATAGACATCGAAGACTCAATAGAGTGAAATACTGGGAAGTGGTTGGGTGATGAGAAATTACTTAGTGGGTAAAATGTGCATTATTCTGATGATGGATATACTAAAAGCCTGGGCTTCATCACTGCAGGCTATGGCCATGTAACAAAATTGCACTTGTACCTCTTAAATGTATACAAATTTTTTTAAAGCTGAAATGGTCAAAAGCAGCATTTGCCTCTGGAAAGGAAGGGAAGATTCTCAGTGGGGGTGGCACAAATTGAATTTTGAGAAATGTGTTTGCAGCAAGGCAGAGATTAAAAAATTAAACAGAAAATCATATGCAAAAACCTAGAAGCATTTATTAACACTGTTAAGACTAACAAGTATCTTCACCCACTCAAAAAGCTTTCTTTCATCCAGGAGAAAGCACTTTATGTTACCTTACAAGATCATTTGGTGGCATACTTAAAGGCAGAATTTTCCAGTAAAATTTCTGGTAGTATTTTCACATTGGTAAAATAGCTGCCCTGGAAGATGCTGGCCACCCTTTACAAGTAGCACTTAACAGGAAACTTAATGGCCATCTTCAGGGAAATTCTTCAAGGAATTCTTTTCTTTTTTTTAATTGCATTTTAGGTTTTGGGGTACATGTGAAGAACATGCAAGATTAAGGAATTCATTATGGAGTAAATAGTTGGTCTAACTGACCCCACGAGAAATCTCTCCCAAATCCAGAAGTCTATGAGTATCCAAAAGAAAAACAAAAGATAGTTTTGCTTATAAACAGACAGATCTAAGGGAACCCATCCTTTCAAGTTAACTGGTTTGTGTTGATACTGCTATTGTGCTTTCTCATCAGGACAGGCCTAACTCCATAGGGACAGCCATGTACCACTGTTTGGCACAAAAGACACCCTTCCCACACTGTAAGACCACTCTAGGCTCATGAAATCATGGCTCCATTCGAGCTGGGGGAGACTCTGGTGTTCTGAGACTGAGCTCAGGTATCCTTTCCAAGGAACATCTGGAAACAGGACCTCTAGTGGAATTATTCCCTCTCTTGTTCTCTACTTTACTCCTTTTGCCTGGATAGGAAAAGCTTTTTTTACAGCTAATGTGCTTCAGATTTCCCAGAATGATGCTGACCTAAAAGACTCAGTCTTTTTCCTCTAAGTACTCAGATATTTGGTTCCAAAATATATGGTCACGGCAGAATGTGATCTGAAAATCAGCATGTCATCTCTAAATCAGGACGTAGAACCCAGGTCTACCATTTCTTACTGTGTGATTTTGGCAAGATTTCTGTTACCTCATATACAAAGTAATCAGGTTGAGTTAAATAAACAGGGTATCAGATGCCTTCCAACTGTAACATTTCAGAGACAAAATTTTGGCTCATAGATATGAAGCATAAAGTTTTAAGGGACCATTGGGCTCTAGGTCACTGGCCCTTTGGGCTAGTTGGCTTGAGTTATCCCTACCCACACATTCAGAAACCTGTCTATACCTCAGGATTTGTAATCAGCATGAATGCTCAGCTGCCTTTAGCACACCCTGGCCTTCAAAACTAGTGCTAAGACGTGTTGAGGGCAGGGAGGAGCTGTTATACTGATTAATATACTGAATTACAGTAGTGCTCTTTGAAACTTGAGAGAAATGGGTTGTTTTTCAGGCTGTTAGTTGCTGGGGTCACTGGCCAAAAATCTGAGCCTTTACTTATGACAGATATTTAAGTGACTATGAAAACAGAGAGGCAAGTTGGACAAAGTGCAAAGGATTTTTGTCTACTTTTAGAATGTATTAAAATAATATATATTAATTTATATGTATGCTTCTATGTGTATATATGTATATGTATATATACATGCACGTATATATTTATGTGTATGTGTCATTCTCTTTATTTTGCTTTCCTGCAAGCTGAAGAGTTTATTTACAGAGAATATAAGAAAAGTAAGGAGATGAGCACACATTTGAGTTTTATAAATGATCGGAAGAAATCAAACTGCACCCCCCCGAAAAAAATTTCTGTATGTGATTTATAGTCCAGTAAAGATAGTCCTGCCTCCTGAATAAGAAAGTTCTGGGTGACAAAGCTCTGGTTGAGAGTCCCAGCCTTATTAATGCTGTCACGTCACCTGCAAAAAAAGTCTTAGCTGTGTGGAAGGACTCAAAATTACAGGCCCTCCTTCCATCCCTGGGTCGGGGATGTAGGTCTTCAGAGTTTAAAACGCAGGGGGATTCATTAGGAGGCAATCAGAGGAGCAAGTTCCTCCAGACCATCTCCGTTTCCCCCAGTTCAGCATCATGTGCTTTTTTTTTTCATTTTTCCTTGTGTCCCTGGAATTTCCACCTCTCCTCCTATTTGAGCTGTCAGCTCCTTTTCCTTAGCCCCATTTCAGTTGGTGAACAGATTATTTTTTTCATTTTCTTACTTCGTAAGACATCCTTTTCTAGGCCTTATAATCTTTTTCCTTACATGTGTAGAGCTTAAAATATAAAAGGTGTTGTCATGGCAAACTTCAAGGATTCTCTCAAATTTATGAGTGTTGAAACAATGCTGAGACTGTAGCAAACTAGAAAATATTTAAGGGCTATGAAGACATGGGCTCTAATTCGCTCACAGGGACTGGATTTCTGTTGCCATCTGCTTTTGAAATAATAACTGTGTAAAAATAAATTAATACATAAGCAAACCATTGATCCTTGTTTAGAACAGACAGAAGTTTCCAAATGTGGAATTTTAAGGACTAGTAAAATAGCTAACATATTTTGTAAGATGACATAGAAAATCTACATTTGTATTTTTCCAGGTAAAAACTTGTATAGCTATTAACCACTATCATCATTATTGTTCCTTAAAAGAAAGTATTCCTTAAAATGAAGGGAAAAAAACATAAATTGAAGAATACAGAGTACTCTGTCGTTAAAGCAGGCATTTCAAACATGTAGACTCTCAAGTTCAAAAAGAATCTTTTTTCCATATTTAAGGGCTAAAAATGTAATATTAAATATACATTTTAATTTTAGTAACTGATATGTTGTGTTTTATGTGGCTCTCATTTTGCTCTGATAACAGTTATAGGCATATTTAACCCACTTTATGGATTAAGACACTAAACCTTGGAGAAGTTAAGTAACAGAACTGACATTTAAGCCCACATTTTTACGTCACTACCCTCTCCTACATCCCCAAACTGATGTGTATTTTGTTATTACAAGTTGGCCAACCTGGAGGCCCGAGTAAGACATTAAAATACAAAGTAGCACTCAATATGATTTCTGAGGATTTTGGAGTTTTTTGTTAACTAGAATCATTGTCAAAAGTCTAGTTTGAAATAAAATGTTAATAAAAGGGGAACAAACTTGTATTGTGATTCCACTCACCTTGAAATATACTAAATTAAAAGAAATGGAAGAATGATATTTCTAAACTATAGGCATCTGGTTTGACCAGCTAAACTAGAAAGCCCGGAAGTCACAGGTCAGGAGTCTGGTTATGAGAACTACTGGACAGGAGTCTGGCTATGAGAACTACTGGACTGCCTTGTTCAGTGGCCTCACATACTGAGGGCTGCTCAGTGCCAGTGGTATTGACCTTGGAGGGTTACCACAGAATCCAGTGGGCAATTGGAGTTAGGGATGTTTAATTTTTAACTACTCCCTGTTTTCTGGACATACTTCAGTTCCAACATGATTACTCATCATTACCATACGTATCTTCCTTGAAAACCTTTTAAAGTTTTAATGAATGTGTTTTAAAATGGTCTCAAAGTAATTGTGAATAAACTTTCTCCTCATTATTATATAATTAAACATACCCAAAACAGTGTGCTGCAGAACATCCAACTAGAAAATTGCCCCTCTTAATCAGTACTCATAGTTATTAATGCTAATAATAATATGCTCACCCACGACATTGACAGGGATGGCACTAAAGAGCAAGTTAATATGCTGAATTCACCAAGGAGGAGTAAAAAAGCACCCAGTCATAAGTCTGTTAGGCTAGTAAAAATGAAAACCCGAACCATTATTCCATGACAAGATTTAGTGGCTTAAACTATCAAAAAGATCTTATCAGTCCCAAACTTTCAATTGTAGCCCCAGCACTGACCTCTTCTTTACATTTATACCATTACCTCTCTTTGAATACTGTCCTTTTTTAACTTGATTCTGTCAATGCTGATGCCAACCGATAAATTCAATTAGGAATATAATGATGAGCAAAGCAGACATTGACTCTGCCCTCAGTCTGGGGGAGGAAAAGGAGACATTAATTGAATAATCACACAAATAAATATAAATCTGTTACTGTCTCAAGCTCTGTGAAAAAAAGAGGACTATGATGCCCTGAGTGCCTATAATAGGGCATCTGACTTTGTCAGGATGGTCAGGGGAGGTCGTGGAAGACTCTCATCTGAATGATGAATAGACCTTGACTAGGCAAAGAAAGGGTCATTACTAATGGCTGCACAAACAATGATTACGAATCTGTCTGAGTGTACGACTGGGCAGAGCACAGACAAGAACAACATGAAATCAGTAGTGCTGTCCATTTATAAATGGATAATAAGGAGGCTGACTCATGGTTGACTCGCTGTCTCCTCCTAAGAGGCCATCTGATGGAGTCTTCCAGTTGCTTCTCATAAGTATGTGGTCTTGGCATAGATGTGACTTTCTAAATCCCATGGCTGACCAGTTCTGCTGTTCCTTTGGTTTTATGTTTATGTGTTTGTTTGCTTGTTTATCTGCCAGAGCTATGAGATTTTTCACTGCCACTGCCGCACCTTACCTTCTCTTCTACCAGCTCCTCCCTTGGCCCCTTTTATTTTCTGTCTTTTCTCCCTTTCCCCTCCCTTCTCTACAGAAACTTCCTCCTCCACCTTTCTCTTAGTCTTAATTTACCATTCATTTCTTTTTCTCTTTTATTTTCTCCTTTTTTGCTGTTCACCATGAAGTTACCAGGCTTATGTTTGCATGGTACATTATAATTTACAAAGGCATCTCATGACATTATTCCATTTGATCCTAATAGCAGCTTTGTAAGGTGGCTGGGTAAGAGTCATTTATCCTGTCTACAGATATGACAGAGGACTGGTGACTTCCCCAAGGTCATGTGTCTGGGAAGGGAAGGATTCTTGACTGCAGCCTAGATGCCTATCTCCAGTACTACTAGACCATCCTGCCCCAACAGAAGTGCCCCATACATTCCAATCACGTCTTTTAGTCTGACTGACAAAAGTCCTTCCCCATCATGTCTTTATCATTAATGAAAATAAGTCTAGACAAAAGTTGTGGTCAGAGGAGTTTTCTGGTGGCTCATCCATCACATGAGTAGAAACAGCCTTAGTCTCATCTGATGAACATTTGCTGGATGTTAAGTTTGACCTTGGATTGAACTGCTTATAAAGAATGATTTTCAGTCTACTGCTACCTTGCCTGGCTGTGACCTGGAAGGTGGCATGGCTACAAAGAACCGAAAACAAAGAGGATTGCTTCAAGTATCATTTTTCAGCCTTCATTAGATTACTCATCTTGAGACATTTATCTATATATCCAAATGAAATCTGGTGTTTTTCTTTACATATATTTCAATCCCTCAGAGACTCTTAAATTCCATTAGGATTTCTGTTTACTTCCTTCTTCTGGACAATTATAAGAGAGTTTAACGAAAGAGCTCATCTGTATCCTGTGCCACAGACCAGATGCCCCTTTATTGCCAGAAAAGCAGCCAGTGATGTTTATCCTTTATTTAATCTCTCTGCTGATTTTCAGTGCTGGTAAATGTTTATTCCACTCAAGTATGCTTTTAAGATGTCAGTCACCAGCCTTTATTGACCAATGGATCACATTTGGTAAAGGCTTCTGCTTACTACATGGAGAATCAGACTGCTCAAGGAGGATTTTGCAGGGGACAAGCAGCATTCATGCATTCATTCAGTCATTGATTTGATTGATTAACTTCTTATGTATTTGTTCAACTAAGCATCTACTGAATGTCTAGTATGTGCCATGCACTCTGGTGAGATATTTGAGACAATCAAGAAGAAAAAGGCTGAAACTTTGTCCCTGAAGAACCCACAGACAGAGTGTTGAAAATTGCAGTGATTCACTGTGATTATATCTATGTACTTACATAACAAAAGAACAAGCAGCTGATTAAGGGAAGCTAGTAGTACCATTCAGATGGAATTCCAGTAATTTTTATCAGGTGATTACCAAACCTGAAGGGTAAATGAACACCCTCTTTAGACTAAAGAAGTTCCATGCTCACATAGGTTGATAACAATAGTTAGTTTTTCCTTCTAAGCACAGGTCTGTAAGAGCTACATGGAAGTATAGAATAGAGCCATGCTTTTCACAGCCTATTCAGTTTTGCAAAGAATTCTCCTGTGGTCAAGCATTAATTATGAACATTGATGGAAAAATGCATTTCAATATCAATGTTGCATGATAATAAAATGTGTGAGCATCTTCCTCTTACAGTGCTTTCACTGCATCCCTGAAGTCCTTGCTTGTCCTCAAGTCTCTCTCCTTGGTGTAGCAGACTGGTATAATTTAAAGAAGATGGCCTTTTGACATATCTGCAACTTTATTTAAATTCTGGCTCCAGCAATTACTAGCTGTATCACCTTGAGCTGTTACTAAACCGTTCTGAGCCTCTGTTTCTTTAATCTAAAAGTAGAGTTTAACATCTGCTTCATAGGATTGTTTTGACAATTTATTTTTTTAAGTCTGTAAATGTCCTAGCATGCAACTACTTGACAAACAGTAGATACAAGTAAGGGTTAGTTCCCTCTCTGATCTGTCTTCCTATATCGCATCTGCCCTTTTTCTCATGTGCTACAACCCATTTCTTCCTCCTCCATGCCAGGAATCAATTGACAGTCTCCGTTCATTGTCCATTTAACAAAACATTTCCCGTGTACCTCTTACACACCCTCAGGAGATACAGTCAGTAATGTGGAAGACAGAACACAGCATGTGGTAAAGAAACAAAGAAACAGGAGTGAGTACACCTTAGAGACATCAAGTGTTCAAACACTTTCTACACCCCCAAAAATGGGTTTCTTTATAGCAGTTTCAGGAGCAGTAGTAGATTTTAAAAGGATATTTAGGGGTAAAATGTCACCTCATCCCATTTCCTTATTTACACACAAAGAATAAGTCTAGAGCTCATGCACATACGTGCTAGCTCAAATACATGAACACACATAGGTTCCTTCCAGATATCTGGGGTCATCAATGAGCACTGTTTTATTCAAAAGGTTTATTGGATACTGGTACTTACACAACATCAGGATCTCTTCTTGATTGTCTATATAGCAGATAATATCTCTCCCACACGATTTAATGGCTGTAGTTTTCCCCTTTTTCCATATTGAAGAGTTTCTCTCCTATACTGGGTGCAAAAGTCCTTCAGGGTAGCTGCTAGGTCCTAACTCACCATGTAATTATTAGGCACTCTTCCAAGCATAGACCATATTCAACAAATGAGGGCTTGTCAAAGTTCCTCCTTCTACTATGACCTGAGAAACAGGTGGAGTTATGTTCCCTAAGTGACCAATATTCTCCATTTCTAGCCGTTTTCTTCTCTATGGGAGATAAGCCAACTAGTCATCACTTTCTCTCTCTCTGTAGTTGTACATAGTTGTAAAGTCTTTTATAAACAGTTATTTTATGAATGCTGCCACCACTACTTTTTTTCTTTTTGGAGAAGGGGAGTATCCATCACCTCAAGCATTTATCCTTTATGTTACAAACAATCCAGTTATACACTTTAATTATTTTTAAGTGTACAATAAATTATTGTTGACCATAGTCTACCTTTTCTGCTATCAAATACTAGATTTTATTCTTTATGAATTTATAAATATGTTTTCATACCCATTAACCATCCCATATTTCCCCACCACCGACCTTCCCAGCCTTTGGTAACCATCATTCTACCATATCCATAAGTTCAGTTGGTTTAATATTTTTAGCTTCCACAAATAAGTGGGAACATGTAAAGTTTGTCTCTCTGTGCCTGACTTATTTCACTTAACATAATGACCTCCAGTTCCATTCATGTTGTTGCCAGTGACAGGATCTCATTCTTTTTCATGGCTGAATAGTTTATTTTGTATTTGTACCACCTTTTCTTTATGCATTCATTTGTTGACAGACACATTTCTTCCAAATCTTGGCTATTGTGAATAGTGCTGCAGTTTACTGTTGGAGTACAGATATCTCTTTGATATACTGATTTCCTTTTGTTTGGATATATACCTAGTAGTGGGATTGCTGAATCATGTAGTAGTTCTAGTCGTAGTTTTTAAAAATATTTTTAATTTTTAATTTCTGTGGGTACATAGTAAGTGTATGTATTTATGGGGTACATAAGATGTTTTGATACAAGCATGCAATATGAAATGAGCACATGATGGATAAGGGGTATCTGTCCCCTCAAGCATTTATCCTTTGAGTTACAAACAATCCAATTACACTCTTAAAGTTATTTTAAAATTACTGACTTTACTCACCCTGTTGTGCTATCAAACGGTAGGTCCTATTCATTCTATTTATTTTAGTACCCATTAACCATCCCACCTCCCCCACAACCTACCTCCCACCACTACCTTTCCAGCCTCTGGTAACTATCCTCCTACTCTCAATCTCCATAAATTCAATTGTTTTGAAATTTAGATTCCACAAATAAGTGAGAAAATACGATGTTTATCTTTCTGTGCCTGGCTTATTTCACTTAACAGTGATCTCTGGTTTTATCCATGTTATTGCAAATGACTGGATCTCGTTCTTTTTGTGGCTGAATAGTTCTTCATTGTGTATATGTACCACATTTTCTTTATCATTCATCTGTTGGTGAACACTTAGGTTGCTTCCAAATCTTGGCTATTATAAACAGTGCTGCAACAAACATAGGAGTGCAGATATCTCTTTGATATGCTGATTTCCTTTCTTTTGGGTATATACCTAGTGGTGGGAGTACTGGATCACATGGCACCTCAATTTTTAGCTTTGTAAGGAACATGCAAACTACTCTCCACAGTGATTGTACTAATTTACATTCCCAACAATGTAAAAGGGTTCCCTTTTCTCTACATCCTCACTAGTATTTGAAATTGCCTGTCATTTGGATATAAGCCATTTTAACTGGGGTGAAATCATATCTCACTGTAGTTTTGGTTTGCATTTCTCTGATGATGCTCAGTGTTGTCAAGCTCCTTTTCATATACCTGCTACTGATTTTATTGATTCATGGAATATATTAGTGAATTTGTATTAGTCAATTTTTACACTGCTGATAAAGACATACCTGAGACTGGGAAGAAAAAAGAGGTTTAATGGACTTTCAGTTCCACATGGGTGGGGAAGGCCTCACAATCATGGTGGAAGGCAAGGAGTAGCAAGTCACATCTTACATGGATGGTGGCAGGCAAAGAGAGAGCTTGTGCAAGGGAACTCCTGTTTTAAAACCATCAGATCTTGTGAGACTTATTCACTATCACAAGAACAGCACAGGAAAGACCTTCCACCTTGATTCGATTATCTCCCACAGGGCCCCTCTCACAACACATGGGAATTCAAGCTGAGATTTGGGTAGGAACACAGCCAAGCCGTATCATTCTGACCCTGGCCCTTTCCATACCTCATGTCCTCATGTTTCAAAATCAATCATGCCTTCCAACAGTCCCCCAAAGTCTTAACTCATTAATAGCATTAACTCAAAAGTTCCAAGTCCCAAGTCTCACGTGAGACAAGGCAAGTCCCTTCCACCTATGAACCTGTGAAATCAAAAGCAAGTTAATTACTTCCTAGATACAATGAGGGTACCGGCTTTGAGTAAATACAGCCATTCCATATGGGAGAAGTTGGCCAAACAGAGGGGCGACAGGCCCCATGCAAGTCCTAAATCCAGCGGGGCAGTCAAATCTTAAAGGTCCAAAATGATCTCCTTTGACTCCATGTCTTACATCCAGGTCATGCTGATGCAAGAGGTGGGTTCCAGTGGTCTTGGGCAGCTCCACCCTTGTGGCTTTGCATGGCACAGCCTCCCTCCAAGCTGCTTTCATGGGCTGGTGTTGAGTGCCTGTGGCTTTTCCAGGTGTATGGTGCAAGCTGTCAGTGGAGCTATCATTCTGGGGTCTGGAGGATTGTGGTCTTCTTCTCACAGCTCCATTAAGTGGTACCCCAGTAGGGATTCTCTGTGGGGGCTCTGATATTTCCCTTCCACACTGCCCTAGCAGAGGTTCTCCATGAGGACTGCACCCCTGCAGCAAACTTCTCTTGGGCATCCAGGCATTTCCATACATCTTCTGAAATCTAGGCAGAAGTTCCCAAACCTCAGTCTCTGACTTCTGTGCCCTTGCAGGCTCAACACCAATGGAAGCTGTCAAGACTTGAAGCTTGGACCTTCTGAAGCCATGGCCTGAGGTCTACATTGGCCCCTTGTAGTCATGGCTGGAGAGGCTGAGATGTAAGGCTACAAGTCCCTAGGCTGCACAAAGGAGAGGGACCCTGGGCCTGGTCCATAAAACCATTTTTTCCTTCTAAACCTCCAAACCTGTGATGGGAGGGGCTGCCACAAAGGTCTCTGAGATGCCTTAGAGACAGCTAGGTGAATGTTAATCACCATTTTCTCTGTGGTTAACATTCAGCTCTTAGTTACTTATGCAAATTTCTGCAGCCAACTTGAATTTCTCCTTGGAAAATGGGATTTTCTTTTCTATCCCATTGTCAGGCTGCAAATTTCCCAAACTTTTATGCTGTTTTCCTTGTAAAACTGAATGCCTTTAACAGCACCCAAGTCAGTTCTTGAATTCTTTGCCACTTAGAAATTTCTTCTGCCAGATACACTAAATCATCTCTCTCAATTTCAAATTTCCACATATCTCTAGGGAAGGGGAAAAATGCCTCCAGTCTCTTTGTTAAAACATGAAACAAGACTTAACTTTGCACCAGGTCCCAACAAGCTCCTCATCTCCACCTGAGACCACCTCAGCCTGGATTTCATTGTCCATATCATTATCAGCATTTTGGTCAAAACCATTCAACAAGTCTCTAGGGAGTCCTAAACTTTCCCACATTTTTCTATCTTCTTCTGAGCCCTCCAAAGTCTTCCAACTTCTGTTGTTACCCATTTCCAAAGTTGCTTCCACATTTTTGGGTATCTTTTCAGCAATTCCCCCACTCCCGATACCAATTTACTATATTAGTTCATTTTCACACAGCTGATAAAGACATACCCAAAACTGGGAAGAAAAAGAGGCTTAATGGACTTACAGTTTCATGTGGCTGGCAAGGCCTCACAATCATGGCAGAAGTCAAGGAGGAGCAAGTCATATCTTACATGGATGGCAGCAGGCAAAAAGAAAGCTTGCACAAGGAAACTCCTATTTTGGTGAGATCTGAGTGGGGACACAGCAAAACCGTATCAGAGTTGAAATCATTACAAAGTTATAGGAGTGCCAGATCATCATTTTGTGCATGTGTGTTTGTGTATCCCAATATGTCAATGCTAGCAAATAAATTGGGCATAGGAAAAAGCTATGAGCCACATCATTACCTTTCACCCTTGGCATCTAAAAGAACTATGGCTATCAAAGATCAAGCTTTGTGTTTGACAGCACATGACAGAAGGAAATATCATTATTATTACGTAGCCTTGCAGCAAAACACACATCACTATGGAAAGCTGCTTTACATTAATGTCCTACTTTCAATTTACTCAAGGGCCATGGGGGAGGATATTATCATGTCCACCTTCTTGTGAGAAAATGACCTAAGGGTCAGAGACAAGCAGAATATTTTCCAAGGTCACAACAAATTCAAGACCAGAGTTAAAGGCTCCTAATTTTCTGACCAGGAGCTCCATCTTATCTGGAGGATAAGGAAGGTAAATTGGAGTCTTCATTTCTCAGTTCCTCATGCCTTTGGACTTCTTTTGCCAGAAGAGGGGGATCATTATGGGGAAAGTGGAGTGATTTTAGGGGTTAAATAGTGGGAAGACATATAAAATGCAAAAAAGCACTTTTTGCAGTGTGGTTTTGATCCCCTGACCCCCCATAAAGCCATTTTTCTTGTCTGACAGCAAGAATTCCTTCCATGTAATATTCAGCAGCACGTAAGATTTTGGAGAGTCCTAAGTTGGCCTTACATAGATCAGAACTCATACTCAACAAAATAGACATATTGCATATTTTGGGTGCCCCAGCTTCATTCTGCTAGATCAGATTCCTTCATCTCTTAACCACCCTCCTTTTCATTTTTTTGTCCCCAGTGCTGCAGTCTTCCTTTTATCAAAATCAGTTCTTAGGACCATTCAGTTCTTAGGATCAACTTGTTTGCACTGCAGTTTACATGTCTTTTAGGTTTTCATTGCATAATGATTAATTGATCATATTCGTTGTGCCATATATTTTACCAGCTATTTAGGACATGGGAACAAAGGAAACTTGTATTCATTAAGCACTTTTTAATAGATTTTATTTTTCAGAGCAGCTGTAGGTTCACAGCAAAAAAAAAAAAAAAAGAAAATGTAGAAAGTTTCATGTGTGTCCTACCCCCACACATGCATAGATTCACCTGTTTATTAACATCTTCTACCAGGGAAGTACATTTGTTAGAAATGATGATGCTACATTGATACATCATTATCATCCGGGGTCCATAGCTTACATTAGCATTCACTTTTAGTGTTGCACATTCTAAGGGTTTGGACAAATGTATCATGACATGTATCCACAATTATGGTATCTCTGAAAATTGTTTCTGAACTTAAAGATTCTGTATGCCCTAAAAATTATCTCTGAACTGGAGATTCTGATGATTATGTGTCTTGGGGATGATCTTCTTGTTAAGTATCTTACTAGGGTTCTCAGAGATGACACAAACAAATGGAAAAACATTCTGTGTTCATGGATAGGAAGAATCAATATTATTAAAATAGCTATAGTTCCCAACACAATTTGTAGATTCAATGCTATTCCTATTAAAGTACCGTGAGATTCTTCACAGAACTAGAAAAAAACTGTTTTAAAATCATATGGAAACAAAAAGGAACCTGAATAGGCAAGACAATCATAAGCAAAAAGAACAAAGCTGGAAACATCACCCTAGCTGACTTCAAACTATATTATAGGGCTACATGAACCAAAAACACATGGCACAAAAACAGACATATAGACCAATGGAACAGAAGAGAGAACCCAGCAATAAGACCACATGCCTGCAACTATCTGATATTTGACAAACCTGACAAAAATAAGCATGGGGAAAAGTTTCCCTATTCCATAAATGGTGCTGGGAGAGCTGGCTAGCCATATACAGAAGATTTAAACTGTACGCCTTTCTTACACCAGATACAAAATGAACTCAAGATGGATTAAAGACTTAAACGCAAAACCCAAAACTACAAAAACCCTGTAAGACAACCTAGGCAATACCATTTAGGATGTAGGCATAGGCAAAGATTTCATGATGAAGATGGCCAAAAGCAATTACAACAAAAGCAAAAATTGACAAATTAGATTTAATTAAACTAAAGAGCTTCTGTACAGCAAGAGAAACTATCAACAGAGTAAACAGACCACCTACAGAATGGGAGAAAATATTTCCAACGATGCATCTGAGAAAGGTCTAATATCCAGTATCTATAAGGAGCTTAAACAAATATATAGAAAAAGACAAACAATCTAATTAAAAAGTGGGCAAAGGACATGAACAGACACTTTTCAGAAAATGACAAACGTGACCAACAATCATGTGAAAAAAAGCTCAACGTCACTGATCATTAGAGAAATGCAAATCAAAGCCACAGTGAGATAATATCTCATGCCACTCAGAATGGCTATTATCAAAAAGTCAAAAAACAATAGATGTTGGCAGGGTTGTGGAGAAAAAGGACTGCTTTTACACTGTTGGTGGGAGTGAAAATTAGTCCAACCATTGTGGAAGGAAGGCAGTGTGGCAATTCCTGAGAGACCTAGAGGCAGAAATACCATTTGACACAGCAATCCCATTACTGGGTATATATCCAAGGAATATAAATTGTTCTGTTATAAAGACACATGCAAGTGTATGTTCACTGCAGCACTATTCACAATAGCAAAGACATGGAATCAACCTAAATGCTAATCAGTGATAGACTGGATAAAGAAAATGTGGTCTATATACACCATGAATTCTATGCAGCCATTAAAAAAAAAAAAAAAAAAGGAGATCATGTCCTTTGCAAGAATATAGGTGGAGCTGGAGGCCATTATCCTTAGCAAAATAATGCAGGAACAGAAAACCAAATACCACATGTTCTCACTTATAAGTGGAAGCTAAACGATGAGAACACATGAACACGTAGTGGAGAACAACACACACTGGGGCCTGACAGAGTGGAGGGTGGAAGGAATGAGAAGATCGGGAAAA
This sequence comes from Ateles fusciceps, assembly GCA_036589455.1. Lineage (NCBI taxonomy): Eukaryota > Metazoa > Chordata > Mammalia > Primates > Atelidae > Ateles > Ateles fusciceps. The sequence goes on from JAZHEH010002752.1 coordinate 2,695,724, forward strand.
ATAACTAGTAGGTACTAGGTTTAACACCTGGGCAATGACATAATCTGTACAACAAACCCCCATGTGCAACAAACAAGTTTACCTATGTAACAAACCTGCATATATATCCCTGAACTTTTTTTTCTTTTCTTTTTTTTTTTTGAGACAGAGTCCCATCTATTACCCAGGTGGAGTGCAGTGCCACGATCTCGGCTCACGGCTCACTGCAACCTCTACCTCCCAAGTTCAAGCAATTCTTCTGCCTCAGCCTCCTGATATATCCCTGAACTTAAACGTTTCTTAAAAATTGTCTCTGCTTTACCAATTCATCTCTTCCTTCCACTATATCCCATTAACTACCTATTTTATCAGTATCTCCATAGTTTTGCTTTTTCCAGAGTATCAGATAGTTGGAATAGTACAGTATGTAGCCTTTTCAGATTGGCTTCTTTTGCTCGTATGCACTTAAGTTTCCTCCACGTTCTTTTGTGGCTTGATAGCTCATTTCTTTTTGGTAATAAATAATATTCCATTGTCTGGATGTACCACAGTGTATTTATCCATTCACCTACTGAATATTGGTTTCTTTCAACTTTTGGCAATTATTAATAAAGCTGCTGGAACTATTCACATTGCAGGTGGAGGTTTTTGTGTGGACATATGTTTTTAGCTTCTTTAGAGAAATACCAAGGAGCACAATTGCTAGATCATATAGTAAGAGTATGTTTAGTTTTGTAAGAAACCACCAAACTATTTTCCAAAGTGACTATACCATTTTGCATTCTCACCAGCAATGAATGAGTCTAGGTACACATCCTTGCCAGCATTTGTTTTTGTCAGTGTTCTGGATTTTGGCCATCTTACTAGGCATGTAGTGGCATCTCACATTATTGTTTTAATTTGCATTTCCTGATGATATATGATGTGGGGCATCTTTTCATGTGCTTATTTGTCATCTGTTTATCTTCTTTGGTAAGGTGTCTAAGGTTCTGTGGCCCATTTTTTGTTGGGTTGTTTGTGAGTTTTAGGAGATTTTGTTTGCTTGTTGAGATGAGTTCTTTGTATATTTTTAGCAATAGTTCTTTATCTGAAATGCCTTTTGTAATTATTTTCTCTCAGTATGTGGCTTGACATTTCATTCTCTTGACATTGTCTTTCACAGAGGAGAATGTTTTTATTTTAATAAAATTTTTAAAAGTCCAGCTTATCAATTCTTTCTTTCATGGATGATGCCTTTGCTGTTATATTAAAGAGTCATCTCAAAATCCAAGGTCATCTAGATTTTTCTCCTACAGTATCTCCAAGAAGTTTATAGTTTTGTGTTTTGCATTTAGAATTGTGATCAATTTTGAGTTTATGTTTGTTCAGAGTATAACGTCTGTGTCTACTTATTTTTTCTTCTTGCTTGTGGATGCCCAGTTGTTCTGGCACCATATTTGTCTCCTCTTCACCAATACCATACTGTCTAGAGTACTACAGCTTTATAGAAAATTTTGAAGTTAGGTAGTGTTATCCTCCAAATTTGGTTTTTCCTTCAATATTAGTTGGCTATTTGAGGTCTTTTGCCTCTTCATATAAACTCTAGAATCAGTTCACAAAATAACTTGCTGGGATTTTGATTGAGATCACACTAAATCTACAGATTAAGTTGGAAAGAACTAACATCTTGACAATATTGAGTATTCCTAGCTCTCCATTTACATGGACTATCTCTCCATTTATATAGTTCTTTGATTTCTTGCATCAGATTTTTGCAATTTTTTTCATAGAGATCTTGTACATGTTTTGTTAGCTTTATAACTTAGTATTTTATTTTGGGGAGTGCTAATGTAGATGGCATTGTGTTTGTAATTTCAGTTTTCACTTTTTTATCATTGACATATAGGAAATTAATTGACTTTTGTGTACTAACCTTTTATTCTACAACCTTGCTATAATTGCTTATTAGTTCCAGGAGTTTTTGTCAATTATCTTGGATTTTATACAAGGAGTATTAGGTTATATGTCAACAAAGATAGTTTTATTTCTTCCTTTCTAATCTGTATATTTTTAAATTTCCTTTTCTTGTCTGATTGCATTAGCTAGAACTTGCAGTATGATGTGGAAAGGCAGTGGTGGATCTTAGTGGGAAAGCTTCAACTTTTTTGGTTTTTTGGAGTTTTATTTTTTATTTTTTTTACCATTAGGCATGATAGTAGCTGTAGAGAGTTTGTAGATGTTCTTTAATAAGTTGAGGGATTCCCCTAATCCTAATTTACCCCAAGTTTTTATTTTCAGTGGGTGTTGGTAGGTATTTTTTAGATATCAGACACTAACTCACAAAGTAAAACACTCAAAAATCTCAGAGTCAAATGGGAAAAGCAAGTATGCAAATAAATTATTATAGTACAAGATTATAACTTTAGTATTCTGGCTTATGATTGCCAGTTTACTCTTCTAATAAGTGTCTATGCTCTGAACTTCTTGGGAGAAGAAACCATCTGCTTTATGTTAATAACCCTACCCAGAGTGGAGCCCTCCAGGAGTGTAGTAGACCCTCAACAGATACTTGTTAAATGGATAAAAAGATAGAATATGATAATTATGATAATATATGAATTTGGTGCAATAGAATCCTAGAGGAGCTAGTGTTAGGGAGAGCTGAGGAGAGAAACTGTTGTTCAACTGTACATGAAGAATGAGGGAAAGCTTCCTAGATATATAAAAGAGAAGAAGCCAATTGCGGGCAGAAGGGATTATACATGGGAAGACCAAGGTGAGGGAAAGAGTCCATTGTTTAACAAAAAGCTAGGAATTCAGAGAAAATCAAGAGTTTTGTTGTGATTGGAATTTAGAGTATATCTGAGGGTGTGTCAGGAGATGAGGCTACACCTATTTGTTTAGGGGAAAAATTTTTGATGATTCTTCTAAAAATCACTTCCCATTCTTATCAGTGTCCAAAGCTGGCTTTCAGATTTTGCTGTGGCTAAAGGAAGTTACTAATGAATAAGAATGCCATGTTTGAGAAGAGTTTGAGCTAACCTCTGCTCTAAGGGCTTGGAGTCTGGGTAGAAAGGGAAAGTAGGTCAGTAAGATCAATGAAATTTCTCAGTTGAAAAAGCAAGGATGGGAAGCAATGCTCTTCCTCTTTTTCCTGATAAAGAAAAGAAGGAATTAGAAAATTTATCAGGGCTGAACTAATTGTTATGTAAAGCCTTCCCTGAAATTAGCAAAAACAAACAGACAAAAAACAGAACTTGTAGCTGGTAAAAGCAACAGAAACATTTATGCAGGACAACACTTGTGATACTCCCAGAGAAGAGAGCAGTTGAAAGTTTCTATTAAAGAAAAAAATTTTTAAGAGTTCAATTACTGAATTTAGGAGAGAGCGATCCAAGATGGCCGATTAGGAGCAGCTCAGGATTGCAGCTCCCAGTGAAAGTGCGGAGGGTGAGTGGATGCCGCATTTCTAGATGGATTTTTATTGCCCACAGACCAGGAGATTCCCAGGCGGAGAAGCTCCACGAGTCGCCAACATGGCTGTTTTGGCCGGGACGGCTGTTTTGGCTGGCGCAGCTGTTTAACTGGCACCCTGGTGCAGCGGATCTCCATACAAAATACACAGGTCTGGGCGCCATTTTAGCTGGCAATTGGAGCTCCGGGAAGGCAGAGTCACCCATTCATCTGATTAAAAAGGGGACTGAAACAGGGAGCCAGGACAGGAGATTCCCGGGGAAAAAAGCACCACGAATCTCAGCGCCGCTGTTACAGCTAGCGCAGTGGGTCGCCACATGGGAAATCACACAGATCCCGGTGCCTTTTCAACAGGCAATTGGAACACCAGGGAGATAGTCAACCGTTCAACTAAAAAAAAAAAAAGACTCTGAGGCAGGGAGCCAGGTGATCAGGCTCGGCTGGTCCCACCCCCCACAAAAAACAGCAACCAGAAATGCTCTGGATTGAGAGTTTCTCAGCAAGCACATCTGAACTCGAGATGGTCCAGCTCTGTGGGGGAGGGGCGTCCACCATTACTGAGGCAGTCCACCACTATGGAGGTAGTTTGCTATTGCCAAGACAGCCCGCCATTGCCAAGGCAGCCCGCCATTACAGAGAGAGTCCACCGTTATAGAGGTGGGCCGCCATTGCAGAAGCAGTTCTAACTACACCCATATAAACAGGACTGCAGGGAAGTTGACACGGCAGCTGGGCAGAGCCCACAGCAGCTTAGCAAAGCCTCTGCAGGCAGACAGTGACTAGGCTGCCTCCTCGCTTGGCAGGGCAGCCCTGAAAAAAAGGCAACAGCATAACAGAAACTCATAAATAAAGCCCTAACTCCCTGGGACAGAGCACCTGCGAAACAAAAGAGGTTTATGAGTTCTGCTGCAGCAGACTTAAACATACCTGCTCAGCAGCTCTGAATGAACAACAGAGCTCACAACTCAGCACTTGAGCTCCTGTAAAGGATAGACTGTCTCCCAGGCAGCTCCCTGACCCCCATATATCCAAAGAGTCACCTCATAAAGGAGAGCTCAGACTGACATCTGGTGGGTATCCTTCTGGGAAAAAGTTAACAGAAGAAGAAACTGGCAGCAACCCTTACTGTTCTGCAGCTGCTACAGGTGATCCCCCAGGCAAGCAGGGCCTGGAGTGGACCTCAGCAGTCCTACAGCAGAGGGACGAGACTGTTAGAAGGAAAACAAAGAAACAGAAAGAAATAACTTCATCATCAAAAAACTGGACATCCACTCAGAGACCCAATCTGAAAGTCAACAACTACAAAGACGACAGGTGGATAAATACACAAAGATGGGAAGGAACAAGCGCAAAAAGGATGAAAACACCGAAACCAGAACGCCTCTCCTCCTACAAGGGATCACAACTCCTCACCAGCAAGGGAACAAGGCTGGATGGACAATGAGTGTGATGAATTGACAGAATCAGGCTTCAGAAGGTGGGTAATAAGAAACTTCTGTGAGCTCAAAGAACATGTTCTAACCCAATGCAAAGAAACTAAGAACCTTGAAAAAAGATTTGATGAAACGCTAATGAGAATAAACAACTTAGAGAGGAATATAAGTGAATTGATGGAGCTGAAAAACACAACAGGAGAACTTCACGAAGCATACACAAGTTTCAACAACCAAATTGACCAAGCAGAAGAAAGGATATCAGAGGTTGCAGAACAACTCAATGAAATGAAACAAGAAGGCAAGATTAGAGAAAAAAGGGTAAAAAGGAATGAACAAAGTCTCCAAGAAATATGAGGCTATGTGAAAAGACCTAATCTACGTTTAATAGGTGTACCTGAATATGACGGAGAGAATGAATCCAAGCTGGAAAATACTCTTCAGGATATTATCCAGTAAAACTTCCCCCAACCTAGCAAGGCAGGCCAATATTCAAGTCCAGGAGATACAGAGAACACCACAAAGATATTCCTCAAGAAGAGCAACCCCAAGGCACATAATCGTCAGATTCACCAGGGTTGAAATGAAGGAGAAAATGCTAAGGGCAGCCAGAGAGAAAGGTCGGGTTACCCACAAAGGGAAGCCCATCAGACTCACAGCAGATGTCTCAGCAGAAACCCTACAGGCCAGAAGAGAGTGGGGGCCAATATTCAACATCCTTAAAGAAAAGAACTTTCAACCCAGAATTTCGTATCCAGCCAAACTAAGTTTCATAAGTGAAGGAAAAATAAAATCCTTTGTGAACAAGCAAGTACTCAGAGATTTCATCACCACCAGGCCTGCTTTACAAGAGCTCCTGAAAGAGGCACTAAACATAGAAAGGAACAACCAGTACCAGCCACTCCAAAAACATACCAAATGATAAAGAGCATCAACACAATGAAGAAACTGCATCAACTAATGGGAAAAACAGCCAGCTAGCATCAAAATGGCAGGATCAAATTCACACATAACAGTATTAACCCTAAATGTAAATGTGCTAAATGCCCCAATCAAAAGACACAGACTAGCAAATTGGATAAAAAGCCAAAACCCATTGGTGTGCTGTATCCAGGAAACCCATCTCACATGCAAGGATACAGAAAGGCTCAAAACAAAGGGATGGAGGAAGAGTTACCAAGCAAATGGAAAGCAAAAAAAAGCAGGAGTTGCAATTCTCGTCTCTGATAAAATAGACTTTAAACCAACAAAGATCAAAAGAGACAAAGAAGGACATTACATAATGGTAAAAGGATCAATGCAACAAGAAGAGCTAACGATCCTAAATATATACGCACCCAATACAGGAGCACCCAGATACATAAGGCAAGTTCTTAATGACTTACAAAGAGACTTAGACTCGCACACAATAATAGTGGGAGACTTTAACACCCCATTGTCAATATTAGACAGATCAACAAGACAGAAAATTAACAAGGATATCCAGGACTTGTACTCAGACCTGGACCAAGCAAACCTAATAGACATTTACAGAACTCTCCACCCTAAATCCACAGAATATACATTCTTCTCAGCACCACATCACACCTCTAAAATTGGCCACATAATTAGAAGTAAATCACTCCTCAGCAAATGCAAAAGAATGGAAATCATAACAGACAGTCTCTCAGACCACAGTACAATCAAGTTAGAACTCAGAATTCAGAAACTAACTCAGAACCGCCCAGCTTCATGGAAACTGAACAACTAGCTCTTGAATGTTGACTGGATAAACAATGAAATGAAGGCAAAAATAAAGATGTTCTTTGAAACCAACGAGAATGAAGACACAATGTACCAGAATCTCTGGGACACATTTAAAGCAGTCTCTAGAGGAAAATATATAGCAATAAATGCCCACATGAGAAGCAAGGAGAGATCTAAAATTGACACCCTATCATCAAAATTGAAAGAGCTAGAGGAGCAAGATCAAAAAACTCAAAACCTAGCAGAAGACAAGAAATAACTAAGATCAGAGCAGAACTGAAGGAAATAGAGACACAAAAAACCCTTCAAAAAATAAATCCAGGAGCTAGTTTTTCGAAAAGATCAACAAAATAGACAGACCACTAGCCAGATGAATAAAAAAGAAAAAAGAGAATAATCAAATAGATGCACTAAAAACGATAAAGGGGGATATCACCACAGATTCCACAGAAATTCAAACCATCATCAGAGATTATTACAAACAACTCTATGCACATAAACTAGTAAACCTGGAATAAATGGATAAATTCCTGGACAGTTGCATCCTCCCACACCTAAACCAGGAAGAAGTCGAAACCCTGAATAGACCAATAAGATCTGAAGCTGAGGCAGCAATTAAGAGCCTACCATCCAAAAAAAGCCCAGGTCCAGATGGGTTCACAGCTGAATTCTACCAGACATACAAAGAGGAGCTGGTACCATTCCTTCTGAAACTATTCCAAACAATGCAAAAGAGGGAATCCTTCCCAAATCATTTTTTGAGACCAACATCATCCTGATACCAAAACCCAGCAGAGACTCAACAAGAAAAGAAAACTTCAGGCCAATATCCATGATGAACATAGATGCAAAAATCTTCAATAAAATACTGGCAAACCGACTGCAACAGCACATCAAAAAGCTTATCCACCATGATCAAGTAGGATTCATCCCGGGGATGCAAGGCTGGTTCAACATATGCAAGTGTATAAACATAATTCACCACATAAACAGAACCAAAGACAAAAACCACATGATTATCACAATTGATGCAGAGAAGGCCTTTGACAAAATTCAACAGCCCTTTATGCTAAAAGTCCTCAATAAACTAGGTATTGACGGAACGTATCTCAAAATAAGAAAAGCTATTTATGACAAACCAACAGCCAATATCATACTGAATGGACAAAATCTGGAAGCATTCCCTTTGAAATCTGGTACTAGACAAGGATGCCCTCTCTCACCACTCCTATTCAATAAAGTATTGGAAGTTCTAGCCAGAGCAATCAGGCAAGAAAAAGAAATAAAGGGTATTCAAATAGGAAAGGAGGAAGTCACATTGTCTCTATCTGCAGATGACATGATTGTATATCTAGAAGACTCCATCGTCTCAGTCCAAAATCTCCTAAAACTGATAAGTAACTTCAGCAAAGTCTCAGGATACAAAATCAATGTGCAAAAATCACAAGCATTCCTATACACCAATAACAGACTTAAAGGCAGCCAAATCAAGGACCAACTGCCATTCACAATTGCTACAAACAGAATAAAATACCTAGGAATACAACTAACAAGGAACGTAAAGGACCTCTTCAAGGAGAACTACAAACCACTGCTCAAAGAAATAAGAGAGGACACAAACAGATGGAGAAACATTCCATGTTCATGGTTAGAAAGAATCAATATCATGAAAATGGCCATACTGCCCAAAGTAATTTACAGATTCAATGCTATCCCCATCAAGCTACCAATGACCTTCTTCGAAGAACTGGAAAAAAACACCTTAAACTTCATATGGAACCAAAAGAGAGCCCGCGTAGCCAAGTCAATTCTAAGCAAAAAGAACAAAGCTGGAGGCATCACACTCCTGCACTTCAAACTATACTACAAGGCTGCAGTAATCAAAACAGCATGGTACTGGTACCAAAACAGAGATATAGACCAATGGAACAGAACAGAGGCCTCGGAGGCAACACAACACATCTACAACCATCTGATCTTTGACAAACCTGACAAAAACAAGCAATGGGGAAAGGATTCCCTGTTTAATAAATGGTGTTGGGAAAACTGACTAGCCATGTGCAGAAAGCAGAAACTGGACCCCTTCCTGACACCTTACACTAAAATTAACTCCATATGGATTAAAGACTTAAACATAAGACCTAACATCATAAAAACCCTAGAAGAAAATCTAGGCAAAACCATTCAGGACATAGGTGTAGGCAAGGACTTCATGACCAAAACACCAAAAGCATTGGCAACAAAAGCCAAAATAGACAAATGGGACCTAATCAAACTCCACAGCTTCTACACAGCAAAAGAAACAGTCATTAGAGTGAATCAGCAACCAACAGAATGGGAAAAAATTTTTACAGTCTACCCATCTGACAAAGGGCTGATATCCAGAATCTACAAAGAACTAAAACAGATTTACAAGAAAAAAACAAACAAGCCCATTCAAAAGTAGGCGAAGGATATGAACAGACACTTTACAAAAGAAGACATACATGAGGCCAACAAACATATGAAAAAATGCCATCATCACTGGTCATTAGAGAAATGCAAATCAAAACTACAGATACCATCTCACACCAGTTAGAATGACAATCGTTAAAAAATCTGGAGATAACAGATGCTGGAGAGGATGTGGAGAAATAGGAACACTTTTACACTGTTGGTGGGAGTGTAAATTAGTTCAACTATTGTGGAAGACAGTGTGGCAATTCCTCAAGGACCTAGAAATAGAAATTCCATTTGACCCAGCAATCCCATTACTGGGTATATATCCAAAGGATTATAAATCATTCTACTATAAGGACACATGCACATGAATGTTCATTGCAGCACAGTTTACAATAGCAAAGACCTGGAACCAACCCAAATGCCCATCGATGATAGACTGAACAGGGAAAATGTAGCACATATACACCATGGAATATTATGCAGCCATCAAAAACGATGAGTTCGTGTCCTTTGCAGGAACATGGATGAACCTGGAAACCATCATTCTCAGCAAACTGACAGAAGAACAGAAAATCAAACACCACATGTTCTCACTCATAGGCGGGTGTTGAACAATGAGAACACATGGACACAGGGAAGGGAGCATCACACACTGGGGTCTGTCAAGGGGAAATAGGGAGGGGCAGTGAGGGGTGGGGAGTTGGGGAGAGATAGCATGGGGAGAAGTGCCAGATATAGGTGATGGGGGAGGAAGGCAGCAAATCACACTGCCATGTGTGTACGTATGCAACAATCTTGAATGTTCTTCACATGTACCCCAAAAGCGAAAATGCAATAAAAAAAAGAGTTCAATTACCACTAAAGGTTAGTAAAATGTTTATATTTTCTTTCATATTATCTTTGAAAATGAATTTTAGTAGTAGTAATTAATGATGTGTTCATGGTAGTACTTTGTGTTTTTTTCCCACGGTAATTACTGCATAGATGTCTTAACTACATGAAAACTTATGAAATTCTATTAATGAGGTTTATGGAAAGCTTTGCCATTTGAATACGAGGCTTTCTGAGCAGGCTCCTGGTAACAGCTGCAAAAATTGCACTGATATGATTATCCTTTATGTCAAATCCATTTTCTGAAGCGATAGATCATAGGGATTGAATGAGCCTCAGTGACTCCTTTTGCCTTCCCAAGCAGGTGATGTTCATGTCAGTCTGTGCATTGGCTCAGGTAACCCCTGTCAGAGAGTATTAGCTTCCTAGGTCTTCAGTAGCAAACTACTCAAACAGTGTTTAAAACAACAGAAATTTATTGTCTCTCAGTTCTGGAGGCTAGAGTCCAAGATCAAAGTCCAAGCAGGACCTGGTCCCTCTGATACCTATAGGGGACTCTTTCCTTGCCTCTTCCTAGATTCTGGAGCTTAGCCAGCAACCTTGAATGTTCCTTGATTTGCAACTGCACCACTCCAACATTGGCCTCTGTCTTCTTAAGACGTTCTCCTGGTGTATCTCTATCTTCACATGGCTGTCGTTTTTTCTTTTTTTTTTGAGACGGAGTTTCACTCTTGTTGCTGAGGCTGGAGTGCAGTGGTGACAGCTCACTGCAACTTTTGTCTCCCAAGTTCAAGCGATTCCCCTGCCTCAGCTTCCTGAGTAGCTGGGAATACAGGTGCCTGCCACCATGCCTGGCTAATTTTTTTGTGTTTTTAGTAGAGAAGGGATTTCATCATATTGGGCAGCCTAGTCTCAAACTTGTGACCTCAGGGGATCCACCTGCCTCGGCCTTCCAAAGTGCTGGGTTTACAGGTGTGAGTCACCCCACCCAGCCCTGGCTGTCTTCTTATAAGGAGACCAGTCAGATTGGATAAGGGACTCATTCTACTCCATGATGCCCTCTTCTTAACATCCAACATCTGCAACAGTCCTTTCCTAACATGTCACATTCTGGAATATTGGGAGTTAGGGCTTCAAAATTTTTTCAGGGTTGGAGACACAATTCAACACATAATGCCAAGTATAAACTTTTCAGGGACAGAGATGTCTTGTATAGCTTTGTATATGCAAGGGTTAGCCAGGATCTAGCCCAGTAGCTGCTCGCTAAATCTTTGTTAAATGAATGAAGAAAGTATATGGAAATATTCTGCTCTGTCCTTTGGAGTATTAAGAATTGCATCTCTAATTGCCCTAAGAAAATCTTCCTGATCTAGCCTCTGCCTTCATATCTCCACTGCACCCCTACTAGAATGGTACATTTTGTCCAGTGAAAATATTTGCTTTTCTTCAAACACCACATATTCCCTCACTTCCTTCATTTATACTTTTCCTTATTCATTAAATGTCATCTCACTCCCCATCTCTCTATGTCAAATCAGTGCTCTCTACCTATTATAAAACCACAAATGTTATGGATGAATGAATGTTATTATAATTATTTATTTTTACTTACCTCTCAATCCCCCTAGGATGAAAGCCCATGAAGTCAGGAACTAAGTTGTATTTATAGTTATATTTCCAGCACCAAGCACAGCACCAGAAGTGAATTTACCTTGAAACCCTAGACCCTTCAATTACATGGACCTTTTCAAACTCTTGTACCTTGTGCCAGACACTTTGCTGGGTACTGGAGACACAAAGGCAGGGGAAAAGGGAATTTACATACAGTAAGCACATTTTAGATGTCAGGTACTAGCATTCTGGGTATATAAGAAATTCATGTTATTGATATAGTATTTTAAGCTTTTTTTTAAAAAGGAACTCTAGATTATGAAACCACCAGACTCCATAAAACCTGCATCTGCCCTTGCAAATCACCTGCTATGCTGAGAGAAGTAATTAATGAAGCAAGTAATTCTGGTCATGTTTTCCTGTGTAATTTAAGTGTTATCTCCTTCAGCAAACCTTCCATAGACCCCCATCCAGAAATTATTTCTCTCTATCCCAGGCCCTCATAACACTTCTTATGCATCTCTTTTATTGTTTATGTTTTGTATCAGTTATCTATCTATCTATCTATCTATATTTATGTCTTATTTATTCCACTAGATTAGAAATTCTGTGAGGACAAAGTCGGTCATAATAATCTTCATCTATGACATAATACTCAGCAAATGGTGTATGACTAATAAATATATAAATGACCATTAAAAACTTCCAACATCTTATTAATATAGTTCAGGTATTTGCATTCATTACCCTATTTAATCCTCATAAAAATCACAAGTACCACTATTATTCCCATTTTGGGATGTGAAAACTGACATTCAACAAGATGAAGTAAATTGACCAAAGTCTTGTAGCTAATAAATGGCAAATCTTGGTTTTAATCAGATGTGTGTCTGAAACCAAAGCCAGGTACTTAACTACTACAGGGGAATTCATTCTTCAGAAAATTGTATAGATATATTTCTTGTGCATTATGAATTCCCAGTTGGTAGAGGAATAATACATGTATCTATTTTTAAGTGATAATGCTATAATGCCCCCAAATAAAATGCTCTGGAAACACCACCCAGGAGTTTGCTAAATGTGCCTGTGGAATTGTTGAAGGATAAACTGGTTCATCTGGGGATGGGCATTCCGAAGAGGAGGAACACACAAATGATACAGGAGAGTCTGGCCATGAGGGCCACACAGAAATTTATGCGTAACTGATGGGTATAGTGCCAGAAGGAATGTATTGGGAGTTGAGACTGAAAAAGTCCATGGATCCCAAGTTAATAGTTACTTCATATTGTTAGGAGAAGCCTAGTTAGGAATCCATAGCACAGATGCTGTGGGCCTGAACTAAGGCAACAATACTAAGATGATGTGAGAGGCATTTCTGAGTTAAAGCTGATTGCTTTTGTTGGAAGTACTAGAGGAGCAATAGAGAAAATAAAATGTGGAAGTTTCCGATTTGTAAGATTGAGCAGACACCATTAACCCAGATAAGGAACAAAAGGGAGAAAAAAAGATTCTGGGGAAAAAAAAAAAATGATTTCATTCTGAAGCAGTTGAATAGAAGTTTGGAGTAGAGAAGACTGATCTGGGCTGGAGATATGAATTAGTGGATTATCAATATAGCAAAGGACAAGACTACCCATTCATTTATTCAAAAAAATCAAGACCCTAATTGATATCAGACACTAGACTAGATGCTAGAGGCCCAAGGAGGTTGTAGTTCTCATAGAGATTGCATTCTAGTGGGAGATGGGCAACAAGCAAACAAACAAACACAATTAATTTACTGTAAGATAAGTATCCTTACAAGAGGCGTGATTTTTCAAAAATGATGGAGTGGGGGGACTGGTTTAGATGATGTGGTCACAGAGCACAATTTAAACTAAGACCTAGAGAAACAAAGGAGCCCTCCAAGGAAGAGCTAGAGGAAAGGAGAAAGAGGAGAATTAAGTTTCTCAGTCACACCAGCCACACTTCAAGTGCTTACTAACACATATGACTAGTAGCTACCATATTGGGCAACAGATACATAGTACATTTCCCAAAATTTCAACTGTGGAAATAGAGAGGAACATTTATAATGTCAAATGCTGAAGGGAGGCCAAGTTGGAGAGGACCTAACTAACAATAGAGCCATTTCTTGTCCTCTCCACTTTCTTGAAGGTGAGTACTAAATATTTACAGAATCATCAAGTGGAATTGTGGTTTTAGAAATGGGAATGCCCCACTTCTGATGTTCATTAAGCAAGCATTGTAATGCCAGAGCGGGAAGGGGTCGTGGCGATTTGTGCTTTGCTTTTGTCACCCCTCCCTTAGTCATACAATATAGAAAACTGTTCAGAGAGGCTGTTTTCAAGGACACTCAGGGGTTAATATTGAAGTCAGGATTCAAAAACAGGCCTCAGTCTAAGATTTTTTTTCCTACAAAAAGACGGATGTATCCAAAACAGAGTTAAGAGAAAAACCTGAAAAACTTGAACCGAAATATTTCACTTTAATTCAAGCCATTTTCCCCATATAACACTAATTGTAGAGGGTTTGAACATTTAGTAATTAATTGGAGTTTCATAATACCATAACACTCCAGCTCAAAAGATATTTTTAAAAATCTTTCATAAAATGTACTTTGTCTTCAGGAATAATATGCAGTTTTTTGTCTAATCCTATTTTTAAATCTAAGTTTTGCTCATGCCCCAGCTTCATAATGGTTTCAGACATTATTTCACCAGTCATGAGAGCTTAAGAACAAAAGACACAGCTACGAAAAATACCTTTGTACAAGAGAGTTTACTTTTTTACTTTCATTTAGTTTAATACTATCGCTAAAATTATTCCTGTTATAATTATCAAAAAATATTCCTTTTATAATTAACTTCTCTTTAAAAATTCAAAATGCAACAGGGAGCAAAAGCAAGTTCTTGCCATTATGGGTAGTATATATAACTTAAAACATAAGTTGTCATCCAAAACATTATGAAATAAAAGAAAACAAGGAGTAATCTTATGTATTTTTTTTTTTTGCTTTGAAGATAAAATGATTAGAAGGTATTATGAAAAGTGAGAATGTATGTGAGAGCAACATAAAATTGCTTCTTTATTTTCTTGAGAAATTTAAACAAAAACAAATTGAGGTGAAACATGGTTATTAGATTATCATGTTTGGTATGTGAATAAGAAAGTACTCCAAATATTTTTAAATCAAACTAATTGATCTATAGTTGATATCTTGTGGGAAGAAAAATTTTTAATTTGTTTGATTTCATTTACCAAGTATGTTATATGTAATCTCAGATGTGTAACTAATTCTAAGATTTACTCCAGAGAAGATAAGAAAAAGTTTTACAAAGAACTCAGACAGATCTTAGCAGTTAAATCCTAGATTTTACATTGCAGCCTCAATCAAAGCCCCTCACTTTGCCACAGAAGTATCTTTAGAGACCTTTAGAATTATTCATTAAGCTCATTGCAGGCAAACTTGGGAGGTTGTAGAAACAGAACAATGCAACATAAACACTTAAGACTTACAAATAGACGTTATTGCATTCACAGAGTCTCTCCTGGGTGCCCAAACATTCAGTGCCTTCACATTATCCAAGTAAAAAGTCTGAATTCTTTAGGTTGGCATCCATGTTCCTTCCCAGTCTGCCTCAGTCTTCCAGTTTTCCTTGAGGCCAGTCCTGCACATTATTCAAACTGGGACACTCCCCCTTCTCCAAATACATCTTGTATATCTCCCCTCGGTCCTAGTCTCGTGCTGTGTAGTGAAATACCCTCTACTTTGCTTTCCACTTTCCTAATTTCTACCCATCTGTCAAGGTCTAGTTCAGATTGTACATTCTATATAACTTCATATTTTTTCTTTAACACACATATCTTTCATCCACAATACTCATTTGGTATTTAACACATGTGGCCTTACAATGTTGATTTATTACTTTATGTGTGACTATTTACCTTTCAAAGGTCATAACTTTCTAGAGGGTAAGGAAATGAGTTAGCATTTACTGAGCACTTGCTGTGTGATTCTAGTATTTTTATGTTATTTCAGTCCATCTTTACAATGTCAAAAAATAGATATTATTGTTCACAATTTGCAGTCAAAAAAGCGAAACATCAATAAACTACACCAAGGTTACTCAAATATTTATTGATAGGATTATGATTCAAGCCTAGATCTATCTAACTCCAATGCCCATAGTCTTTCCTCATATCACAGTACCCCATACCATCCTCATCTAT
The DNA here is from genome assembly GCA_036589455.1 of Ateles fusciceps. Lineage (NCBI taxonomy): Eukaryota > Metazoa > Chordata > Mammalia > Primates > Atelidae > Ateles > Ateles fusciceps. The sequence goes on from JAZHEH010002752.1 coordinate 2,711,452, forward strand.
TAGAGCTCTTTTATTCCACACAGTACCAACCATAGTATATTTAGCATATACCCTGTATCAGTGTGGTTATTATTTTGCTGACCTCAGCCTGCTCTATAATGCATATTTAATGCATAGATCCTCCCTGATGGAACCAGATTTCTTTGTATTATTTTAATAACATGTCCTTAAATAGCAGTTCAACAAAACCCCCTATCTTTGTGTATCTATATGATGCCCAGTAATCTGTTTGACTGATTATTTGGCTAACTGACCAAATTTAACTATTTAAATATGAGGCACACATTGTACTGTGCCCTTCTGAGGAGCTAGCTCATTTAGATCTAAAAAGGTTATAATCAGCCAGCAGCTTTGAAGCCGTCTCTTGTTGTCTTCCACGTGACCACCTTTGCTATGCTCCTCTCTTCACAGTTTTACTAATACATGCCTTCTCATTCTACCAAAAAAATATTTTTGATCTCCTACAACTATCTTCTCTTTTCAGTAACAATGTTCACATGAACACAGTTGCATTTACAGAGAAATGAAGAAAAAGGGATTCAGGAAGACTAGCTGTAGACTTCCCATGTGACATCCAAGGGTAATACACCCTATTTGGGTTGTCATGGTACTAGATCTGGGCCTTCTCTCTATAGTCTCTGAAACCCAGTTTTTATCAGTGTATCCAGGAGTGATCAAACTTACATGCTATAATACTGTGTTATTAGTATACAATGCAAAATGTAGTACTCAAGATACCAGAATGTGCTAACTAGCTTATTGCTCCCAACAGGAAAAACACTATGAGAAATTATATTTTAATGAGCAAGAGACTTGGTGAGCCTGGACTCTGAGAGGGAAATTAGCCACCCAGATGACCCTAATGATTACTGTCATTGAGTTAGGATAGCCAGATGAGCCCATCACATATGTTACCCCTACCAACCAGGACAGCACATTTATGTTAGCCACCTGCAGCCGGAGCTGGAGAGCACCTCGACCTCACAGTGCTGGAGACCTATTGCCAAGATCTTTCTTCTAGCACTCAGGTGGACTCTCCCTTCTTTATTCTCCCAATTTATTTAGTTTTATTAATTCTGTTTTTAAGTGTAACTTCTTTGACATTCAAACAGGCCCTTTTTTTTTTTTTGAGACAGAGTCTCACTCTGTTGCCATCCCAAGTTAAAGTGATTCTTGTGCCTCAGCCACCCAAGTAGCTAGTATTACAGGCATGCACCACCATGCCCAGCAGGTTTTTTTTGTTTTTTTTGTTTTTTTTGTTTTTTTTGTTTTTTAGTAGAGACGGTGTTTTGCCATGTTAGCCAGGCTGGTCTTGATCTTCTGGCCTCAAGTGATCCACCTGCCTCGGCCTTCCAAAGTGCTGGGATTATAGGCGTGAGCCACTGTGCCCAGCCCCCAGGTCCTTTTGTTTTCCTTTGAGCCAAAGTCAGGGTAGATATGTATCCTGGTAATTGCTAAGGTGCTAATATTTTTGTACTTTATCCTTTTGTTTGGGGTGTAGCCTCCCGGTGTCCTAATTTTGCTCAGGTGTCTGATCTAATCCCACCACTGGGCTCACACAGTCCTATTCATGCAGCCGTCAAATCTAGACACTAATGCGCTAGCTCATCGCTCCTCAGTCTGCTGCTATTCTCAGTACTTGCTTTCTTCTGAGTTTGCATTTCTGCTTCATTTTCAGCCTCTGAAGATTTCTCTTGCAAGCTTAGCCAAGCATTTAAAAGTATTTTATCGGTATTTTATTCAGAATTTTTAGCTGCTTTGTAATGAGAGGGGTTTTCAGAATATCTAATCTGCCAATTTACTGGAAAGGGTGTCTCAATATGTAATTTTCTTTAAAACTTCTCAGTTTTCTAAATGCCTTTAGTTCATTGTCTTATCGGAATTTCAACACGTCCCCATGAGACAAACATTATTCCCTCCATTACCCAACCAAGGAACCTGACCTGTAGAGGGCAATCCTGGCTTCCCACAAATCCCAGGAGAGCTAGAACTAGAACTCAGTATTGTTTTTCCCAACCTCTCACTTTTTTTGTTTGTTCATGAAACAATATTTTTGTATGTATCTCTCTTATATACTCAGCCTGTACCAGTTCCCAAAATTATACAAAACAAGGACCTAAAAGTCCTTTATCTGTTAGGACCGTACAGATTCACAGCATAGATGTGTGGGTGAATAAATTAATTTCAGAACAGTAAAGGCAGTGATAGTGGTATGACCACTGAAAGGACAATGTGGTTTCAAAGAAGTCAGTTCTTCTGAAGGTGAGGGTTGAGGGGGACAGAAGAGAGGAGATGGTACCTGGCCTCAGTCTCGAAGGCCAAGTAGAACCTCATTAGGTAGATGAGAATAGCAGAAGGCAGGCATCCTTCTAGCCAAAGCGAACAGCCTGGGCAAAGACAAAGAGGAACAACCTGGGATGAGAAGCTGTGGTTGGCAACTTCGTACGGCTGAAACATGAGGGAGCACAGTGAAGTTAGGTGATGGAGAGGTGGGTGAGGTCAAATAATAGCAAGCTTTGAATGCCTTGTGTAGAAGTTTAGACCTTATCCTAAAAGGTATGCAGATCCTTAGAAGGCTTTTGAGTAAGAGAGGAACATGGTAAGATATGTTCTTTAGAAAGATGAATGAAAACATATTTATACCTTAATTCCCACTACCCAATACAGCCTCTCACCATGGAAGTTGTAGGAGTTGACTGGAGTGACTTCACAAGTCCCCAGATGCTCAAAGTTCAAGGAATAGCCTGTGAATGGCTGTGAGAAAGGCTTCAGTTTAGGTAGTAATTTTCCTTTTTGAATCCTGAACTCTCTTAAGCCATCTGGTGTAAAGAGAGATCGCGCACAGCACCTCCTGAAAACATCCTGAACAGCTTAGAGCATCCTCTGAGGCTCCAGCTAAACAAGGTTATGCTGCTGACTATCTGCCACAGCTTGGAGCAGGTCAGGCTGGCATTTCTCCTGTTGTTCAGCATCCAGAGGTTTTATAATTATGAAGGCTTTTTACATCACATTAAGAGAAAAACAAAAACTGCATAAATGAATATAGCACATTTCACCTAAGTGATGATGATAAAAGAACAATACCTTTTAAGAAGAAGGCTGGTCACTCCTTACTCTTGGCTACTTTAGCTTATTGCTCACGTTTCTGTCAGAGTGCTGGTCCAGTTCCTAGGTTTTTATAAGCGTTTGTTTACATGTGACTCCTCCTACCCCAGGCTCTTTATGTTTGTATTCACAGTGCCCAACACAACATAGGTATTCCATACGTGTTTGTCTAGCGGAAGTTTGGATGGATGGATAAGATACACATTTTTAAGTGACTATCTAACTTGGTTTTTAAAAATGCTGATGTGAGTGAACAAATTCTGTCTTCTGTATATTCCATACTTAAAATATAATATGAAATCAGCTAACAGTGAGCACCTATTATGTACCAGGTATTGGAGACAAAAAGCAAATGGCATTACATGTCTGTTTTATATGGGTCGCTGCCCTGAAGTTGCTCACTCTAGCTGGAGAGAGAGTCAAATAAAACAGTGCAGTGGGATAAGCATTATGATAGCTACATGAAAAGATTGCTAGGGGAAGCACCCAGCCTAGAGTAGAGAGACTAAGGAGAGTATGAAGAACAATTTCCAGATTACAATCCCTGAGCTAAATTCAGAATGAAAAATAAAAGATAGAATTGTGTTCTCCTGTCAGTGTTTAATGATGTATAATAATGATTAGTAACAGAGCCCTAGGCAATATGAATTCTAGATGATGAATAACATAGAAAATCAGTCCAAAGCATTTCAGCATAAAAAGTATTTGAGCTCTTTATAAAGTGTGTTTATTTATTCAATCATCAGGTGTTGACTGAACACTCTTCTACATGTATTAGGGATCCCTATAAATGTAAACCGTGATACCTCACCTACAGGATAGTATGATCTCACTGGAGACCACAATGCCCTCACACACAAAACGGTTCATAGAAATGTGGGGCATTATATTCATCAGACCCAGAGTCATTAGCCTCAGCAGTACACATGCAGAAGCAGCTGTGACTCAAACTGTTTGAGAATGGGTTATCATGAAGATGATGAGTCTTGAGCAGGAGTAATATAAAACAAAACAAAACAAAACAAAAACAAAAGGGAAACAGTAAGATAAAAGGGTATTCCAGAATGGGAGAACTTGAAAAGTGAAGAACAGAGATGGGCTAAATGTGGAATATTAAATAACCATGAGTCAAATACCACTCTGAGCACCATGGAAGAGGAAAAACATGAAACAGATGTCGAGTGCACCATCAAACTTCTAAAAAGGCAGTCACACACTGGCAGTTCATAGCTGGATCCCTAACAAACATGTTTAGTTTGACCTGCACCATGCTTTTACCTTTTTTAACCCTGTCATCTTTGAATTCTGGGAAATTTTTATAAATATCTAGAGTTTTGACTTATCTTTAAAAATTAGAGAATCTTGCAAGGTTGGTTACATTGCTGCTTGGAGCAATTGTTCAGAGTTGAACAGTAGCAGCCCCCCGTTAGAGGAAATGTGTCTTCCAGTTTGCTGCAATTCCTTCTCATCCTGCTTTGCCCGTTTGTTTTCTGATCTATATCTGTGGAATTTACATTTTGCCGTCCGTGGTAAAAATCTAGGAAGAAGGAAAGACATTCACTGAATTAATTATAATATGAAATAGAGATATAAATCACTGTAGGAGTTTATTCATTCGTTTAGTACCAAGTCCTGAGTTCCTGCTACATGGCAGCCATATTACTATTACTGGGGAATATGCTGGTGCCTGCGTTCTAGGAGTTCACATTTTATTGAGAAGAATATGTACGCAATTATGACACACTGTAAAAAAAAATGCTGCAATAGAGGCATGTGTGGAAGACAGAGTGTGAACCCAAGGAACCAAGTGATCATATGTACCTGAGGATTCGGAGAAGTGACAATTGAACTGAGTTTTAATGTGGCCTGAGCCAAAACATAGAGGTATGAAGCAATGTGTCAAGCTCAGAGAAGCACAGGGAGTTTGATGTATTCATAGAAGAGTGTTCATAGGGCAGCCGGAGACATTTAAGCAGGGTGGTAAGATGATCCAATTTGTATTTTAGTGAGGAGAGTGTATTTGGAAGATTGAAACTAGGATCAAAGAGACTTCAAGTTGGGAGGTTATCCTAAGAGTCAAAACCTGAATTACAGGGGATGCAGGGGTTCAGAGAGAGAACAGTGCAAGGAAGCCTGCAATGAGGTATTGAAGCATGTGATTCAAATGATAAGAGCTAAGGACAGTTAGAGTGAATCTTTGAGTGTCAACGGTTTTGGAAACTATATTTTGTAACATTGATATATTGTAATCCCTTTTTAAAATTCAGAATCCTCCTCTGGCTTATATATACTTTAATATATACTACTATGCTTTATATATACTTTAATTTTAGCTTAGTTTTTAAATTTTTTCATTAAGTTTCCTCTCTATTGAATGGATGAAACACTTACAGAAAAGAAACTATCTCTGATGCTTCAGCTGTGTAAATGTAGACAAGTTGGTTTACCTAAGCATTGGTAAAATAGGACTTGTAATACTTTAAAGAGCTTTGATCCTCTAACTGTAAAAATATACGTGAAAATGCTTTAAAATCTACAGATTGCTGTCATACATTATTAGCATAAGTACATCATTTGAAGTGTGCTTAGGACATTTTATTTGCATTCCATTTTACAAATCTTTTTTTTTTGTCATTTCATTATTAAAATAAGTATCATAATTCACTGTGATATAAAATTCTGTTTTTAAAAAAGGCATTTAAATCTTCTCAGTTGCAAAAAATCCAAATAATTTGGTTTAAAAGATTTGTTCAGATAGTTTGAAATAAATAGCATCCAGGTAAAATAAATAAAATCTGTTTTGTGTTTTACAGACAGGAAGCAGTATATCAAAGTGCAAGGGTGACTAACAAAATGCCCCCAGATGGGAAACATAGATGAGCAATGGGGAATGATGTTTCGTAATGACCTTTGAAAGCTGAATGCTTCCTGCGTAAAGTTGCACTGCATATAAAACATATAAGGATGAGCTTTACTTCCATAGGAATCTTACTCTCTCTCATTCTTGTTAAAATATAAGATTGCCTCCACAAAGCTTTCAATTTCCCATTTTTGATGAGAGTATGAGTACAAGAAATACTTTCCTCTTAATTTTGTAACAAGTGCAAATGTGGTACAATAACAGCTTTTTTGTCTGGGAAACATGAGAAAGAGGTTAGAACTGTGTCAAACTAGAGAAAGAATGACCCTTCTAAAGAAGGCCATATTCTAAACCAAGTGTTGCCTCACAACAGAACTGGAAGCTAGTGTTAACGGAATGTAGATTTTTTTCTTTCTTTTTTTTTTTTTTTTTTTTTTTTTTTGAGACGGAGTCTTGATTTGTCACCAGGCTGGAATGCAGTGGCGTGATCTTGGCTCACTGCAACCTTCGTCTCCTGGGTTTAAGCGATTCATGTGCCTCAACCTCCCGAGTAGCTGGGATTACAGGCACGCACAACCACACGCAACTAATTTTTGTGTGTTTAGTAGAGACGGGGTTTCACCATGTTGGCCCGATGGTCTTGATCTCCTGACTTCGTCATCTGCCCACCTCAGCCTCCCAAAGTGCTGGGATATCAGGCGTGAGCCACTGCGCCTGGTCGGATTTTTTTCATGTGAAGCCACAAATCCATATTTTAAGCATGTTTTCCTATTTTTAAACTTGGGCAACTAATTCAAACATTTGTAAATATTGTGAGTCAAATTCAGCCTTTGACTTGCTGGTTTGCAATCTCTGGCATATACCGTATTCTAGACTTTGGGATTGTGAGACAGAAAAATCTGTGTCCTAATCCTGCCTTTGCTACTTACTAAACTCAGTTAAGAGCTTAGGCAAGTAGGCTCGCTTCACTAATCTAAAAAGTTCTAATGATTTCTTCATCAGTTATTTATTTTACTCATAATTTCATTATAAAATTTTTCAAACAATGAAAATTTTAAAAATTTTCCAAGGAACATCCACGTGCTTGCCACCTAGGTTCCACTATTAATACTTTTCTGTACTTGCTCTGCCACTAACCTACCCATCTATCCAATCATCAGTCTATTTTGCTTTCTGTATCTGTTTCAAAGTAGTTGCAAACATCAGTGTACACCTTCTTTTTTTCCTTTTTGAGGAATAAACCAAATGATTTGCGTAAACCATCAAGCCCAATATAGCACAAGGACAAATGTCAGAGTCCTCCTCACTCTCTTCCCCTCCATCTATATATACTATATAGAGCGTCAATGTTGTCGGAACCACTAAGAATGTCTATGTGTGTGTTTATTCTGGGGGAAGAGGGAGATTTTGACAACAACCTTTTCATCAAAATTCTGTTGGCCTCTACCTTTAAAATGTCATTTGTCTCTCACCGACCCTCTTATTTAAAAAGCAAAACAAAACAAAAAAACCTTGAGTATAATAAAACAAATGTAGGAAGACTAGAGTTGGAGAGGAGGCAACAGACTGGTAAGGAAAGAAAGGATACTGGAGTGAGTTTCCAGGACTTACTCTGTTTTATTTTTGTTTTTTGTTGTTGTTTTTTGCGTGCTATGTATTTAGACGGAACACTGGAGAAACTGCAGCCTGGAACTGCCAATAAGCATGGACAAAAAGAGCCCCAAGTAAAACCTGCTCCCTTTAGATAAATGACTGGAAAATACAGATAGCCAAATAGGAAAACTTTTGATAATACTGACCTACGCTAGCCAAACACCAAAGAAAAAACTGTCCCCTCAACCCTGCAGTGTCAGCGGTGCTGTGCAGAGAGCTAGATTTCTGGCTCTACCGGGGCAGCCAGGAGAGGCAGCTCTAAGATGGCCTTCCACTTCCTCCGCTAGGCTGTTGTCAGCAGGCAGAACAAGAACTGAACTTCCATCTCCATCTGGCAGCAAATAGGCAGAACAAGGGAGTATCAGGTGGTGCTCGTCAACACTCCACTTTCCAGTGGGGAGAGCTGACCTTGTACTCTTACCCAGCAGCAACAAGCTGGAATGAGATGGCGTTAGTTGGCATTCCATTCCCCTACTCCTAATATTGATGGGGGACCAGCAAGAAACTTCATTTCCACCCCTGCTCAGTGGCAATGAAGTAGAAGGAGAAAGAGAAAAACTTCTAGTTGGCAAACCACTCTGCCTGACAGCGTAGTATCAGCAGGGCCCTGTGGGGAGCTGAACTGCTACCCCCAATGCAGACGTATAGAGACAGAATAAGGTGGTAAAGGCAGTACTAGTCAGCACTCCATCTTCTCTCCCCCATTGGTGTGCATGGATCCGAGGGAGGAGCTGAACTTCTACTCCCACCTAGTGGCAATGAGGTAGAATGAGTGGAATGCTCTGCCTCTCCCTCCGTGGTATTTCCGTGACCAAGTGGGAGCTGAACTCCCATGCCCACCCAGCTGCAAGAGGAGTCTATTTTACATCAAAAGAATCATTTACAAATGGAAGTCAGGTCAAGTTATTTTTCCAACAGGCTCCCCATTTCTTTCAAAGTAAAATCAAAGCTATTAAAATGGTCTACAAGGCCCTACAGGATTAATTAATGCACTGTTGTCTCTCTGATAGTGGTAGGCAAAGTTCTAAGAGGGACCCATGGTATTTACCTCCTGGTGTTACTCCCACAATTAAGTTCTTACAGAAGAAAAGGGATTTTGCAAGTGTAATTAAGGTTTCTAATCGGTTAATCTTAAGACAGGAAAATTATCTGGGTAGGCCTGGCCTAATCACATAAACCCCTAAAAAGCAAAGAGTCATTCAGCTAGTTGGAGAAGAGGAAGTCAGAGTTTCCAAATGTGAAGAGGATTCATTGTGCCATTACTGGCTTGAAGATAGAGGGAGCCAAGTGGTGAGGAATGTGGATGGCCTCTAGCAGCTGAGAGGGGGGCCCCAGTTGATGGCCAGCAAGGAACTGGGTACCTTATTCCTTGTGATGGTTAATTTCATGTGTCAGCTTGACTGAGTCATTGAGTGTTCAGCTATTTGGTTAAACATTTTCCTCGGTATGTCTGTGAGGGTGTTTCTGGATGATATGAACATGCAAATCAATAGACCACATAAAGCAGATTATTTATCACAAAGTGTGTGATCCTCATCCAGTCCACTGAAAGCCTGACTAGAATAAAAAAGCAATGTGAGGGAGAATTTGATGCTGCTTTCTGACTGTCTTCAAGCTGGGACATCAGTCTTCTTCTGCCTTCAGACTTAGTCTCCGCCTGCAGCTATTTAATATATATCACTGGCTCTCCTGGGTCTCCAGTTTGTCAGCTGCAGATCCTGGGCCTTATCAGCCTCCACAACTACAAAAGCCAATTCCTCATTATGTATGTGCGTATAATACAGATGTGTGTAAGGGTGTGGGTGTGTGTGCCATCTCCTGTTGGTTTTATTTCTCTGAAGAACCCTGACTAATACAACCCTACAACCACAAGAAACTGAATTCTGCCAACAACCTAAATATATTTGGAAACAGATTTTTCCACAGAAACTTGCAATAAAGCTCAGCCTGGCTGGCACCTTGATGTCAGCATATGTAGAAAACACGGTCAAGTCCACCCAGACTTCTGACCTACAGAACTGAAAGAGAATAATGGGTGTGGTTTTAACCTGCTAGATTTGTGGTAACTTGTTACTTAGCAGTAGAAAACTAATGCAGTGACGACTTCGTTTACCGTTCTCCCTTCCTCATTCACTCAGTTCAGCCACATTGGCCTCCTAGTTCTTCTTTGGCAACACCAGGCACCCTTCCGTATTAGGATCTGTTTGGCTGTTCCTTTCCTCTGGCCAGAATATTCTTCCTTTTTTATAGTAACATGATTAGTTTCCTCACCTCTTCGATCTTTTCTCTAATGTAACCTTCCCATTGCATCCTACCCAGGCCTTCTTTGCCACAAGCTATCCCTCCTACACTGTTCTGCAATTTTTTTCTATCCAGAATACTTATTGCCTTCTAATATACTATATAATGAACTTATTTATTGCATCTATTGTTTATTAGTGGTCTACCTTCATTAGAATGTAAGCCCACAAAGGCAGGGATATTTGTTTTGTTTGCAAACATTCTGAGCACAGTAGGTGTTTACAAAGTATTTGTAGAATGAAATGAGTTAACTCTTTGACACTTTATCTCTGACTTAATGCATTGTTATCTAATTTATTATTTACAGCTCAAGTTGTAATGTGCATTTTACACTCTTCCTCATAATAAGGCATGTATACATAATGCGTCATTTTATGCACGGAAATGTGATAGCAAATAACAAATTCTTTTTGTAGTCATTAGTATAAAGTATATTGGATGGCTCTTATTCTTACATCATTAAGAGCTGGAAAATAGAAGATGGACTGAGATGTTTGGGAGAGGAGGGTGCGTGATACAAATAACAGCTTGGTCAAGCCTAAGGCTTGCAGAACACTTTTTAAAACTACTGATACAAAATTTGAACTAAAGGCCTTTTAGACTTTTTACATTCTACAATTCCATATTATTCTGACCTCTACACAAGCTCAGTGAATTACTGGCTCAAAATTTGATCTCTGACCTTTTTATTGATGACCCTCAAATATGTATTTATAGTTCTCTCCGAAGACCCAAATTCCTGTCCTTTATCTCCAGCTGCTTCAGAATGTCACCCCCTGGATATCCCACTATTTCCTGTAATTGAGTATGTCAAAATCATACTTATCCCATGACCCTGGATTCCACTCATCTCTCTTTTTGCTAGTTGCTCTCTGTCCTCTTTTTCCAATGTCTGAGTCATCTCTGGACCTACTGCTTCTCCCTTCAAATTTCCTTTCATGTTACCCTTTTTAAAATTCTCACTGCTGTCACCCTTGTTCAGGCTGTGACTTCCTCACAGCTGGATTACTAGACAGCATCCCAAATGGTCTTCCCACCTCCCATCGTATGTGTACTTCCCTTTCCATCAGCCCTCCATAGGACCATCTGTTAATTTTCTGCAATGAATTTAAATATTCTTAATGTCTCAGAATCTTCCAATGAGGCCCCATGGCCTACACAGTAAATTTTAATTAACAATCAAACAGCAAACCCACAACCTGGCATATAAGGTCTTTCATGATCTGAGAATTCAACCTATTCTCTTGTCCCCAAAAATCCCTCTATCCTTTTGTTTATGTCCTTCCCACTGAGTACTGCCGTGGTGCTCAATACAGAAACAGACGTTTTAAACAAAAGTAGAAGTAAAGATTGTTTAAGAAAACTTTTTAGAATGAAGGAATGATTTTACATGGTATTTTGGCAGTTGTTACAGTGGGGGAACTCAAACATCTCTCCTGATATTAGCCTCTTTCTTGATGTATGAATGTTATCTCAGTTTGAGAAACAACTTTATAGGTAGGAAATTGCTGATACCATTTGTCCCAATGAAAGTAAAAGCAACCTAAATCTTAAATGGATCATTCTCTAAGCTGTGTTCTCTATTTCTTTCTGCAGAGAGCCCCGCAAGGTGGTCCTGCACAAAGGCTCCACTGGCCTGGGCTTCAACATTGTAGGTGGGGAAGATGGAGAAGGTATTTTTGTATCCTTCATTCTGGCTGGTGGGCCAGCAGAGCCTAAGTGGGGAGCTCCAGAGAGGAGACCAGATCCTATCGGTGAGTATGTTTCTTTAATCTTTATTCCCTCCGTATCTGACACCATCACTGAAAAGTCGTAACATTCAATTATGATACCAAAAGAATCTTAATTACAAAGGAAAATGAATGAAAGCATCATGGCTTCAGGTGCATGTCACATTTTTGTTTGTTTGTTTTTGTTTCTTTTGGGACAGAGTCATATTCTTTCTCTTGCCCAGGTTGGAGTGCAGTGGCACAATCTCAGCTCACTGCAACCTCTGCCTCCCGGGTTGAGGCAATTCTCCTGTCTCAGCCTCCCAGTAGCTGAGATTACAGGTGGCCACCACCACACCCAACTAATTTTTGTATTTTAAGTAGAGGCGGGGTTTTGCCATGTTGTCTAGGCTGCTGTCAAACTCCTGACCTCAGGTGATCCTCCCCCCCCTCAGCCTCCCAAAGTGCTGGGATTACAGGCGTGAGCCACCACGCCTGGTCTACATGTCACAGTTTAAATGGTATTCAGGTGCTTGATGCTTGTTGCACTTACTTCCATCGAATAAAGGTGAAGTTGCTAATGTTTTCTTCTAGATGTTCTGAGACACATTTGCATCCAGCAGACTGTTGAGAAGCATGCCTTTTTAAAATGTTATGTTACTTATTTTATTTAAAAAACAGATTTTTTGCCCCAAACTCATGACCATACTCGAAACACTGCACCTTTATAATGTGTATAGTTTGGTGCAGATGTAAAAAAAAAATGCATAAGATAGTGCTGTATACAGTTTGCTCATGGTACTAAGTTGTAGCAGCGGCACCATTCAACTCAATTAAGAATTATCAGCAACAACGTATTAAGCGCCTTTTTTTTTTTTACTTTTTAAATAACTTCCACTTTTATTTTAGATTCAGGGGTACATGTGATGTTTCTTATATGGGTATATCACGTGATGCTAAGGTCGAGAGTACAGTTGATCCCATTACCCAGGTAGTGAGCCTAGTACCCAGTAATTAGTTTTTCAGTCATTTCCCCTTTTCCTCCCTCCCCACTCTAGTAGTCCCCAGTTTCTATTGTTCATATCTTTATCAGTATCCAGTGTTTAGCTCCCCCTTGTAAGTAAGAACATGTGGTATTTGGTTTTCTGTTCCTGTGTTAATTTGCTTAAGATAATAGCCTCCAGTTGTATCCAAGTTGGTGCAAAGGGCATTATTTCATAAGTAATGGGTAATTATCAAGGCTATTTTACTGAGATAAGATTACTGACAGAAAAAGTTGTAGATACTTAATGTCAAATTTGGGAGATATGTATGCAAGCATGAAACCATCACCACAATCTATGCCAAAACACGTCCATCACTCCAAAAGATTCCTCCTGTTCTCTTCCCTATTATGTTTATTAATGTTTTCCTTTTGTGATAAGAACAATTAACATAAGATCTACTCTCTTAGCAAATGTTTAAGCAAGAAGTATTGGTGACTATAGGCACAACATTGTTCAATAGACCTCTGACTTTTCTGGCATAACTATTAGTTTATGCTTCTCACAATCACTCTGAAAGGTACTGCCCCATGTTCAGAGGAAGATAAACTTTGAACTTTAGTCAGGTCTCCAGCAGCAAGTTGACGTTAGTAAGGTCTCCAGCATTTTGCATGGATGGTTTTGCCATACGTGTCACTGTGGTCCTCTTCACATTTGAAAGGCTCTGCCCGCTCATCAGCTTGCAGCTCTCTGAAATGATGTTGAGTATGGGAGAGACAGTATAAGGTCCCACACTAGGACCTTGTGCTGCCATCCAAGAGCTGAGAATCATCCCTTAAACTGCTTTCCTTTACCTACTTCTTCAACGCTTACATGATTTATAAGATATGACTGGCAGCTATCAAACCATATTGCCCATATACCTTTACACGTCTGTCTTCCTGTACTAGGTAGTAAGGTCTCTGAAAGCAAATTCTCTATCTCATATGATTTTATATCCTCATTATTTAGCACAATACCTGGCACATGGCAGTCTCTCAAAAAAAGTGTTTATTAAATGAAAAAAGTGTTGAGTAACTATGGTGGCACATTAAGAAATCACTATAACCTGAGAAATTGACTCTAATTCTACCTAGAGCATGCTAACATATCTTCATCATCCTGGCTTAACCTCTCTATACTGGGGGACCACTTTGTCATTTCATTAGAATCAGCATTCATATTGTCATTAAATGTTCCCAGACTCAAAGCACTGTCACATACATTAATTCTAGAGATCCTCTAAGGCATTCTAAGTGGCAGGATAGGTTATTATTATTACTCTCATTTTGCAGATCAGGAGAAAAAGGGATTCAGAGAGGCTAAATGATCTGTCTGTGTCTCCACAGCTACTGACTGTAAAGCTGTACACAAAGTCAGTGTTCTTTCTCCTCATGGCACAGTCTCTTTTCAAAATCTTGTCAACAGTCTCTATGGCACATCTACGTGGTGCACACCACACTGTGTGTACATCACATTCAGGAACGCATCGAACAGTAAAGAACTAATACTTAACGTGATACTTTTGAGTCAGTTACTATTATAACTAATTCAGTCTTCTAACAGCACTATGCCTTATTATGCTCATTTTAAGGATAGAGAAATTGAGGCACAAAGATGACATTAGATTCTCTAACGCTGTTTAAATAAAAAATCCACCAAGCCATAGGCTTTATTTGTTTTAACCTCCATACACGTGATAGAAAAGGGATGAGCTGGTATGGCTTGACAAAGAAAACTCTCAAGTATTTCTGCTTCATATCCATTTAAATATTATTACCAGGACCACATAGTAAATAAGGCAACCAATCAGAGTTATAGTCTTCTTAGATATTATAATTCACAGCACATAACAACCTTTGAAGTTCACACAGCATATCCTTTTTTATGTATAACGTGTGAATACATTCGATGAGGAAAATAGTATCTGCTTTTTTCAGTTGACAGAGAAAAGGGAACATTTCTCCTTGGTATGTCAAAATGTATTTTACCTGTAGCTAGCTAGAAAGTGGCTAGTTTCAAGGTTCACTATTGGAATTTCATTGCTTAACACTGAGAGAAAAGAATAAACAGTCTTGAGAAGCTCAAACATTACAATGTGGAAAGCAAAATGGCACAAATGAATTACTAACAATGGAATATGGAAGATAAAATATTTTCATCTATAACTTGCACTGGACATATAGGGGCAGGCTACCTTCCTGGAAAGTAAAAAGGAAAAACTCTAAATAAGAGCTTCCTGGGCCTGGTGCCTCATGCCTGTAATCCCAGCACTTTGGGAGGCTGAGACAGGCGGATCACTTGAGGTCAGGAGTTCGAGACCAGCCTGGCCAATGTGGTGAAACCCTGTCTTTACTAAAAATACAAAAATTAGCCAGGCGTGATGGTGCACACCTGTAATCCCAGCCACTCGGGAGGCTGAGGCAGGAGAATCGGTTGAACCCTGGGAGGTGGAGGCTGCAGTGAGCCAAGATTGCACCAGTGAACTCCAACCTGGGCAACAGAGCAAGACTCTGTCTCAAAAAAACAAAGAGCTAAATAAAATGTAATACATATTACTAGGTCATGTAAGATTAATTTGCAAATAAGTCATGTTAACAATAATGTAGTAATTTCAGAGAAAGGAAATAGAGTCCCCAGGGAAGGGATCTGGGAGATATGTCTTTGCTCTCAATTGTTCTTCATAGATAAGAGACTTGTATAATAGACAATTACCTTTCTAATCAGGGGCAGAATGTCCATTCCTATTCTCCCACAAGGACTATAGAATCTTCCTGGGTAATGTAGTTATTCATGACTTACTATGTACTGGGTATTATATATGTATGTGTATGTATATGAACACATATATATACACACATATAAATACACACAGAGAAGAAAGAGAAGAGACAGTAACACTTAAAATACAGCCTGTCATAGTATAAGTATTCAGTAAATGCTGCTATTCCTATTAACAACTCTGCTTAAGAATGTATCTGATTTTTTTAAAAAGGTTCAGATACCCATGTACAAGGAAGGCCTCTTTTGGATAGTTTGAGCTGTTCCTTCTTTGGGACAGGGATTGGACTAGATCAGCATTTCCCAAAGTGTGTTTTACAGAACACTGAAACAGCAGGATTGTAATAGATTGCTACTATAACAGGTTCCTTTGTACTTCTTCTTCACTGAAAAGCTTCTAAAAAACATGTTTACCTGTGTGCATTGGAAATCTCCTAGGGCAGATGAAGTCTATGATTTTCACAAACATTTTGACCACCAAACCCTTACATAAGGAGTATCTTACAGGATATCAGAAGTGGGAAATGCTTGAGTAGATTTTTATTATTACTATTTCAAACGGAGTCTGGCTCTGTTGTCCAGGCTGGAGTGTGGTGGCACGATCTTGGCTCACTGCAGCCTCTGGGTTCAAGCAATTCTCCTGCCTCAGCCTTCCGAGTAGCTGGGACTACAGGCACCCACCACCATGCCTGGTTAATTTTTATAATTCCTGTAATTGACCATTTCCTACATTCTTTGCCTATACAGAAAGGGAAGTAGCCTTTTACTATGCTGTAAGGTTATGGGTGCCCTCTGGTGTTCATGCATTGTCAAAACACATTACTTAGCAACCTGAAGATGGAAGATCCCAAAGCTTCATTGTAGGGATTTATTCCAGGCCTAACACTTGTGCCCACTGGAATTCCAAAATTAAAGTAGTTAAGATGCTCAAAGACAAAGAAATCGTCACCTTGGGCTACATCCTATACACGTATTATGAGTGATCTTTTCTAATTTCTCTTTTATGTATTCTGTTTCTCAGAGATCTGTTGCAGAAAAGAATTCAATAACTGAACCATATTCTTGAAGTATTCATGAAGGAGAATTTAGGGCGTTCAGCATGCAGTCACATTAACTGTGCAGTTACCTCCTCAGGCTGTCTTTCTGCAGAAGGAAAGATAGAAATGCTTCTCTCATTAATGCGTCTCTTATTATTTGTTTCAGTGCTTTGTTAGGAAAAAATGTGGAACAGAGCACAGAGAAGCAATACTCCTAGAAAGAGATTATTTCCTGTCTCTCCAGGCAATTTTAGTTTATTCATTCCTCAGGCATCTAAAAATGATCACCCCAGCTGACTTGCTAACTCCAAAGCTCATTCTCGATGGCCTTTAAGTATTTAACAAACTGTGTTCCAATATACGTGACTGGGAATACGTGTTGCCGAAAGTGAAATGCTGCAGCTGTTGAACTCAAGGTACAATCGGTAACTGAATTTCCACATTAGAACTTAAATTGCATTGTTGATTTAGAAAGAGTAAAAATAAGTCACAGCTCACCTGGGTATTTCAAAAATTTTCAGGTGATCTTCATGTTTAAAACTGTGCAGAAGGGAAGGACTTGATTTGCCAGGTCTATTTTCAAGTTAATTAAATGGAATATGAGCACTATACACACTATTCACCATCTTGGGTACTGATAAGGTCACCTTATATTATTACCTCAAATAACATCTCTAAATCTCTTCTGGTGTTGTGACTTCCTCCTCCCTACCACCATCCCCAGTAAAGATATCCACAATTATTTCTTGGCTTTCCTGAAGTGGTCCTCATATGAGCCTACAAACCTCATCCCTTCCAGTCACCACGCCATATCTGCCATGCCCTTCCTCTCTGGCTCTGGCTCCCAGTCCCATGGAGGAATCTTGCTTTCCTAGTTTTCAGTATTGATGAAGAAACTCTCTGTCCCTCTGTGTGTTCCTGAAACAAGCACTCTCTAAAATACTAAAGAGATATGGGGTCTATGCAGTGTTAGCGACAAGTCTCATCTCCACAACTCAGTGCTCTTATTTCACCTTATCCCCAAAAGCCAGACAGCTTAACCCAGACATCTTATAAAACCTTTCACATAAGCAACACCTTCAGCTTCTTTCTCTTGTCTTCAAAACTTGGGAGTCACCCAAACTCCAGCAAAACCACTACCCTCCCCTCAGGAACAAGTATCTGTAAGGTTTTGGAAATTTCAAGGTTCTATGTCAGCCAGGACATACTGTTACATTTTGAAGTGAAAATCTAACTAAGTGGAATTGATGCTGTTTTTGAGGAGGTAAAAACTTATTGCCCTAAATCCGATCAGTTAAACTTTAGAGTTCTCGTCCAGAAACCATGTGAAAGTTGCCTCTCCAAACCAACCTGCTCGTTGCAGGCATTTGCTCTCTCTCCTTAACCCACTACCTCTAGACCCGTTGACTCTTCAGTCATTTATGGCTTTTGCCTCTGTTAATTATGGAGCCCACTTAGACTTCTCTCTGCCTTACTGGATCTTTCTTCCTGCATAACTCAGAGCTCACAGCTCCCCCTGATTGTGGGACCACCTCAGAATGAAAGTAGATGTGGCCTGCCGAAGAGGCTACAGTGGATTTACTCTTCCTCAGCCTTGGCTTCAGAGCCCCGCCATCCAGGCTGACTCCTGACCCAGCCACGCAAGGGTGGGGATTCAAGTCGGGCCTGACTGTGGGCAGAGTCCTTTATTCCTGATGATTGCCCAGTTCATACAAATGTCACCCATCACATACAGACTTCCAGCTTTTGGAAAGAGCAAACTGGACAAAAAGCCTATCTAATCATATCCTTTTCCTGCTCTCTTTAAAACCTTTCAATGGTGTCCTGTTGTTCTTAAAGTCTCAAATTGTTAACATAGCCCACAAGGTTTGCACAGTCTGGCCCCTGCCTGCCTGAACGGCCGGCCCCATCCACAATACTTCACCTGCTCTCACTGCTGCTTCAGCCATCCTGGATTTTTCTTACCTATGGTCAGGGATGCTATTCAAAATGTTCATACCTTGACACAACCCTGCCACCAGTCCACTCAATGAATGGCTGTAGTGCCACAGATGTTGGACAGCAGGGGAGGTGGGAACTTCCAGGCAGCCAGAGTTGTGGGTCACTCAGGAGGGCTCAGGTCAGCAGTTATTTACTAACAAACCACATACAAGTGTGTTTCACTGTTGTACCAAAAGAAATAGCCACATCACTGAGTGGGAACAGAGCAGTAGCCTTGCCCACTCTTGCTGAGCTCCTTCCTACCTCCAGCCTGTTCACTGAATTTCCTCTGAAAATGAACTAGGAGTAGACAAGGAAAACCCTCCATTATCTAAAGAGACCAGAGAACTCATGAATTGCCCAAGCTTCACTTAAAAAGCATCCCCATTGTCTGACATAGAATTCCTCTGTGTGATATAAGTTAAACAAAAACAGTAAATAAAATTTGTGGGCACTCAGTAAACCTCATAGGAAACAAAATTAACATTGCTTTCCAATTACATTCCTTAAGTCCTGCTTACTCAGTGTCTCATAAAGACACTGTATGCCACAACTTGCAGTGAAAATAGTACATTGGGAACTATGTACTTAACATCACACTTGTAACACCTAACTCACAAGATGACTACTCAAAAGAGTTAACTAAGCAGCTTTCAAACATCTGAAATTTAACTCGGTGACACCGGTGGAGAACACCAGCGTTTCTCACAGTGGTACTTCCAAAACTCTGCATAATACTGGATGTGTGAAATGCTTCATAAAAAGGTTCATGATCCAGTAAAGGATCTGAGAAGTCCTGCAGCAAATTTTTTAAATGCTGTTACAGCATTTTTTAACTTTATTTAACCTAATAACATTTTTAGTCTTTGAATATAAATTACTATCAAGTGAAACATATTTTTTGAAAATTGTCATAATCTCCAGAAAACCTCTTGCAAGTATTTTATTTGACAGAAGTAATATCTTCACCTGAAAATCTTGTCTGCAGAGCTCAGAGACGTTCACTAAGTGCCAAAAGCTACTAGACACTGAGGGTACAACGTGACAAAAACGTTGTGGCCTCAGTGAACATGTAGCCGAAGGGAGACAGATGAATAAACAGGTTATTTCCAATGTAACATGGAAATGCTAGTGCTAAGTTCCAGGGACCACATGGGTATAAAGGAGAGGCTATCCTTAGCTCAGCCTGGGAAAGTAAGAAGACTTCTGGAGGGGAAGTTTCCCAACAAATAGGACCCAAGAAAGCAAAAACAGTAGAGAATTAGAGAAAAAATACCTGACCTTTATTGAATATATGCTCAGCACCAAGCATGTTGCTGGATACTGCATTATGATTTCACTGAATTGTCCCAACAACCTTGTTGGGTTAAAGGCTCAGAGAAATTAAATAATTTGTCCAAGATCACACAGATAATCAGTAATGATGGTGGCATTTGGAACACTGTTGCTTCTGATTACAAAGCTATGCTCTTTCTGTGATGCAGGCCTTCACAAGAGAATTAAATTTGGCAGTTTGCTTATGTCTGAAGCAGTCCATACTCAAAGTCCAATTAATAAAAAAGCGTAAATGCCTAAAAAAAGAGAGCATTTTAAAAAAGACATATGAGTCACCACAGGAAGCCATTGTAAACAAAGGCTCTAAGATTGAGGTACTTAGAAGCCATGTTCAGATCCTTTGAAGCTTCCCTTGAGGACGAAATTGTGTTTTATTCATCTCTGTTCCCTTGTTGATTAACTTAGAACCCAACTACTGAGGAAATTTGTTTAATGAATGAATGAATGACTTATCTTTGCCCACTTCTCTGAGGCAGTTGGGAATCCTAGGGAATCCCTCTCAGTTGTATTCAACTGGAGCTCTGACAAATTAATTCCTTCTGTCCTGAAGATTCAGAATACATTAAAGCTTTTAGCTTTCTGCCCAATGGAATGTATTTCCATTTCGGACAGATCATTTCCTAATTGACTAAAAGGAATTCCTATAGAAATGTTATAGAATTCCAGAAATATGTTAATTAAATATTCTATTACATATTAAATGCTAACTACTTGGTGATTATTTAAAATATGTTTATGACATATTCTCTTCTTCCAAAAAGATATTTAGGTAGCTAGGACTTCCTATACAAGTTTCAAAGGATGGATTGACACCTGTTCCAATGTTTTCTCTAGGAAAACATTTAAAATGTGGTATAATAGCTGATCACAGACAAAGGGGAAATTGTGCAAAAAGATCTCAAGTTTTAAAGGAGGGGTGATCATCAACTTAATCATCACTCCTCCTTTAAAACTTAAGATCTCTTTTTGGGTCCAAAGTGGCTAATTTTTAGTCCAATTTTTTTTTTTTTTTTTGCCTCTCAATAACCTATTTTATTAGCTAAGCTGTAATAACCCTTAGATTTGTGTTACCATATGAATGTATAAAGTCCCTCACTGTGGCCATTGTCTCATTTGATTGGTGTTGGATCCCTTCAGGATAGGCAGGAAAACGATCATGTTGCTGTTTTATTCAAGAAGAAACTGAAGGGTTCAACAGTTTCTAACTCAAAGCCTGTTTGACTCTAGGCATAGGCCTCCTTCTTTCATGACAAGCTCCCTTACCTGTAACACTAATGACTCTAGCGAATGTGCCTGATGGGACCTTGGATGGTGAATTTACCTCCAGGAGTTCTTGACTCCAGACAACAGACATCAGCTCTGGGTAACTTATATGAAAAAAGAATTTTTTGGAGAAATAACAGATAGTCTACATGCTCTTCCGGAAACCTGAGAAACCAGGCTCAGAGGCCAGGGAGGAAATCCTCCTAAAAAGCAGCCTACTAAGGATGCTAGGCAGTCGCCACTGGCCACTTACGGCCAAACCACACTGCTGTGACAAATCTCCATTTCTCCATGCACCTTGCACGTTAGTGTGGGGGATGCTAGATGAATTCCCAACTGGAACATGTACTTGACCTGCCCTGATGTTGCTGCCAAGGGGCGGGAAAAGGGAATAGGTACCCCCTCCAGCTTCTCCCCCTAGGGGTATGGCTGTGCCTCCTTCCTGTCTTGAATTGTCCCCAAATAAGAAGCATATCTGAACACTGGGTAGATAAATAATAAATGACCGTTAGCGATTATTTGGCTCATGGATCTCGATCTGAGGAATGTTTTAGGTCTAGAATCGTAAGGGTCATAAGTTCTTCTATTTTTTTTTTTTTTTTTTTTTTTTTGAGTTGGAGTCTCACTCTGTCACCAGGCTTGAGTACAGTGGCACAGTCTCAGCTCACTGCAACCTCCATCTCCCAGGTTCAAGTGATTCTCCTACCTCAGCCTCCTAAGCAGTTGGGACTACAGGCACGGACGGGCCACCATGCCCAGCTAATTTTTATATTTTTAATAGAGACAGGGTTTCACCATGTTGGCCAGGGTAGTCTCGATCTCTGACCTTATGATCCACCCTCATGGGCCTCCCAAAGTGATGGGATTACAGGCAGGAGCCACTAAGCCCAGCCTCCATAAGTACTTCCTAAGAATAGAAATTATTTTGGAGAGAAACCTCTAGTGGAAGGAGCCTAGACCTGAGAGACTAAAAGGAGAGGAATTGATGACAGAAAAGATGAGAGACATATTGTGCACTTCCTACCTAGTAAGAACTTGACATAGTTTGATTACTATTTTCTTGCAGGTCAAAGTTCTGAGACTCTGAGAGGTTCAATAACTTGGTTAAGACCAGACTGTAGTAAAAGGACTAGATTCTAGGTCTACCCAACTTCAAAGTCGGTATTTTGTTTATGTTTCACACCACCTTCATAGATTCTATTAACTTTGATCATATCACTCCTCTGCATAATATCTTTCCACAAGTTCCTGCTGCCTTTCCATCCAAATTCCCTCTTTTAATTACAATGAGTACAGTTATCTCCCTTGAATTTGCTCTAGAGAGTAATGCAATAGAATGGGTAGAGTTCGTTTTTCTAACAGTGTTTATATGTTGATGGAAATGATTCAGTAGAGAGTAGGAAATTGTTGATTTATTTAGCAATTCATATATATTAAGTGGAAGAATAGAAAAAATACTTTGTAAGTATGACTGTGACTCTAATTTGTTAATTCTTTGATTTATTAAACATCTCTTATGGATTTATTTTGTTTATTGCTGTATTCCAAGAGTTTCGAAAAGTACCTGGCACTTAATAAGTGTTCAACAATGAAAGCGTGACTGTCAAATGCTATTCTACTGTCTATAGGAAATAGAGAGGTAAAGCAGACATCGATCCCACCTTCAAGGGCTGATAGATTAGTGGAGACATAAGATATGAACATAGTCGTAATGCATGGCAGATTGATAAAAAGAAACAATTAGTTTGACTTATTCTTCTCATGCTGACATTTAAAATCCATAAAAATTTCTTAATTCCAAGTATCATCGTCTTTGTCATCACCGTCATCACTTCTGACAACATTCACGCCACCACATGCAGTGACTGCTCTCAATAACTGACACGAGTGGAGAGTTGTGAGAGTGATGAGTGTCCTATAAGAGCAAATTGCTCATACATGAGCTCCTTCTTTCTACCACCCCAAATTCCCAAGGGCAGTATTGGCCCTTCCTCTGCCTCCTAACTTTTGCTCAGGTTCTGAACAACTGCAGAGCTTGAAGCAGCAGATATCATGAGTCATGAGGTGTGAACTTCCCAGCTAGTATGGATGTCAGTAAAGATAAGGGTTATGTCTTGATCATCATTGCATCCCAGAACCTAACCCAGTGCTAGGCATTCAGAGGTGTTCATAAGTAGTGAATAAATTAGAGCATGAAAGAACTTGAAGAAGACTTCACTATGGGGAAAGGAAAGCCTTTGGAGATTTTGTTCCAAGTTTTTCCCTGAAATTCTCAGATGATTTTTTTTTCTTTTTTTTTTTTTTTTTTTTTTTTTTTTTTTTTTTGATACAGTCTCTCTCTGTCACCTAGGCTGGAGGGCAGTGGTATGATCTCAGCTCACCACAGCCTCTGCCTCCTGTGTTCAAGCATTTCTCTGCCTCAGCCTCTTGAGTAGCTGGGGTTACAGGCACCCGCCACCACATCTGGCTAATTTTTGTATTTTTAGTAGTGATGGGGGTTTCACCATCTTGGCCAGGCTGGTCTTGAACTCCTGACCTTGTGATCCACCCACTCGGCCTCCTAAAGTGCTGGGATTACAGGCGTGAGCCACCATGCCAGGCTTAGATGATTCTAAGTTGTCCGTGACATCTATGAGCCAACCTATTGCCTTATTTTTCTAGTTTTAAGTGTCGGTTGGTTGGGAGAGAGAAATCTGGATGAATAACTTACAAGATAATGACTAAACATGGATGAGTCGATAGGATCTCAGGGGGTAGCATTTTTCACTGGACAAAGGTCTTTCTTTACTACACATCTGCTGTGCTTTTGAAGCGTCAGGGCCCACTTGCTCATCAGAGAATCAGTAAAAAAGAAAATAGTCCCTTCCTCAGTTGTCAGCCCACATTATTTTCTGCCCCAGGAACAAGTATCTCCAGGGAATCTTTTCATTTGAAACATCCACTTTCTTGCCCTGAAAGCCATAAAAAATAAGACAAATCACACTCTGAAAGCAAGTACCAAGGTCCAGACTTCTCAGCCTGAACTGTAATTTACCTTGCTACATATAAAATACTTAGGTAACGTCATTCTAATATCACTAATAGGAGTGATAATAATTGGTTGTTTCTGATTAGTTCTTTTGATTTACAGAGCAATTTAAAATTTTTATTCTTATGGCAATATTGGGATAGGCAGGGGATGCTATTGTTATAATACCAACTTTTTATGAAGAAATCAAGCCTCGGAGATGCTTAGTAGTGAATACAAAGTGATAAAATTAAATGGAAACCTGACTGTTTAGCTGCTCTTTTCTCACACTTTTTTTCAGTTATTTTCATAAACTGTGGCCTGTGAACCTGTTACTTCCATAAGATAATAAATAACACGTAGTGACTGGTATTATTTCCTAAAAATCCACAAGATGGCAGTAAAAGATTTTGCATCAAACTGGAAACCCTGGTGGTAGGTGGCCTTTTGCCGAGTTTTCCCACTGGTGATTGTGTTTGATCACAGCATTAAAACTGGTTGTCATCATAATGATAGCTTTTTAAAATATTAACGCAATGAATTTAAGTTGAATTCAAATCTGAAAGTAATATTTGTGGCTTTGTTGCTTTTTTTTCATTGTGAGGGTCCTATTTTTAAACACAACAAATTGCTAGGAATCACCCCGGGCACTCTAAGAGCCAAGATTTCTTGAGAAAGCTCAAAATGAGAAATGTTACTCCTTCTGAACCTTAGACTGACTTATAATTCTCCTGCTTGAAGGAGAGAAATTGAGGAGTCAGCAAAAGGCCAACAGTTAATCTTCCTTATAATTTAATTTCTTGTTATTTCTCTGTGTTCAGAATCTATCCTGGAGGGAAACTTTCCTGATGGACCAATGCTGCTGTAAAACAAATTCTAGAAACATTTATTGCCTTTATCTCTCGGATTTTTGTGTGTGACATAAACTAGTACTAAGCTATGCCTAGTTTTTCACGGACTTTTGTTATTCTACTCACAAATTTATGTTAGCATTGAGAAGAATGAAGACTACAATTTTCTTTTTCTTTCTTTTTTTTTTTTTTGAGTCAGAGTCTCGCTCTGTCACCCAGGCAGGAGTGCCGTGGCAGTGAGGCAATCTCAGCTCATTGTAACCTGCCTCAGCCTCCCAAGTAGCTGGGATTATAAGCAGGCACCACTATGCCCGGCTAGTGTTTGTATTTTTAGTAGAGACAGGTTTTCACCATGTTGACCAGGCTGATCTCAAACTCCTGACGTCAGGTGATCCACCTGCCTTGGCCTCCCAAAGTGCTGGGATTGCAGGTGTCTGCCCCCACTCCTGGCCTATGTTTTTCTTTATTGGAGCAGGAGAGGGGTCTGTCTCCATGCTGACTGAGTACCCTCTTTGTTGATAGGGGCTCATGATTATCAGGCACACATGGACCTGAGTCACTTGTCTCTGGAATTTAGAACATCAGAGAAAAGTACACTGTTTCTATATCTAACATAAATGCAAGTTAGCATTCCTTAGTATCTCTCCTTTGTGTGTAGCAGACAGAACTTAGGCCTTCAAAAAAATAGCAGTGGATTTGCATCACACATGTAAAAACTTAAAAGTGAGCCTCGAGGTATCTCTGATTTTGAAGTCCATAGGGCTCTCTCTTATGCTACCCAAATTTCTCTTTCCCCTTTTCCTGACTTTTCTTCTCTAATATCTTCTTACCTTTCTTATGAAAAAGAGTGCAACCTTAATTTTTGCTTACTTGTCAGAGACTCTTGTCAGAGACTCTCTTTTCACCTTGGGTAGCTCATCCTCTTTTCCCTGAAGGAAAAAAATATGTATCTTTCATTCCCTTACTAACATAGATTTAAACCTCCTGCTAGGAAATAAGATATTTCACTCTGTTCCTCTGTTTATTCATTTATCCTCTTATTCCTGTGTACAGCAAACTTGATAGGGGCTTCTGTGTTTATGTCACCTTGCTATGTGGAATGTAGTGATGACTAAACCATGTGTCGTGTCCTTGGGATGCTTGTAGTCTAAGAGAAGAAATGAGCAGGACCACCGTGAACTATACCATAAGAAAAGTACAGTGAAGCAAGGGAGTTCCATAGAAGAAGCAAAACCTCACCAGGTGTTCTGAGGAGGATTCATGTTTTCCTTAGTAATGGAAAGACCTTCCCAGATCCTCACTGCAAGTCTAAGATAGTCATTTTTTTCATCCGGCCACAAAGGAGAAACATGAAGTCCAATGCAGAAGTGTTGAAAAGCAGGGGCGCTCAAGAATTATCAACAGCCCAGGCCAGCAAGACATGAGATGCAGGGAGACTATTGGGCCTCCAAATAAACAGGATGAGGAGTTTAAGCACTGGGCTAGGCTAGGACAAACAGTTCCCAGGAGCAACCATTCAGTTACTCGGGGCAACACTGAACAAACTCCTGATCCTCTCACTCTGTAAAGTGAAAAGATGGAGACTCAGGATCTTTAGACTTCCAGCTCCAATAAGCTAGGAATGTATGTGTTTGAGAGCACTTTGTACAATAAAAAAGAATGCACTGAAGCATTTTTGAACAATTAATTGTTGAGTAGTTACAACTAAACATATGTTGTGAATAAAGACTTGTCTTTATTTTATTTATTTATTTTCTAATTAGAGACCAGGTCTTGCTGTTGCTAGATTGTAAAGTAGCACAATCATAGTCACCAAACCTTTGAGCTCCTGGGCTCGCACAGTCCTCCCACCTCCACCTCCCACCATAGCTAGCACTATGGGAATGCATCACCATGCCCAGCTAATTTTTAAAATATTTTTAAGATACAGGGTCTCACCACGTTGCCCAGGCTGGTCTTGAACACTTGGCCTCAAGCAATCCTCCCACCTTGGCCTCCCAAAGCACTGGGATCACAGGTGTGAATCACCTCACCCAGCCTAAGACTTCCCTTTAAATAATACAAGTTTAAAAATCAGATATTAAAATTGAAGGCATAGATTCACGCTTTTTTCAGAGTCCATTGGTTATAACTTAACCATCCAAATAAAGTGTAAATTCCTTAGTACAGCTTCCTTTTAACTTTTCCAGCCATATCTCTAAAAGTCAGTGTTTTCTCCATCATGTAACCATATCTCACGTTGTATCCTCTCCTGAAAACTTTCCCCACCCCACCGACTTCTTATACTCTCTAAATGCCTTTTCTCGCCATTCCCACTCCACCTTCCCAAGACACACAGAAATACCTCCAAGTTAGGTACCCCTCTTCATGAGCTTCCTATGACAAGAACTTACCATGCTAATTTTTAATGACATGTTTAACACTCCATTTTCCTCACTACGTTGTAAGCCAGGATGACGCCTGTCTTGCTTACCTGACCTGTAATATATATCTTTTAAATATATAATGAATGAATAAAGATAGGTTACTATTTTAAGTGAGTAGATTCTGAGTAAAGATCTAGTGAAATCAATGCATGGCTAACAGTGCATGGGCAGTGTACCTGTGTATTGCGCAGGACACGGTGTTAGGTACTCTCCCTGTAGGCTGATTCTTTAAAGGTTGCCAGCTGACAGGAATGTGTGTAACCTAACAAAATTTACATTTGTAAGATACTGTGTCTGACATCTCAAAAATCAAAATGTGAAACAAAGAAATGTGATTATGTCTTTTTCATAGCAACCACTAGAGGGCGATGAAAGCAAACTTTGAACATCTGTAGGGAAAAGAATGGTAAAATGTTTTCTGATTGAAATGTGGGTAGATAATTTTATGTTTGGGCTAGTTATAGGACCTGTAGGCTATAGTTTCTGTGATTATGGGTTTAGTATTTATAATTACATTTCTAGTGTGGAATTAAGACCTAGATTGTCTGTGATAATAACATCACCTTACATTACATGCATTGTCTCATATGAACCTGCTGTAGCACTACCAGGGAACATACCATTTTCCCGTTTTCCAATGCAAAAAAAACTAAGGTTCAGAGGCATTAAGCTAATAAGTAGCCATAGGTAGCAAAATATTGACACAAACCCTATAAATATTTATTAACTACCGACATTTACCAGGCATACAAAATTCTCTGCTAAGGCAGACAGTCTGGGAAAATACAGGTTCCAGAATTAATTGCACCAGTTTAGAATGGAGACATTTAGCAACAGTTCCTTAAATGAAGATCTTGTGGTTTTAGGTAGCCATCTGATGATGCTGCCAGTAGGCTAATAGGCTAGAGCCTCTTTACAGAAATGTAGTCCTGGGATGTGGGAAGGAGACATCCTTCTGGACTCCACACTGGTTAGACCATATCTAAGCTATATGTTTCACTCTAGTTACTGTGCTTTTTAGAGAGATATCAGGAAGCCACAGACTAGAATTAAGGATCCTGGACATGATGTATTAGAGGGGAAATTGGGATGTCCCAAAGAAGGGAGAGGGAAAGAAAGGGAATTAGACACAGTGATGCTTAAGCTGTAGGCGCAGGAGCCAGAGTGGGTCTGACTTGCCATACCTACTAAAAACAGAAAATGAAGTAATTCCAGAGATTTGGGTTGGCCTCTTATCCATCAGATATTGAAGAGAATACATGTTTGTATTCTCCAGAATTCACACAGAGCTAAAGAAGAAGTCCTTTTACTGCTTTAATCTGAGCACACATCAGAAGCACATTCCAGAGGCCCCATGAAGCCTGTGTGCAGGGAGCTGAGCATGGCCTTGCTTGGTAGCTGCAATAGCTGAGGTAAAGTGAAAGGCATTGAACATTCAAGCAGCTTTTTCTGCTTGCCCCAGCAAGCTCGACCTGCAGCTTGCCCGCCACTTTCTTCCATTCTCTTCTCCATCTACCTGTTGTGTGTGCAGCCCCAAGGTGGGCTGCAGGAGTTCTGTGGTCCAGCTGGAGTGTAGGCACCATGGGAGCAAATTTTCCTGGCCCTGGGATGAATCTGTGTCACCAGCAGAGAATGCGTACCACAGGGTCAGCTGGCCCTTCCCACCTCTGGTTACATGATGGTAACTATCCAGAATGAAGTTGTTGAGAATTTTGCTTCAAAGGAGGTTATTCACCACAGTAAGGTCTCTATTATAAGAAATGGATCAGTTGACATGGACTGTGCAATCACCGTGTTGTTAAAAGACTTGCAGGATGAACTTGTCTTAATAGACGTTGGTAATGGTGAATTGAAGGGTGTGAGACAATGACTCTTAAACATGGCAGTCCTTTCTTGAAACTGCGAAATATCATTTCCAGCAAAGATTATCTTATCTCTGCAAACTCCAACCTAGTGATTATCATATCAGGTGCATGCCAGGAGAAAAGTGAAACACTTTAGTCAGTCTAAATGTGGCCATCCTTAAATTACTGATTTCTAATATTACCTAGTATAGTCTTGCTGCAAAGTGATATCCAGTCCAGTGGATTTATGTAGCTTGGAAATTGAGTACATTTTCCAAAATCCGTATTATTGAAAACGGCTATAATCTGGACACTGCCCACTTCCATTTCTTGACTGTGCAAAGGCTTAGTATTCACTCTGGAAGCTGCCATGAGTGGATCTTTGGCGAGCATCAGGACTCAAGTGTTCCTGTGTGGAGTGGCATGAATATTGTGGGTGTCTCTCTGAAGGATCTGAACTCAGATGAAGGAATTGATCCGGATCTGGAGCAAGTGGAAAAATGTTCACAAAGAAGTGATTGCCAGTGCCTATGAGGCTATCAAAATGAAAGGTTATACTTCTTGGGTCATTGGTCTATCTGTAACTGATTGAACAGAAAGTATTTTAGAGAATCTTTTATATATGTATATATATATATTTTTTTTATTACATTTTAGGTTTTGGGGTACATGTGAAGAACATGCAAGATTGTTGCATAGGTACACACATGGCAGTCTGATTTGCTGCCTTCCTCCCCATCACCTATATCTGGCATTTCTCCCCATGCTGTCTCTCCCCAACTCCCCACCCCCCCACTGTCCCTCCCCTTTTCCCCCTACAGACCCCAGTGTGTGATGCTCCCCTCCCTGTGTCCATGTGTTCTCATTGTTCAACACCCGCCTATGACTGAGAATATGCGGTGTTTGATTTTCTGTTCTTGTGTCAGTTTGCTGAGAATGATGGTTTCCAGGTTCATCCATGTTCCTACAAAGGACACAAAGTCATCGTTTTTGATGGCTGCATAATATTCCATGGTGTATATGTGCCTCATTTTCCCTGTCCAGTCTATCATCGATGGGCATTTGGGTTGGTTCCAGGTCTTTGCAATTGTAAACTGTGCTGCAATGAACATTCGTGTGCATGTGTCCTTATAGTAGAACGATTTATAATCCTTTGGATATATACCCAGTAATGGGATTGCTGGGTCAAATTAGAGTGTGTTCAGTTTCCACATAATTAAGAGCCTCTATGGAATGAATGAAGTATTCCTCAGTGTTCCTTGTATCTGAGAGAGGATGGTCTTGCAGACCTTACACAGGCAAAGTTGACCCTTGAAGAGGTGACCCATTTGTAAAAGAACATAGAAACACATAGGAAATTCAGAAGAGGCTCAACCTTTAAAGTTATTTAAAACTATCATTCTGAAATTATTGAAGAAGAGAGATAATAGTTATGGGATTATATATAAACCTTTTGAATAAACTTGGATTCCAATAAAAATTGGAAATGGGGGTAGAGTGACTGCCCTGTTTATTTAGCCTCTATCTCTTTTATTATTACCATCCAGATGCCGATGATACTTATTTTTATAACTCCTCAGCAATTGCATCAAAGAACACGTTTTTGGCAGCTGTGTTGTGCCAGTACTTGCCTTGTGTGTATATGCAGTTGCCATTTGGTTCAAAAGAAGGTATGATCTAGGTGTTTATTGTTTTGTACAAATCCTGATTCTTTTAAGTACATTCTAATATTTTTTGTTTTGGTGGGCTTATATTATACTCATTTATATACTCTTTTTAGAAGTTGTTACTCTCTCTATAATGTAAAGATAAAAGTACACATAAAGAAAAAAAGTGAGCCTGAATCCTGACTCTGTTGTATGTAACTGTGAATTTTGGGCAATTTATTTAACTTCTCTGTGCCTCAGATTTTTTAATCAATAGAATTATGACTGTGTCTACTTATAGGGCTGTTATGAGGAGGACTCGATAATACATGTGGTGTTTAGCGTAACATTTGGCACATGGAAGGATTTGATAAATGTTGGCTATTATTTTCATTGTTGCTGCTGCTGTTGTTGATAAAGCATTTGCAAGACCATTCTGCAGAAATGAATGTAGACTTACTTGTGTTGCCCTAGAAAATGCTATTAGAAGCAAAAGAGGTATCAACTAAAAGCAAGAGTTTATAACAGGTTTAGTTTCAAATACTGGTTCTACCACATATCATCTAACTGATCTTGAACAAGTCACTCAACCTTACCCAGTCTCCATTTTCTGATGTTATTGAGCACTTAATGTGTCTGTTCTCTATGCTAAGCACTGTAGGTAGAGTGAAAAGACCTCCTGTTGCTGCTTTGTACTCAAGCAGGAGCCAGCTGACCATCTGTAGGCATTTAGAGGGCTTGGGAGAAAGCATTCCTGCAAAGGATGGAATTTTTTATTAAATCTCAAAAAGGATCCTATAAAAAAATCTTTGTTTCTACTCTTGAAAATGTTGGAAATGAAATTTGTTCTCATTTTCAACTTGTCTTCATCTGATGCAGCACAAGGCTGGTCCTCAAATGGATGTGCATTCAAAAGCATTTTCATTGAAATAGTATCTGCCCTTTGAAGGTAACTGGATTCCTTTATTTCTCAAAGATTAAAAGAGGAAAAAGTATGGCTTTGGAACCAGCAAGAGGCTTGAACCCTTCTTTACTGTCAACTAGGTGTGCAAACTTTGGATGAGTGCTTAGCTTCCCCGAACTGAGTCTTCTCGTTTATAAAATGGAGCCAGTGACTCCTGCCTCAAAGGACTGTTATGGGGTTTAAATGTGCCAAGGGGTGTAGAGCACCCACCATGGTGCCTGACACAGAGCAAGTGGTCCTGCCTTCTTTGACAGTGCCACCAATAGTCCCAGTGCTCAGGGCTCTAAGAATAAGCCTCAACTCCAAGAGGAATGGGCACTGGCCTTTTGGTCGTCATCCCATCTCCTCAACTCAGTAACATTGTGCAGCTCCTGCCGGATAAAAGCTGACCTCAAGTACATTTCCCACAATTCTGGCCCTTCCTCATACTCTGTGGCACCTAGGGATCTAGTGTCCTCATGCCCTCAATGAAATAAGATTCATACTGAGGCTGAATGTTAGGAAAACAGGCAAAGCATGATTCCGACTATCTATATTGATATTTTAATAGTATATCTACCAAGCTTAAGACCAAAATAGTGAATCTCAGGTTGTGGAATCATAGGATTCCCAGTAAACCTTATGAGGAAAGAATTTCAGAAACATCATGAGTGCTTCATAGCATTATTCATTTATACATCTCGAAGATGGCTACATAAGGCTACGATCTTCTTAATGCCAAACCCAAATCTTATTTTTATTGATCTCAGTACATGACATGACACAGCACCTGGCACATTGTAGGTGTTCAATAAATGTGGACTAGATGGCCTTGAGGTGATATCAGGTGGACAAATATATTTCTTAGCCCCATCTATTATTGTTAAACACAACCGCAAACCATCTATAAAACACTTGGGAAGGAAGAGTTGGGAGACGTAGAAGTATTTTGTTTTAGTGTTAAGGTTACAGGAAATAATGGTTTTTCTAGAAAATACCCTGTAACTGGGGAGAATTTCGTAGAAGAAGTAGGATTATAATTGAGCTTCCCAAGGCAAGGGTGGCAGCCTGACATGTGGCTTCCAAGAAGAGTGTCCCCAGCCCAGTAGACAGATGGAAGTTGAGAAGCTGCTAGTAAAGGGTGTTGCTGACAAGTCCTAGGTAGAAGCTAGCTTGTTTTGAAAACCTGTACCCAGCATACATGTTCTTGTCTTCATTTTAGTTTCCTTTGAACACTTTAAACACTTCTCCCGCATTTTCCTCTCTCACTTTTACACACTCCCAGTCCCTATCTCTGCCATGTATACAGCAGGGGAAAAACGGGGCTCCCTATCTCTCTCTCTCTCTGTTATACTAATTTCCTCTAATCTTTTGCTCATTAATATATCACAGAACAAGTTGCAGCTCATTAGCTGACAACTTTAATGTTGTTCTTTTAGAATAGTCAAAGATTTACTCTTTTCCCTGATAGCCAACAGTACGTATGGATTTTAATGTCCCTTTTCACATTTCCTGAGGCTAAAATTTTCACAACATTAAACTCAAATTTAAACTTCCTAAACCTATTTTAGAAAAAAGAACCAGAAAGATTTATTTTAACATTTTTCTCCTTAATCTGAACAGCCAATGACATAAATTTTACACACTAAACATACTTTTTAGTGAGGAAATACTCCTCTAGAAAAAAATTGAAATTGTACATGCCATTTATATTAAAAAGTAGAAAATTAAAATTTTCTTTTAGTGGTATTTATAAGATGGTATTATGTTGAACCATGTGAAGCTGCCATTTTTTAGGTCAAGTTGAATATTGTCAATTTCATGTGGTTCAACCTAATATAGACTCTTGCATAGAGGTTACCGCCATAGATCATAAGAAAAGAGTCTTCAAATAATTTAGTCCAGAAAAATTGAATTTAGTAGTTTGCTGATTTGAAAAGGGTGCTTAAACAAAGCAGAAGTATTGTTCAACTACCCGTAGTAAAATCAAAAGCTATCATTCATTGAGTAGGTTTTCATTTGCATCACCTTATTCAGTTCTCAGTATAACTCTGCAACCGTTTTGAAGTAGATATTCCTATTATCACTTCATATTTGTGCAGAGTCAAAATTCCAAACCCAAGTCTGCTGGACAAAACCCACACTCTTTCCCTTCTGTTACCCTACCTCAGGGTTTTAACACAAAAGAAAATTCACTTCTCCAAAATAAAATAACAATTGGCATCAGAACTTGGTATTATGGGCACATATTGAGTTCTTTGCATAGAAATCTTAACTTCCTGCAGTTAGACCTTTGAGATAAAATTCTATAAAGTATGAGGTAATCTTATATATACTGAACTTCTCAAGAACAGAGGCTCTATCTCAATAATATTTGAATCCATGGGACATGGCGCAGAACCTATAGTAAAACATAAGTAAACATAGTAAATCACAAATAAGTGTTTCTAGAATAAATGAGTAAGCAAAAGAATGACTTTTGCATGGGAAAAGGCAGAATAGGTTCATAGCTCTTTGCAGAATCAAACATCTTACAGTATATAGGGATTTTAAAACCACAAGATAGAATCACAGAATCATAACTCCAAATGGAATCTCAGTGTCCCACTTGCACAATATTTGTTTGTTGTTTGTTTTATAAACGAAGGAACTAAAGCACAAAATTCCAAAGCTAAATGGTGACAGAAGCTAGAGCCAAACCTACCGAGCCTTCTTGAAAATATACCTATCCCTGGATTTTTCTTCCTTTTGGGACATATACATGCTAAAGTATTATCTACTCATCAATAATTACCAAAATTATTTCTGTCTTTTTACACAGCATATATACATGTATACAGACACACACACACACACACAAATAATTGCAGCACAATTTACTTTCTTTTGGGAAATACTTGTTTTTATTGCACACAGCATTTGATAAATATCAGCATTAACCAGAAACTTCTATGTGTAAGAAAGAAGGCTGCTAAATACAAGTTTTTTTGGTTGAAAATCACAGGCATTCACTAATCCTCAGGTAGGGTTGTGCTCAGGAAGAATAATTCACATTGTCAAACGCTCACAAGCCTGAATAAAGAGACAAGAGGGTGAACTTGTATACAGACAACAGATACCTTCACACACATTATTCTGGAAAACACATTGTAAACTATACATTTTTTTAGTGAGTGATTTATGCTTTTTGTCAACAGTTATTTGCTTAGTCTCCTATTCATCCAAAAATCTATAGTTTTCCCCAGTTTACCTTACTTTCTCATTATGCATAACTTTGAAGAGAAGCAATATTTAGCAATGATGCATTCCCTGCAAATGGGTGGCATGCATGCACCTGTCATCTAATACAATATTCATGGTTTTCACATCTCCAAATGTGAATTTTCCCCTTAGTGTTTCTTCAATCCATATTTTGTATCTAAGGGCCATACCAAAATCAAAAAATACAGTGCTTATTTCATACTTTTAAGAAGGAACAAAAAATTGACAGAGAATAGGTAAGAAATGGAGGTTATGGATGAAGACGATGTAAACCTTAAGCTACGAACATAACCAAAAGCCCAAAGTTGAGCTATTGTTGACTGACTGGTTCTAGGAAAGGACTAAGGGGCAGATCAGGAGGAAATGTGGAATCTCGAACATTCAGTTTATGATGATGATGTTAAGAAGGGGGTTGAACATTCAGTTGGTCCTTTGATATGCAGTAGGTCTCTATATTAGACAGGAACAAGTGAATTTTAAAGAAGCTCCAGAGACCTATAATCCTAAGGAGCTTCTCCAGAAGCCTTACATAGAAAACCCTAACTTGAGGCTTGTCCTTGACTTAGAGTCACAGAGCATTTAGTATAAACAAGACAGCCTAAGATAGCATTTCAAAATGCTAGCACAGATAATTTCGCTATTTTAGTTTTTCAGGAGCAAGCTCCTCTGGCTTGCCTGTTTTGACAGCTAACACAGTATTTGAGTTGTATTGATGGTGGAATGAGAAAGCTTTATTTTTTCTAAGCCTAATTATGAGACTCTCACAGCACATCGGTTTGGACTTCAAAAGAATAACACAATTCCAGAAATTAGGTGGTAAACAGTGAGTCATAGGCTGGCTTCCCAGTAAAGCAGGATACATCAACCAGAGAAGAGAAGAGAGGATACAGCAGGAAAGCAGAGTCTGATCACTCAGGGGGAGGCAGTAAGAGCAAAGCAAGTGAGATCAGCTGCAGGAGGAGGGGATAGACACAGCCCAGCTGCAGGGGGAAAGGTAAGGAAGGGAGAAGTGAAGGAAATGTAGTCACAGATGCAGAGAGACAGATCAGGAAAGGATCACAGAGGTGAGACCCTGCAAGGGAGAAAGGGAAGAAAGGGGAGGGTATACTAGAGAGGAAAAAACACTGAGAATCAGGGACTGCACCTTTACAGTGCAGTGTACCTTGTATGGTGTACGGTGTACAATGCAGTGTACATGGCAACTTTTCCAGGTGGTAGGAGTTTGACAAAGAAAAAATGCAATAGGAAGCTGCATGCAATTCAAAATTGGAAAGGGAAAAGATAGAGGATGATGATTTTAAAGAATGCAGAATTATATATCTGGGTTTCATGTAACTCCCGATGCCAAGAACAGCAAGGGCTAGTAATATATATTTTATTCTGATGCTGGCAACTGTTAGTGCAGTGAATGGAGCTTGAGAGTTCCAGGCCCCCTGTTGCAGGCAGCCTCCAGTGCTTCTTCCCCGTTCCGGAGGACGACTGCCCTTGTGCTTACTGACTTAATCCCCCCTCTGTCTCACAAGATGTGGCAGAGCCCACTGTTGATCAGAGCCTGCAGCCAGCCTCTCACAGAACTGGCCCCCGTGTAGACTGAAGCATAGTTCAAGGAAGGAGCTGAGTGAGGAGGCATTGAACTTGGCCACAGGAATATTAAAAGGGGTTGACATTAAAATGCTCTGGGGAATTGTTGTGCTCTCTGTAATACCCAAAGTGGCAGAGCTGTTGAGGAAAGCTGGTCCCTGCACTGACCAAGCTCACCCTAAAGAAACAAGGAAACAGTCCCTAGAGACCAAGACTACAATATGCCTGGAGGGGGGCTGTTTACAGAGATGGAAAAGCAAAGTGGCCTGTTGTGATGACAGGCACTGGCAGGAGCTGAGGTTGCTGTTAGAAGGCATGTGATTTTATGGGAAAGGGAATGTGTATGCGTGGGGGGCAGAAGCAGATTTGGAAGCACATGGCAACATTGGTGGCTGTCAGAGACGGAAGTGTTACCTGCACACCTAAGGCTGGAGACAGCAGGTATTGTAAGAGAAGAGGGCAGATTAAGTAGAGGAGAAAGGACACAGTCTGTGTACCACACGGAGCAGATCTCTTATCCTAGCTCTGCTACTTTGGAAGCAACTAATCTTTTTTTGCCTCAGTTTCCCCATTTTAAAGTTGACCTCAGCAAAGTTGTTGGGAGGATTTGCAATAACAAGCCTAACACAATACCGTCTTTTTTGTTCAGTATTCGGTAACTAGTATTATCTTCATTAGAGATCTCCTTACACATTTAAATTTTTGGTCACAGTTTGAGGAAAGTCAATTGACTAGATTTTTTTCCCTCTTTATTCCCTTTCTCTTTCTGTTCTCATGATTCTCTTTTCCTCCTTCCTATTATTATTGAGCATTTACTTTGTGCTGGGAACTGGATGATGGCAGTGGAACTTTATTTCCCGATGTTTTTATCTGCTGCAGGGATTGTGGCTTTGCAGCTCTATTCACATCTGAAGCTCTGGGGCTAACCAAGAAAACTCACACCTTGCTGGAGAGTTGTTTTCTGCAAGGAACAGCTTTCTGTGTGCTAAATTGGGAGGCTGGAAAGAGGGAATTGGTTAGTAATTAGAAAAGATTTAAGTTACTGAAAGAAAATACCTCTTTGCCCGTGTAAATGGAAAATTTTTTCTGATGCTTACAATATCCGCTTGGGACTGATTGTGAAAGACTGAGCACAGCCTTGGCTACT
Source organism: Ateles fusciceps (assembly GCA_036589455.1). NCBI lineage: Eukaryota > Metazoa > Chordata > Mammalia > Primates > Atelidae > Ateles > Ateles fusciceps. Next base: position 2,749,204 of record JAZHEH010002752.1, read on the forward strand.
TTTATGAAGTCTTAATATATGCTTGAGAGAAAAAAAGAAAGTGATGAAGGAGAGGTAATCCCAGAGAATGGTCAATCTTTCTCACTCTTGATCATATGGAATTAGTCTTTTCAGGAGAGTTTTGAAATGATTCAGTTGCGGCTTCTAGTTCTCCCAAATGTCCAGAAGCATTTTATGAAATCAGTAATGCTTAGAGTTAAGGCTATATTCACGTAGTCTGCCTAACACTTTCCACAAAAGGACACATTCTAGATGGCGGATCCAGTAGAGAGAACTCTACCCTTTGAGGTGGCAAAGTTGGTTGCCACCTTCCAGGATCCTCCCTGTCTGCTATGTTATTCTTCTTGCTTTACTTTCTTTTCACTATTAGACACTGAAATTGGCCATCAAATTTTTGGTGAGCTGATTAATAATTCCTTGGTAGATGAACAGGAGTCTTTGTGAACCCTAAGGCTTCTTCAGAGTAGAGGAAGAGAGTGAGCAAGCACATAAAATGGTAGTCGCCCTCAATAATAGTTTATGAGGACAGCAATTTGTGCCACATCCTGGGAAAGCAAGAAGACTAAAACAGTGACCAGGACTGCCTTTATGGGGCTTACAGTCTAGTTATTGATATTTATTCATTATAAAGATAAATAGAGAAAGCAAGCAAATCACAGAATATCATGTGTGATTATACGATCATTCTTTAAAACAATGACTAAACATGTATGTTTTTGTACTTACGTATATTCACTCACTGACAGGAAGCAGGCACTATCCTAGACATTGGAAATGTAGCTGGGGTTGTATAAATATGTGTAGAGGAAGTGTATAGAGTTCATTTGGCTAGTTTATTATCAGTGATTACCTGAAGGTTAGGATAGAAAGATGTTCACAATTTACTTGCTGTTCTTTTGTATTATTTTAGTTGTTTAAAATGAGCTTGCATTACTTACCTTAAAAATAATAAGAGTAAAGGAGGACCAAAATTCATGTAATGCTACCAGGTTGTGGGGTGAATGGCCAAGTAAGTGTCATAGACCATCATGGTTACAGGAAGTCTGGGAAGGTAGAACCTGACCTGGACATGAGAGAAGGCAAGACTTCAGAGAATCCAGAAAAACAGGGAGTAAAACAAAGAGGAGGAAGTTAGGCCCAAGGGAACGATACTGGGATATGGATGGACATGAAGCTTCCGGCGGCAGCAGAGGGTTTGCTTAGGAGAGGAGGTGTGTAACATGGGGCACTGAACACTAGCATTCTCATCTGTACTCTACTACAAATGCACCGAGTGACCTTGGAAAATAAATTTATTCCCTGGGCCTCACTCTTTCCACCAGTGATACAGGAGGACTAGACAGAATCCACTCTAATGCTCCCTCGTATCAGAGAAATCTCTGGTCTTAAAAAGACTAGAGAGGGTTGTGGTAAAAGGTGCATTGTGAAAGGCTTAAATATAAGACTAAGAAATTTGCACATAATTTTCAAGCAGTGAGGAACACAGATGAATATGAGCATCTGTGGCATGTATAAAATGTGAAAAGCTGTATTTAGAGAAAAGTAGAATGGTTGTGATATACAAGGTAACTGTCAAGGTATTCAGAGTAGATAAAAGAGAGGGAGGATGGGAGAGAAACAGATTAAAGGAAGAGCTAACATTAATTAGAAGTCTACTTCATGGTAATGAATTATAATATGATATATCAAAAAAACAGAAAATATGATATATCAAAAAGAATATGATATATCAAAAACATGATTATATCATGATATATTAAAAAATTATAATATGATATATCAAAAATAAATCCAGAATGATATAGAGAAAAATATATATATAAAGGAGAATCTCTCCTGCACAGAATAATACCAGCTAATAATTCTAGAAGAAATAAAGAATTACAAAATAACCATTTTTCAATCCTCAATAAAATAACTTTTCGAGAAAGTATAATCCATAGATGATAACAAAAATTAGGAGTTAAATTTTGTTGGAAAAATGATATTTACATGGTCTCAAAAAATCCACCTTACAGATTGTTATTTGCAAAAGAGAAAAGTGTCTTTTGAATGAAGAGATCTGGTGGTCCACATATTTTGAGCCTCCTGCTATGGCATGGTAATAAATACACAGCATTACACCCTGGACTTTGCTAAAAATGTTTCACCTGATTCTAATTGGGAAGAAACAATCAGACAAACTCAAAATGTGGAACAGTCTATAAGCATCTGACTGAAATTTGAAAAAAAAAATGTGAATTTCATTTAAAGAAAAACGTAGGTAATGTTCTAAATTAATAATGACTACAGACATAAAAACAACCAAATGTGGCCAGGTACAGTGGCTTATGCCTATAATCCCAGCTCTTTGGGAGGCCAGTGTGGGCAGAACATGAGATCAAGAGTTCGAGACCAGCCTGGCCAACATAGTGAAACCCCGTGTCTACTAAAAATACAAAAAATTAGCTGGGTGTGGTGGCGGGCGCCTGAAGTCCCAGCTACTCCAGAGGCTGAGGCAGAATGATCTCTTGAACTTGGGAGGTGTAGGTTGCAGTGAGCCGAGGTGGCGCCATTGCACTCCAGCCAGGGTGACAGTGCAAGACTCCATCTCAAAATAAAAAACTAAATGCAATGCATAAAACTTGGTCAAATCCTAGATTTAAGAAAAAAAATCTGTACAAGACATTTGGAGGATAACTGAGGAAATTTGAATAGGTACAATATATTAAATGGTATAGAAATATTAGTTTTGTTGGTTTTCTCTGGAGTAATAATGACATTGTGGTTATACAGAAAATATCTTTACACTGAGAAGATGCCTTGCTGATATGTTAGGTTGAAAGTGGAATGATGTCTGCAACGTATTTCAAATGGTTCAGAAAAAGTGTGTGTGTGTGTGTGTGTGTGTGTGTGTGTGTGTGTGTGTGTGTCTTCTGATGGCAGATAGTTAGGTAGGTGGAGAGAGAGTAAAGGAGGAAGGGAGGCAGAACAAATGTCCCAAAATGTTAAGAACTGTTGAATCTTTATTAGTTTTTATTATAATGTTCTTCAGGTTTTCTATAATTTGAAATTTTTCAAAGTAAACAGGAAATGGGGCCTGTTTCAGTAGTTTAGATCAATGCTTAGAACTGGCATAGTAAATTAGAAAGAAACAAAAGCAAAAGATATTTTGAAGAGAAATAGTTTAATAAATATTATTTCTCATTCACAGTGGTGAATACAAGTTGATTATCAAGCATCTCTGTTTATTCAGATCTCCTCCTCTTGATTTAACTGATTGCAATTGGGAAGATTTTGACTTCCCAAAAAGATTTGACTGATTGCAATTGGGAAGATTTGATTGAAGTAATTGGGAAGAGGGGACTTAAGAGTTCTTGACACAGTTTGCCTAAACTCTCAAAACCTGTTTCGTGGGAGCTTTTAGGCAATGAGATGATGACCTTATTTTTAGGTGAGGAATAGTCAAAGAAATGCTAAGATGTAATTATGGGCAACAGCCAGATGCCAAGATACACATAAGCCCAAACACAAAATAATGTCATTATCTTGAGGGACTATGATGAAAAAAACATCAGGCGAGTCCTGCATGCAGTAGCCACAGTTTTTTTGCATTAACGGATTTTGATGAATATTAATTCCATTAGTATCTTATTCTTTTCATCTCAAGCCTTTCTGATGTTTTAGGAGAGAAGTATTTGACATATATGTCACTGGAGACAGCATTATTCCTTCCTTTAAAATAGATTTCAAAGTTTATGAACAAGATTAACTGTGTACAAGAAAAAAGGAAACAAGAGCCTTTTTCACCTACATAACAATCTCAGTCACTCAGATTAGTTTACATAAACTAAACCAAATTAGTGAATATTATAGGATATGTAGAAATAAACATCTTTATTGCTTTCAAATCTGTATACTAGTTAGACAAATTCCTAGTTAATAAAATTTGACCCAGAACTTAGCCAGCGGAACTTGTTTGAATGAAATAATAAAGTTCACTGGGAATTAGGGTGTTTCTGTGAAAAAAGGTATCGATTCAGTATTTCTTTTTGCAGGTGCTATTGCAGTTTTGGGAGGACAGTTTTGACTATGCCTGTTTGTGGCACAGTTTGCAAAACATTTAACACACGTGAGCCTTCTACAATTAATACCAATGCTGACTCCTGACTTGGACATTTTAACAACAAAAAATACCATCCCCCCTCACAAATAGACACATTTTCATGCCCAGTTGAGAACTACTGCTAGATTCTAAGTCATTTAGGGCTGAATCATTGCTTTCTTCACTAATGCATCCCCCGAAAAAACAGCACAGTGACTGGCACAAAGAAGGCATTCAGTAAATATTTATTGAATGGATTAATGTAAAGTTTTTAAATTTGATTACTCTAGGACTCAGTTTTTCTACAAATATTACTTTATTTTTAATTTGCCTACATAGCCCTTTTTATCTTTTATTGTTAAGGTAACACAAACCTCAAAGTCAGTAGTTAAAACTTTTTTGTATGACTTTTAAAATTGTTATGGTACTGTATGTTCCCTTAAAAATATTCACATACTGTTAAAGTCTATAAAATGAAATGTAACCTATTCTCTCCTCTTCAGCATCTCTCCCCCTCCCTACCACAATACCATAACCCCTCGGAGCCTCCGTTACCATTTCATTGTGTAATCTTGCAGGCATTCTCTATAAGATCATTCATCCTTTTCTTTTTTTGAGACAAATGGAGTTACATATACATATAGTTCTACAATTTGCTTTTCTTTAATTTAGCAATAGATCATGGATTTTTTTTTAGTTTCAGAATATTAGACATGTATGCTGTTGCATAGTATTCCATTATATGAATAGTCGTTATCTATTTAATCAATTTATTATTGATAGTGTTTTAACAGTAGATTAAATAGTGATATCTTAGTATCTGAAACCCAGAAATCGCAAAAAAACTAAGTTTAAAAAAAGAATAATAGAACACTTGCAATTAGTCCACTGATTTCAAATGAGAGAACATGTTGAACAAATTCAGAGGGTTTTTTTCTTATCACCATTCATCAGAGAAAGGATCTCAGCTTCATATTTAACCCTAACTGAAGGGAACCCATCAGCCTAGCAGCACACACACATCTCATCTCAGGATAGAACACTTGGTGGGTGAGGTGAGAAGCCACAAAGCAGATCTTGAAGGGTAGGAATTTGGCCTCCCAGCCCAGAGTCTGTCACTGCCTGAACAGTTTAGAGGCTTGGATGATGTGGAGGTGGTTGCTTAATAATGTTTGCAAGGACACTAAGACATACTCGTTGCTTCAAGGAGCATATAGGTTGCTCTACATTTTTCTTTAACTAGCCAGGCATGATGGCACATGTCATGTCACTGTACTCTAGCCTGAGTGGCAAAGTAAGGCCCTGACTCAAATTAAATAAATTAAATAAATAAATAAATAAATAAATAATTTCTATAAATAAATAAATAAATAAATCCCCCCAAAGACGCTGATTCCGTGAGTTCAGTTTAATCAACCATTCTCTCCTAGAGGGCAAATGCCTTCTGAAAATGACTCTAATTAGTACCTGGCTCATAACAATTGTGTAATAACTGGTTGTCATATTTTAATGATTTAAATAAAGCTATGTAATTTAATACTTACAACCATTCATTAGTTTAAGGAATATTGTTGAATACCTACATAATGTACTCAGCACTGAAGGTATGGAGGTAAAAGAGACAGTCAAGGTCCCTACTTACGGGAAGCTTTTCTTGGGGTGGGTGAGATAATAAACAAAATAACATGTGGGCCTAAATTCTGTAAGAAAGTAAAACCGGGTGAGTTAGAGATAGGCTGGGAGGCTACTTTAACTGTGATCGTCAGCAGAGAGCTCTTTGAGGAATTGGCATTTGAGCTGACACTTACGAAACTAAGGTGTCAAAGATGAGAAGAGCTAGGTAAGAGCACTCTAGTCAAAGGGACCACTGGCACAAATGCCCTAAGATTGGAGGAAACTTGGACTAATGCAAAACAGAATGAAGGCCCTTGAGGCCAGCAAACAGTAAAGAAGGCAGGGTAGAATAAGATGGAATAAGAGGGATAGGCAGAGGTAAAGGAAAGGAGTTTGAATTTTATTCAAAGCCTAACAAGGAGCCAAAAGAAAGATTTTTGCAGAGGAGAGGCATGATCTGATATACAGTTTGAGATCATTCTGGCTGCTGAGTCAAAAAGGGATAGAGGAGGGTGGGGAGGAGGGGGTGACAGTGAGAATGGAGACACCCATCAAGGCTATTGTAGTATTCCCAGGGAAAATGATAGCTTGGCCTAGAGGGATGGGGTAGAGTTGGAGAAAAGTGGATGAAATTGTATAAGGCTACGAGCTAAGGGATTGCACGGGGAGGTGGGAAGGGAAGAAATGAATGGAGGTTCTTGATTCAGTGGTTTGAGTGGAGAACGGTGGTAGTACTATTTGCTGAAAATGAGAAAACTCTTGAGAAATATGGGAGAAATTTTGAGCTTGACTTTGAGCACGATGAGTTTGAAAAGTCTTATAGGTCTATCTGTGGATGTCAAGTAAGAAGATAGATTTACAAGTCTTGAGTTAAGGTAAAAATCAGAGCTTGGAGATACTTGTATCATCTTGTATTTGTATAATATTTTTATAAGGTTTCAAATATTTTTGCTTATATATTCTTACAAAGATAGTTAACTTTTTACTTAAAATGCATAAATTCTATAAGTTACTTACTGTCTTTTGGCTTTCAGTAAGCTGGGTTTGGACAGCCAAATTAAACTTTATTATTTTCATTTAAAGATTCCAAAATAATCATCCCTCTAGGGGAAATGACCTGGTAAGCCAAAACATTTTTAAAGGTCTAAGTTGTTTTTTGTTTTCTTTGTTTTTTTTTTTTTTTTTTTTACTGTAAGCCTATTTTGCATGAGGAAGCCAAATATAAAGGGAAGTTAATGTTTTAACTGCTAAGATGCATAAATATTCAATATCGGTTTTTCACTTTGCCTCTGCTCCAGAGGGATTCTAGTCTTGAGCTGTAATGCATCTAATGTCAGAAATGTTACCACTCTCCACAAAATACAACAGCCTCCAGGAGGAGAAGGGAACTTAATTAGACATTTCCACTTCAAATACAATTTATAGTTCATTCACTCTGAAACATGCTGGAGGGTGTTTGAAGAGTTTAATGAGTAATGATCTATTTGTCTCAAATTGTCAACAAAATACATATTGAGCATAGAATATATTTGTTTATTAAGCATTAAAAGAGACCGCCGAGATTTAGTATGAGGCTCCCTTTCTAGATAAAGAAACTGAGGCCCACAGAGATAAAGGGACTCCTCAAAGTCAAATAAGCTAACCGCATGACTGGAACACAAGACTCCTAACTCTTAGGATTGTGCTTTTCTGTTTCAGAGCCTACAACCCTAGCACTTTTCCCTAGTCAACAGAGCCTTTTTTGAGTTATTTTTATACTCTCCCAAGTCATTCTCTTTGTGTACGTCAGGAGAGGGATCCACAATAGCTAATAGTTACATGCCCTTACTAGATGCCAGGCACTATTCTAAGTGCTTTACATGTGTTAACTGATTTAACCTTATAACAACTCTGTGACATGGGTACTCTTAATATCTCCATCTTGTATATCAAGCTTCTTCTACATCTGGGTCTAATTTGACCAGGGTACTGACCATAGGAATATGAAATCTAAAATGATTTTAAACAGTGGTCACTTCTCTAAGCTTCAGGTAGATATTTTCCGATTGTCTGCAAAACTGTAGATATCCAACAGACATAGCAAACTCAACATGTCTAAAACGAAATACATTATCCTCTCACCCAAACCCACTCTCCATTCTGTGTTCCCATCTCGATTAATGTTATCATCACACCGCCAATCATCCTAAAGCTTTTTGACACCTTTTTCATCTCCCATTTTCAATCTGCTCAACACCATAAATATTATTTAAACTCTATTTGACTTCCAGAAGTATTTGAGGAGGATGGATGCATAGAACCTTCCTCTGTTTTCCTCTCCCAAATCTATGATACATCTCCCACACTCAACTCCTTATTTGCCTAACTCGGGCCTTCATTGTCTGTATCATTGGTAATGCTTCAGTAGTCTCCTAGCTGGTTATCTATTGGGATAGTTCCTATTCTATCCTCACTTAGTTCATTAACTCCAGTTTCTCACTGTTGCCAGTCATTCTCCCACAGTCCAATTGTGTTAAATGCTTCCGTAAAACCCTTCCGTAGCCACTTATTGACAAAAATTCTTACCCCGGCATTTAAGGTCTACTTCTGCTGGCAGCATTTTTTCTTTCTCCCTATCTATATTCTATGCCAGTCATCAGACTGCTCAAAATTCAACATCAAGTGAGATATTTATAGCTTCCCTGTTACCCTCATAAGTATGTGCTAACATCATTTAATACATGTGAATGTGTTTGTTTGTTTATGTATCACCTTGTTCAGTAAGAAATGTGAGGTGGGAAAACAGTTTACTAACTATAAAATACTCTCGAGATACTATTTTTAAGCCACAGAAATAATTGAATTCACAACACAGGGGACCCTAGAGATGGTGTGGCCCAGCACCTTCATTTTCCAGAGAAGCTCATTAGCTGGTTTGAATGAGTTAATGGCAGAGTTGGCAACAGGGCTTAACTTTTCGCTTCTTTGTATCTCATCAGTTCAGGAAAATGAAAATAGATTTTCCCACTCTTGAGAAAGAGTGGGAGCCTTCTACATTTGTTTAATACACCAGTGATCTGTTCATCTTACTATCCATAGTCTCTCTGAATCAGGTAGAAATAGTTTGGATCCTACCCCAGTTTCTTCCCTGCTGCCCTCTGCCACCTTGCACCCAGTCCCCCAACTGTGAGATTATTGGCTTGACACAGTCCCCTATGTTCTGTACCTGACTCATTTTAATTGAAATGTGGTACCAATTATCTAGTCTTTTCCCATTGGGTCACCCCTTTGTATTTTTTTCACAGTTAATAATTCTATTAAATTTGTAGTTCTTAGCTACTTGTATTCTAAGACAACCTTCTATCAAACCTATTCTTTGGTTTTATAATTTCTGATAAAAGCCATTTAAAAGTCCTGGTTACACAAATAATGGATATGCTATAATATAGACAGTAACTATTTAGTAAGAATCCACCATGTACCAAGTATTATTTTAAGCATTTTATTTGCTTAAACTCTAATAATCCTGATGACAGCCTAACAAAAGAAGAGTCCACATCTTTAGGTGCATGTGAGGAACCAAGTTCAAAGAGATTAAGGAACTTACCCAAAGTCAAAGAGCTGGTAAGGGAAGGGACTAAGATTTGAATCCTGGCCATCTCGGGTCTAAACCCAGTATTCTTCCCATGACACTGCTTTCAGAACAGGCAGATGACGTGAGCTGTGGTGGAAAACCTTGGCAGCCATGAACATTTGCTGTGCCTTCTGAGCAGCATCTCTAAGAGGGTCCATTCAACCTCAGAGTCTCGCAGCCAGGTTGGCCATAGTACATGCTTCCTGCACATTCTCTTCCTGTACACTCTCTCTACCCGTTAGCATTCCTGGGGTATAGAGTGACGGTAAAATAATATTTCTCACTTACAAGCTGAGGAGTGACTCCTCATTGTGGTCAAATTTACTAAAATGGCTTATCATGCCCTGTACCACCAGATTCTTGAGAGGCTACGTCACGGTTAAGGATGCAGACGATTACACCACACTGCCTGGGTTTCATCACTGACTTTGCCATATGTTAGCGATGTAACTTTGGACAAGTTATTTAATCTGTGCCTCAGTTACCATCTCTGAAAAAATGGGGATTGTTGTGTGTTCTTACTTCACAGAGTTGCTGTGAGGGTTAAGGGAATTTCTGTATATGAAATGTTTACAACAGTGGCTGTCACATATTAAGTGTTATATACGTGTCACCTACCATCGTCACCATCATCATCATCATCTTCTTTTTCTTCATCACTTCTTTCTCACATTTCTTTCTCCCATGTCTGCCCTTCAGTATCAACTGCTTTCTGTTCTTCAGATGTGCAGGCCCTCTCTCACCTCCAGGCCTCCATGTGTGCCTCCCCTCTCTGCCTGGAATACTCGTGCCACTCACCTTCTCACCCCTCTCTCCCCATCATTCTTTGAGAACCCCTACCCATCCTCACCTTGCTAACATTCACGACCTCATCTCAATGTCACTTTCTCCAGGAAACCTCATTCTTCTGCATCCCTTTGTAGGGATGCCTTCTCTGTGTCCCAGAGTATTTTGGCCTCTTCTTGTCCTAGCTCTTACCACCCAGTTTTGAATCATGTATTTACCTGTCACTGTCCTCCACTGAACAGCACATTGCTTGACGATGGCTGTGTGTCACTCTAGTTCATTCTTCTCTTAAATTGGAGAGGGAAATAACTAAGTAGATACTTTTTAAAACCAAATTTATTTCAATACTGTGTTTATCTCTAGGCATTACAGTAGGCACACATTAAAAGATAGTACAGAAGCCCATAGGGTGTGCATCCATATTGCCATGTTTGATCTCACATGCACTTAGCTGAATCTCTAATGAGATATTACATGAAATCAAGATGCTGGAAATAACAGCCATAAGAGATTATCAAAAAGTGGAATTAAGAGACTAAGGAAGGAGAGTTCCCTGACACTGGAGGTATGCAATCAGAAGTGAATGGTCACTTACTTGGTGAGAATAATATGAAACGATGGGGAAGGGAGTGGGATCACTCCCTGGAAAAATGAAAACTGTCTTCAAATATTAGGATCGTGTAGAAGAAGAAATAATACTGTTTTGTCAGCTATCAGAGGGCAAAACTGAAACCAAGAGGTGGAAAGAAAGATTCAAACAAAGAACTGTTTTGTTTTTTGTTTGGTTGGTTGTTTTAATCACTGGAGCTGACCCCAAGTAGAATGGATTTTCCTGAAAGGCAGTGAGATCTTCATTAGTGTTAATCCAGTGTCACATCGAGGTGAGATGGGTGTTTGCCTGGGATAATGCAGTGAGGATATATTATTCACTCATCCACTTGCTTATTCAATCACTCTCCTCTTTTGTTCCTATGCACCTATTATTTGCCTGACCGTATGCCAGGAACAAAGTTTCAGTAAGTAGATATCTGACCTTTACGGAGCTTATAAATAGACACATTACACAACTCAGTTTGAATTGAGTCTTAAAGAACTAGAAGAAGTTTTCCAGATGAGGAAAGAATAAGAACCTATGTTCTAGATGTGGAAAATAGCATGTGCATAGATGCAGAAATGGCAGAATAAGAGAAATTTTAAAAGGTCAACATAGTGAGGGAAAAGGATATAAGAATATGTTTAAATCAGCCTAGTGATATACGTCGAGGTTGAAGAAGATCACGAGACTCTCCTCCATTTCTGAAATCCTCTGATTCTGATATCATTCATTCTACAGTACTAAGAAATAGACAGATATTTCCAGAGAATCATCATTTATTCAAGGCACCCCCTGGAGCCCCAGGCCAAGGCCCCTAGTGGCAGAAGTAGCAAATGTAATGATCATCTTTTAAAAACAAAAAGAAAAAAAGATTGATGTGGGGGGTGGTAAACCACTCATCTTCACATTAGGATCCAAAAAACAGCAGCAACACAATTAGAAGTCAACTAAAAGTGCTCAAATTTCTATTCATTACCAACATTATTTTGAAAAGGATGCCAAAACATACAGAATATAAATATTTTAATGATCCAATGATAGTCATATACATAAAAAGGTAGCAATAGATGAAACTGTTTGGCCAGGCGCAGTGGCTCACGCCTGTAATCCCAGCACTCTGGGAGGCCGAGGCAGGTGGATCACGAGGTCAAGAGATCGAGACCATCCTGGCCAATATGGTGAAACCCCGTCTCTACTAAAAATACAAAAATTAGCTGGGTATGGTGGTGCGCGCCTATAGTCCCAGCTACTCGGGAGGCTGAGGCAGGAGAATTGCTTGAACCCGGGAGGCGGGGGTTGCAGTGAGCAAACATGACACCACTGCACTCCAGCCTGGCGCCTGATGACGGAGCGAGACTCCATCTCAAAAAAAAAAAAAATTGTTCTAGCTTGACAGTGCCTTTTGTTTTAGTCCTACATGATCTAATCATCATAAGTCGGGCCATAATTTCTAGATTAGGTTGCTTTGGGACCACCACAGAAGAGAGTGGTAAAACACACCCAATCATTTGCTGCCAGTCCTAGGGAGCTTGACTTATACCCTTGAAAGACAGGTTTCACTACTGGAATCTGGTAGGTGTAGACTCTCAGAATTGGACAGGATATTTAATTACAGTATAAATTGGTAGTTAAGAGCTCAGGAGTATTAGTTAGATTATTTAAATCCTTAGCCTCTTTCCACCATATAAATTTGAGTAAGTCAGTGAGTCTCTGAGCTTAGTTTTCTTATTAGTAAAATGGGAAAAAAATCCCACCCTCTGATTAAATGAGATAATATGTAGATGTCTCCAATGTACATATCTGATGCTCAATTAATGTTAACAATTACTATTATTAATCTCAGTGATAATTATCAGCATCCAATCTTTGAGAATTTATGCTTCAAGAAGAAATTTTTCTTGGAAAGAAAAGGACTCTAAATAGGACTTTGAGAATCCATGCTTCCAGAAGAAAAAGTTCAAACAGAAGCAAAAAAAAAAAAAAAAAAATAGAAATAATAAATGTATGAGGCTGTGTCACACTTGGTATTTTAAAATGTCATATCAATGATGTAAACTGTGAATACTTTTGAAAATGTTATTTGTGCAAAGTTTACTGATAAAAAACTCAAACCTCAAGGATAGAAAGAAGCATTAAAGTGATCTTGAAAAGTTTGAAAGACTGGAGGAGGGCATGTTTGTTAAAACCGGGGGGAGAAATCAACAGGAACAAAGTCAATATGATATTGCTCAGGATAACAGCAGCAGCAAACCTCTTCAGAAATGCAGAGGCCCATGTAGATTTGGCCTAAAATGAACAAGTTTGTATTACTGGACCAGTGAAAAAGAAACAAACACACATACTAGAGCACATCTGCTAAACTAGGAAGAACTCTGGGCTTGGCAAAAGAAGCCCTTGGCTATTCCTATGCAACTTCAATATGACTTTGGGCCAGTCCCTTCCTCTGTGGGGATCATCTCTAATGTGTAAATGCTAGATAAACAAGTTTCTAAGGCTCCTCTAGTCCTAAAATGTTGTGTTCCTCTTTTTAAAAAAAGCATGAAGTAACTAATATATTGCACTCTGTGTTGATTAATTTCCATTAGATTTTATTTCATCACTCATAATCACAGCTTTTTGAAGAAATGCTAAAACAAAAATAATAGATACTATCTGCTGAATACCTGTTTGTACCTGCAACAGCCCTAACAGGTAGGTAGGTAGGTAGGTAGGTAGGTAATTAGGTAAGTAGGTAAGTAGGTAGGTAGGTAGGTAGGTAGGTAGAGTAGGTAGGTAGGTAGGTAGGTAGGTAAGTAGGTAGGTAGGTAGGTAGGTAGGTAGGTAGGTATACTCACTTTACAGAAAAGGCAGCTAAGATTCAAAGAATCTTAGTTCACCTTAAGTGATTTCCCCAGATTACCTAGGTAACCTAGGTGGACTTGAGATTTAACCCCAGTTTTGTCTGACTCCAAATCTTTTGTTCCTTCCCATTTTTCCATGCTCTTTTCTTAAAGCACTGAGAAAAATTCAAAGAATGACTAAATGATGAAAGATGTAGAAATCTTATGCTATAGAGGAAACGTCCAAGAAATTGTGGCTGTTTACTTGGTTCTGACATCAAATATCAAAATATATTCCAATTAATTAAGAATTAAATGGCTAAAGATTAAACTCTAGTTTCTACAAGAAAACATGAGTAATTTGTTAAATATATTGGAGAAGAGAAGATATAATCTAAAACTCAAGAGGCAAAAAGAAAAGGAAATTATAAGTAAGACTTCACAAAATATTTAAAAATTCATTCTATGATAGGAAATAACGTACAAAGAAGAGTTAAAATACAATGGTACAAATAACAAACTAAGAATATTTGCAATAGTTACCTAAGAGGGAGGAGTAACATTCTTAATGTGCAGATAAATTTTTGAAAGAGCAAACTACCTAAACAACAACAACAAAATAGCAAAATAAATAAAAAGGTATTTTATATAAAAAATAAATTCAAATATCCAATAAACATATAAGAAGACATTTAACCTTGTAATTGAAGAAACACAAAATTTAAAAATAAAATTGTTTACCTATCAGAATGGAAAAAGTCAAATGTTAAGGTATGTGTAACTATTAAAAGAGTGTGAGGAAGTTGAAAAATCATATATTATTTGTGGGTGTATAAATTAATACTACACTTTTACAAGCAGTCTGACTATACCTATCATACTCTTTACTCAACAACTATTAGATGATATTTATTACCTCATTGTTTATAATAGCAAAATAGTGAAGCTACCTAAGTGTCTATCTGCCATGCACTGGTAAAACAAATTGTGTTTCATTGAATAATAGAACACTCATAGCTATTAAAAAGGATTAGATTAATGGGAAGAAATATGTTAACTAGAAAGCTTGCTAAGGTATATTAGTAAGTGGGAAAAAATCAAGATGTAGAGCTGATCTTATTTGTATAAAATCTTTAAATTATTTTATAAAGCAGTTTATATTTATAACAAAAATAATTAGTAGTGTATATAAGAAGCCATTAGCATGGTTACCTTTGTAGAGGATAATAGGAGGTAGGGGGCCTTATAGTTGTATGTGTTTTCATTATACTTTACTTACCATGTATGGGTATGATGTGCACATATTAATTTTATTTTTCATATCAATACATTATCTGGGCAATGAGATTATGGCCTGTTTTTGTTTTCTTATTCATTAGTTTCTATGTTTAATGAATAATCATTTTGAAAATGGGCAATAGCAAATTTGAAAAAAACAAGTAATGCATATACCCTTTCACCAAGAAGTTTGTTTCCAGGGAATTTATCCTTCAGAAACACTTTTATAAGTGTTTGTAGTAGCAGAAAAACTGGAAACAACCTTAACCACATCAAGAGGGATCTCACTGAAAACTGCTGGCACATCTATAACATGGAATACTAGGCTTTCGTTAAAAAGGTAGAATGATATGAGCTGATATGATAATGAAAAATGCCCAGGATACATTGTTCAGTGAAAAGCAAAACAAAACAGACTGTCGAATTATATATCTTACAACCTATTCAGTTAAATAAAAAGACAATAATATATTTAAATATATATGTAAGGAGAGAAAGAGAAAGTCTTGTGTTTGCATGTGCATATAGTGAATCTTTATAAAGTATACACAAGCTGTTAGAGGAAGAGGAGGAGGAAGGAGGCGGGAGAAGAAGTTGCTGGAGGAGAAGGTGAGCGTGGTAGCCTCCCTGGTGCTGGGTAAGGAAGCAGAGCCCAACCGCCTCTGGAGGTGGGTCTTCCTATGTTGCCCAAGCTGGTCTTCAGCTCCTGAACTCAAGCAATCTATCCACCTTGGCCTCCCAAAGTGCTAGGATTACACGCACGTGCCACTAAGCCCAGCCAACCACCTCATTCCATCATGCCAGAGTGAATTCCTAGCACTTCTCACAGTCTCCTGCAGATGTTCACCAACATACTCTACACTAGAATCTAAGATCCTAGAAGAAAATGGCTCCAAAGTTTAAATGAAGTTGGAAAAATACATAGATGCAGCCTTGCCGCCTCTCTAGATGTTGGGGATAATCCAGAGAGAAATGTTGATCCCTTGGATTAGATAACTAGTCATAATGAAGAAAATTAATCTTAAAACCTTCCAGAAATCTTTTAACTTGAATAAAAGTAAAGAAAAAACTGATTTCATGGTAGTACAACAACCATCGCTAGCCAGGGACTTTGGAAAAGATGATTCCTTATTTGGTAGCTGCTATAGTAAAGATATGGCCAGCTGCGGTATTAACGGTGAAGATGATAAAGGTGGAAAAAAAAAAAAAAACAGATCAAAAAGCGAAAGCCTGATGGGTATGTTAAAAAGGCCACTTTCTGCCAAACAGAAGCCAAAAGGCAAGGCGGGAACACCCTCTGGGAGCTCTGCGGATGAGGACGTCTTCTCGTCTTCAGCACCGATAATCTTTAAAGATGTGAGAGCTGAGAGGCCGATACTGTTCACCTCCCTCCGCAGCCATCACTACAGTCCTGCACCGTGGCCTCTTCGGCCCACAAACTCCGAGGAGACGTGCATCAGGATGGGCTGGAAGATGAACCAAGGCCTTGACTCTCACCTCCGAGTCCAGCCCTGAATGGCGTCAGGAAGGATTTCCGCGACCTTCAGTTTGAGACTGCGTGCCAAGAACAAGCCAATTCACTGAAGAGCTCAGCTTCTCAGAATGAAGACCTGCATCTTCGCCTGGAAGAACATGAGCTTGTCGTTGTTGGTCTTATGCCTCAGGCCTACATTCAATATACCGTGCCTTTAGGTGAGGGGATGTATCCTTTGGAAGGATCACGTAGCTATTGTCTGGTCAGTTCTTCCCCCATGAAAGTCTCGGCGGTTCCTCCTGAAGTGGGAGGGTGCTCTTTCCCTGAAGATGAGAGTCGGGTAGACCAGGACCTAATTGTTGCCCCAGAGATCTTTCTGGATCAGTCATGAATGGGCTGTTGATTGGCGCCATAGGAGTCATGTTGCAGAGCCCGAGAGTCAGTCCCGATGATGTCCCTCCGCTCTCGCCATTGCTACCTCCAGTGCAGAATAATCAAATCCAAAGGAACTTCAGTGTACTTACTGGCACACACGCCCATGTGGCTGAAAGTATGCTCTGTCATTTGAATTTTGATCCTAACTCTGCTCCTGGGGTTGCAAGAGTTTATGACTCAGTGCAAAGTAGTGGTCCCATGGTTGTGACAAGCCTTACAAAGGAGCTGAAAAAACTTGCAAAACAAGGATGGTACTGAGAACCAATCACATGTTGGGAGGCAGAAGGGAAGCTAGCAAACGTGCCAGATGGTTTTTTCTTGTCGGGACAGTTCTGACAACTGTTACCTTTTATGCTTGAGCTTTCGATCCTTTGATACAACACTTCATATTACAATTGAGCACTTAAATGGCAGGTTTAACTTTTATGAACAACCAGATGTAGAAGGACATACATCCATAGTTGATCTATTTGAGCATTCAATCAGGGATCCTGAAAATGGAGCTTTTTGTTATTCCAGGTCTCAGCTGCTTAGATGTGCAACTTACCTCCTCAGACTGACCAAGCCAGTGTCCCGGTTCATGTAGGTGCGCTCACTACAGTACTTGTGTCGTTTTGTTATGTCAATATACCAGAATAGACTTAATTCAGAAACTGCCTTTGCCAAACAAAATGAAGGATTATTTACAGGAGAAACACTACTGAAAGACTGAGAACCCTGCATCTTGCGCTTTGGGAATAAGAAAAAGAGGTTGAAATATAGTTTACAAACTTTCAGTGCCATCAAAATCTTTTACTGTCGTTACTATTTCAGTTTTATGTGTAAAAGAGTCACGGGTTTGTTTAGGGGTGAGGAAGTGTCAGCAAGGTGTCTTGGGTTTATTTTGGTTCTTTAAAAAGGAGATTCTTGAGTTTTTAGAGGTTTGAATTATCTTTCATTGGTGTACAGAATAATCACAGTACGAATTATCAAATTCTTCTTAATGCCCCCCCATGCCACCTAGTCCTTTGCTGCTATCTAGTGTGATTTTTATGCATTAAACAGAATGGAAATCGTGATGTCTTTTTAAATGGCTCATTTTCAAAAGATAGTATTGAATTAACATACCTGTGTAATAAAACACAGAATTTGCATATACACTGAAGATAATTTTTTAATCTGTTACTTTAAAAAGATTTATTTAGAATCATGAATTGACATAATCTTGGGCAATTGAATGGTAATCTACAACATATCTTCTAACCACACTTTTTTCCTGAATTATTTCTTAGGTTGTGCTAATTTTATTGGTTGTGAAAAGTTGAATTTTTCTGTTGTCTTCATTTTCATCTTACAGTTTGTCTATTTTAATAAATGGCCTTACATTAAAAAATTGTAAAGAAATGTATACCACCTATTAAGAAATTGTTGCCTTCTTTGTCATTAAGCTCAGGTACAAATTGGCATAACATGAAAACCTATGGAACTAGAATTATTATTAAAGAAATATTAGATGATAATAAAAAAGTATATCACCTCTGGAAATGGAGATGGTGAGGGGACTTTTACCTCTTTCTTTTATATCATTCTGAAAGAGAATTTATTTGCCATGATCACATATTATTCTTTTATAGAAAGTTAACCCTGTTTGACAAGAGAATAAATTATTTGACATGTGAAGTTTGTGCAGTTCGGCCTCCTGTAGACAGTAGCCTGGATCCGATTACCTTTCCTGTCTCTTCCGGCTGTCAGAGTCATACTTCTGAGTCATCAATAGCCTAGACAGTCTCTGAAATGACTGTGTCTACCACAGAATAGATCTGGAATTTTATGGTTTAAGGGGACTTTGGACTCATATAGCCTAACAGTCCCCCTCCCTCCAAGGGAGGAGAAAATAGAGGCTCAGAGAGGCAATATGGCAGTCAGTCAGCAAGAGAATGGCACAGCTAGATCAGGCCTAGCTCAGTGGACTTCCCAATGTTACCATGTAATCAGTGCTTGCTGTAAGGCATTAACTAGACTAGAAAGCCAGGGATGAGGCAAGGAAAATTATAAAAGAGAATAAGGAGACATTAACAAAGTTATTATGAGAGGATCAGGATGTGAAATTTAAGTGTATGAGTGTCCCAGGCCTGATGGGGAAACAAAGTAACAACCCCCATCTACCACCTTATGTCATTGTGAAATAGGATTAATGAAAAGCAAAATAAGATTATATATTTTGAATGTAGATAAGCTGACCAGTTCTTTTATTCCTCTTTCATAGCCATACCAACCTTCCCCATTAATAAAAGGAAGCAGAATTCTGCTACAATCTGCAAAAAGCTAGTTTTTTTGTAGGTTAGAAAAACATACTTACTGTGTGTTCATTGGAAAAGCTTCTTCGGGCTTTATCTTGTCTCCCTTTGTTCTCCACTAATTGTCCCTCTTCTGGGGCAGACACAGAACCCTGTCATTGAAGAGTACTTATTAATTACATTGTATTGACTTAGACTGAATTGATTCAAGAAAAAAATTTAGCATTTTCTCCTTATTAAATTTGACTTAAGAATGATTTTTACCCTGGCAGAGTTTGGAGCTTTTAAGATGTTCAGTATGGGACCCAAAATGGGAGTTAGCTAAATAAACTCCGGGAGCTCTTTATTTTATTTTGTAGAATTCATTCTGGAATTGTACATGAGAAATAGCGCAGTCAATTATATTTTAAAACAAGGCTTAGGGCTGTCTAACCAGGCTCAGAAAGACAAGATGAGGCAACTGACCAAAGAGAAGGATTTGGCAACCAGCTGGCCCCATTTTATTACCATGTCCCCAGAACCTCATCTGAATGTGTTAATCTGTCAGCATATATTTGTGTATTTACATCACATATGTCTCTCTTTATCATCCTGTTTTCCCTCTCATTTTAAAGCCTCAAATTTATCCCTATTTACCCCAGAAATCTAGGAAGCTCAAAGAGGCATATTAAATGCACACATTAGAACATGGATAGATAAAAATGTTTCCAACCTGGTCAGACCATGGCACAAACACCACAAGATAAAATTTAATGGCTCTCCTAATTAAGACCGTGAAAGTCCACAAACAGCAGAGTAGGATACCAGGGGTTTCTGAAGCATGTGATACAATGTTAGACAGCCTCTGTTTGGGGAAACTTTTTTCTTCTTTCAGAATAATGTGACTTATGAAATACTAAGATTATCTGGCTTCCTCTCTTCCAGGTGAATGGCATTGACCTCCGTGGTGCATCCCATGAACAGGCAGCTGCTGCACTAAAGGGGGCTGGACAGACAGTGACGATTATAGCACAATATCAACCTGAAGGTCAGTCAGAACTCAAAGTAATAATGTTCTGATATGTCTCTATGTAGATCTGTACCCTCATGAGTCATCATTTATATTAACTAGAGTAATCAACATTGGTGTTTTGTAAACCTACCTACATGTAGTGAAAAATTGATGGTTCATGTCCAAAGAACATGAACCATGGTTTTGTAACCTCTAATCTTCCAGGAAAACATCAGGCAGTTAGAAAGGCCTATGAAAATATGAATTCAAATGAATAGCAACCAGCATCAGCTTTATTTTGTTTATATTCTTATCTGGCACACACTTTTATTCACCAATAGATAATGTAAAAACAATTAAGACTTAAGCAAGAGGGAGAGATTTCAGCTACAGAAATAGACCAGTAGACCATATTGTCTCCTCATGGTATTAAGTTAATTCTCATTAATACGGACATGGCTTTTGGATGTCCTTGATAGGGATTTTGTTTTTTTTTACCTTTTCTGCTACAAGATCCCCTGTTTGAAATACATCACTGTAAACCATGAGACTCGGTGAGATCTCATAAATTGGATTAGCCAACTGAAACTTGATGAGATATCCTAAATTGGATTATCCATGCCCTGCTCTTTGGTTTATTTAAACGTCTGCTTTTCTGTTCAAAGTGAGGCTCATTGAGACAACTGGGATGTTACTTATTGTATGGTTGATTTCTTAGAAAATTTATATATAGATTGCTCCTTTGGAAATGAAACGTACCTAATGTAAGCACACAATTATGGGTCATATCTTGTTATCAAAACAAGAGAAATATGTCTATTGTCTTCAAGAAATGAATTTCTTTCTGTCCACATGGCTAAATAAAGAGGAGTATTAAACTGCTGAATTTGAGTGTCTAAGATGCCATTAAGGAAGTGCCTCTGTGCATATGAGTATAAGGAGCTCCTTTTCAAGTGATAAGTTGTTAGCATCAATTGTTGTTTGGAAGACTGAGGTTTGTGTCTTGCTTTCGACAGCTTAGATTTTACCATTAATGGTGGCCAATCGCATTCTGCCCATAAATAAGCATTTCTTCCATGCGTG
Organism: Ateles fusciceps; assembly: GCA_036589455.1. NCBI lineage: Eukaryota > Metazoa > Chordata > Mammalia > Primates > Atelidae > Ateles > Ateles fusciceps. The sequence goes on from JAZHEH010002752.1 coordinate 2,770,252, forward strand.
TTTTGACATGTTACTTTCAGTTGTGCCTGGCTTTAGAATTAAAAGTTGCAATTAATTTATTCAAAATTTTTAATAAATGTTTTTTCCTATGTGGCCTAGGCCAGATATGGCCAGAGAGAGGGGATTTCTGATGGTCACAGATGGATGATGACAACACCAAGGAAACAGTCTCTTCTAGCCAGGCACGGTGGCGCACGCCTGTAGTCCCAGCTATTCGGGAGGCTGAGGCTGGAGGATCTCTTGAGTCTAGGAGTTCTGGGCTATAGTGTGCTATGCTGATCGGGTGTCCGCACTAAGTTCGGCATCAATATGGTGACCTCCCGGGAGCAGGGGACCACCAGGTTGCCTAAGGAGGGGGTGAACCGGCCCAGGTCGAAAACGGAGCAGGTCAAAACTCCCGTGCTGATCAGTAGTGGGATCGTGCCTGTGAATAGCCACTGCGCTCCAGCCTGGGCAACATAGCGAGACCCCGTCTCTTAAAAAAAATAAAAAAGAAACAGTCTCTTCTCAGATAGTTTTGAAAAGTCTTTCCATTTGTTAAATATTAGTAGACTTGTATTTCAGTAGAAATAAATGCTTTGAAAAGTATCCATTATAAAGCTGAAAATTAAAAGACATACGCTAGCACCATTTGATTAATGAATCATACTTCCTATAGAGTAAGAAGTTTTTCATTGGAATCGTCCATTTTCTTAGTAGCTGTTTTTTTTTCAGTCTCAAACTGTATGCCCTTCACCAGCACCTGACTTTCAGTGTAAATGTCCCTGTTTTCCTATTTCTGAAAAATCTCATCTCAAACAATTTTGAAGACTGATAAGATGGTTAGAACCATAGACACAGCAATTAGAAGCTCTTGATAGTGGTCAAGTGTTCAAATAACCTTGAACAGAATGATTTCAAGCTTTAAAGCTTACAAAAAAAGACAAAAAATGTCCCTGTTCTATCAATGTAAATCTTCATCTTTCTACTGGAGCTTCCTTACAGCTTGGTTTTCTTTAAGTAATATGTTTAATTTGGATACTATGCTGTACTTTATCAAGCTGTTTGTTCAAAGGATGTCCTATAAATCATATAAATTGTTTTTTAAAGTGCTTGTAAATAAATCCACAAATAACAACAAGCCTTTTACAAAATGCCAAACTACTAATTGGATTCACAGAATGACTTCTCTGTTTTAATAGTCTAACTGTATACTAATGTCACAGCTTTAAATTAGTTGGAAATGTGGTAATAACAGTATCAACCCATCAGATCTTTTTCTCTCCTTTCCAAACTTTATGTGTAACTGAGCCTTACTTTAACTGCAGTTTTCAATGAAAAATTGGTGGAATTGTTGCTTAGAGACATTTAAATTGTACAACAGTTTTAGGAAATAATGAACAATTTGCCTTTAAAATAACAAATGAACAGAAGAGTGTGTCATAATATTCCATTAGGAAATTCTCACCAAGTCCCGTTCATCTGCACCAGTACTGTAAGTTGTTCAACCCTTATGATAGTGCTGAGAGAAGACTTTACTGACATTTCTTTGGGTATGGTCAAGAATTAGGCTTTCAGTAAATACGTTTTCAGTCATAATCAAATGCTTTATCAAAAATTTCCTAAATGTATTTCTCAGTATTACTGGATACTCAGGAAAATCTGCCCCTAACCCCAAGTAATCAGCCTAGTCTGTCTTCAAGGAATTTTTTAATCTTAATGAATAAAAGGGATTTTTATACATTTAATAGAGTGTAGTTCCTGGTAAAATATGACCCAGTTGAATGATCCTGGCAGCAGTATTTCTAAGAATTATGGAATGTCAGAGAAAAGATAAGCCTGCAGGGGTCAGGACAGTGCAAGAGTATACCATGGAAGTGTGGAAATGGAGCCAGACCTTGAAAAATGCCTGAATTTCTATTCAGGAATGGAGGGAGAAGGAATATCTTGCTAAATTACAAAATTGTGAGTTCCATGCATGCAGACAACATACACTTTATTCCCTGATAGCTCTATCTCTAGTGTCATACTCGGTATTTCTTAAAGAGTTGCTGAACTAACGGATAAAAGCCTACTATTCTTTAGTACTTGAGTTTTCATGTGAAGGCAATTGAAGGTTGAAGGGATTCTTCATTTTCACTGCTTGTGCTTTTCATTTTTGCTTCAAAGACTTAAAGGAATTGCTGAAGAAATGTGTATTGCAAAATATCAAACTGTTTCCAGCTGTGTTCCTCATAGGGCTTAGTATATTTTTGTGATAATTATAAACAATTTATAAAATTTGTAATTATCATAATGTAGCAATAAATGTCTTCTTTGGCAAGTTTTACTTCTCAAAGCAAAACCACAATTATACTCACTTCTGCTTAAAATAAGCTTGGCTCCAGTTGTCCACATGAGTCTATCCATCCTCAATCTTATTCAGTGTCTGGTTTACAGGAGTAGAATTGACACCAATTTGAAGAGTCATATACGATGTTTTTCTCTGGTGGTGTGATTGTGATTCATTTTTGCCATCTTTTAAAATCCAGTTTGTACAATTTTCTTACTTTAAAGTTAACATGTATCACATTCATAAGAAGAAGAAAATAATGAAGTTGCTTTTCTTTCAAGAGGATTACATATACTTCAATAATAATTCCATTTAAGCACTATGCAAAGTTAATTCTTGTAAACCCTTTAATTACCTATACCCAGTTAGTGAAGTAACTGTAATGCCACTTCACACAAGGACAGTGGCATTATAATGCCATACACACATGTGCACACACAGGTACCCCTTCCCTTTCCTTACCGTTCCCAGCCATCTTCCCCTTTGATTTCAGAATTATCTTTCAAAGAGATATGACACCAACATGCCTGTGCACAAACCTCTTGCCCTTCACAATATATTCCCAGCCAACTTCCATGCTCCATTCTCCACTCACCCCACCACCCCCCCACCAGTATCAGCATTTTGCATTGTGCCCCTACCACACAGGACTGCTCTCTGCTCTTACACTTGCTCCTGAACTCTGCCCTTGCTCTGTGGATTCCTCTACCCAGAATTGCCTTTCTCCGTTTCCACCTGCAGGGTACCTACTCATCTTGAGAGCCCTCAGATGTCAATTCTAGTACAAAGCCATCTTTAGTCTGCTCAATCAACATTAATTGTTTCTTTATCTGAGTTCCCCAAAACTGTAAACACCTGGTGGGCCCATTATCACAGTATGCACATCTCTCCACTCAACTGAGCACCTAGACAACAGAGACCTTTCTGTCACTCATTTTATATCTTGTGTTAATCCATGCGGTATGAATTTCACTATAGTTTATTAATGAGTTATTAAATGGGTCTGCTACTAATTTTGAAATGCAATGTAATGTTTTTAGTATGTTGACATACATATATTAATAGTAGGTGCTTAAGAAATGTTTGCTGAGTAAATATTGAAGGAATGGCATGGAGTTTTTATATTAGATGCAGAGATGGTAACTGAATACCTGGTTTGGACATTTGGTGTTGACACAATTTTTAGATGGTAGCTTTTTGTTTTCAGTCATAAAACCTTTAGCAATCCTCATAAACTCCCTTTCCCCTGCATTGCAGAAAAGCTACAGCTGTTGTTTTGGAATATAGCACAAAGACAAGATGATTAAAGCACTAACGTTTTTTCAAGCTCTGAAACTCAACTTTGACACCATTGATGGATAAAAAGGGCATTGATTACAACCTAATTATACATTTTTCAAAAAAAGATAACACAGCATTTCTCCAAGTAAGATCACAGTAAATCTGATCTGTATTTGCTGCCTTCTTTCTAATAATATCTTTGTTTATTGTGAGATAACTGACTAGGTTTTAAATAATAAATGAGCCACCAGACATTCACTTGAAGAACTAGATAGGCAGTAGAAAGTATTAGATAAAGCTCAAAATTGAGTGGATTAAGAGCCAAGTGGTCCCTAGGAGAACCAAAAATTGTTTTGCCTTTAATATGGCTTCTCAGGACATTGTTGAAGACACTGCAAGGGTTTCAGAATGCCCTGAAGGTAGAAAAGAAGTCATGGATGGTACAATCCTTACCAGTGAGCAGGAACTTCAGTGACCGTGGCAGGACCTTTCATCCACCCTTTATTCTTTAATAGGGTACTTGAGTTAAAAGAAAAGCCCAAAGAGCAGAATGGAGACTCATAAGTGTAGTCTGGCTTATGGAATTGTGGCAGAGTGACTACATGATTCATTGATTCATTATACATTCATTCAATCAATGGGTATTTTTTTCTGGTATGTTATAACATGAACTGCGGCATAACAAACAATAACATGCCATGATGTAACAAAGCAGTGAACCAGAAAGTCCCTCTCAAACAAATGTAAAATATGTCAGATGGTGATGAGTAGCATAAGGAAAGAGGAAGCAGGGGAAACATGATAGTGACAGAGAAATACATAATGGGCAAGGAAAGCCATGCTATTAAGGTGATATTTAAACAAAGATTTAAAGAAATGGGGGATTAAGCTATGCAGGCAGCTGAAGGAAGAAATGAATTATTCTAGAGTTTTGTTTTGTTTTGAGATGGAGTCTTGCTCTGTCACCCGGGCTGGAGTGTGGTGGCGCAATCTTGGCTCACTGTAACCTCCGCCTTCCCAGCTCAAACGATTCTCCTGCCTCAACCTCCCGAGTAGCTGGGACTACAGGCACCCACCACCACACCCAGCTAATTTTTTTGTAATTTTAGTAAAGATGAGGTTTCACCATGTTGGTCAGGCTGGTCTCAAACTCCTGAGCTTGTGACCTGCCCGCCTTAGCCTCCCAAAGTGCTGGGATTACAGGCGTGAGCCACTGCACCTGGCCTCTAGAGTTTTGTTCTACCAAATGTTGTCTATGGACCAAAAGCATAGATATTAAATGAGAACCTTCTTAGAATTGTGAGATTTCAGGTCTCAAGCCAGTCCTACTGAATCAGAATCTGTATTTTATCAAGATTCCTCAAGTAATTTGTATGCACATTAGAGTTTGTGAGGTGCCATTCTAACATACTTGGAGACCCTGCAAAAATTGTCACTTGTCACTGTTGGGTTGGACTCCCTCTACCTGGAGACCTGGGTGAAGTCACATGAGGCTGTATCACCAGATTTTATTTCTGGCTTATGTCAGCCTATGATTGGTCATGGCTCAGTGGTTCTAGTAGGGATAGGTCAAACTGCAGGAGATCTAAGAAGTTTATGTGCCATTCAGCTCTACTTTGTCTAACCCACCCATCTAAATACTGATATCAAGCCAATTCATAAGTCTTGCTAGAACTCCTCAGCTAGTGAGACAATGAACCTATTCAGACTTCATTGCCTTTAGTTATGACCTCCTCAGCAGGTGAGTTTAGAAGCAGTGAGTTGCGATGAAGTAACATTGAATTCCATCCTCACAGATACCTCTATGAACCAAGGGAAAGTCATTAAGGCCTTACTATAAAATTTGAGTAACTTACTACATTTTAACACAGAAACTCAATAAATAATCTTTTGCATTCCTTTTAATTTGTGAGGCTAATTTAGGAGGAAAATTATTTCTTCTTTTCACAATAAGTGAAACTCTGATGTTATTTGGGGTAACTACTGTCACAGAGCTTAAACCACAGTTGGACACCATGGTGCATTTCTCTATGGGGTCAAAGATATAATGAAAGCTTAACATTCATATGTAATTTACCCCCTGAAAGATATAGATACCTTCTGTACCCGAAGGTTTTCAGAAGTGAAAGTACACACACCATCCAAGAAGCATACTTACAATGCAAGACGTATTTCTTTCTTTAAATCAACATCCACGTAGGTTTATGCATATGAATGAGCAGCTGTGGCATGTTAAAACATTTTTCCGACTTGCATAACTACATCGCAAATGCCCAGGAAAGATTTTTAAAGTCCAGCTGTGCATGTTGATCAGAAATTGCGTCAGAATCATCAGGGAATATTTAAGATAAGTTTTTAGAACAGAAAGTATCGTACAAAGCTGGAACTGAGCAACAAGATCCGTTTTCTAGTGCCAGCTCCAACTCAGGTGGGATAGAAGCATAAATTTCATTACTTGAAAGCTTTGTCACTAACATTACATCTTTTCTTTGCATTTTTAATACATAAGAAGAAATGAATGCACAACCTAGTTAACTTGATAGATTCTATGCAGTTTAACTAGAATTACTAAGAAATAGAAATTAAAAGTTGTAAGAATCCTTAAAGATCATCTTGTCCAGTTTACTCATTTCACAGATGGAGGAACTGAAGTTCAGCATCTAGACAGGAAAGCTGTTTAATATCTTAAAATTGGCATAGCTGTTGAAGCTGAGGCTAGCTGAGCAGTGAGTAATGTCCTTGATTTTTAAAATGTACTATAATAGCTCATGATGGGGCATGGCTTTAATAGCCCAAGGGATGGAATTTGATGAGATTATTATAATCAAATGGACATAAAGCGTTCAAAAAATTTCTTAGGGCACCTCACCGCTTTCTCATGTATACTGCATCACTTTCATTTCGGGCATGTTACTGTTGTTCATTGCTGTTGTTCCTGTATCACAACTGAATGATGTATACATGACAGCATTATAAGTATAGGCAACTATTGTTAATTTTTAAAATAGCCACCGATCTGGAAATAGTGATATTTCAACAAATAGTTCAAATAGAATATAATTTTTCTCTTTTCCATCCTATCTTCTTTGTGCACACCCGTTATCCAGCCGGCCAGCCGCTCACCCATTCATTTATGTCTTCAATCAGCTCATCTTTAGTGATGCTCTTTATTGCCAAATATTAAATTTCACCTAATATGTTACATTCTATTCTAATTAATCTAGTTATCATATTCTAATTTTTACTGAAATATTAGGAAAGAAGCTTAAATAAAACTTTACATGATTCTAGATTGTTATTGCTTAGACATTTCCTTCTCCACAACTCTCTCCCACACACATACACATTCTACTAACAGAAAAATGCCTCTGCCAGCAACTAGATGTTTCCCAGGAAGTCTCTTCACTCATTGTATCCTTTAAATAGCCTTCTCCTCGTTGCCTTTGTTTGCTCTCCAACCTCCATCTAACATGTAACGTCATAGAATATGACCAAAAAGATGATTCCTGAACGGTCTGCAGATTCATTCATGAAAGGTCCTTTCCAGACACCTTAGTAATTAATCATGCTACATCCCTCTTCCCATGCCCAAAAGCCAGTTTTTGACCTAAAGTAATATCATGAGGACAAAAGCAGGTATCACTTCCTAACTCCTAACTCAGAAAACTCTCTTCATCTCCTTATCTATCCTGGGAATGCTACATCTTTAACTCATATCAAAGGAGTTAAAACTATTTACAAAACTGATTATAGATTAATAATAGATATGGCCTCCTCTCATTGTATAATTATAGTTCCCATCCCGGTAACAACTTTCATTCCATAATAAAGTATATTTATCCTTGGTGGTTTCATCTTGCGATTTTACTTTATTTGAGGGGTATCTTGATATTTAGTGACATAAATCAGTCATTCATTAATACCAGGAAAAGCCAAATAAATCCTTGTGCTAGAGACATTTTGACAACAAGGAGACCTCTTAGATTCACACCTGTTATTAGCAACACCCAGATCAAATGGGTGGAAATAAAGGGTTCTAATCCTGCTCTTGACTATACAAGTATTACAAAATGAACACAGATCTTCACTAGATAATCCTTCAATTTGATAGGGAATTTCAAGGCGTTAGAGAACTGTAAAAGAATGTTCCACAGAGATGTGCAAAGAGGACTATAAAGCAAGACAACTTCAAAACTTTCTGACTTCACTCTATATTCTAGGTGCCCAGTATAGTTTACCCCCCACATCTGTTTGAATATCTCTCTATTTCTCAGTCCTCAAATTTCATAAGGAGTAGTGAGGCACTTTTCCTGTCTTGCCCCTTACTCTGCAACTTTACTGACCACGCTTAAGTCATATCACTTTTGTGAACATGAATTCCATTGTTTGTTAATTAAGGTAACGGTTAGAGAGATTGGTTTGACAGCCCTTTCCAGCTGATGTTTTATAACGTTTTGTTTATTGTGTCTTCTAATTAAACTGTGCCATCAGAGAACAATTATTACAAGCAGGGAATTTATAAATGTTTCCTTTTCTCCCCCATACATTTTAAACACACAGAAATTCTACTTTTATCTACTCAGAGGAACGGGTAAGATCTGTATCTGTGTAAATGGCTGTCTCTGTTTCCCATGGGATTTGAACCATTCAATAATGATTTTAAGTTTAATTCTAGTAGAAGCATTTATTGTTTGTCAGGGGTTTCAAGATTAACAACTTCCCGTTCATTATCTTTTTGTTTATAGAACCATTGTGGCCTAAATCTTATCAGTTTAATAAATTAAATTGTAATTGCTAAGCTTGCAAATAGATTTTATGAGGCTAAAAAAAAGTAACATAAAAAATCACTTTCAGGACATTAAAGATGCAGAAAGCTGAAATAGTGGAGATATCTTAAACTGTCAGAATCACAAGTAGTGGCAGATTTAGGGTGGAAAGCCAAGCCCAAGAAATAAAAGTATACATCTTTCATGTGTTTTTTAGATTCCTAATTCACATAGAATTCCTGATAGACTCATCACCTAAGACTTTAAAATTCCAAATTGTACTTTGTTTCAGGAAAATCGCTTATTCTCCAATTAGTTTCCTCACATTTATCATATCCCCCACTGCTAAAAGTACTTTACTTTATTAATAAATAATTTCTGGCACATTGGTAAAATTAAGCAATGACAGAACAACATTCATTCAATCTTCATTCAGCTAATATTTATTAAATTATTCCAGTGAGTGGCATGCTGCCTTGCACACTGGAGATAGAATGATGAATGATGAGCCAAGTAGACAGGACCTCTTCCTTCCCTAATAGACCTAGAGTCAGCCAAGTAAAATCACACTAATGAATTATACAAAGTGAATGCTCAAGATAAAGAAGAGAACTTGGATCCTTGAAGTCTAGTACTCAAATGTACTAAGAGAACACTAAACCAGACCAAACTAAGACAAACAAAAACTCTGACCTAGAGTAGAGGGTCAAAAGGCGTTCCACGGGAATAATACTTTCTTTAATCCAAAGGGTGGGTAGGCATTGTCAAAGCACAGCAGAAAAAGGAGTTGTGAGGAAGAGTATTTCAGAAGGGAAAGTTTCTGAATGATATCTGAAAGAGAGAGGATGGTGCCATGGAGGGACTGAAAGCAAACCAGGGAACGTGAGAGAAACACTGTGTCTAAGAGACAGCCGAGAGAAGAAGAGACACATCACACAGGACTGTGCGAAGCTCTCAGTTATTCCCCTAAAAACAATGAAAGGACCTTTGAAAGGTTTTAAGCCTGAGGCAAGATCAGATTTGCTGTTCACAAAGATGGCTCTGGCTGCTGAATGAGAGAGGAGGCCAGAAAGCACAGAAGAGGCTGGAGTGGGACCAGTTGAAAGGCACGAGTCAAGGTGAGAGATGGTGCGGGTTGGGTAAGAGTGGTGGCAGACCAGGAGTTGAAGGATGCAGTGAGCTATGATCACATCACAGCAATCCAGCTTGTGGGACAGAACAAGACCCTGTCTCTAAAGAAAGTAAAAAATAAAGAATGATGGCAGAATAGGTAGGGAGAAGTAGATAGATTCAGGGAGGGAGGAAGGTGATGAAACCAATAGATGTCAATATTGGCCTATAAATACATAAATTCATCCATTTCGTTAAAACATGGAAAGCATTATTTACTAGTTAAAAAGCTAGCAAACCCTTCACAGAAAATCAGGTTTTATTCATCTTTATATTCCTTCTTATTCCTTGGTACAGTGTCTGACTAATAGTAGGCATTTAAATGTAGAACAAGTTGAAAAAAATAATAATGACAATGAACTTATTTTACAGCAACTCTGTTTTCACTTTTAAAAAATGTTTAGCTAAAGCAGAATAAAATATAGATGAAAGAAAAAGATAAAGAGAGAATGGGACATGGTTAAAAGAAAGAGAATAATTAAAACTCGCAGGTATGAAGCACTCACTACATGCCTGACACTGTTCTAAAATCTCTGCATGTATTAACTCATTTAAACTTTGCAAAAACTTATGATATAGATTATATTCCTTTACCCATTTTGCAGATGAGGAAACCAAGACACAGAAAGCATAAGTCGTTTTCTCGAGGTTAAACAACTATCCAGTACAGTAAAAGAAGGTTTCGGTCTCAGGCAGAAAGGCTTCACAACAACCCATGCATTACCCTGTTTCTCATAAAAGGAAGAGAATATAAACAGGTTCATACCATGATAAAAGGATTGGAGAGGAAAACAATAAAATGGTTTGGAATGGGTGGGGAGAAACCAAAAGAAAAGATGCCAGGAGAGGGATATGGAGGGACAAAATTTGTCAGACAAGGAAATATGGTTAGGAGGGTTTGTGCTGGTGGAGTTAGAGAGTTTAGCACCCAATTGTAAATGAGAACCGAGTCCGACAGTAGTGGCTTGGAGTAGCGCCTGGATTAGGAGCAGATGCAGGCTAGGAAGAGTATGTTTTCTGTCTCTTTTTAAAATTGTTGTTGTTCTTTTGAGGGATGTGGGTGTCTTGGGCCTGTGGTTTGGCTCTAGGAATAACTTCCCTCCAAGTTGACATAAAGGCAAGCAGAGGGCTCACCACTTGCTAGCTGTGAGGCCTCAAGTAAGTGACAACCTTTCTGTTCCAGAGGGTCTTCACCAAGAACATAGGGGTAATCATATTTACCTTCCAGAGGTGCTGGAAGAATTAGTGAAAATGGATGTATAATGTTCAGAATGGAGTAGGCCACCCGTAAATGACAGCTAGTGTAATACCCTTCAACAGTACACATATTTGAGCATTGTACTCCCCCTTCGCTCTAATCAGACCTTTGCACTGTACTTAGAACTATCCCTGAGAGGGACAAGGAGCTTCACAGAGTTTGGGAAGTAGTAGTAGTTAAGACTTCCTTACTTCCTGCTGATGGGCCTGAAATACAGAAAGAAAAAAAAAGGATTTCTACTGTGAAATCGGATAGATATGTTCAAATTCCAGCTCCACCATTAACAGTTCTGTAGTGTTGGAAAAATACTTCACTTCTTGTAATCTCATTCTGTATCTGTAAAATGATGATTCACACCTATCTCACAGGATGACTCTGGGGATTCTATGAAGGCGTTCATATAAAGTGCCTGGCACTGTTCTGATAGATAGTATGTCTTCCATAAGTGATAACAATCATTGTTGTCATAATTATCAGAAACCCTGTAATATGGCTATTATGTGGAGAGAGAGATAAGCAGACCCAGAGAGGGAAAGGAACTTGAGAAAACCCTTGGGAAACTGTGGATGCAGGCATGTAAAGGATGCCTTCAGTAACAAAACTGATGTGGAGATAACGCCCTGTGGAAGTTTCATATAAACCATCCTCTGAAGAGTCCTGGGGTCTAGCAGAGGGATGGCAGGAGCAGGGATGGAGAGTGTAGGAAGAGACATCCTGGCCCCTGGCTCCAGTCCCACTCCAACCAGAGCAACCTTTATTTGTTTTTCATGTTTGGTCTTGGATACATGAAGCAATGATTCCACCACCAAAAAACAGTTTTAAAGCTGTTTATCAGAAGGCAAGAAATGCTCTTCAGAATCAGGTGTCTGCATGCTTAGGATGAAAACATCTCTAAGCTCACCTATTTTTCCACTAAAATGTAAACTCCATGAGAGCGCCACATTTTGTCTGTCTTGCTCACAGGCATGTCTGGAGTGCCTAGAGGAGCACCCAGCACAGGGTGGGCACTCAGTACATATTTGTGGAATGAACAAACGCACCAAACAAATGTCCATACCTTGCAGTTTTCTTTGAATTATGGGTAGCAAACTAAATTCATCCCCCACTAAAATGCCTGTTGGGAGTTGTGTTAGTTAACTAGATCTCCCAAATATTGATCTTCAGTGCTATAAAAATAGCCATTCTATGGGAGCAGATTTTCTTTGCTTCCAAGAATGATTCTGGCATTCCTGCTGACCAGCTTAACTAAAGACAGACACACACTCAGTTTTATGTTGGTTGTTTGGTGCGTGAAGACAAAAGATTAAGCAACCAATTAGATACATTTCCTAATAAACTTAATAGTGACTTGAGAATTTGAAAATACAATCTTGGAGACATTAAATGAAATATAAAATATCAACTAGCACAAGCATAAGACTTTGCAGTTTACAAAGGGCTCTCACATGTGTTTCTCATTGAATGTATGGAACAACTCCAAGAGATAAATAGACTGGTGGTATTATCATCATTCTAATTTCGTAGATAGGAGAAGCAAAGCTCAGTCAAGTTAAGTGACTTGCTCAAGGTCACACAACTAGTAAATACTATGTGCCGAACCTGCACACAGATGCTCTGATTCCATTCCTTGTGCTCTTTCTTCAGCATCATACTCTATTTAATTTTATTATCCAAATAATAACTAGTTGGAGCAATCCAGAATTATCAGGCTTTCCATAAGTTTACTAAATATATTTTGAGAAAACTTATTTGCCTGTTTGATGAGTGAATGCTTGGTGGTATATTATTTTAACTTTATTTTTTAATACATAATACATGGGTTCAAAAATCAAAATATTAAAATGTATACACTGAGAAGTCAAATATCTTCTTCATCTCCATTGATCACAGTTTCCTCTTGCCTCTATTAATAGCCAGTTAAATTAATGAGGAACTTATCTAAATAAAATCTAAAACTAAGACCATAGAGGAATACAGGTAAATCTTATTGGTAGTATTTTAAAGAAGAAAAAACTGCTTAACAGGAGAATGCATAATGGCCGGGGGAGTTAAGGAATGAAACTGTTATTTCTTAGTTGGCTTACCTGCTCTTCATGCCTAAAGATATTTTCCCAAATCAGAAATAATTTTATAGTGTTAGATATATTTTACACTGTTAGATAAATTCTCTTTCTCTCTCTTTCTCTCTCTCTCTCCTTCCTTCCTTCCTCCCCCTCCCTTCCCCTCCCCTTCGCTCCCCTCTTCTCCTCTCCTCTCCTTTTCTTTCTTTTTATTGAGACAGGGTCTTGCTCTGTCGCCCAGGCTGGAGTGTAGTGGTGCAATCTCAGCTCACTGCAGCTTCCGCCTCCCCGGGCTCAAGGGATCCTTTTACCTCAGCCTCCCAAGTAGCTGGGACCACAGGTACACACCACAATGCCCAGCCCCTTTTTGTGTGTGTGTGTGTGTGTGTGTTTTTTTTTGGTAGAGACGGAGTTTCTCTATGTTGGCCAGGCTAGTTTTTAACTCCTGAGCTCAAGTGATCTGCCTTCCTTAGCCTTCCAAAGTGCTGGGATTACAGGCATGAACCACTGTACCTGGCCTAGATTTTTCTTTCAGTGTGACTATCATAATAACCAAGGTGCTGTATATTGCCAAGGGATCACATGTTCCAAAAGAAATCTCCATGCAATTGTACTTCATTAACTGGTGTGATTTTCTAAAAAAATTGGAACACAATAATCTTTAAAGAGGTTATTAGCATCTAAAGGGATATGAAATCAAGGTTAAAGCCACCCCGTTCCCTTGGATATATGTGCAAAAATTAACCAGTTTCTTATCATAGACATCTTCATACAAAGATGTCTTTATTACACAATAGTCAATGTGTAAATACCTCTGTTGAAGGTCACTCAGAAGAAGTTATTTTATAAATGATTGATTTCTTAGTAATGTAAATAATCATATCCCATTTTATCCAAATTTATAACATACTCATGCAGCACATAATGATGTTTCAGTTAACAACAGGTCATACATACAACAGGGGTCTTATAAGATTACAATAGCATATGTTTATAGTACCTTTTTTTTTTTTTTTTTTGAGACCGAATCTCGCTCTGTCACCCAGGCTGGAGTACAGTGGCACAATCCCGGCTCACTGTAACCTCCACCTCCCAGGCTGAAGCAATTCTCTGCCTCAGTCTCCCAAGTAGCTGGGATTGCAGCCACCCGCCACCATGCCCGGCTAATTTTTGTATTTTTAGTAGAGATGGAGTTTCACCATCTTGGCCAGGCTGGTCTTGAACTCCTGACCTCGCAATCCACCTGTCTCGACCTACTCAAGTGTTAGGATTACAGACGTGAGTCACCGCACCCGGCTGTAGTACCTTTTATATGTGTAGATGCGGAAATACTTACTGTTGTGTTACAGTTGCCTGCAGTATTCAGTACAGTAACATGCTGTACATATTTGTAGCGCAGGAGCAAGAGGCCATACCACATAGCCTAGGTATCTATTAGGCTGTATCATCTAGGTTTGTGTAAGTGCACTCAGATGTTCCCACGGCGAAAGACCCGTTTCTCAGGACATATCCATTGTTAAGCAGTGCAGTGCTGTATTTTCCTTTTCTTTTAAATATTTGAATTTCCTACAAAAAAAGATAAAGACATATTTGAATTTCTTAAAAATAAGTGTTATTCATTTTGGGAGATTTTCCCAGCATGCAAAAAAAGTAGTAGTGTTTCAGAGACAATTCCCCACTGTTGTATGCTTAGTAATAAGCAGCAGAAACACAAAGAGCATTCTAGAAGAAACACAATTATCTATAAAATTGCAGATAAATAGTTGCTTTAGGTAACTATTAGTGAGAAAATGAAAGTAGTGTGTCTACACAATCATTATCAAAACAAAGCTGAAACAAAGCCCAGAGAAATGAAGATGTGATTATTAGGAGGGGTGCAGGAGGCAGAAGGAGACGTAGAGAAAATTGCTGAGGAAAATCAAATGTGTTCAACTTGGATAGTTCTGTTTATCATTAGGAACACATTTTTCCTTCCTTCTGATAGATTCAACAGAAAATGTTTTTAATAGTTTACTGACATGTGGATATTTAATTTTCTTATTGGAAGCAAAAAAAATTGGATTTTCTTGTTAATCTCTTATTTGTTCATTTTGTGGTTATTGGTGTTGAACTATTAAGGATACATTATTGTAATTTTTTTCTTTAAGCTGTTAAAATTTCCTCCCAATTTGTATTGTCCTGTGTTTGACTTTCTTAACTATAAACCAAAAATAAAAAGTAAAAATTTACAGAGAGCTGGAGAGTACAGAGCAAGCTATATAAAAAAAAAAGCAAGTATAATATCTGGCTTTAAAGTATGATGTGTCTTATTTTATAAAACAAGAGCTGGTCTTTAGAAAAAAGAACTAAATGCATTTATCAAACATTTACTATATGTCAGGCAGTTTTCTTAGGCACTTTTATCTAAATTCATACATCCAAATGTATGTCTCCTCTTATCTTCTCCCCAGCTATACCTCTCCTTGAATGTTTACTCAGATGACACCAAATTGCTCAGAATAATTTACATAATGTACATAAATAATTTTATACTCTGTGGCTTAGTTATTATTATCTGCCCAGAATTTCCTTCTTCCTTTGCCTACTCAACATACCTTTTCTTTCAAAGAACAAGCTAGAGACTGTCTCCTCTAGGAAGCCTTCCCTAATCATACCCTCCATCCCCAGGAGAGGATGCGTCCTCTGTGTTATCTCAGCATCTTGTGTTGTTGCCTTTCTCCCTCAGGCTTGGACTTAATGTAAACAAGTATCTGACCTCTCCAGAGACTATGAGCTTTGGGAAAGGAGTGATTCTAGTAGGAAGTCAATAAACGTTTGATGAACGATTCAATCCAATCGATCAATAAAAATTTAAGTGCCAATAATATTTTCAAGCCTGTGCATCAGGAAAATGGGTCAGTTCATGTGGAGAAGCTGATGCTACGCCTTAAAATAATAAAAATAAATGGTAAACAGTTTGACAAAGCCAAAGGAGAGCTTTTACTCTACACCGTCATGAAGGTCCACTTAGGAAGGAATGAACAGGAAAAAAAAAATAAACAAACCTACAAGTGAATGTGGAAAGAACAGGTAGTAACTAATTATAATACTTGTTATCATTATGGAGGGCCCAGTGTGTCTATATATTTATGTACATTATGCCATTTAATTCTCACAAAACACTGTAAACATTGTTATTCCTACTTTGTGAATGATGGAATAAATCCCAAGGAAATTACACAACAATTAAGTAGCAGAGGCAAAATTCTGACAATAGCCTGACTCTGTTGTCCATTTGAAACACCACATCTCCAAGAAGGGCCAACAGCCAGATCTTAACTGCCAACCTCTGGGTCCTCACCTATTCCTCACTTCTTTAGAAGGAGAAAAAGGCCATGCTCACTTAACTAGTATAGGCTAAATTCATGGATTTTATAGCACTTTTCCTTCACAGCCTCATTAAACTTACATGCATGGCCTCAGGATCTGCTGAGCCGCATTATGCTGCTGAGCCCTGGGGCTTTAGAATGCTCCTTTGCTCTAAGAGAGCACTTTCCTTAAATCTGGCAAAGTCATTGCTTAGTAAAATATACACCAACTATCTGAGCAATTGAGGGAAGAAGGTAGTGATTATGGTTTAAAACTGGGTATAAAAGCAAGCAGATTACCATCGAAGTGAGAATTTCTGAATGTGATTTGGTCTAAATGGAACTGTGATTAGGAAAAGAAAAGAGACATCTGAAAAGGTTATGAAAAGAAAAATAATAGCAATTTTGAATTTCAACTAAATGGGTGAAATCTGGGGGGACTGATCACAAATGGAAATACTTTCTAAAGCATCTACTCTAAAGCATCTAATGTCGAAGGTACAGACGCAACAGGAAACTGCACACAACCTTTCAGGAGCAACATATTTGGTTCATTATTAATAAATTCTATTTGAATAAAGTAAGATCAAATGCATATAAAAGATGTTGCTGAGGTTATAATCAGCAGCAGCAAAATTGTTTCTTCTGTAAAAGAAAAAAATCAGAAAAAAAAGCTAAGAGGGATGAGTTTTATTGTCAGTAAATATGTATTATCTCGGTAGTCATAAATGTAAGACTGGATATAATGGGCTTGATTATTGAGCCACTGGAAAGTAAACATTCAGAAAAAATAAAACTTATTTCTTATGAAGAAAGACAAAGCTGTCTGAAGATAGAACAGAAGTCAAGTGCAGTGCTTCTGCTACTTGGCTAGCTGCATGACCTTGTCAAAGTTATTTAGCATCTCCAACCTTCAGATTTCTCATCTGTGAAAAGGGACTAACACCTACTTCATAGGGTAATTTTGATGGACAAGTTATAATCATAACTCCTGACTCATAGAAAGTATCCAGTAAGTATTAATTACAAAATAATGAAAGTTAATGTTGCAAAGTCCCTACCATATACCAGATGGGGTTTATGTATTCCACATATTCATTAATATAATCCCTAAAACAAGCCTATGAGATAGGGGCTATGATTATTTCCCTCTCAGAGATGTACAAACCAAAGCACAGAAAGGCTCAATAACTTGCCAGAGATCACATGGCAAAGTGTTAGTGCTGAGATTCAAATTCTCCTGCTCTTGACCATCAGAGCATACTACCTTTTCATAGTAAAACGATAGCCTGTTTTAGTTTCTTCACAGCATTTGTCACCACATATAATTATCTTATTCATTTGCCATGGTCCTCCTTCTCCCAGTTGAAAGTAAGCTCCATGAGAACAAGAACCTAACTGAATTATAGTTGTAATACCCAGGTGATGGGATAATTCTCTGATCAAGAATTATTACTACATGACACACATTTATCTATGTAACAAATCTATACATTTTGCACATGTACCCCAGAATTTAAAAGTTGAGGGGGAAAAATCTATCCTAAAAAACAGAACACTACAGAATAATTAATCCCAAAATCTCCATATCCCAATGCCAAAAACCTGTGATTATGTCACCTTACATGGCAAATAGAACTTTTCAAATGTGATTAAATTAAGGATCTTAAGATGAGAAGACAATCCTGGATTATCTGGATGTGCCCAATCTAATTGCAAGGGCCTTTTGATTAAAAAAAAAAAAAAAGAGGCAGGACAGTCAAAGAGAAGACGTTATCACAGAAGCAGAGACCAGAGTGACAGCCCGAGAAAGACTAGATGGGGCATCGCTGGCTTTGAAGACAGGTTCTTCCCGGGACCTCTAGGAGGAATGCAGTGCTGTGGACAGTTGATTTATTCCAGTGAAACCTATTTTTGTCTTCTAAACTCCAGACTCTCAGATAAGTGTATGTTACTGTAAGCCACTAAAAAATAATAATAATAATTGTATTTACTATCGGTAAATACGAATGTTAAGAAGCCATAAAAAAATGACGAGAGAATCAAGTAAAAAATGAAAGAAAATACAGGTAAGAAGTTAAGATTCTAAGAGACAATAGCAAACAAAAGCATTGCTAGTAATGATTCAGAAGTTGTCCCACAAATTAGCAGGCAGTTTGTTTAGAAAAGATAGCCTTGGCAAAATATATGGCACGTATATTTTTTCTCCAATGTTGATAATATAATTAAAGACACACAACCTCATTTTTCCTCGTTTTTCCAATTTGTAAGAAGGAGGAGTACAGTGGAATCAGCATTGCCATAGAACACAAAGAAGAATACCAAAAACAAATAGGCTCAACTCAGAACTCATTATAAAAAAGGCATTCAGTGAAATCTCCCAAGATTGATCTTAATATCCATATTGCTTCTAAGAAGAAAATATGATAATAGTGCTTGTCAACATCCAAGTAACTCAGCAAAACACAATGTCAAGGAAATAAAATGGACAGTGTATGCTGCCAAGTGTGCTCTCAATATTTCATGTAGATCTACTATCTAATAAATGGATCTACTTTCTATTTATTATCTACGTCTACATTCCAGACAAACATACACTATCACTATTGAGTATTTTTGGATAGCAATTCTAATACCTTTACTTTTCACTGGTATGCAAGGTAACAGTTTTCTCTCTCTCTTTAGTTGGAGAAACTCAATTGTACATTTATTGTGCCTGCTGTGTTCCAGCCCTTTGCTAGGCACTGGGAACAAAGACACTCTCACTCTCAAAGACTGAAAAAGCAAGGTCGACTTGGCTTCCGTGTCTGTCTGTCTGAGACATCTGTCTGCATATTGGGTTCTCATGTTGCATTAAACATCTAACCTCTGTTAAAACTGAAGGTATATCGTTAGTGTCATAGGCCCAAATCCAGCCTTTGGTGCACAAATGGACACTTTTGTGATTTCTGTTAAAAGCCAATCCCAAATCAAAAGCGATTTTCCTTTCTGGATATAAAAGAACAAAGCAAGAGCCAGAATTTTGCTTTAGAATATATTTATAGTATGGAATTTTAAAAGGTAAATATTTCCCCTTTTCAAGACAGAAACTAAGATGTCTGGATTATTTTCAGAACAAATCTGCTGCCTCTAAGTATTTTGATTAATTCCTCTAACAGTAATTTCTTAAAGTATGTGTTTTTAATTCTGTATCCTGTTAAAATGTTAATTTTCCATCAAGAGCTTTAGAGAAAATGTGAGCTTTAAAAAAATTGTTTTAACACTCTGATAAAATAATTCATTTGACATAGCTATGAGCAGTTACCCAGGACTTTCTTTAGGCTATACCAGGACAAAAAAAAATAAAGAACAAAGAAAGTCAACAAATGTTTCCAACATTAATTTTCTCTAACCTCGGAGTTGAGGATACAGGAGAGATGTCATTTTAATACTCTAATGGAACACGTAATTTTAAGTAAAGTTTTTAATTGTGTTTCTAAAAACCTGGATCATATCCATGTCAAATCTAGGGAGTATGCCTTCTCTACCTGCCCGCACCTATAGGGCAGGCCTATCAGCCTAACATTCTGCAACCTGAAAGCCGAGTTTGTCTCTCCTCAAGTCTGGGACAGACCACAAACATCTGGCTTTAAAGGCCCTAGTATTGTAATGACTGAAATAGAGAACATCTACTGAGTGAAGAAAAAGGCACTGAAGTGAAGTGATTAAAGCAGACTCCAGAACCAGACTCCTGTGTTCAAATCCTGAATCTGTCAATTATCAGCTGTGAGACCCTAGGAAAGGTACTTAATCTCTTGGGGCATCAGTCTCTTTATTAGTAAAACTGAGATAATAGTAGTAGCTCCATTATAAGATAATTTAAGATTAAATGGGTTAATATTTATAAAGTTCTTACAATAGTGACTCAGAGATAATAAATCCTAAGTGTTAATTGGCAGAGAGAGAGAGCAACTCCCATCCAACCTCACCACCACGGCAAGGTCAGTGACATTGGCCTTTTCACTTTCCCTGCACACCTCTTTAGGGCAACTGGCCTTTGTGATTTCCATTTTTCTTCAGCACCACTCATTCAAATTACTTTAATCTGATTTTACTTGGCCAAATATATTAATTAAACAACTATATATTGAACATCTATGATACATCATCACTTTCCAGTTCCAAAAGCTGGGAGTGGCAGGGTAGGAAACTTTCCCTCCTGCCGCCCCACAATCATTACTCCCACCACAATCACTCCCACTGGGATTTTCTGAGCCCTGCACCTGTCTCAGGGGATCTGGTAGCCAATGCTTACGTGCTTCCAGCCATGCGAAGTACTGCTGTGACTTTACATAAGCTGGTATGAGGCTTACTGCCATTTATTAAGAAATGGCTTCTCCTTCCCAAACAACTCACTTACAGATAGAATCCAAAACAGTTTTCAGAGGCTCTTGTTCAAACAAATGCCTAACATGGGCTTACCTGAAAGATATGTTCTGAAAGATCTTGAACTTCTCCGAATTAGGTGCAATGCCTGTTTTATAAATGGACCCACTTTACAAGAATATGAGATCTGGCACAAAATAGACAATATTTTTAAATGAGTTATTAATATTGACAGGACCAGTGAGAGAAGAAGGACAGACAATATTGTAGGAACCATTGAGCATGACTAGAGAGAAATTTCAAAGTGAAGAGTGGGATATGTGTCCTGGAGTAATTAACGTTGAGTGTAAAATGTAGCTAATGTATGATATAGCATTATATGTTGTATTCCATTTTAAAAACCTGTCAATTATAACTATAAGATATGATCAACTGTAAGATGCAGCCTTAATTCAGGGATATAAAAATGTGGAAATACCTGCCTTTTACAATTGTTGAAATACGGTGATCATTCACATTTTCCTTGCAGCTCACCCGGTGAACAGTCACCTGTGGTATAAGTGAGATGCGCTGTGGGTTCTGTGGGTTTCTCTCTGCATTTGCGATAAGTTCACTCCTTTCATTCCTAATGAAGAGTGCAATTTGCAATGCAAGCAAAAGTCAGAATGAAGCTACAATAAAAATAATCTTGATTCACACTAATTTATTAAAAATCATTTCTGTGGGAACACATGGACAGAAAGAAAAGAATGACAGACACTGGAGCCAATTTGATGGTGGAGGGTGGGAGGAAGGAGAGAATTTTAAAAAATCTATTGAGTACTATGCTTATTACTCGAGTGACTAAATAATCTGGACACCAAAGCCCTGCAACACGACTTACCTATATAACAATCCTGCACATGTATCCCTAAACCTAAAATAAAAGTTAAAAAAACTGTTCTAAATTTTAGTTCTTTGTATGTAATTACTAAAATAAGATATATTAGTGTGCAATGCTCCATAGGAGAGAACTGACGTCCAAAGCTAGTAAAAGGGTAGTATGACAGCCCTTTATAGGGAACTTTGCCTTCAAGGTGGCCAGGGAGATTGCTGTTCAAAAAGCCAACCTTGCAGATGGGAACAGAAAATAACAACAGCAAAAAAAAAAAAAAAAAAAAAAACCTACTTGCTTTAAACTATATCACAGACTCTGACTCAGATGTTCAAAGCTTCTAAGAAGCTGTCATATAACAATTTTATTCCTAATCTCTGCACTTAGGTTTGCCATCATCCTTATCATGAAAAGTGCTACAATTCCCAAACTCATGGCACAGTCAAACATGTGTTGACAAAATCTTTATACAAAATGTGAGGTATAGTCGATAAAATCTTTAGAACAAAATGTGAGGTGATGCCAGAATGTGGTGTCAGTTGTGCCCTAACTTAATTAGAAAGCCACTGAAACGAATAGAATGGTCAGCCTGCAGCGTGGTCTTCCCTGCTCTGTCACACAGCATCAGAAAGTTACCTGCAAGGGCCAGATGCTTGTTAAGAACATCTATGAACTGTGTTGTTTATGTTTTTGTTTTTGAGTCAGCAATCACTGACAGATTTTAGAAACTGGCAGAAATAACGAATCAGACATTTAATTTGCCAGGGCAATCTTGTACTTAAGATAAAGGGATCTGGCTTTGTGATGCCTTCTTCAAAATATTAATTTCTCTTTTGAAACCATTTGGTTTCAAATCACATTTGGTTTCAATATCTTATTTAAAATGTATTTTTACTTACATATCATCTTCTGTGAGCCCTTTACTAGCCTGAGAGTTAGACCATGGACTTTGAGCTTCTCAAGGATTACAGCAGCATTCTTTTCACAGTTTCTTGGTATTTGCCCTGCATCTGGTAATTATAATAACTCCCTGGGAGATTCCAGGGAAAGTTTCAAGCCAAGTAAGAACTGGAAGTGAAAGACCTCCACATGCAAATAAAGATATTTTTTATTTAAGTAAGATTGATTGAGTAGCTATGCTGTTCTGTGATCTGTGCTAGGTGCTGAGTTTATGAGGATTAATGATACAGCTCCTGGCCTCCCTGTTTTCCATCTACTAGGGAACACATGACCGCACGTTCTCAGGGGTGATCCAATAGCGAGAAGCACAGGGCGCTTAGAGATGTCTATGCAGCCGTTTGCATTCAAGTGGAAGGAGTCTAGAAGCAGTTAGTTAGTCTAGGACCTGAAGTTTGGGGCAATGGGAACTAGGAATCCAATTCAGACATACACACAAATGCAATTCAGACAGAAACAAACAACAGGTACAAAGCTTCAGAGAAGAATGAACAGGGGTGCATTTGTTTCAGCGACTACCATTATTCAATATAATTGAATTATATTGAATATAATGGATTATATTGAATATATTGCAAATTGTAATTGTAAATTAAGACATAAACTGGGGATTGGACAAATATCAGACTGGCAAGGAACAACTGATAGACTGGAAGTGAATAATTTGTGTAGAATTTAGCATAGGGATTATTTACCAAAAAGTGAGCAAGATGTATTAACACTTGAGAGATACTCCAGGACTATAAGGTATGGGATTGTTACCCCTCCTAGACATAAAGGGACAAGGAGAGGGAGCAATTATCCGACTGAAGAGAAAGATTCTGCTGATGAGACTGCAGTGAGGAATTCAGCAAATAAATGCCCATTCTCACTGTTATTCTGTCTCTCATCTTCTGCTAGTGTTCTCCCTTTGCCATTCCCAATCAGAAGCTGTATATGGTCCATGCTTATCAGCTTCCCAGGCACAGATCAGAGTGAAGAAGAATGGAGAGCTGAGAAGCCAACAATCAAAATCTATACAGCATAAATCTGAAGAGAAAAATTTGGCTAAACCTTGAAAGGTCTTATATCTTCTGCTCATTGTCTTATACCTTAAGACAATGAGGTTCGTTCAAAGGTTGTTAAATAAGGGAGTATTTTTACAGAGACAACCCACGTCATATTTGATGTGGGCAGAAAGGTAGGGCAAGACTAGGGACACAAAGAGGTGTTAGTAAGTTGCAACAGTTACCTAGGCAAGAGATTGTGGTATTGAACTGGGAAGATGCCAGTGGAAATGGAGAGAAGGGACTGGATTTGTGACTGATCTATTTGGTGACAGCTTTTAGTTGTTGTTTTATTTTAATTTGTTTTTTTAGAATAGATGGAAATGGTGAGATTAGAGAAGAAAGGGAGCAGACATTGAACTAGAAGTCTAGAAGGAGAAAGAATATGTGTTTAAGACTTGGTGTCAGCTTTTGCACTATGCAGCTGAGTTACCCAGTTCATTCAGCCTCTTTGAGTCTCAATTTTGTTATCTGTCAATAATGGGAATATAACCTGGACCTCTTAATTTTAGTAGTCTGTTCTTTTTCATTCATCTTGAGCCTGAAAACAATTTCAGCGCACCAGGTGAAGAGCTTTTAATGAACTGAGCCTGTCAAGGGAACTTCAGGAATTCACAAGAAGAGTCTGAGAATATTGCTCAGCTAAGGGGTTTTTGGATGTTGAGTTTGTTTATTAAGCAATTCAACTGTTAGTGCCTTATATTTTAATGTAAGGGAATAGAAGATCACCCATGAAGGGAAAGTTAGCATGTCCTCTCTGCCCTCCAAATATCACAAACCATATTCCATATTCATTTTGAAATGTTTTAATAAAACATCTTTGGGAATTTCAAGACTCCTTTTTGAATGGCCTACTTGTGAGTTTTGGAATCTGGGACAGAGTTGAGCTGAGCTGGTAATTATTATCAATGTTGTAATTATTAATTTGCGTTCTGGATGTCCTTTATAGAACCTATAGGACTTTTCCTAGTGAAGAACAGGAGTTTGGCAGTCCATCTTAACTACTAGTATTAATTTTGCTGCAGTGATCTTTCTCCATTTAAAACCGCTCTGAGTACAAAGCCCTCCAAGGTCTCATCTAACATTCTGTGATTTTGTGTCAACGGGAACCTCTCTCACAGAGGAAAATCACTTCTCAAAGAAACGGGTAGGGTGGTATGACAGGAGCATGAGTGTAATTTGTCGAACAATGAATCCAGGGAGGAACTACTCTAAATTAAAGTTCTACAACGAAAAACTGAATCAACAAAAACAGCTGGAAAGCAAAGGCATTTGCTAAAGCCTTCAAGGTCACAGCTGTGCTAATTAAAAGAAAGCCCAAGGGGGTCGAGCAAATTTTGAATAGAGTTTTTGATGCCCCCATCTGAACTGCTGTTCCCTTGCTGTTCACCACAGGTATTTGTTCTCTCCAACCACAATCCTACACTCATACATGTGCCTTGATTTGGAATGTGCCCTCTGCCATTTGGCTATCCCTGTCTACCTCTTATTTTCCAGTCAACTCATACAACCTGACCTTCCAGGACAGCTCAAGTCGTCTTCCTCTCTAAAGCTTCCAGTTGCTATCTTTCTATCTTCTGAACCATTATTGTACTTTATCTATATAGACACTTAATGACTTTTTACTTTGTGTCATAGTAATTTATGTATTTCTTATTCTATCCTTTAAATCAGAATCTTTCTGATTCATCCCAGTGTCTGATACATATTAGATACTCAATGTATATCTCTTGATTGAATGAATGAAGCAATTAAACACTCAATCAGTGAAAATAAATAGCATCTCTTTCAAAGTATACTTTCTCTGTGGCCTTGGAAAGCATCTCTTTTACAGTTTCTTCTTTATCAAAAGTTCAGCACTTATATCCATAAAAATATTATATTGTAAAATGGTAAATATCCTAAGAAATTATATAAATTATACAATTGCAAACTATATTATGAGTAAAGAGGAGGGTGACATAATCAAAACGAGAATGATCAGCCTAGAAAGTAAGATTGAAGCTATGGTATTTAATTATTTTTAAGTTACTTTTATTAACTCCTTACTGTATGTCAAGCACTGGACTAAGCAGATTACATTCATTGTTTCTTTTAACCTTAAAACATGTCTGTGAGATAGTTACTTGTATTATCTTTATTGTACACACTAGGAAACTGAGACTTGGCAAGGCTGAGTAATCTATTCTAGATTACCCAGACATTAAGTAACAGTGCTGGTTTCATGTACGGCTCATATATAACTTCATTTATGCTGTACTATGCAATGAAGTCTTATAGATTTGGATAAATGAGCCTAGAGAATAGAAGCAGCCTGTTCTCCTATAGGCTGCAAAGATAGGTAAAGGGAACACGGCTGGTAAGCTAAAGGATCAAGGAATCCAGTCCCCTGATGGACTGGGTTGGGTGGGGGGGGGCACGTAGAGGGGGTGCATAGTTCTGTGGGGTAATCAGAAGTGACGTGGAAAGAAGTGTGGAGCCTGAAAAGGGACAGCATTAAATGACAGACCAAGAAGGCTGAACTAGATCCTGATGGAAATGAATGCGAGACTAATCAATAGAAACGGCAGGTTAGGAAGATTAGTCTGGCAGAGGCACACAGAGTTGATGGGTAATAGAGAGACTTGTTAGGTTACAGAATTTTTTGTTAAAACCTTCAGAGTTTTTCTTCCAAGAAAAGAAAAGATATTTATAGCCAGCAGACATTTTATTTGAACTTAGATCTCTGTATGATTACTTCCATATAACCATTTTCTAGCCTGAATTCTGTAATAATTACATCCTTAACTTACGGTTGGTGGACACAAATGTTAGCTTTCTCCTTTGTATCAACCAAAGTCAGTAGGGGTAACAGACATGGTGATCAGTACTCAGTGCAGTTGTTCTGAGAACAGTTTTTCTACAGGTGGTTATGGGAAGTGAGTGGGAGACAAAATAAGGCAAATTAAAAAGTAGAAAAAGAAGAGAAGGGAGTGGTAGTTATATTAAAGGAACTTTAGGCATCACAGTCTGATGAGGAAAGGGAATGCACATGTGAGTATGAGTGTGTATGAAGTCAGGGAAACTTTCTAAAAAGCCCTAAACCCCGCTTCATCAAGCCATCTCCTTTAAACAACCCTGAGATCAACACAAAGCATCAGTATCCCTGTTTCTGATAAACACAAATTATCTGAAGTCTCCTTACCTTTGCCCCAGTCTCTGAAAGCCTTCATCTACTCATCTCAGTCTCTCTTTTAAAGACAGTTTGCTTTACAACACAGTGAGTTGTCCATACCATTATGCATTGAGTAGCTGCCTTGGATCCCACCTCTGGGTCCCAGCTCACCTCTATAACACTTTCAGTGCCACGTCAGGCCTCAAAGTAGTTCTTTATTAAGTGATGACTTTCTAGCTTTGCCAAGTTTCAGAATGTAAACAGTGCAGTCTCTAGTCAATAGAAACCAATCAAATTGTTTGAAATATACAAATTCACTGATAGTAAGAACCAAAGCAGTATGAAAAAGTAGAAGAGCCCTAGCTCTGGAGTCAAACTGACTTCTGAATTCCAACTCTGTCACTTTCTCTGCAGACCTTGGGAAAGTTGTTTAGCCTTTCGGAGCCCCATTTTTTTCATAGTGAAAATGAGAGTCATATAATTTCCTCAAAAGTAAGACACGTAAACAAAATAAGGCAGACAGAACCTCCTAAAAGAGAACAAAACACAAACTAAGCACACAGTGAATAGGACAGGATGAATAACTGTCATCCTCATAGGCACATTTGCCACATATGCATATTGTGTATGTGTGTTTAATATAGAATATATGATGTATATTTCTATATTAGTGCTTTATATATTTGTAATATCTAAGATAGTGTGACACATGGTATGTGCTCAATAAATATTTGCTGAAAAAGCTGAAGGGCTAACTATAATGGATTTTTCTCATACAAAAGTTGTATTTTATGTTAATAACAAACTCCAAGACTCCCTAAGACTGCTAACTCTATGTGACAATCCCCAGTAACAGATTATAAAGATGGAATTTTTTTCATTTATTTACATATTTTTTCAAAACTGTTTTGGATTACTTTTATCAAATGCTTTCTCTGGAATGAGATGCTATTGTGTTTTATGTGTATTAGCACATTTAAGCCTCACAAGAATCCGATGAGGTTATTATCTCCTTCTTTCAGGTGAGGAATCTGAGAAATAAAGATCAGTTCAGGCTCACAGCTTGTAGAAGGAAGACCCAGACTCCAACCGGGAAGTCTGGCCTTAGAGTCAAGACTTGATATTACTGTCCTTTCTCTTCACATGTTTTTATTGTTGTTTTGTTTGTTTGCTCTTAGCATAAAAATTATGAAAATTAGCAATATTGCTCAGTCTTTTAAAGTACAGTAAAAATAAATGCATTTGGCAATCTTATATCTTTACCAATTATATAATTACACTAAGTGAATAGCTATTTGCCATCTTTAGCACACAAAACATTATATAAGTTCACACTTGAGAGTGAAACCCGTGGCTGAGGTGGTTCTAAAAGTAGGTAATACATTCTGGATTTTACTTCTGTTAAATAATTATAAATTATTTCCTAAATTAATTCAGTGAAATAATTATATAACTCAAAAAGATTCTAATTCCGAGGGTGTGGTGCTTCTCCATAATGATACATGAGACTGTTCTTTTGGCTCTAAAGTTTAAAAGCAAAGGATTAGTTAAGAAGAATTAAATATACTGAGGAATGAATGACCCAGTTTAATGTTTCGCTGAAGCAAAAAGTGCATACAGTAGGATTTTGAGATTTTCAAAATTAATTTGTAACTGTTTGAGTGTAACTCATAAGGCCCATAGCTTGTAATGATTTGTAATTTTGTTAAAGGCACGTGTGGGAATAAACTCTTAACTAGTAAAAGAGTCTACCAACCACCTAAAGCCAAATTTCAAAATACCTATATTCTCTTCTCAGCCTTAATTGCCTAGTAACCTCCATAGTCACTTCCAATTCCTCTTTCTCCTAGAGGCTTTATTTCAAATGGTCTAACTGACCCCTAAGGTTTGTATGGTTAACCATTTCATTTCCACATGCATATTTATTATAATAGCTTAGATTCATGGCCGATAAATTAATACTATAAAACATAATGTGTGTTCATTAATCTAATCAACAACTATGGAATTTTTCAGGCTGTGGAAATCAAAACAGTGTTTTTTGAGTCTGGGAAAGTAATAAAATATTCCTATATTTACCCTTTGTTAATGAACTTAAATATACTATCTAGATGCTTACAGAGTATTACATTAAAAATGCTATGTATGTATGTACATTCATATTTATATGAGACTATTACCCTGAAATGAAAACACAGTCATATCTAGTTTCTGCCATTTGCTTGTGGACATCTTCCACAGACTTGATAAACTTAAGTTTATCAAGCAACTCTATAAACTTAAGTTTATCAGACTTGAGTTCTGATAAACATATCACAAACTCTTGATATCAGAGTATATCTAATTTTGAATAGCTTAAAGCAATTATAGTAATTCAAATATATAATTTGTGCTGGAAACATAATTTTAAAATATTAACTTGTATCCTTTTTATTATAATTACATTTATTTCTTTATTTAAAAAACCTACATTCAAAAAATGTTATTTTGTTTACACAATCTTCTTTGAAGTAAGGTAAAAGTAGGTAAGATCTTGCAACACATCAATTTACCTTTTGAATGTTAATAATAGGCAACATTCATTTAAATTTTTTCACAACAAATAAATCTGACATTTAAACATGCTGGTATTTAGAAGCTAGAAATATATTCTAGTACTTACCTAAAATCATGTTATATTTTCCTGGATGCAAGTTAGTTTTTTTCCCTTTCTGAAATGAAAACTATTAGAGCAGTTTGAATAAACAATTATAAATTAAATTACCATTAGTAATTACATCTTTTTCATCCTGGGCCATATCTTTGCCAATATTGTTTCTCTAACTAACTCACAGCACTCTCTTTGCTTTCTGATTACTTCTGTTTCACGTGGCAAATTGTTTCCTCTTGTATCTGTGTTTCAATAAAATGCTTGTATCTCTTACATGATAAGCTTCAGCAATCACAAGTAAGGCCCTTAACCTTTGGTCCTCCTGAATCTCTAATCATCAAGTCACAGGGCAGAAAGGCAGCCACCAAAGTGAGGAGTGTAAAGTGATTAAGTGGAATAGACCCCTATTTTATTTACCAGCAGTAAGGATAAGAGATCTCTACCTTCTTAATGCAAATGATAAATGTTACTTTTGTAATTTACTCCCTTTAATTAGCATGATGCACTGCTTCTCCACAATGGGAGTCCTAAATATAGGAGGTTCCAACACAATAAATTAAAGACAATTAGGCAAGACAGAAGTCAAATTCATTATTTGCAATTCTAATCCTCTCATTGAATATACTTGACATTTAATGCAAAACAAGAATTCCACTGCCTTCCAAGGATTTATACAATAGTAGATACTCACTAAAAGGTTGTTAGAAACTTCACTCCTCCCCCAAGAAAAAATAGGGCACAATTGATTTTAACTTTTTTTTTTTTTTTTTGGCAGGCGATGCAAGTATTTTTTCTAAGGTATTCTACTGGTAGAGAATTAAGATCATTATTTGGATAATTGAGGATAAATTTTCCCCAATTAAAAACCCAGCATTTTTAACTAAATTAGCTCCATATATGGGCAAAAGCATTTTTTTATGTGCACTGGGGAATTGGGGATAGGGCAGAGGCAGGATTTGATTGAATTATTGTATTACTGCCTTTTTTTCCCTATTTCACTTGGCAAGTAATTTCACAATTTAAAGTTGTAAAATAGACACTATATATATATAGATATATATATTAACATTGATGACTTGTGCAGGATTTAAATAAAAATTAATTTTAGTTGGGCATAAATTTTGCATTTCTCCTGGAAACTCCCTCAATAAAGAATGTCTACTATGCTGTAGAGTATAGAGTAAAAACATCTGGTCAAAGAGCCATGAGTTGAGAGCTCTGAGTTTTTTTTGTTTTGTTTTGTTTTGTTTTGTTTTGTTTTGTTTTGTTTTGTTTTGTTTTGAAAGGGAGCCTTGCTCTGTCACCTAGGCTGGAGTGCAGTGACACGATCTTGGCTCACTGCAAATTCTGCCTCCCAGATTCAAGTGATTCTCCTGCCTCAGCCTCCAGAGTAGATGGGATTACAGGCACCTGCCACCTCAGCCAGCTAATTTTGGTATTTTTAATAGAGATGGAGTTTCTCCATGTTTACCAGGCTGGTCTCAAACTCCTGACCTCAAGTGATCCACCCGCCTCGGCCTCCCAAAGTGCTGGGATTACAGGCATAAGCCACCGCACCCAGCTATAAACTTTTAAGAAAAGAAAGACTTGAATACTTTTAATTGTTGAAGGGAAGGAGCTAGGACAGAGGAAGGAGTTGGAGATAAAATGAAAGAGTAAAGGAACAATTGAGAGAGTAACATCTTGAAAGAGACAGGAGGTTTTGAAATGAAAAAAGGATTAGGGTAGAACAGGAGACAGCTAAATCCAGTGCAATTTTATAAATTTAGTTCAGGGTTAGCATTGCATAGTTCTCTAAATTTTTTCAAACTTTGGCCACTTCTTACTATACAAAGAATGCAACCAGGAAAATTTGTTTTCACCACATTTGGCTAGGTTTTTATTCTACAGAATGCATCACAAACACTAAGAATACACAAATGGTTTAGATCCTGTAAAAAGAACCTCAGGACTAGTAGATGAGTTGATCATGATGCATGGGAACCAGTCATGAGTGTCAGTATCCAGACTTTGAGAACTGAGATTAGTATTTTTGGTTGCTTTTGCTAATTGCTGATGACAGGTGTGAGTAATGGCCACATCCTAAGAAGACAGCTGGCATGGAGCCACCCTGGATTAAACTGCTAAGTATGGAAAGTGAATTGTTTTTTCCTCAATATAAAAAGCTCTGGAAATTAATCATTTTACTTCATAACAAAATCTGATGACTACAGGGCAGGTCTGGGCAGCTAGCTTAACATAGTTTTAGCTTCTGTGTAGGTAGAATAAAAAACTTCCTGAAATCCTTGTTTATACCAAAGCTTGGTGCCAAACAGATGTCCCAGACTCCCAGAGGTGGTGAATCATAAACATTCATGAGGCATTTTTTGTGTCAGTATTTTCAGCTCTGAAATTAAAGTTGTAACAAATCCAAAGACTAAAAGACTGCTTAGGATTTCCAGAATTCTAAAAGCAGATGATCTCTGGCTCAGGATTAAATCGTTTGGGTCTAGAACATACTGTAAATTACTCTCTGGTATGTGACTAGGAAAAGTATATATATGTAAGTGTAAGTCCTTTCCCAATAGCAAAGAGTGGTGATGTTGACTTTCACATTTAGTATAGGAAATGAGTTCACAGATTTGCCAAAAAGCAACACCTTATAATCTATATTCCTTATAGTACAGTAGTTGGTTTATATCTCTGCTCTGTACTTATGTGTAGGACCACAGGTCACCATATGATTTAATCAGAGTGCATGTGGGAAATAGAAACTATCCATGTGGTTTAAGAAGAAAGAAATTTAATTCAGGGAATTTTTTGTAGTCTTACTGAAGAATTGAAGGAGTGGGAATTAGGAGGCAACTACTGGATCAAAGTCAAGAACACACTGCAATACTTGAAATCTAGAGAGAAGGGGGAAAGGATTAGAAAGCAGTTGTATTCTTTACTACCTCAGAACTGCCTCTCAGCACTCAATTCTGGATAATCTTGGTTGACGGTAGAAAGATAACAGGAAGATGGCCTCTGTATTACTTTAGCTTTCACATCCAGTGGAAGAGCATCTAACTGTGGAAACCCAATTTGCATTGTGCATCCAGCTGCACGGGAGTCTGGGAAATGTAGTTTTTCATTTTCCAGCCATTGTAGTCAGGGAATCCCATAGAAAGACATAGGAATAGATGCTGAAGACCCCCATTGACATACCCAGTCCGTTATAAATATAGCCAAGCTTTATTGAACATTCACTGTTTTCTGGGTACTTTTCCAATTTTCATTCATGTAGTCCCCATAGCAACCCTCTGAGGTACATGCTAT
Source organism: Ateles fusciceps (assembly GCA_036589455.1). Taxonomy (NCBI): domain Eukaryota; kingdom Metazoa; phylum Chordata; class Mammalia; order Primates; family Atelidae; genus Ateles; species Ateles fusciceps. Next base: position 2,802,788 of record JAZHEH010002752.1, read on the forward strand.
TTTTTATCTATAATTTATAGATGAGAAAACTGAAGTACTGAGAAGATAAAGTAGCCTGCCTAATGGGCATAGTCAGTCATGCCTGTAATCCCAGCACATTTAGAGGCCAAGGCAGGCAGATTGCTTGAGCTGAGGAGTTCGAGACCAGCCTGGGCAACATAACAAAACCTCATCTCTACAGAAAATGCAAAAATTAGCTGGGTATGTTGGCATGCACCTGTAGTCTCAGCTACTTGGGGGGCTCAGGTGGGAGGATCCCTTGAGCCCAGGAAGTTGAAACTATAGTGAACTATGTTTGCATCACTGCACTCCAACCTGGGTGACAAAGTGAGACCCAGTCATAAAAAAAAAACAATAAAAAAGTGGCCTGCCCACCATTATGTACCTTGTAAGTGGAAGAGAGAGATAGAGACAGAGAGATAAAATAGGGTACTTAGGGTATAGAAAAAGAAGGCAGTGGATTGAGGAGATATTTCTGCAATAAAACTGACTGGATTTTGGGACCTCTTAGATGCAGGGGTTGAGAAAAGGGAAGAGACAAGAGTGGTAGAGGTTTCTGGTTCAGAAGACTGTGGAGGGTGGTCCCATTAGCAGAGATGAATAAAACCACCTCCTCTGCTCAGTCAAGCTTGGTTTTAAAACGCGAATTGTAGAAATAAATGTAGGGTCTACATATGATCTGACTTAAGAAGATTACCCTGGTCTTGGTTGGATAGATCCATTTCTTTTTAGTCATTTTTAATGCAGCCAGAGATAGAATTATTGACTAACATTAAGTTCACAGAAACCCACAAAGTCGTATTTTAGTTTGCATTCATGTCTTGTCTTTCTCGCTAGACTATATGGTACTTTAAAGCATCAATGTCTTCAGTTACTTCTAACTTCTGGTTGTCTAATGCCATAAATATATGTTAAATTTAATTGAATTTTGTGGTCCAATGGTAGATTAGTGCCAGATAATGAGGAAACTTTAATCCCAAGACAGAAAAATTCTAATTCTAATTCTACCGTAAAAATAGCAATATGGACCAGGATGAAAGGCATTTGGGAAATTTCCAAATACAGTATGTGCCCAGTAAATACTGCTTCGGCTGGGCACAGTGGCTCATGCCTGTAATCCCAGCACTTTGGGAAGCCGAGGCAGGTGGATCACCTGAGGTCGGGAGTTCGAGACTAGCGTGACCAACATGGTGAAACCCCTTCTCTAGTAAAAAACAAAAAATTATCTGGGTGTGGTGGCAGATGCCTATAATCCTAGCTACTCAGGAGGCTGAGACAGGAGAATCTCTTGAATCCAGGAAGCAGAGGTTGCGGTGAGCCAAGATTGTGCCATTGTACTCCAGCCTGGGCAACGAGAGTGAAACTCTGTCTCAAAAAAAAAAAAAAAACCCTGCTTCATTAGCTTCAGGAGTAATATACAGAAAGTAAGTACATACTGTTAAAGCTAGAAGAAATCCAGATTGGAGCTAATTCAGCCCCTTCGAAAGAGGAAATAAAGAGCCAGAGATGGAGAGTGACTGTGAAAGATCACTTGTCCAGAGAGTGCAGAGCTGGGTGCAGAGTCAAGGCCTCCTGACTCTTGGTCGCATTCCTTCTGCTAACACAAATGATAGAAGTCTGTGACTATGGAAAATTAAACTTCCCCTGCTAAGGAGTAATTTTTCCATGGATTTTTTCCTTAGAACACTATTTACTTTTCTCTTATAAAGTTTTTAAAAACTGTATATATTTAAGGTATACAACATTATGTTTTGATATACATAGTTATCATGAAATGATTACTGTGGTCAATCAAATTCACATAGCCATCATCTCACACAGTTTCGTCTGTGTGTGTGTGTGTGGTAAAAGTGTGGTAAAATTTACTCTCGGCACGTTTCCATTATACAATACAATATTTCCCTAAAATTTAAAACCCATTTGTTTATTCAGAAAATGTTTGTAGAGTTTCTAGTGCTCTAGCTGGTCTGAGGCACTGGGATAAATGGATGAAAAGGCACATACTCCTTGTCCCCAAGAAATCACCAGTCTTCTGGGAGACAGCATTCTCAGTCTTTTGGTTGAGCATCCAAAGTACATTGTGAGTTTGGAGGGAAGGGTTCCAGTGTGTCTGTCTAGAATGCCAGAGAAAGGCTCTCTGAGGAGGTGGGGCATAAACTGAAACATGCATGGTAAGAGTTTGCCAGACAGCATAGGAGAGAAAAGGCATTATACAAGTAATATTGAGGAAGACCCGGATACCCAAGAGTGTGATGAGTTACAAGAACCACAAGAAGCCTAAATTTTGACGCTAAGACTGTTGAGGGATGATGCTGAACAGGACTAAAGGAACCAAATCATGACAACCAATGGAGTCTGAATCCTAAGCCTGAATCTGAAATTTTTCTTTAAACTTTTTAACTCAGTAAATAAACTTTGGGCACTCCCTCATTTGCATATTTGTTTATTGTGTGCATATACAGTCGGGTCTATTAATTTCTAGCTATGTGACCTTGGACAACCTCTTTCTCTATACAATAAAAATAATAGTGGCTAACGCATAATTGTCATTATTATGACAATTAAATGTGTTAATATGTAAAAAAAAATTTTGAAAAAGTGCTTGACACATGAAAAGTAATTAATAAGTATTAACTATCATTACAATTATTATTTTTTAAAATTAATCACTCAAATTACTGTATCACAAAATATTAAACTAAGAGTGCTCACAGTGACATTATTGTTATTACTGTTATTTTTTTGAGACAAGTTCTCAGTCAGTCACCCGGGCTGGAGTAGACTGGTACAGTCATGGTTCACTGCAGCCTAGACCTCCTAGACTCAGGGGATCCTCCCACCTCAGCCTCCCAAATAGCTAGGCCTACACACTCCACTAATTTTTATATTTTTTGTAGAGAAGGGGTTTCACCATGTTGCCCAGGCTGGTCTTGAAATCCTGAGCTCAAGCAATCCACCTACCTCTACCTCCCAAAGTGCTGGGATTACAGGAGAGATCCACTGTGCCCAGCCCCACAGTGGCATTATTAACAATAGTTCAAAATCCACTGAAACTTCTCATTTGGAAGATTTTTGAAGGGAACAAAAATTCTTTTTTTTTTTTTTTTTTTTTTTTTGAGACGGAGTCTCGCTCTTGTTGCCCAGGCTAGAGTGCTGTGGTGTGACCTCGGCTCACTGCAACCTCTGCCTCCTGGGTTCAAGCAATTCTCCTGCCTCAGCCTCCTGAGTAACTGGGACTACAGGTACATACCACCACACCCAGCTAATTTTTTATTTTTGGTAGAGACAGGGTTTCACCATGTTGGCCAGGACGTTGTTGATCTCTTGATCTCATGATCCATCTTCCTCAGCCTCCAAAAGTGCTGGGATTACAGACATGAGCCACCACATCTGGCCCCTAGTAGGTAATTTTTTAACTGACTCATTGGCCTCCACCTCTAGTAGTCCACAGTGTCTATTGTTCCTGTATTTATGTCCATGTATGTTCAATATTCAGCTTCTCCTTACATGTGGTACTTGACTTTCTGTTCTTACATTAATTTGCTTAGGATTATGGCCTCCAGCTCCATCTATATTTCTGCAAAGGACATGATTTTATCCTCTTTAACGACTATGTAGTATTCCATGGTGTGTATGTATCACATTTTCTTTATCGAATCTACCATTGATGAACACCTGGGTTAATTCCATGTCTTTGCTGTTGTGAATAGCACAGTGATGAACACACAAGGGCATGTGTCTTTTGAAGGAATGATTTCCTTTTCTTTTTCTTGGTTGTATAACCAGTAATGGAATTGTTAGGTCAAATGGTAGCTCTGTTTTTAGTCCTTTGAAAAATTTCCAGACTGCTTTCCATAGTGGCTGGACTAATTTACATTCCCACAAACAGTGTATAAGCATTCACATTAATAATAGCCATTCTGACTGGTGTAAGATGGTATCTCATTATAGTTTTGATTTGCATTTCTCGGAGGATTAGTGATGCTGAGCATTTTTTCATGTTTGTTGGCCACTTGTATGTGCAGTGGCCATACACTTTGAGCAGTGTCTGTTTATGTCTTTTGCCCATTTTTTTAATGGGGTTATTTGTTTTTTGCTTGTTGATTGGCTTAAATTCTCTATAGATTCATGCCTTTGTCAGATGCACAGTTGGTGAATATCTTCTCCCATTTTGTAGGCTTCTGTTTGGCAGTAGTTTCTTTTGCTGTGCAAAAGCTCTTTAGTTTAGTTAGGTCCCACGTTTCTATTTTTATGTTTGTTGTAACTGCCTTTGGGGACTTAGCCAAAAATTGCTTGCCAAGGTCAGTGTTACAAAAAGTATTTTCTGGGTTGTCTTCCAGGATTTTTATAGTTTTATGTCTATTTAAATCTGTAATCTATTTCGAGTTCAGTTTTGTATATGGTGAAAGGCAGGGGTCCAGCTTCAACCTTCTGCATATGGTTAGCAAGTAATCCCAGCACCATTTATTGAATAGGGAGTCCTTTCCCCATTGGTTGTTTTGTCGGTCTTGTTGAAAATCAATGGTTGTAGCTGTGCCGCTTTGTTTCTGAGTTTTCCATTCTGTTGCATTGGTCTATGTGTCTGTTTTTGTACAAGTGTCAAACTGTTTGGGTTACTGTAGCCTTGTAATATAGTTTGAAATCAGGTAGTGTGATACCTCTGGCTTTGTTCTTTTTGCTTAGGATTGCTTTGGCTTTTGGGGCTCTTTTTTGGTTTCATATGAATTTTAAAATATCTTTGTCTAATTCTGTGAAAAATGACATTGTTAGTTTGATATTAATAACATTAAATCTGTAAATTTATTTGGGCAGTATGGCCATTTTTATAATATTGATACTTCCAATCCATGAGCGTGAAATGTTTTTTCATTTATTTGTGTTGCCTCTGATTTCATTTCATTTCATAAAATACTTCTCCTTCTAGAGATCTTTCACTTCCTTGATTAGCTGTATTGCTAAGTATTCCATTTTCTTTATGGCTATTGTAAGATTGTGTTCATGATATTACTCTTAGTCGTGATGTTGATGATATATAGAAATGCTATAGATTTTTGTATCCTGAAACTTCACTGAAGTCATTGATCAATTCTAGGAGCTTTTTGGCAGAATTTCTAGAATTTTCTCGGTACAGAATCATATCATTAGCAAAGAGAGATAGTTTTATTTCTTCTTCTCCTATTTGGGTGTCTTTTATTTCTTTCTCTTCCCTGATTGCTCTGGCTAGAACTTCCAGTACTATGTTGAATAGGAGTGGTGACAGTGGGCATCCTTGTCTTGTTCTAGTCCTCAAGTAGAATGGTCCAAGATTTTGCACATTAAGTATGATATTGCCTGTGGGTTTGTCATAAATGACTCTTATTATGTCGAGGTTATGTTCCTTTAATGCCTAGTCTGTTGAGGGTTTTTATCAATGAAGAGATGTTGGATTTTATCAAAAGCTTTTTCTGCATCTATTAACATGATCACATGTATTTTGCTTTTGATTCTGTGTATGTGGTTAATCACATTGATTTGTGTATATTGAACCAACCTTGCATCCCATGAAAAAACCTACTTGATCAGGGTGAATTAGTGTTTTGATGTGCTGCTAGATTTGATTTGCTAGTATTTTGTTGAGGGTTTTTGTGCAGGACAGAAATTATGTCTCCATGTTTTTTAGCGTGCAGAGAGGTAAGACACAAATCGTTTGGGCACAGCAAAAGCATATACCAGTGAAAACTTTTCCAAACTCTTTTCTTCACAATGCTTTCTCCATGGTACAAGTGCTTTCAAACAGAAGTTACTTTTTCACTCATTGCTAACATGTCGTCTTTACTTTGTACCAGGAGGGACAGAGAAAGTATATTTATTTTTACTGTTTTCATAAAATTTGTATGGATGGCATACAGACAGGAAAGTGCACAAATCAGAAATATACAGCTTATGCTAATACATAGTGAAGATAGTTATGTGATTACCACACAGATGAAGAGAGAATACAATTCTTCTTTGTACTTCTCCCAATGATTACTGTATGTCTCCTTCTGAAGAGTAACTGCTATCCTAACTCCTAATATCTTTGTTTAGTTTTTATCCAGTTGATACTTTAAAAAATGTAATCATGCAGTATATAATCTTTTGTGTCTGCTTTCTTACACTCAGCTTGATGTCTGTGAAGATCATCCATGTCATTGGGTATAGCTGTAGTTCATTCATTTTTAGTGCTGTATAGTAGTCTAGTTTATAAAATACCACAATTCAGGCATCCATTCTATTGTTAATGGACTTTTAGGTTGTTTCTATACTTAACTATTATTAATAATGCTGTACTGAATATTTTTGTGCATATTCTTTGGAACAAAGATATATATATAGGAGCAAAATTGCTGGAATGTAGGGTATATATTAGTTTAGCTTTAGGAGCAACTGCTTAGTAGTTTTCCAAACTGAAAATGAATTTACTTCCACATTAGTTTTTCTTTCTCATTGTGCTCTGTGCTCTCCTTGTGCTCTGAACAAAAAGGGACAGATTTCTGTCATCAGCTTTCACTAAAGTTGTTATCACCTTCCTCATTCCTCTAAAATTTGCTCTCCTCAGAGGTTCTCCATCCACCCAAATGCTCAGGCATCATATTCTAATTGCCAAGTGTTGTCAAGCCTATTTCCTAAATACCTCTCATGTTCACCAGCTCCTCTCCAGCTTCCCTGTGATGAGTCCATGAGAATCCAAGGAACTCAACACTGTGGGTGGACCCTGAGGTCCCTAGCCAGTCTGCTACCTTCTCTCTACCTTTCAGAATCTTCCTATGTTTGTTTACTAAATAACATATAAGGTTTTTACCTGTTATCAGAAGGAGGAGTGGAGAAAAATAAGTCTATTTTATCTTCTGGGAAATCTCACTTTGGTTTAATTTGCATTTCTCTGATGAATAATGAGGTTGAGGCTGAATTCTTTTTTTATATATTTTTCAGCTATTTGTATATCTTCTGTGAATTGCCTGATCAAATCTCTTTATCATTTTTTCTATTGGATTATCTTTCTTTTTCCTTACTGATGAATATCACAAAACTATTATATTATTTAAGGTTCCAATTCATATTTTTCTTTATATATCTTGAATATGCTTAATGCTCCTTTTAATTATCTGATAACATGTTTCTGTTAACAGTTTATCCATAGAAATTATTAGCAGAATTTAGAGGCTTATGAAAAATAAAAACGCATAATTTATTATTAACACCCCTTTTAGTATTTTGATACCAATGAAGTTCTGCATAGTACAAAAGATTCTTATTGCCACATTTCAGATTATTACAAAATGCTGTAAAGATTCTACAGTTAGAATTATCTTAACTGGACCCACCAACACCAATGGTGGGTCCAGGTAAGATAACTTGAATCGTAGAATTCAAATGGCACAGTGAAGCCCTTCAGCTTTGTGAATGTCTCTCTCTCCTCAAGATGCCTACAATCCTTAAACAAAAGAAAGAAGAACTAATACAAGGAGAAAACAATAATATAAATAATCAAATAATATAAATAGAACCATTTGAACCATCATATACACTCCCTGAGCTCTACATATCCAGCAGCACTTTGGACTTCACTGCCACCAACAGTAGGTAACATTTAAAGGATGTTGAGCAGGATTTGTGTGTTAAAAGTTCACTTGATGGCAGAAGATGGATAGGAATAAAGCAAGAAAGTTACTTTCATGGTTCAGATGGGAGACAACAAGGACCCATCTCTCGTGCCGCTATGATGAGAGAGGAGCTTGTGAACATGAGAGGTTATGTAGGAAGTCGGCTTGACTACACTTGGTAATTAGTATATGATGCCCAGGCATTTGGGTGGACGGAGAACTTCTGAGGAGGACAAATTTTAGAGAAATGAAGAGGATTATGACAATTTTAGTGATAGCTGGTGACTTAGAATTCTGTCCCTATGGTACAGAGCACAGTTTCTCAGTCTGACTGTACCCCCTGCTGTTTTGAGGCAGAGGAAATTGGAACTAAATTCAAATTATTTCGAATCTTTTCTGTCTAATGTATTTATCAAATCACAGCCAGCTCAGCTGGATGTGCTAGACAGGTACATTTCCTCTGGACAATAATCCCAGTGGTTTGCTAGTGACTAGTGTGTGCCTTTGGTGAGCAGCCTCCAAAGAGAAGTCTGCCCCTCTTTTCTTGGCTGTGTACTGCATCATATTATCTCCAGGCAGCCTAAATTGGTAAATATCAGCATTACTGTGGACAGTGAGTAGTTGCTGATGTGGGTTTGGGTAAATGTTGTAATGGTAGCTGGTTGGAGATAAAGAACAGCAGTTTATAATTTGTGATAGTGCATGTTGAACTCCCCCTGGAGAACACAGACCCTCAGAATCTGAACTTGTTCTGAACCTCCCTTTCTCACAGAAGGATCAGGAGGAAGAGAACTGGCCTCATCACTAATCCTGTTTCATAAGCTACCCAGTGCCATCCTCTCATCTCTCCATTATTACCCTCTGGGGTTCCTCTCTGAATATGGAGCTGAGAGGAGAGGGAGGAGAGGAAGAGGGCACAGGTATTAAAGAGAAGAAGAAAAGAAGATTATGTAAGGCAGCCTCACCAAAAGAATGAGCAGAGAAGATGGGAAAATTGCAAGTACAGAAGAAAACCTCAGGAACCAGTTCAACTAACCTTTTTAGAGACCTACTATGTGTTCATCACTAGGATACAGAAGATACAACTAGAACCAATAGGGAGACACTACAGGGAATTAGATTTCAGCCCAAAGTAAAGAAAAATTTTCTCATGTATAGAATTGTTCAAAATCAAAGAGAACTGTCCTGTACTATCGTGAGCTTCTGTCATTGTAAGTATGAAAACAGTGAATTGTTTCACTGGACACCATTATATCAAATGCAGGTTGATCTCCAGGGAACTCTTTTAAATAGAAGGTTCTCTGAGCATAGTTTTGGTGTAGACTAGAGCTGCTGTCAATGATCCTGGCCTTTCATGGTTAAGGAATTGAGAGTTGAGATACTAGCCTCATCTTTTCTCCTAGTCTCCTCTGTCTACACCACCAACACGGAAAAGTGGAGCAAATATGCACGAGGTTCAGTATGTTCCAGAGAGGGGGAGAAGCTTCCAGGGATGAGTCAGCTCAAATCCTCAAAGGAGGATTGTGTGAAGTCAGGAGACAAAAGAGCAAGACCTCTCCAAATTTCCTTGACTCATTGCTTAATGAGTTCTGCTGACATATTTGAGAATGCCCTTAAATTAAAGACAAAGAGCTTAAAGATTGCTGACTTTAGTTACTAGAAATTTTCTATAAACAATATTAGTAGGCAGTCTTCTTTGTAAATTAAATGGCCTTCTTCGTTATTCAGTTGGCTACAGAAATAATAAAAGCAAATAGTCATTGAGAACTCATCAAGTGTCAGTCACTGTTTAAAGTGCTTTGTATACATTAATATACATAATCCTCATAATTACCTTATGAGGTCATGCTAGGAGCTGAATTGTATCCTCTGCAAATTCATATGTTGAAGCCCTAACCATCAGTGAGATGGTATTTGGAGCCTTTAGGAGATGATGTTTAGATGAAGTTATACCGATAGGGCCCACAGGATGGGATTAGTTCTCTTATAAGAAAAAAACACTAGAAAGCATGTTCTCTTTCTCTTTCTGACATGTGAGGACACAGTGAGAAGGTAGCCATGTGTAAGCCAGGAAGAGAGCACTCACCAGAACCCAACCATGCTGTCACCCTGATCTTGGACTTCCAGCTTCCAAAACTGTGAGAAAAATCAATTACCATTGTTTAAGCCACCCAGTCTATGGTATTTTATTATGGCAGCCCAAGCCAATTAGTATAGGTTAGTACCATTATCATTCCCTTTTACATGAAACCGATGGATCGAGAGCTTAAGTATCTTGCCCAAGACAGTCACACTAGCAACTGGAAACAGTGGGATTCAAATCCATGCCGGCTGCATCCAGAGCCTTTGCTCTTTACCATAGTGATTTACTGCCAGCTTGTAATATACATATACTTACTGTGTTTCCAGAGCCTTTTCTTACACTGGTTTACTCATTCTTCACAACTCTAGAATGCACCCAGAGCAGACATAACAGTCCTAGCCTTACAGATGAGAAAACTGACGCTCTGACAAATAAGGTGACATGGCCAAGCAGAAAACTCTGATTCTAGGAACCGAGAGAACAAATACTATATTAAATACAACCAGTCATCTTCTAAATTGAGCTTGCATAAATGTCGTGTGATAAAAAACCATCAGCATTGACTCTAGCTGCTCGACTATAAAATCCATGAAGGCAGGAATTTGTGTGTCTTTATTAATTATTGTGTAAACTACGATAATACCTTATATGAGAAAGAACTCAATAAAATCATTGAATGTTAAATGAATGGATCAAAATATGGTTTGAAATGCCAAGATCAAAGCAGTGCTGAGTGGAAGAATCTTTTATTCTTAATCACAAGTTCATCTATTAATCTGTTCATTTTTTCTTAATCATTCATTTAACAATTTTCCAGAGTTAACTATGGACCAAGCATAGCGTTCTATTTGCTATCCTTTTCCAATCTATGTTTATAATACTATGGCCTCTGACGTGCCTTGCCACTGAATGTATTTAAGATGTGTTTTAATTAGAAACATGTCTTTCAGATTAGGGGAAAGGGAGAAAAAGTATAGCTCCAAGACAGCCTGAATATGTATGCCATTAATCAAGGCATAATTTTAAAAAATAGAACCAATCAATATGAAAGTTCATTTCTCAACATACTTTCTCATCTTTTTTTGTCTGATTAAATGCTTCTCCACTCACTTTTTCTTTGTGAGAATGTTTTCAGTAGGATATTATGAGAATGTACTGAAAAAGTAATTCTAAAAGTAATTCATCTGATAAAAGAGTTGGATTCACTTTATTCCAGCCCCACACCTAAAATCTGGGAGGTAAATAATCTTTTCCAACATCACTGTAGCATCTGTCTTCTAAACCCTTTTGTTCAAAGTCCCGTTCTGAAAAGGCACAGCTTCCATGGTATTTGTTTGTTTTTATCAAAGCAGATGTGGTTTTTGAGGCTCTACAATGTGGCCTATGTCTTAATTACAAAATGAGATTTTGTATACATAGTCTGTTTCACCTAATAAAATGATGCTTGTAGATGGAATATTTTGCTGTTTAGATTGTGTAGATATCTTGGAATTATACCACCCACAGTGTCCCAAATTCTGTCATGCACAGATGCTCAGTAAACTGACCGCTGCCATCTATAGAAAAGTAATTAGCCAGCATCAGGTTGCATTGGAATCACTTTCCTGCGCTCTGATTCACCCTTAAATTATTGTCTTCACTGTATATCATGATCTAATCAAAGATGTTCTTCAAGTTTGGATGCTGTTTTTTCCTTCTTCTTCTTCGGGCAATGCTCTAGAGAAGAAACAGGCACTCTAGAGAGCAACTGCATTTTCAAATATAGATGAAATTAAAACAGAGCAGCAAATCATACACACAGTTTATTTCTGTTGCTAGGATGCTTTAACCTTTGTTTTATTTAGTAATCAGTTCTATCAGCAGAGAAAAATAGGACCTTTGAGATAACCATTGTAAAAAATAAAGCCAAATGCCAGTGAAACAAATAAATAGCCAATCTTGCCAAGAAAAAGACATTGCAAAATCTCTGTATCTTTTTTTTTGTGTGTGCCTCAAAAATGCCTTTCAGAACAGGTGCATACAGTTGCCCTAACTTGGTCAGGCCATCTGGCTAATTAGTCAGTATGTTGAGTTCTAGTAATAATAATATTAAAAGCAAACACTTGTGTAATACTCTTTTCCCTTATGAGGACACTGAGAGAGAAGCTAAGTAATCTAATCTGCCCAGGGACACGTGACCAATCAGTTTAAGACTTGGGATGTGAACCTGAGCAGTTTGGCTCAAACCTTAACAAATATGCCCTCTTAACAAATATATTATCATGCTCCTCATGTGAAAAGCAAAACCTCAGAGTGGCATAGGCAGGAACTAATAAAATAAAATTATTTAGATTGAACATTATGAAAAATGTCAATATTTGACAGTTTTTGACCTAACAGATCTGTAGTTTTATACTGTCCAATCTAATCGTAACTGAAAACAAGAGACTAAGCACACATTCATGAGGCCTTTGCTCTGGGTCAGGTGCTGTTGTCTAGATATTGCTGGAGTTAGTATGATTTTATGGCAGAGACGGAATCTGGAGACCGGAATTTTCCAAGTGTCTTTGCTAATTTTGATTAGTCAGTTCATCTCCCTGGACCTGTCTTTTCATCTGTTAAATAAGTAGATTTCAAAGTTTTCAGACTGCAGTTCACTTAGGGTAAACCATCTTATGTCTCATTTGTTCCAATCACTCTCAATTTCCAGTGGCAAACAAAATCACGGGTTAGAAAGAATATGACTATAAAAGCAAAATGTAGGTATGGGAAGAATTGTGTTTGCGTACGCTTTAGCAATAGGAATACAGATAATTTAAGTGCCCATATGTCTTAAAGCCTAATTATTACAAAATATTAGGCCAAAATATAGTCAGAGTGCAAATTATGTG